>CM076684.1:10777354-12047354 GCA_038501925.1 Xenopus petersii | reverse complement strand
CAATTGTTTAATTATACATTTTACAAAGGAACTAAGTTTTACCCGCAACTTACTTGCTGCTTTCAAAGTAAAACTCCCAAACTTGGCTGCCCTTTTATTAGACACCAGTGGGATCACCTGACTATAGTTGGAGAGGGTGGGAGCTACAACATGGAGCTGGTCACTGCTCCTGTATAACTATAACAAACATAGGAAAGTTGTGCTCACCACTAATTTTTTTTTTCAAAATAGTGGTGAGCACAACTTTCCTTTGTTTGTTATAGTTCTAGTTGCGAAGTTACGCCTGGTGCAACTATGAATCTTAGTGAATTTGCCCCCATTTGTATACGGGAAAAGCTGGGTGCTGAGTTGGACAAAGCAATATCTAGACTCTCCAAAGAGCCTCCAGCTACCTTACTTTTCTGGCTGCAATAATACAATAGTTCCTTTTCTTCCAAAGCAGGATTTCCATACTTCAGCCAAACAAGAGATAGGATGACCCCACGCATACTGTACATGTCTATAGGAAAAGGGGTTCTTAAGATAATTATGAGACTGCATCCACCCAGATTATGTTGTGCAATGGATGAACCTATCCAGTCTTATTTCTTTATGATCTGTTGCCCCATTTCCGCCCTAATCTGATAACTGAGTAAGACATGTCTACTGCTTCTGCAGCTTCTGTTTCTCCCCAAAATTTAACTGCCAGGCCTCCCCTAATTGTGGCACTGACACCAAGTCAGGTAGTAGAAAACATTTCTGCTCTCCTGCATTTACATATGAAATTAGTATTTTAAAAAGTTCTACAGGTATCTGGAAACCCTTTATCCAGAAAGCTTCAAAGGCCATCTCCCATACACTCCCTTTTATCCAAATAATGCAATGTTTTAAACATGATTTCTCTTAAATAATAAAACAGTAGTTTGTACTTGATTCCAATTAAGATATAATTAACCCCCAGGCAAAACCAGCCTATTGGGTTTATTTAATGTTTATATGATTTTCTATTAGACATTGGGGCCATTAGTGGGGATTTTAGTGGGTTTGGAGGTTTTTGAAACCACAATTAAACTCAAACTCCAAAACTATGAATTTCATGACATTTATTAAAAAATCCGAATGTGAAAAAAGAATGAACGGAAAACTTCATTGAGTGATGTGCTAAAAAATATATTGAAAACCTCTAAAAATTCAAGTTTTTTGAACAATATGTAAACTTCTAAAAATCCAAATTGATTTTAAACAGTCTTATAGGATCAGGGCAGCTCCCATTGACTTTTATAGGACCTTGAAACTGAAGCACCACAGTAGTCCATGAGTTTGTTAATAAATGAAACCCAAACATTTACAACCTTTACTACAACTAATCCAGCAAAGCATTTTCATTCTTCTGACAAGAACTCAACACACCAGGGAAGCCACTGTTTCTGGGGATGGCAAACAAAAAAAAGTATGGAAGGGTTTATTTTTACAATCTATTCTACTATCTTAGTAGAGACTGGATCTTCCACTAACTGTAATTGGGCTACTTGGTCAATTTACAAGTTTAGGGCACACTACAGGTGAAATATTCCTGTTTTAGACTTTCTGCCATTTTATTATAATCTATCCTTATGAAAAAGCTAAATATATGTCTGTATCATCAGCACAATCTATAAATATAAATACTTTTAGTTGATGATGTTGCAATAAATGTGCAAGTAATGAATTGATAGGCATATATGTATAATATAGTTTAGCCTTATAGTCTTATACAACACACCTCTTGTAATCCAGTATCAGGAAACCTGTTATCCAGAAACTAACAAATTATGGGAAGGTCATCTGCCATAGACTCCATTTTAATATATGGATATAAATATGGAAAACCCCTTATCAGGAAAACCCCAGCTCCTGAGCATTCTGGTTAACCCTTATCTTCATACAGGTAAAACAGTCATCTGTATAAAGAGTAGAATGTTTTACCATACCTGAGTAAAAAGCTCTAGAAGCTCTCTGTTTGTTTAGGGTAGCAGCTGCAGTATTAGCTTGATGTGACATCACTTCCTGCCTGAGTCTCTCCCTGCTCACTTATAGCTCTGGGCTCAGATTACAGCAGAGAAGGGAGGGGGGAAGAGGAGCAAACTGAGCATGCACACGCCCAGGGAAAGGAGGTTTAAGCTGAAAACAGAAAGTCTAATACAGAAGCTCATGTGTACACAAAAGAAATGCAGTGTTTCAGACTTAGAACAGTATCACTTTGAGGCTTTAATGGTGTATTTATATAGACCTTTCTGATAAGGCCTACTTAGTTTTAACCTTTCCTTCTCCTTTAAACAGAGGCCCAGAAACCTACCTGTGATAGCTTATAGAGGTTCTTCATCTTTAAGAATATCTCTCCATTGTGTGCCTAATTATCCTTTTTTTTCAGGAAATTTAGTATGTATTGTCACATTACAAGCACTATGCAGCTATGTTATTTTTGAAAAATATGGTATATTTTATCTATTATATACTTATTGTGTATTGTTTAATGCATTGCACGGTTTGTTGTATTTAAGCATTATTGCATTTTCTATCTTTTTATGCTCAAATATATTGTTATTTAGAGAATTACACAGTTTTGGAATGATCAGGGTATACTTCACTACAGGTTTTACTTGTATAACTTTGTATGTGACAAATAAAGGAATCTATCTATCTATCGATCGATCGATCTATCTATCTATCTATCTATCTATCTATCTATCTATCTATCTATCTATCTATCTATCTATCTATCTATCTATCGATCAATCTATCTATCTATCTATCTATCTATCATCTATCTATCTATCAATCAATCAATGAAGGCCTGGCTCATTACTGCTATGGCCTGTACAGAGAGTTCAGAACACATACAGGATCCATTATTCTGAAACCTATTATCCAGAAAGCTCCAAATTACAGGAAGGCTATCTCCCACAGACTCCATTTTAATCAAATAATTCAAATGTTTGAAACATATTTACTTTTTTCTCAAAAAACTGTACCTTGTACTTGATTCAAACTAATGTAGGGACCCATAGGGTTAATATGCCCCTATGGTTTTAAATCCCTAAACCTTCCAGTTATACAGTTATAGGGGCACATTTACTAAGGGTCGAATATTGAGGGTTAATAAACCCTCGAATTCGAACCCTCGGAGTAAAATCCTTTGAATTCGAACATGAAATTCGCAGGATTTACCGCAAATACTACGATCGAGCGATCGAAGTAAAAATCATTAGATCGAACAATGAAATCCTTCTAATCGAACGATTCGAAGGATTTTAATCGATCAATCAAAGGATTTTTCTTAGATCAAAAAAACTTTAGAAAACCGATGGGGAAGGTCCCCATATGCTAACATTGGTGCTCGGTAGGTTTAAAGTGGCGAAGTAGGTAGTCTAAGTTTTTATTAAAGAGACAGTACTTCGACTATCGAATGGTTGAATAGTCGAACGATTTTTAGTTTGTATCGAAGTCGAAGGTCGTAGTAGCCTATTCAATGTTCGATTCTACTTCGATTCCTTCACTCGAGCTTAGTAAATGTGCCCCCTCGTGTCAGGGGGCTATTATCTGATTACCTTCCCGTTGTTCCGCAATGTAGGTCGAACTGATCACATAACTTTTCTATTTTATACATCAGTTGAACAAACAGGAAAGACAGGAGAGGACGAAGGAACACTCCTCATTGAAGTCCTGTTTATATCTAACCTTAGGGCAGACAGTACTGGAGAGATAAAGTTCCGCACACTGGTCCGTCTGTTTAAAAGTTGAAATCTTTATTCATCCATGTAGCTAGGATTGGCTACAAGCTGCTGCCCTAAAGTGCTTTTGGAGTGAGCTGCACCTGCTTTAAAGAGAATCTCCAAAGGACTGTGAATAAACTTTTATTTGCTTGGCGGATTTAACTTGCCCAAGTGGGGCTGTAGGTCCTCAAAGGTTATGAACTTTAATTTTTGTGTGTAAACAGTTGTGTTAAATAAAATCACATGCACAGATCAGCTTGAAACCCGGTGTACTGTCTCTTATCTGTGAGAAAGGAGCTGCTGCTGTTAACTAAAGAGTGATTCCCTCACACACAACCCCATGAGTTCTTTCGCACATACTTGACCATCTCTTTGCATCAATACGTTTCTCATCTTAACTCTTCTAGGTAAAGTAGCCCTCCTGTGACCATAGACCAGTCTATATTGGCTAGATATCAGGATGGGGGTCAGACGATATTGGTTTTACTGGAAATACCATATTCTTCTGTCTATTTTGTCATTGCAGTGGACGGGTGAGTATGGTTGACTTTTTATTAATAAAATTATCATGGAGCAGACAAAAAGAGTATTAGCACTGCAGCATACTACCAGTATTACATATATATACAGTATATATATATATATATATATATATATATATATATATATATATATATATATATATATATATACAGTATATAACATACTTTACATGTACGCAGGAAATATTCATTTATAAAAAAAAATGTTAGATAAGATGAAAAACAAGTTGAAATTCAAATGTTTTTCATTGGCAATTAAAGTTAATTTCACTGTTTCCAGTAAAAGGCCTCAAGATTAGTGACGGGCGAATTTGCAGCGTTTCGCCGAGAATTTTGTGCGAAATTCGCAAAACGGTGTATCGTTTTTGACGCCAGCGTCCGTTCTTTTATGCTGGCGTCAGTTTTTTTGGTGAAAATGCGCCACCGTCCATAAAACGGATGCCGGAGTCCATTTATTTTGATGCTGGCGAATTTCCACGGCTGTTTCGCAAATTTATTTGCCAGCGTCGAATCGCGCACGCCTGCCGCATAAATACGCCCATCACTACTCAAGATCTTAAGTCTTGAAAGTGATCAAGACAAAGACCCAAAGGGCTCCTGCACATGAGCATTAGCTTTTGGGTTTTCTTGCGGTAAAGCTTTATGCTTTCCACAGCAAGGATACATATTACTTAAAGGGGCGGTTCACCTTAGGGGCAGATTTATCAAGGGTCAAATTTCGAGTTCATGGGAGTTTATAAAAACTCCCATAAACTCCAAATTCGAAAAAAAAAAAAAAAAATACCAATTGAAATATATTAAGTAATTCAATATTTTTTAAAATCTGGATGAATAGGATTGACCTGCAAGTTGGAATCGAATAGAAATCGAATTTGATTTGAGATTTTTCACCAAAAAAAAATGTACATTTTTTGTTTTTTTCAAAAGTTCACCAAATGACTCCAGATTGATTGTTGGATGTTCCCCATAGGCTAAAACACCAATTTGGCAGGTTTTAGATGGCGAATAATCAAATTCAAATTTTTAAAGGGACAAAAACAAATGCTCTTAACGGCTACACATTTATTGTTATTGTTACTTTTTATTACTCATCTTTTTATTCATATTCCAGTCTCCTATTCAAATCAGTGCATGGTTGCTAGGGTAATTTGGATCCTAGCAACCAGATTGCTGAAATTGCAAACTGGAGAGCTGCTGAATAAAAAGCTAAATAACTCAAAAACCACAAATAATAAAAAATTAAACCCAATTGCAAATGATCTCAGAATATCACTCGCTACATCATACTAACAGTTAAGTCAAAGATGAACAACCCCTTTAATGCGGCCATTTTCTTGGAGTATGTGCTGAATGCAGGTGGAACACAACTTGTAATGTAATTGCATTAATGCATGTGTAGAAGGCAAATCTTGGGAAACGTGACTAGCTGCTACTTTGTTTTCTGACAAAATGTCAAACATATAAATAGGGATGGGCAAATTTGACCCGTTTCATAACAAATTTGCCACCAGCGAAATGTCGCTGACGCCCATTAAAGTCTATGGGCGTCAAAATAAATATGACGCACAACACCATACAAGTCTATGGGAGGCATTTTTTCGGCGAAACAAACGAAAAAATTCGCAGATCCCTAATAATAGACAAAGAACATATGTATAAAAATCTAATATTTTCTCTCTCTCACAGGCAGGAACTGTCAGGAACAGACAGAGCTTCTACCAGGGTTTAAAATTGAGGCACCAGTAGAGGTGACAGTGCAGAGGGGACTCTGTGTGCTCATCCCCTGTAACTTTACTGTTGGTCCCCGTTATAACTTAACCAAAAATGTCATTGGAATCTGGTATAAAGTAAAAGAAAACAGACAGATAGTCTCCTCTCGGTTCCCTGATACAACAAACAAGCGCTTTATATTCACTGGGAAAGTGAGTGCAGGAGACTGTTCCTTCTCTATCAGTGATGCACAACCAGGAGATGCTGGCCAGTACCAGTTCAGACTTGAGGATAGAGATCCTTTAAAATTTAACTACCTTCATATCAAGCCAAATGTAGCTGTGACAGGTGAGTGAAAATAAAAACTAATTGATTACAATTACAGGCTGCCATTTTCTTAATTAAGAACCAAACAGACAGTATAAAATGCAGAACAGGGAGAGCTGGTTTAAGTCCCTCTGTGTAAAGCAGGCAGCAGCAAAACAGATATCTGCCAGAAAAAACAACAGCAACTGGTATTGTTTTCTTTTAGATCTTAAAGGAACGGTAACACCAAAAAAAATTTAAGTGTTTTAAAGTAATGAAAATATCATGTAGTGTCGCCCTGCACTGGTAAAACTGATGTGTTTGCTTCAGAAATACTACTATTGTTCATATAAACAAGCTGCTGTGGAGCAATGGCGGAAATTGAAAAACGGCTATATGGCACAGGTTAATGAATGGATAACAGAGAACACCATTAGACAGACAGAGCTTATCTGCTATCTGCTGTGTAACGAGCTTTTCCTCCTTTGAATGGCTGCCCCCAATGCAACACAGCAGCTTATTTATATAAACAATAGTAGGGTTTCTTAAGCAAACACAGCAGTTTTACCAGTGCAGGACAACACTGCATTATATTTTCATTATTTTAAAACACTTTTATTTTTTGACGTTACTGTTCCTTTAACCATCCCTGCTTATGGTTAGGGCCACACTACACAAACCCGGGTCTGCAGAGAAATGAAGGCTGAGAATCAATTGTCCCACTGCTCCTCTTCTGTTGCGCTGCTTGCACCTGAAATCTTTAACCCCACTAGGGTGCAAAGCAGGTTCACTGGATTTCTGTGCGAAATGCAAAATTTGACTTTCATCGCCGAATTCTGTCTCATCTGCCTGTACACGAGCAAACATAATAATTCCAGAAGCAGGCAGCGCAGCAGAAGTGGAGCAGCAGTTTCTTAGCCTGCGTTTCCCCCGAAAGCCAAAATGCATGTGGTATGGCCCTAACCTTATGCTTTGGCTGGCACAGGAGGATATTGGTAGTAGAGAAGATTCCATCCCTAAATTAGTTATTTGTAGTGATGAGCACTCAGGTAGTGATGCCCCATTTCACTTACCTGTAGCTAAAAAATGTGCAAAACCGCTAAAAACAAAATGTAAAATAAAATGAAGCCAATGGGCATTTCTTTTGCATTAGAGTCAACGGGGCAAATTCAGTAAGATGCGAAGTTGTGCCATGCGCAACTTCGCCGCACTTCGCCACACTTCGCCACACTTCACCAGGCGTATTTTCGCCAGCGCTCTGCAAATTCACTAAAATCCGAAGTTGCGCACAGGGGTAGCGTAAGTTTTTGAAAGTTGCGCTAGCGTTAATTCGCCAAGCGAAGCGAAGTTTCGCTAGCGATGGTTCATTTGCATACGGCGCGAAATTCAAATTTCAATGGAGGAACACGTATCAGCACTACAAATGCCTAGAAAACCTTCAAATCAGCAAATATAAATTTTATTTTGCCCTACACATGTGCCCACTGTCTAGGTAAGTTGCCATGAGTCAGGGAATGTAGGGGGGGAAGGAGGGGAGCCCCAAAAATTTTTTCGATCTTTTTCAGCCTATCACCCATCATGTAGAAAACACGCCAGCGTTTTTTGGGACTTAGAAAAAAATTTGACTTTTTTGGAAACAATCCCTATCTACTCTATTGCGCTTCGCCAGGTCTGAGGTGGCGAAGGAAGTCTAGCGTAAAAGGTAGCGTCCAGTACACTGCGCAAGTTAGTGAATTTGCGTAGTTACATCGCTATCGAAAATTCGCCTGGCGTAAGTGTGCGAAGTAACACTAGCGAATTTACGCCAGCGTTCGTTAGTGAATTTGCGAAGTACCAAAAATGCCAAACGCTAGCGAATTTACGCTAGCGTTCGGCGCTTCGCATCTTTGCGAATTTGCCCCAACAGGTGTTTTTTCTCCATTTTTTTTTTTTTCCGCTCACCAAATGTATTGGAGGCATTTTTCTTGCATTTTTTTTTCCCAGTAAAACAAAACACATGGCGAAATTCTAGCGCACGTTCATAAAGATTTTTTGCCACTGGTGAAAAATGTGAATTGTGCAGCAAATCTGTTATCAGGCAAAAACTGGTCAATCCCAGTTATTTGTAACAAAAAGCTGCTATTTACTCCTACATGGCTCATTGGTAAAAACACAGTACAATGTGCAAAATTCAAACGCAATCACCATGTGTTTTTACCCGCAGTGCAACATTTTTTCACCGAATTTCAGCTTAATAGAGGGCTCAGGCTAAGTTGCATTGACAGCAATTCCTTATTATACACCAATATTAACACAATGTAGCATCTAATTTGGTAAATTGTGCTTAAGTCACTGAACAGGCATTTTTTTCCAATCACTTAGATAAAAATACCAGAGCACAGTTTTAATGAGTGTTATTCACTTAATCAGTTGCGGATATGAACACAAGCCTGCAAAGGAACCCTGGAATTAGTAATAGGTCCAGACTGCTAGTAGGGGTCTCTTGCTTCAGTGCATGCACATGTCCATAACTTATCCATAAGTATTAATCCATAACTTAAAGTTGCAAAAGAGTGTGTATGGGTGTAGGTTCCTTTTTGAATAGCATCAATGTGCTCTCAGTTTAGCATTTATACTGTAAATGAGCCTCTTTGTCTCATTCATCTTACAGACCTGAAAGAACCTGATATATCTCCCACCAAGAATCTGACCGCTGGTGAAGAAGTGACTGTGACTTGCACTGCTCCTACACACTGTCCTGGGCTCTCTCCAACCTTCACATGGGAAGGAAGTGTAAATACAGAAAATACACAGAATAATACATTGAGGAACCAAGATGGGAACGTCACCTACTGGTCAAATATCACTTTCACTCCATCACCGAGTGACCATAATTCCGCCTTAACCTGCACTGTGACTTATAAACATGAGTCTGCTAAGAAAAGCATCACCTTGAATGTTGAATGTGAGTCTTCCTTCATGTTTAATTACTAAGCAGTGGTTGTACAGCCAATAAATTACCAGTCAGTGCTATCAGGTGTTTTTAATATATATAAATTTTAAGAAGAAAAGAGCAGTGCTTTGGCTTAATGCTTTATTGTCAGTCAAAAACACCAACGTACTAGTCTACTCATTAATCAACTGTGGCTTAGACTATTCCAACCCTCTCACTTCTCTTTAACTCATCCACAATACAAAGCTATTTTCCACTGCTCCACTCCCTGCGCTGACTACTAAATGTAAACATTATTGCATCACATGAATTTAACACCCCTCACCTTCACCTGCAAAGCTCTCAATAACAATTCTTAACCTTATACTTCAAGCTTCATGTCCAGGTACCATTTCAGCCATGATCTTAAATAGTGATGGGCAAATTTGTTCCGTTTCGCAAAACACAAATTTTGATGCCCGTGTCAGTTTTGATGCTCGTGTTAAAGTCAATGGGCACCCAAATAATGTTGACGTGCAACAATTTTGATGCCCGCAGCTTTTCTGATGGGCATCCAATTTTGCGTCAATTTCGCAGATTTATTCCCTGGGCGAAACGTGGATTCACCGTGAATTTGCACTTGGTGAATTCATTCGCCCATCACTAATCGTAAACTCCTCACATGCACTCCTACAAGACTTCACCAGAGAAACTCCGTATAGAATCAGACACTCCCCTATTATTCAGACTTTTAAATGTCCCTAAAACTCATCTATTCCATGAAGCTTATACACCTACCTGCCAACCACACAGATATGGGATATCCCATAGCACATCAATTTCTACACGTCACATTCTGCTGACTCATTACCTCCTCACTAACGCTGCTAATATTTTCCCCAAAGCCACATAGTTTTTTACCTTGTGTATTAACCATCCCATACTGTAATCCTGGGAGGAGCCTCATTACCTAATATATAAATGTGTTTCTAAAGAATGTACTCTTATTTACAGCACTGCAATAATCTTGGTGCTATATTAATAAATGTAAAAATAATAATATGCTCTTCCATACAGGTATGGGACCTGTTATCCAGAATGCTCGTTACCTGGGGTTTTCCGGGTAACAGATCTTTCCATAATTTGGGTCTTCATACCTTAAGTCTACTAGAAAATCATTTAAACATTAAATAAAGCCAATAGGCTGGTTTTGCTTCCAATAAGGATTAATTAGATCTTAGTTGGGATCAAGTACAAGCGACTGTTTTATTATTATAAAAATTTGGATTATTTGGATACAGCCATTCCGTAATTCGGAGCTTTCTGGATATCGGGTTACCAGATAAGGGATCCTATACCTGTAGTTGACTAATGAGAAGCAATGTGTTGAGTTTAAGGGGCAAATTTACTTATGGTCGAATATCAAGGGTTAATTAACCCTCGATATTCGACTGTCGAATGGAAATCCTTGGACTTCGAATTTGCGGATTTACCGCAATTCGTTCGATCAAGCGAGCGAACAAAAAATCGTTTGATCAAACGATTAAATCCTTCGAAACGTTCGATCCAAAGGATTTTAATCCATCGATCGAACGATTTTTCTTCAACCAAGAAATACTTAGAAAGCCTAAGGGGACCTTCCCCATAGGCTAACATTGACTTCGGTAGGTTTTAGGTGGTGAATTACGGGGTCAAAGTTTTTTTTTTTAAAGAGACAGTACTGCGACTATCGAATGGTCGAATAGTCGAACGATTTTTCGTAGTTCGTAGTTGAAGGTCGAAGTAGCCAATTCGATGGTCGAAGTAGCCAAAAAAAACATTCGAAATGTTGAGGTTTTTTTATTCTATTCCTTCACTCGAACTAAGTAAATGGGCCCCATAGTGTATGTCACAAGGCACTATCATTAATCTTTTCTTCATACTGTGGATGCACCATATACTGGTCAACTCTCTCTGATTTCATTCGTATATGTATATCAGTCTGGATCATTAAGCCACCCAAAATTTTGACATTTGTGACATGTTTGACCACCTTTGGATAATACATAGTATTAAAATGCTGCCCTACCAGAAAAAACACATCTATAATATTTCCTCTTTTGTAGTAATGATGACAAATTTTGTGGGAACTACAGTAATTGCATACAATATGTAAATTATTTTTATTTCATCTTAAAAAAAGCAAGCAAGTAAAACCACCATATTCACTCACTAGGCCACTGAAATTAAATATTTAAGTAGAATATATAGAATAGAAGGCAGACAGCCACTTATCTTCTTGGTTTAGATCCTAAACTTGAACCTCCTCTGATGGCAGAAAACCTTCACTCCCTGCACATGCAATGGGGTATGACACTCTGAAATTTCCCAACATTTATGGCTATTATAACCTTCTCCCGACACACTTGGTGCATGGTTGATTGATGGTATTAAATTAAATCCTCCACCGTTTACACTTGTATTACTTTACATTCCCCGTAAATCCCAATTTGGAGCTAATAACATGTTACAGGTCGTAAATTGACTATTATTTCTTCAACAAATGCTTTTATTTCTTCCCTAGGGTTGTTTTTTTCTACTTAAATCAGGCTCTTTGACAGTGTTAGTGAATCCCTGCTTATCTACTGTCTGGACTGTGTATAAACCTTTAGGGCTTATGTCACATGATGTGTTTCTCTGCTGGTGTAATACACTCTACATGTATGAAGTTTTAAGTCTAAATATTTGTGTTGCAGATCCACCCATACTGAATATCACTGTTCCAGGTAATATTGTTTTCACAGATTCTGTTGCATATTATTGCTGCTTTTTGGGGAGTTGGAAGGACATTATTTTATAATAGTCAGTGAGCACAAACTTTTGTGCAACTGTTGAGAAAAACGAGGCTTCATATTATGACTAGTGATCTCTTGGGTAGACTATTTCTGACTGGAGTCTTCAGAGCCAAATTACAAGCTTACACTTCTAACTTTACAAAGCTAAAAATTGAGATGTTTAAGTTTGTACCTTGCTCCAGAAGAATTACAACCTTGGACATGTCCAGTAATTTGGGCTTTCCTGGGCAAGTCAGTTGAACAATCAGTGAATTTCTTAAGAAAGGTTAAGGTTCGCCCATTTGGCAAGGACAACCTCTGCCCATTTTGGCTACCCACACACTGGCCTCCAGAAACCCGTCAGCATTTTCAAACCTACCTCAAGAGCAGAGGTATCAGCTAGGTCTTTTAATCCAGTGACATATAATAACTGCTGGACCCAAAACAGCAGGTAGAGTGTGGGTTGGCAAGTTGACATATCGGGGTGAGACTTGGGGTGAATTAGTTTTTTGTTGTCTTTGCTATATACTAAAAAAAGTGTAACCAAGTGCTTGGCCACAAAGAATTGAGTAAATTGTGACTAGGGATGGGCGCCTCGTTTCGCTGACAAAAATGACGCCCATAGACTTGTATGGTGGCGTGCGTCAAAAAAAAAGAGTTGCGTGTCAAAATTGTTTTGTTGTGCGTCAATTTTTTGGACGCCCATAAACTTTTCAAAATGAAACGGGTCATAATTCGCCCATCCCTACTTGTGACAATATATAATTCTTATCCCTCATCAATTATTTAAGCCTTTATTAACATCTTATTTATATGCCAAACTACAGCCTTAATTTTAAGCTACATATTGCAGTGTCTGGAGTCATTAGGCCCCAGCATAATTTATTTTATGTAGAGTCTGTTTCTTGTCTGACCTGCCCATCTACTGTTCATACATTGTTAGAAGCAGTCTACAGTGTGACTGACCTTATTGCCTTTCTTTTTTAATATTTGTGATTGTCTTTAATGATGTATTTAATATATTGCTGTGCAATCACAGGGGGAACAGGAGAGAGCGGCAGTCTAATCATGAGAGAAGGAGACTCCCAGAAAATCTACTGTAAAGTGAACAGTAACCCAATGGCCAACATTAGCTGGACTAAAGGAAACAGCCGTGTTAAGAATACCAAGCAGAATGGACAGAAACGGACTCTTTTACTGAAGAATGTAACAGAGAATGACACTGATACTTATACATGTACTGCACAGAACCAAAGGGGAAACAACAATCGCTCTATCAGTGTCTCTGTAGAATGTAAGTTACACTTATCTGATGTTAATTCTAATGCTAATGTACAGTAAATTGAGCTCCTATCTACTTAAAGGATTTGACGATCAGTAACAAGGACAAAAATAATTATCTGTGAATAATTTATATCTTTGTACATCTCTGTCGTTTAAAAAAGAAGCCCCAGAACCTTTCAAAGAGGCAAATACAGATATAATCACACACTTATATCTGTATTTGCCTCTTTGAAAGGTTCTCACCAAACAATAGCAACCTTATAAAAACAGGTGGCAACTGATACATAGATACACGATACACCGCACAGCACCACCTCCTGTTTAAAATGATTTGTGTTTTACCTGTAACTTTAGCACTTAATAATAATTCAGTTCTTACATTTTAAACAAACTGAGCTTCTGTATGATGCAAAAACATTTCTTCTGGCCATGCACCCCTGAGATTGCTTGATTGGAGTGCAGATATTGAAGATATATACTGTATATTTATATTAAAAAAAAATTGTCTAACCTGTAAAACTGTGCACATCTGGGAAAGGATAGCTCACAACAAACAAGTTTAGGGGTTTGGGATAAAAGGCAGATGTGAAGAAGAACAATGAAGAATAAATTGCAAATTCTGAATCAGCAAAGTTTCAGGCCAACTAGGTTTTGTCAAGCAAGTCAGAATACAAATACAGCTTTAGATCGGTACCAAAAAACTGGGACATAGGGGATACAAGACATATATAGAACAGACTTGACTTCAATATAATTATGTTGGGAAACCCATTCTTTAGTTTCTGAAAGGGAAAGTGCATGTTCAAAGATGTGACATATAATTATACTCCTTGGTACTATCAACCTTGCAGTGTCGGACTGGTGGGGGGTCATGGCCCAAAAGGGTTGCCGCAACAATGGGCCATGCACATCCACCCCTGGCCCGACCCTCCCCCCCACCAACTCCACCCCTGCACCAGATGCAACCCCCCCACCTTTCCAGCGACTACCTGGTTTTCTTCTGCATCAGTCAGGGTGTGTTACTCTTTTGATCTCCTGGTGGTTATATTTTCATGGAGGTAGCCTCAATTCAAAGGCATGGTGGAAAGCTCAAAAACAGTATTTTTTGCATTATTGACCCATCAAGAATTTGGTCATTATGGGGTCGATTGTTTCGGGTCACACTTTCATTGTTTACATTCTGTGCTGACATGTGCTTAAGGCAGAGTCAGGTGTTGTTTTCTCTGCCAGGGTAAATATGCTGGCGGAGAAAATTCCAATCCCAATGCATTCCGCTCCATCTTTAGTATATGATCATGTAGTTATGCAATATTTGTATATTGGCAATATAGGAAATTTGTCATGATGAAGTCTACATAGCATTGCATTATTCATCTCTCAGAAAAGTCACTGTAATGTTTGCAAATATATTTTTTCAAACATATTCTATTACAAAACTATTATACCGTTCCTTTCATTGAAGTGTGGTCTGTTTGTTCAGTACCCAGCAATGTAGAAGTAACTGCAACTGCATTTGTAGCCACAAACCACACCTAATGACTTTTTTATGCTCTGCGCTTGAAGATATTGGAACACTCCACTTATTAGTCAGCTGTCTGTTTCATGTGTTTTTCCTGTATGTATAACTGTGCTACAGTTTGAGTTTAGACATGATGCCTACTGTGCATAAAATGCTAGTCTGAGATCTTTTAAAAACTATTTTCTTTGTTTTCTATTTAGATGCTACCCGACAGCCAACCATCTGTGTAGATAAGCCAGAAGGTAATAGTACAATGGATTTATTTTTTCATTAGTATAATAAAGAGCTGCTCTGTGATGCAATAAAATGCATAAGTTAAGGGCTCAACAGATACAGCTCAACAGATACAATACTTCCCAGAGCTCCAGAGCTGTGGATGGGTGGAATCAATACTAATACTGACAGAAATGCAACAGGGAGCAGACAAAGGTTTGATGTTGGTCACAGTTCCCCCAAAGTGGGTGCAACCATACTGTATCTTGGTATGTCCATCCATAATATAGACCCCCACCCATGCATATATAATGAGTTGCCTAGTTGTGTTGCTGTAATAGGACGGTTCCCCTTAACTTCAGTAACAACAAGGTTGCATATATAGGAAAATATTGGTGTATTGTACAGTCAACCATAGTTTCAAGAATATCAAGTAAATAACCACAAATGGCACCTTGAATGACCTTCAAGTTGGACTTTCAAAGTATCTAGGACTCAAGGGTCAGATGATTATCACTAAGAAACTTGGCATTAAGCTTTTTTGAGTAATTATTTCCTGAATCATGTGTGCACCAGCAGGGTCCAGACAGTTACCATTCTAGAAATTGGGAGGGCAATTCTAAGCATTTTACTTCTTTCCTATTGCGCTGGAAATTGTGCAGGAGGAAGAAGCTTGAAACCACCCCTATGGAAATATAAGCATGTGTAGCCAAGATCTTGAACGAGAGTTGCCACCTTTTCCAGCTCCTTACTCCAGGCAGAGGGTGATGTTACAGGGGGCAGGGAGGGGTGGGCAGTTATGTTGTTGAGGGGCGGGAAGGGGGCTGGTGATATTGCAGGGGCAGGGCTATTAGGTGGCAATTGGCGATTGCAGTTTTGACCAAGACAGCCCTTCCAAAAACAGGGCTGTCCAAGTAAAATCCAGACAGGTGACAACCCTATCTTGAACTTAAACCGTCAGATAACAATATGTCCAACCAAAGTGTCACGAGGTAACCCAAAAACTAGTGGTGCTCAAGATATCGTGACTTGCTTTGCTGCCTGTAACTGACTTTTTTCATTTTGGGACAAAGTCTCAGATACTTAGTTCCAAATATGGTTATTCATTAAGATGAGAGAGACAAATATATAAACTAGATGAGGCTGGAGTATACTGATAATACAGAGCTTAACAAAATGCAACATTCTTTTCAACTGAATTCCAATCACATTTTGCTGGTGTAAGTGTAGGTGCAAATTGAGTAATTTCCAGTATAGTGCAAAGCAGTGTAGCCTGAAATATATTAAATTTGAATTCAGTTGCATGTGTGTGTTTAACACACACTCCAAAGGGAGCCCCATGTATTAACACCTAACACACAGAGGCACATTTATTAAAGATCACATTTCAAATTCATGTGAGGTTTTTTTTAAACTCGAATATACTCGGAAATTCGACTGGGGGTTAATTATAAAAGATCAAATGTCAGAATTTTCCGAATAGAACATTTGATTGACATCGTTTTCAACCAAACTTGATTTGAGTTTTTTCTCAGAAAGGCTGCAAACATCTCCAGATTGCTCACTTGACCTCTCCCATTGACTTATAGATGAATACTGCAGGTTTTAGGTGGACAATAGTCAAATTCAAATTCTTAAAGGACCAGAGTATGATAAATCTCAAAAATCAAACTTGAATTCGAAATGCATAAATAAAAGGCTCCTTTCAACCCCCCAAATACTTCTCTCCTTCAGATCTGTGGGTGAATGGAGACAATACTGATACTGACAGCAGTGCAGCAGGGGGCAGACAAAGGGCTAGAGTAGATGTTGGTCACAATTCCAACACTGGTGTGTGCCAGTGATGTAACTAAAGTGTGCTGGGTAGGGATGGGCACATTTTTTCTCCTTGTTTCGCTGCGAAAATTACGCCTATAGACTTTTATGGTGGCGCGCAATGACGTGCATCCAAAAAAATTTGCTGTGCAATAAAAAATTTTGCCGCCCATAGACTTTAATGTGTCGTCGACATTTCGCCGGCGGTGAATTTTTGGCGAAGCAAAACAAGTCAATTATGATAAATCTTGAAAATGTAATCAAATTTATTTAAAAAAATTAGTCTTTAACAACTTGCTAGTCGAATTTGACAGTTTTGGCCATAAAAAAACTTGAAAATTAAAATTCTCAATTCGAACCTTGATAAATCTTAATGTTGCTCAATGGACCTTTAACTTGCTTTCCTCCCTATAAATTAACTTTTTTCATTTTGGGACAAATTCTGAGATAGTCAGCTGCAAATATGGGTATTAATCAAGATTAAAGAGCCACAGATATAAACTAGAAGACTGACTTGGTAGACTGAAAATGCAGAGTTCTAGTTTTAATCTATAATAACTACTCCACAATTGCTGTCAGAGGTAGTACATTGGCTGATCTGTTCTTTTACTACTTTATTTGATTGGAATGGTAAGACTTTGGTCTGAATGGTTAGTGGAGGGTCGGGAGATGGGAAAGTCCGATTGTACGTTGATTCGTAAAATCGGATCTTTGCGTCTATGGCCAGCTTTAAACACTCAAAAAGGTGCCCCAGTATTAACACCTAAAGGTAAGTGTTTACCCGAGAGATCATTGCACTCGCACTACAGAATTGATGGATGCAGAACAAACCTATGAATTCAGTACAAACCTATTATTTATAATATTTTTTCTCTTTATATTTCCAATTTTTATCTTTCTAGGTTGCTCTACTTTAGTAAATGTAACAGAAGGATCTACACTGTATTTAAACTGCAGCGCTAAAAGTAACCCCCCAGCAAATTATTCCTGGATTCAAAGTGATCCTTTCAAAAAGCTTTCTGAAAATAAAACTCTGTATGTTCATGTAACAAAAAATATTGAATATACGTGCCAAGCTGAAAATAAATATGGACTATCCAATAGTTCTATCTCTATTTATACCAAGCGTGAGTATGAACAAGAACTTTCACCATGTGCTCATGTGTCTATACATAAATATTTATGCCATTGTATGATCACACTCTAATCCCATATTTTAGGTAGGCACTTGATCAAATATGCAAATGTTTACAGAAATTTGTTTAAGGCTAAATAGTAAATGAAGTGTCACCTTTTCCATAAACTACCAGCTTTACCAATATATTTGCATCTGGATGAGACCTATTATTCTCAGGTGTGAGCACGGGGTGGAGGCAGGAGACAATGCAACTCTAAACAGTGATATATCCAAAGAATGGGGGCCAGTGGTTTTTAGAACATTAACCAGAACTGATTTATTTAGAACAATCCACAAAGGAGAGTAATGCAACAACTTAGGACACAGTTATAGATCAGTCAGTACACACACACAAGTAAAACCATGAGCCAAACATTCCCTTGAATAGAACTAAAGAGAGGAATAATATTCCATCCACCCAGAGTTTTTCTTCTTCCTCCGGGGAACCCCTCATTCAACATATACTGACACCAGAAAATAACCTTTTTTTATATCTATCATACTATTGTCTTGTGCATACTATTTATAATTTCGCCATAAAAGTATTTGCCTGATGCTTTTGCATTACCTTTCTTACCCCCATGTTCCTGTATGAGGGGGCTGCCATATTTGTGCAGCAGGAGTCTGTTAGCATTAGAAACTCTAACTGGCAGGCTGAGATGGGACAGTCAGGTTGGAAAAACAGTCAGGTTTCGAAACTTCAAGTAACAATTACTTACAAAAGTAGGACTGTCAGTGAAAATGATCAACATGATATATAGGTAACTTTTAATATTTTGAAAAGAAAATCTTTAGTGTCAGTATCACTTTAAGTGGAACCCAGGTGGCAATCAATCTAGTCCCTCAACCTTGTACACTGGTCCCTGCTAGGCAACAATGCCAATGGGGAGCTAACCCCTTCTAACACTTCTTGTTGGAGCCAAGAGCTGCTCATCTTGACTCCTTTCCACTTAAGGGAGTCTCTGGCAAAAAGCCGCTTGAGTCACAAGGCTTCCATTTTTACTGTATTATAGCACTTAAAAGCAAAGGGTCACGCTTTAACCCAAGAAGAGGAGGGGGAATGCACAATAAATGAGGACACCATTTAGCAGTCCCCTACATTTGTGTATCTATATATACTGTAAATCATAAAGTCAGCATTTTCTCTCTAAATCCCTCAGTAAGATTGAAGGACAGCATAAGAGGACCATGTGAAGTAATAATATCTATTAGAGGGCTAGATCATATGGCTGGTGGCTTTAGGAGCACAAGGTAGTTGGGAGTTTACTTAGTGAGCTCACTTACAATAACTCAGCATGGTTGAGAAAACACTGCTTTATATACTGTGCCACCTGAAATGCCCTTGTTCCTCTTAAAATATTAGCAACCAATCAAGAACTTCAGAGACCCATATCATCACGAAGATGTAATGAAACTCTTTTCTTTTTCAACTGGATTGTGTAGATATAGTTATACTCTGTAGGGGTCATTTGACATTATCACTGCTAGAGCAATAAGTAATGCAAAAGTGTGACACAATCTTGTGCCCCTGTGGCAATGATTGATAAAAGTTACTCTCTGTACCTTGCTCGTGATTAAAAATCTGGTGTAAAATGAAGAGTGTTGTTAGGTATTGCTCAGTGCAATGGTGTGGTCATATCCAGGCATTAAGTACAGGGATCCCCCTTGTGACTACAGTACTAACTTGTGCATGTTGATGATGTTTAAGTGGTTGCCCATATGCCATCCACCTACCACAGGCAATACATACAGTGGGCTATACAACTATCTGTGCTCATTACTAAAGCAAAACAGCATACAGCAAGGGGCAAAGTGTACTGTCTGTAAAAAATCTAGTATATGGTACAGAACTGTTGGGTACCATAGGCACAAGTATAGGGCTACCGATCACCTTGCTAGTATCTGTGCCTTTGTTTCTGATTTTGAATATAAAGCAGGCTACAATACATCCCAGGGGATGCCCAAATGTTTCCTTGCCATCTCTTTATGCAGCTCTGTCAAGTACCAGGGCACCCTATGCCTGTTTCTTTACACATTGACTGTGCTTTCATACATGAGGAAGTTTGTATCATGTTTATTATTTGACGGACTGTAGGGGATAAATATCCGTATTTAATATGTATTGCCCAATGACCCAAAGGAAATGGAATTAAATATACCTGCCAATGGTGTATCCAAATTTAGAAATTGGAAGCAATAGCATGGTGCCAGTTGTGTTGGGTAAAAGAGTGGTGAGGAATTGGCATTTTTCTCTCTAAACCCCCTACTTAAGAAAGGAAGACAGAGACTGGTGACAGAATGCCATAGGAAGGAATAGCTATTAGAAGTTTACATGTAGGTTCTCTAGGAGCACAAAGTAGTGAGGGTTTGTTCATTGATACTCTGTTGGAGAGGTGACCTAAATTTAATTATTTTGTGCCATTGTGTGTAAGTGATTCTGCTCAAAATATGATTGAATTGAACATCTCCATAATTCGTTATTAGGGATGTAGCGAACTGTTCGCCGGCGAACTAGTTCGCGCGAACTTCGACTGTTCGCGTCCGCCGAATGTTCGCGAACGTCGCGCGACGTTCGCCAATTGGTGTTCGCGTTCGATTCGAAGTAAAATTTCGTTCGACCATTCGACCGTTCGATCGCTAAAATCGAATGATTTCCATTCGTTCGAACGATTATAAGCATTCGATTGAATTAAAATCATTCGATCGAATAGCTTCGATCGTTCGATTCGAACGAAAATCCTTCGATCGTACGAATAAAATCCTTCGATCGTTCGATCGAACGATTTTATCGAGCGTTCGAAGTTCGAGAACTGTTCGCGAACTGTTCGCTTTTTTGCCGGTGTTCGCGAACGGCGTTCGCGAACACATTAACGGCAGTTCGCTACATCCCTATTCGTTATCCCCAAGTTCTCTATACATGAATACGATGACCAAAAACTTGATTACAGAACATGGAGATACATTATAACAGATTACTTGTTCTTTTCATTGGAGGTTTTGTTTTTACATATTAATGGTGTCACTGACCGCTGACCCTGGAGAGCTGGAGTAAAGTTTTTTATGGAGCAATGATGCTTTAAAGGACCAGTAACATTACATTTTTTTTTATCAAAATTCGTTAGTATAGAACGAAAAATCAACACCAAGGCAAATAAAACTTTTGGTTTGCAAAGCCTTTATTAAGAGAAAACTTACCAAAACTCCACTTCCTGTCCTCTTCTAAAACGGCGAAAGGGCGACCATCCATGCAGCAGTGTTCAATTTCTCCTCCCTGGCTATTCTCTCTGCAGCGCTTCCCCTATTCCCAGCAGTCGGACTTTGACTCCATCCTTTCCTTGTCCGGCGAAAAAAGAAGAAGAGGAGGAGGGCAGCTTCTGCCTCTCCAGCTGCAAGTGTTGTCTGCAGGCGCACCGATCTGCTGAAGAATATCCCCAAGCGCATGGATCGGTGCGACGTGGAGGAGCTGCGCAAACACATGGCTTTCCACGCGGCCAAGTTCACAGCTCCTGCAAACTGTGGCATTCCGCTCCGACTTTGAGCCGGGAGTGCTACCGGCTCGTAGCCCGCAATCGTAGCGCATCCATGGATAGCATGTGGTTCGGCGCTACTCGAATCTAAAGTCGCCACCTTCTCCTGCAGCAGCAGGGACTGCACACTCAGGTGGGAACATCACGGGAACAAGGGGTTTGTCCATGCGCTGTAGTCCTGGGGATATTCTTCAGCAGATCGGCGCGCCTGCAGACAACACTTGCCGCTGGAGAGGCAGAGGCTGCCCTCCTCCTCTTCTTCTTTTTTCGCCAGACAAGGGAAGCGCTGTAGAGAGAATAGCCAGGGAGGAGAAATTGAACACCGCTGCATGGATGGTCGCCCTTTCGCCATTTTAGAAGAGGACAGGAAGTGGAGTTTTGGTAAGTTTTCTCTTAATAAAGGCTTTGCAATCCAAAAGTTTTATTTGCCTTGGTGTTGATTTTTCGTTCTATACTAACGAATTTTGATAAAAAAATTTTTAATGTTACTGGTCCTTTAAGAATACAATCCTGATGTTGTGAGACTACATTTCTTAGTTGTACTTATTCTTGATAATATCAAAATATTTTCTGGAAGTTGTAGTGCAGCAGTAGACCAGTAAAGTGTGGTTGAGATAAAAAAAAATGTTTACTTCTCTTTAGTATATAAATTGTGTCCCTGTTCCTCTTAATAAACCGTAATCAACTATTTAAGAACCACAGCAGCAATCGTGCAGCCTTATGCCACAGTGGAGGAGCACACCATGTATCAAAGACTTATTCATTCATTTATGTAAGGGCTTTGTAGCCTGGCATCTTCCAAAAACAGTGATCTATAAAGTGTGTCCCCTCAAAAAAATGTATGCCCCCCCTTATTTAATTTGCTGTGTATAGTTTATGCATGCAAGTCTATAAGTGTAACTGTATTTTCACATGTTCATTAATATATCATTAACACTTTTTTTTTTCAGGTGCACAAAAGTCTCAGGCTAATTTCCTTGTTTCTGGACTTTGTATTTTATTTATCACGCTTGTGGTGATAACAACAGTGTTCGTGTTTAGATGGATGAGGAAGTGAGTCTTCAGTCATTTATTCCATTATGATACTATCTCTTCCACCATTGGTGCTTTGAACCAAACGGATTCAATTTATACTTTCATTCATTGTTTCCATTGTGCAGAATCATACTTTCAAGAATCATAATTACAGAAGTCAAAAGAGTTAGGCAGAAATAACTATAACTTGAAGAATACAAAATCCCATCAATCGAAAAAAATACACTCACCATGAACAAAGGGGGACCCAAACCTTCAGCTAAGCGGAGTAATCACATGTCAATGTTGAAAAAAGACCGGCACAAACTAGATCACAGTCAAAAAGGCACAACAGTCAAGGCTACACATGATTTAGTGTCCATGAGGGGCCTGAAATGCGTCAGGCTTTGTTTACAACACAAGCTAATATGCAATATTTCATTTTCACTAATAAAAAAAATTTAAGCGGTAATTTTTGACTGTGATCTGGTTTGTGCCAGCCTTTTTTCAAAAGGCAGAAAGAAGTCAAAGATGGTAATTTATCAAAAATAGTATTATTGCTATTTTTGTTGCATAAAAAGAACCTGAAAAATTGAAAAACATATTTGTTAAATATTTAGTAATGCAATCATGAAAAAATATGGAAACAACTTGATCTTCAAACAAAAGTCTTGCAGCAGGTCTGGCACTCGGAAAAAAAGCAGGTAACCTGCTGGCAGGATTTTTGAATGTTGTTAAAGATGAGGGTTTGTGGATCTTATCTCTATTTCTTATTATATTATGTATATGATCTATATTTTACTCCTTTAAACATTTTTAAATGTTTTTTTTCTGCCCTACCCACTTCTGATGATGTTTGCAGAAAAAGCACTTTATGTTGAATGGTGATCATCAGGTTACAAATAATAGCAGGTCCAAAAAATGCAGGCTGCAGATCTAGGTTGGGTCTGGGTTTTAAAAAATGGTTCCATGCACTTTCACATTCTACCCATCATTTTCAAGGGGTCTGCCAAATCTTGAATAACTGCAATCCATATGTTTTCCAGGGATAAACCTCATACAGATGGAACACAATCTATTTTCTAACCTAGCTTACGCTTTTAACATTTACTGTGTTGCATTGTATTTAAGTGAAAAGGAGTTTGCCCATGAGGACCAGAAATCAATTATAATGTTAATGAACTGTTTTGGATCATTTCAAAAATATTCAGCTTATACTGAATTATGTTTAATTAACAAGTTAAAATTGTCATGGATCACTCTGCTCTGTGTCCAAGATGGCGGCGTCCAGTGCCGCGCACTGATGTCATCACGCTGCGCCGGGCGTAATGTTAGTGAGCCAAAAATGGCTCAAAAATTAGAAATCAAAGAGAACCAGGGTCATGGGTTCAAGGCCCAATTAAAGGATTTGCTAGATATTTCGGGGTGCTTCTAAATTAATTATAACTTGATTTCTGGACTTTTGACTTTGCCTGAACCTTTTCCTTTGATCCTTGTTGCCTGCCTATTGAACTACTGTCTGTATTCTGACTACAATTACTCCTGATCCCTTTGGTTACCGCAAACTTGGACTTTACCCCAAAGCTTACTCCTTGGTCCGGACTTCTCCGAGCCGTTAGGCCCCTGACAGCAAGTTGACAGGTTATGTCTATAAAACAAAAAATTAACACTGATCTACTGCTTATGTCATAGTTGATGTTATTATAAAGTCAGTAATGAATTTTTATTATTTTTTATAGGAAGAAGGAGTTCCAGGAGGACAGGATTACTAAAGAGATGCCTAAAAGTGATCGTGATTTGATTTACAATAATATGCAAAGCATCCGCAACGTAAGTGATAATATTATGTCTCATCCATAATTATAATTATCATTGTATATGTGCGTGTGTGTTCCTGGGTTTGTTGGTATGTTCTGCCAACAATACAGATTATCAAATGATGCACAGTCAGTTTTCTGTCACCAAAAAGATCAGTCCATGTCTAAAATTATTGAAAATGTTCATAATTTGAGCCACACCCATCTGTAAATTCACCACTATTTTGATACATGCATAAATCAAAACCCAAGAATCATGGGTCCTTGCCATAGCCCCTTTGGCACCTGATTTTCCATCCTTTAAGTGCAGGGTCTGCTCTCCCTATTGTTAGTCCACTGTGATGATTAGAGATGGCGCGAACTGTTCGCCGGCGAACTTGTTCGCGCGAACATCGGGTGTTCGCGCTCGCCGGAAGTTCGCGAACGTCGCGCAACGTTCGCCATTTTGGGTTCGCCATTGTTGGCGCTTTTTTTTGCCCTCTCACCCCAGACCAGCAGGTACATGGCAGCCAATCAGGAAGCTCTCCCCTGGACCACTCCCCTTCCCTATAAAAACCGAAGCCCTGCAGCGTTTTTTCACTCTGCCTGTGTGTGCTGAAGAGATAGTGTAGGGAGAGAGCTGCTGCCTGTTAGTGATTTCAGGGACAGTTGAAAGTTTGCTGGCTAGTAATCGTTTTGATACTGCTCTGTTATTGGAGGGACAGAAGTCTGCAGGGGTTTGAGGGACATTTAAGCTTAGGTAGCTTTGCTGGCTAGTAATCTACCTTCTACTGCAGTGCTCTGTATGTAGCTGCAGTGGGCAGCTGTCCTGCTTCTGATCTCATCTGCTGACTGCTGCAATAACAGTAGTCCTTGTAAGGACTGCTTTTATTTATTTTTTTGTTCCAATACAGAGCAGTATCAAGCAAATTACTAGCCAGCAAACTTACTATCATCTGTCCCTGAAATCACTAACAGCTCTCCCCCTACACTATCTCTTCCAAGCACACACAGGCAGATTTTTCAGATACATTTTTGCCCTTGATCCCCCTCTGGCATGCCACTGTCCAGGTCGTTGCACCCTTTAAACAACTTTAAAATCATTTTTCTGGCCAGAAATGTCTTTTTTAGATGTTAAAGTTCGCCTTCCCATTGAAGTCTATGGGGTTCGCGAACCGTTCGCGAACCGCTCGCATTTTTGCGCAAGTTCGCGAATATGTTCGCGAACTTTTTTTCCGACGTTCGCTACATCCCTAGTGATGATAAAACAAAGTTTGCTCCATCTGTAGTTAGTACTACTCATCTGGTAACTCAATTGCTGCAAAAACAAGAGAAGTGCACATTCCCTTGCCTTCCTAGGTTATGTTTTCTTACAAATATGCACATGGAACAGACTACAATGTACTTCAATTTAAATGTAGAAAGTTGGAACACCACTCATTGGGGGCATACTCTATCCAGATTGATTTTTCAAGTACTTGGTTCATGTCAGACATAACATGGATGCTTGCACTAGAGGGAAACTAAATACAAAGCCTGTAGTTGTAGAGGCCTCTTCTGGAAATGTACAGAGCCTGAAACTGCAAAATATACCCAGGTTTAAGAATCAACGGACTGGAATATTGTTACTTCCATATTGAAATTACCAAAAAAACCTGGAGGACTCAATTTCTTTTTGGTATAAATTTGCTCATGATTTTATATCAAATATGCATTGATTTTTATGAATTAAAATATTTTAATTCATCTACAATTCAATCTGGAAATGTGTTATTCGAAAAGCTCTGAATTACAGGATTGGAAAACTTGTCAGCAAATGGGCAAATATGATTCAGTGTTGATAAAGGTTATGCATTTGGGTAGAAATAACATAAATGCTAGTTATACACTGAATGGGCATGTATTTGAGGTGTGTGGATAACAAACTGTACAACTCTAGGCATTGTCAGTCACTGGCTGCTAAAGCTAATACTATTCTGGTCCCTTGTCTGTTTGGAAAATCCTATAAAAATTGAAAACCCTGTAAATAAAATAAAGTCTGATCTCACAATTTTCCATCTGAAATCAATGCAGTCTGTATGTTCTTGTTGTCTGTAGAAAAGTTATTAATGAAAAATAGGGCAGATAAGACTCTATGCTAACACATTTACAATTATTGTGATACTTCAATCCATCAGGTTTAATAAACAAATTTTATTTGTGATCTCTCAAGTTGACATGAGTCACAAACATTGGAGCGGTTCTGTTCCAATTTGTTATAGGAATAGCCATTAATTGAGTGACCTATTGAGGTAGCGGAAACTAACCCCATCATTGTGGCAAGTGACCACAGTTTGTCTATCCATGGGTCACAGTGGGGTAGGATACGGCTTGATAAGCCTGCCAATGATGCTCCTTAAAATAAGTTGTTCCACTAATTTAGAACTTCTACAGCGCCTTTCTGGGATGCTTCCAAACATTGATGTGTTCATGAATTTCACATTATTCATTCTCTCTAATCCTCTAAAAAGGGTTGCTATGGAATCTATGCAGCATTAATTAGGCTAAGAAAGTTTTTTTTTTTTTTAACTCTATTGGGTTAAATGAATTGACTTTATTTTTAATTATTTATCTATGAACTTAAAAATAATATTAATAAAACGGGCAATAAAATATCTTACTTTGGGATTGTTGTCTTAGTATCTAAGAAAGCAAATGTCCATTCACCACAATTCTCACCCTAACTAACCTTCAGGTTGAGTAGACCCTGTCATTGCTTCATGTCCCCCCACGGAAGCCCCCCAGTTTGAGAATCAATTCTATAGACAATACAGTAAGTAGATGCAAAGGAAAGAGGAACACTTAAAAGATACTTTCCTTAGCATGTTTACATATACTGTACAGTAGTTCTTGTTCCATTTCTTTATACATCTTGTAATAAAGCACACTACAAACACTGTATGTTATATTCCATATAGTCGTAAAGAAATATGAATTGCTTTTCTGCAGGAATCCTACATGGACACAGAGGAAACAAAACAGAATAAGGATGATTCAGATTTGTATATAAACTGTGAAAAAGAGTTGCAATATGCCTCAATTGATTTCACAAAAATAAAACCAAAGGAAGCTCCTCAGACGGTGGATATTACATATTCTGATAATATTATTTATTCTGAGGTCAAACGGAATTAACCCTGAAGATATATCAACAAAAATAATAAATGTAAATAAAGAAGGACTTTTGTACTATAAAGACTTTTTAACGGGATTCTGATTTTTATGGTATTGTTTTTATTACTAAATTACACTGTTTACACTGCAAATAATTCACTCTACCATATAAAATTTAATTCCTGAACCAAGTATATATGTTAGTTGTAATATTAGTGTGTAGGTGCCATCTCAGGTCATTCATGTGCTTTCACAAAGAGCCATTGCTGCACTATGGAGCTGCTTTCCCATATGTTGTTCTTTTTCCTATTCAATGTAACTGAAGGAGTCACAGTGGGACATGCGTTTTTACTACTGAGTGTTGTTCTCTACCAGAGAGCTGTTACGTGGTTACCTTCCCATTGTTCTATTAATGGGTTGCTGGGGGGAGGGGATGGAGAGGGATGATATCAATTCAATTTGTACTTGCAACTTCCAAGTCACATGACTGAGGGCACCTGGGAAACTGTAAATATGTCTAGTCCCATGTGAGATTTCAAAATTAAATATAAAATAATCTGTATGACTGATTTCAGTGCAGAAGTTCCCCGGAGCAGCACTTTTAACTAATGAGTTTTGAAAAAACATGTTTTCCTATGACAGTATGCCATTAAGACAATGTAGACTGTGTGTCTGGTTCACTGGTCCTCACTGACTATTGTATAACGAAGGCAAAGGTACCACGACATTCTTCCTGAATACGGCAGCACTTTCTGCTTTTTACATCAACTTGTTTGAGACTAAAGCTTGCATGGAAAAGGTACATACAGGTTTTCTACCAGACTATATGTTTAATGTATTGTTGGACTCCCCATTATGTCGGGGAGCACTGCAGAAGACTATATTATTATTATTATGGCATATTTAAATGAATTCCATGGATTAGACTAGAAGGGCATTCATTACATTATTGACATGTTCATCTCCTGCTAAGAGGCAGATTTACTAAATTCGAGTGAAGGGTACGAATTAAAAAAACTTCGAATTTCGAAGTGTTTTTTGGGCTACTTCGACCATCGACTACGACTATCGAACGATTCGAACTAAAAATCGTTCGACTATTCGACCATTCGATAGTCGAAGTACTGTCTCTTTAAAAAAAACTTTGACCCCCTATTTCAGCAGATAAAAGCTACCGAACACAATGTTAGCCTATGGGGAAGGTCCCCATAGGCTTGCCCAAGTTTTTTTGATCGAAGGATATTCATTCAATCGTTGGATTAAAATCCTTCGAATCGTTTGATTCGAAGGATTTAATCGTTCGATCGAATGAATAATCCTTCGATCGTTCGATCGAATTTGCTGCGCTAAATCCTTCGACTTCGATATTCGAAGTCGAAGGATTTCAATTCCTAGTCGAATATCGAGGGTTAATTAACCCTCGATATTCGACCCATAGTAAATCTGCCCCTAAATGTGAATAAAGTTTTACATATTGTGTGGTGTTATGATTTAGAATCTGGTTTAATAAAAGTATGCTTATAAATGAAAGTATTGGTGTTAACCTGCTTTAATTGACTTTGCATATATAGGTATTGGACCTGTTATCCAGAATGCTCGGGATCTGGGGTATTTCAGATAAGGGAGCTTTCCATAATTTGGATCTCCATACCATAAGTCTACTTAAAATAATTTAAATATTAAATAAACCCAATAGAATTGTTTTGCCTCCAATAAGGATTAATTATATCTGAGTTGGGATCAAGTACAAGGTACTGCTTTATCATTGCAGAGAAAAAGGAAATCATTTTTAAATATTGTATTATAATGGAGTCTAAGTGAGAATTCGGAGCTTTCTGAATAATGGATCCCATGCCAGTAATGCAATATAAGCTATGTACCACCAAGAACACACTTTGCCCAAGATTGCATCCTCTCCTTATTTTCTCAGCTCAAAGCAGCACCCACTGATATCTAAGGCCATGGTAGAAATATACAATACAGATGCAGAGTTTCTGCTGGAATAGAAACAGGCGGTGGGTGGTGGGCATTAGTCTAACTGCATATCACCAAACACCTGTTTTATGCATGGACACCCATTTTATGAACATCAACAGGACTTGCTTTGGTCTATATCTTTAAATGATTTCATGGGCAGAGAAGTAACTTAATACTATTATTTCATACTTACTGTGATATTTCTTTCCCTGGTAAACTCCATATAACACCATCAGAACATCCCTTCTCAGAGCTTTAAAGGAACAGTTCAGTAGAAAAATAAAACTGTGCGAAAAGGCTGTGCAAAATAAAAAAATGTTTTGGAGATATAGATGACTCTGAATGCCCATGAGAAAAAGTCCAGTTCCACAATGTTACAATTGGTATCCCAAACCTAGAACAAACCCAATGTCCTGGTCACGGCTCAGCCTTCTCCCTTTAACAGCCACCTTTCACTTCGGGAGGAGCCCCCGCTACTCAGGTGCCGCCAGGTCTTAATATAAGAGGACCAAGGAGGGAGTTCTGGGCAAGCAATGGAACCGCAAGTTATACTGAATTGGAGGACAAGGAATGTAGTCAGGGTCACAGGCTGAGTCAACATACCAGATAAGCAGAGCAATACAACATCAGGAGACGGTAGCGTAATCAAGGTCACAAGCCAGGTTAATATACCAAACGGATAGCGCAGTACAAAACAGGAGTCAGAAGCACAATTGGTTCACAGGCCGGGGCAAAATACCAGAGAATTAACAGGATCCAGGAGAATGGTCAAAATACAGGTATGGGTCAAAGACAGGCAGCAGACAGGACTTGATCAAGAACAGGTAGGGTCAAACACAAGTACAGATAATCCACCCAGTAACTAATGAATAAACTGTTATGTTGGTCAATGAGATACACACAGAGAGCATCAACTGATGACATCATGTTCTGTCTCCTAATGTTTAATGAAACTGTACTTTGTATTTATTATTGCTATGACTCCCTGTTCTATAAGATAAGCGCAGTGCCTCCACCTAGTGGGCAATGCGGAGGTACACCTTATGGGAATTCAACAAGAAAAATAAAAACACACAAGTTGCAGTAAACAAAGTAAACTTTATATATGTTTAAGAATTGCAAAATGTAATTACAAACAATATATATCCCAATGTATTGGGGTTCCTTGTGTCTTTTTTCCAATTCCTGGCAGTTTTTCCCAGGACATAGTTCTACACTTCGCTCTGCAAGGACAAATGCAGTTGCACAGTTCAGTCTAGTGTGGCCAACTGTCCGGTTTTGATCCGGACAGCCTGGTTTTTTGAATGGCTCTCTGGGTCAAAACTGCCTGGCCGGTTTTCCAAATTAGGAAAACCAATCAGGATTCCAGAGATTGACGTGGTGATCGACCAATCAGTAATCACCAAATCATAGCACCTCCCCCAATGTCACATCCTGCCTCTGCTATGTCATACCCCACCTCCGATATGTCACAGTCCCACCTTCCTGCTCAGAGTTAGTTGGGAGGAAAGGTGGAAACCCTAGTACAGTCCCTGGCATTATGCTCCTTCCCAAAGAGCTCTTAGTATGCCTCCGGTAGTGCTACTTGCCCCAAAGTACCTCTCCTTTGGACAAGACAGTTGCTTCCAAATAGCAGGCGCACGAGAAACACCTGTCCTCACACTGGGGACTCGCACATGGCAAAGTATCCACATGCATAAAAGCAGCAACAGAGCTCTCTCTCTCTTTATGGCTGGAGCTCAATTTGTATCCCAAGCAGAACATACTGTGGCCTTCTCCAAGCTTTTAGTCTTAGTTATAGGGCACCAGGGTAAAAAAATTTCAGGGCCTCTCGAAGTTCTGATAGGATGTATTACAAATATAAATAAAATTGCAGTCATAGCATTCTTTATTGTAGAAATTTAATGGGGCATAAATTTGCACAAAGTATTTTTACGAGAACCTTTCTTACATTTTTATATGTATAAAAATATTTTTTTTTTAAGACAAACACATCAAATGGTCAAGCACCAGTGAGCCCCTTCCGATAATTTAACAAAAGTTTATGCATTAACACTGGAAATGTCAACCAGGGTTTTTTTGCTGTTATTTTCCCAAACACTGGAAGTGATGCTATTACTATAACATTCAAATAAAACTTGCCAGGGCTACCAATGAAAACTTTGGGGCCCCATACAAGTTATTTATATGGGCCCCACGTTATCACAAGCATACAGTACAAACATTTTTTGACCACTCCCCTTGTGTACGCTACACAAATAATCAGGTAGGTTTTGCTGGGAGTAATTTTTGTTCATGGAAAATGTCTTGTACCCAAAGTTTAGAGGTTCAGTGATGTTGTTGTGGAGCCCAATAACCAGTTGTTCCACTGCTGAAATTTTAAATAGGAGATGTTCTTGTAACTAAGTATATAGATCCCAATATAAACAGTTGTTACAATATAATATGAAAATAATTAATCTAATTAAAGTGCTAATTGGTTAGTCAGTTCATTTGGGGTCTATGGAATTCACCCTAAGTTAAACCTCAATTTCCTCCCTGCCCCTGCTCTGCATTATCATTGCTTGTTAAGGAAGTTACAGAAGTGATTGCATTGCAAAATATACACCTTGTGCTTTGTTCTTGTGTGAGCCTTCAGATCACAAATTTGGAAAAAAAAAATTTTTCAATTGCTGTAGTTGGTAGGGTTAAATAATAAGAGTGATACATTAGAATAATATCCCTTTAAAAGAAATATAAAGTAACAATTGCATGGAATGAGACAATTGATCACAGAAATGTATCACAGGACATACTGTATACGGTATTTTAAATCAATGTGTTTAAACTTGAGGGCCGAATTTCAAAGTATTTATCATTTCAAAATTCAACCCTTGATAAATCTGCCCCCAAGTAATCAGTTGTGTTTTTTATGCAGTGCAAAAAGTTTTGCCAGACTACAGAGAGACAAAAGAGAAGAATAAGGCAGGGTGTGTAACCCCCACACACAGACACAGGCAATGTTGTGAAAGTGGAAGCTCATGAGAAATTCAGAGGTTCTGCACTTAGACTGAAAATCAAGCTGGAAACCACAGGGAATAAACAAGTATGGAGATGGAAATCTACTATGGACTGCTGAGCAGATCTTTTTTTCCATACTGAGAAATCCTGCTGTTTTATTCACTTTAATTATTGGACATAGAGTTTTTTCAATAGATAGTGTAAAGATCAAGCACCCTGTGTATATGGGAAAAGCTGGGTGTAGAGGTGGACAAAACAAGGAAATCCCCAAAGAGTCTCCAGGTGCCTTAATTCTATGGTTAAAATAGTTCCTCCTCTCCCATTGTAGGATTTTTGCATCTTGATCAAATAAGAAACATTATGCTACACATCCTCATGCCTCTGGAAGAACGAGTTCGTAAGACGGTTATTGGAAAAATACACCCCCCTAGACTGTATTCTGCCTCAGCAGTTCATTGCACTCGTAGGGGGTTATTTACAAAACTCTGTTTTTGAAGATTTATTAAAGCCCGGTACAGCAAAAAGCCTGAATCCGAAAATCTTCCATCTCACACTTGCCAGGGTTGTGTATAAGTCAATGGCAAAGGTCTTATTTTGAAGTTTCTGTGGTTTGAGCTGGAATTACCCCAACAATCTGACCATTTCAGGCTTTAAAAATCTGAAAAAAACTAGCAATTCTGAAAAAAACCCAGAAATATGTGTACGATTTGGGCTTTTCACTTAATTTCATCAAGTTTTTACACGAACTGATTAAATCGAGCTTTTTTAATAATAAATAAGGTAAAATCAAGTATGAGAGTTTGGTTGTGGTTTTTTATTTAAATAATGAGATAAATTTGGATTTTAGTAAACAACCCTCTTAAAAGTTAGAATACAATAGGTGGCACATAATGACCCTAATAGTCTTGATACGAGAAAGTACTTCGACAGAAGAACGTACCAAGTCCCATTTCTTTATAATCTGTCCACACAGTCCAAACCTAAGATGATACTCTAAAGGATCGCTATTGGGTAAAACTTGTCTACTGCCTCTGTTTCTCCCCCAACACAAAACTACCTGTTCCCCTATAATGAATGGAATAGTATACTAGATTTGTATATCCGACCCGGTGCACCAAAACGCAGGGGTCAAATTGGATGTGATGGAAAACAAGGTCATCAACAGCAATGTCGGATAGTGTCACAGATGTTCTCCCGACGTGACATGACTGTCGGATGCAGACGCAGCATGCAGCACCGGATGAAAGCTGCAACACCATCCAACATTGCTGTTGCTGACCTTGTTTTCCGTTGCATCCGATTTGACCCCTACATTTTGGTGCACCTCATCGGATGCGCCGGAATCGCAGGGAAGTCGCCCATGTAGTTCTACCCTTACCATTGTAAAGGATGATTTTTGTTCAAGTTGGCGTAGAAGCTGCATTTGCATTTTGCTGGTAATCACGGAGGTGCAAATTGCATAATCTCCAGCATGTCATGGGCTTGCCAAAATACCATTTCCGATTCAATGTATCTTCCCAGAATATGTTATAAAACAGGGTAACATACAACGTAGCAACAACACATCCATCAAGTTCATCCCTGTATTAAACGACTGATTCTTTGAGAAATGGATGAAGTTAAAAACCAAGTCTGTTCCAGTTTATACATAAAAAGGAGTTGAACAGCACTCATGGAATGATTCTTTATTGGGATCAAAAGACTAGTCACAGGAAGCCAATTTATACCAGAAAGGAAAAAAAACTGACTAGATCAGGCTGTACTAAGAGTATTAATATGGTCACCTTCTGTTATCACCTGCCTGCACCTGTGCCACATTTACCTATTTTCATTTGTTTCTCTTTTTCATGCAAATTTGCTTTCCATCTCTGAGTTCCTTTTACATGTCAGTCAATCAATTGACCATTGATGCAAGTGTGCATTGATGTACATCTCTATTCCAAAAAGGATGCAATTTGCACTTACATTGAACTACTACTTCGTACTTTTAACTTAATTCAGAAAAGCAAAAGCCATTGTTGCACAAATAAAGAGGAACCCAGATAAAAGTAATTTTGTCTTAGTGGTTTAGTGGTTTAATCCAACGTAGGCTTGGGGCTTGGCACTGGTGATGAGTGAATTATTTCACCATGCATGGATTTGCAGCAACATTCTACAGATCCATGCATTTGGAGTGGAGAAAAGACAGCCATTGCCTTTATGCAACTGAAGTGAGAAAACACACCCTTTGACAATGCATTTAAAGTGAGAAAAAAACTAGAGAAAAAATGTCCATTGACTTAAATACAATTGGAGTGAGAAATAAGGTCACCTAATGTATTTTGCTACAAAAAAAATCTCCATGAAAAAAAGTCGCCATACCAAAAAATACACCATTAGACTTTAATGAGTTCTGTAAATTGTTTCGGGCAAAGTGAAAAAGGGCAGATTTGCTCATCACTACTTGGCACCTTTCCACTGGTGAGTTTATACATTTCTTACATCTATGGAGTTATTGGGATTGAGATAGGGATGGGCGAATATTTTCATCTTGTTTCGCCGCGGAAATGACGCACATAGACTTGTATGGTGTCTTACATCAAAAAAAAATTTGTTGCACGTCAAAAAAATCTTGACGCCCATAGACTTTACATTTTTGGCAAACTGAAACGTGTCAAATTCGCCCAAGCCTGGTTATCGTCTTTCCTTTATTGCTCTGGGTTATTGCCCAGTGTTTATAAATGGCCCACACTGACTAAGCATCCCATCCCAGATTCAAATGTTCTTCCACTGAGAGTCTTTATTTCACACAACAATATATTATTTCATTACAAAGATGTGACATATAACTAATAAAAAAATCTGGAGCAGGCACTCAAATAAAGGGAATCGTCCATCAAATAGTTGAAATAGAGTAAAAAAGATTTATTGTGTCCTCTGCCTTACGCGTTTCATGTTACAAACACTTAATCATGAGTCTATGATTAAGGGCACCATTTACTTAGGTCGAGTGAAGGAATAGAATTAGTGATGGGCGAATTTGCACCGTTTCGCTTCGCCGGAAAATTTGCGAATTTCGTGAGAAATTCGCGAAACGGCGAAAAATTTGCGAAACGGCGCCGGCGTCTCGTTTTTGACGCCGGCGCCCATTTTTTGATGCCGGCGCCCGTTTTTGACGCCGGCGTCCATTTTTTCGAAAATTTTTTTTTCACGCCGGCGAATTTTTGACGCAAATTTTCGCGGGAGTTTCGCGAATTTATTCGCTGGCGGCGAATCGCGTAAATTCGCCGCAAATTCGCGCCTGGCAAATAAATTCGCCCATCACTAAATAGAATAAAAAAAACTTCAAATTTCGAACGTTTTTTTTTGTCTACTTCGGCCATCGAATGGGCTACTTCGACCTTCGACTACGACTTTGAATCGAACGATTTGAACTAAAAATCGTTTGACTATTCGACCATTTGATAGTCGAAGTACTGTCTCTTTAAAAAAAAACTTCGACCCCCCTAGTTCGCCACCCAAAACCTACCGAAGTCAATGTTAGCCTATGGGGAAGGTCCCCATAGGCTTTCCAATGTTTTTGTGGTCAAAGAAAAAACGTTCCATCGATGGATTAAAATCATTCGAATCGAACGATTTTTCGTTCGATCGTTCGATCTAATGAATTGCGGTAAATCCTTCGACTTCGATATTCGAAGTCAAAGGATTTCAATTCGGCAGTCGAATATCGAGGGTTAATTAACCCTCGATATTCAACCATAAGTAAATTTGCCCCTAGGTGTTTGTAACACAAAATGCGTAAAGCAGAGGACACAATATATCGTTTTTACTTGATTTCAACTACTTGATGGAAGATTGCCTTTATTTGAGTGCCTGCTTCAGATTTTTTTTCACGGTTGTCCATTCCCCATGCTGAGGGCTCAGGGAGGTGCACCTGGGTCACTTCCCTAATTTGGTGCGTAAACATTCTACTCCGTGGAGACCCCTTCTCTTATCTAATCACAATATAGCTAATAAAAGCATTGCTGCCTCCTATTGGGTTAATAAAGAAATATTTTCCAGTTCTAGTCAAATAAAATGTTTTTTTATTAGACTCTTTCAGGAAGCCTGACTCTTGTGTTTAATGGAACGATTAATACGATTTATCATATTATAAATCACCAAATTTGCCGGCGTCAAAAAAAATGGACGCCGGCATCCTTTTTTTTGGATGCCAACATCAAAAACGAGATCCTTGATTTTTTTTTTCAAGATAATGATAACAAACAGAGGTCTTCAGCTACAACATTACGGGGATTATTTACTAAAATCCAAATTTATCTCATATTTTATTAAACAAAAACACGACCATACTACCATGCATGATTTTAGCTGATGTATTAAAAAAACAAACTTGATTTAATCAGAAAATCACTGAAAAATTTGATAAAATTGACCAAAACCTGAATCGCTGGAATTTTTCATGTTTATTTCCAGAATTGCTCTTATTTTTTGAGTTTTTTTCAGAAAACCCTGAAAAAGTCATATAAGTCTAAAACCAGCACAGGTCACAAAAACTTCAAATTGATTTAGGTGCCTCTCCTATTAACTTATTGTCAGACTTACAGACCCGGGAGGAACCGCTGATGTTGAAGAAGACAACCCTTACAGCCCCCTCACAAGTACAACCCACAATTAGGCACGGAGGGAGGCTAGTGAAGGTGAGGTATGGGAGCCTGTGAATCTAACTGGATCTGTAGGGTAGCTTCAGGTGCCGGGTAACGTGACTGCAAGGAGTACGGAGAAATACGGGATTAGCATTGTAAACAGCGAGAAGCGGGAATCTGTAGTCACAGGGGAGAAGTTCTCAGCAAGCACCTTGGCGTCAGCCATAACAGGTCCTGGCATAGAGACCAGCAGGAATGAAGGTCGGCTCTAGTGAAGAATATAGGCCACGTAACCCCACAACACTAGGAGATCAGGTAGACGTTCCAGTAGGCCAATCGGAGAACACCAGGCTGGATACCAAGGGGTTAATTCGGAGTGTGGTCGGTCAGGCAAGCAAGGTTGGCAACAGTAAATCACAGTCTATGCAAAAGTGCCAAGGGTTAGTGTAGTAGAGTAGTCAGATAACAGGCAGGGTCGGCAACAATAAATCAAGTCCAAACGAAGTACCAGGGGTTAATGGGAAAGAATAATCAAACAGCAAGCAGGGTTGGCAACAGTGAATCGAATCCAAGCAAGGTTCCAGGGGTTAACACAGCAGGATAGTCGAGAGACAAAAGCAGAGTCAAAACCAAGTTCAGTAGAATTAGAGAATCACTTACTCAAAGTGTAGCCAGGAAACACGATGTCCGAGCACTGGGGAGCCCTCTGCGCTGAGCTAAATGGTGTCGCCTACGTCATCACGATGCGCCACCTGGATCTCTGGGACCAGCACAACGAAGCCCTGTAGTGATGTCACTGACACGCACCGTGCTGCTGGAATGCGCTGGACGCGCCACCGGACCCACCACAATCGGTAAGTACCTGACACTTATACAGGACCTCAACAGTTCTGAGATGGAGGATATTAAGATTCTGGCTTTTTTCAGCATCGGGGTATAATAAATCTAAAAAGAATTTTGATTTTTTTTTTCCTCTAAAAATTTGTTTAATTAGTGAAAAAAAACGTGAATATTTCGAGATTTTTACATTTTTGACATTTAGGTTTTAACAAATAACCCCCTAACTGTAAGATAATACCCAATGAGCCTGTTGACTTGAGTACCATGAAGAAGGTTTGGGTCAAAAAAGCATATTCCAGAAAACGACATTGTCAAAGACTGCACTCTCAGGACTTATAAAACATATTTTCATATATATATATATCCCTACTGGGGATCCTTTGGAGTGATTTTAACCCACATTACAATGTAACTGTTATAGACAACTCTGTGTTTGGCTAATGCCAGCAGAAAAATGCCTACATCTGTAAAGCCAGTTGTAAATTTGGGTTTTTATGGCTTGAACCAAGGCCCCTTGACCCAGTGTAAGTAAACCCTTAAATGGGTAGTAAACCCTCATGCACTGCTAAACTAAACTATACTCAGTTATGGCTGGAATACAAATCCCAGACTAATGTAACATATAATGAAGGTTGAAGTGTGCTGTAGTCCAGGGTTGTATTCTTATCTTAAAGCGATATTACACAATAAAACTTTTCCAAAACTTAACCCAACTCTCCACAGCCAGAGACTTCTTTAAAATGCAAAATAATCCTCCAATGAGAATCCCAGATGATCTGTATAATTCTGACTCCCTGTTCTTTGTTCCTGTAATTGGAGTTGGAAGCTTTAGGCTCTTACAGACGAGCGGTTTTACCTGCGCTCCCCTGCGTTTCACTTTCTTCCGTTCAGCCAAAGGGGAGTGCACTGAATTATTGTCAATGGGGCTGTACTCACACAGACTCATGTACTGTATGCACCGAATGCAGGTAAAATAACTCGAGTCAATAAGCTTTCCCAGTTTTTGGAGGTAAAATTACGTACCTCGGCTTATACTCGGGACGGCTTATACTCGAGTATATACGGTACTCCTTTTCTCCCCTACGGCTGAATGGAAGAAAGCGCAGGTAAAACCGCTCGTCTGTAAGAGACCTGAAGCAGAGTTCCCAGCACTGAACAAGTCTGCCCTTTATCTCCATGTTTGATTCCAGTGTAATATCACTAGAAAAAAAATGACATTGACTCATTAATAGGATGTAGAGCATTGTAACCATTGGTAAATATACTGTAGGTGGTTATTTAGGCACTGATGGTGCTAGTCCCTCTATTACAGTGCTACAAACTCAAATAAGCTCAGTTAAGAACCTGCAACTGCAAGTACATCATGTTCATCATGGTTTTCCCTAGAATTCTTGCGTAAATAGGGGCACAATGCAGATGATGACTTGAGCCTCTGTCTGATGTGTTTAAATTATCAAAATGGTCACAACTGCATGTGCACTTTATTGCAAATATAGAGCAGTTGCACAAAATATTTTTAGCAGCCTGCCTGTTTTCATTTGTATGTGTCATTTCCATTGTTTGGAGTTAGTAATGGGCGAATTTGCGCTGGCGCCCATTTTTTTACGCCGGAACCCGTTTTTGACGCCGGCGCCCGGTTTTGACGCCGGAGTCAGTTTTTTCGCAAAATGCACGAAACGGCGAAAAATTCGCGAAACGGCGCCGGCGTCTCGTTTTTGACGCCGGCGTCTGTTTTTTCGGAAAAAAAATTTGGACGCCGGCGAATTTTTGCCGCAAATTTTCGCGGGCGTTTCACGAATTTATTTGCTGGCGGCGAATCGCGCAAATTCACCGCAAATTCGCGCCTGGCGAATAAATTCGCCCATCACTATTTGGGGTGTGTGGGGCATCTGTGCCCAATTCTTTAGGTTTAAGTGTGTTGCGTTTATTAACACAGAGCGCTGAGGGTTCCTGGAGTTACCGTCAACACTAGCAATTTAGAAAAAAAGGCACAAAGGACTCGGGGAAAAGATGTCCCACTTAAACGAGATCTAAGTTGGAAAACTAGACTAGATAAACGTTATTATTTCTGGACAGCTGTTGCGATTGGATCACTAGCTTTTTCCTGCAATAAGAGCATCTAAATATAAAGGCAAATTTAAATTTAGCCAATAGGTTTGAAAAGCAATGATAAAGAGATTTGTTGCTGCTATGTACCAACACAACTACGTATTTAAAAAAAAAAAAAAAAAAACCCTCAATCTTTTGAATGGAGACTGGCCTTACCTTGTGGCTTGTGAGACTACGTAGTTACTTCTGTTTTTTTTTTACATAGTGAAAAAGTGTAGCACAACTACAGAGAGAGACAGAAGAGGAAGGTGTAGTGGGTAACCCTGACACACAGACACAACCAGCGGCATGACAGAGGGCAATGAGAAGAGAGAACAAATATAAAGAAGGAAACAACATTCATGGAAAATTCAGAGGCTCTGCTGTGTGGGAAGAGTGAAAATCAAACTGGAAACCACAGGAAATAAACAAGTAAGGAGACAGACATCTATTATGAACTGCTGAGCGGATCCTTTTTTATCTACAAAGGTGAATTCTGCTTGTTTTAGTCACTTTATTTAATAGACGCAGAGTTTATTTTATGGCAATTCAATGCCCAAGTCACTGTACTGAATATTATAAAGTAAAGTACAGAGAGATAGGGCTAGTGAGCCCCACTGAGAAGAGATTATGGGATCAGTACCCTAGTGTTTATCTATATATATATATATATATATATATATATATATATATATATAGTGTGACTTTCAGATAGAGAAAACCATAGCAACGACACCAATTTCAGCACAGAAATGGAGACTGACACCACCGTTAACGTTTAAATGCTGCTTGGCTGGCTTTTATCTGGAACAAAAACAATGCTTCAGCCCTCTGGCTTCACATGAGCATTAATAGTCCCACTTTCACATCCTCAATGGTGTTCACACAGACACAAATTTCCAACACTTACAGCCTTCACTGGACACAAGTCCCAGAATCCTCTCTTGGATTCACTCTTTACACTGTCTCCTGGGAGGGGTTTCACTTTCTTCCTCTCTCCAGTAGTTTTTCTGGAGCTCTCTCCAAACTCTTTAACACAGGGGAATCATACTCTTTCCCAGCGTGGATTAAACAATTTCATCAGCACTCCGATCTTTGATCAAACGTTTAATTTGTGCAACAATGGCTATTCCAGCCCTTTATCAAGCCAAACAAAATGTATAATAAACGTGCATATATAGGTGATTACAAGGTGATTGAAGGGAGGGTTTACCAATTAGTCAACACCTCCCAATTAAGAGATTCAATTCCCAGCAGTCGCTGTAAAATGTCAGTGAAAATTTGTGCAAAATTCATCTCTCAAACAGCACAATATATTAATAAATAGTTCATCCATTTGTGTTAAAAAATCCATTTAAGATAAAAAAATTACGTTGTGATAAAAATTCAGTATATTAAACATAATCCATTAAGTGAAAAAGTTACGTATGAAAATCATTTTTGTCCATCAAAAGTGAACATTTTCCGTTGCGGGAATTTTTTGTGAAATACAGTGTGATAACATTTTCAATCCATGGTAATGAGTTTTAAAATCTTGTCTGTGACTCACATATTTGCTCTGTCACTGGAGTTCTGGATGTTTACGTTTGTCAGGACACCAGTAATTCCCAGGATAGGAACAATGTAATTTTAAAATATAAAAAGGATACACAATTATGAGCAATTTGAGTACAATAAAAGGATGCTTAACAATTGAAACATTGTCTATTCAATATAGAAACATTGTGTACTTCATAAGATTACATCTTGTTACGCTAAAAGCACGATATAAGAAAATACCATCTCAAATAAATACTTCTGGAGTATATTCTCTGTTTAATCCCCCAGGGTTCAACGTACCCAATTTCATTATCCATTTCATTTCCATTTTCTTTAGTAGTTGCACTCTATTTCCCCCACGTCTCAAAGGGCCCACACTGTCAATCACTTGATATCTTAATTGACTTACTGTGTGTCTGGCTTCAGCAAAATGTGCCGGTATTGGCAAATGTGTGTAGTGACATCTAATATTAGACTTATGTTGTTTCATTCGGTCTTTAACTTTTTGTGTCGTCTCTCCCACATATGCTAATCCACATGGGCACTTGATTAAATAAATAACAAATGCAGAATCACATGTATATGTGGATGTGTGAAAGTTGCTCCTTTTGTGATATTGTTACAATTAGCACAATTTAGGCATGGGAATGTTCCCATTTTGGGAGTTCCTAAAAACCTTTGTGCTCCTTTCTGCTCTTATGAAATGTCTCTCAAATTTCTACCCCGTTGGTATGCCATTAGGGGCATTTCTGTAAATGCCGGGACATGTAGAGCACACGTCTGTAAAATGTGCCAGTGTTTTGTGATTATTTTACGTATATGATTACTGGCCACATTAAATTTACTGACATTAAATTTCTCTGTGTCTCTTTTTTTCTCTTTCTGTTCCATTAATCTATTCTTGGGCATATCTTTCACTTCCCATATACAGGTATTAAGGAGTGCTTCAGGGTAACCCCTCTGTAAAAATCTATTTTTCATCTCCCCCATTCTCATATTCCCTTTATGTTCATCTGAGGTTATACGTCTTTCTCTCATCAATTGTGTTTTAGGTAGATTATTTCTCAATGGGGTTTGGTGAAAAGTAGAGTATTGCAACAAACTATTGCGGTCCATCTCTTTTTTTATATAAGTCAGTTTTGAGAGAACCATTTTATTTTGAATTGTTACATCAAGAAAATTAATTCTCACAGGATCATGTGTCATTGTAAATTTTATAGTGGGTGTTGCTGAATTCAGCTGCCCACAAAAGTCCATTAGACTCTCTGTTGTACCTGTCCATATCATAATAATATCGTCGATGTACCTCTTGAATAGTTGCCAATATTGTATATAACTCAAATTAGTGTATACATGCATATGCTCAAAAAAATCCATATACAGGTTCGCAAATGTAGGGGCCACATTACTCCCCATTGCGGTTCCTTGTAACTGTTGGAAGAAACTATCCTGAAAAAGGAAATAATTTTCTCTCAGGACAACATTTAGCAAAGACACAAATAATTCTTTTGCCTCCTGTAAGTAACCATCACTGGAGTCCAGCACCTTTTTAACGGCATATAGCCCCTCTTCATGCATAATTGATGTATAAAGACTCTGGATATCCATTGTCACCAGAATCCTCTGGTATTCTCAATGTATTGAGAATTCCCAATAACTGGGTCGTATCTTTTACGTTAGATTTAGTTTGTGTCACAAAGGGCTGTAAGATTTTATCCAAATATATTGAGAGGGGAGCAAGTACTGAATCCCTGCTGGCCACTATAGGTCGACCAGGTGGATGTTTTCAATCCTTGTGGATTTTTGGCAGAGTATAAAAGACGGGAGTTACCGGGTGCTGTTGTCGAATAAATTGTTGTACAGCTTCATCAATTAGGCCCACCTCCACCGCCTTATCCACAATATTTTGGATCTTACTTTGTATATTATTCAACGGATCTAATGTCAATATAAGGTATATTCTTGTGTCTGCAAGTTGTGTCTTGATCTTGGTCAAGTTGTAATTTCTCTTGTTTAAGTCAACATTTCAAAAAAGGAAAATGTGAGTATCCCCCGAAATAATGAATCAATCAATTAAAAAATTGAAAGAATTATTAGGCCATCAGAGCATGACCTAACGCGTTTCGTGCCTGCGGGGGCACTTACTCATAGGTTGAATGGCACATCCCTGTACACAGGTTATAAAGGGGCTGTGACCAATCACAAAACATTTTGAAATGTTGACTTGGACTTACACCCTAGGACTGGGGTGAATTGTGAGTATATTCTCCATGATTAACTTGATTATGAATTATGAATTCATTTTTTAGTAGTACCTATACATATACATCTTTTTTGGCACCAACATAAACTATATTATTATATATTTTCTCTTGTTTTCTCAAATTAGGTCTCAAACCTAACAAGGGTCTGGTCTTCAATCTCGGAAAAAGTTTTTTAACTAATTTAATATATGATTCCACTACTACATAGTTGGTGGTATAAACCGACTTTTATTACGTAGACCAGATTCTTTCAATGTAAGCTCTTTTTTAGCAGTTACCCTTTGTATACCTGTAGCTATATGAGGACCTAAAAAATAAAATTTTAATCTTAGATCATGAAAAAACTATATTTGATATCTTATTGAAAAGGATCACATCTATTAGTGGGGCAAAATGAAACACCTTTACTTAATAACATGACATTAGCTTGATTCAGTTCTTTGGAAGATATATTTATTAGTGATGGGCGAATTTGCGCCATTTTGCTTCGCCGCAAAATTCGCAAAATCCGCGAAACAGCGAAAAATTCGCGAAACGGCGCCGGCGTCTCGTTTTTTATGCCGGCGCCCGTTTTTGACACCGGCGTCCGTTTTTTTGAAAAAGAAATTTTGTGCCCGGCGAATTTTTTCTGCGAATTTTCGCAGGCGTTTTGCGAATTTATTCGCTGGCGGCGAATCGCGCAAATTCGCCACCAATTCGCACCTGGCGAATAAATTCGCCCATCACTAATATTTATCACTCTTTTGGGTCCGTGTCTGTCATTCTGGTTTTCTGCGCTTGTCCCATATTGCGTCTATGGCGTCTTCCCTACTCTCCTTTTCTTGTTGTGTACTTGTTGTGGCCCAATTCTAAAAAAGAGGATGATGCTGACGTCTCCTGTGCTGATGTGTCCGTCTGCACACTGTCGGTAGAACGATCTCTCTCACGCTCACTATGTTCACGCTGCCTCTGGTCGGATGTCTCCTGCTGATGACGTTGTCGCATGCGACGCAGCTGCATGTGCGCTCCTTTCCTTTCGGTATCAACCCGCTGCCAGCTGTATACTTGACCAGAGCTGTAGTCGGATTCATCTCTGCGGAATTTATTTGTCCTCCTCTCCACGATCTCCTGTCTGTGCTTCTCCAGGTTCTCTTCCATTTGTCGCAATTGTGTTCTGTATGCCTCTGTAGGGGAACATTCTATCAGTTTATCACTCATAACTTCAATATGTTTAGAGGACTCCCAAGATTTCCTGTTGTAAAAATTATTTTTTTTCATTTTTTTATTTATCAAACGTTTATTGACATGTAAAAAATTTAAGAAAACAGTAAAGCATCAATTATTCACAGTATACATATCTTTTCAATATTTGCAGTCCTCCATACATGTTGTAGACGTATTCAAGACACATAGTCAAAGGAGGAAACATACAAGTCATACAAAAAGTAAAACTAAACAATAAAATAATATACATAAACTATAACATCATTTCATTCCTGGCGTAAATAAGTACTCCTATGTAATTCTATTGCGTTTTGTATTTGTGTCTAGGTCTCCAAGAAACTGAAATCCCAAGTAGGGTAAGTATGGTCAATCTCTATAACATCCCTAGCAGTCAGTATTAAGAATTGCTGTCTGAGGCATTGAGAAACTGTTTCCACTGCAACCAAATGGAGGCAAATTTAATGTGGCTGTTATGCAAAAAGGCAGTTAACTCTTCCATCGTGCATATCTCATTAACTAACGTGTACCAGTTAGCAAGTGTTGGCGGACTTTCCTTCCTCCAATTCATTGGAATAAGGGCTTTGGCTGCCATCAAGAGCTGGAGAAGGAGAATTTTTTTTGTCTTATCTTGGGGTTCATATCTATAGTACAGAAGTATTGAAGGGGCATCCAAGATTACTGGACATTTAATAATTAATGTGCATATATCTACTATTTGTGACCAAAAGTTCTTAAGCTTCGGACAAGAATACCACAAATGTTCTAGGTTGCCAGTCCCTTCTCTACATCTCCAACATTCATCTGACGGTATCAATTTAGCTTTATACAACACTGTTGGTGTCCTGTACCATCTTGTTAATAGTTTAAATGAATATTCCTGAAATCTATTGCTAATCGAACATTTCGATACAATAGTAAATATTTTGCCCCACTCCTCAGGAGTAAACTTCATGCCCAAATCTTTTTCCCATGACGATGTATACGACGGTAATTGAGCATATTTACTATCTCGTACCATCCTATACAGCAGTGATAGGGAATGTCTAAGATCCATACCCAAATTGCACAGTGTCTCAAAATTAGTTAGCTTTCTACAGACAGCATTAACATCAATCTTCAAAGACTTCATAAAGTGTTCCACCTGTTGTAACCTCCAACTATCCCCTTGTTGCCACAAATCCCTGTTACTTCTCACTACAGGAGTAGGATCTCGGTCAGAAGGGAGGCAGTTACGGATGATTTGATTCGGACAGCCAAACGCCGTCCTATAGCCGGCATCTAAATACCCAGGTAAGTATTCAACATTATTTCTCAGAGGTATCAAAGGCGATGGATAGGGAGCAAAGTCATATCGTGTATTAATTTTTTGCCATATATCTCTGTTGTAAAAATTCAATGTTCAGTAGGATTATATCAAAAGAGCATTTATTGATTATTCTTTCATATTTCTGTGAGAATTCTTTATTTTCTTTAAAGATAGTTAGTCGCAAATTAACTCGTAAGCCCCTGGGTATTCGTCCGACCTTGTAATATTCTGTTAGGGTTATAGCATGAAGGTCCAACCCAATCCATTTCCATTTCTCCCTTTCAATTTCTCTTAGTAATGTTGTATCGGTGGACAATTGTAAAAAGGAGCTATTGCCTTTGTTCTGCTGTATGATCTTATTCGCTTCAGTTTCGCTATAAGTGAAAGTTAATGGTATTTCTTGGTTGTTGGTCGAGACATTGTATATGGTGTGGGGGCACTTTATATGCAGAAATACAGTCTATACAAAGTCAAAGTAAAGTGCCACACTCACACAACTCGCTGTTTGAAGTTTCTCTACGCATGGATTAAACAATTGCAGCAGCACTCCGATCTTTGACCAAACTTTTAATACTCTTTCCCAGCTACACATGGTAAGGGAGAGGGAGGGAAAAAGCACCGAAGGGGAGGAGAAAGAGCCGGAGGGGAGGGAGAGCAATAAACATTGACTAGGGGTATGCAGAAGACAGGTACCTGCCTAGCGCCCCCCTTTCATTGCGCCCTAGGCAGGTGTCTCTTATTCATAGTTATGCATATTATCCAAACAACTTCAAGTATCAGATGAGTAATAGTTAAATATAGGTATGGGCGAATTTTTTTCACCTTGTTTCGCCGCGTAAATGACGCCCATAGACTTTAATGGGCATCTGTGACATTTAGCTGGCGGCAAATTTTTGGCGAAACGAAACGGGTCAAATTCGCCCATCCCTAGTTAAATATAAAAAAAACTCCAAATAAAGGTTAGAACAACTTTTTTAAATATTAAAATAAAAAATAGCACAAATAGCTGAGTAATTATTGAAGACGTTTCACTATGCATCCGAGCAGCTTCTTCAGTTCAACTGACTGGTGTGGGAAATTCTCGGCATATAAACTCATTAATCCAATCACAAAGGCGCATTGTAACTCTTCAGAGAGGTGACAAGGAGGAGCTGCTGCTGCCACTGGTTCTGCTGGTTCTGGTGCTTCTGCCTCATCAGGTGCTATTCCATCCACAGCCAAATCCATTTGAAACCATTTAGCTGGCAATAAAATAATTTCAGTTTGAGTAATACACCAGTTGCATTTGTACAGTACAAATTATACAGGCTGAGGTGTGTGATGTAACTACAGGAAACCCAACATCTATAAGGATGGCAGGTATGGGGCAGCCAACACCATTAAGAGAGTTTTTTGCAGCAGATAATCTTCATGTGATAGAGAAAAGAGGAGGAAGCGCACATAGGGCAATACTGTCTTATGTGGTCTGATAAGGGCAATCCAGCCACAATATTGTTAAAAAGTGTTCAGAAAAGAAGGTTAATTGAATACACCCATGGTGCACACACGAATCAGGCTTCCCTTTTGGGCATGTACGTAAATAAATTTGGCGACAATGCGTCAGTAGTAGCAGCAGCTGCAGTAGCAGCAACTCTAGCAGGAGTGCATGGTGATGTCACTGTGCCGCCGGGCATGTGACATCATCACTCCAAAAACCGGTGCCAAATATGAAAATAAAAGGATGCAATGCCCAATTATATTTCCCAATAACTGGTGTTCCTGGTGATCCTTCATATAATTCTGATTGATTCCTGTACTTCGACCCGCTGCTTTGACTCTGACTATGATCCTTTGCTGCCTGCCTTGAAACTTTTGCCTGAATTACGTCAACGTCTCTACTTAAACCTTTGGATACCGTGAACTGGACTTTTTGTACCCAATGCTTCCTCCTTGGTCCTGACTTCTCCATCATCTGAGCCCTGATACCTGGCTGATCTGCCTTCTGTGTAATGTCCATTTTGGATTTGTGGTTCCCAGTTCGGAAACGGAATTAAAAAAGAAAAAAATAATCATTTCTACTGAATGATAATGAGTTCCAGCTCTGTCTGAAGCAAAGCCATGCAGTCGTAACTAGATCTCACTGTCCCCACAGCAAATTAGTTTTCAGGTCCACAAAATGTCTAGAGATTGACCTGTTTTGCCAATATTTATTGGAATTGTATATGAATTAGGGCTTCAGGCTTCCTCTGTAGTTACCCCACTCCAGCCAAGCTTTGCTCCTATTTTTTTAGTTTACACCTGCACAGGAATGATCAGTGAGGCCTTACTGTATATATTCTGATCCAATGACCATAGCTAGTGATGGGCGAATTTATTCGCCAGGCAAGAATTATTGGTGAATTTGCGCGATTCTCCGAAAAAAAATGTCAGTCGGCGCAATTTTGCCAAAAACGGACGCTGGCATCCAAAAAACCGTACGCCGGAGTCAAAAACAGATGCCGGCATCAAAAATGAGTCACTGGCGCCATTCTGCAAATTTTTCTCCATTTCGCCAATTTCGCAGGAAATTCGTGAATTTTTCGGCAAAGCGAAACACCCCAAATTCGCCCATCACTAACCATAGCAGTTATGGAGGAGAACCTCAGCTCTGTGTATTTGCACCCCATAAGTTATATCAGCCATATTTACCAATCTCTTTGCATTAAAATGTTTTTAGTGTTATCTGTTCTAGGTGAAGTAGCTCTTTTATGATCGTAGACCAATCTATACTAGATGTATAACAGGATGGGAGTCAGAAGATCCTGGTTTTACTGCAAATACCATATAATTATGCTGCTGATTTTTTCAATGCAGTGTAAGGGTGAGTATGGCTAAATTTGTATTAAATCAAAAAATAAAATTTAAAAAAAAAAAACAAGTTCCCGGTGTGGGTGGCCATGTTGGGGCACATATGTGACCCAGCTCACTCATTATTAGGGATAGGCGAATTTGACCCGTTTCAACAAAAATTTGCTGCCGGCGAAATGTCGCCTATGCCTATTAAAGTCTATGGGCAGCAAAAAATTTTTTTCATCATGTAGCAAATTCACCCATCCCTACTCATTATGCTAACTCTCTAACTAATCTCCTAACTTTATAACCACCTACATATGCTGGCAGTCATACATTTCCTATTTGTTACCATCCTGTCAAAAGTTGTTTGCAGACTAATAAATAATGATGGTGAATGACATGCAATTGCACTATAAACATTCATGAACCATGAGAATCATCATTTATTGCCATGTTAGTATGTCAGTGTGTATTTCCAAGTGCCACCTAAGATTGGGCATTGTGTTAATGGTGGTGAAAGGCCCCCAAAATCCCAGATTTTGAAAGTGATAAAGTCAAAAGACCTTTACAAGAGGTCACAGGTTTTATCACACCTAAACACTAGAGTTAATAGGGTTCTGCCATTCCACAGCGCCCCCTAGTTTTTGTCTAGAAGTTGTCGACAAAATGTAATTACAGATGCAAGAAATTACACCAATGAGAAATCTTCTGATCAAAAACGTCATTATAAATGCAAAAGAACTGACCAATAAGAATTCAGATTCCCAGCACCATGTCAGACATCTTGCTGTTCTCTTACATACATAGATAATTATGTCATATTTTTTTTCTTGATGTTATTACACTGGAATCAAACATGGGGATAAAGGACAGACTTGTTCAGTGCTGGGAAACTGGGCTTAACCTTTTCCCTGCCAAGCACGTAGGTACTACGTTCTGGCATGAAAATGCTCTGACTGCCAAGCATGTAGTACCTACGTGCTGCGCAGTTCAGGGTCCCTCGCTGCACTGGCGGCTTTAACCGCCGTGCAGGCGAGTCTGCAGCGTCCCAAACCCCTTAGGCAACGAGCTAAGGGGGTTCCTACATCGGTCATGTGACGCGATCGTCGCAGGGCCCAACTTCAGGGTCTTACCTTTCTGCTGTTAGAGGGTCTTGGGCACATAATATTCAGTCCAGGGTCTATTTTCACAAAAGGTGAATCGGCAGTGGCGAAAATTCATATGCACTATTTTTATTTGGGGTCCGCACATGCAGATGCTTTGGTATATCTATGCATATTGGGCATCAAACTGTTCAGTAGACCCTTGGCGTCAATATTTAGGGTGTTTTACAATTGTATGCAAGAAATTAGGTGAGATAAATGCGTCCAATTGCAATATTTTTAGATAATTTTCAGAAATGTCAAAAATCGTTTCCTTTAGCGTTGCTTTGCAGCATGGTAGTTTGGCGTAGAAAGACATAATTACCTATGTTGGATTCGGCAGAATGTGTACTTTCCAAAAATATATGGTTTTGGGGGTATTTGTGCTGTTAGGGGGTCTTGTGGCGCAATACACAGTCACTGGTCTATTTTCACAGAAGGCGAAAAGACAGCAGAGAAAATTCAAATACGCTCATTTGTTTTGGGGTCCGCACATGCCAGATGCTTTGGTATATCTATGCATATTGGGCATCAAACTGTTCAGTAGACCCTTGGTGTCAATATTTAGGGTGTTTTACAATTGTATGTACGAAATTAGGTGAGATAAATGCGTCCAATTGCAATATTTTTAGATAATTTTCAGAAATGTCAAAAATCGTTTCCTTTAGCGTTGCTTTGCAGCATGGTAGTTTGGCGTAGAAAGACATAATTACCTATGTTGGATTCGGCAGAATGTGTACTTTCCAAAAATATATGGTTTTGGGGGTATTTGTGCTGTTAGGGGGTCTTGTGGCGCAATACACAGTCACTGGTCTATTTTCACAGAAGGCGAAAAGACAGCAGAGAAAATTCAAATACGCTCATTTGTTTTGGGGTCCGCACATGCCAGATGCTTTGGTATATCTATGCATATTGGGCATCAAACTGTTCAGTAGACCCTTGGTGTCAATATTTAGGGTGTTTTACAATTGTATGTACGAAATTAGGTGAGATAAATGCGGTCAATTGCAATATTTTTAGACAATTTTCAGAAATTTCATAAAAACTGCTGCCTTTAGCGTTGCTTTGCAGCATGGTAGTTTGGCGTAGAAAGACATAATTACCTATTTTGGATTCGGTAGAATGTGTACTTTCCAAAAATATATAGTTTTTGGGGTATTTGTGCTGTTAGGGGGTTTTGTGGTGCAATACACAGTCACTGGTCTATTTTCACACAAGACGAAAAAAACGCAGAGAAAATTCAAATACACTAATTTTCTTTGGGGTCCTCACATGCCAGATACTTTGGTATATCTATGCATATTGGGCATCAAACTGTTCAGTAGACCCTTGGCGTCAATATTTAGGGTGTTTTACAATTTTATGTATGAAATTAGGTGAGATAAATGCGTCCAATTGCAATATTTTTAGACAATTTTCAGAAATATCATAAAAACCGCTACCTTTAGCATTGCTTTGCATTATGGTAGTTTTGAGTAGAAAGACACAATTACCTATTTTGGATTCGTCAGAATGTGTACTTTCCAAAAATTTATGGTTTTCTGGGGTGAACATACATTTCTGTACTTTTACCACTTGAAAAATGCTATAAATGTGCTGATTTTGCAGTATCTGGAATTATAGAACTGATATGGGGTGTCTTCGTTCTGGGGCCCCTATACGCCACATACTTAGGTGTACCAATGCATATTGGACATCAAACTGTTCAGTGAACCCCGGTCTTTCAGATTTAGTGTGTTTTATCTTGGTATGTAATGTTATGTGTGCGATACGATGCTTCAGATTTGGAGAATTGAGGTGATTTTCGGAAATGTCATAAAAATTTCCAAATTTAGGAAAGTTTTGCGGCTTGGTATTTTGGAGTAGAAAGACATGCATACCCATTTTAGATTCATCAGAATGTGTACTTTCCAAAAATATATGATTTTCTAGGTGAACAAACATTTTTGTACTTTTGCCCATAGAAAAATGCTGTAAATGTGCTGATTTTACAGTATCTAGAATTACAGAACTGTCTTCATTCTGCGGGCACTATACACCACATACTTAGGTGTACCTATGCATATTGGGCATCAAAATGTTCAGCGGACCCCGGGCTTTCAGATTTAGGGTGTTTTATTGTGGTATGTATTGATATGTAGGAGATACGATGCTTCAGATTTGGAGTATTGAGGTGATTTTCAGAAATGTCAAAAAAATTGCCAAATTTGCGGCTTGGTACTTTGGAGTAGAAAGACATGCATACCCATCTTAGATTCACGGGAATGTGTACTTTCCAAAAATATATGGTTTTCTGGGGTGAACATACATTTTTTTACTTTTTCCCCTTGAAAAATGCTGTAAATGTGTTGATTTTCCAATATTTGGCATTACGGAACAGAACTCGTTTGGGGTGTCTTCATTCTGGGGTAACTATACGCCACATACTTAGGTGTACCTATGCATGCTGGGCATCAAGCTATTCAGCGGATCCCAGGCTTTCATATTTAGGGTGTTTTATATTGGTATGTGATATGTGTGAGATACGATGCTACAGAGTTGGAGTATTGAGGTGATTTTCGGAAATGTCAAAAAAATTTCCAAATGTAGGAAATCTTTGCGGCTTGATACTTTGGCATAGAAAGACGTGCATACCCATTTTAGATTCGTCAAGATGTGTACTTTCCAAAAATGTATAGTTTTCTGGGGTGAAAAAACATTTTTGTACTTTTGCCCCTTGAAAAATGCTGTAAATGTGCTAATTTTGCAGTATCTGGAATTACAGAACTGATGACTCGTATTGAGTGTCATCATTCTGGGGCCCCTATATGCCACATACTTAGGTGCACCTATGCATATTGGGCATCGAACTGTTCAGCGGACGCAGGGCTTTCAGGTTTAGAGTGTTATATCTTGGTATGTATTGATATGTTGGAGATATGATGCTTCAGAGTTGGAGTATTGAGGTGATTTTTGGAAATGTCATAAAAATTTCCAAATTTAGGAAAGCTTTGCAGCTTGGTAATTCGGAGTAAAAAGGCATGCATACCCATTTTATATTCGTCAGAATGTGTACTTTCCAAAAAGATATGGTTTTCTGGGGTGAACATCCATTTTTGTACTTTTGCCCCTTGAAAAATGCTTTAAATGTGCTTATGCAGTATTTGGAATTACAGAACTAATAACTCATATGGGGTGTCTTTGTTCAGGGGCCCCTATATGCCACATACTTAGGTGTACCTATGCATATTGGGCATCAAACTGTTCAGCCGCCCCCGAGTTTTCAGATTTAGTGTGTTTTATCTTGGTATGTATTGATATGTTGGAGATATGACGCTTCAGAGTTGGAGTATTTAGGCGATTTTCGGAAATGTCATAAAAATTGCCAAATGTAGGAAAGCTTTGCGGCTTGGTACTTTGGCGTAGAAAGACATGCATACCCATTTTAGATTCGTTAGAATGTGTAATTTCCAAAAATGTATCGTTTTCTGGGTGAACAAACATTTTTGTACTTTTGCCCCTTGAAAAATGCTGTAAATGTGCTGATTTTGCAGTATCTGGAATTACAGAACTGATTACTTGTATGGGGTGTCTTCGTTCAGGGGCCCCTATACGCCACATACTTAGGTGCACCTATGCATATTGGGCATCAAACTGTTCAGCGGACCCCGGGCTTTCATGTTTAGGGGGTTTTATATTGGTATCTATTGATATGTTGGAGATATGATGCTGTAGACTGGACACTTTGAGGTCATTTTTCAAAAATGTAACACATTTTTATAAAAACTGCTAATTTTAGGAAAGAATTGCAACTTGGTAGTTTTGAGTACAAATATATATTTACCCATTTTGAATTCGATAGAATCTGTTCTTTCCAATACTGTGCAATTTTTTAGGGTAAACCTACTGTTCGTGGAATGTTTGGCCTAGAAATCAGATGTATGCAGTTTTGTGGAGCAGTGCTGTGGAAATTTGGTTGTTTGCTGCTTCTAGCTTTTGATCTATAGAAGTGAGAAATCTCCATAAAACTATATATATTTGGTATTGGCGCGTTCAGGAGACACAGAACTTTCCAAATCTGCTGTGTTCTCGTACATAAAATAAATTATGTTTCTGATATTTGCGTTTGTATCATGCAAACCTGTTTTTTTTTGTTTTTTTATACACTTAGAAGCCCATATCTTTTTACAGAAGTGGAATTACAACAAAATCTAGCATATTCTGAAAGCTTAGGTTGTCCTGAAAAAAACAATATCTTGTTTTCCTGGGTAAACTAAAAGACCCCCCCAGGAAAGGCCCCTAAAGTGAAAGAGCACAAAATGTTCAAAAATGGCCTGGCAATAAAAGTATCAACTTGGCCAAATTGGCTGGCAGTGAAAAGGTTAAAGCTTCCAACTCCAATTACAGGAACAAAGAACAGGGAGTCAGATTTATACAGATCAGCTGGGATTCTCATAAAAGGATTTAATGCATTTAAAAGTAGTTGCTGTCTGTGGAGAAGGGGGAACATTTTGGAATTGTTTTATTGTGCAATATTTCTTTAAAGGAGAACTCAACCCCCACTAATAAAAACACCTACCCAGTACCCTACATAGTCCCACCTCCCTGCTCTCCCCCGCATAGGTGATAACACCTATAAATACAGATAATCCTTTACTCACCTATAAATGCAGAGTAAGCGCAGCAGAGTTCTGGCATCTTCCAACTCTTCGGATTTCTTTGTGTCCTCTTCCTTCCCATCTGCAATTTCCGTCACTTTTGGCGCATGCGCAGACTGCTCCAACTGCGCATATGCACCAATAAGCGCTCACTTCCCGAAGATACCCGAAGAGTCAGAAGATGGCGCCCATCTGCACTGATAGGTAAGTTAGGGGCACTTATAGGTGTCATCAGCTATGCGGAGGGGGAACAGGGAGGGGGGACTATGTAGGGTACTGGGTAGGGGTTTTTATTCGTGGGGGGATTGAGTTCTTTTTTAAGAATACAACTCAGATGTTGCTGAACTTCAGCTCCCAGCATGCCTTGCCCCTTCATTATATGTTACAGTATTCTGGGATTTGTAGGCCAGCAACAACTCGCAGTGCAGTGCAGCAGGGTTTACTACCCCTTTAACTGATTCTCTCTTATTTTGCCCAGACCTACATTTTAACACAGTCACATTCTATTGTGAATTTCTCAAACACATTGTGCATTTTCATGTGTTTGATGCTAATTTGAAATGCAAATAAATTACAAATTTCATGTTGAGTTTAAAAGAAATGATGCACTTTCATGCATTAAAAATGTATATAAATGCAATATATATCTTTTGAGTTGCAATTCAGTCGTGTGTCTGAGTGTAAGTGCCCAGAAGGTTACATCCAGTTGCACGGGGCTGCTGTAGTGCTGCAATATTTGGGATTCACCCCATCAGATTCCTGTACAATAACATGCACCTTGTGAATCAAACACTGCATGGAATCATATAAAAGTTATTTCAGTCTTCATGAATCTGACCAATAGTGATGGGCGGATTTATACGCCAGGCATGAATTTGAGGCGAATTTCCTCATTCCAACACCTGCGAAATGTTTCGCCAAACTACTGTAAAATTCACTGGCGAAGAAATTCTAAATGACAAAAAAGTTGCGCAAAATTGTTTCAAGATAGAGTTGACGTCCATTGACTTTAATGCATTTGGACAAAAAAGTTACACATGTAAAAATTATCAATCATTAAAAAAAAAAAATTAACTAATTGACTTTAATGTGTTTCGCATGATTTTGTGTGGAGTTTTGTACATTTTTCGGTGGATCGAAACGGGGCAAATTTGCCCATCACTACTGACAAACTATAAAGTATTATAAACAAAGCAAATATGTATAAAATATAATAATATTTCCTTTGTAGGCAGTCAGCAACAGACAGAGGCTCAACCAGGATTTAAAATTGAGGCACCAGCAGAGGTGACAGTGCAGAGGGGACTCTGTGTGCTCATCCCCTGTAACTTTATTGTTGGTCCTGGTTATAACTTAACCAAAAATGTCATTGGAATCTGGTATAAAGTAAAAGAAAACAGACAGATAGTTGCAGCTTCTACTGATTCCTCTCAGTTCCCTGATACAACAAACGGGCGCTTTATATTCACTGGGAAAGTGAGTGCAGGAGACTGTTCCTTCTCTGTCAGTGATGCACAACCAGGAGATGTTGCACACTACCACTTCAGACTTGAGGATAGAGGTCCTTTAAAATTTAACTATCTTCATATCCAGCCATTTGTATCTGTGACAGGTGAGTAAAAATAAAAACAAATTGAATGAATGTACAGGCTGCCTTTTTTGTCATGAAAAACCAAACATGTAAGAGGGTGAACCAAATGTTGTAATTGATTTGTGGTTGAAAGTTGATTGAATGATGTGTGAGTGTGTTAAAATTGTTGAGTGTTATTTGGGTAATTGGCCACCAGGTGGTGCTCAATGGTAAAAAGGTGTAATTTATTCCCCCACCAGCAGAGTGCTAGAGGGTATAAAAGGAGGCCACAACCTAGAGTTGATGTCTTTAATGGGAGGATGCTGTCAGAGGAAGCTCTGTCCTGAAGAAGATCTACAGCAGGAAGGAAAGAAAGGTAGAACTTAGCATAGCAGTTTGTAGTTAGCAGGCACTAGGTGTCTGATATAGGGAAGTTAGCACGGGTAGTTTCTTGCCCCACCTAGGAGTGTAGTGGAAATTAGTTTTCCGTGGACATCCCACAAGTCAGGGACCCAGAACATAGGGAAGACACAGGATAGGGTTAAGGAGGCCTGGGGCAAGAAGATTAGTAAAGGGGTGCTGGTCAAGCACCGGATTACTGAGACGGGAAGGCTTGGCGGAGTGGGTGCTAAGGCGCACCTGATTACCGAACCAAGCAGTGGAGGAGTCCGGAATGGTAAGAGTTAACCCTCCCTGAGATCTGGGATAGGCCCAAAGGAAACTGTGGAGGAAACTAAGGTCAGCTGTGGCAAGAAAGTTAATGTTGCATGAATGCTGTTAATCCGCACGTGTGACTGTTTGAAATTTTTGTCATTTTCAATAAGCCAGAAATATTTTTATTTAAAATTATTACGACTCGCTATTGTTCCTGTAAGGGGTTAACAGCTGGAGGGCCCCCTTCAAACAGATCCTAGACAATATAAAATGCAGAACAGGGACTATAGGACTATTCTGGAGGCAACATGACAACAAACACCTCATCATAAGTGATTGTTGCTCGTATCTGTTATTTATATGGCAAACACATATTCCACAGAGCTTTACAGAGATTATACATCAATCCCATTCAGGAGCCATTAACCTGTCTAACAACTATGCACGCAGACACAGGCAGAACATACCAACTCCTTGCAGATAGGGATTTTTAACATATCAGAAGAATGCAATAAGACAATATTTACATTATTTACAAAGAGAACGTTGAAGAATGAGTCCAAGAAAAATCCAAGTTTATCCAATATTTCTCATTCACACTTTTCTTTTGTATCTCGTTAATCTTAAAGGGATCCTGTCATCGGGAAAACATGTTTTTTTCAAAACGCATCAGTTAATAGTGCTACTCCAGCAGAATTCTGCACTGAAATCCATTTCTCAAAAGAGCAAACAGATTTTTTTATATTCAATTTTGAATGGGGCTAGACATTTTGTCAATTTCCCAGCTGCCCCTGGTCATGTGATAGAAAGATTCTGGCAAAGGGAACACACAGGACACATACAAAAACAACGGGATCAGAAAAGTCTTGAGAAGGTTAAGTCCTTCCTTATAGGTCAGCTTCCACCCTTTCCAATGCTGAACTTTTGCTAAACTTGCAGATAGGGCCTAAGCCACAATCACACTCAGGAGTTTTTTTTTATTAAAATCCAAGTGTTAAAATCTGAAAAATGTTTAGTTTTTTTACTAGAAGATTTATTATAACCCTGCAAAAAGTCCATAGACCTGTCAAGGTCCTGTACAAGTCATAGGGAGAGGCACCTATCTCAGTTTGAAGTTTTCATGGTTTGTGCTGAGTTTAGATTTAAAAGCCAGAAAAATTGGAGCAATTCATGAAAAAGCCCAACAAATTCAAGCAAGTTTGGTTTTGGCTTGTGGTTTTTCTTAAAATAAAAAACGAGATGAATTCAGATTTTATTAAATAATCCCCTTAGCCTCCCAGCGCTGAGGTAGGAGTGATATTCAATAAAGCATTGGTTCACCTTTCAGTCAGCTTTTAGAATTACCAATTCTTACGTTTTCAGTTGGTCTTCATTTTTATTCTTCATAGTTTTTTTCTATTTGCTTTCATCTACTGACAGCTTTTAAATGGGAGTCAGCAGCCAAATAATTGTTCTGTTATTGTTACATTTTATTACTTATCTTTCTATTCAGACCCTCCCCTATTCATGTGTATTTGCACCCCCCCAAGTTCTATCAAAAACATAGTCATCTCTTTGCATTAATGGGATAGTTTACCTATAAGATAACTTCAAGTATGTAATAGAATGGCTGAATCATGGAAACATTTTAATTGGTCTTCATTTTTTATTCCTTATAGTTTTTGAGTCTTCTTCTTCTGAGGCTATTGATTTGTGAGGGTATTGTTTTCTGGTTGCTAGAGTAATTTTGATTATTTAGGTAATTTGGATCCTACTGAACAAAAACCTAGATAACTAAAATAAACAAGAATAAAAAATGAAAACCAATTGCAAACTGTCTCAGAATATCAATCCCTACATCATACTAAAAGATTAAGGTTTAAAGGTGAACAACCTGTTCTTCAACCCCCCAGCCTAGCTGCTACCTTGGGCAAATGCCCCTAACTTTTTACTTACCCCTCAGTGCAGATTCACGGCATCAGGGTTCACGGCAGCCATCTTCTTCTCTTCGGTCGTAATCGGGAAGAAAGTTCCGTATCGGTGTTGGAGCATTCTTTGGCTTTTTGTCAACTGTGCATGCACCGAAAGTCAGAAAAATTGCTGAAGCGCCAGAAGAAGACCCGATGAAGACTGAAGAAGAAGATGGCATATGTGAACACTGATGCCGTGAATCTGCTCTGAGGGGTAAGTAAAAAGTTAGGGGCATTTGCCCAAGGTAGCAGCTAGGCTGGGGGGCAGGAAGGTCTATGTAGGGTAGGGGGGTAGGGTTTTTTAATAAGGGGGTTACTTCTCCTTTAAAGGGTTTGTTCACCTTTGAGTTAACTTTAATATGATCTAGAGATTGATATTCTTAGACAATTTGCAATTGGTTTTCATGTTTTATTATTTGTGGTTTTATTCAGCAGCTCAACCAGTCAGCAATCTGATTGCTAGGGTCCAAATTTCCCTAGCAACCATGCATTAATTTGAATAAGAGACTGGAATATGAACAGGAGAGACCTGAATAGAAAGATGAGTAATACAAAGTTGCAATTACAATACATTTGTAGCCTTACAGAGCATTTGTTTTTTAGATGGGGTCAGTGACCCCCATTTGAACTGGAAAGAGTCAGAAGAAAAGGCAAGTTATTAAAAAAAACTATAAAGAAGGAAATATGAAGGCCAATTAAAAAGTTGCTTAGAATGAGCCATTCTATAACATACTATGGGAATTATTTATCAACATCACAATTTTTCTGATGTTTTAAATAAAAAAGAGTCTAACCACACTAGAATCCACGATTTACCCTTATTTATCATTAAAAAACACAAAAAAATTGGATTGGGAAAAACGGTGACTTTTTCAGATTGTCGCATGAAAACCATGACTTTTTCGAATTGGCATGAGAAAAATCTGAATTTTTAAGATTTGATGCCTGAAAATAATATCTTCAAATTGCAAATAGGACCTCTGCCATTGACCTCGGCAGGTTGAAGATTGTATTTTTGGATTTGAAGTGTAAAAAAATTCTAGTTTTTTTTCCCACTAAAAAATTCGGATTTTATAGTAAAAAAAAAAAACTTGAATTTTTCGAGTTTTAACATTCAGACTAAAATAAATAACCCCCTAAATGTTAACTTAAAGGTGAACCACCTCTTTAATTCCAGGGTTCTCTTCACTGTTTTACTTCTAGGTGCTCTGCTAACTTGACTTTCCACTAGATCAACTTTGCTCTAATATGTTGTCCATTAATATCTGGTGCACTTGGAGCGTGTCAGCTGTGGCTATTGGCACAACCTAACAAGGGACAACTGAAGTTAGGGGGCCTAGTTACTAACATTCAAATCAATTTTTTTTCTCTAATACTGCAATACAAAAATTCACCAGGGAAAAGTTGTTGAGGTCCTATAAAAGTCAATATAAGTTGCATTGATCCAAAAAATTCTATGAATGGTCTGAAAAACTTGGATTTTTTTTTTCATTTATATTCAGATCTTTAAATAAATTCCATGGCATTCCTGGTTTTAGAGAAAGTGAGTTTATTTGTGGTTTCAAAAACCTCTAAAACCACTAAAATGAGACTGTTGATAAATAGGCTTCCATTAGTGCAACCACAATTACCCAGGAATTGTGGTAAAAACTACTAGATTATTGGTTAAAAATATAGTGATAAGTAACTGAAATTCACTTTGCACACAGAAAAGATACATACTGTAGCCTACACTGGTATGTTCAGATTGTTAGTAATTCCAGAGTGTCTTTGTTTAATGTATGGACTTCATAATTCATCAGATTTAGACAAAATGTCCTTGAATTCATAATGCCTTCTTGTCTCATTCATCTTACAGATCTAAAAGAACCTGATATATCTCCCACCAATGATCTGATCGCTGGTGAAGAAGTGACTGTGACTTGCACGGCTCCTACACACTGTCCTGGGCTCTCTCCAACCTTCACATGGGAAGGAAGTGTAAATACAGAAAATACACAGAATAATAAATTGAGGCACCAAGATGGGAACGTCACCTACTGGTCAAATATCACTTTCACTCCATCACCAAGTGACCATAATTCCTCTTTAACCTGTACTGTGACTTATAAACATGGGTCCACCAAGATAAACATCAGCTTGAATGTTGATTGTAAGTTTAGTTGTTTAAATGAAATACAGCTGGTAGTTTTCCATCTTTTCGATGACATTGAAATAATACAGACAGATGTATGTTTCTTTTGAAGAACAAACCAAGCTCCAAATAGATGTTTGTCAATTTCTTTCTAATACCAGTCCATACAGTTAAAGGGATTCTGTCATGATTTTTATGGTGTAGTTTTTATTTCTAAACTACACTATATACACTGAAAATAATTCACTCTACCATACTTCTTTACTACTCCTCCACTGGGCTAAATAAGGAGTGTTGGTACTTAAAAAGTTTCTGGTCAGTGCTACCATGTGTTTTTTCTAATATAGAGTAACCCTTTACTGACACACTTCAGTAGAATTTACCTGTTACAATCTGGCAGACCAGAACCTCTTTGCTTATGAAAGATAATGGGAACTGGAATTTACAGCAAAGTTTCTCTACCTAGTGGGCTCTTGGGAACACACCACAGGGGAATTTCACTAGGAAAATAAAACACACAAAGCTTTACAGCAACAAATACTTAGGTATGGGATCCGTTATCCAGAAACCAATTATCCAGAAAGCTCTGAATTATGGAAAGGCCATCTCCCATACACTCCATTTTAATCAAATAATCCAAATTTTAGAAAATGTTTTCCCTTTTCTCTGTAATAATAAAACAGTAGCTTGTACTTGATCCAAACTAAGATATGATTAATCCGTATTAGAAACAAACCCAGATTATTGGGTTTATTTCATGTTTACATGATTTTGTAGTAGACTTAAGGTATGATGGTTAAAATTACGGAAAGATCTGTTATACAGAAAACCCCAGGTCCCGGGCATTCTGGATAACAGGTCCCAATACTGTATTTTATATAGAGATAGAACAAAGCAGCAATCTTTATTGCAAATAGAAAACCTGAGCAGTCTTACACGCCACTCCGGATGGACAATGCAATCACACAGTCCAGGCCCTGGCAATGCGTCCCTTCCCCAAGAGCAATTAATACTCCTAGGTAACACTACTTGTCCCAAAGTACCTCACCTTTGGCCAGGCAGTTGCTCCCATAGCTGATTCATGCACAAGATACACAATTGTGGCTTACAATACCTTCCTTCTGGTGTGGTGCATCACTCACAGAGGACTTACAAGGCTGGCAACAGGGATCCACCATCAGCTGTGCAGGGAGTTTCTGTAGGAGTTCTTACTATACAGCTGGATCTCAAGGCTGTTCATAGGATGTTTTTTATAACCTCTCATTGCCAGCCCTGTAGATTGGTCACCAAATCAAGACTCTGCCTGGAGCCTCCTCTTTTCTCAGACAACCTCATCAAGCATCAGCCCTTTCTCCAACCCCCCAGCCAATGTTATTCTAAGGCAAGCTCAGGGAGGGCAGAAACCTCCTGCGGAGCAGAAACAAAGAAAAAGTTAATATTGGTGGCTATGGATTACTACCCAGGTGCAAATGTGTCCTATGTTACTAAATGAGACTCAGTCTTGCTCTTCCTTTAGGAGATAATGGTAGCTGTATGCACAGTGCAACCTTTATTAGGAAGACCAGAATGCTGTATTAGCAGGCAAAAACAGATGTGATGGGGGCAAGGAGGAAGATTTATTTTCAAGGAAAAAATAAGAGCATGTTTTTTACTGGTACGTTTCCAACAAAAAAAATAGTAACTTCATTTCAAATGTCTGTTAAGCAAGGTCTGAGATATATCAGTAATTAATGGCACACTCTACATGTATGATGTTTTAATATGTACAAATTATTTGTGTTGCAGATCTACCCATTCTGAACATCACTGTTCCAGGTAATATTCCATTCACAGACCCTGTTGTACATTCATGCCGCTTTGTTAGAGGGACTGGTAGGAAATTATTTTATTTGAGAGCTGAGCTTTGTGCAACAATTGTGGGAAATGAGCTGACACTGCTGCTTTCCTTGGCAGACTCATTCTGATTGGTTTCTTCAAAGACAAATTGCAAGAATACTCTTAACCTTCCAAAACTGAAAATTGAGATGTTTAAGGTAATGTCATAAAGAATAACATCTCAGAAATAGACATACCCATGAATTGAGGCCCTCCTGACACCATTAGTATGTGCAACAGCCAATTACCAGCCAAATGATTCACAGGCCCTTGGCCCAGGAAACTGATAGAGCTTGGTCTTTTTATCCACTGGCATCCAATTGATACTGGACTCAAATGTATTGGTAGAGCAGGAGCTGACATAGTGATATATTAGGGTGAGACCTGTGTGAATTTATATTTTGTTGCAGGGGGAACAGGAGAGAGCAGCAGTCTAATCATGAGAGAAGGAAACTCCCAGGAAATCTACTGTCAAGTGAACAGTAACCCAATGGCCAACATTAGCTGGACTAAAGGAAACATCCGTGTTGAGAATACTAAGCAGAATGGACAGAATCTGACTCTTTTACTGAAGAATGTTACAGAGAATGACACTGATACATATACATGTACTGCACAGAACCAAATAGGGACCATCAGTCGTTCTATCAATGTCACTGTGGAATGTGAGTTACACTTAAAAATATTATAAAATTCTAGTATTTACTTACAATTCATAGAATCAGGAGGCTTTGTGTGAAAAAACAGCACTTCTTCTTTCCTTCTTCTTCTCCGCTGGGCTAAATAAGGAGTGTTGGTACTAAATAATTTCTGGTCACTGCTACCATGTGTTGTTTTAATATAGAGTAACCCTTTGTTGACACACTCCAGTAGAACCGGCTCACACTCACTTTACCTGCAGTATTACCTGCTGCAATCTGGCAGACCAGAACCTCTTTGCTTATGAAAGATAATGGGAATTGGAATTTACAGCAAAGTTCCTCCACCTAGTGGGCTCTGAGGAACACACCTCATTTCACTAGGCACACTCTACACATATGATGTTTTAATATGTGCAAATTATTTGTGTTGCAGATCTACCCATTCTGAACATTGCAGTTCCAGGTAATATTCCATTCACAGACTCTGTTGTACATTCATGCTGCTGTGTTAGAGGGCTGGTAGGAAATTATTTTATATGAGCGCTGACCTTTGTGCAATATTTGGGGAAATATCTCAAGAATATGAGATGTTTAAGTTAATATCATGAAGGATAACACCTCAAGCATAGACATACCCATGAATTGAGGTCTCCTAACCCATTAGCATGACCAATAGCCAATTACTTTCATAGGCAAATGTTTTACAGGCCCATGAAACTGAAAGAGCTTGGTCTTTTTATCCAGTGGCATCCAATTGCTAGTGGACTCAAAGGTATTGGTAGAGCAGGTACTGACAAAATTATATATTAGAGTGAGACTTGGGTGAATTTATATTTTGTTGCAGGGAGAACAGGAGAGAACAAAAGTCTAATCATGAGAGAAGGAGACTCCCAGGAAATCTACTGTAAAGTAAACAGTAACCCAACGGCCAACATTAGCTGGAGTAAAGGAAACAGCCGTGTTGCAAATACCAAGCAGAATGGACAGAATCTGATTCTTCCACTAAGGAATGTTACAGAAAAGGACACAGCTACATATACATGTACTGCACAGAACCAAAGAGGGACCATCAGCTGCTCTATCAATGTCTCTGTGGAATGTAAGTTACACTTGAAGTACAACCCCCATTTTATGTTTTTCAGGGGATCAGAAAAAAATAGTGTAAAATCCAGGAAAATGTAAAATCAGGGAATTGTATTATGCATAATATATAGGTAGGACCACAACAATATAAAATGAGGGGAAACTTAAAATCAGGGGAGATAAAATTGAGGTTCTACTGTATACGTATAAACTCCAATGCTTATAAAATTCTAGCTAATATTTATTTACAGTACTAGAATCAGAAACACGAATGAACGAATTCTAATTTATAGAAAGAGACATAGCTAGCTGTTATTTTCGCCTGTCTATGTATGTAAAAAAAAAAAATATATATATATATATGTACATATATGTGTGTAAGAGTGAACACTTGTGATAGAGTAAAAACACCTCTATTTATGTTTTACTTTGTCTAATTTTTAGCCTTACCCATAAACAAGTGGGAAAGGGAATGTCACAACAAGTATTTTCTGCTGCATATAAGGGGGATTAGGAAAGAGGAAAAGTCTCTTTTGACTTAGAACAGCCAAATGGACATCTGAGCCTGGTGCCTCCCTAGTCCAGGTCCTGTGGAGCTGTGGGGTACTAGTTAAAGAGGCAGGGCAGACACAAAAATCAGTGGTGTATAATAATACCCTTGGTTTCTGAATCACTATGTGAAAATACAGCTTGTGTCAAGCCACCCAGTATTGGGCTGGACCACCTGGCTACCAGGACAGTTCTTGGATGCCCTAGAAGTTAGTGGGCCCTCCTGTTCACCCAATTACTTGGCTTTACGTACCTACTGTATACCCTAGAACAGGGGTCATCAACCAACGAAATCTAGCCTTCAAGCCATGATTAAAAACAACATCCAAGGTGGAATGGAGAGGACAGATACTAGAGTAGAGACAAATAGAGTGAAGATATTAAGCAAGAAGAAGAGGAAATAGTGTAGAAGAGTGAGCATGTGGGTTAATGTTTTCTGGAAGGCCATGGCATTACATTCACTGTCTTAACACCTTCTATTTAATTGGGGCAATATCAAAACCAGAAGAACAATGCAGGGAGATGCACACAAAAAATCACACAAAAAATGACTTAGATGAGATATTAAACAATGATAAATGGGTGCAGGTAAACCCAGTGCATGTCACACTGTAATCATTGTACTCCAGAGTTAATATGCAAAACAAAAGAAAGTTTTAAATGGAACAATGTATCTCACCAGCCAGGTCCTTTCTCTAACCAGTCAGAATACAAACAAAAGTGCAAATAGGGATATAAAGTTACTTGAGGCAGATTTATCAAAGTGTGAAATTAGAACTCGCCATCTGCATGTACTCAAAGGTACAACATCCACCGATTTTGGTGTAGCACACCCTTGAGTGCACTTTAGCTGTGTGTATTATAGTGTGTGACCAGGACTTTGACTCTTGTATTGTGCCTTTGACCCACATGTACCTGAGCAACTCCCAGCACCTCCCGGTACCATGTGTTCTTCTGTGTAGTAAAGGATTCAGTCACAGAGAGGTTTCTAGCAGCAAAATAACTGGTTTATTACAATATAACTGTCCAATAAATAAAATGATCTGTCCCTCTTTCAAGGCAAGTGTACAAAGACTGACAAATCTCTCATAGAGGAGAAGCAAGCAATAGGTATTAATTAAGGCAATTCTTCCGTGAGGGCAGAACACTGTGCATAGGGATCCTCAGTCTGGGATCTTGTATCTTGCCACCCTACCTGGTCCTCAACTCACCCACTGATATTCCTGCACTAGTGAATCACACACCACAGGGTCCTAACCCCACTATTTCTCCTCATTGGAGCAGAAGCTGCTCACTATCTTCCCTGAGTCTTCCTGGTGCTCCTAGATCAACTATGACAAAACTTACTAGCATTATATAACTCTTTCTAACTTTTACCTAAACTGTAGCCTGTAACACCTCCCAGACAGTTAAGGTCCCAGGAAAGATGGGGCTATAACCCTTTATAAATTTAAATGCTGCCACCTAGTGGACAAACTACAATGGGCCCACGAAAAGGGACATAGCTGCCTGGGTTAATTAAAGGACCACTTTAGTCATCCAAAACTACAAAGGGCGAAATGCCTGAGAAATGTCTAACCCCATAATCCCCACATTGGAAACGCATACTTTCTCATTAGTGATGGGCGAATAAATTCGCTAATCATGAATTTGCTGTGGAATTTCCACGTTTGGGCACCGACAAATAAATTCATGTAACTGCGCCGAAAATTTGCCAGCATCAAAAAAAATTGGACGAGCGCCGGAATAGTCGCTCGCGTTAAAACTGACGTGTGTCAACATTATTTGGACGCCCATTGACTGTAATGCGGACATCAACATTGACGGGAACACCAAAATTTACGCAAATTGAAGCCGGTGTCAAAATTGACGCAGGCATCAAAATTTGCGGTTCGCAAATTTCGCTGGAAATTCACAAATTTTTCAGCAAAACTAAATGGGACAAATTCGCCCATCACTGTTTCTCATTATTGCATCAAAACCCACCACATGTGTGCCTGACAGTTGGATGCTGGATGCTGACCACATACTAAATATATGCCAGTGGTTTCCTATGCCTGCATAATTAATGGGTAAAAGGACTAGTCTTTACAGGAGGCTGTGACTGCACCAGTGCACTATAGTGATGTAAAGGAGGTAAAAAAGGCAATTCTCAGCTGTTGCTCAGGAGATCCAAGACACTAACTGCCATGCCTTCATACATGAAGAGCAGCCAAAGTAAATAAAGACAAATAAAGCAAGTTTATGACTATGAAGATTTTCATTCATCCAGGTCATAGTATATCTAGTATAGGTCAATCTAAAAACAACTGGACTTGCTGAGTAATCAATGAAGACGTTTCACTACTCATCCGAGCAGCTTCTTCAGTTCAACTGCCTAACCCTAGTGATAATTATTGTCTGCTGCCCATAAAAATTCTAGTTTGAGAAGTTTTAAATTCTATTTTCTTTGTTTTCATTTCAGATGCCCCCCGACAGCCAACGATTTGTGTAGATAAGCCGGAAAATAGTACAGGTACTATATTTTCTTTTTTATCCAAAATTCGTCTGTAATGTGGATCTCCATACCTTATGTTTGATAAATGTCTTTATGTCTTTAAATATCAGAATTATTTTTAAAAAAAATCCTAATTCACAGCTTTCTGGGTAACCAGTTTCCATCTCCAAGGAAAGTTTCCCATACGTGTAGTACAAAGGATTTATTTTTTCCTAAGAATGTATATATCATTTATGTAAAGGTATGGAGGGGTGTGTGTATGGATGCTGGGTTTTCATTTGGAGGGGTTGAACTTGATGGAGTTGTCTTTTTTTCAACCCAATTTAACTATGTAACTATGTAACTCTATTATTTAAATTAATATGTTTTCTCTGTCTATTTTTTAAAATGTTTGATCCTTCCAGGTTGCCTTCCTTTAGGAAATGTCTCTGTTCCAGATGGATCAACACTGTCCTTACACTGCAACTCTCAAAGTAACCCTCAAGCCACAATTTCCTGGATTCTGACTGATCGGTTCAAAAAGCATTCTAAAAATGATGGGCTGAATGTCCAGATTTCAAATAATATTGAATATACATGCCAAGCTCAAAATAAACATGGCCTATCCAATAGTTCCATTATCATTATTGTCACATGTGAGTATGAACAAGACCAGTGACCTTGTGTTAAGGATGTGTATACACGTAAATACATATATATATATATATATATATATATATATATATATATATATATATACTGTAGTTCAGAAAGTCAGCCTTTTTCTGAACTCCTCGATGAAAGTGCTAAGTTGTATTTCTATGAGAGAAGAACAATGAAAAGGTGGAACTTCTGAAGTAGTAATAGTTATTAGAGGGCTCGTCTGGTGGCTGTAGGAGCAGGAGGTAGTGGGGGGGTTACTTAGTAAACTCACAACAACTCAGCATAGTTGAGCAAACACTGCTTAGATCTTCTTTACTATATATATTTTCACCTGAAATGTCCTTGTTCCTCTTAATAAACTATAAGTAACTGGTTAAGAGCCACAGATGCCCATGTAACCATTGAGATGTAATGGAACTTTTATCAATGGTGTTTGCTGGGGTTAGAAAGTAAAAGTGGTAGCATCATGCCACTAGTATTAAGTGTTATATAAAATCGAGGTGATGAGTTAGCATTGTTCTTTTTGAACCCTCTTAGTGAAGATGTAGACATGTAAAATAATGCCCCAGGGGGTTAAGTTTGAGTGCACAAAGCACAAAGTAGTGGGGGGCTTAATTAGTAAGAATCTCCACCAGTGCCCTCTAACAAAGAAGGCACTGGCCAAGTATTATATCAGTACTGAAACCCCAGTGCATGGAGAGAGGGTACTGGTGTTCTCTGATATTCTGTAGGAGAGGTGACCTATATTGAATTTTGTTGGAACCAAGGGGCAAATTTACTTACGTTCGAAGTTGCGCCAGCATTAGCTTTGCCGCACTATGCTGCACTTCATCAGGCAAAGTTTTTCCAGGGCGCCGCTAATTCACTAAAATCCGAAGTTGGTAAAGTTGCGCTAGTGTTAATTCGTCAAGCAAAGCGAAATTACGCTAGCGATGCCTAATTTGCATACGGCGCCAAGTTACTTATATGTAGCAGCAAATACACTACACTACACAAGCCTGGGAAAGCTTCATAAAATAGAGTTGTTATTTTGCCCTACACATGAGCCCACTGTATAGTTTAGGTGCCATATGTTAGGAAATATAGGGGGGAAGGAGGGTACCCCCCTAAAAATGTACAATCTTTTCCAGCCAATCACCCTTAAAAAATTAAGATGCCAGTGGTTTTTTGGGACTTTTTTTGAAGCAAGTATCAACTATCTACTCTATTGCACTTCACCTGGTCTGAGGTAACGTTCAGTAAAATGCGCAAGTTAGTGAATTAGCGTAGTTACGTCCCTTCGCCATATCGCAACTTTGCCTGGCGTAAGGGTGCAAAGTAGCGCTAGAGTAGTAAATTGGAAAAGTAACAAAATGACGTCAATCTGGCAAATTTTTGCTAGTGTTAGCCACTTTGCCCTTTAGTAAATTTGCCCCCAAGTGTGAGCATTAGAAACCCTATGGGGTACATTTACTACAAATTGTGATTTTTTCCACAAATGGTGAAAAATGTGTGGTTTTCCTAAGTTTCTAAAAAGCTCTGTATATACAGTAAGTCAATGGGAGCTGCGCTAATCCTACTGGTCCATTTTGAATCCAATCAGAATTTTCGAAGTTTTCAAAGAAACCTTTCTCACATCTTTTCTAACCACAAAAACATCAGAGCAGCCTCTTTCTTTCTCCTGACAACTTCCTTGACTACTTAGTGGTCAGACTGGTTGGAACATGACCATCAGGTGGCGCTGTTGTAACAAAATGAATTCATATTAACAGTACATGTATCCTTTCATATCTTGGAATTAAACATAAATAAATAATGAATGTACATTGCAAAAGTGCTTAGCATAGCACCCTCATCAATTTTACATTCACGTATTTGTACGGTTTACTTACCCTTTAAGATATAATGACATCCTTTTCTTTTTCAGCTGCAGAAAAGCCTCAGACAAATTTCCTTGTTGCCGGACTTTGTATTTTATTTTCCACTCTTGTGGTGACAACAGCATTGTTTGTATTCAGATGGATGAGAAAGTGAGTGTTCAGTCATTTATTCCTTATTTATTCCTTATATCATACTATTCCTTACTATATTATACTATTGCTTCCAGGATTGGTGCTTTGAATGGATGAAATTTCGTCTTTTCATTCTGTTGTGCAGAAACATTTAAGAATCATAATAAAGCAGCACTATAGACACCAAAATCTAGGGAAAAACTAAATGTGCATCCAAAACATGTTACACCGGGACCCCTACGACCCACCAGAGAACCGTGTGACCCCACTTTCACTACAATTAGATTTAGACAGGGCTAAATGTAATAGGAGTCATGTAGACCTATAGCAGAAATAATAAAAGAAAAAGGAATTGTCCTTGCCTGGACAGACAAGCCTCCCCAAAGGCAGGTATTAGGGTTGTGCCATTTGGAGGATATCTACTGAACTGCCCTCCATATCCTTTCCATATATATAAATTCAGTTTTCTAGATGAATCTTTTCCAAGATTCTACAGTGTTTGTAGAAAATGAGTATAGAGCAGAGGATATTCCAAATGTTATCTGAGCATGTGCCAAATACAGATAACTTGGCTTACACTATGCATTTAGGGGCCCATTTACTTAGCTCGAGTGAAGGAATAGAAGAAAAAATACTTTGAATTTCGAATGGTCGAATATGGCTACTTCGACCTTCGACTACGACTTCGACTTCGAATCGAACGATTCAAACTAAAAATCGTTCGACTATTCAACCATTCGATAGTCAAAGTACTGTCTCTTTAAAAAATTCTTCGACCCCCTAGTTCGTCACCTAAAACCTACCGAGTCCAATGTTAGCCTATGGGGAAGGTCCCCATAGGCTTCCTAACAATTTTCTGATCGAATAAATATCCTTCGATCGATGGATTAAAATCCTTCGAATCGTTCGATTCAAAGGATTTAATCGTTCGATCAAACGATTATTCCTTCGATCGTTCGATCATAGGAATACTGCTAAATCCTTCGACTTCGATATGCGAAGTAGACTTATTCGGCAGTCGAATATCAAGGGTTAATTAACCCTCGATATTCGACCCTATGTAAATCTGCCCCTTACAGTTCAATGTGACAGTATGGAGGATAGATTCATTTATAATGCATGTATGTAGGACTCTTCCTATAACAAACTATTTTGGATTATTTTAAAAATACTCAAATTATCTTGCACACTTTTAATTAAAAGGTTAGAAAATGTTTGTATGCAAACTGATAGGATATGTATATAAAAAAGAAATTAACCTTGATCTACTACTTATATCATCCTTGATTTTATTATTAATTCACTAATGCATTATTTGTAATTTTTGTATAGGAAGAAGGACTCACAGGAGGACAGAACTACTAAAGAGATACCTAAAAGTAATGGCGATGTGATTTACAATAATATAGAGAATATACAAAGCATCAGCTATGTAAGTTATAATATTGGATTGCATCTATAGCATAATTATCATTGTTCGGTATAACTCATCTTTCCATAATTTGGATCTTTATACCTTAAATCTACTAGATAATAGTTTAAACAGTAAATAAACCCAATAGGCTGATTTGGCTTTCAATAAGGATTAATTATATCTTAGTTGGGATCAAGTACAAGCGACGATTTGCCACAGGCGAATAAATTTGAGAAACGGGTGCGAAAATTCGCTGGCAAAAATTTGCCGCTATCAAAAAAACAGACGCCGGCATCAAAAACAGACATCAGTGTCAAAAACGAGACGCCGGTGCCGTTTCGTGAGTTTTTCGAGGTTTTGCGAATTTCGCACAAAATTCGCGCATTCTTCGGCAAAGCCAAACGGCGCAAATTCCCCCATCACTAGTGAGATGCCTATCCGTAATTTGGAGCTTTCTGGATAACGGGTTTCCGGATAATGGATCCCTACCTGTACATGTGAGTGTGTGTTCCTGTGTTTGTCAGATGAGGCCTCAGTTCATGTCTAAAACTACAGAAAATGTTTACCATTAGAGCCACATCCTTTTATTATCTTTTTTTCCCTTCTTGTGCACATATTTATTTATTATGCATATAAATATTTTAATTGTATGTTGATTAGTGATTATGAGCTCAAACTAAACACTGAGTTAGTATGCCAGGCAAAACTTACCATGCAGGGTGCTGCCACTTTGCATGGATTTGAATAAACTGAAAACTGGGCAGCAAACTGGCAAATACGATTCAATGTTGATGAAGGTTATGCCTTTGGGTAGAGATTGTGTATTGCGGCCTCCAAAGGGTTTGGGGATTTTTCTGGATAACAAACAATGCAACTTTAAGCAGCCAGTCAGTAGCTACTAAAGAAAATAAAGTGATGTCTTTAATTTAAAAAGGGTATTCATTATAGGGTTAAAAATATAATTTTGCCTGTTGCCCTGGTAAGGGGTGCAGGATTGGGCACCAGTTCTTAAGGGGGATGTTAATGTGTTGGAGTGAAATGAACACAATTAAACTTTATGGAAAGGCTGTCATGAATAAGGGCTTGTATGTGATATAGTCATACAAAAATATGAATTCTTTTCTGCAGAAATCCTACATGGAAACCAAGAGAGCTAATCAGAATAAGGGCGATTCTGACTTGTATATAAACTATGTAGAGCAGAGCTGCAGTACGCCTCCATCGATTTTTCAAAAATAAAACCAAAGGAAGCTCCTCAAGAAGTGGAAATTATATATTCTGAGGTCAAACGCAATTAACCCTGGAGATATACTGAAAAAATGCATGGATATAAATAAAGAAGGACTGTTGTACTATTGAGACTTGTTAAAGGGATTCTGTCATGTTTTCTTCAATTAATTCTTCAGTTAATAGTGTTGCTCCAGCAGAATTCTGCACTGAAATCCATTTTTAAAAAGAGCAAACAGATTTTATATTTAATTTTGAAATTTGACATGGGGCTAGACATATTGTCAGTTTCCCAGTTGCACCCAGTCATGTGACTTGTTCTCTGATATACTTTAGTCACACTTTACTGCTGTACTGCAAGTTGGAGTGATGTCACCCCTCTTCCTTCCTCCCTCCAGCAGCCTAAAAATAAAACAATGGGACGGTTTTCAAACAATTGCTACCTGACACAAGATAACAGCTCCCTGGCAGATATGAGAATAGGACTCAGTTGTAAAAATCCAAGTCCCATTGTGACTCCTCCAGTTACATTGAGTAGGAGAAGAAATAGCCTGCATGAAACCAGGTCCATTGTGAAGTACTGGCTCTTTCTGAAAGCACATGACCAGGCAAAATTACTTAAGATGCTGCCTACACACCAATATCACAAGCAAAAAAAAACAATGTAGATAAAGGAAGTTGCAGGTTATGACCGTTTCTCTGGGTCTTTTCCATGACTGATAAGTGCCTGCTACACTGATCCTCACTCACTATTGTATAACTGAGGTACCACAGCATTCTTCCTGAACATGACAATACTTTCTGCTTTTCACATAAACTCGAGATTAAAGCTTGCACAGGTAAAGTACTGTATATACAAGTTTTCCACCAAGACTGCATTTTTAATGTATAGTTGGACACCCCACTGTAAAAATGTGTATTATTATTATGGCATATACAAATGGATTCCATGGATCAACTTTAATAGGTCATTACATTATTGCCATGTGTTCACTGTTACATTGATTATGTCTCCATGTAATATTTAATATTGCACTACTACTTTTTCTGGGATTTTAGAGTTATGCCGTATTTTAAAATTACTTGAGATCCAATAACTGCTTCGCAATAAAGATCAAGATGTTTGATGTTTTGATCAACTTTTACATATTGTATTTATTATTGTCTGGGTGTGTTTAAGATTAGGATTTATTTTATCTTTTTGACAAAGACTAAATCTGGTTTAATAAAAGGATATTTATAAAAGAAACCTTGTGTTAACCTGCTTTATTTGACTCTTTTTTTTTTATATGATACAATATAAACCTCCCATTTAGACTGTAAGCTCTATGGGACAGGGATCTCCATCCTTTTGATACCGAGCACTTAATCTGCATAGTAACTGTACTTTATATTTATATGTATTGTATTTTTATACTTATTTGTATTTATTATTGCAATGACCCCCCTCTTTGTTCTACTAATTTATTGTTCTGCTGTACAGTGCTTTGCCCTCAAGGAGCACTATATAAATAAAAATATACATACATACATTTAAGCTAATGCACTTTGCCCCGGATGGAACGTTCTTCATTCAGCCTCTAATCAAAACACCCACTGATGTCTGTGTAGAGATATAGGGGCAGATTTACTATAGGGCAAAGTAGGTAACGCTAGAGTCAATTCACTTGCGTTACCACCCGCAGGGACATCGCCAATAACCAGCCGCAGGTGCCAATTCCCTAGCAAAAGAGACACACGCTAGCGTCATTTGCACTCTTTCGACAGGTGACTTTTCATTCTGACGAATGGACATTACGCCGCAAATTCACTAAAATTTGGATTTTAATAAACATTACCTTTTTCGCCAGACTTGCCTTCAGCAGCTCAGACCAGGCAAAGTGCAATAGAGTGCATAGATCTTCCTCAATCTTCTGTTACTTACATCATATTCTGTGAGTGGAAAAGTTCAAAAAAACGCTGGTGTATTTTCCTTTTTTCAGGGTGATAGGCTGCAAAAGTCCTTAAAAATTTTTTTGGGTAACCGGGTTCCTCCCTACATTTTCTAACATATGGAACATAAACTATAGAGTGTTCTCATATGTAGGGCATTATAACAACTCTATTATCTTGATTAAGGTTCCCTGGACATTTCTAGTTATCAAGGTAAATGTAATGTATTTGCTGCAACATGTAACATAAAGACGTCCATTCAACTTTAAGGGGCAGATTTATCAAGGGTCGAATTTCGAAGATAAAAATACTTTGAAATTCGACCATCGAATTAGAATACTTCTACTTCCAATATCAAAGTCGAAGTTTTTTTACCAAATTTGACCGTTTTGCGGTCGAAGTAAAATCGTTCGATCGAACAATTAAATCGTTCGAAACAAACGATTCAAAGGATTTCATCGATCGATCAAACTATTTTTCTTTGACTTCAAAAAACTTAGAAAACTGCTCTAGAAGGTCCCTATAGGTTAACATAGCACTTCGGCAGGTTTAATTTGGCGAATTATTGAAGTAGAAGTTTTTTTAAAGAGACCGTACTTAGATTATCTAAGGGTCGAATATTCAAACTATTTTACTTCGAATTCGAAGTCAAAGACGTAGTCTCCTATTCGATGGTCGAAGCATCCAAAAAATTACTTTGAATTTCGAATTTTTTTACTTTGAAAACTCCCTCAAATTCACTTCAACCCATGATAAATCTGCCCCTAAATTTCCCGCCGTATGCAAATTAACCTGAGCGCAAGATCTCTAGCGAATGGAAAAAAACCTCAAATTTTTCGCGATTAATTATACCCCGATACTGCAAAAAGTCTGAATCCGAGACTGTGAGTGTGACCCCTGATAGCCACACCTAAAATCACTTGTGTCTGAGGTGATGTAATAGTGACACTACTAAACAATAGCTCAGGACAACCTTATTGTTGGTTAAAGGAGTAGTAAACCCTGCTGCACTGCACTGATCAACCAAACATTACTTAGTTGTTGCTGGACTACAAATCCCAGAATAATGTAACATATAATGAAGATAGAGGCATGCTGGGAGCTGTAGTCAAACAACATCAGGTTTGTATTCTTAAAGCAATATTGCACAATAAAATGCTTCCCCAAATCTCCACAACCAGCGACTGCTTTAAAATGCAAAAAATCCTCCAATGAGAATCCCAGCTGATCTGCATAACTCTGGCTCTCTGTTCTTTGTTCTTGTAATTTGGGTTGGAAGTAGGGTTGCCACCTTTTCTGAATAAAATACCGGCCTTCCTATATATTTATCTTTTTTCTCTATTAATAACATTGGGACCAACCATCATTTTTACTGGTTGGCATCCCCCGTTCTCTTTAAGCTCAGTTTCCCAGCATTGAAAAAGTCTGTCCTTTATCCCCATGTTTGATTCTGGTGTAATATCATCAAGAAATAAAATGACATAATAATCTCTATATGTAAGAGAACAGAAAGATGTTTTTTTTTGCATTCATAATTAAGTTTTTTATCAGTAGAATTCTCATTGGTGAATGTTCTTGCATCTATAATTATGGTTTTCAGTAACTTCTATAGAAAACTAGGGGGTGCTGTGGGGCAGCATTACAGTTGGGGTTACAACCCTTTTAAGGTGACGCCTAAAATCTGCAACCAGGGACCATAATCTAAATGATTCAGTTCCTGAAAAGATGTAGGCATTGAACTGGTTAATCTATGGGTACAGCTCTTAGGGGCAAATTCACTAAGATGCGAAGTTGCGCCAGGTGCAACTTCGCCGCACTTCGACAGGCGTATTTTTGCCAGCGCTCCACAAATTCACTAAAATCTGAAGTTGCGCACAGGGGTAGCGTTAGTTTGCGAAGTTGCGCTAGCGTTAATTCGCCAAGTGAAGCGAAGTTTCACTAGCGATGGTTAATTTGCATATGGCGCGAAATTCAAATTTCAATGGAGGAATATGTATCTGCACTACAAATGCCTAGAAAACCTTCAAATCAGCAAATAAAAATTTTATTTTTCCCTACACATGTGCCCACTGTCTAGGTAAGTTGCCATGAGTCAGGAAATGTAGGGGGGAAGGAGGGGAGCCCAAAAAATTTTTTCGGTCTTTTTCAGCCTATCACCCATCAGGCAGAAAACACGCCAGCGGTTTTTGGGACTTAGAAAAAAATTTGACATTTTTGGAAACAATCCCTATCTACTCTATTGCGCTTCGCCAGGTCTGAGGTGGCGAAGGAAGTCTAGCGTAAAAGGTAGCGTTCAGTACACTGCGCAAGTTAGTGAATTTGCGTAGTTACATCGCTAGCGAAAATTCGCCTGGCGTAAGTGTGAGAAGTAACACTAGCAAATTTACGCCATCGTTCGTTAGTGAATTTGCGAAGTACTGAAAATGCCAAACGCTAGCGAATTGACGCTAGCGTTCGGCGCTTCGGGGCTTAGTGAATTTGCGCCTTAGTCTCTGGGTATAATCTTCAGACTTTGGAACTAGCTATTTAGGTTCATCAAGTTCCTCTTTAGCTATGAGGTTGAGGTCAGCAATTGTAGCTTTAAAGGTTGATCTCCAGGCTCTCTAATCATCTGGACATTCATCAAACATTGGCTGACATGTTAATGAGCTCACAACGTATCATATGCCTGGTGGTCAGATCTCTCATTTTTTGGTGACTAAGTGACCCAGGGGTTGTATAAGTGTTCTTCTTTATAAGTGTGAGAGAAAACAGAATATTATAAAGTTGTGTAAGTATTGAACATTTGCTGGTTGTAGCTTGGACTGAAGTTTATTACTAGAAGTCATATGACTGATGGGAGGAGGCAGTGTCTTGTGCTATGTGACCAATAGGGATGTAGCGAACTGCCGTTTATGTGTTCGCGAACGCCGTTCGCGAACACCGGCAAAAATGCGAACAGTTCGCAAACAGTTCGCGAACTTCGAACATCCGCAAAATCGTTCGATTCGAACGATCGAAGGATTTTAATCGTTCGATCGAAGGATTTTCGTTCGAATCGAACGATCGAAGCCATTCGATCGAATGATTTCATTCGATCGAATGGCTTCGATCGTTCGATTCGAACGAAAATCCTTCGATTTTAGCGGTCGAAGGAATCGAATGGTCGAATGGTCGAACGATTATTGTTCGAATCGAACGCGAACTCGTATTGGCGAACGTCGCGCGACGTTCGCGAACATTCGGCGGACGCGAACAGTCGAAGTTCGCGCGAACTAGTTCGCCGGCGAACAGTTCGCTACATCCCTAGTGACCAAGTCTGTATGACCTGTTGCTGTGATGGTATTTTCACTTGTATATATGTCGGCAGCGCACACTACTATTTAAAATTTTAGAAGCTTACAAAGCCATGTACGGCGGTGCGTAAGATAGATATAATTAGTTGCAACAACAAAAAGTTTTTAAAGATCTTATTTTCCGCACACTGTAGATTACTTCATGTAATATATTAATCAAAATTAATAATAATTAATAAATCCTCAGAGAGCCCAAAAATTTTTGATTTAATTTTTTGAGGTTTTTTAATTCCAAGTGCAAAAACAGTGAAACATGTTATACAAATATCAATTTAATAAATACAATTAATTATACCACAATTCATGTATATATATCACCATATATGGTTTGCACCATATTTTTAAAAGAATTAATTTAGCTGCTAATCATTGATTATGCAGATAATGGAGACAATCATCTGGATCAGCATTCCTTGTTTGTCAAATTGAATTATGTCCATGGTATTAATCTGCTTAAGTAAAAGTCACAATGAAGCGCTTGTTAGTGGTTTTAAACATTGTATGCAGGACATATTCACTTTGTTGCTGATAATAAGAAACAATGTAGCAGAGTGTGGGAATGTATTCAAGACACTTGCAGCCGTTGATACGAAGAGCTGTGCCTTTTCAAATACTGCGCTGAAAATCCAGACAGATAAGTAGTATGACCGGCTCACATAAATTTCAGGTAGAAAGTGTAGGGGTGACTGTCAGTCGGCTACACGCCAAGCATACATTACCACCTTATCGGTGTAGTCTCTGTGGCGGTTACGTTGCTCACAGAGTTATCCTGGCTTGTACTTCCAGAGCCGATCTGAAGAGCCAAAGGTCCCAGTCACTCCTCGTTCCACGTATCTGATTTCCAGATTGTTAAATGTGCTCAAATGATAACGTTTCTCTCCTCCACATGGCCAACGCGCGTTTCACCTTGAGCGGCTTCGTCAGGGCTTAGTGATGTCATATTTGCTCGCCTCTTATAGCCCTTCTTGTGGTGAGAATTGACAAAAAGGGTTAAATCTTACAATTAACCCTACTGTTGCTGTTTTTTCATATAGTGCTACACAAGGGTGCCATTCATTTTTGTACATATATACATACATTTAAATCGTATTCCTCACATTTTAACATTTTATTTATTTGTTAACACATGTATTTTTAGCATTATTTTCTGGTTCACAACTCGAGTGGTTCTATCATGCCTATTATTAGTTTTATAGTTTCTTAAGATTATTCCTAACAATTAAAGAATTCAATTATTAAACATTTACAAATATCACAAAAAGACTCCAAATTTACTATCATCATTTAAACCATTAGGCCAAAGTATGTTTAATTCATACATCCACCTTAATTCCTATTGAAGCAGTTTTTTATCAATTTCTCCTGGTTCTGGTAGCCATGTTAAGGCTTTTCCATGACTACTGTTGACAAAATGACTTCTAGTTAGCTTGTCCTTTAAAGATGGCGCTCTTCTTGCGGTCATTCTAGGAAAAGGACTTAAAAAGCTTTTTAACTCAGGATCAGCTAGTAAAATATCCCAATTTCTTTTTAACACCTGCTGGATATCATACCATTGACTGTTATACTCGGTTATAAATCGCATCTTTGAACTTGTTTGTTTTTGTTTATTTTTGAAAATTAATTCAGTTCGATTTAATGTTTTGGCCTTTTGATACCCTCTACTTATTGTCTGCTTGCTATAACCCCTATTTGTCAGTCTCTGCGTTAGTTCTTCAGCTTGCTGATCAAAATCTTGAGTACAATTTCTCCGTACTCGCAGAAACTGACCAATAGGGATTCCTCTTATCAATGATTGGGGATGATGGCTTTCGGCTCTCAGTAAAGTGTTTGTAGCTGTTTCTTTTTTATATGTTCGAGTACATAGTACTCCATTGTTTTTAAAAATCAACAAATCCAAAAAAGCTATTTCTTGCCTATGATAATTTAATGTTAATTTAATATTTTTGTCATTATTATTTAGCTTTTCCACTAATTGAAGTAGCTGCTGCGGCTCACCTTCCCATAATATCAAAATATCATCCACGTAACGCAACCAGAGGAGCACTTGCGGTCCTGCCCATTCGTCGAGGATCTTCTGGACTTCTGTATCTTCCCATAGTCCTAAATGTAGGCAGGCATAGGTAGGAGCGCACGCTGCCCCCATGGCTGTCCCGCGAATCTGCCTGTAATGTTTCCCATCAAATACAAAACAATTGTTATTAAGTACATATGTCAAACATTCAATGACAAAATTTGAGTGGATGTCATATTTTTTGCCCCTACTATCTAAATATTTTTTACAAGCACTGATACCTACGTTATGTGGGATGGAGGAATATAGGCCTTCAACATCCAAAGTGACCAATAGCACTTCATCGGAAATTGGTAATTGATCAATCTTCCTAATCACATCCGCAGTATCTAATACAAATGATGATGGTGTTGGTAGAAATGATCTCAAATTTTCATCGACATACCTACTAAGCGGCTCCATGACACTACCTATGCCCGACACAATCGGGCGTCCCGGAGGATTCTCTAGATTTTTGTGGATCTTAGGTATTATGTAAAAAGTTGGGGTCACCGGATTTTTAACATTCAAATACTCAAATTCTCTTTCTGAAATTATCCCATTCATTTTAGCTTCCAATAATATAGATTCTAGTTTAGTTTTAATGGTCATTTTGGGATCTCTTTGTAATATTTCATATTGATTCTTATCATTTAATTGACGCAAAACTTCTTTTTTATACTTGTCTTCTTCCATTATGACTATATTACCTCCTTTGTCCACCACTTTAATTATTAAATTCTATTGATTACGGAGATCATTTAAAGCAGTTCTCTCTTGTTTGGTCAGATTATTGATCATAGATTGTTTTTCTGGTAGTGCTAAAATCTCTTTTTCTACCCTTTGAACAAATGCTTTTACATTCGGGACTTGTGAAAAGGATGGCATATATTCTGATTTTTTATTTAACAATGAGAAACCTATTTTATCATTAAGGTCTTCATCTGATAGTGTATTTGATTCTATCAAGAGGGACTCTAGAATGTCAACTCCAACATAATCATTGGTTGTCAAATTAACTTTGTTTGGTACATGCATATACATTTTTTTTAACGCTACTCTCCTAGCAAATAGATGTAGATCTTTTACTACTGTAAATCTGTCAAGTTTTTTTGTTGGACGAAAATTGAGTCCTTTAGTTAAGAGTGATATATGTGACTCTCTTAAATCAAAACTAGATGTCAGACTTACTGACCCGGGAGGAACCGTTGATGTAGAAGAAGACAACCCTTACAGCCCCTCACAAGTACAACCCCCAATTAGGCACGGAGGGAGGCTAGTGAAGGTGAGGTATGGGAGCCTGAGAACTGGATACTTTGATCTGTAGGGAAACTTCAGGTGCGGGGTAACGTGACTGCAGGGAGCACAGAGAAATACAAGATTAGTAGTGTAACAGCGAGGAGCAGAAATCTGTAGTCACAGAAGAGAAGTTCTCAGCAAGCACCTTGGTATCAGCCATAACAGGTCCTGGCGAAGCATCCAGCAGAAAAGGTGTTTGACTTCAGTGAAGACGTTAAGCCACGTAACCACACGACGCTGAGAGATCAGAAAGATGTTCCAGTAGGCAAATTGGAGAACACAAGGCTGGATACCCAGGGGTTAAACTTGAAGCGTGGTCGACTAGGCAAACAAGGTTGGCAACGGTAAATCAAGTCCATGCAAAAGTGCAAAGGGTTAATGTAGTAGAGTAGTCAGATAACAGGCAGGGTCGGCAACAATAAGTCAGTCCAAACGAAGTACAAGGGGTTAATTCAGCAGAATAATCAAACAGCAGGCAAGGTCGGCAACAATAAATCAATCCAAGCAAGGTACAAGGGGTTAATGCAGCAGAATGGTCGAGATACAGAAGCAGAGTCAAAAGCCAAGTTCAATAGAATTCAATAGTCACTTACTCAGAGTGTAGCTAGGAAACGATGATGTCCGAGCACCTGAGAGTCCTCTGCGCTGGGCTAAATGGTGTAGCCTGCGTCTTCCTGCTGCGCTGCCTGAATCCCTGGAGCCAGCACCGCGACGCCCTGTGATGACGTCACTGAGACGCACCGTGTTGCTGCTGGAACGCACAGATGCGCTGGAATGCAGAGGGTGCACTGGAGCGCACAGGACGCGCTGCTCCCCGAAGGTAAGTACCTGACACTAGACAGTTTTATAATCTGTAATTGATCTAATACATCTTTTTCTTGTATCTCCTTTTTGGTGAATAACCCCATCTGGATCTGTCCCTTAGTTGGACTTGATTGTCTACACTTCTTTCCCCTTCTCGTTTTTCTCCATTTTTTGCCTGTGTTTTAATTGTATTAAAGGGCTCTGATGTTTCTGACTCACTATCACTGCAATTTTTTTTGTTTCTTTCTTGCATCAAATAAACTTGACCTTTTTTATAATCATCAGTATCCCTCAAGAATTTTTTCTTTTTCCTAATTTTAATATCTTGTTGTGTTCTTGTAAGTTCTTTCTTTATGTTCTCGTTAATCGAATTAAATTCACTGTCCTCCTGTTTTTTCTCTAACTCCAGTTTTAAACTCTCCACTTTTTGATTTACTACTGAGATGTTTTTCCCATTTTCAGCTATCAGCTATCATTAGTTGCATGAGTTTATAAGAGCAATCAGTCAAAATAGAGTTCCATTTTTAATTAACTCTTGCCCTCCACTATGAGTCAAATTCATACCAGGGCTTTTTTTATTCTTAAGCCTCTAGGAATCATTTTAGCTTTAAAATAATTTTCCAAACTTGAAATTTCCCATCTTAATCGCATTTGTTGTATGAGAGCTTTTTTATACGTCTTAAACTCAGCAACCAAGGAAAGCATTTCCGTTTCAGGACAACTAATACTCTCTGAGCCTGATTGAAACACCTCATTAAAATCCGATTTTAATTTTTAATTTCAGAAAAAGAATTTGAGTATTTGAATGTTAAAAATCCGGTGACCCCAACTTTTTACATAATACCTAAGATCCACAAAAATCTAGAGAATCCTCCGGGACGCCCGATTGTGTCGGGCATAGGTAGTGTCATGGAGCCGCTTAGTAGGTATGTCGATGAAAATTTGAGATCATTTCTACCAACACCATCATCATTTGTATTAGATACTGCGGATGTGATTAGGAAGATTGATCAATTACCAATTTCCGATGAAGTGCTATTGGTCACTTTGGATGTTGAAGGCCTATATTCCTCCATCCCACATAACGTAGGTATCAGTGCTTGTAAAAAATATTTAGATAGTAGGGGCAAAAAATATGACATTCACTCAAATTTTGTCATTGAATGTTTGACATATGTACTTAATAACAATTGTTTTGTATTTGATGGGAAACATTACAGGCAGATTCGCGGGACAGCCATGGGGGCAGCGTGCACTCCTACCTATGCCTGCCTACATTTAGGACTATGGGAAGATACAGAAGTCCAGAAGATCCTCGACGAATGGGCAGGACCGCACGTGCTCCTCTGGTTGCGTTACGTGGATGATATTTTGATATTATGGGAAGGTGAGCCGCAGCAGCTACTTCAATTAGTGGAAAAGCTAAATAATAAATGAACCAGAAAATAATGCTAAAAATACATGTGTTAACAAATAAATAAAATGTTAAAATGTGAGGAATACGATTTAAATGTATGTATATATGTACAAAAATGAATGGCACCATTGTGTAGCACTATATGAAAAAACAGCAACAGTAGGGTTAATTGTAAGATTTAACCCTTTTTGTCAATTCTCACCACAAGAAGGGCTATAAGAGGCGAGCAAATATGACATCACTAAGCCCTGACGAAGCCGCTCAAGGTGAAACGCGCGTTGGCCATGTGGAGGAGAGAAACGTTATCATTTGAGCACATTTAACAATCTGGAAATCAGATACGTGGAACGAGGAGTGACTGGGACCTTTGGCTCTTCAGATCGGCTCTGGAAGTACAAGCCAGGATAACTCTGTGAGCAACGTAACCGCCACAGAGACTACACCGATAAGGTGGTAATGTATGCTTGGCGTGTAGCCGACTGATTAGTCAACCCTTTACTTACTACCTGTGATTTATGTGAGCCGGTCATACTACTTATCTGTAGGATTTTCAGCGCAGTATTTCAAAAGGCACAGCTCTTCGTATCAACGGCTGCAAGTGTCTTGAATACATTCCCACACTCTGCTACATTGTTTCTTATTATCAGCAACGAAGTGAATATGTCCTGCATACAATGTTTAAAACCTCTAACAAGCGCTTCTTTGTGACTTTTACTTAAGCAGGTTAATACCATGGACATAATTCAATTTGACAAACAAGGAATGCTGATCCAGCCATTCAAGCACAGAATACACAGTAGATAGCAGATAAGTACTACTATAGTTTATATAAACAAGCTGCTGTCTAGCCATGGGGGCAGCCATTCAAGCACAGGATACACAGTAGATAACAGATAAGTACTACTATAGTTTATATACACAAACTACTGTGTAGCCAAGGGGGCAGCCATTCAGGTACAGGATACACAGTAGATAACAGATAAGTACTACTATAGTTTATATAAACAAGCTGCTGTGTAGCCATGGTGGAAATTGAAAAAAGACTATATGGCACAGGTTAAATAGTGGATAACAGATAACACCATTATGTTCTACAGAGCTTATCTGCTGTGTAACCTGAACCTTTTCTCCTTTGAATGGCTGCCCCCATGGCTACACAGCAGCTTGTTTATATAAACTATAGTAGTACTTATCTGTTATCTACTGTGTAGCCTGTGCTTGAATGGCTGCCCCCGTGGCTACACAGCAGCTTATTTATATAAACTATAGTAGTGTTTCTGAAGCAAATACACCAGTTTTACCAGTACAGGGCAACACTGCATTTTATTTGTATTACTTTAATACACTTTCATTTTCTGATATTATTGTTCGCATACAATATTGCTGAGGTTGTGTCCTATTGCTGCAGGACGTGTGTCTCCCTTACAGCCTGGAGGTATCACTTCTCTTTTTATAAAGCAAAAAAAAGGTTTAGCCAGAAAGTGCACTAAAAATAGAATAATATAATTATTTTCAGAATGCTAAAAATCACATGTCATTATCTAACCTCACCATATGTTCCAGCTATGATATATATTAAAGGGGTTGTTCACGAAAAAAAACCGACAAGCACTCCTGGAACCACTTGTGGTTGTTCACCTTTGAGTTAACTTTTACTATGACCCAGAGAGTGATATTCTGAGACAATTTGCAATTGGTTTTCATTCTTTATTATTTGAGTTATTTAGCTTTTTATTCAGCAGCTCTGCAGACTACTATTTCAGCATTCCATCTGGTTGCTACAGTCCAAATTCCCCTAGCAACCATGCATTGATTTGAATAAGAGACGGGAATAGGAATAGGAAAGACCTGAATAGAAAGTAATAAAAAGTAGCAATACTAATACATTTGTAGCTTTACAAAGCATTTATTTTATAGATAGTTCAGCTTGTTGCTCTACTTTGCATGTGCACCCCCGCGAATAAAGAAGAAGAAGAAGTCGATTGCTCCGTTGTGCTTACTGGTATAACCCTGGGCTGGTGCAGTTTTCTGCTGATAGGAGCACTGGCCGGGGGTGTCAGGTAAGTAAATGGGGCACATTTGGTACCCCCAAGTAAAAACAGCTTTTCCTTCTCATTTAAGGCCTAACATTAATAGTGTAATACAAAAGTAAAGTGCGTGTGCTTAAAGGAATAGTTCTGTATAAAAATAAAAACTGGGTAAATAGATAGACTGTGCAAAATAAAAAATGTATCTAATATAGTTAGTTGTGCAAAAATGTAATGTATAAAGGCTGGAGTGACTGGATGTGTAACATAATAGCCAGAACACTACTTCCTGCTTTTTTAAGTTCTCTTGGTTTCCACTGATTGGTTACCAGGCAGTGACCAATCAGTGACTTGAGAGAGGGCCACATGGGACATAACTGTTGCTTTTGAATCTGAGCTGAATGCTGAGGATCAATTACAAACTCACTGAACAGTTATGTCCCATGTGGCCCCCCTTATAGTCACTGACTAACTCAGAGTTAGAGAGCTGAAAAGCAGGAAGTAGTGTTCTGGCTATTATGTTACACATCCACTCACTCCAGCCTTTATAAATTACATTTTTGACTAACTAACTATTCAGGGTTGGACTGTGGGGCCCAGGGCCCACCGGGACTAATGTCCAGAGCTCCCTCCGACCCCCTTGCCCCCGTATTATGACGCCCCGAGCACCTAAATCAATAGGTGCCGCACGCATGCACAGATGGCGCTGCACAGTGCCTAAAAAAACTTTTTAGTTCCCCGAATCTAATCGGGAGATGGGACTGGCTCAACCGTTTTTTTTTGCGGTGTCCCGCTGGGCCAGTACAACACGGGTAGAAACATTTTTGCACAGCCTATGTATTTACTAGTCAAATTTCTCCTGTTTTGTTTTGTCTGAAAAATTCTCAAAATTCCTGCGAAATGTGCAAAAGAATTTGTGAAAAATGAATGAAACTCGAAAATTGACGCCCGTGTCAATTTTGATGTTTGCGTCAATTTTGTCCCCGGTGTTAAAGTTAATGGGCGTCCGAATAGTCTGAATTTATTCTCCTGTCACTACTTTTTACCTTTAAATGGGATTTAAAAGAACTGATTTAAGCTTACTCCAGTTGCTTCTCTGAGCCCTTTCACAATTTACATTCATTTCCTGTTTTAAGTGGTTTCTGAGGTATTTGTATCCTTAGACTGCAAAACAAGAGTTAACTGAATGCTCAAAGTGCATAGCCAGTGCACGACAGTCTCATTGACACCCTGGGCTTTTAAAGAGAACTGTTGAGCCAATATACTTCAATGGTACCGCTCTGGAGCGCCGATCAAGGCAATTACGGAGTCAGGCGTTTGAATATCAAAAGGTTGGCTTTATTAAGCGCATTAAAATTACAATGGAGGGGGATAACAACTAACGCGTTTCGTGTCAGCAAACCTGACACTTCATCAGAGTAAATTAGTGCATATCTGTGTAGGTGCTTAAATAGTGACACATATGCATATCATTAATGAATTAAAGGGAAAGAACATTCTCACAAAATATACACATGTTTAAATATTTAAAATTATACATATAAAGTAAAACACATAAGTCCCTGTATCATAGTAGCAATCAATCATTTCAAAGAAATTTCCTGGTGAATATATGTGTTGTGTATATTAATTTCTTAATGCAATATTCTCATATGTGTGAATAAAAATATTAAATAGATAATTGATAATTAAATTTTTTGATTTTTTGTTTTTTTAAATTCGAAAAGTATATCCATATGTGAGTGATTCATTATTCATAATAATTTGTTTTAAAACATGTCTGAGTGATAAAGTGATGTACTTCTATTAGTGAGAAGAAAAGGAAATGTATTTTTGTTCATTTATATGGCTTAGCATTTCTGATTATGTTTAAAAATACCCATATAATACCAAAAAACCTAATTAGTATGTCACTATATTTATCATAGACTTTTTTAAAAAACATTTCCTTTGTTTCTATTTATTACTTAATTTCCACCCACTTGTTAGAACAGTATAATAGATAGGGAATTTTTTCCATGGCCAAGTTTAGTTTATACTAAAATTATTATTTACTAAAAAACCTGTATTGGAAAGATTGGCATTACTCTGTTCAAAAATAAATTATTCAAATTATTCCAAAATTATATTATATTTGATGAAATAAATTCTCTTAATATATTTTTAATAATTCAATCCCATAAAATAAATTGTATTATTTGGTGAATTCTAGAATATGTGGTAGCAGAATATAAAATAACAATCTATCCAATAAAGTTTTTTATCTCACACTCTCGGTTCAGCCCATATGGTGTGACTGTATCCAATAGGGTCATCCATTTAACCTCCTTCTTAGACAACAATGTTTCTATATCGCCTTTTCTCTTTCCCAGTTTAACTGTTTCAATTGCCTGGAAAGATACAAAGTATTCAGTAGCTTCATGTTCTTGTATTACATGTTCTGCTACAGCTGAGGATATATCTAACCTATTTATGCATGCTAGATGTTCAAGTACCCTGTCTTTTAACCATATCTTGGTTTTACCAACGTATTGTTTACCACAGCGACATGTTGCTAGATATATAACGTTTGATGTCCTGCAGTTTACATATGTTCTACAATTATATATTTTTTTAGTTATACTACTCTGAAATTCCTTAGACACATTTATAAATCTACAACATTTGCAGATATTCGCACCACATCTGTAAGTTCCAGAAACATTCAACCAATTTGTCTTATCCTTTTTATTTGGTAACATGCTCGGGGACACCATATCTCGTAAATTATTTGCCCTTCTATAAATAAATTGTGGTTTTTTTAAATCAAGTGATGTCAAAATTGGATCTGATCTTAGAATGCCCCAATGCTTTAAAATTATACTCTGGATTTTCCTTGCTTCCATGCTATATGTAGTGATGAATTTCATTCTACTCTTATCAAACGTCGTCCTCCTGTCTCTGTGTCCACCTTTTTTATTTTTCAAGAGATCTGATCTATTACTGAGTACTGCTGTTTCATAAGCTTTCTTGATACATTCTGTGCTGTAACCCCTGAATATCAATCTGTCCCACAATTCCATGGACCTGTCGTGGAAGGAAGCCCATGTGGAGCAGTTACGTCTAAGACGTATGAACTGGCCCACTGGGATACCTTCCAAGAGAGGTCCAGGGTGATTGCTTTCCCGTCTCAACAAAGAGTTTCTGCTGATAAATTTTCTATATATATCAGTATCTATCTGTGTACCTTTAGTGATGAATTGTATATCTAAATACTCTATTGTATTCTTATCACATTTATACGTAAAACTTATGTTTTTGTCATTGTTGTTACAGTAGTCAATAAATTGTTTCAACTCTGATTCTGTACCTTCCCAAATAATTATTAAATCATCAATGAAGCGGTAATAACCTTTTATATTGGCACTATGCGTAGATCGTTCACAAAAGATATGATGTTTTTCGAACCAGCCCATAAATAAATTAGCATATGAGGGCGCAAACCGCGCCCCCATTGCCGTCCCACATCTCTGTAAGTAAAATTCGTTGTTAAACATGAAGTAATTATGTGTCAATAGATACTCAACTGCTTCTATTATAAATTCATTCTGTTCATTTGTATAAAGACCTTTTTCTCTCAACCAATATTGTAATGCGAAAATCCCATCACTATGCCTAATAGAGGAATATAGGACCGTGACATCCATCGTCACCCACATATATCCTTGTTTCCACTCAATATTCGTTAATTTATTGATAGCATCCCCACTATCTCGTAGAAAATAGGGCAGTTGCACTACCATCGGTTGGATCAATTTATCTATATATTCACTTAACCCCTCGTTTAAGGACCCTATCCCAGCTATTATAGGACGTCCCTTAGGTTGTTCAACGTTCTTATGAACTTTGGGGAAGGTATGAAAAACTGGTATTTTTGGAAACTGACGCCATATATATTCCATCTCATTCTCACTTAGGATATTTTCAAATTTACCATATTCCAATAGTCTCCTAAGTTTATTTTGGAAACAAGACGTCGGATCATTATCCAACTTTATATAGTTAGTTTGATCTGTTAACTGTATTATAATATCCTGCTCATAATAGTCTCTGTCGAGAATGACTATGGCTCCACCCTTATCTGAGTTTCTGACCACTATGTCTCGATTCCCTTTGAGAGATTCTATCGCCTGGTATTCCTGCTTTGTTAAGTTGTATTTATCTTTTTTGTTATTTTGAATTTTATTTCGATTTTGTTCTCTTTTTTCCTTTTGTTCCTCCAACATTTTTAAGTCACGAACTACCAGGTCATAGAATCTCTCAATAAAGGGACCCCTGTGGTTCATAGGATTGAAATTTGATTTAGACTTCAGATCGGTATGGACCACAGTTTTAATAATATCCTGTTCACGGTTCTCTGGGATAAGTGCTGTATCTAATATCTCCTCTTTATTAAATTGATCTATGACTTCCAATATATCCTGTGTAAGGAAATTTGGTTCTTGTTCCATTAATACCTCATTTTGAATTGTATTTTTTGGATGAAAAAATCTCTTAAGTGATAAGGCCCTAGTGAATCTATTAATATCAATAATCGTATCAACCAGAGAAAAGTGTGAGGAAGGGGAAAAAGTTAAGCCCTTATGTAGTAAAAGTCTCTCTCCATCATTTAGAGTATGTTTAGATAGATTAATTACCAAGTCCTCAGTCTCTTTTTCTTCTATTGTCGGTTGTTCTTTATGTTGTTCTTGTTGACCTTTCCTTTCTTCGATCTTGTATTCTTTCCTCCACTTTCTTGTTCCTCCCCGTGTACCTCTCTTTCTTCTTTTGCTGTTTTCTTTTTCTTTCTTGTGTCCCGCTCCATCTCGCGTTCTTCGTCCTGGCTCATCTCCAAATCGCTTCCGGATGTCACTAAAAAAGACACACTGGGAGAAGTGCTATCAGAATCTATATGTGAAACATTAGACATAGTATTTGAGGGTTTTCGTTTCTTGTCTGATTTTAATGCAGGTTTTAGGCGTTCCCATCTGCCTCTCTGTGTGTTCAATGTCATGCCCCATGAGAACACTCTATCCTGCTCATAATCAGCTTTATCCCTCAGGAATTTTTTCTGTTTAATATCCATGATCTTTTTTTCCAATATATCCACGTAATTTTTATTTCGCTTCTCAATTCTATCGTATTCCGGATCATCTTTATATATACTTAATGCAATGCTAATCTGTGCAATTTCCAAGCCCACTTTCTCCTGTTCCGAATTGTATTTTTTAATCAGTATCCGCATAAGTTTAAATGAACAGTCATTTAACGTTTGATACCATTCTTCCATAACTGCAGTATCTTGTAATTCAAAGGCTGGGAATTTTTTCATCCTCAGTCCCCTGGGTACTCTCTTAACCTTTAAATAGTTGTCAAGTGTGGTTACTTCCCACCATAGTCTCAATTCTCTCAGAGTATTTTTATGCAACTTTTTAAACAGGGTGCGCATTTCTGAGGCTGTGCCATTCCCATCAACGAGGGTTAAATCTCCCCCACCTTCCTCATAATCATGGCTTTCTTTGAATATCATATTTGCTTTCTTCAACCTTGCCATATTAATATGTGGTGGGTCCCCCGACTCCTGTTCCTTCAAAGGTATATGTACATCCCCCTCTGTAACACTCAACTGTGCGCTATATGCCATAATGATATTTATACGGTAATAAATAAACGGAGCATGTACCTTACTGTTTATAACATCTGTGGCACACTGTTGCTCCTAACAGGGGTCTTCAACGTCTCGGAGTAGTCACATCCACAAGGCAATTGCAGTGACAAACAAAAGGACGATGCGGCTAATGGCGGAGCTCACCCGTAAGACGCCGGCTCCTGCTGAGTCGCAGCTCTCGCGATACAACGGCTCCTTCTAGCCGGCTTCACATATACTTCAATGGTACCGCTCTGGAGCGCCGATCAAGGCAATTACGGAGTCAGGCGTTTGAATATCAAAAGGTTGGCTTTATTAAGCGCATTAAAATTACAATGGAGGGGGATAACAACTAACGCGTTTCGTGTCAGCAAACCTGACACTTCATCAGAGTAAATTAGTGCATATCTGTGTAGGTGCTTAAATAGTGTCACTAGTAAATTAGTGCATATCTGTGTAGGTGCTTAAATAGTGTCACTATTTAAGCACCTACACAGATATGCACTAATTTACTCTGATGAAGTTCAACGATTTGTTCACACCGTCGGCTGTATATCCTAGACTGGAATGCTTTTCAGTATGATATACCCTGGATACTCCGTCTCTGTATCTCTGTGAGTACTTCCTGTTTGGATGTTTAAATGTTTTGTTTTTACTAACTTGTACACACTTGAGAAAGGGCCTTTGGGGCCCGAAACATGTTGTGTGGACACAAATAAAAGCACCTTAGCAGTTATGCTGCTTGTCGTATGATTCCCAATTTTCTTGATACATGTATATTACTCTGATGAAGTGTCAGGTTTGCTGACACGAAACGCGTTAGTTGTTATCCCCCTCCATTGTAATTTTAATGCGCTTAATAAAGCCAACCTTTTGATATTCAAACGCCTGACTCCGTAATTGCCTTGATCGGCGCTCCAGAGCGGTACCATTGAAGTATATGTGAAGCCGGCTAGAAGGAGCCGTTGTATCGCGAGAGCTGCGACTCAGCAGGAGCTGGCGTCTTACGGGTGAGCTCCGCCATTAGCCGCATCGTCCTTTTGTTTGTAACTGTTGAGCCAAGCCTGATGTTAGCAGTCTAAAACTGTCTAATAGTGGTAATATCACAGAAACTACTTCAAATACAAAAAAATATGTAAATTGCAAAATTAATTATTAGATGACCAATTACAAATTTACATGAATATTTTTTTGGGGTAAAATCAGCTTTTAAGGGCAAATTCAGCTTAAAGGGGAAGGAAAGCTATCAAGGCATTTTGATGCCAATAGATTAGCTACAACAATGCAAGCTAAAACATCATTTTTTTTTTCTTTAGAATGCTTTTCCATACCTGAGTAAACAACTCTAGCTACTGTCTCAGTTTGTTTAGGATAGCAGCTGCCATATTAGCTTGTTGTGACATCACTTTCTGCATGAGTCTCTCCCTGTTTGCTCACAGCTCTGGTGTAAGGAATAAATCTTACCCTGGTGGTCTAGTGGGCAGCGGGGTCCACTGCCGCTCCTTCAGTGTAGACCCCCGCTGCGCTGCTCCTTCTTCCTCTGTGTGCTGCCTCCCTATGGTGCGCTTCCTGGTTTATGCGCCGTTGTGATGAAGTCATTATACCTGGCGTGAAATTCAAACAGTATAAAAGGGGAATTCAAGTATACTGCCCATTGTTAGGTTCAATTAGCCTTGTTCCTGGGTGTTATATTCCTTGTGAATCCTATTGATCTTTATTGTATTGACCCTTGCCTGCCTGATTAACTACTCTGACCTTTCCAATCCTGATCCTGCCTGTCTGTGACTATTCTGATCTCTCCAATCGTGATCCTTTGCCTGTCCACTGACTATTCTACACTCTCCAATCCTGATTCGGGCCTGTCTGACGATTCTCTGCTTGTGCTGGCCCAGCCTGCCTGTTCCTGGTGGTGTTCTTCCTTCCAGTATGCTGGTGAGATGATCGTGCCCCTTTGCTCGTCCAGAACCGTTAGCTTTGCTCCTCTCTCAATTAAGACCTGGTGGCATCCGATTAGCCGAGGGCTCCTCCCGAGTTGAAAGGCAGCGGTTAAAGGCAGAAGTGAGAGCTGAGACCAGGGAGCTTAGCTTGGGTTCTGGATATAGGGTGCCGAACATGACATCTGGTCTCAGATTAAGGGAGAGGGAGAGAGGAGCAAACTGAGCATGCTCAAGCCCAAGCCCTGAAGGTTTAAGCTGAAAACAGGAAGTCTGATACAGAAGCCCATCAGTACTTTTGCCCAAGTTTCTCTGTGAGATCGATGTACAGTATCTTTTAGTTTTAGCCTTGTCTAAAATGACTTTAGGGTTCATTTTCTTTTATTTTGGATCCCTATTCTGGGTCAGGTTGCCCTTTGCACCCACCTAACATTGAACTGGAAATATTGCTCAAGGTGCAGAGAGTAGCACCAATGGGAGTAAAGTGACTTGTCCATACTGCTGCCATAGTGCAGCACTTTATTCATAGGGGCACCGGCAGGGTCGGAATGGTCAGACACCGGGAAAAAACCCAGTGAGCCCCTGGCTCTTGTGAGTCCTGCCGGCCCAGATCAACACTTAAGCAACAGATAGTTTAACAGATAGTTTACATCATATTAAGTGGCATATTAAATAATCTTACCCTACTGAAATATATATTTAAGTAAATATTGCCCTTTTTCATCTCTTGCCTTGAACCACCATTTTGTGATGGTCTGTGTGCTGCCTCAGAGATCACCTGACCAGAAATACTGCAGCTCTAACTGTAACAGGAAGAAGTGTGGAAGCAAAATGATTACCCAATGGCACATACTACTAGGGATGTAGCGAACTGTTCGCCGGCGAACTAGTTCGCGCGAACTTCGACTGTTCGCGTCCGCCGAATGTTCGCGAACGTCGCGCGACGTTCGCCAATTGGTGTTCGCGTTCGATTCGAAGTAAAATTTCGTTCGACCATTCGACCGTTCGATCGCTAAAATCGAACGATTTCCATTCGTTCGAACGATTATAAGCATTCGATTGAATTAAAATCATTCGATCGAATAGCTTCGATCGTTCGATTCGAACGAAAATCGTTCGATCGTACGAATAAAATCCTTCGATCGTTCGATCGAACGATTTTATCGAGCGTTCGAAGTTCGCGAACTGTTCGCGAACTGTTCGCTTTTTTGCCGGTGTTCGCGAACGGCGTTCGCGAACATCAAATCGGCAGTTCGCTACATCACTACATACTACTAAAAAGTTTATTATTATGAAAATGGTTTATTTACATGAAGCAGGGTTTTACATGTGAGCTGTTTTATGCAATTTCTTTTTACAGAGACCTACATTGTTTGGGGGGTATAGTTTTCCTTTAAGTGGGCTGGTGGGGGCTGTTTGAGCGTCTGTGTACTAGGAAGGCCAGGGCCTATTTTGACTCCCAGTTCAGTCCTGCACCCACCCACCCTTCAACTATGCAGGTAAAGCCTCTCACCCACTTAAAAAGCTTCACCGTGTGTAATGTCCCAAGCACATTATGTTACACTTTTTAATTTTTTTGGCGTTTTGCCAAAATTGCGAAGTTATTGGCTGGCGGCGATACGTGAAAATGCACTGCAAATTTGCACCTGGCGAATAAATTCGGCCATCACTACCTCTTGAGTCTTTTATAGGGCGAATAAAAAAGGGGGGATCTTTGTTATTTTTCCCTGCAGTCTGGCGTGACCCTGCAGTTCTCTATTGTCTATGTGACAGCATGGTTGACCACAAACTTCTGTTTCACTTTTCACCATCCACTTGTTGTTTTTTTTCATTCCTTGCCTCTTCACCACCTGAGGCGGCCTTCCTTTGCCGCCCCACCCCTCCTCACGGCGCTCACCTTTTCCGCGCTGGAGGGGGTCGGGGGTGGTGCACGTCGCTAGTGCAGAGAGCGCAATTGTGCTCTCTGCACTAGATGAGCCGAACGTCTGGGTTGAAAACCGGAAATTCGGCTCTTAGTTACCAGGAGCGGCATTTTTGCCACCCAGGGGGGCGCTGCTGCCTGAGGTGAGTGGCCTGACGCTTGTGTTAAATGGAACTAGTGACATCATATTATAAATTACCCAACCTCTTCCTATGTACAAGAATAGACTTTTCTCTGGAACATAAGTAATACCAGAGCTGTGCCTCATGCTAATGATCCTGAAGTCACTTAGGGGCAGATTTATCAAAATGTGAGTTTAGAGCTTATTAAATAAAAACTCACCCATGTCATCTATACCAGTGATCCCCAACCAGTTTCTCTCAGTGACCTCAAAGCAGATGCTTGTTCATGAACTCCAGACTTGGAGGCAAGTTTTGGTTGTATAAAAACCAGGTGCACTGCCAACCAGAGCCTCTTGTAGGCTGCCACATAGGCGCTACCAATGGCCAATCACAGCCCTTATTTGGCACCACCCAGGAACATTTTTCATGCTTGTGTTGCTCCCCAACTCTTTTTAGATCTGAATGTTGCTCCCGGGTGAAAAAGGTTGGGGATCCCTGTTCAATACATTCCTATGGGATTTTTAGAATTGTTTTTATCAGTGGGTGAAAGTTAGAACTCACCATATGATAAATACAATTCTAAAATGAAAATAACATGAGTTTTTATTTATTAAGCTCTAAACTTGCATTTTGCTAAATCTGCCCCTTATCTCCTCGTGTCCTTAATTGCTGTAAAATAAAATTTGAGTCTCATGGGCAAAGAGTGTGATATAAAGAATTCTCCTTTCTAATCCATATGGCAATGGGAACGTGTGTTCTCCCTACCTTTATGTTCTGGTGAATGTGTGAAATCTGGTAAATTGAGATGCCATTATATGAATATGAGGTAGTAACAATCCCCTTTGATTTACCTCTCCACTTGTTAGAAACCTCCTAGTTGTACTTTTTGTATAAGTATGGAGTTTTATTTGGGTATGGGCTTGTTTCTTGTACACGTATGGGATCTGTTATCCGGAAACCCGTTAAACCTCCGATTTACAGAAAGGTCATCTCCCATTTTATCCAAATAATCCAAATGTTTAATAATGATTTTCTTTTTCTCTGTAATAATATAAACAGTAGCTTGTACTTGATCCAAACAACGATTATTCCTTATTGGAGGCAAAACCAGCCTGTTGGGTTTATTTAATGTTTACATGACTTTCTAGTAGACTAAAGGTTTGAAGAACCAGATTACAGAAGTATCCCTTGGTTTGAAGAACCAGATTACGGAAAACCCCAGGTCCCGAGCATTCTGCATAACAGGTCCCATACCTGTATTTACACACTGAAGTCTGAAGGAGGTTTGTGCTCATGGTAGTGAATGTTAGCAGAACCCACCAATGGCTGTATTTGTAAGGTCTCATTTAGGTTGAGCATGTCAATAGCCAGCATAGCAATCTAAGTATTCAGGAGCTCTAGCAATAAACTCTGCTTTTGATTTCAGTCCATCATGTTTTCATTAGTGATGGGCGAATTTGGGGCGAAACGGCGCCGGCGTCCGTTTTTGATGCCGGCGTCCGTTTTTGATGCTGGCGTCCTTTTTTTCGCAGCTGTTTTGCTAATTTGTTCGCCAGCGGCAAATTTGCGCCTAGCAAATAAATTCGCCCATCACTAGTTTTCATGATTTAGCTCAGGGCTGTCCAACTGGCGGCCCACGACCCCCCCTTATATGGCCCTCCACATCAAAGTCTGCCTGCTGTGTCTGTTTACCATATGTAAGATTTAAAAGGTATCACTACTGAGATTGACTGGCCCCTGCATTGTTTAAACCTCAAATTCACACTGTTATCCCCTGTATTGTTCATACCTGTGACACCTCTATTGTTCACATCCTAAAGGTTCTACCTGAGACCCAGACTGAAACTGACCACATTGTTCACCTGTTCACACTTTATACAAAATGCTAATGGGGCACCAGCACTGTGTCACTGTATGTAGTACATATTAGACTGGTCCTGATTCCTCTCTCCTGCTCTGTTCTGCCTTCCCTATGCTCCCTGTGTGTGTCATATTTTGGTATTTGTTCTGGGGGTTTGTTAGCAATTGAAAATTATTGTTAGTGGCCCCTAAGGTGTTTAATCATATGCTGGGGTACTGTATTATACACAGGGGAGGAGGAGACATATGGATTTATGGGTATGTCTTATATGACTTAGCTTTTTTCACATATGAGTGACATCCTTGCCCTGTCCTCCATTACCATTTCCCTCCTTACCATGATGGTTTTTAAATAAAGAGAGCAAGAAAATCTACAACATTTTTTCATTTATATTACTGTTCCCTATACCTGTACCAGTAAGCCCAGCAGCCATCCATAATACAGCCCTCCTGCAGCCATCATATTGCCCCAATCTTTACTTGTGCCAGCAGCAGCCAAAAATAAATCTGATCACATTATATTGCCCCCAAGTATTTATGTACCTGTGCCAGCACCCAGCAGCAACAGCAAACATATGGCCCCAAAATCTGTACGTGGCTATGCCAGCAGGAAGCTTCACACTTTACAGTAATAGAAAGAAAGTCTTCAGTTCAGTGCAACTGTGCAAGGCTGAGAGCAGCGAGAGTCACACCAAGCAGCCCCCCAGCTCTCTGCCTCTCTCTGTCACCCAACACATCAGTGACGTCACAGCACAGAAGGAGCTATTACTTGCTGGCAAGAGGGGAAGGGGAAGGAGATGGATTCCACCCAACTGGGTGACCATGATTACTGAAACAAATTATTAAATAAACGCTAGAAAAAAACAAAAAAATTAAAAAACTAAAAAAAATCCCCTTAAAAGTGAGCCCCTCAATAATGGCACCCTAGACGGCCGCCTACTCTGCCTACCCCTAGTTCCGGCCCTGATCCCTGCAGTGAGCACCAACCATTTGTTTTTTGGTGTGCTATTAATGTGGACATGGTCTTGCGGTAACATGGGTATGGTTTAATGTGGGTGTGGTCTAAAAAAAGGGAGTGGCTAACACTGGCTTCTGTTATCGGCCCTTCACCATGTAGATTAGAAAAATTCCGGCCCTCGGTACCAAAGTTGGACAGCACTGATTTAGCTCATAACAGAAATTTGTGAAAACATCGCCACAACAATCATCCTTTTATAGTTCCAACATCTCATATCTAAGCTCACCAGGCTGGTGTTCAGGGAACTGGATAGATTGCCATTTTGAACAATTTGGAAGTGACTCAACCGCCACTCTGAACATTCTTAACAAAATTCGCACTCAATTTGCATCAAAACACAAAAACAACTGCGTCCGTTTTACCCCATTGGGTACAACTGTGAGAGATGTAGTTTAGGGTGCAGCCACAAATTTGGGAAAAGCTACTACATTTTTGGTAAAAAAATACAGTGATAAGCGACTGAAATTCACTTTGCATGTGGAATAGCTCAACTGTGCCTACTGACATTGGGGAACCTTGGAGCTACCACAACCTTGGACTTTGCAATTTGCATCTGACACTTCACTTGCATTTGGAAACGACTTTGTGTTCCTTTGTGGGGACCATTTCCAGAAGGAGTCCAGAGTCTGCAGTAGAACTTCCCTGATGCCAACATTCTCTGTCTGTGATGCCACCTCCTTGCCTCCCAGCACTTACCTTTCCTGCACTGGAGAGGGTCTGTGAGGGAGAGCGGCAGCAAGAGAGTAATTGCATTCTAGAAAAGGCAAATTTCTGGTTTAAAGTGTCTTTTTGCTGCCCCTGGTAACTCGTTTGACACTACAGCCTGAGTTGAGTGTTTAAACTCACCTCCTTGGCACAGCACCCCTGGAAATAACCCAGCAGTACCTTTATATTTTAATCCCAAGATTAAAACCATTTTTTTGCGGGTAACCGGGTCCCCCCATACATTTTCTAATAAATGGAACATTAACTATACACTGGGCTCATACGTAGGGCATTATAACAACTATATTGTCTTTATTAAGGTTCCCTGGACTTGTGTAATTAACAGTGGAAATGTAATATATATTTGCTGCAACATATAACATAAAGAAGTCCATTCATCTTTAAATTTCCCGCCATATGCAAATTAACCTGAGTGCAAGTGAATTTGTGCTAGACAGAAATGAACACTAGCACATATGGGGGCACATTTACTTAGGGTCGAATATCGAGGTTTAATTAACCCGCGATATTCGACTGTCGAATGTAAATTCTTTGACTTCGAATATCGAAGTCGAAGGATTTACCGCAATTCGAACGTTCGAACAATTAAATCCTTCGATTAGTTCGATTCGAAGGATTTTAATACATCGATTGAACGATTTTTGTTCGATCAAAAAATCATTAGAAAGCCTATGGGGACCTTCCCCATAGGCTAACATGGCACCTCGGTAGGTTTTAGGTGGCAAACTAAGGGGTGAAGTTTTTTTCAAAGAGACAGTACTTCCATTATCGAATGGTCGAATATTTGAACAATTTTTGGTTTGAATCGTTCGAATCGAAGTCAAAGTAGTAGTCACAGGTCGAAGTAGCCCATTCGATGGTCGAAGTAGCCAAAAAAAAACATTTTAAATTCGAAGTTTTTTTCCTCTATTCCTTTCTTTCGAGCTAAGTAAATGGGCCCCATGGAGTGTGAAAAATGGGCTGCAACTGGCTATTGGATAGCAGCATGGAGACTGGCAGCATGCAGGAGGATCTGTTTGGCAGTGCATGGAGTTTCTCTGTCAAAAAACTTACCTTTAAAGCCAAGAATTAAAAAACAAGCACGTTCTCAGAGGTCCCTGGGAGCAACATCAAATGGTTCAGTAGCCAACAGGTTGGGGCACATTTACCTAGGGTCGAATATGGAGGGTTAATTAACCCTCCATATTAGACTGCTGAATTGAAATCCTTCGACTTCGAATATCGAAGTCGAAGGACTTAGCGCAATTTGTTCGATCGAGTGATTGAAGGAATAATCGTTCACGTTTAAATCCTTCAAATCGAATGATTCGAAGGATTTTAATCCATCGATCAAACAAAATTCCTTCGATCAAAAAAACCTTGTAAAGCCTATGGGGACCTTCCCCACAGGCTAACATTGGCCTTGGTAGGTTTTAGGTGGCGAACGAGGGGGTCGAAGTTTTTTTTAAAGAGACAGTACTTAGACTATCGAATAGTCGAACGATTTTTAGTTTGAATCGTTCGATTCAAAGTCGAAGGTTGTAGTCGAAGGTCGAAGTAGCCAATTCGAAATTCTAAGTTTTTTTCCTCTATTTTCCTCTATTCCTTCACTCGAGCTTAGTGAATGGGCCCCGTTGTTTGTGAGCCTCTGGTTGAGGATCACTGATTTAGATGGTTATTTCCTATATACATACAGTATATAAATCCAATTGGTATATAAGTTTAACAATATCTTAGCTGAGTCAGAACCAGTTACTTAAATCATGTAATTAAAAAAATAGGCAAAACCTTTTTTTTTAACACAATGCTATTTGGGAATAAAGGAGAAGAAAGTTTTCTGTTTTTTCCAGGAAACTGAAAAAAGGAAGTGGTGAGACCTAATGACAGTTACATGTTAGAGATAAATAACTACATGCACGAATACTCTCTTTTGTTGTGGGCGAGAGACACAGTGACTGCAAACCAATATACATATGTGGTTGAACATACTTTTTGCCTATTATTTTAAGCGTATAAATGTATAATTTTTAGGAAATAGAATCAAGGTAGCACTCACGGATCCATATAACTTTTCCGCTGTGCTGCCACGCATAGAACGCCCCTCGTAGAGTGAAAGTCCAAATGAGTTTTCTATGACACAGAGCACTTACAGGGCTAAAATCACATTTTTATTGATTATTTAATTTAAAATCATGGAGTGCACACAAGATACACACTGATGTGTGTCATGGGCCAAGCCACTTCCTCAGTATCGTATTTGTTATTTATTGAACTAAACAGGGCAATTGAAGCGCCTCTGTGTTTAGGTACCGGTAAATAGTTAGATCACCAGTGCCAACATAATTTGTATTGGACAATAATGTAAGTACTAGTACTGCTTAGGCTTAGGAAACTCATACTACATGAAGCAGAAGACTGATGGAATCTCATCCAATGCTGATATGGGACCCCAGAACTTTCTGCAGTGGAGCTAATAGGGAAACTGAACACTGCAGATATAATCTGGTAATGTGGTAAAGACAAGGCAGCTTGGACAAGGATAGGGTCCGGGAAAAGGACATATATATTAAAATCATAAGAAATGGACCTGGGGACTGGCGCTAACATAATTCCCCTTCATAATGGACTTACAGTCACAACAAATGGTTATAGTAGAGGTTTGTATAAACCAAGCAAGAAGTAGCTTCAGTTTCTGTGCTCCTCAGCAAGTAGCTGGGTGGCATACCACCACTAATTTATTGCCGCCCTAGGCCTGGGCTTTGCTGCCTCACTACAAATCCGGGCCTGCATTGAACACATTCTTACGTATGACAAATCCAAACCCCAGGGGATTATATGTATTCCTGACTACTGTAGAATTGCTATTCTGCCTAAAACAGCCATGTTTTTGACTTTGGGCTTTGCCCTCAGCTACTCAGGTGCCACCAGCATATACACCGTGAGAATTCAGGAACTTCAACAGGGGCAGGCAAGGGAGCCAAACATATACACTGCTGGGGACGGAGCTGCTCAGGAAAGAGCTGGACGTAGTCAGACAGGCTCACAAGGCAAATTTGAAGTCAGGAACAAGCCAAGGTCAAAACCAAGAAGTCAAACAGGGGAAAGAACCAGGGAATCAGAAATCAGGGAACAACGATAGCAGGATTCAAAGCAGCTAGGAACAAGCAAGATTGACCTACTGTATATCAGGCAGTGAGTTAGTGCAGGGAAGAGGGTTTTATAGCCAGACGCATGGCTAACACTGATCACATGTGGCCAGATTAAATATAGACATATACAAGAAGTCCTCTGCACTCAACCTATTATCAATATATTTAAGATATTGAGACATTTTGTGCATACAACTACTAAAAAATGCCTTACCCTTTAAACAAAACAGGGATTGTTTGTCCATATATTGCAATATATTTAAGCTGGCCAACTACGTCAAAGTCATCCCATATCTGGCCAGTCCTACGCTCAATTTTCATCTGATTCATTAAGAATTCAATTGCTTCATTATACATTTTACAAAGGGACTACGTTTTACCTGCAACTTACTTGCTGTTTTCAAAGTAAAACTCCCAAACTTGGTTGCCCTTTAATTAGCCACCAGTGGGATCACCTGACTATAGCTGGGAAGGGAGGGAGCTACAACATGGAGCTGGTCACTGCTCCTGTATAACTATAATAAACAAGGGAAAGTTGTGCTCACCACTAATTTTTAAAACCATTAGGCGGGGGTGCAATGAGGCTGTGACCACAAAATACATATAGACAAATACAAGAGTCCTCAGCACTCAACCCATTATCAATATATTTAAGACAGTGAGAGCTGGACGTAGTCAGACAGGCTCATAAGGCAAATTTGAAGTCAGGAACAAGCCAAGGTCAAAACCAAGAAGTCAAACAGGGGAAAGGAGCAGGGAATCAGAAATCAGGGAACAACGATAGCAGGATTTAGAGCAGCTAGGAACAAGCAAGATTGACCTACTGTATATCAGGCAGTGAGTTAGTGCAGGGAAGAGGGTTTTACAGTCAGACTCATGGCTAACACTGATCACATGTGGCCAGAGTAAAATCAGGTAAAAGAAGTCAAGTAAATACAAGGATACTAATTACCTCTGCTTGGAGCAGAGGTTTCAGAGCTTCAATAAGAATCTTTAGTTCAAATCCAGGCAGAAAGTTAAACTCACGTTGCACGAAAGAGTAAACTTTCAGTTTGAGGCAAGAAAACCCATTTGCTTATTTCTCTGACCACATGAGAGCAGCGGGCCTCCCCCCTCATTCCTTTGGTTTGTCTCATATAATCATATACTGTGCACTTAACATCTTTTCTTAAGAGTAATTTGTAACCAAGATTAAGTCACAATTTCAGAATAACTGGAACTGAAAATCAGCCCCTCTTGTTCTTCTTTCAGCTTATAAACCCCCCTTGCAGGTGTGGGGAGGATGTCTAGTCTGGGTTTTTTTTTCACTAGAGAAATTATACGACAAATGAAGCAGAACTTCACATTTCATTTAATGAATCTCTACATCGGTATGTGTTATTTTACTTGGTGGAAATACTCTGTATAGTCAAAACAATATGGAAACCATATATGGACCTCTCCCTAGTAATGTATACTGATATCTTATTTCTGAAGCATAGACTTGTTAGGGGCTGTACCCAAGTATATCATCTCCCTGCACAACATCAGATGAAGGTCAGAGTGGTTTAAAGGTCCCCACCATTGGAGCAGCGAAAACCAGATCTCTTCACCGCTTGCCTGTCTCATGCCTTGAAGAGTGGCTTTTATGACTTCTTGGAAAAGTATAACATCCAAGGCTACAGTGATCTCAAGATCTACAGCTAGTTTAGTAGAGGTATGTGTTATTTTGTTATATTTGAATATATCCATATATCTGTATATTTACAGCACACAATGATTCTGTGGCTGAATTGCAGCAAATCCAGGGTTTTTATAGTAGCAAATAGATTATTAACTACATATCAACACATGATATACAGAATGAGATGGATAAATAAGTAATGTATTAGAGCAGGCCCTCAAAGACCAATCTTGGAAAATGATTTGTAGTTTACACCAGGATACAGTCTTACGTGTTTTGTAAATCACAGACAGAATTTATCAAGGGTCGAACTAAAAAATTAGAATTCAAATTTTTCGATTTTATTTGCTGAAAACTCTCAAAATCGAATTGTGAATTATCCAAACTCAATTTGAATTTGAATTCAAATTAAGAAATTTATCATACTCTGGCCCTTTAAGAACTCAAATTCGACTATTCGCCACCTAAAACCTGCCTGAATTACTGTATAAGTCAATGGGAGAGGTCAAGGGATTCATTTGGTGATGTTTGTAGCCGTCCTGACATTCAAGTTTTTTTCTCCTAAAAAAAACTGGAGTTTTTCTAATTCAAATCAAATTTAATTCGAGTTTTGGGTCGTTTTAAATCGTTCGAGTTCAAAAAATTTGATTTTATTAATACATTTTGACTAGTGGAAATTCGAATTTCTTGGAGTTTAAAAAAACTCACATGAATTCGAAATTCCACTCTTGATAAATGGGCCTCCCCATCATAGGCTGTGATTAAGGGGCAGATTCATCAAAGTCCAATTTTTTTGAACTCCCATAACTTCGAAATTCGAATAAAAAAAAGACCAACCACAATTTATTAAAGAAAATCAAAGTTTTTTTTTTTTTTTTTGCGGGTACATAGGCTGTAATCGATCGATTGAATCAAAGTAAGATCGTATTCGATCGAATTAGATTTGAAGTATTTAAAAAAAAAAAACGTTGATTTTTCAAAGTCCACCAATTGACACCAAATAGGTTCTAGGAGGTCTCCCATAGGCTACAAAATGCGTAGGTCCCATGCAGATGTGAAGTTTTTAACTTCAACTAATACACATAGTTTTTTACTTTATTACTTGAGTGCTGGATAGCCCTGTCCTTCTTTTTCACATATTCTGGTTTGCCACTCCTTCAAGCAAGTGCGTTGGGGCTGGGTACCTGGACCACTGATTCACTTGCTGAGGAATTCACATTTATATCTACATTGATATTCTGGGCACCCTTTTTCTTTTGTCTTAAATTGTATAAAGGTAACTCAAACCACCAGGAACCATTTGCTTTTTGGAGAACTAAACCCCCTGTATAAAAAAGCCCCATCCACTACCCTCCATGATCCCCCCTTTTTTTCCCTCCCCGTATAGTCTATTACTGCAGAAAGTATCCCTGTATATAATGATGAGTGACACAGCAGAGCTCAAGGGGCTCCATCTTCCTTATCATTGGATTTCTTTGGAAGGGGACCGATAATACTGACCTATTGGGTGCATGCACAGTTTGATCCTGTCTGGTATTCGCTCCAACAGTGCATGTCCTGGAGAGCTCCGTAAAGTTCCAAAGGGAAGAAAGAAGAGCCAGAGAGACCAGTGTTATATTCAGGGATTATTCAGGGATTATTCGAAGGAATAATCGTTCGTTCGAACCATTAAATCCTTCGGAACGAACGATTAAATCCTTTGGAACGAACGATTAAATCCTTCGAATCGAACGATTTGAAGGATTTTAATCCAACGATCGAAGGATTATCCTTCGACCAAAAAAACTTAGCCAAGCCTATGGGGACCTTCCCCATAGGCTAACATTGGGTTCGGTAGCTTTTAGGTGGCGAACTAGGGGGTCGAAGTTTTTTCTTAAAGAGACAGTACTTCGACTATCGAATAGTCGAATAGTCGAACGATTTTTAGTATGAATCCTTCGATTCGAAGTCGAAGTCGTAGTTGAAGGTTGAAGTAGCCCATTTGATGGTCGAAGTAGCCCAAAAAACACTTTTTTTGTGAATGGGCCCCTTAACCAGTAGGATCTAAATAACAATGATAAAAGAGATTTATTTTTTATTAATAAAAACCGGTATTTGAGCCTAGACCTAGTGAAGGGCTAATCGGACCCATTTTTGCTTTGGCAAAAATGTATCGGAATACGTTGAAATCAATGGGCAACGTTTTTTTCCACCCAATGGAGTTCATGGGAGTTATTTTCATGATGAAACACCTTGGGGGAACATTTCGCTCATCACTACTGGACTCACATTGTGGGTTGTGTAACTACGTAGTTACTTCTGTTTTTTTTTTTATGCTTTGCAAAAAGTGTTGCCCAACAACAGAGAGGCAGAAGAGAAGAGGAAAGCAGAGTCTGCAACACACAGTCACAGGCACTGGCATGAAATCGGGCTATGAGACGAGATAACAAATGTAAAGAAGGAAACAACATAAATGGAGAATTCAGAGGCTCTGCACTGCAGGGTGAGTGAAAATTAAGCTGGAGGGTGGGGGGTGCTAGGTTGGATGTTGGGTGCAGTATAAAACCTTTCTGATCTAATACATTTATGAATGTAGTATTTTATAATGTTGTACAGTAATAATGTCTCTGCTGAGTTAATTAAATGAACTAAACTTAAGATGTGCTGCTCAGTAAATGAGTAAATGTGGTTGGCAGGATTTGCTGGGAGTTGTACACTGGTGCAATAACAAACACCACATTAGTGACGAGTGTGTTAATAAATGAAACCCAAACAAGTTGTTCACTTTACTGGTCTGCAAAGAATTATACTTCCGACCAGAAACCAACAAACAAGGGGTGTCACTAGGGATGGGCAGATATGACCCATTTCGCTTCGCCAAAAATTTGCCGCAGGCAAAAAATTCATCAAAATGCATTAAAACCTATTTGACATTTGTTTTTTGAAATGCGGAAATTTTTTTTTCCATTGAAGTTTATGTGCATCATTTCTGCAACTCAACACTTTTTGGGGTATGGTGCCGAAAAAAAGGCTATGTCTGGAGATGGCCTTCCCGATAATGGGTCCCATACCTGTATTATAATAGAATTAGGGATGCACCGAATCCAGGATTCAGTTCGGGATTCGGCCTATTTCAGAAGGATTCGGATTCGGACAAATCCTTCTACCCAGCCAAACCGGATCTGAATCCCAATTTGCATATGCAAATTAGGGGCGGGGAGGGAAATCACATGACTTTTTGTCAGAAAACAAGGAAGTAAAAATGTTTTCCCCTTCCCACCCCTAATTTGCATATGCAAATTAGGGTTCTGAATCGGTTCGGTATTCAGCCGAATCTTTCGCAAAGGATTTGTGGGTTCGGCTGAATCCAAAATAGTGGATTCGGTGCATCCCTAAATAAAATTGAAAATTTGAAAAAAAATATATATAGACAAATACAATCCCTGTTTTGTTTAAAGGGTAAGGCATTTTTCAGTAGCAGTATGCACAAATGTCTCTGTCTTAAATATATTGATAATGGGTTGAGTGCAGAAGACTCTTGTATTTGTCTATATGTATTTTGTGGTCACAGCCTCATTGCACCCCCGCCTAATGGTTTTAAAAATTACTGGTGAGCACGACTTTCCCTTGTTTGCTATATATATAGCATGAAAAAATCCCCAAAAACTCCAATCTATTGTGCGCCGAAGAAAAAAAATGTAAAAAAAATCTCTGCAAAAAACTTCAATGCATTTTGCGACTTTTAGCCACTGTTGAAGCAAAATGGGACAGATTCTTTTATTACTAATACAGGTATATATACACACACACAAGTATACATGCATACACACATACAAATACATACATTCTCCCTCTGAGACAAATTGGAGAGGCTTCAGATGGGTTTTTTGCCTTCATCTGGATCAACTGGCAGTTAGGCAGGTTATATATAGAGTTAAGGTTGAACTTGATGGACATGTGTCTTTTTTCAACCTAATTTACTATGTTACATACATACATGTACATACATGCATATATATATATATACTGTACATACTGTAGAGAGAGTGTAGAGCAATTTCCTGCCTGAGAATGTTCCCACAGTAGCTCCCCATCTTCTTTTCTGCTGATTCACTGCACATGCTCTGTGCTGCTGTCACTTACTGAGCTTAGGGGCTGACTCAAAATACATAAAGAATATTAATGTTGCAATATAAGGCTGATTAGTAAATAATTCAGATTATTAGTACATGTCAGCTCAGAAACAAGTACAATCAGCATCTGGTTGTGACAACCCCTAAGCTTATATTCTCAACAACTGCCCAGAGCTCACTGAGCATGTGCGTGTCTTTCACCCTCCTAACAAAATGCAAGATGGCAAGCTCCTGTGACAATTTTGACAGCCTGGATCATTATTACTATGGAGGCACTGAACATTTTGGCTGATGCAGTAAGTTCATTATATAAAATATAGCATTTCTGAATACCATATATACTCGAGTATAAGCCGAGTTTTTCAGCCCCCAAAAATATACTGAAAAACGCTACCTCGGCTTATATGCGGGTCAAGTGCAAAAACGGTCGCAGGCGTCTAAGAATAGTCGCCGGCGTCTAAGAATAGTCGCCGGCATCTAAGAATAGTCGCCGGTGCCTAAGAATAGTCGCCGGCATCCAAGAATAGTCTCCAAGAATATTCGCCGGCATCCAAGAATGGTCGCCGGCATCCAAAAACGAGACGCCGGCACTTCCAATGGGAGCAGAAACCCTCAATTTTTTGCTTGAAACTTACCAGAAGCTGCTGCATTTCTCACCCTAGGCTTATACTCGAGTAAATAAGCTTTCCCAGTTTTTGGAGGTAAAATCAGGTACCTCACTCGAGTATATACGGTATATTCATTTTGTTGGTTTAGTTCTCCTTTAAAATATGCTCTAACAAGGATGGAGATTTTCCTGTGGAGATGAAGGTATCGATCATTACTATTAAAGATTTTGGGCTGGTACATCAATTTCAGTATATAATGTACATTTCCAGCCACATTATTTTTCTAGGGTTTAGTTTGTCTTCCCTCTGCGGCTGTCAATGACATTTCTGCTTTTTTTGTTATCTTGAGAAATAACCGTCCCTCTTTGTTATTTCTCCTTTTTCCATGCAGTACATAATTTTTTACATTACAGCTTCATTTTTTGTGGTATTTTTATTTGTGCAATTGTACTTATTTCTGTGTTCTACAGAAGAAAGTAAGGGGGGCTTTCACTGGTATTCAGACCAGGGTCGGACTGGGGAAAAAACACTGGCCCAGACCCACTCCGTGTGTAAAGTCTTTGTGGCTTCTGACTTCCCTCCCTGGCCCCCGAAATGGCCACAAGAGGAAGAGGTAGGCACAAGAGGCTGGAGGGGGGGTTGCTGCTCGGGTAGGGGGGCCAGATAGGGATTTGTGTCTGGGGCAGGGGCTTTGTGATTTGGATGGAAGTAAAAACCCAACCCTGTGCCTTGAAAGAGGTTGTCTTATTTTAGTTGGGGTAACTTCTCTAAGAATTTAGTGATACAGTTTTATACAGTAATCTTAATATCACATGGTATTGCCTTAATAATACATGGGCAGCATGGTGGATCAGTAGGTTTTGATTCCAGTTGATTCCGTTTTGATTCCAGCCAAGGCACTATCTGCACTGAGTTTGTATGTTCTTCCTGAATGGGTTTCCTCTGAGGACTCTGGTTTCCCCCATGCTCCAAAAACAAATAGGCAGGCTAACTGGTTTGTAATAAAAATGAATTTCCCTACAGTCTGTGAATGTGATAGGGACCTTTGACTGCAAGCTTTGCTGGGGCAGATGTATCATTTATGTATAGCACAGCATAAATGTGTCAGAGCTATATTGGAAAAGGAGAAAATAATTTATAGAGAATTTTATTGTAAGCAAGACAGCCATTATAGGCACACTAAGAATGCTGGGACACCATACATAAGATGCCACAGAGAATTGAACCAGGGTCTCTAGCATGAGATCTCCCATCAAAATCTGATCACTTAACCTCTAGGAAATAAGATTACTTACCACATCCTAACATTTTAACCTGGAAAACTGGAAACTGTTGGCCATGCTCAAAACTGCTGTAATCCTACCTAGAAATATCTACTCGCTACCCAGAGAAAGCCAGATTAGGGCTACATAGATTAGCAACAATTGACTCCACCAAGGATTGATAGAAGGAATTAGATTCCAAGGACATTATTGCCTAGTCTGTGAAACAGAGACAGGTTATAGGGACCAGATTCCTACATAGGTTCTACTAAGAGTTATCCTCAGAGGAAACTGCTTTCACCCCTCCTAGAGCTGTCAACTTCATAACAGCAATAATCGGGGAAACTTTCCAGGTCTGTGACATAACAGAAAGTGATGTCACAGGAAGTGACATCATGCACATGCGTAGAACCTCTCCTGAAGCCACAGAAACCACTCTGCTGATGTCACTGAAGCAGTATGCGCATGCGCACATCTGATTTTTCCCTGCAATACTGCACAATTGTCAAAGTTCATCAGAAATCGGAGGAATGTGGGAAAGGATGGGAATCCAGTATTGATGGGCAAAATTATTTGGCAGGCGTGAATTTGTTGTGAATTTCCACTTTCCCCACTGGTGAATAAATTTCTCGAAATTGCCACGAAAATTTGCATAGTCAAAAATGGCACCACGAATTGACGCCGGCGGCACAATCCGCATTTCCAATTTTTCGGCAAAGCGAAACGGAACACATTTGCCCTTAACTAGAAACCAGGGGACACTCGAAAATCTGGCAAACTACCGTAAATTGGTGGGATTTCTATGCCACTGGCTCAATGACTATTCACTGTATCATTGCTCTATCCTCCCATAGAAATCTGTTCTAAATAAATCAGTTCAGTTATTGTTCAAAGAACCACCCATTATTTATTAATAACACTGATTACCGTGTATTATACAGAGGTCTCATCCAGAGCAATTATTGGGGTAAAGCTCACAGTGGGAGTAATGGCTTTACTATAACCTTAGATAAATATTATGTTGTGTTCGTGCCATTCTCCAGTCCATTCCCAGCATAATTAGGACTAGTAATGAGCAAATGTATTCACCAGGCATGGATTTGCGGCTAATTTCCACATTTCACTTGCTAATTGTTTTGCGAAACTGCTGCAAAACAAAAAATGAATGTGTAAAAAGTGTCCGCCTTAAAGGAAAACTATATCCCCAAAATGAATACTTAAGCAACAGATAGTTTATATCAAATTGAATGACATATAAAAGAATCTTACCAAACTGGAATATATATTTACATAAATATTGCCCTTTTACATCTCTTGCCTTGAACCACCATTTTGTGACTCTATCTGTGCTGCCTCAGAGATCACCTGACCAGAAATACTACAACACTAAGGGGCTGATTCACTAAATTCGAGTGAAGGATTCGAAGTAAAAAAACTTCGAATTTCGAAGTATTTTTTGGGCTACTTCGACCATCGAATGGGCTACTTCGACCTTCGACTACGACTACGAATCGAAGGATTCGAACGAAAAATCGTTCGACTATTCGTCCATTCGATAGTCGAAGTACTGTCTCTTTAAAAAAAACTTCGACCCCCTACTTCGGCAGCTAAAAGCTACCGAAGTCAATGTTAGCCTATGGGGAAGGTCCCCATAGGCTTGCCTAACTTTTTTTGACCGAAGGATATTCCTTCGATCGTTGGATTTAAATCCTTCAAATCGTTCGATTCGAAAGATTTAATCGTTCGTTCGAAGGAATAATCCTTTGATCGTACGATCATAGCATTTGCGCTAAATCCTTCGACTTCGATATTCGAAGTCGAAGGATTTAAATTCCTAGTCGAATATCGAGGGTTAATTAACCCTCAATATTCGACCCTTGATACATCTGCCCCTAACTGTAACAGGAAGAAGTGAGGAAGCAAAAGGCAGAACTCTGTCTGTTAATTGGCTCATGTGACCTTACATGTGGTTTGTATGTGTGCACAGTGAATCTTACGATCTCAGGGGGCGGCCCTTATTTTTTAAAATGGCAATTTTCTATTTATGATTACCCAATGGCACATACTACTAAAAAAGTATATTATTATGATAATGGTTCATTTACATGAAGCAGGGTTTTACACATGAGCTGTTTTACTCAGTATCTTTTAATAGAGACCTACATTGTTTGGGGGGGTATAGTTTTCCTTTAAAATATTTTTGACGCCCATTGACTTTAATGCATGTGGACAAATTTTTCGCCGTTTCAGGAGTTTTTTTGGAGTTTTGCTAATTTTTTGACAAAGCGAAATGGGACAGATCCATCACTAATTAGGAAACCCTGAGTAGCATTACCAACTGTTTTCCCACACTTAGGTGCATTAAAGTTATGCCCATCCTTACCTCTTCTTCTGCTCTGTTATATTTACAGAGTAATGTTCAATTATATTTTAACCAGCAAATAAACAGTATATAAGTAGTCCTCAAAATCATATGAATTCTGTATAGAAGCTATAAGACGGTAACAAATGAGGCAAGTCAGGCTTATTTTGCTTAATACAGTATATGATTACACATCACTGACATAGGAGGCCATATGGAAGGAAATGTCATACCTCCTAACCTTTCTAAAATAGAAAGAGGGACAGAAATATTTTGACCATGCCCATTTTATGACCACACCCCCAAATGCCACATCCATTTTACTAAATTTGTCAGGTTATGGAAAGTCTGAACACATTTCTGGAGGTTTTAGGATCAGGTTTTTATATGTTATTACAGTTTTGTTAATGAAGGTGAATTGACCTTTAAGCTGCAAGTCACAGTTTCCCCAAGAGACCTGCTTATCTTACAATTGTTACAATTGTTTCTTTGCTTCTCTTAAATTGTTACAATTGTTTCTTTGCTTATCTTAAATTGTTACAAAAGTATCCAAGTGCAGCTGCCACGTATTCTGGGCTCTCTGCAATTATGTTTCAAAAACGTTGTATCTTTTCATGGCTGTTCAGGGAAGGAAGTAAGAAAGTGAGAAAGAGAAAGTGGGGACATTTTAGTAACAAAATTGGGGCTGTCAAAATCGGGACTATCCCGCGAAAAATGGAACAGTTGGGGGGTATGAGATGTAGATAAAACATGAAAGGGCAGAGATTACTGTATTTGGGGAAATGGAACAGATAGCATTAACAGTGAATTTAAATGTTGATTAAAATGGTAGAAATAGAAAGTAAAAGATAGAGAAAACCACAGAACCTCATTATTTTACACAACATTTAGATCAGCACTGAAACTACGTTTCGGGGTCACGTATCATTGACTCAGCTGTTTATTTTCTCAGCAAGATTTCTTCTGCTAATTTTGCTACTGCCAAAATTACTGCAACCAACTTTCTGCATCCTCAACATACTTTTACTGAGCAAAAAAAAATATACAGTATATATAAATATATGTATATATATATATATATATATATATATATATATATATATATATATATATATATATATACCTTTTATAAGCCAATCCTTTGCGTGTATTTGCACCCCTAAAAGTTCTATTGAGTAAATTTAGCCATCTCTTTGAATTAAAGGGGTGGTTCACCTTTAATTTAACTTAAAGTATGTTATACAATTACTGATCGGTAGCAACTTTTCAACTGGTCTTCATTTTTTCATTCCTCATTGCTTTTGAACAATTTGCCTTCTTTTTCCGACTCTTTACAGCTTTCAACTGGGAGCCAATGATCAATTGCACATTGTCTCAGAATATCATTCTGTACATCATATTAGAAAGTAGATTTTAAAGTGAACAGCTGCTTTAATATGTTTTTGGTCTTATCTGTTTTAGGTGAAGTAATCCTTATTCGGTTGTAGACCCATCTGTACTGGCTGTAGATCAGGATGGGGAAAAGAAGATCTTGGTGTTACTGGGAATACCTTGCTATTATACTGTTATTTTTTACAATGCAGTGGAAGGGTGAGTATGGCTAAATTTGAATTAATCAAACACACACAACTCCAGGATTTAACTAATCAAACTGAACCCTTTAACTGGGTGGTCACATGGGCTGTTTAGTTATTACTTTCAAGATTTGTGTTCTTGGGTGCCTTTCATGGTAGCTGGCAGTTGGGTATACACACTGGGGGTCATTTATCAACACTGGGCAGTAACCCATGGCAACCAATCAGATTGCTACATTCATTGTTCTACTTTCAGCTGGCTTTCAAAAGCTAATTGCTGATTGGTTGCTATAGGTAACTGCCCATAGGCAAATTTGCCCAGTGTTGATAAATGAGCCCCACTGTCATTTTAACATAGCAATAAATTCTGTTATACAGTTACATCAGTTACTGCCTGTGACTTTTCTATAATTATTTTATTACAGAATGGAACAGACAATAGTGTAAAGGTGCTAACCCTATCTTCAGCAACACCAGTTATTATAAGTATTATTATTATTATTACAGGTATGGGACCTATTATCCAGAATGCTCAGGACCTGGTGCTTTCCGGATAATGGGTCTATCCATAATTTATTCATACCTTAGGGGGCAGATTTACTATGGGTCGAATATCGAGGGTTAATTAACCCTCGATATTTGACTAGGAATTTAAATCCTTCGACTTCGAATATCGAAGTCGAAGGATTTAGCGCAGAAAATGCGATTGATCGATCGAAGGATTATTCATTCGATCGAACGTTTAAATCCTTTGAAACGAACGATGGATTTTAATCCAACGATCGAATGAATATCCTTCGATCAAAAAAACTTGGGCAAGCCTATGGGGACCTTCCCCATAGGCTAACATTGTGTTCGGTAACTTTTATCTGCCGAACTAGGGGGTCAAAGTTTTTTTTAAAGAGACAGTACTTCGACTATCGAATGGTCGAATAGTCGAACGATTTTTAGTTCAAATCGTTCGATAGTCGTAGTCGAAGGTCGAAGTAGCCCATACGATGGTCGAAGTAGCCCAAAAAACACTTCAAAATTCGAAGTTTTTTTTATTCGAACCCTTCACTCGAATTTAGTAAATCTGCCCCTAAGTCTACTAGAAAATCATGTAAACATAAAATAAAACTAGGGTTGCACCGAATCCACTTTTTTGGATTCGGCCGAACCCCCGAATCCTTTGCAAAAGATTCGGCTGAATACCAAACCGAATCCGAACCCTAATTTGCATATGCAAATTAGGGATGGGAAGGGGAAAACATTTTTTACTTCCTTGTTTTGTGACAAAAAGTCACGTGATTTCCCTCCCCGCCCCTAATTTACATATGCAAATTAGGATTCGGATTCGGTTCGGCCGGGCAGAAGGATTCGGCCGAATCCGAATCCTGCTGAAAAAGGCCGAATCCTGGCCGAATCCCGAACCGAATCCTGGATTCGGTGCATCCCTAAATAAAACCAATAGGCTGGTTTTGCTTCCAATAAGGATTAATTATATCTTAGTTGGGATCAAGTACAAGTTACTGTTTTATTATTACAAAGAAAAAGGAAATCGTTTTTAGAAATTTGTATAATTTGATGGAGTCTATGGGAGACAGCCTTTCCGTAATTTCTGGATAACAGGTTTCCGGATAATGGATCCTATACCATTATTATTATTATTATTAATAATAATAATAATAATAATAATAACAACAACAAAAATAATAAAAATATTAATATTCATTTCTAAAGTACCAACATATTCTGCCACACTGTTTAGTACTGTAAATGTGATTTATCATTAAGTTCTTATTTGGTAACATCCTGTCAAAAGTTGCAGGCCAGTATGTAATTATGGTGTATGACATACAATTGCACTATAAAAAAATATGTTTTACCATGAGAATCATTTATTACAATGTTTGTACAGTATGTCAGGCTGTTGAGCACAACTAAATGCATGAGTTAACTGATTCTCTTGTATTTTGACCAGGCAGTGAGCACTTACATATGCGATTTAGTGCAGTCACATTCTATTGTGTATTTTTCAAAACAAAACATTATGTATGCAAAATGCATGTTGGAATGAAAATACTTCCATGCATTACAAATGTATATTCATTCAATATTAATGTTTTGAGATGTTCAATGTGCAATTCAATAGATGTACAGTCACGTGTAGTGATGGGAGAATTTATTCGCCAGGCGCAAATTTCTGGCGAATTTGCTTGATTCGCCGCTGCCGAATAAATTCGCTGGGGAAAATGTGACGGGGTCAAAAAAAAATGTCACCAGCATCGAAAAAACGGACGGCGCCGTAAAAAACGGACACCGCCGCTTGGCAAATTTTTCGGCAAAGCGAAATGCCGCAAATTCGCCCATCAATAGTCACGTGCCTGTGTGTAAGTGCCCAGAAGGTTACATCCAGTTGCACGGGGCTGATGTAGAGCTGCAATATTTGGGATTCACCCCATCAGATTCCTGTACAATAACATGCACCTTGTGAATCAAACACTGCATGGAATCATGTGCAGTATGTTATTTCAATCTTAGTAAATTCAATTAGTTTTTTTTTTTCTGACAAAATATAAAGAATAATAACTAAAGCAAATGTTTATGAAATATAATATATTGTCTCCTCTACAGGCAGGAACTGTCAGCGACAGACAGAGGCTAGACCAGGGTTTAAAATTGAGGCACCAGCAGAGGTGACAGTGCAGAGGGGACTCTGTGTGCTCATCCCCTGTAACTTTATTGTTGGTCCTGGTTATACCTTAACCAAAGATGCCATTGGAATCTGGTATAAAATAAATGGCCCAGTTGCAGCTTCTACTGATTCCTCTCAGTTCCCTGATAAAACAAACGGGCGCTTTATATTCACTGGGAAAGTGAGTGCAGGAGACTGTTCCTTCTCTATCAGTGATGCACAACCAGGAGATGCTGGCCAGTACCAGTTCAGACTTGTGGATAGATATCCTTTAAAATTTACCTATGTTGGTATCAAACCATCTGTATCTGTGACAGGTAAGTGAAAATAAAAGCAAATTTAATGAATGTACATGACTTGTGAATCCTCAATGCCCGGGCCCTATTCTTCTTTTCCAATAACCGACACCAAAACAATAAATCTGGATGGAAAGGCTGCAGCTTCTTTTATTGCACATTTACAGAAAATAGCAATCTCTTAATACATACAAATGATCAACTACAAGATAGTCACAAGATACATAAACACATACATAAACCATTGCTGGCTGCATATAACACATAAAATGTAACATTATCCTGCCTTTATTTCGAACCTGAGGCTAGTTCCCAACATACCCACATGCTGTGTCTAGGGATGGGTTTGACACATTTAGTTTCGCCAAAAAATTGACGCCAGTGAAATGTCGCTGACGCCCATTAAAGTCTATGGGCATCAAAAAAATGTTGACGCTGCAAATTTTTTTTTGATGCACATCTTTTTTTTTTTTTAGTCGCACGCCGCCATACAAGTCTATGGGCGTCATTTCTGCAGCGAAACAAGGTGAAAAATTCACCCATCATTAGCTGTGTCACTTAACTGGGCCTAGCCCCCCAAGGCCTACTCAGACTTGAAATACCTCCTTCTTTTTCCCTTTTTTGGCTGTCCATAGTGCAGCCCACCTCTCCCCATTTAGCTGCGACTATATAACCATCACTGTCACAATCTTCCCCTTGACCCCGTAACTCGTGATGGGCAAATTTATTCAGTAGGCGAGAATTCACAGCGAATTTCAGTGTTTCACCGCCGGCGGATAAATTCACAAATTTGCAAAATCGTGAAATTCTAGCATATTTACGAAAAAATCCTGAAAATCTGACATTTTCCCGAAAAATCATGAAAATCGGAAATTGACGCGGGCGAAATTTCGCCAGTGAATTTTCACCGGTGAATTTTCTCAGGAGAAAATTTTCACCGGCAGCGAAACACAGAGATTCGCTACAAATTTGTGCCAGGCGAATTTATTCGCCCATCACTATTGCTCTTCTATGATTATCTGTTATTTATATGGCACAGGCATATTCCAGAGATCTTTCCAGAGATTACACCCTAGTGTCAATTTTATCAGGAGCCATTACCCTGCCTGACACCCACTCACACAGACACAGGGAGAACATACCAACTCCTTGCAGAAAGAGCTTAAAGGTGATCTAAACCTTAAAAATGAATATGGCTAGAAATACCAAATTGTATATAATGCACTTATTGTACCAGCCTAAAGTTTCAGCTTCTCAATAGCAGCAATGATTCAGCCTTATATTGTGACATTTCTATTCTATGTGTACTGTATATTGTGAGTGGGTCCCTAAGATCAGTAAGTGACAGCAGCACAGAGCATGTGCAGTGAATCAGCAGAAAAGAAGATGGGGAGCTACTGGGGCATCTTTGGAGACACAGATCTTTACTGCTAAAGGGCTGTGGTTGCCTTGGGCTGGTACAGAAACCCAAAACTGGTCTGAGAAAGGTTATATGCTCCCAAAAACCTTTTATGTATGCATGCAAAGGGAAAGTGCAATAAAATGTAAGGAAAGCTAAGGAAAAAGGGAAATGTTTAAGGAAGATAACAGGTAGGTGGGGTTTAAAGATACAGGTATGGGACCTGTTCAGAATGCTTGGGACCTGGGGCTTTCTGAATAATGGATCTATGCGTAATTTAGATCTTCATACCTTAAGTCTACTAGAAAATCATGTAAACTTTAATTAAACCCAATAGGCTGGTTTTGCTTCCAATAAGGATTAATTATACCTTAGTAACTACCTTGGTACAAGGTACTGTTTTATTATTGCAGAGAAAAAGGAAATACTTTTTAAACATTTGGATTATTTTGACAAAATGGAGTCTATGAGAAACAGCCTTTCCATAATTGGGAGCTTTCTGATTAATGGGTCCCATACCACTATTAGCTCTGAGAGGCATAAAGAAGATGTAAGTTGCAGAGACTTGTGCATAATTCTTTAGAATTCTTTAAAGTTGCAAATAAGCATGTGTGGTTGAAAGCAGCTTTTTGAATAACATCAATGTGCCTTCGATTTTATCAAATTTATTTGTGCACTTGACCTTGAATTCATAATGCCTTCTTGTCTCATTAATTTTACAGATCTGAAAGAACCTGATATATCTCCCATCAAGTATCTGATCGCTGCTGAAGAAGTGACGCTGACTTGCACTGCTCCTACACACTGTCCTGGGCTCTCTCCAACCTTCACATGGGAAGGAAGTGTAAATACAGAAAATACACAGAATAATAAATTGAGGCACCAAGATGGGACTGTCACCTACTGGTCAACTATCACTTTCACTCCATCACCGAGTGACCATAATTCCGCCTTAACCTGCACTGTGACTTATAAACATGGGTCTGCTAAGAAAAGCATCACCTTGAATGTTGAATGTGAGTTTAGTTTTTTAAATGATTCCAGAACTGTAGTTTTCCATCTTTCCAATGACATTTTCTAGTTAAATAATATTGACAGTTGTATGAGTACAAACACACACATATGTAATTTTCCTAAAGAACAAATCAAGCTCCAAAGAGTTGCTTGTTACTTTGTTTATAATATCTGTCCCTACAGTTAGGGGCAGATTTACCAAGGGTCGAATATCGACTAGGAATTGAAATCCTTCGACTTCGAATATCGAAGTCGAAGGATTTAGCACAGAAAATTCGATCGAACGATCGAAGGATTTTAATCCAACGATTGAACGAATATCCTTCGATCAAAAAAACTTAGGCAAGCCTATGGGGACCTTCCCCATTGGCTAACATTGACTTCGGTAGCTTTTATCTGCCGAACTAGGGGGTCGAAGTTTTTTTTAAAGAGACAATACTTCGACTATCGAATGGTCAAATAGTCGAACGATTTTTACTTCGAATCCTTCGATTCAAAGTCGTAGTCGAAGGTCGAAGTAGCCCATTCGATGGTCGAAGTAGCCCAAAAAACACTTCGAAATTCGAAGTTTTTTTAGTTCGAATCCTTCACTCGAATTTAGTGAATCGGCCCCCTAAAGTCTCAGCTGTTCATTCGCATAGGGTATATGATGTGCATGTAACATGCAGGAGGCTTTGTGTGAAGCAGCAGCACTTCTTCTTTCCTATTCCTTCTCCACTGGGCTAAATAAGGAGTGTTGGTACTTAGTTTCCGGTCAAGGCTACCATGTTTTTTTTTCATAGCCCTTTCTTGACACACTCCAGTAGAATTGGATCACACTTGCTTTACCTGGAGTATTCCCTCCAGGTTAAGAATGTGTTTTTACTATACAGCTAGAGCTCTAGGCATTTTATCCAAGTTGAGCACACCACAACTTATTTAAGAGATCCCGTCTGTATTCCTGGGCAGTTCTCTCTCTTCCAGTTTGTCCAATTATTTCCAGTCCTTGCTCATTCCTTCGGACATAATGATGGCTGTATGCACAGTACAACCTTAGGATCATTAGAAAGGGCAGAGTGTTGTATTTGCTGGCAAAAACAAATTTGACTAAGGCAAGGAGGCAGATTTTTTTTTTAATAAAGGGAAAAGAAGGAAGCATGATTTATACTGGCATGCTTCTAAAAACAAAATAGGACAACAACTGATTTTCAAATGTCCATTAAGCAAGATCTCAGAAATATCAGTAATTAATGGCACACTCTACATGTATGATGTTTTAATATGTACAAATATTTTTGTTGCAGATCTGCCCATTCTGAACATCCCTGTTCCAGGTAATATTCCATGCGCAGACCCTGTTAGAGGGGCTGGTAGCCCTGACCTTTGTGCAATATGGTCTGAAATTTATTTTTTGTTGTCTTTGATATATGCTTAATTGAGCCTAACCAAATGCTTGGCCACAATGAGAAGCATAACCTATACCAATATATCATTGTGTCATTTATATTTTGCCCTACAAAGACAGTGAGCAGCCATTTGTAAGCAATTATTTTAGCTTTTTATTGACATTTTACAGTTTGTTTTTATCTTTGATGATACGTTTAATACCTTGCAGGGGGAACAGGAGAGAGGAGCAGTGTGAGCATTAAAGAAGGAGATTCCCAGGAAATCTACTGTAAAGTGAACAGTAACCCAATGGCCAACATTAGTTGGACTAAAGGAAAAATCCCTGTTGAGAATACCAAGCAGAATGGACAGAAACTGACTCTTTTACTGAAGAATGTAACAGAGAATGACAATGATACTTATACATGTACTGCACAGAACCAAAGGGGAAACAGCAGCCTCTCTATCAGTATCTCTGTAGAATGTAAGTTACACGTATCTGATGTAAACTCCATTTCTTTTAAAATAATAGCTTATATTTAATTGAAGTACTTTGAGGGTCCGAAACATGGATAAAAGACTTCTAATGTTTGGAAAGATACCAAGCTTGCAGTTATTTATTTATTATTTATTTTATATATATATAAATATATATATATATATATATATATATATATATATATACATACGTAATAGTGAACACATATGATCGAGTTGTGTAAGAAAATAGTGTGTTGGTGTTTTTTGTGTATTAGAGAGTTGGACTTCCATTGCTCAAGTCCATAAAAACTTCTATTTATGTTTTACTTTGCCCAATGTTGCCTTACCTGTAAATATGTGGGAAAGGGGAGCTCACAACAAATATGTTTTGCTGCATATAAGGTTGCTAGGACAAAGGGAAAGTCTCTTTTGACTTAGAAAAGCTGAATGGTCATTTCAGAAGCCTGTAGCAGGTGCCTCACTAGTCTAGGTCCTGTGGAACTGACTGATGTGTGAAGTTCTAGTTAAAGGGTTATTAGGGCAGAAAAAATCTGGTGTGTAATAATACATCAGTAGGGTCAGAATAACTCAACAGGATACCTGGTAAACTCTTGGTGGGCCTAGAAGCCAATAGACTCTTGGTGGGCCTAGAGTCAATGGACTCTTGGTGGGCCTAGAAGTCAGTGGACTCTTGGTGGGCCTAGAAATCAATGGACTCTTGGTGGGCCTAGAAGTCAATGGACTCTTGGTGGGCCTAGAAATCAATGGACTCTTGGTGGGCCTAGAAGTCAATGAACTCTTGATGAGCCTAGAAGTCAATGGACTCTTGGTGAGCCTAGAAGTCAATGGACTCTTGGTGGGCCTAGAAGCCAATGAACTATTGGTGGGCCTAGAAATCAATGGACTCTTGGTGGACCTTGAAATCAATGGACTCTTGGTGGGCCTAGAAGCCAATGATCTATTGGTGGGCCTAGAAGTCAATGGACTCTTGGTGGGCCTAGAAGTCAATGGACTCTTGGTGGGCCTAGAAGCCAATGGACTATTGGTGGGCCTAGAAGTCTATGGACTCTTGGTGGGCCTAGAAGTCAATGGACTCTTGGTGGGCCTAGAAGTTAATGGGACCTCCTGTTCACCCAATTATTTGACTACCTATACCCTAGACGTTCCCCATTTATATGTGAAAACAAAGAGGAGAAATGGTGGGAAGGACAGATAATAGAGTAAAGTAGAGTGATGATTTAACAGTAAATTAAGTGGATTCAGTCTGGGAGTTTGGTCGTATTTTTTTTTATATAATGAGTCAAGATTTAGTAAATACCCCCCTTGGTGTTGATTGTTTTGGTGAATGTGCATTGTGCTTATTGACTCAGGGAAGCTGTAGGAACCCTGGAGTTACCACCTAATTCAGAGAGGGTGGTAGCTCCAGAGTTCTCTTGTGTCACACAGCAGATCTCAGTTTGGAACAGGAGGCAGAAGGAAGGTAAAGGTGCTGAGCAAAACTACACAGAAATGCAAGGTGTGCATGTTGACTTAAGTACATTTAAACTGTAGTTTATACACAACCGGTGGAAATATAGGGGCCTGCAACTGTGCTCGTGGTCATAAATTACCTGTAGTAAGAGGGTTTTATGGTCTAGACTTGAAGCCACTGGGATACAGTTCTGATTAGTCTGCCTTGTCGATGGAGATGTCTACTTCATGTATAGTAATAAACATGGCTCTGAGCAATGCCGAGAATACTGAATTCCATTAATTGTGAACAAGGCAGGAGCAGCCATATATTTTGATCACAGTAGAAGATATTAGTCTATTACTATTTCTATTCTGCTTCCTTTTATTCTTTTGCATTCTTTCCCTCATTGTTTAGTGGGGGGAATGTACTTCTTCACCAAAATGTCCAAAATCAAGAGTAATTTGAAAGAAACAAATTCTTACAATTTGAGCTTAGGCAATGAAAATTATTTTTAATAAAAACTGCCCATAAAATTCTAGTTTGAAATCTTTTTAAAATTTATTTTTTTTATTCACATTTCAGATGCCCCCCGACAGCCAACGATATGTATAGATAAGCCGGAAGGTAACACAGGTAATGGATTCAAGAATGCTTGGGACATGGAGTTTTCTGGACAAGGGATCTTTCAGTAATTTGGATCAGCAGACCTCAAGTCTGCTAAAAATCATATTAACATAAAAATAAACTCAAGAGAATTGTTTTGCCACCAGTATGGATTCATCCACTTTGTTTTCCATCAAGTATAAGGTTTATTATAACAGAGTAAAAGGAAATCATTTTTCAAAATCAGAAATATTTGATATGGGAGATGGCATTTCTGTAATTCAGAGCTTTCTGGATACCGGGTTTCCAAGAAAGGGATACCATACGTGTAGTAGAATGGATTTATTTTTTTTCTTAAGAATCTAGTACAATAAAGACCAGTTTTGTGATGCACTAAATGCATAATTTAAAGTCACTGTAGAGATACTTCTGTCCAGAGCTGATATTGATCCTGATACTGACAGCAGTGCTACAGGGAACTATTAAAGCAGAGGAAAAACAAATTCCACATTGCAGTTCAATTAAAATAGCCTATTGTACTAAGTACAAAATGACACAAACTGGCACTTTTTACATTAACAATGCAACCTTATTGAATAGGAATTCAACTTAATTTTGGGTAACTGCAAACTAGACAGGATAATTCAGAAATGAAGGATTCACCAAAACTCTCCAATTTATATTAATATATTTTATCTTTATATTAATTCCAATTTTTGTTCTTTCCAGTTTGCCTTGCTGCTGGAAATATCACTGTTCCAGCTGAATCTGCACTGACCTTACAATGCGTTGCTAAAAGTAACCCGCCAGCAAATTTTTCCTGGATTCAGAGTAATCCATTCAACAAACATTCTGGAAATAGATCTCAGATGGTCCAGGTTATAAATGATATTGAATATACATGCCAAGCTGAAAATAAATATGGGCTATCAAATATTTCCATCATTATTATTGTCACACGTGAGTATGAATGAGAACGGTGACCTCGTGTTTAGGTTGTGTATACATGTATATATATATATATTCTTAGTAAGCTCATTTATAGCAACTCAGTATGATTGAGCAAACACTGCTTAGATCTTCTTTCATGTCCTTGTTAATAAAACTACTAGCAGATGGAAAACAGAAGTGAGTAGTATGGTTCGACTAGTTTTAGGTGACCCTTTGTTATATAAAAGGGAGGTGATGAGGATTTTATCTGACCCTCTAGTGAAGAAGGGAGGATGTAGAACTGCAACAGGAGGCTGTGGGAAGACGTAGGTATTAGAGAGTTACATATGGGTGCTCGAGAAGCACAAAGTAGTGGGGGGTTGTTCATTGATAGTCTGCAGGACAGGTAACATATATTACATTTTGTTGGAACCAAGTGTAAGTACTAGAACCATTGTGTGCAACTTATTCTGCTCAAAATATGATTAAAGGGAATTTAAAGCTCCATAACACTGCTCCACTGCCCCACACCGAGTTCTCCATATATATGAAGACCAACAACAACTTGATTACAGACACAAGAGACTGCTCCAGCAAGAATGCAACTTACCAGCACTATGTCAGCTATGTTTCTGTTATTTTACATACAAGGATTAGTGACATATTTGCCCCGAGCTGGGAAACTGTCTTTAATGCTTCCAGCTCCAGTTGCAGGAACAAAGAACATGGAGCCAGATTTGAAATTCTTATTGAGAAATTATTTTATATTTTAATGGTGTCACTAGCCCTGGGGAGGTATTTGGATTCATGGTGTTGCTGGGCTACAGCTTTCTGTTGTAATTGTTTAAAATCATAGAATATGCTGAGATTTGTAGCCCAGCAGCAGCAGCAGCTCAGTAAAGCTCGATTAAGCAGAAACAGTTTATTATCCTTATTTTTTATAACTTGAAGTTTCCCTGTTTCTCTTATAAAACATCTTAACTAGGGATGTAGCGAACTGTTCGCCGGCGAACTAGTTCGCGCGAACTTCGACTGTTCGCGTCCGCCGCAAGTTCGCGAACGTCGCGCGACGTTCGCCAATAGGCGTTCGCGTCAAAATCGTTCGACCATTCGACCATTCGATCGCGAATGAAATCATTCGATCCAATGGCTTCGATCGTTCGATTCGAACGAAAATCGTTCGATCGAACGATTAAAATCCTTCGATCGTTCGAATCGAACGATTTTCGGATGTTCGAAGTTCGCGAACTGTTCGCGAACTGTTCGCATTTTTTGCCGGTGTTCGCGAACGGCGTTCGCGAACACATTGTCGGCGGTTCGCTACATCCCTAATCTTAACCACACCATCTTTGAAATTTTCCAAAGACTCATCCATGCATGTAAGGGCTGAGTAAGGTTTATAGAGTTTGATTTTTATTTTCATATGATCCTTTTCTATTTCAGCTGCACAAAAGCCTCAGACAAATCTCCTCATTGTCGGACTTTGTATTTTATTTTTCACGCTTGTGTTGACAACATTGGTGTTTGTATACAGAGGGATGAGAAAGTGAGTCTTCCGTGAATTATTCCTTTGTCATAATACTGTATCGCTTCCAGGATTAGTGCTTTGAGCCATTATAGATTCTTTCTGTTGCGCAGAAACATACATTCAAGAATCATAATACAGCAAAAAAAAAAAGTGTTATCTAGAGGCAGAACTAATTCATAGTGTGCATCCAAAACACAGTGGGGCTTATTTATAAACACTGGGCAAATTTGCACCTGAACAGTAACATTTCATTGGTTGCCATGGGATAATGCCTAGGTGCAGATTTGCCCAGTGTTTTTAAATGAGCCCCTTTGAATTGGGATTCCTAGGGTCCACCAGGGAACTGACACTGATTGCTCACTTCACAACACTTAGGGGTTATTTATCAAAGGTCGAGTTGTTTTTGCTTAAAAAAATGTAGTTTTTGAGGGTAGTTTCGGTATTGTGTATTTTGTCCCGAAGCTTGAAATAGCTTGAATCTGAAAATACTCCAGCTGAAACCTGTCGAGGTCATCTAAAAGTCAATGCCAGAGGTCCGTTCAACCATTTGAAGATGTTTGTAGCCTTCATGATGTTCGGGTTCTTTTGGAGGTTTGTGATCAAAAACTCTATACATTTTTGTCGGTTTTTTTGGAGGAAACTTGATAAATATGCATAGTTGGGTTTTTCCCCCTGAATGCACTGAATCCAGTTTTTTACTTTCAAGTTTTTTCATAAATAAGAAAACATTCGAGTTTTGAGTTTATAAACAACCTCACAAACTTGACCTTTGATAAATAACCCCCTTAGATGTACACAGTGATAAATGTAATAGGAGTCATGTTGACCTACTGTATTGTAAAAATAAGGAAAGTAACAGGCTGTGGCCACCAGAAGATCCTTCAGTAATGTGGCAGAACAGTCCAACCCTGTTAGAACAAATGGTCAATCCAATGCATCAGTTCAAGTCACGTTTTCTAATGTGTTTTGAGAAATCTGAAAAGATATGAAAAAGCCCTTATTTGCTAACCACCTGCATCTACCTCATGGCCCTGTCATGCAATTGCTTGGTAATATCTAAGTGACCTGGTTTAGACAATGACTTCCCTAACAAGTTTAGATACAGAATTTGTCTTGACAGACTTACCTAAGAAATTGCCCATTACTGACTTAAAATGACCAGCCCCAAAGGCACTATAATGGGGTTGTGCTATTTGGATACATCTGTTGAACTGCTCTTCATGTGCTTTCCATATATTTGTATACAGTTGTATATATTTACTGATCTTTTTCAAGGTTTTATAATGTTTGTAAAAAATTAGTAAAAAGCACAGGGTATTGTAAATGTTTTTGATTATTATAAAAATATGAAATATGAAACAGGTTAGAAATTGTATGTATGAAAATCGATAGGACATGCATATAAAACAAAAATGAACACTGATCTACATTTTATTTCATCCTTGATATCATTCCTTATTCACTAATGAATTTTTGTAATTTTTTTTTATAGGAAGAAGGACTTACAGGAGGACACAACTACTAAAGAGATGCCTAAAAATGATGGTGATGTGATTTACAATAATGTAGAGAATATGAAAAGCTATAGCAATGTAAGTGGTCATGTTGGGTCTCATCTATAGTACTATTCCCATTATGTATGTAAGTGTGTACTCCTGAGTTTGTCGTTCTGCAAAATACAAAGATTATTGGATGAAAGACAGAATACTGTATATAGTAGATGGTAGAAACAATATATCTTAGTTATACACTAAACAGAGTGTGCAGGGCATCCTTAACTGAGAAGGATTTGGGGATTTTGTGGATAAAAAACTGTGCAACTCTAGGACAAGTCAGTTAGTGGCTACAAAAGTGCTGTCTTGCAAAAACGAGCCATTAACTCATGGGATAAAATCGTAATTTTCCCTCTTAATAGATCTCTGGTCAGGTCTCACCTTGAGTATGCAGCGAAGTTTTAAGCTCCAGTTCTTAAGAAGAATATTAATGAGCTGTAGAGAGTACAGAGATGTGCAACTAAACTGGTAAAGAGAATTAAACAATTAAACTATGAGGAAAGACTAAAGGTTGCAGTTATTTTCTTTGGACAAATAGCAATTGTGAGGGGACATGGTTACTCTTTACAAGTGCTGTATATAAAGATAGAAGAGGATCTACTTTCATAAGGAACCCAACACAAAAGAGGCCTTGCCTTTTTACTAGAGGAACTGAACTGAATTTGAAGCAACAAAAACGGTTCTTCATGGTGAGGACAATGAGGTTGTGGAATGGCCTGCCAGGTGATGTTGTTAAGGCTGATTGTCTAATGCCTTTACTTTCACTTTACTTCTTGAACAAGAGACATATATATATATATATATATATATATATATATATATATATATATATATATATACATATTGTAACAAAAAAAACGCACTCACAGGACTTCAAAAGAAAGCCGCAAAGGCTGTGATTTATTGATCCGACATTTCGGCTACAACTCTAGCCGTCCTCAGGAAGAAACAAACCTTACAGAAGTGTGGTCATATTTAAAGTGAAGAGTTGGCACCAAAATAGCCTGTGACATCATCAACAAGCTTCCTGAGGACGGCTAGAGTTGTAGCCGAAACGCCGAAGGCCGAGTGTTTTTATACAGGTCATGAAACTCCGAGGTAACTTCTAATATCCTCATATTTTACAACTGGGGGTACTTTATTTATTATAATACACACATTTCAGCAAGCCATGTGACAGAAATGACATCAGAACTCACCGTTTATAACTGATAACATCAGAACTCACCGTTTATAAGGATATAATTTACAGGATATTTATGGCTTTTGTGTATTATATAGTTTATACAAGTTGAGCAGCCCCTGCCACTGATTCAAGCTCCCCAAGGAGACCAGTCCCACAGTTTGCTATAGGCAGCACAGTAAATAGTTGCAAAGGAAAAGGTTCTTGTTTAGGTTTATATATCTTGTAATAAAGAATAATGTTATATTCCATATAGTCATACAGAAATGTTATATGATTTTCTGCAGGAATCCTACATCAACACAGAGGGAGAAAAACCGGATAAGGATGATTTGTATATGAACTATGAAAAAGACGTGCAATATGCCTCCCTCGATTTCTCAAAAATAAAACCAATGGAAGCTCCTCAATCGGAGATCATATATTCAGAGGTCAAACGCAATTAACCCTTGAGATATACTGAAAAGAATCCATGGATGTAAATAAAGAAGGACTGTTGTACTATTGAGACTTGTTAAGACAATGTAGATAAAGGAAGCTGCAGGTTATGTCTGTTTCTCAGGTTTTTTTCCATGATTGCTCAGTGGTACACTGGTTCTCCCTGACTATTGTATAACTGAGTCAAAGGTACCAGTGTTGGACTGGGGGGCCTGGGGCCCATTGGTAAGCTGGCTGCCCTTCCTGAGCCGCAACACCGCTCTGCCCACCCCCACACACACACAAACGTAACTCTTTCTACTTGCGGCCATGGTGGGGGCCAAGTAAGGAGGTCAAAAGCAGCGGCAGAGTCATTGTGCAGGGAGCGGGTCTGGGCAGGGTTTTTTTCCTGGTATCCCTCCTGCTCAGTCTGACCCTAAAAGGTGCCACAGCATTCTTCCTGAACATGGCAGCACTTTCTGCTTTTCACATAGGCTTATTCAAGACTGAAGCTTGCACAGATAAGGTATATACAGGTTTTCTACCAAACTGCCTTTTCAAGGTATTGTTGACACCTCACTGCATTGGGGAGCTCAAAAAAAACTTGTTATTACAGCATATTCAAATGAATTTCATGAGCATTACATTAGTGCCATGTGTTCACTGTTATATCAAAAGCAACAAAGGTTTGGGCACTGAGGCCCATGATCAACCCATGATGTTACTATAGGGCATAAATGCATAGGGCATGGAGATGTTTTAATTTTGCTTTGAATAAAGACTTTTTTTACTTTTAAGGGCAGTGGCCAATGGGGAGATGTTTTAATCGCTGGAGTTATGACCAACATGTTGCTAAATTGCCCAGAGTTCTATATAAATACAAAAACTGGGTTAAATAAATATGATGTCCAAAATAAAAAATGTTTCTAATATAGTTAGTTATCCAAAAATGTAATGCATAAAGGCTGGAGTCTAACATAATAGCCAGAACACTACTGCCTGCTTTGCAGCTATCTTAGTTTTCACTGATTGGTTACAAGGCAGTAACCAATCAGTGACTTGAGGGGGGTCATATGGGTCATAACTGTTGATTTTGAATCTGAGCTGCATGCTGAGGAGCAAAAGCAAACTCACTGAACTGTTATGTCCCATGTGGGCCACCTTAAAGTCGCTGAAAACCAGGAAGTTGGGTTCTCGCTGTTATGTTAGACATCCAATCACTCCAGTCTTTATACAATTTTGGATAACTAACTATATTAGAAACATTTTTTATTTTGCACAGTTTATATTCTGTTTTTATACTGAATTGATCCATTAACTACACGACCCTTGTGCCTGAGTAACCATACGTTTGTTGCTCGTTGTGCTGAGAGGCTGAGGCTGGTGTATCTGGACCACTGGGTGAGTGTTTTTCATATTTTGGTCTTTGGTATCCGTTTTCCTTTCTACAACGTTTTGCTTTAACATCAAAATATCTTTCCATTTTTTGCAAATTTGAGTTTTTTTAAAAAAAAAACAACAACTTTTGTATTTTAAGGATATACCATATGAGCAAATCACTTGAGATTCAACTATTTTGGCCACCAGCCAAGAATGTTAGAAATAAGGATCTTGTGTTAAATGTGAATAAAGTTTTAAATTTTTTAATTATTTTTGTCTGATTGTATTTAAAATTAGGTGGTTTGTTATCTTTTGCTATGGAATAAATCTGATTTAACAAAAGGATTTATTATTACGGAGACATTCTTTGTTTTGACCTGCTTTAATTGTGTTGTATATATGTCCTGCTCTTACTAAAATTGCAGATTTTAGCACATAGTGTGCCCATGGTGGCATATCCTTCCCCCTATTAGCTCTCTAATGTATAACTAATGACTGAAAAGGTCCCATTGATATCTAAGGCCATGGTGGAAAATTACAATACAGGTACAGATTTTTTGGTGGAGTAGAAGCAACCAATCAGAATTGTGCTTTATTCAGTCTAACTGTGGACTATCAGACTATCACTAATCACCAGTTTTCTGAATGGTTTTATGAACACCACCTCTTTAGACTAGAAGAAAAGAACTTTCATTTGAAGCAACGTAGGGGGTTCTTCACAGTCAGGACAGTGAGGTTGTGGAATGCACTGCCGGGTGATGTTGTGATGCTGATTCAGTTAATGACTATAAGAGGGACTTGGATGATTTTTTGGACAGACATAATATCAAAGGCTATTGTGATACTAAGCTCTATAGTTAGTATAGGTATGGGTATATAGAATTTATGTGAAAGTAGGGAGGGATGTGTGTATGGATGCTGGGTTTTCATTTGGAGGGGTTGAACTTGATGGACTTTGTCTTTTTTCAACCCAATTTAACTATGTAACATAAGCAGAACTTGCTTTAACCACATATCCACAAACTGTTTAATGGGTATATTACTAGCTAAGTACTTTTGCTTATTTTATCTTGTAAACCTGAATACAAGGAAAAAAGGGAGATTGATAGAGTCAGATTTATTAAGGTTCAAATGGTGAATTCAAATTCGAATTTTCAAATTTATTTTTTGGTCAATAACTCACAAATTCAAATTTTAATGTACCAACTCGAGTTTGAATTTGAACGTGAGATTTATCACACCTCGACCCTAGAAACAGTTCTAATCCGAATATATTTGCCACCTTAAATTATTAGATTAAGAGATGGTGACTAGTGTGAGAAAATAAAAGTCAAAAAAGCAAATATTGTGATGCAAAAGAGAACACTTATTTGAAGAATATTCACATTTCCAAAATATAGTAACCATGGTTATACGAGAATAAAACAGACAAACTCATTTACAAATGTTCCAATACTATGGTCGGTCAAGGGAAAAGCCTTTTAGTAGTTACTGCACAGTCTTTTTACATTATGTTAAAGGTACACTAAACCCTGTAGCACTGTTCAACAACACTTTACAAAATTCTGAAGATTTTGTGTTTTTTGGGCAAAAATCAGAAAAAATTTAATTTTTGGGCGGAAAATCCAAAAAATATGTACAATTCAAATTTTCATACAATTTTCATGATTTTTTTAGAGTTTTTTCCCACACTGGAATTTTTCAGAAAAATGTATTAATAAAAAAGGGGATACAGTAACAACCTTCACTCTGAATATGCTGTACAAAAGTTGCACCCGATTTGCTTCAAATGGCAAAAACAATTGCATCCAGCCCCAAAAGAGCTGGGGCCCACCGGCTTTTTTCCCGGTGTCCCGCCGGCCCAGTCTGACCCTGCCTACTGGGACTAGTTCCAGAAAATGGAGTCCAGAGTCTGCAGTAGAACTTCCCTGGCGTCAACATTCTGCGCAGTATGTGATGCTGATTTCTGAAATAACCCAGTTGTAACCCTAATAAATATTCATATTAATTGTCTATTATTATAATGCAATTTTTATAGATTTGTATCTATGAAGCTCTTCATAATAGGGCACCAAAAGAAACTCAATGATGATTCTCAAATGCAAAGTCAGTTATAATATATTTCTTCAATAGTTACATGGAATTCACAATCCAGACAACGGCAAAGTGTAGATGGGACACATATTTCCCTTCTCCCTCCGGAGTCAATGATGGAAGCTGTGACATTTTAAGATTTTAGCAATAAGTTTATTGGAATCAACTCTTTTGCTGCCAAGGTGAAATGTAATTAAAATCTCAATAGTTTTTTTGCAAATATATAGCTCTGTAAATCATTACATCACTCATTATCGCTAAGCAAAGGTTAATGTTAACACTTGCTGTGAAATTTCTTAAATATTTTGCACAAATGATGCTTTGCAATTGAGAAATTTTATTACACGCACTACGCATTTTCGCAAAAGCCATTTTTTTGCAAACTTGGCTAGGAAGTCCTTGAGGTCTGAAATCAGTCAAAAAGGATGCAAACAATAAAAATCTTGGTCACTAATGTTTGCAATGGTCTTTGCAAGATTTATTTTTTTTGCTCTAACCATTTCCCTAGTATTGTTCAATATCAGTGTGAAAGCATTTAAGGGAATGCAGATTTCAGGTGTGAGCCACATTCAAATAAGTTGGATATCAACAAAAGCATAAAAAAACCTCAAATGGAGTGTGAAAAAATGGCTGCAATTGGCTATTTTGTAGCCCTCCTACAGGAGGGTGTGTTGGTAGTGTATGTGGTCCCTATGGGGCAAATTCACTAAGATCTGAAGTTGCGCCGGCGACAGCTCCACCACAGTCCATCGCACTTTGCCAGGTGTAGTTTTGCCAGCGCTACGCAAATTCACTAAAATGCGAAATTGCGCTCAGGGAGGCGAATGGTAGCGAAGTTGCGCTAGCGTTTTATTTCATTTTGAAAATATTTTATTTGATTTTCATGTTAAAGGACCAGTAACGTCAAAAATTTTTACCAAAAAATTTGTTAGAATACAACGAAAAAAAAACACCAACACAAATTAAAATTTAAAATAGTAAAGCCTTTATTAAGAAATAACTTACAGAAACTCCACTTCCTGTCCTCTTCAGAAATGGCGAAAGGGCGACCATCCATCTGCAGTGCTCGATTTCTCCTCCTGGCTATACACTGACAGCGTGTCCTCTGCCCGATCGCCTTCTCCAGCTCTTCTTCATCCAGCAGCAGTATGAAGGCGATGTCTCTCCCACTCCTCCGCTCCAGGAATGCAGCCCTGACTGCCGACCCCCGTGCCCACTCCGTCACTGTCAAGGCAGCTGAAACAAAGCAGCCGCAAAAGGATGCGTCCAACACTGAGCCGGCAGGAGGAGTAATAAAAGTAAATCAAATAACCCCGGCTCTTTGCAGGTCCGCATTGAGTGTATTAGGAGGCTGCACTGCTCCAGGGCGAAAGTCTGTCCCCCCCAAATCCTGCCCGTTCACAATTCAGCCTTCAGCAGCCCAACAGCAGTTTGACAGAGGGAGCAGCTGCAGGCGGGGAGCAGCATGGCTCACCAAGAGAAGCTCGTCCTCCTGGGGTTGCCGGCTCAGTGTTGGCCGCATTGTTTTGTGGCTGCTTTGTTTCAGCTGCCTTGACAGTGATGGAGTGGGCACGGAGTCGGCAGTCAGGGCTGCATTCCTGGAGCGGAGGAGCAGGAGACATTGCCTTCCTACTGAAAACAATTTTCCATAGCCTAGATGGGTAATCTTAAAATGTTGTATCCTCCAACTTTCTGCTAAAATTAGTTTATTATAATCCCTAATAGATTTTACCAAATTTTTACCAAGGGAGTTATTTGACAATGCAAAAATTCAGACCATTTAGTGGAAAGTTTCGATAACGGGTGTAAATCTAAACTATAGGCATTCCAAAATTTTATAGAAAGAGAGCTAATAGAGATCAAACCAGGGAAACTCTGCCAAATCGTCTGCAAGCTTGTGTTCAACTAAAACCAGGTTTTTATTATAATGTAGCATATTAAGACCGCATTGACATGCTAAATAATAGTATCTATCAGTAACCCGAAGCTTGTATTGTTCTTTGAGTTTTGACCAAGGCATTAAGGCTTTCTTAAGCGGATCAAATATATCTTTTACCAAAACCAGTGACTTTCTCTTAATTGAAAATATAAAAGTATCAGATTTTTGATAATCTGAAGGTTTAAGTAAGTGTTTGGCTGGCATGTAAGGGGTTACTGTATAGCTATACCCATGACGAGAGAATAAATGTTTCCACACAAATATAGAGTCACCATAGATCGGATTCCTCTTAAAGTCATAAGGAACATTGCCCCATTTGCTATGCAAAACAGATAATATATCGAAAAAGGGTTTTTGAAAGATCTCAATGTCGGGGTTTGTAAATTTATTGCCTTAAGAGATCCACTCAATAAGATATCTGGTGAGGGCTGACAAATTAAATGCTCTGAAATCAGGAAGGTTTAATCCTCCAAGCTTAACTGGAGCTCTCAATTTATAGAGGGCAATTTTTGCCTTTTTACCGTTCCAAATAAATTTAGTTAAAGCAGAGTCAAGTTTCTTAATATCATAGTGTTTTACAAGCAAAGGAAGATTCATTAATGGATATATTAGCTTGGGAAATATCAAGGATTTAAAAAAGAGCGTTCGTCCCTTAATATTAAGGGGAGAGTTGGCCCATTTTTCACACATGGAAAAAACCTTTTGACAGGCTGGGGTAATATTCAAAAAATATAAATTATTTAGATCTGAAGGAATTATTAATCCTAAATATTTGATTAGATTCTTTGGGTTTTTAGGTTGGAATTTCTTAAGTAGTGAATTAGAAAAAGAACCATAGATATTCATTTCTCAGCGTTAATTGTGTAACTGAAAAAGACTGCTGTTCACACTGCTGACTCATGATTGTGGGGCAAGTCATGGATCCAATCACATCATCAAGTTCGCTGATGAAACAACCGTAGTAGGTCTCATCAGCAAGAACAACGAGTCAGCATATAGACAAGAGGTGAAATGGCTAACGGACTGGTGCAAAGTCAATAATCTGTCCATGAATCCAAAAAAACCAAAGGAAATAGTTGTTGACTTCAGGAGAACACGTGGGGATCATTCTCCACTGTACATTGACGGATCTCCGGTGGAAATTGTCAAGAGCACCAAATTCCTTGGGGTACATCTGGCAGAGAACCTCTCCTGGTCCCTTAACATCATCTCTATAGTGAAAAAGGCACAGCGGCATCTCTACTTTCTGCGAAAGCTGAAAAAAGCCCACCTTCCACCACCCATTCTCACTATCTTCTACAGAGGGTCTATTGAAAGCATTTTATGCAGCTGCATCACTACCTGGTATGGAAACTGCTCTGTATCAGATCGCAAGATCCTGCAGCGGGTGGTGAGGACAGCGGAAAAGATCATTGGGGTCTCGCTTCCTGCCATTATGGATATTTCCCACACCCGCTGTCTCCAGAAGGCTACCGGCATTGTCAGGTATCTCACCCACCCTGCACATGATCTCTTTACCCTAGGAAGGAAGCAGTGACTTAAAAGAAACAAGTTATTCCTAAGATTGCTTTAGCTCGTTCAGTGCTGCATTCAAAGCATTGACTATAATAAACTTTATGCACAATAGAGCTGTTATTGAAGCAGTTTAGAGTGTATTTGTCACATTATTTTTTTTAGTGTTACTGTTCCTTTAAGTAAAGAAGTAAACTAGAAATGTTGTGCATTATGTTTTGTGCTTCTGTACCAGCCCAAGGCAACCACGGCCCTTTAGCAGTAAAGATCTGGGTCTCCAAAGATGCCCCAGTAGCTCCCCATCTTCTTTTCTGCTGATTCACTGCACATGCTCTGTGCTGCTGTCACTTACTGAGCTTAGGGAGCCACTCACAATATACAGTACACATAGAATAGAAATGTCACAAAATAAGGCTGATTAGTAATTAATATAGATAATTACTACATGGCAGCACAGAAACCAGTGCAATTAGCATCAGAATTTAATAATCAGCAAACCTGTAGCATCAGCTTATATTACAGGGGAAGCTCATTTTCTGCTGGATAATTAGTGACGAGCCCTAAGCTTAGCTTCTCAACAGCCAATCAGAGCCCACTGAGCATGTGAGTGTCACAGACACTTTCCAAGATGGTGACCCCCTGTGACAAGTTTGAAGTCCTGGATCATTGCTGCTATTGACAAGCTGAAACTTTAGCCTCGTGCAATAAGTTCACTATATAAATTTCTAGCCATATTAATTTTTAGAGTTTAGTTCTCCATTAAGACTAGTGACGGGCGAATTTATTCGGCAGGAGTGAATTCGTGGTGAATTTGCACGATTCGCTGCCGGTGAATAAATTCGCAAAACGGCCGCGAAAATTCGCTGATGAAAGTTTGCCAGCAGCAAAAAAAAAAATAGTCACGTTGAAAAACGGGCATTGGCGTTGAAAAACGGGCATTGGCGTTGAAAAACGGGCGTTGCCGTTGGCGTCAAAAACGAGACGACGACACAGTTTCACGGATTTTTCGCAGTTTCACGAATTCTGCGTGAAATTCGCGAATTTTTCAGTGAAGCGAAACGGCGCAAATTCGCCCATCACTAATTAAGACCTCAATGTCTTCCTTGCAAAGTTTGGGACCAAATTGCTTTTGTGAACGTTCGCAGTGTATATAATAAAATTTTGCAATCTCAAACCTTTTTTTATGACAAAAAAGAGCAGATGTTAAAGGTTTGCAATGCACAATCTCATTGCAATTAAAGCCAAATAAAGAATATTAACATTTTTTGCTAGTTGCGAATCTTATTACATTTTCACCTCAGCTCTTTCAGGATCATAACTGCAGAAAATGATATGATGGTCTTTTCCTTTTCACAGGGTGATAGGCTGAAAGAGATCGAAAAAATTTTTTGGGGTACCCTACTTCTCCAATACATTTGATAACATATGGCACCTAAACTATACTGTGGGCACATGTGTAGGGCAATATAACAACTCTATATAATTTTATTAAAGTTCCTTGGCCTTGTGTAGTGTAATGTATTAGCTGCAGCATATACGGTCATTGTACTTTAACTGCACGCTGTATGCTAATTAGCCAACGCTAGCGTATTTTCGCTAGTGCAACTTTGAAAGCGTTCACTACCCAGGAGCAACTTAGTATCTTCATGAATTAGCATTGTCCAGACGAATTTACGCCTGGCGGAGTGTTGCGATGTGTAAGAAGCCAGCGCTGGCAAATTTTTGCAGGTAAGTAAATTTGCCCCTAAATCTTTAGAGAACCCCTATTATATCAGTGAAGTTTTTTTTTTATTTGAAATAAAAAACAAGGGGTAACAGTCTATGTCAGCACATCAAAGAGAGTAATACATGCCAAAGTGAGTCTTCTAAATTATTATAGCTGTTACACAGTATCACATTATTTGGGGGCATGTCATGTCATTCATCTGGATCAAACGGGGACCGATTTAGAGGACCTTCTCTTTGCGTGTTAAAGGAAAACTATACCCCCAAAATGAATACTTAAGCAACAGATAGTTTATATCAAATTGAATGACATATTAAAGAATCTTACCAAACTGGAATATATATTTACATAAATATTGCCCTTTTACATCTCTTGCCTTGAACCACCATTTCGTGACTCTATCTGTGCTGCCTCAGAGATCACCTGACCAGAAATACTACAACACTAACTGTAACAGGAAGAAGTGAGGAAGCAAAAGGCAGAACTCTGTCTGTTAATTGGCTCATGTGACCTTACATGTGGTTTGTATGTGTGCACAGTGAATCTTACGATCTCAGGGGGCGGCCCTTATTTTTTAAAATGGCAATTTTCTATTTATGATTACCCAATGGCACATACTACTAAAAAAGTATATTATTATGATAATGGTTCATTTACATGAAGCAGGGTTTTACACATGAGCTGTTTTACTCAGTATCTTTTAATAGAGACCTACATTGTTTGGGGGGTATAGTTTTCCTTTAATGGATGTCCCTCTCATTGTCAGGCCTTTAGCTGATTAGTGAGATCAGTTATGGTAGGTTGTGCTGACAGGCAGTAAATACAATAAAACACAGTATTTTTGTTGTAACAATCAAAAAATGTTCAAGCATAGAAATCTGAGAGAAACAAGAATATTGGCGTAAAAAAGTAATAGAGGAGAGAGAATAGATACATTCTGCCCAGTGTGAAGTTGATTTGCATAAAGGTAAGTCAAGCCACCAGGAAAGAGAATGGATCACTTGATTTTCCCTGCATTAAGGGCCTGTAAATAAAAGTATAATGTGACACTTGGCCAATAGGAAGTAAACAAGAAAGATAAAGACATTTGTTTTTGTGTTTAGACAACATGAAAAGCCCTAATATCATCTGATGTTGTGGGTTGTGAGACTACATAGTTACGTCTGTTTGTTCTGTATAAAGTGTTGCCCAACAAAAGAGAAGTAGAAAAGAAGAAGTCAGAGTGTGTAACAGACACAGGCAATAGCATGAACGAGGGCTAGGAGAAGAGACATCACAAGAAGGAATCAAAATTAATTCAGAAGTTCTCTCCACTGCGAGAACATTGAGAATCAAGCTGGAAACCACAGGGAATAAACAAGTAAGGAGATGGAAATCTACTATGGACTGCTGGGCAGATCTCTGTCTATTTATACAGAGGAATCCTGCTGTTTTATCCACTTTATTTATCAGATGCAGAGTTTATTATATGGCAATGCAAGTGAGCTCTAAAACGTGTGTATGTGAAAAGTACAGGATACGTATAAAGACGTATATAGATTTCATAATCTGTTGGGAGCATATCAGTGTAATATAATGCAAATATATACAAGCTCTGAGTAATTCATAGTGTGTGTGTGCTAGTGTATCTAGTGCGCAGATAAAACAGCTTATGGAATTGAAAAAGTGGGGTGTTGAGTAGTGAAGTGATGAGTGAATTTGTCTCATTTCGCTTTGCTGAAAAATTTGCAAAACACATTGAGGTCAATGGTCGACAAGAATTTTTTTACACAAGCGAAAATTTTTCTCTAATGCATTAAAGTCAATGAGTGTTTTTTCTTATGGCGACTTTTTCGTCCAAATGTATTAAAGTCAACGGATCTGCTGGGTTAATGAAATGAACTAGGCTTAAGGGGGGCTGCTGAGCAAATAAGTAAATGTTTGCCCGTGGATCTGTGTATTACAACTCTCAATCCAAGATTGTTAGGCTTTGCTGGGAGTTGTACACTAGTGCAGTAGGAAAATAAACAACACAATAGTAAGGAGTGTGTTAATAAATGGAACCCAAACAATCCATGTACAAACTTTATTACCACTGGTAGGGATGTAGCGAACTGTTCTGCTGCGAACTAGTTCGCGCGAACTTCGACCGTTCGCGTCCGCCGAATGTTCGCGAACGTTTGGGAACGTTCACATTTTGAGTTCGCGTTCGATTCGAATACAAATCGTTCAAACATTCGACCATTCGAATTCCTTCGACCGCTAAAAATCGAACGATTTCCATTCGTTCGAACGATTGTAAGCATTCGATCGAACGATTTCCATTCGTTGGAACGATTGTAAGCATTCGATTCGAATGAAAATCCTTCGATCGAATGATTAAAATCCTTCGATCGTTCGAATCGAACGATTTTAGCGGGTGTTCGAAGTTCGCGAACTGTCCGCGAACGTTCGCATTTTTTGCCGGATGAACCAAATCGGCAGTTCGCTACATCCCTAACCACTGGCCTAAAAGTGTGACCATTTTTCTGACGAAAATCTGACACACCTGGGGTGTCATATTTTTGGGGATGGTGCCAAAAAAATAGGTTAGAGATATTTTTACTGTCTATTCTAGCATGGCCCTCGCATGGTCATGGACTATATTAGTGGGCTCACTATTTGTTGATCTTTTTTTTTCAAATTGAATTTACATTAAACAGGTTTATGGCAGATTTGCAAATGTCAGATGTTCATGGCACAGATATAGGACCACTTATCCAGAATGCTCGGGACCTGGGGTTTCTGGATATGGGATATTTCCATAATATGGATCACCCTCGCTTATGTCAGCTAAAAATCTTTAAAAAAGGAATTAAACCCAATAAGACTGTTTTACCTCCAGTATGGATTAATTATACAGGGATGGGATCTGTTATATAGAAAGCTCTGAATTATGGGAAGCCTGTCTCCTATAGACTCCATTTTGATCAAATAATGAAACTTTTTAAAAATGTCTAGTATAGGAAAATCTAAAAACAACTGTACTTGCTGAGTAATCAATGAAGACGTTTCACTACTCATCCGAGCAACTTCTTCAGTTCAACTGACTGGTGTGGGAAATTCTCGGCACATAAACTCTTCCACTAATCCAATCACAATGGCCCATTGTAACTCTTCAAAGAGGTGACATCTGAAAATTCACAGAGATGTAGATTCTGTGTAGTTGTGATAGGATTATCTATACTAGATATACCATGACCTGGATGTCATATATTTAAAAATGATTTCCTTTTTCTCTGTAATAATAAAACAGTAGCTTGTTCTTGATCCCAACTAAGTTATACGTAATCCTCATTCGAAGCAGACTATTGGGTTTATTTAATGTTTACGTGATTTTTTTTTAGAAGACTTAAGGTATGAAGACTTAAATGACAGAAATTAATTATCCGGATAACGCCAGCTCCCAAACATTCTGAATAATCAACCCTATACCCGTATCTTAGTTGGGATCAAGTACAAGGCAATGTTGTATTATTACACAAAAAAAGGAAATCATTTTTTAAATCTGTATTTGCTAAAAATAGAGTCTATAGGAAGAGCTTTCTCGATAGTCGGTTTCCGAATAATGGATACCATGTCTGTATCATTTTAGTCTTGACAAAAACATTGATATGAAATAAAAATAAATAGGATTGAAGCGAGACCCCAGAGTGTAGCATATATATATATATATATATATATATATATATATATATATATATATATATATATATATACATGTAAAAAGCTGACGCACACTGGGATTTCTCAAATATGAAACATATTTTATTGGATCGACGTTTCGGTCCTCACATGGACCTTTATCAAGATAAAGGCCTTCTTGATAAAGGTCCATGTGAGGACCGAAACGTCGATCCAATAAAATATGTTTCATATTTGAGAAATCCCAGTGTGCGTCAGCTTTTTACATGAATATACAACTTTTTTCTGACTAGCACCTGGGTCTTTACTCCAGTAAGTGTGTGCCGCAGCCCTTCCACATATATATATATACACATGCTGATTTTGCAATAAATATGCAATAAATTAATTGTAGGGCTTCTATGAGCCTGTGGCTGGAGCCTAAACTCAAAGAACACACCTCTTGTACAGGTATGGGACCTATTATTCAGAATACTCGGCACCTGGGTTTTTTTTTTTTTTTTGGATAACAGTTCTTTCTGTAATTTTGATCTTCATAGCTCAAGTCTACTGGAAAACTAAACATTAAATAAACCCAGTAGGCTGGTTTTGCTTCCAGTAAGGAATAATTACTGTATATCTTAGTTGGGATCAAGTACGAGTTACTGTTTTATTATTACTCAGAAAAAGGAAATGATTTTCAAACATTTGGATTATTTGCATGAAATGGAAACAGCCTTTCTATAATTCTGAGCTTTCTGTATACTGGGTTTGCGGATAACAGATCCCATACCTGAAGTTGTTAAAGTCTATGCTTTATAGTATACACCTGTCTTCTATATATATATTGTAATGAGGTAAGTCATCTGTACAAAGATATTTAGCTCCAATTATCAGCACCGTTAGTATGCAGAGGGCCAGAAACCTACCTGTGTGGCTTAAAGGGGATATACACTTTTAGCAACATTGCTCTATTCTGTTTCTGTTGCCTAATTATGTATTTTTACTTATTAATCAGGTGATTTTATGTTCCTCAGGTTAAGGGCATATATATATGTTTATATATATATATAAACAAACTACTGGATAGGTGCACTCAGAAAACAATGGAAACGCCTAGGTGCTGGAACATATATCAAAATCTATAGAGTCCGCACTCATAGGTCTTTTGTGAAGAAAAAAATTTGTTTATTCAACGTTTCGGCTCTAAGACTCGAGCCGTCCTGATGACGGCTCGAGTCTGATAGCCGAAACGTTGAATAAACCCATTTTTTTCTCCACAAAAGACCTATGAGTGCGGATTTCTTTGCTCTCTCTCTCTCTCTCTCTCTCTATGTATATATATATATAATGAATAAAGACAAAAAATGTCAAAGAAGAAAAAGGTTTCTACGTCCAATAACAAAGGTACGAATACGTTGGACGAATAAACCTTTTTCTACTTTGACATTTTTTGTCTTTTGTTGTTTAAATCCTGCGACTGCCATCACTTTATACATTGTATTTACTTTCTATGCGCGAGCACTCAGGTCTTGACTGCCTTCAGGTGTGCATCTCATACACACTGTCTTCTATATATATATGAGAGGGAGAGAGAGAGAGAGGGAGAGAGAGGGAGAGAGAGGGAGAGAGGGAGAGAGAGAGAGAGAGAGAGAGAGAGAGAGAGAGAGAGTAGAACACTTGCTGACTGATATAGAGGCAAATAAGCAGTCTCTGGGTGTGGGTCTAGAGAGACAAGAGGAGTCATTTACCACCCAGAAGCAGGGTGCAAAGCATAAAACTCTGATGACACATTTATCATACTTTGCACCCTGCCCAGTTGGTAAGTGTGATACATTCTAAAACCACTGACATAAACATAACATACAGGAATTCTGCATTTCATTTAGTCTGTTTAGCTGTAATTTACATCACATACATCTGCACCAGAACTTATTAATAACACGGCTTGCAGCATCAGATTCTATGATGGCTGTAACTTCACTGTCTTATAATGTTCAATGTTTTACAGTGATCCCTAAGCTCAGCCTCCTGACAGCAGCCCAGAGCTCACCCAAGGATTCCATGGTCACTGAATCTTAAAGGGCTGGTTTAAGTTAACCTTTAAGTTAACTTTTAGTTTGTTATAGAATGGCCAATTCTTAGCAACTTTTCATTTGGTCCTCATTATTTATTTTTTATAGTTTTCGAATGATTTGCTTTATTCTTCTGACTCTTTCCAGCCAGTGATGGGTGAATTTCGCACCTTTTTTTGCATTTCGCTAATTTTTTGGAGAAGCGTTACGGCGGAAATTTTGCGAAATTTAAATTTACACCGCCTACGTCAATTTTGCCGCCCATGTCAGTTTTGACACCTGTGTCAATTTTTAAAGTCAACGGGCGTCCGAATAATGTTGATGCACGACAATTTTGATGCCGCAACTATTCCAAATTTTTTTTACGCCTGCGAATTTTCACAGCAGTTTTGCAAATTTATTCGCCGGCAGCAAAATGCGGAAATTCACCGCGCCTGCCGAATTTATTCTCCCATAACTGTTTCCAGCTTTCAAATGGAGCTCACTGACCCCATCTAAAAACAAATGCTCTGTAAAGCTATATATGTATTGCTATTGCTACTTTTTATTGCTTATCTTTCTATTCAGGTCTCTTCTATTCATATTCCAGTCTCTTATTCAAATCAATGCATGGTTGCTAGGGGAATTTGGACCATAGCAACTAGATACCTACTAAAATTCAAAACTGGAGAGGTGCTGAACAAAAGGCTAAAGAACACATTTATTAATAAATGAAGACCAGTTGCAATTTTGGGGCCGATTCACTATGGGTCGAATATCGAGGGTTAATTAACCCTCGATATTCGACTAGGAACTAAAATCGTTCGACTTCGAATATCGAAGTCGAACGATTTAGCGCAAATCCTGCGATCGATCGATCGAAGGATTTTTCATTCGATCGAACGATTAAATCCTTCGAATCGAACGATACGAAGGATTTTAATCCAACTATCGAAGGAATATCCTTCGATCAAAAAATCCCAGGCAAGCCTATGGGGACCTTCCCCATAGGCTAACATTGACTTCGGTAGCTTTTAGCTGCCGAAGTAGGGGGTCGAAGTTTTTCTTAAAGAGACAGTACTTCGACTATCGAATGGTCGAATAGTCGAACGATTTTTAGTTCGAATCGTTCAATTCAAAGTCGAAGTAGTAGTAGTCGAAGGTCGAAGTAGCCCATTCGATGGTCGAAGTAGCCCAAAAAACACTTCGAAATTCGAAGTTTTTTTAATTTGAATCCTTCACTAGAGCTTCATGAATCGGCCCCTTAATCTCTAAGTCATACTAAAATTAATTTTAAGATGAACAGCCCATTTAAAATGTTTTTGGTCTTATCTGTTCTAGGTGAAGTAGAACTTATACGACTGTCATAGAGAAACCATTTATACTGGTTACATATCAGGATGGGGGTCAGAAGATCTTGGTTTTACTGTGAATACCGTATTATTCTTCTGTTGATTTTTTTAATGCAGTGGAAGGGTGAGTATGGCTAAATTTGTATTGAATCAAAATTGTTTTCACTGCCAGAAGTGTAGGCTAACAAAGAACACATTCCAGCTGAGTTATTTTTTTTTTAACAAAACTCTCGTTCCCTATGTGGACGGCCATGTTGGAGAGCACACACTAACAGCTCACTTATTATACACATGCAAAATAAAAATAGAAAAGTAACTCCAGGCTGTGACTGATCTAACTGAACCTTTAACTGGGTGCTCACATGACCTGTTTACTGGAGAGGGTCTTTTGGCTTCATCACTTTCAACATTTGAGCTCCAGGAGGCCCTAAATCCAGAGGGCACCTACTAACATTGCAATGAAATGTGTTACTCATTTACTTCAATACCTGTGCCTGTTCCATAATTATTTTATTAGAGTGGAACACAGAACAGTGTAAAAGTGCTAATCCTACAGTAACCTTCATCAACACACAGTTAATAATATGCATTATATTAATTACATATGATGTAGTGATGAGATTTATCATAAAGTTCCTATTTGTTACCATCCCGTCAAAAGTGCTTTGCAGATAAATATGTAATTATGGTGTATGACATTTAGTTGTACTAGAAACAATCATTAACCACAAAAATCACCTTTTATTGTCATGGTTGGTATATCAGTGAGTATTCTCAGGTGTCACCCCTTTTGGGCATTTTGTCAGTGGTGGTAAAAGTTCCCCAAAAACCCAACTCTTGGAGACCAATTCACTATGGGTCGAATATCGAGGGTTAATTAACCCTCGATATTCGACTGTGAACTAAAATCGTTCGACTTCGAATATCGAAGTCGAACGATTTTGCGCGAATCCTGCGATCGATCGATCAAAGGATTTTTCGTTCGATCGAACGATTCGAAGGATTTTAATCCAACGATCGAAGGAAAATCCTTTGATCAAAAAATCACAGGCAAGCCTATGGGGACCTTCCCCATAGGCTAACATTGACTTCGGTAGCTTTTAGCTGCTGAAGTAGGGGGTCGAAGTTTTTCTTAAAGGGACAGTACTTCGACTATCGAATGGTCGAATAGTCGAACGATTTTTAGTTCGAATCGTTCGATTCGAAGTCGAAGGTCGTAGTCGAAGGTGGAAGTAGCCCATTCGATGGTCGAAGTAGCCCAAAAAAACTTCGAAATTCGAAGTTTTTTTTATTCTAACCCTTCACCCGAATTTAGTGAATCGGCCCCTTGATCTTGATCAAACCAGTGGTATAACTTGATATTACTGGGCCCCAGATTGAGCAGTTTTACCAATATTTGTTTAAATTATAAATTAATTAGGACCACATGGGACCTCTTTAACTCCTGAGCCCCCTGCAGCCATAGGGTCTGCTTCTTCTATAGTTACGCCCCTATAAGTAAAAGGACCCGAACTAGAGGTTATAGGCTGAACACACCTAAACCCATGAGTTAATTGTTTGTTTCTTATTCAGCCCAGTGATCACTTAGATCTGCGTTTTAGTGCAGTCACATTGTGTATGTTTCAAGCACAATATTATCCTTGTTCTGTGTTTGATGCATATTTAAAATTCAAATAAACCACAAAATACATATTAAACTGAAAAAAAGACCTGATGCACTAAAAATGTGTATAAATTGAGATGTTCAATAGATATACAGTATAGATATTGTATATAGTCAAATGCCTGTCTTTATAAGCGTTATTTATTAAAGTATGAACGCCAAAAACTCGAAAAAATTTTAGTTTTTATTTACTATAAAATCCAAATTTTTATTGGAAAAAAACCCATAATTTATTTATAATAACTCGAGGCAGCAAAAAGTCTGAATCCGAAAATGCACACAATGTCAGATCTGCTGAAGTTGTATGAAAGTCAATGGGAGAGGTCCCTATCCTATTCGGAAGCTTCTGTGGTCTCCGCTGGCAAAATCCGAAAAATACTGACTTTTTAGGAAAAAGCCTGAAATAATTGAGCGGTTCCGGAAATTCTTTTTTTGAAAAAATAGTACGATTTGGATTTTTGCTCTGATTTATACAGTTGCCCCTCGTTCCGATTAATTCAACCTTTTTAATAATAAATAAGGTCAAATTGTGGATTCTAGTTTGGTCTGACCTTTTATTCAATAAAATAATCAGAAAAAAAAAAAATCGGATTTTGATAAATAACCCCCTCTGTGTCGCACAGGGCTGCTGTAGAGCCACATTAGTTGGGATTCACTCCATCCAATTCCTGCAGAATAACAGGCACCTTGGGAATCAAACAGTGCAAGTAGTGATGGGCGAATTTATTCGCCAGGCGCAAATTCGTGGCGAATTTGCGCGATTCGGCGTCGGCGAATAAATTCGCGAAACGGCCGCGAAAATTCGCGGAAAAAATACGCCGGCGTCAAAAATTTTTTTTTGAAAAAAACTGACGCCGGCGCCAAAAACGGGCGCCGGCGTCGGAAAAACGTGCGCCGGCGTCAAAAACGTGCGTTTTTCGCCGTTTTGCGAATTTCGCTCAAAATTCGCGAATTTTTCGGCGAAGCGAAACTGCACAAATTCGCCCATCACTAAGTGCAAGGAATCATATAACAGTTATTTGAATTTGAAGTTTATTTTTCTGGTAAACTATAAAAGTATAATAACTAAAGCAAATGTGTATAAAATAGAACATTTTATCTCTCTCACAGGCAGGAATTGTCAGGAACAGACAGAGGCTCTACCAGGGTTTAAAATTGAGGCACCAGTAGAGGTGACAGTGCAGAGGGGACTCTGTGTGCTCATCCCCTGTAACTTTACTGTTGGTCCTGGTTATAACTTAACCAAAGATGCCATTGGAATCTGGTATAAAGGATATAATGGATATCACTATAGCAGAGTTGCAGCTTCTACTGACTCCTCTCAGTTCCCTGATACAACAAACGGGCGCTTTATATTCACTGGGAAAGTGAGTGCAGGAGACTGTTCCTTCTCTATCAGTGATGCACAACCAGGAGATGCTGACCAGTACCAGTTCAGAGTTGAGGATAAAGATGGTTTATTATTTACCTATGTTGGTATCACACCATCTGTATCTGTGACAGGTGAGTGAAAATAAAAGCAAATTGAATGTACAGGCTGCCGTTTTCATCGTGAAGAACCAAACAGATCATTAGACAGTGTAAAAGGCAGAACAGGGACTGGAGGCAACATGACAACAAACTGTCATAAATCATCATCATCATCATCATCATCACTGACTGTTGCTCTTTTATTATTATGTTATTTATATAGCACAGACATATGCCACGGAGCTTTGTAAAGGTTGTACATCAGTGATAGTCCTTTATCTCATTAAAGGGACAGTTCAGTTGAGTAAGTACGATGTAGAAAGTGATATTCTGAGACAATTTTATTATTTGTGGGTTTTCAGTAATTTTGCTTTATCATCCGGCAGCTCTCCGGCAGTTTGCAATTTCAGCACTCTGGTTGCTAGGGTCCAAATTGCCCTAGTAACCACTCACTGATTTGAATAAGAGACTGGAATATCGAAGTCGAAGGATTTACCGCCAATTCGTTCGATCGAACGATCGAAGGAAAATTTAATTTAAATCCATCGGTTGAACGATTTTCCTTCGATCAGAAAATTGTTAGGAAGCCTATGGGGACCTTTCCTATAGGCTAACATTGCACCTCGGTAGGTTTTACTTGGCGAAGTAGGGGGTCGAAGTTTTTTTTAAAGAGACAGTACTTCGACTATCGAAAGGTCGAAAAGTCGAACGATTTTTAGTTCAAATCGTTCGATTCGAAGTCAAAGTCGTAGTCGAAGGTCGAAGTAGCCAATTCGATGGTCGAAGTAGCCCAAAAAACTTTTGAAATTCGAAGTATTTTTTCTTCTATTCCATCACTCAAGCTAAGTAAATGTGCCCCAGGGGCAGATTAATCAAAGGTCAAGGTGAATTTTCGAATTAAAAAGAATTTGAGTTTCAAGCAATTTTTTGTGTATTTCGACTAAGGAATAGTCCAAATCCGATTCGAATTTTATAACAATTAGAAAATTCGAAAATCAAAATTTATCATGTAATGTCTCTTTAAAAATTCGACTTCGAACACTCGACATCTAAAACCTGCCAAATTGCTGTTTTAGCCTATGGGGGACCTCCTAGAGGTCAATTGGTGGACTTTGAAAAATCAAAGTTTGTTTGGGAATTCGCTATTCCTCAGATTCGTACGATTCAAATTCAGCTGAATACGGACCTATTCGATCGAAAACAGACCTATTCGACCAAAAAAAAAAACTTCAACTTAATTTCGTTTGATCTTCTTGAATTTCGAAGCTTTTTCAATTTGAAATTCAACCCTTGATAAATATGCCCCTTAACGTCAATTTAAACAGTTTATAAAGGTCATATGTATGTATTTTTTTGTTTAAATATTAGGGATGCACCGAATCCAGGATTCGGTTCGGGATTCAGCCAGGATTCGGCCTTTTTCAGCAGGATTCGGCCGAATCCTTCTGCCCGGCCGAACCGAATCCTTATTTGCATACGCAAATTAGGGGCTGGAGGGAAATTGCGTGACTTTTTGTCAGAAAACAAAGTAGTAAAAAATGTTTTCCCCTTCCCAACCCCAATTTGCATATGCAAATTAGGGTTCAGATTCGGTTTGGTATTCGGCCGAAACTTTTGTGAGAGATTCGGGGGTTCGGCCAAATCCAAAAAAGTGGATTCGGTGAATCCCTATTAAATATAACAAAAAAAACCCCTCATTGAACAAACTTTCTTGTCAGCTGCAGTAACATCAAAGTCATACGCCAAAATAAATCATTATTGTTACAGTTTAACAACTAGTCTGATTTAAAGAAACGTAACATGGGGTTAAAATTTCTGAGCGCATTAATGCATGGACAAACCATACACATACGTTAATGACTGTGATTAGTGATGGATGAATTTATTCGGCAGGCACGAATTCGCAGAAAATTTACGTATTTCGCTGCCGGCAAATACATTTTTGAAACTCCTGCAAAATTTTGGGATGCGTGACCAAAAAGCTGCTTGCGTCAAAATCATTGCAAGCGTCAACACTATTCGGACGCCCATTGATTTTAACGGCAGTGTCAAAATTGACGTGAGAGACTTTTCAGACACAAATTCCAAAATCGGACGCGGGCGTCCGTTTTTGATTTTCTATTCTCTTTGGAAATCTTGCGGGAAATTTGCAAATGTTTCGACAAGTCGAAATGGGAGACGTTCGCCCATCACTAACTGTGATGAACCACGATCAACAAGTTAAGATTATAATTGTTTATTTAGAATCATTTGAGCATTGTATCAAAAATTATTTGTTGGAGGAGGGCAGTCATCAGCATGTGATAAAAAGGCAGTTCATCTTTACATTAACGTTTCATATATCATAGAATGGCTAATTCTAAGCAACTTTTCAGTTGGTCTTCATTATTAGTGATTATCTTATTAATTCACCATTCAGAACTTGGCGAGTGGCAAACTAGACTTGGGTGAAAAGGGTAACAAATAGAACATTTCTCAGTTTGATAAATGACTGGATTTTCGTTTCTTCGCATGAGCGAAAATTAGACTGGCGAAACAGCGTGAAAGTTCTCTAGAGCTGAGTATTTCCTCAAGTGAACTGTGTTACTTGCCTTTTAGTAAACTGGTCTGTGAATTGTCATTCTGGCAAATTTTTGTCAAAAAAACTTAATATGCTCTTTAGTAAATGTGTCCCAAAAGTTAATTTAAAGGTGAAATACCCATTTAAAACACTGTGCTGCTGTTTAACACAGATCTGCATTTCTGCTTAATGAGGGTATACATGGAGTTCTTAAAGAAAAGTAAATAATTCAGCTCTCTTAATTCAGACTTCAAGGGTTAACCTCTGATTCCTTTCTGCCATATTCCTCTTGTTTTATTTACAGGCAATGCACATTACTGCTGCCTGGATCATTGCTTTTGGTTGTAGAACAACAAGATAACAACATGAGTGCTGTAAAATTCTGTTATTTAACTTTAAAATTTCCAGTGTCCTCCTCGTTGCCTGACTTTAGGTGCAGTGTAGTGAGGGGAGAATTTGGGCCGCTTCTCTCCGCCGAAAAATTCACAAATTTACTACAAAATTCGCGTAACAGCGAAAAATTTTGTCCAAATGCATTCAAGTCAATAGGCGTCTGAATGATTTTGATGCGCAACAATTTTATTTGCGTGACTATTCTGATGGATTTTTTGACAGCAAATTTTCGCTGCAGTTTCAAGAATTTATTCTCTGGTCATGAAACGTGGACATTCACCAGACTGGCACATTTTTTTGCCCATCACTAGTTTAGTCTTCTTGCTTCACTTTCCATTAGATCAACTGATTTTTACAGCACTTTTCTTATTAATGAGCCAGTGGGGAGGCCACTGGGAAAGAAAATACAAGGGACAATCTACATTCCATGAAATGTTTTTGCAGGTATGGGATCTTTTATCCGGCAACCCATTAACTAAAAAATTATGGCAAGGCATTCCTCATTTTAATACATGCAATTGTGCAGAATTCATCAGATAGGGCTTGCCTAAAGTTGCAAAGGAGCATGTATGGGCAAAATAAATTTTCTTAAATGCATCAATGTGCTTTTAAATTTTACATCCATTTGTGCACTTAGCAATTTGCCCTCATTTCATAATACCTGCTTTTCTCATTCTCCTTACAGGCCTAAAAGAACCTGATATATCTCCCACTGGGAATCTGACCGCTGGTGAAGAAGTGACTGTGACTTGCACTGCTCCTACACACTGTCCTGGGCTCTCTCCAACCTTCACATGGGAAGGAAGTGTAAATACAGAAAATACACAGAATAATACATTGAGGCACCAAGATGGGAACGTCACCTACTGGTCAACTATCACTTTCACTCCATCACTGAGTGACCATAATTCCTCCTTAACCTGCACTGTGACTTATAAACATGAGTCTGCTACAACAAGCATCACCTTGAATGTTATATGTGAGTTTTCTTTTATCGTGTTTTTTTTCTTTTTTTTTCTATACACAAGCAGTAGCTTTTCACCTTTTCAATGGCATTTCCCATTTGTTTATGTCTATCTATTTATCTTAAAGGAATTGTTCAGTATAAAAAAACTGGGTAAATAGATAAATAGGCTGTGCAAAATAAAAAATGTATCTAATATAGTTAGTTAGGCAAAAATGTAATGTATAAAGGCTGGAGTGACTAGATGTGTAACATAATAGCCAGAACATTACTTTCTGCTTTTCAGCTCTCTTGGTTTCCACTGATTGGTTACCAGGCAATGGCCAATCAGTGACTTGAGGGGAGGCCACATGGGTCATAACTGTTGCTTTTGAATCTGAGCTGAATGCTGAGGATCAATTGTAAACTCACTGAACAGTTATGTCCCATGTGGCCCCCCTTAAAGTCATTGACTCATTAACTCAGAGTTAGAGAGCTGAAAAGCAGGAAGTAGTGTTCTGGCTATTATGTTACACATCCAGTCACTCCAGCCTTTATTCATTACATTTTTGCCCAAGTCACTACATTAGAAACATTTATTATTTTGCACAGCTTATCTATTTACCCAGTTTTTACATTGAACTGTTCCTTTAAAGAACAAATCAAGGTCCAATAGGGATGGGCGAATTTGACCCATTTCGTTTCGCCAAAAATTTGCCGCCAGCGAAATGTTGCCAACACTTTTTTTTTTTTGACGCACGACGCCATACAAGTCTATGGCCGTCATTTCTGCGGCGAAACAAGGCGAAAAAATGTGCCCATCCCTACCAATAAGTTTGTTATTTTGTTTGTTCTAATAACTAGGGCTGCCATATCTGTGCCTGGACTATGCAGCTAAAGTTTCAGCTGTGTATTCACTACTCCAGATTCCCATAGGGTATGTAATGTGCATGTAATATGCAGAATAATTTGTATGAAGCAACACCATTTCTTTCCTACTCCTTCTCCATGGGGAGAAATAAGGAGTGTTGCAGGGCATGATTTGCCTTGCTGGAGAATGTTGTATAGTATTGGAGCTCCTCATTGCAAGGACCTCATCCGAAAACCTATAGAGAGGAAATGATGGGCAGCTAAAAACAGGAGATATGTCCAACACCCCAAAAATCAAAAATAGCATACTAAAACCAGCACAGCATCACTATTGTTAAAGAAAATGATCATCTTGTCTCTTTTAAAATGGCGCTGGTTCACAATGTGCTTGGTGAGTAGAGGGTTCTGCTGCAGTTGGACGTATCAGAAAATGAAGGTGAATGCCAAGAGCAAGAAGATATGAACAGTTGCACACTTACCTCAGACAGTTGACATCCAAATCCAATATTAAAAGCTTGCTTCAAGAAGTCAATTCCACTATCAACTAGTGCTGCTACAGACATTTAACAATATGCCTAAAGGGCATCTATCGTGAATATTACAATTTAATAGAAGCATTATCTTTCTGAAATTAGACATTTTCTAAATATAATCAATTAAGAATTCTGTACCGTTTATAAAATAATGAAGTTACTCTTCACTCACCCTCTCTCATCATCTGTCTATCTTTTTTCTCTCTTCGTGCAGTAGATGGAGTCAGATTTTGATTGACAGTTACTGTAGGTCTAATAGATGCTTTGAAAAGGATCGCACCCTTTGCCTAGAAGTTGTATTAGTACACTATTTCAGAATCACTGGCTCTGATGGAAATCCTGTTGCTCTGCGTTCAGGGTATGTGCTAGAGTCAGTTTTTTTGTTACCTTTTGCTTGTGTCAATTATTAGCAGAGTCATGCAGGCATTACACAACAGTAAGCTTTCACTTTCACTTTTTAAGCTACCAGGAAGTATGCACAGTATAAGTCTGGGCACAGTGACATCTACAGGCCATTTGTATAAACACCACAACCTCTGCATGAAGAGAGCATGAAGAGTAACAGGTTGCTGAGAGTGAAATACTAAAGATTTCTGATTATTTCATGAACAGAGCAAAGGCACCCAATATAAATGGGTACTTATTTTGCCTAATCGCTAGGGATGATGGAATATATGCTCACTTCATGAAACAGAGACGTTCTTACACAATTTACAACTGGAAAAAGTTGCATTACAATTCTGGGAGGTCCCTACTGATCGTAGCTTGGAGCCAGACTTCACACTACAGGGCGAATGGAAAACTCAAACACCATGACTGGATCTCTGGGCAAGAAGAAATTATATTTCATGCCCCTCCCCAATTCCTCTGCTGTGAAAAGTTTGTACAGATCAATGTTTACTTTCATATGACCATTAAGATGTCATGAAATTCTTCTCTTTTTCAGCTGCACAGAAGCCTCATACAAATCTCCTGATTGCTGGACTCTGTATTGTATTTATCACGCTTGTGCTGGTAATAGTGGTGTTCATATTCAGATGGATGAGAAAGTGAGTCTTCAGTTATTTATTACTTTATCATTATTATTACTTTATCATACTATCTCTTCCAGGATTGGTGCTTTAAACCAGAGGGATAAAAGTTAGTGATGGGCGAATTTATTCGCCAGGCGTGAATTAGCGGCAAATTTGCACGATTCGCCACCGGCGAATAAATTCTCGAAATGGCAGAGAAAATTTGCTGGCAAAAATTCGCTGGTGTAAAAAAAAAATGGACGCCGGCATCAAAAAAACAGATGCCGGTGTCAAAAATGGACGCCGGCGTCAAAAACGAGACACCAGAGTCATTTCACAAATTTTTCACCGTTTCAAAAAAAATTTCACAAATTTTCACACAAAGCTAAATGGTGCAAATTTGCCCATCACTGATAAAAGTTCCTTTTTAATCATTTTTTCTCTTGTGCAAAAAACACATATTCAAGAATCATGTAGTGGGGCTACAGAAGTAAAAAAAGGTGATCTAGAAGCAGAACTAAGTCCAATACATGATGAACTGGGCCTCCTAGGGTAACAAGTTGTGGTGAAGAATTTTTTGGGTCAGACTTATCTAAGGAACTGCCCATTACTGCCTTAGAATTACCTGCCCAAAGGCACAATAATGCAGTGTTGCAAATGAATAAATGTATTGATAAGTGATGAGTGAATTTATTGGTCAGCCATAAATTTGTGCAATTTTTTTTTTCTGCGAAACTGCAGTGAAAATTTGCAGCAGAAAAATTTGCAGAGAAAGAATGCTCATAAGAAAAAATGCCCATAAGAAAAAATGCCCAGTGACTTTAATGCATTTGGACAAAAAAGTCACCATAAGAAAAAACACCCATTATATCATTTTGAAAGGTAAATATGCTGATCTGCCTATACAGCTGATTAATGTCTACGTACCCAATACGAACAAGCTTAGATTTCTGAAACGGATTCTAGGGACCGAATTATTTGACCCATTGATGTATACGGTGTTTGGGGGTGACTTTAATTTTGTATATTCGCAGCACTTGGATAGGTCGCACCCTTCCCTTGACCATACTGTACAAACCCACTCTGTAGAATTTAGGAAATTCCTACGTCAAAACTCTTTCTTTGATTCTTGGAGGATTGATCACCCTAATCAACGCCAATATACTTTTTATTTGTTTGCACATAAAGCCCATACCCGAATTGATTATTTATTTATTTCGCATCCTTGTTTGCATTTGAAATTTACCACTGACATTGCACCGATTACGTGGTCTGACCACGCTCCGATTAGCTGAACCCTACACATAGCCAAGTTGCCCCCTAAGGACCCTCATTGGCGGTTGAATGAGACGTTGTTACATGATCCCGAGGCTTTTCATTCCATAGAAACACACTTAAGGGAATACTTCCAGCTTAATGCAGGCTCAGTATCAACGCTGGCAACCCTATGGGAAGCTCACAAAGCGACAATTAGAGGCCATATTATTGCTCTTACCTCACATAAGAAGAAACAATACTCCCAAGCTCAATTGTCTGCTTATAAAACCTTGCAGGACTTGGAAAACCGATATAATGAGCACCAGACAGATTCCGTATTAAATCAATTAATCACACAAAGGAGGGAATTAGCAAACATTAAACATCAGGCTGCTGAGAAAGCGCTTATATGGACCAGGCAATGTTATTATGAGAAAGGGGATAAGCAGCATACGTTGTTGGCCAATAAATTGAGAGAGCAAGCTGTTCATACCCGAATTACTTCCATACATACTGATTCTGGCCACTTAATTTACAATCCAACCCAGATTGGAGACCAGTTAAACTGTATAACTTGGAGGCCAATCTTCCTCCTTTAGATCCGACCCTTTTTCAAACAACTCTGTCTGATTTCTTACTCCAAACAGACATTCCCCATTTTAGTGCTGAAGACCTAGAACAGCTTAACAGGGTGATATCAGTTGAGGAAGTTCTCTCAACCTTGAAACACCTACCCAACGGAAAGGCCCCTGGCCCTGATGGCCTACCCTATAGTTATTACAAGTTATATAAGCATATTCTGGTACCATATTTAGTCCCTTTGTTCAATGGCTATTTGCAGGGAATGCCAATCCCCACTACCGACCTTACTTCGTATCTTACTTTAATCCCCAAAGACGGCAAAGATGCTCAGTTTTGCTCTAATTACCGACCTATTGCTTTGCTGAATTCCGATTTGAAGCTTTTTTCAAAATTATTGGCAAACTGGTTGGCCCCGATCCTCCCTAGAATTATTCATTATGATCAGGTGGGTTTCATACAAGGTCGGCAGGCGGGAGATAACATTCGCAGGACGGTTGACCTTATTGAAATTGCCAATAAATGTGAGGATCAAATGCTTGTGTTGAGTTTAGATGCCGAGAAGGCGTTTGATCGACTGAGATGGCCTTACCTTTTTTCTCTGCTGCAGCATCTTAATTTATCCGGGCCCTTTCTGACAGCTCTTACAAGCCTATATAGCTTCCCAACGACTTACCTGAAATTTCCTGGCCAGACTGATAAACCAATTTCGATCAAAAATGGGACCCGACAGGGTTGCCCTTTGTCCCCCCTGCTCTATGCAAACAGCATTGAACCGTTGGCCAGCTATATTAGAAACAGTCCGGATATTTTGGGAATCTCTGTCAAAAACTGTGACTATAAAATTGCGTTATTCGCTGATGATGTATTACTAACGCTAACTCGGCCTGTCATTTCCCTTCCAAATTTATACACAATATTGGAGAAATATGGGGCACTCTCGGGTCATAAATTAAATTTGAGTAAAACTGAGGCTTTGCCCTTAAATATCCCACCAATCGGCTTAAATACTCTGAAGGCAGATTTTCATTTCAACTGGAGGACGTCCTCCATAACGTACTTAGGAACTCAGATAACTCCACATTAAACAGATTTATTTAAACATAACTATGCTCCTTTGATACTTCAGACAAAGAAATTGTTGACAAAATGGGCTGGACACTCCCTATCCTGGTTTGGTAAAATTGCTTCTATTAAAATGAGTATCTTGCCCAAATTCTTGTATTTATTTGAGACCTTGCCAGTAGCGGTTCCGTATAGAGTTCTCAAAGAAATTCAGACTATCTGCCACCAATATATCTGGAATTACCGTAGACACTGGATATCACAATCAGTAATGCTTTCGCCGACCGATAGGGGAGGCCTGGGAGTTCCATCTTTTGCCAAGAACTATGAGGCATCACAACTAAGGCAACTCTTGTCATGGTCACATTGGGTACCTTATACCACCTGGGGGCAAATCGAAAACCAGTGGCATGATAAAGGACACTTAAATGCGTTTATATGGAACCCGACTGGGTCTACCCCATCCATGCAGGACTTCCTTTCCTCTACAAAGCTAACTCTGCGGTTATGGGAAAGGCTCAGATGGAAATTTAAACTCTCCTCCGATCGGCCCCTAGGCACGATATATCTCAATAATGCCTTTTTTCTGCCCAGCCGATCAGTGGACTTTTGTTCTAGTTTGTCTGAAACTCGTATGCATACTGTCAATGATTTATTGGACTCAAAAACTAAACTGATTCTACCCTTGGCTGATCTCACTAGGAGAGCTCCCCACATTCGCTTGCATCTATTTGAATATTTCCAGGTCAGACATTTTGTTGCCTCGTATAGTACCAGTGCACAACATACCATTCTGACCGAATTTGAGAAAGTGGCTAAGGCCGGCCTCCCCCAAAAGGGTTTGATATCTAGGATATATAAAATGCTACAGACCAGCCCGACTTGCCACTCTTATATGCTGAAATGGGACAATATATTACCTCAGCCATTGACTGAAGCAGAATGGTTCACTATCTGGCAAAATGCTAAAAGTATGGTAACATGTGTTAAGCAAAGAGAGAATATCTACAAGATATTGATGTTTTGGTACCATACCCCGCAACAACTAAACAAATTTTTCCCTGATCATCCGGATGTTTGCTGGAGAGGATGTGGGGAAGTAGGCTCACTCCAACATATTTTCTGGTCTTGTCCTATCTTACAGCATTTTTGGGAAGAGGTGATGAAGCTATTGAACATGGTATTAGGCCAGCCAGTTACGAAGGACATTTCTACCTTTCTACTTGGGAAATCGCTCCCTAACATACGACGGAAAGCTCAGAAATTAGTTAACCACATACTGACGGCAGCTCGCCAGGCAATTGCAGCGAAATGGAAGATGTTTCACACACCTACCCTGGCTGAAGTGCTTACTAGAGTGGAATCAAATAGGAATTTCGCATCTAGGATTGCTTACATTCGGAACACCATGACACAATTCCTGGAAATATGGTCTCTTTGGGACCTACGGAATGTAAATTAGTTGTAGGGTCAATTGTGTATTACTGAAAACCAAACCAGGCAAGGGAGTCCTGTTTTGTACATTTTCTTAACTGGTCTGCTTCTTCAATTTGGTCCATCTACCCGTCATGTTGGCTACCCTTTTGTACCTCATGTGTAAACATTGACTGGCACATTTATATATACAGATGCAGCCACTTTGGTTTGTCTGTTTGACACAGAATAACTAAACACAGATATCCCATTTATCTCATTTAACACAGAAAACTGCGTCACAACATCCCATCTAATTAAAGCATTCACCATTGTGAACAATGGAGCTTTGGTATGCTAATGAAAAGGTTAAATGCATTAAATGAGTTAAGATGACTTAAGATAACACAGTTTCTTCAATTACCCCTGAGTCATGACGCATTTAACTCACAAATCCAAGTGGCTTCATCTGTACTTATGTATGTATGTATGTATTTCATATGTCTTTTCGTATGTTTTTTGTATACTGCTGAACCCACTCATTTTTTTTTCTTCTTTTTTTTTTTGAATACCTTCTTTTTTTTTTGTTTTCTGATGAAAAATTTCAATAAAACTATAAGTTACAAAAAAAAAAAGAAAAAACACCCATTGACTTTAATGCATTATCACAAACAAGTTGCCATAAGTAAAAACACCCTTTGGACTTTAATACATATGGAGCGAGTAAAATTGTTGCTCATGTAAAAACTATCACAAGTAAAACTGCCCATTTTCGCAATTTTTTTTGGCGCAGCAAAGCAGGACGGGTTCACTCATCACTAGTGTTGATGTTTTTCAAGGTTTAGAATGTTTGTAAAACATGAGTAAAGAGCATTGGGTATGCCAAATGTTTTTTCATTGTTTTAAAAATATTCAGCTTGAGTTATTTTAATAAACAAATGACAGGTTTGAAAATGTATGTATGCAACCTGATAGTACTGTATATGGTATGTATATAAAACAAAGATTAACTCTGATCTACTGCTTTTTCATCCTTGTTATTAGTGATGGGCGAATTTATTCGCCAGGCGCGAATTCGCGGCGAATTTGCGCGTTTCGCCGCCAGCGAATAAATTCGCGAAACTCGCGCGAAAATTCGCGTCAAAAATTCGCCGGCGTCAAAAAAATTTTTTTTCGAAAAATGGACGCCGGCGTCAAAAACGGGCGCCGGCGTCAAAAACGGGCGCCGGCGTCGAAAAAACGGGCGCCGGCGTCAAAAACGAGACCCCGGCGCTGTTTCGCGAATTTTTCGCCGTTTCGCGAATTTCGCGCGAAATTCGCGAATTTTTCGGCGAAGCGAAACGGCGCAAATTCGCCCATCACTACTTGTTATTACTACTAATTCACTATTGCATTCCTGTAATTTTCATAGGAAGAAGGAGTTACAGGACAGAACTACTAAAGAGATGCCTAAAAGTGATGGTGATGTGATTGTCAATGATATAGAGAATATGAAAAGCTCTAGCAATGTAAGTGGCCACGTTGTGTCTCATCTATAGTATAATTCTCATTGTATATGTAAATGTGTGCTTCTGGGTTTTTTGTCCTGCAAAATACAAAGATTATTCGATGAGAGACAGTCAGTTGTCTGTAGTAGATGGCAGAAATAACAAATGTAAGTTAACAGAATGTCCTAGGAGTATTCTTAACTGAGAAGGAATTGTGGATTTTTGTGGATAACAAACTGTGCAACACTAAGTCATGTCAGTTAGTGATTACAACTTAACTTGTTGGATGAAATAGTAATTTTGCCTCCTAATAGATCTCTGGTAAGGCCTCATCTTGAGTATGCAAAGCAGTTTTGGACTCCAGAAGGATATAAATGAGAGAATGCAGTAACTGTGCAACTAAACTGTTTAAAGGGATGGAAGATTTAAATAATGAGGGTAGACTCAAGGTAGACTCAAGGTTGGGGTTGTTTTCTCTGGAAAAAAAACTTGCCAGGGAACATGATTACTCATGATTACATAACAAGTACAGTATAGACAGATAATAGAGAATCTACGTTTATAAGGAAAATAACTAAAAGCCAGAGGCCTTCCCTTTAGACTTATGGAACTGAACTTTTTTTGAAGCAGCAAAATTGGTTCCTAATAGTGATGGGCGAATTTATTCGCCAGGTGTGAATTCTCGGCGAATTTGCACGATTCACCGCTGGAGATTAAATTCGCAAACCGCCCTCGAAAATTTGCTGGCGTCAAAAAAACAAGACACCGATGCCGTTTTGCGAATTCCGCGCGCAATTCTGTAATCTTTTGGCAAAGCGAAACAGCGCAAATTCGCCCATCATAAATTCCTAATGATGAGGGCAGTCGGGGTGGGGACTGGCCTCCCAGGCGATGTTGTGATACTAGATTTGTTTAATGCCTTTACTTTGACTTGACTTCTTAAACAAGCATAATATCCAAAGCTATTAGGATCTTAAGATCTACAATTAGTTAGTACAGGTATATATATATATATATACTGTATGTATATAACACAAGTTGAGCAGCCCTTGCCACTGCTTCAAGCCCCACAAGCAGGCCATCTATAGACAATATTTAAATAGTTACAAAGGTATGAGGAACACTTGTACGGTACTTCCCCAGCATTATATAATATACTGTATATTTTAATAGGTCTTGTTCATCTTTATATTTTAAATTAAGTACAATACAAGCACTGTATGTTATATCCCATATAGTCACACACAAACATGAATTGATTTTCTGCAGGAATCCTACATGGACACAGAGGAAGCAAAACAAGATAAGGATAATTCTGATTTACATATAAACAATGAAAAAGAAGTACAATATGCCTCCCTCGACTTCTCAAAAATAAAACCAATGGAAGCTCCTCAACCCAAGATCATATATTCTGAGGTCAAACGCAATTAACCCTGGAGATATACTGAAAGAACACATGGATGTACATATAGAAGGACTGCTGTACTGTAAAGACTTGTAAAGACAAAGTAGATAAAGGAAGCTGCAGGTTATGTCTAATTGTCAGGATCTTTTCCATGACTAGTGATGAGCACATTTTTCCACCAGCGATGGATTTGCAGCAAAATTCCGCATTTCACCATCTGCTCATTTGTTTGTGAAAGTGCAGCAAAAAAATTCACTATGACATAAAAGTCGCAGTGACATAAAAAGTCACCATAAGAAAAAAACACTCATTGACTTTAATGCATTTGGACTAAAAAAGTCACCATAAGAAAAAAACACTCATTGACTTTAATGCATTAGGACTAAAAAAGTTACCATAAGAAAAAACGCCCATTAACTTTAAAGGGTAATTCAACCCCCACTAATAAAACCCCCTACCCTAAATAGTCCCTGCCCCCCACAGGTGATCACACCTGTAAGTGCCCCTAATCCTATACTCGCCTGTAAGTGCTCACAGGCGCCATTTTCCCAAAGAAGACTGAAAAGCCAAAGAAGGCGCCAATGAGCTCCACTGAGCTGTCTTCCTGAACATGGCAGCACTTTCTACATTTCACATAAGTTTGTTACTGTAACAACAAGGGGCCCATTTACTTAGCTCGAGTGAAGGCATAGAATAAAAAAAACTTCAAATTTCGAATGATTTTTTTGGCTACTTCGACCTTTGACTACGACTCGAACGATTCAAACAAAAAATCGTTCGAATATTCGACCATTCGATAATCGGAGTACTGTCTCTTAAAAACAAAACTTAGACCCCCTAGTTCGCCACCTAAAACCTACCAAAGTGCCATGTTAGCCTATGGGGAAGGTCCCCATAGGCTTTGTAACAATTTTTAGGTCGAAGAAAAATCGTTCGATCGATGGATTAAAATCCTTTGAATAGAACAATTCGAAGGATTTAATCATTCGATCGAACTATTTGTGGTAAATCCTTCGACTTCGATATTCGAAGTCAAAGGATTTACATTCGACCCTATGTAAATCTGTCCCCTAAAATATGGACACTGAGGCACTCAATGGATTCCACAAGGGTCCTTATTCAAAGCTACATTAAAACATCTCCATGCCTTACACATTTTATGCCCTAAGGGCATATAATCAACTGGTCCATGATCAACCCAACCATTCAGTTTATGCTCCTCCTGCTGAGAGTCTGAGGCTGGTGCACCTGGGCCACTTTTTCTACTGGGTTAGTGTTTTTTCATATTTTGGTCTCTGGTGTCCCTTGTCCTTTCTACAACTGTTCACTGCGACATCAACACATTTCCCCTTAATGTTGCACATATCATCTTTAAAGAAAATATTACACTGAGAAACTACCTTTGCCGGTATTTTAAGATTATACAATATGAACAAATGACTGGGGATCCAATAACTGTTTGGCCACCAGCCAAGAATGTAGAAATTAGGATAAATATTGTAATGATTTTTCTTGAATGCATTTAAAATAAGATGTTTTGTTATCAATTGCCACATAATAAATCTGGTTTAATGAAAGAATTATTAATTATTGTTTTGACCTGCTTTATTGAATTTTATATATGTTCTGCTCTTAAACTAAAACCTCTGATTTTTAGAGATTTTAACAGACATGGTGGAATTTTCTTCCCCCTATTTCCTCTCTAGTGTATAACAAATGGCTCAAAGTGCCCACTGATATCTAAGGTCATGTTGAAGATTTACAATACAGGTACAGAGTTTTTGCTGGAGTTGGAGCAACCTATCAGAATTGTGCTTTCTTCAGTGTACCTGCACTTGACCAATCAATCTATCACCAGTTTGTTTTGATGAACATAAGCAGAACTTGCTGTAGTCACATATCCACAAACAGTTTCACGGCAGAATATTATCTGAGCACTTTTGCTTATTTTATCTTGTAACCCCGAATATAAGGAAATAAATGTGAAAAAGTTTTGTAGTTACTTTTATTATTATCATTATTATTATTAACATGTATTTATATAGCGCCAACATATTGCATAGTACTGTAAAGTAAATGTGATTGTACAACTAAATCACATGAATTCTATACATAGAACATATGGAGTTTGTAAGCTGCGGGATCCATAACAGACACTTTTTTTTCTCTTTAAGGGGCATGTTTACTAACATTGGAGATAAATATTTGGAGAGATTTCTGGAGATGTTGCCCATGGCAACCAATCAGCAATTAGATTTAAACAGCCACAGCCAAGTTAGAAAACAAAAGCAAAGATCTGATTGGTTGCTACGGGCAACATCTCCAGAAATCTCTCCAGATATTTATCTCCAATGTTAGTAAACATGCCCCTACGACATTTTATTTACATAAAGGGGTGACCATTTCAGGATACAAAACAAATCATAAAAATAACTCCTGCCCACTGGGCTCTAGGGATGTAGCGAACTGTTCGCCGGCGAACTAGTTCGCGCGAACTTCGACTGTTCGCGTCCGCCGAATGTTCGCGAACGTCGCGCGACGTTCGCCAATACGAGTTCGCGTTCGATTCGAACAAAAATCGTTCGACCATTCGACCATTCGATTCCTTCGACCGCTAAAATCGAAGGATTTTCGTTCGAATCGAACGATCGAAGCCATTCGATCGAATGAAATCATTCGATCGAATGGCTTCGATCGTTCGATTCGAACGAAAATCCTTCGATCGAACGATTAAAATCCTTCGATCGTTCGAATCGAACGATTTTGCGGATGTTCGAAGTTCGCGAACTGTTCGCGAACTGTTCGCATTTTTGCTGGTGTTCGCGAACGGCATTCGCGAACACATAAACGGCAGTTCGCTACATCCCTACTGGGCTCTACCTTTACACATGAAGCGTTCCCTTACTACACTGGGCCCCTTGTGGACTACCAGTAAGCAAACACATAAGTTGGGGGTCACCCCTGTACTCACTGTTCTCCTGGGGGATTGCTCAGCCTCCTGGCTTTTCTCAGACAGACTCTGTGTCACTAGGTCTCGGCTCTCTCTGCACCTTGTAGTAGCAAATGGCGCCCCAGCCCCTCTGGGAGTTCCTCACACAGGCAGGTGTCCTTCCTGCTCTGAGTCCTGCTCTGAGAGACCTTCCTAACAGCCTCACTAGAACTAAATACCTTTCAACAGTACAGACTTCCTGTGGAAGGTGAGCGCCAATCTGTGAGCTGGACTTCTGGATTGGAGTACCTGGAGTGCCTGTTCTTTCCAGAATACTCCAGCTTCCAGGACTTGGCCACCAAAGCCTTTAAACAGAGAACATATTCTATGTCTATTAACACCCATCTTGGTGCCTACCTCTCCCACTATGGAGATCTTAAAGGGATACTGTCATGGGATAAAAAATTTTTTTCAAAATGTATCAGTTAATAGTGCTGCTCCAGCAGAATTCTGCACTGAAATCCATTTCTCAAAAGAGCAAACAGATTTTTTTATATTCAATTTTGAAATCTTACATGGGGCTAGACATTTTGTCAATTTCCCAGCTGCCCCAAGTCATATGACTTGTGCTCTGATAAACTTCAATCACTCTTTACTGCTGTACTGCAATTTGGAGTGATATCACCCCCCCAGCAGCCAAACAACAGAACAATGGGAAGGTAACCAGATAACAGCTCCCTAACACAAGATAACAGCTGCCTGGTAGATCTAAGAACAACAATAGTAAAAACCCATGTCCCACTGAGACACATTCAGTTACATTGAGAAGGAAAAACAGCAGCCAGCCAGAAAGCATTTCTCTCCTGAAGTGCAGGCACAAGTCACATGACATGGGGCAGCTGGGAAATTGACAAAATGTCTAGCCCCATGTCAGATTTCAAAATTGAATATAAAAAAATCTGTTTGCTCTTTTGAGAAATGGATTTCTTCGAATCCTTCACTAGAATTTAGTGAATCAGCCCCTAAATGTTACATGATTTTCTAATAGACTTAAGTTATGAAGATCCAAATTATCCAGAAAATCTCAGGGCCCGAGAATTCTGGATAACAGGTCCTATACCTGTAATAAAATTGGTACTTGTGTAACAACCATTATTGGAGAAGCTATAGTATAATGATGAATAAAGTCGTTCCTGTGTTCATCTGCGAGACTGTGTGGACCTCCAGTTTATTCTCCTCTAGTGTGTAACTTTGATGGTGATGTGCATCCTAAATGGTTAATTCAGCCAATTACTAATAATATTATATTATTACAGGCAGGAGACGATGGTGACAAGGGGGAAGTATGAGAAGATAAAAGGCAAATAAGCCGGTGTTATGATGCAAAAGAAAACTTCACAAGTGAAGAATATGCACATTTGCAAAATATGGTAACCATGGTAATAAGAAAATAAAACACAGACAAGCTCATTTACAAATGTTCCAATAGGGGGGAAGCCTTTCAGCAGTTACTGTTATACAAGGTTCCTACGCAGTCTCTTTTAATGATGGCCACATGCCTTCCCACTGTACAGATGCAGCCACATTGGTTTGTCTGTTTGACACAGAATAACTAAACACAGATATCCCATTTATCTCATTTAACACAGAAAACTGTGTCACAACATCCCATCTAATTAAAGCATTCACCATTGTGAACAATGGTGCTTTGGTATGCTAATGAAAAGGTTAAATGCATTAAATGAGTTAAGATGACTTTAGATAACACAGTTTCTTCAATTAACCCTGAGTCACGACGCATTTAACTCACAAATCTAAGTGGCTTCATCTGTATCTTCTTCTGGTTCACTTTTCACACGCACTTCACAAAGTAGTTCCTACTAATTTTCCTTAGATTTTTTATTTTTGTGATTTCCTCTTTCTCTTCCATATTAACTTCTTACTTGTCAGAAGCATTTGCACTTCAATTAACACTTACTGCCAGACCATTTTTGAACATTTAGGGGCCGATTCACTAACTTCGAGTGAAGGACTCGAAGTAAAAAAACTTCGAATTTCGAAGTTTTTTTTGGGCTACTTCGACCATCGAATGGGCTACTTCGACTTTCGACTACGACTTCGAATCGAAGGATTCGAAGTAAAAATCGTTCGACTATTTGACCATTCGATAGTCGAAGTACTGTCTCTTTAAATAAAACTTTGACCCCCTAGTTCGCCATCTAAAAGCTACCGAAGTCAATGTTAGCCTAGGGGAAGGTCCCCATAGGCTTGGCTAACTTTTTTTGATCAAAGGATATTCCTTCGATCGTTGGATTTAAATCCTTCGAATCGTTCGATTGAAGGATTTAATCATTCGATCGAAGGAATAATCCTTTGATCGTTCGATCATACTATCTGCGCTAAATCCTTCGACTTCAATATTCGAAGTCGAGGGATTTTAGTTCCTAGTCGAATATCGAGGGATAAATAACCCTCGATATTCGACCCTTAGTGAATCGGCCCCTTAGTGCTCCTTCAAGTTAGGGGAATTTCCTGGGAGGGGACTTTGGGGTATATTTATCAAAGAGTGAAGCTAATAGTGAAGTTCCGCCACTAGAGTGAAATTCCGCCACTCTCCATTCATTTCTATGGGATTTTTATAGGCGTATCTATCAAAGGGTGAACTTTCACTTTCACCCATTGATAAATACGCCTTTCAAAATCCCATAGCAATTAATTGAGAGCTGCGGAATTTCACTCTAGTGGCGGAACTTCACTCTTTGATAAATTTACCCCATAAATATATGTTTAACCAGGGAAAACTATAAATCTATTTTCTCAGGTCAACCTAAATCTTTAAAATATGCTGGAATTCTACTTCCGTAGCACAATATGGGGGCAAATTTTCTTACCTCCGAAGTTGTGACAGCGTTGACTTCGCCACACTTCGGCAGGCGTAAATTCGCCGGGCAGTGCAAATTCATGAAGAGCCGAAGTTGCGCACAAGTTACCGTTCATTTGCAAAGTTGCGCTAGTGATGTTACTATCCGCGGTTCGAAGTTACGCCAGCGATGCCTAATTTGCATACGGCGCCAAGTTAAAGTACAATGGACGTATATGAAGCAGCAAATACATTACACTACACAAGCCTGGGAAACCTTCATAAAATAAAATAATGTTGTTATATTGCCCTACACATGAGCCCAGTGTATAGTTTATGTGCCATATGTTAGGAAATGTAGGGGGGAAGGAGGGTACCTCCCAAAAAATGTATGATCTTTTTCAGCCTATCACCCTTAAAAAAGTAAAAGACACCAGCGTTTTTTGGGACGTAGAAAAAATGTCAACTTTTTTTTAAGCAAGTCTTATCTACTCTATTGCACTTCGCCTGGTCTGAGGTGGTGAAGTAAAGTCTGGCACAATAGGTAACGTTCACGAAAATCCACAACTTAGTGAATTAGCGTAGTTACGTCCATTCGCCAGACCGCAACTTTGCATGGCATAAGGGTGCGAAGTAGCACTAGAGAAGCGCAGGCAGTAGATCTCTGGCATTCATATTTAGGTTGTTTGGTACATATGAATTTGTGGGAGATGAGTTTTCATAAAATTTAAGGTTTGAGGTGATTTAGAAATTTCATAAAAACCCTTAATTTTATCAAAGTTTGGCAGTTCGTTAGTTCAAAGTTGAATAATATCTTATCCATTTTGGATTCGGGAGAATCTGCAGTTTACAAAAATATATGGTTAGCAAGGGGTGCTGATTTTATTTTGCAGATTTTACTATGCATAAAGGCAGTGTGTGTTTGAAATAGTTAAACTTAAACCCAGAAAATTATATACATAAAGCATATTTTGTTGTCAATATATTAAAGGAGAACTAAACCCTAGAAATGCCAAAGTTTAGGTATTGAACTAATTGAAACAGACTAAAGGTTCAGCAGCTCTATAGTAGTAATGATCCAGGCCTTCAAAGTTGTACAGGAGTTTTCCATCTTGGATTTTGTAAGTAGTGTCTACAACACACATCTACTGTACCTAGGGGCAGATTTTTAGCTCAAATGCTTTGATCGAACAATTGAATAAAAATCGTTTGAAACGAACGATTTTAAGCGATTAATTGAAGGATTTTTATTCAACCAAAAAAAGCTTAGAAAGTGCTGGGGAAGGTCCCCATAGGCTAACATTGGACTTCGGTAGGTTTAAAGTGGTGAAGTATGAAGTCTAAGGATTTTTTAAAGAGACAGTACCGTATATACTCGAGTATAAACCGAGTTTTTCAGCATCCAAAATGTGCTGAAAAAGTCTACCTCGGCTTATACTCAGGTTAGCGGGCAGTAGCTGAGATTGCAGTCACTTTTAATCATTCCTATACCAACAGTTCACTTGGGGAGAGACTGCAATCTCACACAGCGCCCTCTGTTGGTTATATGAAATAATAACAGTGCGCCCTCTGTTGGTTATATGAAAGAATAACAGTGACTGCAATATCACACAGCGCCCTCTCTTGGTTATATGAAAGAATAACAGTGACTGCAATATCACACAGCACCCTCTGTTGGTTATATGAAAGAATAACAGTGACTGCAATATCACACAGCACCCTCTGTTGGTTATATGAAAGAATAACAGTGCGCCCTCTGTTGGTTATATGAAAGAATAACAGTGACTGCAATATCACACAGCACCCTCTGTTGGTTATATGAAAGAATAACAGTGACTGCAATATCACACAGCGCCCTCTGTTGGTTATATGAAAGAATAACAGTGGCTGCAATATTACACAGCGCCCTCTGTTGGTTATATGAAAGAATAACAGTGACTGCAATATCACACAGTGCCCTCTGTTGGTTATATGAAAGAATAACAGTGACTGTAATATCACACAGCGCCCTCTGTTGGTTATATGAAGGATTAACAGTGATGGCAATATCACACAGCACCCTCTGTTGGTTATACGAAAGATTAACAGTGATGGCAATATCACACAGCACCCTCTGCACATGGTAGTGGGACAGTGGGACAATGCACACAGTAATCCATTTGGCAATTCTCTGTCACCATCAACTTTGCAAAGAAGTCCGGTTGATCGCTGTGGGGGTCGCTTTGGCGGAATGTGCGCTGCTGGGAGACAGGGCTGCAGTTGTGTCTAGGCTTATACTAGAGTCAATAAGTTTTCCCAGTTTTCGTAGATAAAGTTAGGTACCTCGGCTTATACTCGGTCGGCTTATACTCGAGTATATACGGTACTTTGATTATCGAATGGTGGAATAGTCTAATGATTTTTTCTTCAAATCGTTCGAATCATTTGATTTGATCGAATTTGACCTATTCGATGGTCGAAGTACCCAAAAAATTACTTCGAAATTCGAATATTTTTTTATTCAAATTATTCACTCGAGCTTAGAAAATCTGCCCCCTAGTTTCCTTTGCGCAGCTGTTGAGAAGCTAAGCTTAGGGGTCGTCACTAATTATCCAGCAGAAAATGAGGTTGTCTGCAATTTAAGCTGATGCTACAGTTTTGCTGATTATTAAATTCTGATGCTAATTGCACTGGTTTCTGTGCTGCCATGTAGTAATTATCTGTATTAATTACTAATCAGCCTTATATTGTGACATTTCTATTCTATGTGCACTGTATATTGTGAGTGGGTCCCTAAGCTCAGTAAGTGACAGCAGCACAGAGCATGTGCAGTGAATTAGTAGAAAAGAAGATGGGGAGCTACTGGGGCATCTTTGGAGACACAGATCTCTACTGCTAAAGGGCTGTGTTTGCCTTGGGCTGGTACAGAAGCACAAAACATCATGTACATGAACATTTCTTCCTTATTTCTATAGTTAAGCTTTATGAACCTATGAACGCATTTTGGATTTGTCAGAATGTAGCAATATCTACTTCTCCACATCATGTAATTTTTTTTTTATTCTTTAAGACTATATATTGTTACTGAAGTGAGATTGCACAACAGTTCCTGCATATTTTTTGTGCAATCCCACTTCAGTAACATTATATGAGAAAAAAAAAGCATAATTTTCCTAACTAAAAGCTCCACCTCCAGAAAATTGCCCTAAAATAAAAGAGCAGCAAATGTTAAAGAATTTTCCTGGCAGTATGTTCAACTAAAGTGAAAAATACTTCTTGGCGGTGAAAGAGTTAAAAAATGAAAAGCTAAAAGGGGAAATTATAAGAGATAAGAGCAGTGAAACAGGAAAAGAAGAATGTTAACTGCTTTCTAAACTTCATTTTAAAGTGTTATGCACAAAACAAGATATAGGGAGGCGGCCTCTAACCAACAGTAACTGCTTGGAATACACAGAACCCAGTCAAGGTTGTGAGCTCCAAAAACCAGTAAGTACTGAGAGGCTTCTCTCTTGCCTGACCATCATATTGGGACATGTATGAATGAGCTTGCCTGTGTTTTATTTTCTTATAACCGTAGCTACCCTATTTAAAACATTTTAATATTTTTCAGTTCTTTCTGAAGTTCTCTTTTGCATCGTTGAAGGTTGAATTTTAGTGGTTTTAGAGGTTTTTGAAACCACAACTAAATTCAGAAACCATGAATGTCATAGAGTTTATTTAAAATTCCAATTATAAAAAGTAGGAATGAAAGGAAAAAAAAAACCAGAATACCTCAAATGCTCTAAAAAGTTTGGTTTTTTGGACTCCGAATACTTCTAACATTCTAATTGGTTTTAAAAACGGTCCTATAGTATCAGTGCTCCTCCCACTGACTTCTAAAGCACCTCAAGAACGTTTACTTGGCAAAGTTTGCATGAAGGGCTTTTGTGGTTTTTTTCTCTTGATTATCTTTAATTTTTAGAGCTTTTAAGAAAAATTTGTGGAACACAACAAAATTTGATTGTTAGTAAATGGACCCCATAATGTTGGATCTTCCTTGATTTGCCTTTGAAAGCTTCACCCTTGCCATCCTCAACTCATCTAGTGCTGCACATAAGCAGTAAAGAAAAGACACCCCAAAAGCATAGGATCTGTGGTTTCACTGGTCAGGAGGCACCTTCTTGCATGTACTGTGGCCAGAGCAAAATGTTATACTTTCTGTTGCAGTATCTTGGTGTACATTTTCTCAAATGAGAAAATGTTCAACAAAAATCAAAGAAACATCTCCAGGGGTTAAGGCAAATAAAAACAAACCCACTTAGTTTCTAAGTGGATAATGTCATAACAGGACAACTTTCGCTCCAGTTCTCACAACCCATAGCAACCCGTGGGTAGCATTTACTAAACTGCTGTTTGAAAGAAAACATTTGATTGGCTGCTTTTTGGTGCAACGTTTGTTCTTGTTATTTGATAATATACTAACCCCCATAAGTAATACAATGCAGTAACAGTAAACCATAGCAACCAATAAGGTGTTTGCTTTACATAGGTGACCAGTAGAGTTGACACCTGGCCAGTATATTATCGACCTGGCCAGTAAAAATGATGCTTGATGCCAATGTTATTAATAGGAAAAAAGGCAAGAATATAGGAAGGCCGGTATTTTTTTCCAGAAAAGGTGGCAACATAACCCCCTAAGTTGAAAATGTAAGATAAGTTGGCATTTGTGTACTTGGACTAGTGACCTATAGCATGTTAGCAAACATTTAGCAGGCAACTAGTGATGGGTGGTTTTTTTTTTGCCTTGTTTTGCTGCGTAAATGACGCTCATAGACTTGAATGTCATTGTATGTCAAAAAAAATGAAGTGTGTTAAAAAAAAAACTTTGTCTCGTGTCAACATTTTTTTGACTTTATGGGCGTGGGCGACATTTAGCTGGCGAAGCAAAACGGGTCAAATTTGAAATGTCGCCAACGTCCATTAAAGTCTATGGGCGTCAATTTCTTTTTTTTTGACGCGTAATGCCATACAAGTCTATGGGCATCATTTCTGCAGTGAAACAATGCGAAAAAATTCGCCCATCCCTTCATATATCCTGTTCAATGGATAACTGAAAAAGAATGATATGCAGATTGCTAGGATCATTGTTAAACTGATAGCTTGTAAATTATTAAAAACATTAAGACAAGAGAGACAAGAACCCATTGAAGAGAGTACCCTAAAGGGAAAACACCTTTAGTGAAGTCTGGGAACAGGGACCCAGTTGAACAAGGGCTACATCTGCCATAGACACTCCTGGAGTGTAAGTTGGATAGAATTAGCTAACAAGCAGTCTTGTGCTCCACTGTACTGCTGATTGCTAGTGGTAGCTCTTCCTAGGCTATGCTGGCTCCAAAAACTATTGTGAGAAAAAGGATTCAGGCTTAACATTTACTCCCTGAGTATTTCAACTGGAGGGAGCTGGTAGTAGAAAAGGTGCATCCTCAGCCTGCCAAGCCATCTCCACAAAGGTACCATTGTTCATACTCTATAAATGCTTATTTCTGCCATTTATCTACCTTAGTGACACTGGGAGTAATAACCCTGTGGTGTGTTGCTAAATAAATAATTAATTTCATGTTTAAGAACCTTTGGCCTCCTACTTATTTGAAGGGATCCTGTCATGGGAAAACTTTTTTTTTTTTCAAAACGCATCAGTTAATAGTGCTGCTCCAGCAGAATTCTGCACCAAAATCCATTTATCAAAAGAGCAAATAGATTTTTTTATATTCTATTTTGAAATCTGACATGGGGCTAGACATTTTGTCAGTTTCCCAGGTGTCCCAGTCATGTGACTTGTGCCTGCACTTTAGGATGGAACTACTTTCTGGCAGGCTGTTATTTCTCCTACTTAATGTAACTGAATCAGTCTCAGTGGGAGTTACTATTGAGTGCTGTTCTTAGATCTACCAGGCAGCTGTTATCTTGTGTTAGGGAGCTGCTATCTCGTTACCTTCCTATTGTTCTGTTGTTAAACTGCTGGGGGGGGTGATATCACTCCAACTTGCAGTACAGAAGTAAAGAGTGACTGAAGTTTATTAGAGCACCAGTCAAAAGACTGGGGTACCTGGCAAACTGACAATATGTCTAGCCCATGTCAGATTTCAAAATTGAATACAACAAAATCTGTTTGCTCTTTTGAAAAATGGATTTCAGTGCAGAATTCTGCTGGAGCAGCACTATTAACAGATGCATTTTGAAAAAAAACATGTTTTCCCATGACAGTATCCCATTGACCTGTGCATCTGAGAGGTGTAGTTTCACTACATTCCTCCCTTCCTCCCACAACTGGGAAAGAGAGTCTGTAGTAATCGATATTCATACCAACTCAGCTAGACAGTACATTCTGGTCCAAGATGGGGTTAAATGTGTATGGCTTCTTAAGCAATACAATACACTAAATATAGCACCACACCGCTGCAGAGTTTGTAGGCTTTCTGTGATTATACAGCCTTCTATTTTGCTTACCAGATTAGCAATAACTGCCTGTTTGTGCAATTCTACATCATAGGGTGGAGGCATGTTATAAGAAAAGTTCACCAGAAAAACATTTAAAGAAGCAGAACTATAATAATAAATAAATGGTAAAGTTATGCAGTTTACTATTTAGGCACTGGCTGATCAAAGGTTAGGCCCCCAATTGCCCATTCACATTTTGAATGCCTGTGAGGAAGTCCACAAGGGCAACATATTCATTGGTCGTTGGCCTCCAGGACTAAAGGACTCAAGTGATCGTGAGACTTATCCAGTGGGTTGATGTTCTGCCTGATCAACTCATTTATATGTTGCTAGGTATGGACACTGTGGGGGTCATTTACTAACAATCAGATTTCTACTTTTTTTTTCTTTAAAATTCGTGGTTTTCACATTATTTAAAAAAACTCTAAAAATTGGATATTTTTGAAGTGTAAAAACCACTAGTACAAAACTTTGCCAGGTAAAAGTTGACGACGTCCTATAGAAGGGCTGCTCTAAATCAATTCTGACTTTTACAGGTTTTAGCATTTTTTTTCGCTAGGAATTGTCTAAAAAACTAAAATTTTCAAGGTATGGGTATGGGAACCATTATCTCATTATCCAGAAAGATTCAAATTACGAAAATCTTATCTCCCATAGACTCCATTTTATCTAAATAATCCAATTTTTTAAAAATTAAAAAGATTCCCTTTTTCTCTGAAATAATAAAACAGTAGCTTGTAATTGCTACTAAGATATAATTAATCCTTATTGGAAGCAAATCCAGCCTATTGAGTTTATTTAATTGTTACATGATTTTCTAGTAGTCTTAAGGTATGAAGATCCAAATTACAGAAATATCCATTATCCGGAAAGCCCTAGGTCCTGAGCTTTCCGGATAACAGGTCCCATACCTGTATTCAGATTTTTTAGCGCAGAGTTCAGAGCAATTTTCCATTCATACCCTTTTTGTTAGGAATTTATATTAAATTCCGCAACATTCGCAGTTTTAGGGGGTTATGTACGAAACGCTGAATGCAAAAATCATAAAAAATTAGTGATTATTTTTTCTGAAATCGGACTTTTAAAAAAATCACAAATTTTTCGGATTTAAATTTTTTAATTTATTAAACCCAGAGGATGGAAAAGTCAAAATCCGAAAAATCCAGCATCTCAGACCTGTCGAGGCTGCATTTAAATAAATGGGAGAAGTCCCAATGATTTTTGGATGTGCGCTGGGTTTTTGGGCAAAAAACATAAAAAATCTGCATTTTCGGTTGAAAAATCAAAAAAAATCTGAATTTTTGAATGAAAAAGATGAAAAATCGTGAAAATCTAAAATGTAATAATAAATAAGCGTAAAAAACCCGAGCGGATTTGATCCAAGTTTGCAGCAGAAATTGTTGAGATAAAATCGGACTTTGATAAATAACCCTCTTAGAGTTTGTTTAGAGTTTAGTCATGGGGGCAAATTCACTAAGATTCATAGTTGCGCCAGGCGTAACTTCGCCGCACTTCACCACACTTCGCCAGGGGTAGTTTCGCCAGTGCTTTGCAAATTCACTAAAATCCGAAGTTGCGCTCAGGGGTAGTGTAAGGTTGCGAAGTTGCGCTAGCGTTGATTCGCTAAGCGAAGCGAAGTTACGCTAGCGATGGTTAATTTGCAGACGGCACCAAATTCAAATGTCAATGGAGAAACACGTATCAGCACTACAAATGCCTAGAAAACCTTCAAAACATCAAATAAAAATTTTATTTTGCCCTACACATGTGCCCACTGTCTAGGTAAGTTGCCATGAGTCAGGAAATGTAGGGGGGAAGGAGGGGAGCCCCAAAACAATTTGCAATCTTTTTCAGCCTATCACCCATAATGTAGAAAACACGCCAGCGTTTTTTGGGACTTAGAAAAAATGTTGACTTTTTTTGAAGCAATCCCTATCTACTCTATTGTGCTTCGCCAGGTCTGAGGTGGCGATGGAAGTCTAGCGTAAAAGGTAGCGTTCAGTACACTGCGCGCGTTAGTGAATTTGCGTAGTTACGTCCGTATCGATAATTCGCCAGGCATAAGGGTGCGAAGTAACACTAGCGAATCTACGCCAGCATTCGTTAGTGAATTTGCACAGTAACGCTAGCGTTCGGCTCTTCGGCGCTTAGTGAATTTGCCCCATGGTCTCAAAAGCCACTAAAACCACGAAAATGAGACTGTTGATATATAGGCCCCCACATTGTGCCTATTGAATACAATTGTATTACTTTAACTTTTGATGTGTTATATTGTTCAGTATTTGGGAATACTGTATATGGGGCAATTTATTTATATAACTGATATGGAATTGTAGAATTAGATGTGCCCTTTATTGTACATATACAAACACCCGTCGGCTAATTGTGTGTGCAATTTTGGACTGGGTACTTTTAAGCACATATATTTTGTAATTATGATATAGCGATGTGATGACACCTGACTTTTCACTGTATGCCTGGCATATTTAAATGTGTGTGTGATTTTAACTTTTTTTCTATGAGGATTAAATAAAGGCAATTTAGTATTTTCAATACTTTGCCCAGTTGTAGCTCCTTGTACAGGGGTTTTTCTTTATTTTTGTTTACATGTTATTTATTGCCCCTAGAAAGCTCCAACATATTTGGATTAATTTGGGACAATGAGTGAGTGCATCATAATGCTTTTGCCTGGCTTTTTTCGTTATTATAGGTCCCCTCATAGGGGCTAAGCAAAGCGACTAGAAGTGGGTCAAGTATAAATGGCGCTTAATCAGGCCTGGAGTTATGTTGTGGGCATCCCCAGGACAATTGGCCCCCCCTACCCCCAAAAAAGGGGGAAATCTAGGGCACCACAGACACACCTTTTACAATTTGACATTGTATATTGTATAGTGAATATTTGTATTGGATTTTAAAACATATAAACATTGCTGGAAGGAAAGAGACACGTGTACCAAACATGGGGCGTGAGTTAAATTTAGCGTAACACATTATATTAATATCATAGGTTTTCTGTGTGACTACAGTAGCCGCAGACAGGCAGCTTTTTGAAGTGTCCATCTCCAAAACCAAAATGGTTCAATTTTATTTAAATAAAGAGGAAGTGAAAAAGAAAACAAGGGGGTTCATGTGAATTTGTGCAGTGACACAATATTCAGTCCTGCCAATTTCCAATGCTGTTGAGGTGGTTATTCTCACGACTTTATGTTGCTGTTCAAACCCTTTCATTGTACATAATGTTTTTCTGAATCTTTTGTTTTGCTGTCCAACCAGCATCCATCCAATCCGCCGAATACCAAACTGAATCCGAATCCTAATTTAGATATGCAAAATTAGGGGCAGGAAAGGAAAAAGTGTGAACATATTTTTCACTTCCCTGTTTTATCAGGCAGTAACCAATCAGTGACTTGAGGAGGGCTCACTGAACAGTTATGTCCCATGTGGCCCCCCTTATAGTCACTGACTAACTCAGAGTTAGAGAGCTGAAAAGCAGGAAGTAGTGTTCTGGCTATTATGTTACACATCCAGTCACTCCAGCCTTTATACATTACATTTTTAGATAACTAACTATATTAGTTACATTTTTATTTTGCACAGCCTATTTACCCAGTTTTTATTTCCACACTGAACTGTTCCTTAAAGTCAAAACTTTCAAAACATAGACCATGACCATAGACAATAATAATGCAAATAAAATAGACGGATAAAGAAGAAAACTGAATGAGTTGTTACTACAAATTCGAATGCTATATTTGCTGGCATGCGCGACATATATATTAACATCTGATTGTTAACATTGGCTTATAGTGTTTTGATGGTTTATGGATATAAATGGCAATAAAAATGATTGAAAAATTAAAATGAATAATGAAAGTGAATGAGAAGGAATGCAAGGAAGGCAATTAATCTCTCTCTCTCCCCCCCCCCCTCTCTCTCTCTCTCTATATATATATATATATATATATACAGAGATTTACTAAAGGGCGAAGAGACAATGGCTGGGGAAAATTTGCCAATTTGGTACAGTCGATGGTGTAACTTCACTACCAAAGGAGATAGACTCTGGCGGTACTTTGCTCCCTAACGCCTGGTGAATTTTCACTCTTGGGAATGGATGTAACTGCGCAAATTCACTAAGATGCAGATTTTACTCAGACCAGGCAAAGTGCAATAGAATAGATAGGAGTTCCTCAAAAAATAGTTGTGTGTAACAACTTTATTTTCTTTTATTAAGGTTCCCTGGGCTTGTGTAGTATAATGTATTTGCTGCAACATATACGTCCATTCAACTTTAACTTCCCGCCGTATGCAAATTAGGCATCACTAGCGCAACTTCGCTTCACTTGGCGCAACTTCGCCATCGCTCGGAGCCCTTGACGCAACTTTGGATTTTAATGATACATATATATTTATATATATATATATATAACAAACAAGGAAAAGTTGTGCTCACCACTATTTTTTAAAACCATTAAGCGGGGGGTGCAATGAGGCTGTGACCACAAAATACATATAGACAAATACAAGAGTCCTCTGCACTCAACCCATTATCAATATATTTAAGACAGAGACATTTTGTGCATACTGCTACTAAAAAATGCCTTACCCTTTAAACAAAACAGGGATTGTTTGTCCATATATTGCAATATATTTAAGCTGGCCAACTACGTCAAAGTCATCCCATATATATATATATATAATCTGTGTCAAACGACCGCACTCTGAAAACCGGACTTTATTCACTCTTTGCGGGTGCAGGGTCCAAAAAATTCATATAGAGGTTTATCTGCAAGGATCCGCACACCAAACTGAATAAAACACTTTTTTTGATGAAAATTTTGGTGTGCGGATCCTTGCAGATAAACCTATATATATATATATTTATATATATATATATATATATATATATATATATATATATATATATAATATAATATAAACGTTCAATAGGACTGAGCATAGTTACAATGAGCCTCATATTACTATTATTAAAAAGTGTGTTGACAAACCTTTGCTTTATTCAATGCAATGAATAACCAACTCTGGTTTTTCTGTAGGCATATTTAATAGCCCTAAAGCACTTTGTATAAAGTCTCCATTCCTCCAGCCCCTGCATGTTTTCACTGGGAATGTAATTGCTTGTGGTGATGTTTCTAAACAAATTGTGAATAACTGAGAAATAAAACAGAATTTAACCACAACATGCGGTTTATTCTTCCACCAAAATCTACACTGTGGTGCAAAGTTCTGTAACTTCTCCTTATTTCCCACAGACTGTAAATAAATAGTTGCTATAGTGAGATCATTTAACTTTTGTAATATGTCTCCATTAAAGGGACACTAAAACCTGCAGCACTGCACTGCTCAACCAAACGTTAGTCAGTTGTTGCTGAACTATAAGGCTATGGACACACAGGCTGTTTTCAGTGGCTGATCAGCAGATGTTTTGAGTAACTTTGCAGCCCGAGAGAAGCAGATCTGCTCAGTGCCCCGCTCTATTGATTTAGAATTAGTGATGGGGGAATAAATTTGCATGACATGAATTTGCGATGTTTTTCTGAGTTTCGCCACCGGCTACTAAATTTGCAACTCTCATGCAAAAATTCGCAGGTGAAAATTCGCCGGCGTCAATTTCTGATTTTGTTCGAATTGCTAGATTTTTTTGTGAAAACATTCAGATTGCTCGATTTTTCCTTGAAAACCTTAGAATTTCACTATTTTTTTGTGAATTTTTCGCCATTTCGCGACTTTTGCGGGAAACTCGCAAATTGTTTGGGGAAGCGAAACGGGAGAAATTCGCCCATCACTATTAAGAATTAGTCTGTGTCACAGGCTGAAAACAGCTGCTGACAAAATCCTGTGTGTCCATAGACTAAATTCCAGAAAAAAATATTACATATTATCAGGGTTAAAGGAAAACTATACCCCCCAAACAATGTAGGTCTCTATTAAAAGATACTGAGTAAAACAGCTCATGTGTAAAACCCTGCTTCATGTAAATGAACCATTATCATAATAATATACTTTTTTAGTAGTATGTGCCATTGGGTAATCATAAATAGAAAATTGCCATTTTAAAAAATAAGGGCCGCCCCCTGAGATCGTAAGATTCACTGTGCACACATACAAACCACATGTAAGGTCACATGAGCCAATTAACAGACAGAGTTCTGCCTTTTGCTTCCTCACTTCTTCCTGTTACAGTTAGTGTTGTAGTATTTCTGGTCAGGTGATCTCTGAGGCAGCACAGATAGAGTCACGAAATGGTGGCTCAAGGCAAGAGATGTAAAAGGGCAATATTTATGTAAATATATATTCCAGTTTGGTAAGATTCTTTAATATGTCATTCAATTTGATATAAACTATCTGTTGCTTAAGTATTCATTTTGGGGGTATAGTTTTCCTTTAAGGCAAGCTGAGAGTCGTAGTCCAGCAACATCAGGGTTGTATTCTTAAAGCAATATTGCTCAAAAAACTTCACCAGCTCTCCAGCATTAAAATGCAAAATAATCCTCCAATGAGAATCCCAGCTGATCTGTATAAATCTGACTCCCTGTTCTTTGTTCCTGTAATTGGAGTTGGAAGCTTTAAGCTCAGTTTCCCAGCACTGAACAAGTCTGTCCTTTATCCCCATGTTTGATTCCAGTGTAATATAATGACCCCAAAATAACACAATAATCTCTGTATGACAGATACAAATGGATCAAATGGAAATGATTGAAAAGCTGAACGTCATGATAAGGTGCCTTTTCTGTTAGTGGAGCATATGCCCCATTTTTTATTGCCTTCCAAATGGAGTAGACTGCAGGGATCCCCAACCTTTTGAATCCATGAGCAACATTCAGAAGTAAAAGGAGTTGGGGAGTAGGGATGTAGCGAACTGTTCGCCGGCGAACTAGTTCGCGCGAACTTCGACTGTTCGCGTCCGCCGAATGTTCGCGAACGTCGCGCGACGTTCGCCAATACGAGTTCGCGTTCGATTCGAACAAAAATCGTTCGACCATTCGACCATTCGATTCCTTCGACCGCTAAAATCGAAGGATTTTCGTTCGAATCGAACGATCGAAGCCATTCGATCGAATGAAATCATTCGATCGAATGGCTTCGATCGTTCGATTCGAACGAAAATCCTTCGATCGAACGATTAAAATCCTTCGATCGTTCGAATCGAACGATTTTGCGGATGTTCGAAGTTCGCGAACTGTTCGCATTTTTGCCGGTGTTCGCGAACGGCGTTCGCGAACACATAAACGGCAGTTCGCTACATCCCTATTGGGGAGCAACACTAGCATGGAAAATGTTCTTGTGGTGCCAAATAAAAGTGCTGCGAATTCAAAAATAAGCACCTGCTTTGAGGCCACTGGAAGCAACATCCAAGGGGTTGGAGAGTAACATGTTACTCATGAGCTACTGGTTGGGGATCATTGGAGTAGAGAGATGTGGCAATTCAGGAACAGAGGAAGGCAGTGCGCAAGGTACAAGATAATGGCTAATTTCATCCATTCTTTGCATGTTGCACATTGCCATCCCTTAAGTAAATGAACCCTAAAACTCCCTTTGTGCTTTGCCTGCATTTTTTCCTCAAAGGTTCCTCTGATATTTGGGGAAGGGAAAACATCGTAGGAACCCTAACCTTAAACTGACCCTGGATGAATGTGTAGTGGCTGTTGTTGATATCAGAAGTATCATGCATCAGTTATTAAATTATAAAATATTTATTTGTTTGCAGGTCATGTGCCGGATCTTTAATTGTAAGGGGATGAGGAGAATGTTGATGCCACCATCGCATGCTCTGATCACCATCTTCCTTGTACTTCTGAAGGGCAAGTATGAGTTCAACCCCTTGTGCTTATTGTGTTTGTCTTTCAATCCTAATACAAGAACCACATATGGGGAGGGATTAACTTTTGTGCCTCCTGCTATAGATTAAAAAGAGGTAAAATAATTAGTGATGGGGCAAATTTATTCGCCAGGCACGTATTTGCGGCGAATTTCGATGCCGGTGGCGATTGTGATGCCGGCGACGAAAAACAGACGCCCACTGACTTTAATGGGCGATGGCATTAAGTTTGACCCCGGCAAATTGACGCCGGCGTTAAAATGGCCGCTTTGTGAAATTTCTGCCAGTTTGCGATTTTCGCGGGAAATTTGCAAAATTCGTGGCGAAGCAAAACGGGACAAATTCACCCATCACTAAAAATAATAGATAAATATGGCAAAAGTCTTATATTGCACAGTTAAAACTGTCAAACATTTCTGGAGGGTACATTTATTAAAATGCATCTTTTTTGGTGGATGGAGATTTTTCTAGCAAATTTTGTAGAAATTCGTTTTTTTGGAGGGATCATCCAGATATCAACCAGATAAGATGCCGAATTGGTCCAGAAGTTGGAATCTAATTTTCGCAAATATATGGCCAACTTAACCTTGATTTTTACTTTCAAAGAGGCGACTTGTAAATAGTGATGGGCGAATTTGCGCAAAACGGCAAAAAAATCGCGAAACTGTGCAGGCGTCTCGTTTTTGACGCTGGTGGCAAAAAAAATTTTCGCGAATTTCTTCACTGGCAGTGAATCGCGCAAATTCGTGCCTGGCGAATAAATTCGTCCATCACTACTTGTAAATACTATGTGCTGCTTGATTGCTATGGGTTACCAGACCGGTTGCAAACTCTGCTACTTTCCACGTACCTGTTCATTCAATACCTAATATGTTACCAGCATTTTGGCGTTTTGTATTATTTACATTTTCCTATGCAATGTAGCATTTAAAATAACACAAGACAATAGATCTTATATGTCTCTGTGCAGGGCCCTATTTAGGAGGTTGCTCCAGACTCAGCTGTATGTTAAAGGAACAGTAACACCTAAAAATGTAAGTGTTTTAAAGTAATGAAAATATTATGTCCTGTTGCTCTGCACTGGTAAAACTGATACATTTGCTTCAGCAACACATGTGCTTGAATGGCTGCCCCCATGGCTACATAGCAGCTTGTTTATAGAAACGATAGTAGTACTTATCTGTTATCTACTGTGTATCCTGTGCTTGAATGGCTGCCCCCTTGGCTACACAGCAGCTTGTTTATATAAACTATAGTAGTACTTATCTGTTATCTACTGTGTATCCTGTGCTTGAATGGCTGCCCCCATGGCTACACAGCAGCTTGTTTATATAAACTATAGTAGTACTTATCTGTTATCTACTGTGTATCCTGTGCTTGAATGGCTGCCCCCATGGCTACACAGCAGCTTGTTTATATAAACTATAGTAGTACTTATCTGTTATCTACTGTATATCCTGTGCTTGAATGGCTGCCCCCATGGCTACACAGTAGCTTTTTTATATAAACTATAGTAGTACTTATCTGTTATCTACTGTGTGTCCTGTGCTTGAATGGCTGCCCCCATGGCTACACAGCAGCTTGTTTATATAAACTATAGTAGTACTTATCTGTTATCTACTGTATATCCTTTTCTTGAATGGCTGCCCCCATGGCTACACAGCAGCTTGTTTATATGAACTATAGTAGTACTTATATGTTATCTACTGTGTATCCTGTGCTTGAATGGCTGCCCCCATGGCTACACAGCAGCTTGTTTATATGAACTATAGTAGTACTTATATGTTATCTACTGTGTATCCTGTGCTTGAATGGCTGCCCCCATGGCTACACAGCAGCTTTTTTTTATATGAACTATAGTAGTCTTTCTGATGCAAACCCACTAGTTTTACCAGTGCATGGCATATTGTCATTCCTTTAAAACACTTTCATTACTTGGTTTCACTGTTCCTTTAAGGAACCAGTTAGGACAGAATATGCCCCTTCGACATAGCCAAAACCCCTCTGCTGCTAAACAATGGGAATTTACACAAAACTGAAAGTGCCAGCAGGACTCGTAACCCTTTTCTAGAGAATAGAAGAAATGATTATGCATTCAGCTGTTACTATTTACATTAGGTTTATGCCACAAAGGCATTAGATAGTATTAGAAGCCTCTACTTATAACTCTGAAAATTGGTTTCATTGTTCCCATGGAGGAATTACAGTAACAGTGTGCCCCATTTATATACAATGAAACCAGTTTCCAACCAACAAATGGAATTTGAGTAAAATAATTAATGGAGTATTTGTTTCTGCCCAACTAAATGAAATATAAAATCTTCTCCTCTCTGCAGATAGTAATTGCGAGTATACTATCAACATGCAAAAACATGTGACTGTCCAAAAGGGGCTGTGTGTGCACATTCCCTGTCACTTTACTGTTCCTAAAGGGAAAATATTATCCTCAAGAGCCACTGGAGTCTGGTCCAGGTATCTTACTAAACTTGTATCTTCTGCTGATGTCAATTCATTTTCTAAAAAAACAAGATTTACCCTGACTGGGGAAGTAAGCAAAGGAGACTGTTCCCTTCTGATCAATGAGGCAAAACTGGAAGATACAGGAACTTACACATTCAGACTGGAGGATACACTATCATACACCAGTATCCAACCCGATATAAAGGTGACAGGTGAGTACTGATCAATCTCCACCTACTTGCCAGCTACAACAATTATATTCAAGGCCGCCATTAGAAATCACGGGGCACCCTGGGCCCTGCCCACCCTGGCGCCCAAGCCCCGCCTCAGATCCCCGCCCAGTCCACATCACAGTTAAAAGACCACACAGACATCAGCGCTAAAAAAGGAACCTCACCCCACACACAAGTTATAAAAAACTATTGATGGTCAGGGCCCCCTTATAAGAAAAAAAAAAAAACATTTGCCCCAGGGACCCCCATAAAAGTTTTTTTTAAAAAATCATTGGTGCTAGGGCCCCCCTTACAAGTAAAAAAATTGGGGCCCCAAAAAAATATTAAAAAAAAAAAACATTGGCGCCAGGCAAGGCCCCCCTTACAAGTTAAAAAAATTGGGGCCCCAAAAATTTATTTTTAAAAAAAAATATTAGCGCCAGGGCCCCCCTTAAAATTTCAAAAAAATTGGGGCCCCAAAAAAATGTTTTTTTAAAATCATTGGCGCCAGGGCCCCCCTTACAGGTTAAAAAAAATTAGGACCCAAAAAATATTTTTTAAAAAAAACATTGCTGCCAGGGGCCTATAGTATATTAAAATAATACATTGGTGGCCAGGGGATTAAAAAAAAAACACCACTTGGTGTTCAGTAGAATTGAACTCGTGGCTTCAGGACTTCAACTTCACCTCCTTTCGTGACTTTGGGTCTTTTCACCGCTTCAGGACTTCAATTTCAGCTGTTTTTGTGACTTTTGATCTTTCCGCCGCTTTGGGACTTCGGCTGTTCTGGGATTCATATTTTCGGCTGTTCAGGATTCAAAAATGGCCGCAAATCGGCACTCGCAAGGGGGGCCCGGCTCTTTCAAAAGTGCAGCACTGCCGGGCCCCCCTTCATACCCAGGCCCGGAACACTTGTGCCACCCCCTGATGGCGGCTCTGATTATATTACTTTTACAGTATACTGTAGGATTGCATCTCAGTGACAAAATATAGGCTTATTTATAAGCTAAAGTGTGCAAAGTGCAACTTACGCCATTTTTTACCCGCAATGCAAAGTTTATTTTCCAATAATTCCAGTATATCAGCAGTAGAGAAGGTACAATGCACCTTACACAATTGCAATCTTTAAAATAAATGCACTAGTCTAGTTAGCAGCAGTTCTGGAATTACATCTGCACTAGGGCCATTGACGTAAGATGCTTTGGTAATTAGGGATGTAGCGAACGGCGGAAAAAATGTTCGCGAACATATTCGCGAACTTGCGTCCAAAAATGCGAACGGTTCGCGAACGTTGCGAACCCCATAGACTTCAATGGGAAGGTGAATTTTAAAAGCTAGAAAAGACATTTCTGGCCAGAAAAATGATTTTAAAGTTGTTTAAAGGGTGCAACGACCTGGACAGTGGCATGCCAGAGGGGGATCAAGGGCAAAAATTTATCTGAAAAATACATTGCTGACACAGCGCTGCGTTTTGTGCTGTAAAGGGCAGAAATCACACTACGTCACTCAGGTGATGTTTCTGGACACGGAATGTGAAAAAGCTCACACAGCTAGGTGGCACTTGGTTAAAGACTGGGCAAACAATGCCTGCAAGGGCAACGTATACAGTAGTGGATACGGAATATATTATTGCTGCTGTAAAAACATCACTCAGGTGATGTTTACGGACACGGAATTATTATTGTTATTTAGACAGAATGTGAAAAAGCTCACACAGCTAGGTGGCACTTGCATACCTCCCAACTGTCCCTCTTTTGACCACTCAACCGCCTGTCCCTCTTTTGTACTGGAAAGTCCCTCTTTTCTCTGCACTGAACAGCCAGAAAAAAACAGTTTATAACTTATTTGGCTTTTGGCAGAGAGCTCAGAACAGCTAACAGGTGCAAATGAGATACTTTGTAACAATTTTGACTCTGGTTGGTGCTGGTAGTGTTGAACTACTAGGAGGAGCAGCACACCAGTCCCTCTTTTCTCTGCACTGAACAGCCAGAAAAAAACAGTTTCTAACTTAATTAGCTTTTGGCAGAGAGCTCAGAACAGCTAACAGGTGCAAATGAGATACTTTGTAACAATTTTGACTCTGGTTGGTGCTGGTAGTGGTGAACTACTAGGAGGAGCAGCACACCAGTCCCACTCCCCAACACAGCTAGACTAATAGCACTGGGCTCTTATAGTAGCAAAGTAAAAAAAACAAAAAAGAAAATAAAAGCAGTCCTTACAAGGACTATTGGGTTATTACAGCAGTCAGCAGATGAGATCAGAAGCAGTGCCCACAGCAGCTACATACAGAGCACTGCAGTAGAAGATAGATTACTAGTCAGCAAAGCTAACTAACCTAAACTCACTGTCCCTCAAATCCCTGCAGAGTTCTGTCCCTACAATACAGAGCAGTATCAAGTAGATTACTAGCCAGCAAAGTTACTATCAACTGTCCCTCAAATCACTAAACAGCTCTCTCCCTACACTAGCTCTTCCAAGCACACACAGGCAGAATGAAAAAACGCTGCAGGGCTTCAGTTTATGTATGGAAGGGGAGTGGTCCAGGGGGTGTGGGGGTGGTTCAGGAGGGAGAGCTTCCTGATTGGCTGCTATGTATCTGCTGGTCTGGGGTGAGAAGTCAAAAATAAGCGCCAGCTAAGGCGAACCCAAATTGGCGAACGTCGCGCGACGTTCGCAAACATTCGGCGGACGCGAACAGCCGATGTTCGCGCGAATTAGTTCGCGGGCGAACAGTCCGCGACATCCCTATTGGTAATCCTGGAGCTACTGCCAATTTTGGAGATGGGGTAATTCCAGGGCCCCCCAGCATTGATAGGCATGATGACTTCATTACAGAACATGAGAGCAAGCAGTGGCAAGTATAAGTTACAGAAGTGCAAGAACACTATTGACACAAGAATGGTTTTATTTGCACAACTGGCTGTGGCAAACTTGAGCAGCTGCACTTGCGTCTAAAATAGGTGGACTATAATGTATTTATTACATAGGCTATATGGGAATATTTATGGATAGATATGATTATTAATAACTTTAAGTGATCCACTATCATAGTAATGATAACACATGTCACTGTTTGATCCTTGTGTTTTAAGACTTATGGAACATTTCCAAAAAGGAGCCATATATATCTCCCAATAGGAGTATGGCGGCAGGGGAGGAGGCGATGTTGACTTGCACTGCTCCGGAATGGTGCACTGGGATTGCCCCCGTATTCACATGGAAAGGAAGTATAAGAATTACAGAAACCCGAACCAATGCATTGCTGCACCCATATACTGCCACCTATGTATCCAACATCATTTTCACCCCATCACAGCAGGACCATAACACCTCATTAATCTGTACAGTCACTTATGGACAAGTCTCTGCCAACACAAGCATCATCCTGGATGTAGAATGTAAGTGATCTCTCTGGGTTATTATTATCATAATGGATACAATCTTGGATGTCCAGTTATTGCTTAAGAGGCATCTAATGTTAAAATAAACCGATTTATCAAGGGTCTAATTGAAAATTCTAATTCAAAATTCAAATTTTCAACTTTTTTATGGCCAAAACTGTCAAATTACAATTGAATTATTCAAATTCAATTTAAGTTTTTTTTTAAAAAAAATTTGAATTTGATTTTCGAGATTTATCATACTCTGGCCCTTTAAGAACTCAAATTCGACTATTCGCCACTTAAACCTGCCAAATTGCTGCTTAAGTCAATGGGAGGAGACATCCTGGGATCAATTTGGAGTTGTTTGCAGCCTTCCTGACCTTCAAGGTTATTTTTCAGTGAAAAACCTTGAATCAAATTTTAAAAACTCAAATCGACTTTGATTCGAGTTTTCGGGTTGATCTTATTTACCCGAGTTGAACAAATTCGATTTTCGAATTTCGAGTTCATGGGAGTTTTTAACAACTCCCATGAATTCGAAATTCAACCTTTGTAGACATCAATATTATTTTGTTTTATCTTGTTTTGTACATTTTTCTTTTTTGTTCTGTTCTGAAGATCTCATTTAGATCTGACCTTATGCCCCTTTTACGTTTTACAGGGCACCAGAAAAAATGGTGTAAAATAGGGGAAAACGTAAAATCAGGGAAATATATCAGGCAATATTTATTAGTGAGAACGCCAACTGTGTAAAATAAGGGGTTTTCACTGTATCAGAATGTCGATGTTAAGCATTTTTTATGGCTTGATATTTTTAAACCAATTTTTGTTGTTTCAAAAGATTTGTGTTATCTTTGCAGATCCACCTTCCATGAATATCACTATGCCAGGTAATATTTTTTTTACATAGTACTGTAATAAAAAGGGACAAAGTTTGCCCAGGTCTAGAATCCCATAGCAACCATATGCTTGTTTTCAAACAGCTGAATAGTTAAAACAACTTGCCAGTTGGTTGCTATGGATTGCAAGACCAGTAGCAAACTTGGCACCTTTTAATACACCTTTTAATACACCACTCCCATAGAGTTTGCCAGATATTATATAATGAATTCAAACAGTGTCACTGACAGAATCAAAACAATTACAGCAGAACCCCCATTTTATGTTTTTCAAGGGACCAGAAAAAAATGGTGTAAAATCCGGGAAACTGTTAAATCAGAGAAATATATTAAGCATTATATATTGATGGGACTATACCAAAATGAGGGAAACCAATGTCAGGGGCTGTGTAAAATGGAGGTTTCACTGTACAAACAATGGGACTGGCAGAAATTGAGAAATTAGTTCAAAGTGCCCTGACCATGAAAGCTTACAATGTACTGGTTGTGTTAAATAATACTTACTTCGCCGGTCACTGTATTTTTAAGCATTTTTTTTTTTTTTTTTTTTTAAATATGTTTTTATTTATTTTTTCCACACAAGAGAACAAAACATACAAAATAAAATAAAATAAAATACAGTGGAATTTGAAAATACAGATGATGCCTATCTTATGCCTTGATAAGAGATAGAATTCCAATGTTTTCTTAATTATATATTTTGAAATCATATACAACAATGTATGACACAACCAAAGTTCCCTCAACCCTACATGGGACAATTAATGGTACCTTGTTTTCAGCATTAGATTAATATGGTGGCTCCTGGGGGGCGTCCGCAGAGTCTGCTCTTGTGGTTGGAGTAGGCTTTGAATATATTGGTCTATTTCTTGAATAATGTTGTTATTGAGTAATAATTCTGTGTCATACCACGTAGTGTGTCTAAATGTAAAGATAATAAGATATCTGATATGTACCGGTAATGACTGTATATAACTCATCCATGTTGAGAAGAATTTGTCAGTAGCTTGTTCTTTTTTTGTAGTGGATTCTAGCCAATTCATGTGGAAGACGTAATGTAGTTTTTGTTTAACTAGAGATAGTGGAGGTACGGATGGAGAAAGCCAATGATGTAAAATGGTTTTCCTTGTTGCAGCCATCAACCTTTCTGCAAGTTGTTTTTCAGATCGTGTAAGTTTTAGGTGTAGGGGAGGTGATCCAAAAATTGCCCATGTCAGTGTAAAAGTAGTTGTTTGTTGAGTTAGAGATTTCCAATATTCCTGAACTTCCCCCCATAATTGCTGGATAATAGGGCATAGCCAGAGACAGTGTACAAGGTCAGCTCGAGGTTGATGACATCTTAAACAGTCATCCGAATTTAGGGTACCCATGTGGTGTCTTCTAAGAGGAGTGAGATAGGAGCCATGTAGTATCTGAAGGGCCATTTCTTGATATATACTGACCGGAATGGTTCGCATTGTTTTTGCATGATGTTGAAGTATTTGGGAGGCTTCTATTTGTGGGATTGCAGAGGTCCATTTAAATAGAAAGGGATCTGGTGTATCAGTCGATATTGTAGTCCTAATGATGTGATAAATTTGAGATGTAGATCTGTTTGTGTTATGTCTGGGCCATAGTGTGTTTAGTGGGTTATCTTTGTCTGCCTGTGAGAGGTGTCTTAACTAGGGATGTAGCGAACGTCGGAAAAAAACGTTCGCGAACATATTCGCGAACTTGCGCAAAAATGCGAGCGGTTCGCGAACGGTTCGCGAACCCCATAGACTTCAATGGGAAGGCGAACTTTAACATCTAAAAAAGACATTTCTGGCCAGAAAAATGATTTTAAAGTTGTTTAAAGGGTGCAACGACCTGGACAGTGGCATGCCAGAGGGGGATCAAGGGCAAAAATGTATCTGAAAAATCTGCCTGTGTGTGCTTGGAAGAGATAGTGTAGGGGGAGAGCTGTTAGTGATTTCAGGGACAGATGATAGTAAGTTTGCTGGCTAGTAATCTGCTTGATACTGCTCTGTATTGGAGGGACAGAAGTCTGCAGGGATTTGAGGGACATTTTAGCTTAGGTAGCTTTGCTGGCTAGTAATCTACTGTTCTCTTTAAACAACTGCCATACGTTGACCTTGTAGGCATTGTTTGCCCAGTTTTTTTGGACGCAGCCACTGAAGCACAGTTGCCAGAAAAAATATGCCATATAAATGCTGAAAATAGTCATTTTTCGCCATACGTTGACCTTGTAGACATTGTTTGCCCAGTTTTTTTGGACGCAGCCACTGAAGCACAGTTGCCAGAAAAAATATGGCATATAAATGCTGAAAATAGTCATTTTTTGCCATACGTTGACCTTGTAGGCATTGTTTGCCCAGTTTTTTTGGTTGCAGCCACTGAAGCACAGTTGCCAGAAAAAATATGCCATATAAATGCTGAAAATAGTCATTTTTTGCCATACGTTGACCTTGTAGGCATTGTTTGCCCAGTTTTTTTGGTCGCAGCCACTGAAGCACAGTTGCCAGAAAAAATATGCCATATAAATGCTGAAAATAGTCATTTTTTGCCATATACGTTGAGTCAACGTATGGCAAAAAATGACTATTTTCAGCATTTATATGGCATATTTTTTCTGGCCTCTGTGCTTCAGTGGCTGCGGCCAAAAAAACTGGGCAAACAATGCCTACAAGGTCAACGTCGTTGACCTTGTAGGCATTGTTTGCCCAGTTTTTTTGGCCGCAGCCACTGAAGCACAGAGGCCAGAAAAAATATGCCATATAAATGCTGAAAATAGTCATTTTTTTGGTCGCAGCCACTGAAGCACAGTTGCCAGAAAAATTATGCCATATAAATGCTGAAAATATAAATTTTTTTGGTTGCAGCCACTGAAGCACAGAGGCCAGAAAAATTATGCCATATAAATGGAGATAATATGCATTTTTTTGGTTGCAGCCACTGAAGCACAGAGGCCAGAAAAATTATGCCATATAAATGGAGAAAATATGCATTTTTTTGGTTGCAACCACTGAAGCACAGAGGCCAGAAAAATTATGCCATATAAATGGAGAAAATATGCATTTTTTTGGTTGCAGCCACTGAAGCACAGAGGCCAGAAAAATTATGCCATATAAATGCAGAAAATATGCATTTTTTTGGTTGCAGCCACTGAAGCACAGAGGCCAGAAAAATTATGCCATATAAATGCAGAAAATATGCATTTTTTTGGTTGCAGCCACTGAAGCACAGAGGCCAGAAAAATTATGCCATATAAATGCAGAAAATATGCATTTTTTTGGACGCAGCCACTGAAGCACAGTTGCCAGAAAAAATATGCCATATAAATGCTGAAAATAGTCATTTTTCGCCATACGTTGACCTTGTAGACATTGTTTGCCCCGTTTTTTTGGTTGAAGCCACTGAAGCACAGAGGCCAGAAAAAATTAAACCAGTAGGGTTTGCACCCTAGTTTGTAACGGTGGCGGAGGGAGGAGGACGCTAAAGGACAGCTGTGTGTGGAGTCATGAGGCTTGAAGAGAAGGACAGCTGCATAGAAGTCAGAACAAGTCTTCCGGCGTGCAGTAACCCTCCGAGATCCACCCCTCATTCATTTTAATAAAGGTCAGGTAATCGACACTTTTGTGACCTAGGCGAGTTCTCTTCTCAGTTACAATCCCTCCTGCTGCACTGAAGGTCCTTTCTGAGAGCACACTTGAGGCTGGGCAAGACAAGAGGTTCATGGCAAATTGTGACAGCTCTGGCCACAGATCAAGCCTGCGCACCCAGTAGTCCAGGGGTTCATCGCTCCTCAGAGTGTCGATATCTGCAGTTAATGCCAGGTAGTCCGCTACCTGCCGGTCGAGGCGTTCTTTGAGGGTGGATCCAGAAGGGTTGTGGCGCTGCCTTGGACAGAAAAACATTTGCATGTCTGATGTTACAGACCGGCCAATGGGCTTTGTCCTTGCAGGTGTGCTCGTGGCAGGATTACTGGCACCTCTGCCCCTGGAATGTTGATGAGTTCCTGAAGTGACATCACCCTTAAAAGCATTGTACAACATGTTTTGCAGGCTGGTTTGTAAATGCCGCATCTTTTCGGACTTGTGGTATGTTGGTAACATTTCTGACACTTTATGCTTGTACCGAGGGTCTAGTAGCGTTGCGACCCAGTACAGGTCCTTCTCCTTAAGCCTCTTGATACGGGGGTCCTTCAACAGGCATGACAGCATGAAAGACCCCATTCTCACAAGGTTGGATGCAGAGCTATCCATCTCCGCTTCCTCATTATCAAGGACTGCATCATCCACGATCTCCTCCCCCCAGCCACGTACAAGACCAGGGGTCCCCAAAAGGTCACCACTAGCCCCCTGGGAAGCCTGCTCCTGTTGGTCCTCCTCCTCCACAAAGCCACCTTCCTCCTCTGACTCCACTTCTGGCACCTCTCCCTGCGTTGCAGCAGGTGCCTGGGTTCGTTCTGGTGATTCCGACCATAAATCGTGCGCTTCCAGCTCCTCGTCACGCTGGTCTACAGCCTCATCTGTCACTCGTCGCACGGCACGCTCCAGGAAGAAAGCAAAGGGTATTAGGTCGCTGATGGTGCCTTCGGTGCGACTGACCATATTTGTCACCTCTTCAAAAGGTCGCATGAGCCTGCAGGCATCGCGCATAAGCACCCAGTAACGGGGGAAAAAAATCCCCAGCTCTGCAGATCCAGTCCTACCACCCAGTTCAAAAAGGTACTCGTTGACGGCCCTTTGTTGTTGCAGCAGACGTTCCAACATAAGGAGCGTTGAATTCCAGCGAGTCTGGCTGTCAGAAATCAAACGCCTGACTGGCATGTTGTAGCGCTGCTGAATGTCAGCAAGGCGTGCCATGGCTGTGTAGGAACGTCTGAAATGGGCCGACACCTTTCTGGACTGGGTGAGAACGTCCTGGAATCCTGGGTACTTGGAGACAAAACGTTGGACTATTAAATTTAACACATGTGCCATGCAGGGCACATGTGTTAAATTTCCCAGTCTCAACGCTGCCAACAGATTGCTTCCATTGTCACACACCACTTTTCCGATCTGCAGTTGGTGTGGGGTCAGCCACCGATCGGCCTGTGACTGCAGAGATGACAGGAGTACAGATCCGGTATGGTTTTTGCTTTCCAGGCACGTCATCCCCAAGACAGCGTGACAACGGCGTACCTGGCACGTCGAATAGCCTAGGGGGAGCTGGGGGTGCACAGGTGTGGAGGAGGAGAAGGAGGACCCAGCAGCAGAGTAAGAAGAAGAAGAGGAAGAAGATGAGGTAGAGAGCGATGGAGGAGTAGAGGTGGTGGCAGAACCGCGTGCAATCCGTGGCGGTGACACCAACTCCACTGTTGTTGTTGTTGAGCTACCCATTCCCTGCTTCCCATTCCCAGCCATTACCAAGTTCACCCAGTGGGCAGTGTAGGTGACATACCTGCCCTGACCATGCTTGGAGGACCATGCGTCAGTAGTCATATGGACCTTTGGCCCAACACTAAGTGACAGAGATGCGGTAACTTGGCTCTGCACATGTTGGTACAGGTGTGGTATTCCCTTTTTAGAAAAAAAATTGCGGCTGGGTACCTTCCACTGCGGTGTCCCAATTGCTACAAATTTGCGGAAGGCCTCAGAGTCCACCAGCTGGTATGGTAAAAGCTGGCGGGCTAAGAGTGCAGACAAGCCAGCTGTCAGACGGCGGGCAAGGGGGTGACAGTCAGACATTGGCTTCTTACGCTCAAACATGGCCTTCACAGAAACTTGGCTGGTGGCAGATGACTGGGAATGGGAACAGGTGGTCAAGGTGGAAGGCGGAGTGGAGGGTGGTTCAGATGGGTCAAGGAGAGCAGAGGTAGAGCAGTAAGATGCTGGACCAGAAGGAGTGTGGCTTTTAGTTTGCCTGTTGCCTTTGAGGTGTTGCTCCCAAAGTGCTTTGTGCTTGCCGCTCATGTGCCTTCGCATAGAAGTTGTACCTATGTGGCTGTTGGGCTTACCAAGGCTCAGTTTCTGACTGCACTCATTGCAAATTACAATGCTTTTGTCAGAGGCACACACATTAAAAAAATCCCACACTGCTGACTTTTTGGAAGTCTGCGATCTGGCGGTAACAGTAGAAGTTGGCGGCATTGGCGGCAATGGCGGGTGCGTTGGCCGGCTGAACACAGGTGCCGATACATGTTGTTGCCCTACTGATCCCTGCGGGCTGTCCTCCCTGCTTCTTCTAAGTCTTATTCTCCTACTGCCTCTCTGACTCTCCGTCTCTCCATCTGAACTACCCTCCTCTTGCTCTCTTCTACTAGGCACCCACAAAACATCAATCTCCTCATCATCATTCTCCTCAGATGCATCAATTTCTTCTGACACATCACAGAAGGAAGCAGCAGCGGGGACCTCCTCCTCATCACTCATCATTATGTCCATCTCTGTCGTGTTCTCTGCCAGAATTAAATCTGGTGTAACGTCCTCATCTCCTTCATCTTCTTCTGGCAATAATGGTTGCGCATTACTCAGTTCAAGAAACTCATGGGAAAATAACTCCTCTGACTCCAGTGAAGAAGGGGCACCGGTGGTGGAGGAAGTGTTACGTGGGGTGGCCATAGCAGTGGAGGATGAGGAGGATGTTGTGGTAAAGTTAGAAACGGTAGAGGATGGGGTGTGCTGTGTAAGCCAGTCAACTACCTCTTCAGCATTTTGGGAGTTCAGGGTCATTGGCTTTTTAAAACTGGGCAATTTGCTAGGGCCACAGGATTGCATAGCAGCACGGCCCCTAGCACGGCCTCTGCGTGGCGGCCTGCCTTTGCCTGGCATTATTTTTAAAAAAACAACAACAACAAAAACTCAGTTGGTTTTTCTGGAAACTATAATACACACAGCTAGATGGCAGTTTGAAGAAAACAGTGTGCAAATAATGCCTACAAGGTCAACGTATACACAGCAGTGGATACGGATTACGTAAAATATATGAATGCTGCTTGAAAAAAAGTAACTCAAGTGGTTTTTCTAGAGACGATAATATTATCACTATTTAGACAAAATGTGAACAAGCTCACACAGCTAGATGGCGGTTTGAAGAAAACACTGTGCAAATAATGCCTACAAGGTCAACGTATACACAGCGGTGGATACGGATTACGTAAAATATAAGAATGCTGCTTGACAAAAAGTAACTCAAGTGGTTTTTCTAGAGACGATAATATTATCAATATTTAGACAAAATGTGAACAAGCTCACACAGCTAGATGGCGGTTTGAAGAAAACACTGTGCAAATAATGCCTACAAGGTCAACGTATACACAGCGGTGGATACGGATTACGTAAAATATAAGAATGCTGCTTGAAAAAAAGTAACTCAAGTGGTTTTTCTAGAGACGATAATATTATCAATATTTAGACAAAATGTGAACAAGCTCACACAGCTAGATGGCGGTTTGAAGAAAACACTGTGCAAATAATGCCTACAAGGTCAACGTATACACAGCGGTGGATACGGATTACGTAAAATATAAGAATGCTGCTTGAAAAAAGTAACTCAAGTGGTTTTTCTAGAGACGATAATATTATCAATATTTAGACAAAATGTGAACAAGCTCACACAGCTAGATGGCGGTTTGAAGAAAACACTGTGCAAATACTGCCCACAAGATCAACGTATACACTACTACAGCGGTGGATACGGATTACGTAAAATATATTATGGCTGCTTGAAAAAAGTCACTCCGGTGTTTTTTCTGGAGACGGTAATATTATGGATATTTAGACAGAATGTGAACAAGGTCACACAGCTAGATGGCAGTTGGTTGAATAACACACTGGGCAAAAAATGCCTACAGGGCAAATAATGCCTAAAAGGTCAACTTATACACTACTACAGCGATGGATACGGATTACGTAAAATTTATTATGGCTGCTTGAAAAAAGTCACTCCGGTGTTTTTTCTGGAGACGGTAATATTATGGATATTTAGACAGAATGTGAACAAGGTCACACAGCTAGATGGCAGTTGGTTGAATAACACACTGGGCAAAAAATGCCTACAGGGCAAATAATGCCTAAAAGGTCAACTTATACACTACTACAGCGATGGATACGGATTACGTAAAATTTATTATGGCTGCTTGAAAAAAGTCACTCCGGTGTTTTTTCTGGAGACGGTAATATTATGGATATTTAGACAGAATGTGAACAAGGTCACACAGCTAGATGGCAGTTGGTTGAATAACACACTGGGCAAAAAATGCCTACAGGGCAAATAATGCCTAAAAGGTCAACTTATACACTACTACAGCGATGGATACGGATTACGTAAAATTTATTATGGCTGCTTGAAAAAAGTCACTCCGGTGTTTTTTCTGGAGACGGTAATATTATGGATATTTAGACAGAATGTGAACAAGGTCACACAGCTAGATGGCAGTTGGTTGAATAACACACTGGGCAAAAAATGCCTACAGGGCAAATAATGCCTAAAAGGTCAACTTATACACTACTACAGCGGTAGTAAAATAAAAAAAAGTAAAATAAAAAAAAAATGAATATTAAAAAAAAAAAATTACAGTTGGTGCTGCTGAACTACTAGGAGCAGCAGATTAGCACACCAGTCCCACTCCCCAACACTGCTAGACTAATAGCACTGGGCTCTTATAGTAGTAGTAGTAGTAGTAGTAGTAGTAGTAGTAAAACAACAAAAAAATAAATAAAAGCAGTCCTTACAAGGACTACTGTTATTGCAGCAGTCAGCAGATGAGATCAGAAGCAGGACAGCTGCCCACTGCAGCTACATACAGAGCACTGCAGTAGAAGGTAGATTACTAGCCAGCAAAGCTACCTAAGCTTAAATGTCCCTCAAACCCCTGCAGACTTCTGTCCCTCCAATAACAGAGCAGTATCAAAACGATTACTAGCCAGCAAACTTTCAACTGTCCCTGAAATCACTAACAGGCAGCAGCTCTCTCCCTACACTATCTCTTCAGCACACACAGGCAGAGTGAAAAAACGCTGCAGGGCTTCGGTTTTTATAGGGAAGGGGAGTGGTCCAGGGGAGAGCTTCCTGATTGGCTGCCATGTACCTGCTGGTCTGGGGTGAGAGGGCAAAAAAAAGCGCCAACAATGGCGAACCCAAAATGGCGAACGTCGCGCGACGTTCGCGAACTTCCGGCGAGCGCGAACACCCGATGTTCGCGCGAACAAGTTCGCCGGCGAACAGTTCGCGCCATCTCTAGTCTTAACACGTTTGCAGCGTAGTGGATAATTTGGTTCAACAGCATATGATCATTCACTAGAAATGGGAACTTCTGGATCATTTTTTCCCTTGTTAATACAGTGAGGGTATCGCTGGTGACGTTTTTGACTGTTTTTAAATTGAGGTTGTACCATTCTACCAAAGTTGTATTATTTTTCCCCATGGGAAATGTTGGATTACCAAACCAGGTAAGATAGATGGAGTAGGGAGATATGAGTTTAAATCTTTTCCTTACTGATTTCCATGTTCTGTAAGTATCTATAAACAGGGGATGTTCATACATATCTCGGGGGATGTCTTTTGGTGGAGAATGTAGCAGAACATTGAGGGACACACCTCCTGTTAAGAGTTGATCGAGTTCCGTTGAGGTGTATATGTTTCTATCATACAGCCAATCCCCTACATATCGTAGCAGTGCTGCCTCATTATATTCTTTGATATTGGGGAAATTAACTCCCCCCAGGGCTTTAGTCTGTTGGAGTTTAAACAAACTGATCCTTGGACGCTTTTGTTTCCAGATAAAGTTTCGTAGCATTTTGAGCAGTCTTTTATAATCAGATGGTTTTATACTGTATGGCAGCATTTGTTTTTAAGCATTTTTATTAAAGAAAAGTAGTGATAAGCGAAACTTGACGCCATTTTTTTGCGAAAATGATGCTCATAGACTCCAACCGGAGAAAAAAATGTTGCTCGTCAATAAAAATGTGTCGCCCATAGACTTTAATCCATTTTGGCAAATTTTTGCGTTCCGAAAATTTTTCAGGAATTGAAACAGCTCAGATTTGCCCATCACTAAAGATGAGTTAAGTCCAGCAAGGTGAGGGGTGTGTCAGTATATATGGCAGCCAATTGGTGACTATAGACAGTAAACAGCAAGTGAGCTGGTCAGTATTTTTCTTCTTTAAAGGGGAACTCCACAAAAACATATTTCAAGCTTTTTGAAAAGTAAACATAATTTCAAGCAACTTTGTAATATACATCAAATACATAATATGCAGACTTTTCATGGTTTTTAATGGTTTCTGACAGTTTCCTAAGCCTAGCCCCCTGCTAGCTGATCTGGCTGACTACTTTGCTGAGCTGCCTGACTACTGTTACTTTATATCAACAGCCATCTGTCCTCAGCCTGCATCCTCCAAACCCCACAATTCCCTGCACACTTAATTTTAATAAGGAAAGGAACATCACAGTGCAATGCATTGTGGGTTATGTAGTTCCTGTATGCTGTCTGTAAGCTGTGGAGAAGTTGTTACAATTTGTAACATCAGTGTTTAGTCCCTCCCACCCTGCCAGGATTTCAAATGATGCAGAAAGAGAAGAACTGTTAAACAGCTGGATTTCAGCATAGAAAATGGCATTTATTCATACTTTTTGAAGAAACAGGTAACTGTGATGGGTTTATTAGGGGTTTCTGTGTTATGTGGGCCTCTTTATCAATTTTTGGAAGTCGGGGTTCCCCTTTAAAAACTTCAATGGACCCAGAGTTTCTATAGTGATTGCCCAATCTTGCCTGCTATCCAAATGGTTCTGACTGGGCAAATGCAAGTCAAACAGGCAGTAATACTACACATGTCTAATTGTAGGGATATCATACACATGTGCAGAGTTAAAGTCACTGCAAAGAACCATTGGGAAAGCAGGCAAGATGCACCGCTGCACCTCTAAAGAAAGTGACCAGGACCAGTGTTATCCAAAGTGGGCCAAACAAGGAGCAGAAAGGAATACATATTTTTTTTCCTCCATCCCATATCAATGAAGCAATTACTGTTGTATCCTTGCTTCTCTAAGGGGATTATTTATCAAAGTTCAAATTTCGAAGTCATGTGAATTTATCTTTAACACTAATAAATGTGAATGTACAGTACTCTCAAATTGAATGGGAGGTTATATAAGAAAAAACTGAAATGTCTAACATTAGATAGAATAGGAACGACCCAAAAAAAAACGAATTGAATTTGAATCGAATGTGATTCGAGTTTTCCTCCAAAAAAACCCTCGAAATTTCAGGAAGGCAATTAACATATTCAAATGGTTCAACAGACTAGGGATGTAGCGAACTGCCGTTTATGTGTTCGCGAACGCCGTTCGCGAACACCGGCAAAAATGCGAACAGTTCGCGAACAGTTCGCGAACTTCGAACATCCGCAAAATCGTTCGATTCGAACGATCTAAGGATTTTAATCGTACGATCGAAGGATTTTCGTTCGAATCGAACGATCGAAGCCATTCGATCGAATGATTTCATTCGATCGAATGGCTTCGATCGTTCGATTCGAACGAAAATCCTTCGATTTTAGCGGTCGAAGGAATCGAATGGTCGAATGGTCGAACGATTTTTGTTCGAATCGAACGCAAACTCGTATTGGCGAACGTCGCGCGACGTTCGCGAACATTCGGCGGACGCGAACAGTCGAAGTTCGCGCGAACTAGTTCGCCGGCGAACAGTTCGCTACATCCCTACAACAGACCTCTGCCATTGACTTCTACATTAATTCGGCAGGTTTTAGGTGGCAAAGTATCGAATTAGAACTGTTTCCAGGGTTGAGGTGTGATAAATCTCACATTCAAATACAAATTTGAGTTAGTGGTTTTAAATTTCTAGTTTTGACAGAAAAAAATATGAAAATTAGAATTCAAAATTTAGTTATCTGCCCCAAAGAGAGAATGCTGTGTAAATCACAATTAACCATTAGTAGAACGGAGCATGATACTTTCATCTCAGTAAACAGAAATATTTTTACCAAGGCTAAGTCTGATTTTGACTGAAACTGAGAAACAAACAGAATATATTTCCCAGTGATAAGATTTACTCTGTGTCCTTTTGTCGCTTGGGGGCCAATTCATTAACTTCGAGTGAAGGATTCAAAGTAAAAAAACTTTGAATTTCGAAGTGTTTTTTGGGCTACTTCAACCATCGAATGGGCTACTTCAACCTTCGACTACGACTTCGAATCGAAGCATTCTAACTAAAAATCATTCGACTATTCGACCATTCGATAGTACTGTCTCTTTAAGAAAAAACTTCGACCCCCTAGTTCGCCACCTAAAAGCTACTGAACCCAATGTTAGCCTATGGGGAAGGTCCCCATAGGCTTGGCTTAGTTTGTTTGGTCGAAGGACAATCTTTAATCGTTGGATTGAAATCCTTCGATTCGAAGGATTTAATCGTTCGATTGAAGGATTATTCCTTCGATCGCTCGATCTAACTTTTTTGCACAAAATCCTTTGACTTCGAAATTCGAAGGATTTTCATTCCCAGTCGAATATTGAGGGTTAATTAACCCTCGATATTCGACCCTTGATGCATTGGCCCCTTGATGTTAGTGGCATTTTAGCCATGAGTTGAGGTTAAAGTTTTGGCTATGTGGCCTTTCTAAGGGTCTTTTACTTTATTCTACGACTTTTATTAAATTGTGAGACTTATCCTTTATTATACCCTTCACTTGGTACCATCCCCGTTGGCTGTGGCTTTGGTGTAATTAGAAATTACAGGACTTTAATAAGTCATATTAACTGGACTTGCTGTCATTTTTTTTTCTCTTAAAGACATTTCGCTAGTCATCTAACTGGCTTTCTCACAGAAGAATGGGTTTCACAGCAAAATCTCTTAGGGACATGTGCACCCCATGGCTTTTTCTGGTTACCTTGTTCATCATTGACCCCAGTCCCCAATAGCTGGATCTGGTGCCTAGTTTGTCACTCCCTTTTTTCCATACCAACTCATCTCTTTCTGTTTATGTTTTATTCAAGGATATGAAAGATTGTTAACACAGGAGAACAAATCTGTGACTGTAATAGAAGGAGAGTCCCTTAATATCTGCTGCACTGTGACCAGTAACCCAATGGCCAATGTTACCTGGAGTACAGAAGATGGTCTTATCCTAAGTACAACAATAAATAAGAGTCTAACTCTTGCACTACGGAACATCTCACTTAGTAATACTGCAACATACAGATGCCTTGCATGGAATTCACATGGAAGCACTAATGATTCTATCACATTATCTCTGGAATGTAAGTGCCACCCAATCAGCTGCTGAGTAAATGAAATACGAAAAATATGAAAGATGAGACTTAAGATTGATAAAGCTCATAAAATGACTTTTCTGAATCAAAAACCCCCTTATTGATTTGCATTGCATTAATTTTCAGGGCTTAATTATTCAGTGTGGTGTTAGAGCTCAGAACTCTAACACCCCATAAGACAGAATGAAGTCCAACCACTGAAATCAGTGGGACACACATAGATAAACTGACACATCGATTAAAGCTTTTGATGCACCAATGTGTAAAGACACTTTCCTGACTATCAGTAAAGTATTAACTGTGATAACATTTAAACAGATGGAAATACATCAGGATTCCCCAATGTCTCATAGGTGCCAATTAAGAGTAGGGATGTAGCGAACGTCGGAAAAAAAGTTCGCGAACATATTCGCGAACTTGCGCAAAAATGCGAGCGGTTCGCGAACGGTTCGCGAACCCCATAGACTTCAATGGGAAGGCGAACTTTAACATCTAAAAAAGACATTTCTGGCCAGAAAAATGATTTTAAAGTTGTTTAAAGGGTGCAACGACCTGGACAGTGGCATGCCAGAGGGGGATCAAGGGCAAAAATGTATCTGAAAAATCTGCCTGTGTGTGCTTGGAAGAGATAGTGTAGGGGGAGAGCTGTTAGTGATGCTAGATGGCAGTTGGTTGAATAACACACTGGGCAAAAAATGCCTACAGGGCAAATAATGCCTAAAAGGTCAACTTATACACTACTACAGCGGTAGTAAAATAAAAAAAAGTAAAATAAAAAAAAAATGAATATTAAAAAAAAAAAAATTAAAGTTGGTGCTGCTGAACTACTAGGAGCAGCAGATTAGCACACCAGTCCCACTCCCCAACACTGCTAGACTAATAGCACTGGGCTCTTATAGTAGTAGTAGTAGTAGTAGTAAAACAACAAAAAAATAAATAAAAGCAGTCCTTACAAGGACTACTGTTATTGCAGCAGTCAGCAGATGAGATCAGAAGCAGGACAGCTGCCCACTGCAGCTACATACAGAGCACTGCAGTAGAAGGTAGATTACTAGCCAGCAAAGCTACCTAAGCTTAAATGTCCCTCAAACCCCTGCAGACTTCTGTCCCTCCAATAACAGAGCAGTATCAAAACGATTACTAGCCAGCAAACTTTCAACTGTCCCTGAAATCACTAACAGGCAGCAGCTCTCTCCCTACACTATCTCTTCAGCACACACAGGCAGAGTGAAAAAACGCTGCAGGGCTTCGGTTTTTATAGGGAAGGGGAGTGGTCCAGGGGAGAGCTTCCTGATTGGCTGCCATGTACCTGCTGGTCTGGGGTGAGAGGGCAAAAAAAAGCGCCAACAATGGCGAACCCAAAATGGCGAACGTCGCGCGACGTTCGCGAACTTCCGGCGAGCGCGAACACCGGATGTTCGCGCGAACAAGTTCGCCGGCAAACAGTTCGCGCCATCTCTAATTAAGAGAATGTTTCATACAAAATACAAGATTATTTATGCATTTTTCCTGGGTCCCACAATGCCTTGCCTGTTGTGTTATTTGTGTATATAGTAGTGCAAAGAAGAGTAAGGGACACACAGATGTTGGACTGAAGGGCTCAGTTACCAACTCAACCACAGATGTGTTCAGGCAAAAATGCACGCAGTCGTTGGGGATATTAACACCATTCATTACAGGTAGTAATGGGCGAGAATTTGTGGTGAAGAAATAAATTTGCGGATTTGCAGCAAAAATTCGTGAATTTGCTGTGAAAATGAGGCCGGCGCCCCATTTTGATGCCAGCGAATTGTCGCCGGTGTCAAAATCGCAGTTTCATAAAACTTTCGCCAGTTCGTGGTGAAGCGAAACGGGACAAATTCGCCCATCACTAATTACAGGTTCTTGCATCCGATTATGTTCCTTGCACTTCCCCATATTTAAGATAGACGTAACTCATGATCATGGGAATTCTTCTAGGCAGAGATCTTCTAGTACCTTGGAAGGCCAATACAACGTTATAATGTAGCTTGAACACAACATGCAACTGGATGTATAAGAGCCATGTTTTATTATACAACACTTGGGGCAGGTCACATGTTGAATATGATTGCAAGCGAGCACAGTAAAAATACACTACAGTGGGGTCCAGCTTTAAGATTTGGGAGAATATGAAATGTACTGTATTTATACTTTATTTTAATTACAATAATTTTTTTTTTTCTTTGCAGATCCCCCAAAAGAAGCAACGATCTGTATATACAAATCCAACCCTGACGGTAAAATCAGCATGGGGGGGACAACTGTGTGTTATTTATATGCACCTTTGTTACTGCTTCATTCACCCACCTAAAGTGTATAATGCAGCAGCACCTCATAAGTGGCAGAGACTTCCTTACACCATATTACATAATGTTTTGCTGCAGAGGCCTTTGATTGTATTGGCAGTGTACTCATAAAAGGGAATTGAGGTTTTAGCCATAATACAAATACAGTGGGGCAAATTCACTAAGATGCGAAGTTGCGCCAGGCGCAACTTCGCCGCACTTCGCCGCACTTCGCCAGGCGTAGTTTCGCCAGCGCTCAGCAAATTCACTAAAATCCGAAGTTGCGCACAGGGGTAGCGTAAGGTTGCGAAGTTGCGCTAGCGTTGATTCGCTATGTAAAGCGAAGTTACGCTAGCGAAGGCTAATTTGCATACGGCGCAAATTTCTAATTTCAATGGAGGAACACGTATTAGCACTACAAATGCCTAGAAAACCTTCAAATCAGCAACTAAAAATTTTATTTTGCCCTACACATGTGCCCACTGTATAGGTAAGTTGCCATGAGTCAGGAAATGTAGGGGGGAAGGAGGGGAGCCCCAAAAATATTTTCGATCTTTTTCAGCCTTTCACCCATCATGTAGAAAATACGCCAGCGTTTTTTGGGACTTAGAAAAAAATTGTACTTTTTTTTGAAACAATCCCTATCTACTCTATTGCGTTTTGCCAGGTCTGAGGTGGCGAAGGAAGTCTAGCGTAAAAGGTAGCGTTCAGTACACTGCGCAAGTTAGTGAATTTGCGTAGTTATGTCGGTAGCGAAAATTCGCCTGGCGTAAGGGTGCGAAGAAACACTAGCGAAACTACGCCAGCGTTCGTTAGTGAATTTGCGCAGTAACGAAAAATGCCAAACGCTAGTGAATTAACGCTAGCGTTCGGCGCTTCAGCGGTTAGTGATTTTGCCCCAGTGTTTCACAGAGAGCCACAGGGCAACACATGCGTCACCTGGAGAGTCCAAAGAGAGACACACTGGAGAAAATGATCACAATATTTTCTGAAAAAAACTCCGACCAAATCCGCCTGGGTTTTTTGGGGCTTATTTATTAATACACTTTCCAGGAAAAAAAATTCTGCGGAAAAAAAAAAGGAAAAATCGTGAAAAATCTGGGGGTTTTTTTAAAAAAAATTCACATTTTTCATAAGATTTTCACGATTGTTCCGGATTTTTCACCCGAAAACTCATAATTTTGCCCAAAATCTTCAAAAACTTTGGGCTATTGCTAAAAACCCAGTGCATATAAAAAATCATTGTGACTTCTCCAATTAATGCAACCTCGACAGGTCTAAGATGCCGTATTTCGAGATTCAGACTTTTGCCATCCTTGGGGTTTAATAAATTCCGAAAAATTCATGATTTTTTTAAAAAGTACGATTTTATTAAAAAAAAAATCACGAATTTTTCGTGATTTTTGCATTCGGAGTTTAGTAAATAACCCCCATTAAGTCCCTAAGATTTCTATAAATATATATAAAAAGTTAAAAATGTCACTTTAACCCAAACCATGCAATTAAAACTTTGTAAAAGAGGCCCCTTTAATATCTTTGCATACAATATTTGTAAATGGTTTTCAGTGTAATATGTTCAATATAGGATCTGCTATACGGAAACCCGTTATCTAGAAAACTCCTAATTACGAGAAGGCTCTCATAGATGCTATTTTAGTCAAATAATTTGTGTTTTTAATATTGATTTCCTTTTTCTCTGTAATAATAAAACAGTACCTTGTACTTGATCCCAACTATGATATTTGTCCTTACTGGAGGCAAAACAATCCTATTAGATTTATTTAATGTTTAAATTATTGTTAGTAGATTTAAGGAATGGTAATCCAAATTACAGAAATACCCCTTATCCAGCATTCTGGATAACAGGTCCCATAACTGTATATATAAATAAATAGTACTATAAAGGGTAAGTACCACATGCTCTTATTACTTTCTTGGTGGTGGACTGATGATTTGAACCATTGATTTTGGACATGAGACTGGGTGGACTCATTGGTGTAGTGGCTTTCATTGTATGTATTGATGTCATTCATTAAAGGTACTTGGGTGCAAGTACCTTTAATGAATGACATCAATACATACAATGACTCCATCCATTTAAGTGTGGCCCCTTAATTGACCCCTTAAATATTTTGACACATGTGTGGAACCAGCAACTCATTTTTGCAAGTTATTTATATGTGGGTTAGGCAGATGCTGGGAATTTCTTTCCTTGTTACTTTGATATCTTTACCACTTTCATGAATTAATTACTAGATACAGTACATACAGTATAAATCGAGCACAGAATTGTACCTGGAAGGGAAATATTGCTCTTTTAGTAAAATATATTAAATAACCACAAAGAAACTGTTGTCTATTGTGGCAGGTCTTCTAGATTGTTATTTTGAAGCAAATTCCTTTGAAGAAGTTGAAGAGGGAACATCACTTTCCCTGTTGTGCGCGGTGAAAAGTAACCCCCCCGCTAACGTCTCATGGATTAGGCATGGACAGACCGATATCCAAAATATTTCTGCCAAACAGCTACTAAATGTCACCCAAATAGGAGTTGGCAGCACAGAGGTTTATATTTGCTGGGCAGAAAATAAGTATGGACAAGCAAACCGTTCGATCACCATTAAAAGCACATGTGAGTATTAATAGGGAGAAATACCACCCGCCAGAGGTATAATTATAATTCTTAATATCTATAATTATCTACATTCTATAAAGCATCTCATACAATATTTAATCATTCAAATGAGTCTCTAATGTAAAAACACAAACAAAAGCTCTCATACATACTTGTAATTTTAATGGGATATCAATGAACCCCCTCGTGTTTTTGGGCAAAGGTAGAGAACCGGAGCACTGGGATGAAGCTTACACATTCTCAGGGAGAATAAACTGGTTGGGATCACACACAGCAACGTCTCTGGGCTACAAGGATGAGGATCAGCATTTTAATATTTCCGGAGGTTTTCGCTGAGCCTGGGAGTAGAGAAGCAGCAAAGCCTGGATCACTATTTCTGTATTGTAACTATTGGAAATATCGTTTAGAGTCTAAGCATAAAGAGACCTTTGTTGAAACTGGAAAAGGAACCGACGTGCTCCTGATTTGCATCACAAACATTAATCCTCCATCAGATTTAATAATGAAGAAACATACAATAAATACTTTATATTAGGTGAAAAATAAACCTGGACTTCCAACAGGTCAATCACTAGGCCATGGAAAGCCCCAAGGGAGCGAAGCCACGGTTGAATGAAAACCCTTATTAATGTGGTGCTTTCACTGTTATTAATTATACTATTGTTTAAATATTCACTTCTGGCCAATAGCCTGGGAATTACCCACCTCTTGCCCAACACCACGAGAAGTTCCATCACCTCTGGCCCAGTATTTCTATAGTGATAATATGGGTTATTCTGCTATGTCAGCAATGTCTATGGATGTTACCTCCCTGGAAGTGCAACATTTTTGGCAATTACTGTTGTAATTACGAATAACCATCTTGCAATTGTGTTTTACCTGCAGGCTGTTCTAACTGTGCTAATTAATTATGCTGTTTGTATAAGCAGCAAGCAAACGAGACACTTATTAACCGTAAATTAACATTTAATTAAGCCATTTTTTTCTTTTCAGCTGCTACTAAACAACAACAAAAACCACCAGGCACCATCAGCTCTATTTGTTGTGCCGCCTCTTGTCATTGTTTTGTTGCTTATCTCAACATTTATCATGATCCGAAACAAGAGAAGGTCGGTTTGCTTCATTCTTTATATTACAGTAACTGTATAGTAATCCTTTTGTCTTAAATAGTCTTGCCTTACCTGACAGCTTCAGAGAAAAGGAGACATTTTTCTGCATGAAGACCAAAGGTGTAACTAAATCATTAAAACATGTTTTATTTAAAGGGATCCTGTCATCGGAAAACATGTTTTTTTCCAAACGCATCAGTTAATAGTGCTACTCCAGCAGAATTCTGCACTGAAGTCCATTTCTCAAAAGAGAACAGATTTTTTTATATTCTATTTTGAAATCTGACATGGGGCTAGACATTTTGTCAATTTCCCAGCTGCCCCCAGTCATGTGACTTGTGCCTGCACTTTAGGAGAGAAATGCTTTCTGGCAGGCTGCTGTTTTTCCTTCTCAATGTAACTGAATGTGTCTCAGTGGGACATGGGTTTTTACTATTGAGTGTTGTTCTTAGATCTACCAGGCAGCTGTTATCTTGTGTTAGGGAGCTGCTATCTGGTTACCTTCCTATTGTTCTTTTGTTTCGCTGCTGGGGGGGGAAGGGAGGGAGGTGATATCACTCCAACTTGCAGTACAGCAGTAAAGAGAGACTGAAGTTTATCAGAGCACAAGTCACATGACCTGGGTACAGCTGGGAAATTGACAATATGCCTAGCCCCATGTCAGATTTCAAAATTGAATATAAAAAAATCTGTTTGCTCTTTTGAGAAATGAATTTCAGTGCAGAATTCTGCAGGAGCAGCACTATTAACTGATTCATTTTCGGAAAAAAAAATTCCCATGACAGTATCCCTTTAAACATATTATTATTATTAACATGTATTTATATAGCGCCAACATATTGCGCAGCACTGTAAAGTAAATGTGATTATACAACTACATCACACGAATTACATATATAGAATATATGGAGTAACAAACGTCATAATCAATACAGGTACAAAAAGGTGAGGAAGGCCCTATGCATATGCATACAGTCTAAAGGGGAGGGAGTAATACACAAGGTGTGGGAGTGGGCAAGATCAAAGTAAGTGGGTGAGAAATGTGGTATTGTATGTGGTGTTGCGTTTGGTAGTTAAGCGGAGTGAGGGTAGGCTTCTCGAAAGAAGTGCGTTTTCAGAGATTTTTTGAAAGTAGAAAGGTTGGGAGAAAGTCGGACAGACCGTGGGAGAGCGTTCCAGAAGAGGGGTGCAGCCCTTGCAAAGTCTTGAATGCGAGCATGTGAGGAGGTAATGAGAGAAGAGTTGAGTAGGAGGTCAGTAGAGGAGCGTAGTAAGCGAGTGGGTGAGTATATAGAGATGAGTTCAGAGATGTAGGGTGGAGCAGAGTTGTGAAGTGCTTTGAAAGTCAGTGTCATTAATTTGAATTTGATTCTGAAAGATAACGGAAGCCAGTGCATGTATTGACAGAATGGCGAGGCAGAGGAGGAGCGGTTGCTGAGGTGTATGAGCCTCGCAGCAGTGTTCATTATGGACTGGAGAGGTGACAGTCTCTGGAGGGGGAGGCCAATTAAAAGCGAGTTACAGTAGTCTAGACGCGATATGATGAGAGAGTGAATAAGAATTTTGGCAGCGTCTTGGGTGATAAATGATCGTATTTTGGATATGTTCTTTAGGTGGAAGTGACATGATTTGATAAGTGACTGGATATGAGGAGTGAATGACAGGGCAGAATCTAGGATAACCCCAAGGCACCGGGCCTGGGGAGAGGGGGTGATAGTGGAATTGTTAACTATGATGGATACTTCGGGGATGCTACTGGTGTTAGTTGGAGGAAAGAGAACCATTTCAGTTTTGGAGAGGTTTAATTTAAGGTAGCGTTGCGACATCCAGGTAGAGATAGCGGACAGGCAGGAGGAGACGCGAGTTAGGAGTTCTGGGTTGAGATCAGGAGATGAGAGATAGATCTGAGTATCGTCAGCATAGAGGTGGTAGTGGAAACCGTACGAATTTATTAATTTGCCAAGGGAGGAAGTGTAGAGGGAGAATAGTAATGGTCCTAGGACAGAGCCTTGAGGAACTCCAACAGAAAGAGGTAGGGGAGAAGATGATACTCCATTGTAGGAGACACTGAAGGAACGATTGGTGATGTAAGAAGAGAACCAGGACAGGGCTGTGTCACGAAGGCCAAGCGACATAGCCAAAGTTATGTTAATGTGATGTCTGGGGTTAACCCACATTTTTTTTCTGGCATGGATAGATACAAATGAAAGTATGGTTTGCTGCTTGGATAAAGACTTGATTTTGTTTTCCTAGGAAACAGTTGTTACACAATGATAAAAAACAAACTACATCCACCCCTGTAAACTACTGTGATGCACATAAGACCTATGAAGAGATCCCAAAGGGAAGCAACAGTGTAAGTTTGATATAATCCAAGTAAAGATACAGGGAATAAAGCCTCATATATATATAGTAAAGGATTAATGGAAAAAGTGTTTTACACACTGCTACTGTAACCCTAATAGTAAATGAATATACAGCAGTGTGGGAAATGGTGCCCCCTGCTGTTTCCAGTAGACTGAGCCTCCCGTTATTTTGGAAGAACAGAATGCACATTATCTGTGTATATATCATCTGTGCCTCCCCTTGGTTTGTGATTGTGCATTACTGCCGACCCCACGGAGAAATAATAGTACAAAAGCATTCATAATGTATCATTCCTTTGCAACATGTGCACAATCCATAGATGTGAACAGATATTGTCTGTATAAAGTGCAAGAAAATGGTACATCGTATATAAACTGGCAAAAATGTCAAAGTGACAAAATATCAATCTGACATCTTGATGCTGTAAATACAGTACACTGAAATCTGAATTAGAGTGAGCTGATGATGTGAGTTGGGGGGCTGAACACTAATAACTAACTAATAACTAACGATGGGCAATTAAATTCACCAGGCGCAAATTTGCGGCAAATTTTCGCACTTCGCCGCCGGCAAATAAATTTGATAAACTGCAGCGAAAATGAGCTGCATCAAAAAAAAAAAATTTGGATGCACGTCGGAATAGGTGTGCGCATAAAAACTATTGTGCGTCAAAATGATTGGCCAGCCATTGACTTTAATGCATTTGGACAGAATAGGCGCCCGCCAATTTGTCGTGGACGTCAAGATTTTTGCGGGCGTCAGAATTGTCGCGGGTGTCAAAGTTGACACGAGTGTCAAACTTTAGTGGGAAATTCACGAATTTTACGGTGAAGCGAAATGGGCCAAATTCGCCCATCACTACTAATAACATCTAATAAATGTCTGCAGCCTATTGTAATCTTTTTCCAAAAATACTTAATTGATTTGGAATCATGGAATTAATTTGGGCAGAGAAGGGAGGTGGTGCTATTCATATTTTACTGGTCGACAAAAACAGGCTTTATAGAGAATGACAGTAGGGTCAGTATCAGTGGTATAACTATAGAAGAAGCTGACCCTGCTCCCTTGGGGGGTGGTTAACAAGGGGTCCGCAGAATACACCCAACTGCCAACCACACCCACATTGGTTTAAAAACACTGGGGATGCACAGGAGATACAATCATTGTTTAAATTTCCTGTGCGCCAAACCCCATTGCTCTGGTCTGGTCTTGCAAGAATTAACAGGAGGGGACCGGGATGATGAACGGCTGTGTAAATGCAGCCCTGTCCCCTCCCCATCTACTCACCTAACTTTGAGTGTGGCGTCTGTTGGGTGAAGACACAAGGAGGCAAAAAAATGTGCCATCAGGGGGCGGGAGAGGGCGAAGAGTAGATGGGTGGGGGTGGGTAGGGATTGCTGTGAGGGGGGCCAGCACACAAAATTATGCCACTGGTCAGTATTCAAGGCAATAAGACATGTGGGTAATGTGCACAATAGGTGATGTAGTGTCGGCACCCTTTATCAGTTTGGCTAGGTTTGTCTTCCACCCATGCAGGAGTTTCTAAACTTTATACTGTAGGTGTAGGGTTAATGTTTGATTTCCTGGTTGCAACCCAACTTAACTATGTAACTATATATTTATATTTTCAGCCAACTGACAATACTGATTTTAGTGATTTAGTGATCGCACCAAAAGATGAAAACCTCTCTGAGGATGGCGCACCCATTTATATAAACTATGGGGAAGATCTGCAGTATGCATGTATTCATTTCTCACATCTGAAACCTAATGACAGTCCAGAAAAAGAGGAGGTTGAATATTCTGAGATCCAACGCAAGTCACAAATATTATAATAATATTTGTGAGAACTCCATGAAGGAGAAAGTCAGGAAAGCAGGAGGTTCTGAAAGAGAATTGTCTGGTTATCGTTTTCCAAGAGCATCAGTGGATAAATGGACAGTACTTACCCAAACAGGGTTCCTTTATACTGAACATGAACAAGGTTTGATGAAAGAAGCACCAGGATCATCTTTCACATGAGCATGCCTTAATAATCCAGCAATATACTGAACCAATGGGTAATTCCCAAAGCCAGTACATGTAAATATTTTCCAAATATGTCTACCCATGACATAGTGTTTAGGCGCTATCTGTATTCTTTTTCAAGCTGGTTAAAGACCAAGACTAACAAATTAATTGTTAGAATGTATTTTTTCACATAAACTTATTATTCTTGAGTAAACAATAAAGGCAGTAAAAAAAAGTATAAACTTGTACTTGATGGTATCTAAGCGGCATGAATCCATATTAAGTTTATTTCATGTTTAAATGATTTTTAGTAGACTTAAGTTATTGTTCCCTTATCAAGAAAACCCCACTTCCCAATCATTCTCCATAATAGATCCTATACCTGTACAATAATCATAAAACATAATTACTAAGCAACAGAGGTAAACAATACATACGTATATATAGACATATTATTTATAGTTATTTATGTGGGAAGTAGCAAGAAAACATAAATACAGATACAGAGAGTGATAAGGCTCACTCTCTTTTTTTTTGTGGATTCCATATGGACAGGCAGGTAGACAAAGATTGGAGCCTAGGATGAGGAAGGCCTAGCAGGAAAGTTAGTTGTAGGGATATATACTTTTATAGTTTGCTCTAGGAGTTAGTTAAGGGCATTTAGTGAACAGCCTGATACTCCATCAAGGAAAAGCAGAAGGATTGGAGTCCTGGTTGTACTAACCAAGAATAGCTATCCATGTCTACAGACTTAGAGGTAGAAGCTGTCCCTCCTAAGCTCCATTTGAGATGCCTGAAAGCATCTCATAGTTTGGTCCTAAGCCCCTGATAGGCAATTAACTTTAAAGATTATATTTTCAGTATATGCTAAACAACTGTTGCTGGACTTCTAGGACTTGTAGTCCAAAAACAACTGAATAAAGTTTGATTAAGCAGTACAGTGCAGCAGTTCCCCTTTAAAAAGAATAAGAACGAGAGTTAGGAAAACTAGGAATGGATAGAAAGTGTGTCAATACTAATCTGACACATCCACAATACTAACTAACAAGCTAGGGATCAAGGTAAGAGACACTTGTTGAATAACATTTCAATGCAAAGCTAAATTGGTATGGATACTTCAATATTAGAAACAATTTTGTTTCTCGAGATGTTTTGTTTGTTACTTAATATCTATCTATCTACTTAATACTAATATCTCTTCATATTCCAAACTCAGCCACTTCTCCTGGGCCGCTGCACAGATTTTTATTGACTTTAATTACAGTATAAATGAACCTGATAAACTGTTATTACACAATAGCTATTTAATCTGTATCATGATCCGTAGTACCAGAAAGTCTTTCCAGCTGACACGGGGTCACCCATTCCGATTAGAAGAAAAGAGGTTTCCGGCTAAATATTGGGAAGGGGTTTGTTACAGTGAGAGCTGTGAAGATGTGGAATTGTCTCCCTGAATCAGTGGTACAGGCTGATACATTAGATAGGTATAAGAAGGGGTTGGATGGTGTTTAGCAAGTGAGGGAATACAGGGTTATGGGAGATAGTTCATAGTACAAGTTGATCCAGAGACTAGTCCCATTGCCATTTTGGAGTCAGGAAGGAATTTTTTCCCCTCTGAGGCAAATTGGAGAGGCTTCAGAAGGTTTTTTGCCTTCCTCTGGATCAACTGGCAGTTAGGCTACAGAGTTAAAAGGTTGGACATAATGGACATGTGTCTTTTTTTCAACCTAACTTACTATGTTACTTTGTCACCTATGGCTACTGTGTCGCATCCAAAATGGATATAAGCAGCTTCATCCACCATTGATCCTTCTCCAGCCCCTAATATATCCCATGCATAGCTCAAGCAGTGCACTGGGGAATAAGAATACTGGCAACTGCCACATTGTATAATAGATCCGTCTTCCAGCGCTGGCTTCGCGCACATCGCGACACTTCACCAGGCATAAATTCTCTTGGACAATGCTAATTCATAAAGGCCTGAAGTTGCGCACAGGGTACCGAACACTTGCGAAGTTGCGCTAGCGAAAATACGATCAGCAGTTCATAGTTACGCTAGCGTTGGCTAATTTGCATACGGCGTGCAGTTAAAGTACAATGGCCGTATATGCTGCAGCAAATACATTACACTACACAAGGCCAGTAAACCTTAATAAAATTATTTATTATAAAATGATGTGCCCATAGTTTAGTTTAGGTGCCATATGTTATCAAATGTAGGGGGGAAGGAAAAAATATTTTCAATCTTTTTCAGCCTATCACCCTGTAAAAAGGAAAAGACGCCAGCGTTTTTTGGGACATAGAAAATTTTTCATCAGTATGTCAAGTCTTATCTACTCCATTGCACTATGCCTGGTGGCGAAGGCAAGTCTGCCGATAGAGGTAACGTTCAGTAAAATGAAAAACTTGACTAGTAATGCTCTTTCGCCAGAGCAAAAATTCTCCAAAAATTAGAGTGCAAAGTTCTCTCTCCTTCGCTAGGGAAATTACGCCAGTGAACGCAAATTAGCGAAGTGCCAAAATGTCTTCACCCTTTAGTTAATTTGCCCCATATTCTGTTTATAATTTCAATAATTTAATTAATTATTTATTTATATTTTATTTATAACTCATTTTTTAAAAAAATGTTGCATCATTTTTTTTTCACTTTTCCCACTGATTTAAATGCACAACCATGGTAATTATAGGCCTATTCTTTATTAATACATCAAGTAACCTTTGGCCAAAGTACTCTCCTAAAAACATTTATCTGCAGGTGGCTGATCTGAGCATGCTCACTGTATTGAACAGCAAATTTGGGTGGCCCTTTGTCAAGCATACACCATTGTGAAGAAAGCGACCATTTACAACCCCCACACAGCATAATCGACATGTCATCTCATTAACATAATTGATCCAAATTAACCCACAAGTGGTGGAACCAAGTGAAAATCCATAGAGGGAGCAAACAAAAATAGCCAAGTAGAAAAATTAACTAAATAGAACAATTAAATAGAAAATTAAATTAACTTGATCACAAGAGCTCATTTGTGTCATTTCTTTCATTTCACAACAAGAGGAGTCGTCTGGTTAATCTATATAGTCCAGGGATGTGTAAGTCATATTATTCAATGTAAAAGAAAAGCAATTTTTGTATGCAGTTGAATCATTGTCACCACAGCTAAGATAAGAAGTTGAAACAAAAATGTTTTAACAATAGTTAAGGCAAAAAGAAACAACAAAGCTTGCAAATTAAAGTATACAGTTAGGGGCACATTCATTAACTTCGACTGAAGGAATAGAAGAAAAAAAACGTTGAATTTCGAAGTGTTTTTTGGCTACTTCGACCATCGAATGGGCTACTTCGACCTTCGACTACGACTTCGAATCAAAGTATTCAAATTAAAAATCGTTCGACTATTCGACCATTCAATAGTCGAAGTACTGTCTCTTTAAGAAAAAACTTCAACCCCCTAGTTCACCACCTAAAAGCTACCAAACTCAATGTTAGCCTATAGGGGAAGGTCCTCATAGGCTTGGCTAACTTTTTTTGGTCGAAGGATAATCCTTCGATCGTTGGATTAAAATCCTTCGAATCGTTCGATTCGAAGGATTTAATCGTTCGATCGAACGTTTATTCCTTCGATCGTTCGATTGAAGTTTTTGCGCAAAATCCTTCGACTTCGATATTCGAAGTCAAAGCATTTTCATTCCCTAGTCGAATATCGAGGGTTAATTAACCCTCAATATTCGACCCTTGATACATCTGCCCCTTAGTGTTACATTTTTGTCATTTATCTTACCCTACGCGGGGAGAATGGAAAACATTTGTCTATCCCTGTAGGAAATTCATGCAGCATGGTTATCTGAAAAAATTGGAATAAGAGTTAATTACATAAATTCCCAGATAACACGACATATTAAAATCCTCATTTAACCCGTTTGGGTGCCTAGATTGTAACAGCCAAATCCAATAGCATTCACGCTGCAGTAATAATTTCTTTACGTCAAGACCTTGTTTGCATGTAACCTTCTGTAGAATTTGCTATCTGAGTTGTGATATTCTATTGCCCCCGATTAAAGTTTTTTGCCAACAGTGTTTTTTTTTTTTTTTTTTTTTTGATTTTTCAACTGTCTTCATGATACCTTTATGTTCTGTTTGTGTTTCAGAAGTTGGGGGCTGGTAATTACATATAGTAGATTTGTGCTCGTTCAATCTTATTTTCATAGCTCTACTAGTTTGTCCCACATACACCAACCCACAAGGACACGTGATGCAGTAAATAACCTCCTTGCTATCACAAGTGAAGAACCCTTTGAACCCATGCTTTGTGCCGTATTGGGGATGAAAAACAATAATTGCAATAACCGCAATTTCTACAGGCGTAAGTGCCTAGATTCCGTTTAGATAGCAAAGCAGAGGGATTCGAAGTGGGAGTAGCCGTAGGCTTTATAAGTCCTTGGATGCATTTACCTCGTCTATAGGAAAAGACCGGTGGTTGTTTGAATAAGTGTCCAAATTTGGGATCAGTTTGTAAGATACCCCAATGTCTTAAAATTATTCTTTTTATGGCCCTATTATTGGTATCAAACATAGCAATAAAGGGGATGCGCTGATCTCTACTGACCTTTTTGGATTTTATCCTCCCTTGGAAAAGCTTTTACTTCATCACAGATAGCATTAAGTTGAGTTATATTATAGCCCATTTCAACAAAGTTTTGGACCATTTCAGAAGATTCTTGGTCATACAGGGCATCAGAAAAAGTAATGCGTTTAAACCAAATTATTTGGCTTCTGGGTAGACCTTTAAGGAGACTAGGGATGTAGCGAACCGCCGCCGATGTGTTCGCGAACGCCGTTCGCGAACACCGGCAAAAAATGCGGACAGTTCGCGAACAGTTCGCGAACTTCGAACATCCGAAAATCGTTCGATTCGAACGATCGAAGGATTTTAATCGTTCGATCGAAGGATTTTCGTTCGAATCGAACGATCGAAGCCATTCGATCGAATGATTTCATTCAATCCAATGGCTTCGATCGTTCGATTCGAACGAAAATCCTTCGATTTTAGCGGTCGAAGGAATCGAATGGTCGAATGGTCGAACGATTTTTGTTCGAATCGAACGCGAACTCGTATTGGCGAACGTCGCGCGACGTTCGCGAACATTCGGCGGACGCGAACAGTCGAAGTTCGCGCGAACTAGTTCGCCGGCGAACTGTTCGCTACATCCCTAAAGGAGACCCCTTGGGTGGAAACTTGTGGCTCTTAGAAGGTTATTTCTATCAATGGGTTTACTGTAGATAGAGGTGACAAAAGAAGACCCAATACACTTTACACTTACATCAAGGAAATGCAATTCGCTAGTATTTGTTTCCAGGGTGAATTTAATCGTAGGATGTAGACTATTTAACTAAAATGAAAAATCCTTCAAATTTAAAAATTATTCAAATTTGATTTGAGTTTTTAAAAAAAATTGAATTCAATTCTCGAGATTTATCATACTCTGGCCCTTAAATATATTGACAGCAGAAATTAAAGTTTTTTACATCTATCATAACATTGCGTTTTAATACTATTTCTAATTTTGCCATAAAAGTATTTGCAGATGCTTTTACATTACCCATCTGATCTCCCATGTTCCTCTATGAGGAGTCTGCCATATTTGAACTTCAGTAGTTTGTTAGCATTAGAAACTCTGACAGGCTGAGAAAGGACAGTCAGGTTGGCAAAACAGTCAGGTTTAGGAACTCCAAGTAACAATTACAGTACTTACAACAACAGACCTATTAATGAAAAACGATAAACATGAGCTAAAGGTAACTTTAGGGGCAGATTTACTAAGGGTCGAAGTGAATTTGAGGGAATTTTTGAACTACGCAATATGTTGGCGCTATATAAATACATGTTAATAATAATAACTAAAAAAATTCAAATACAAAGTAATTTTTTGGATACTTCGACCATCGAATAGAATACTACAACTTCGAATTTACTAGACTTCGATTCAAAGTAAAAATCGTTTGACTATTCGACCATTCGATAATTGAAGTACTGTCTCTTTAAAAAAACTGCGACTTCAATACTTTGCCAAATTAAACCTGCCGAAGTACTATGTTAGCCTATGGGGACCTTCTACAACCATTTTCTAAGTCTTTAGTGGTCAAGGAAAATCCTTTGATTGATCGTTAAATTTGTTTGAATCATTCGATTTGAACAATTTAATCGAATGATTTTTATTCGACCGGAGGATTGCTAAATTTGTTGAAAAAACTTCGAAATCGATATTCGAATTTGAAGTTTTTTAATTGGATGGTCGAATGTCAAAGTATTTTAAATTCGAAATTCGACCCTTGATAAATCTGACCCTTAATGTACTTTAATATTTTGAAGAATTATTTTTTAGTGTCAGTATCACTTTAAAGAACTCGAATTTGACTATTTGCCACCTGCCGCATTGCTGTTTAAGTCAATGGGAGTCATTCTGGTATCAATTTGGAGTTGTTTCGATTGGTCGAATTTCAAGTTCACAGGAGTTTGTGGGAGTTTTTAAAAACTCATGTGAATTCAAAATTCGACCTTTGATAAATTTGCCTCTAAGTTGTGTCAGTGTAGTTCCCATTAGAAACAAATCAGAAATGTTATTTTTAAAATTGTAGAACACCAAGCACAACTAGTTGTGGATACTGGTTGATAATGCTATGCTCATGCTCTTTCTTTTTAAAGGTTTTTATTTAGCATTTTAGAAAATCAAAGTAATTAAAAAGAAAAACCAAGAAATAGTAAAAAAACATGCTTGACACTTACAAGAAGACTGGGCACAGTTGTTTACATGTAAACAGTGACTGTCACAAAGTGGAGGAAAGCTAGAAACAGGTTATTTAGGTAAATATTAAATTAAACATAGAGCTCAGCCCTCTGGTAAAGATACTTTGGGGTTCGCATCCAACCATGGTTCCCATATTTTCTCAAACTTTCTGGGTATACTCCGAGCATGATATGTCAATTTGATTATAGGCAATGTAGCATTTATTAATTCAATCCATTGTGGAGTGTAGGAGAATTGACGCGTATCCATTTAATAGTTATTAACTTTTTTGTATAGAACATTATATTTTTCAAATTTTCTTTAATTAATTTTTAATAATACAGCAACAAAGTTTCAAACAAACAATATTTGCCAAGATTCTATGTGAATCATACAAAGAAATTAATTTAACTTTTGAATAGAACATTGTAGAGAATAGTAGTGTTCTAGATTTTTATAGGGATATTGTCTCATCTATTATACCTAATAAGCAGATCTGAGGGGACCTGATCCTGGGGAGGGCTATGCATTCATTTATGTAGTGTATGACTTCCATCCAATGCGCTGTTACTCTAGGGAATTTCTAAATTAAATGAATAAATCCAGCTTTCTCCATAACACATTTCACATATTTGGCTCCTTTTAGTCTTCCTATAGCTTTAAAGGAGAAGGAAAGCTCCAAGACAGTTTATTGCCAATAGAATAGCCACTAGTGATGGGCGAATTTGACCCGTTTCGTTTCACCAAAAATTCGCCGCCGGCGAAATGTCGCAGAAGCCCATTAAAGTCTATGGGCGTCAAAAAAAATTTGTCGCGCGCCGAAATTATTTTGTCGCGCGTCTTTTTTTTGACGCACGTCTCCATACAAGTCTATGGGCGTCATTTTTTCGGCGAAATGAGGCGAAAAAATTCGCCCATCCCTAATAGCCACAATAGTGCAAACTAGAGCGCTATATTTATTCTGCAGAATGCTTTACCATACCTGAGTAAACAGCTCTAGACACTGTCTCTGTTTGTTTAGGATAGAAGCTGCCATATATGCTTGGTGTGACATCACTTCCTGCCTGAGTCTCTCCCTGCTTACTAACAGCTCTGAGCTCATATTACAGTAGGGATGGGAGGAGGGAGGGGGAGAGGAGCAAACTGAGCATGCTCAAGGCCGTGCCCTGGAGGTTTAAGCTGAAAACAGGAAGTCTGATACAGAAGCCCATGTGTACACAATAAAAGCAAAGAAATGTGGTGTTTCTTTTGACAGAGGAGTCAGAGCAGCATTACTTTGAGGGTTTACTGGTGTATTTATATAGACCTTTCTGATAAAGCTTACTTAATTTTAGCCTTTCCTTCTCCTTTAAGCCTCCCATTGGTCATATAATGTGGGCATAATTAAAAACTACTTCTGTTTGGCTTTGTCAAATGGAGAAGTTTGAGAGGACTGAATAATGCTATATAATTGAGATAGTAATTTGGAGGGGTCTGTGGCCCATAGTCTGGCTTCCCATGACAGCAGTGTTGGTGTAAATTGGTAGGACTGGAATTGGGCATAAAATGCATGCTTCAAATTAAAGTAAAAAAATAGTTGTATACCCTGACAATTAAGTTTGGTCTTTAATTGTTCCAGGGATGCAAGACAACCTTCAACCAGTAAGTCATCGAAGCGCATGATACTGTGGCCAGTACTGAAAATGTGCTAATTGTTTCATATGTGGCAGCCCATCATCTGCATATAATGCCACTTTTTCTTCTATATTGCCAAATGCCAAATGGGACTACCTTAACTAGAGGTGTTTGCCTTAGTTTTGCTGCCAGTGGCTAGTGTGAATAATAGTGGTGACAGGGAACACCCTTGTCTGGTACCTCTCCCCAACTCAAATGCCACAGAGAAGGTATTTTTAACCCAGACTTGAGTGTTGGGTTTCCTGTACAGCAACTTGACCCAGGAGATGAAGTTGGAACCACAGAATCTCCAGAAATCACCAAAGTTATGACCAAATGAGTCAAATACCTTTGTTATTTGTAGTGCAGCTACTGCCCCTGTAGAATAGTATTGGTGGACCATTTGAATGTGTGTGTATAAGAAACATAGAAAAGGGGACTTCCGGGGGGCGGACCCAAAGATGGCCGCATTTTACTCGAGCTCCTGACCGGGATTAACAATCTGCCGTAATTACAGAGTTACATTTGCCCCAAGCGGCTTTATTACGTTGACGGGATAACAGGATACAGAGGGGTAACGATTGTTACCAGCATCGGGCTCCCCTCCCATCAGCGACCCTGGAAGGTGGCCCTTACGCTTCCCTACGGGCCTAGACCACGCTTCTGTCGGCTACACGCCAGCGGTGCCTGCCTTACCTGCTCAGCCGGTTCGGGCATATCGAGGTGCAGGCTGGTCATCTCACCGGAGGAACCAAACGGTCCGGATCTTTAAGGCACCATACGCTGCGACAGCGGAGCTACCACGCGGCGCTTCTGCCCACGAACGCATTAAGGCCGCGCATTGCCTGCCACGACTCTTTTGGAGGTACAAGGCCGGCGGCATTCATACCCACGGACCCGGACCAGGCAGCACATCACTGAGACGCAGGGCTGGTGAGTGGAGACCCCCCCACCTTGAGGTTCCTAGGCCCCAACACTAGTCACGGGAGGGCGGTGCAACAAATGGCGCTCTTTTAATTCGAGCTGATCGCTGTGGCCATATCGTTTTCATTGACTTGGGGTGCCACTATCTTCACCTCGTGGACTTGGGGCTTGTTTCTTATGATTTGCACCTCTGTTCTCCACTTGTACAACGCCACAACCGGAAACGGCCTCTATATACCGGGTGACAATTCCTGGATGTGTCAAGGCAACACTATTACGGGCCCAGACCCTACCATATTTACTGGCTAGCGGTATTGGTTGGCCACTTGACGTTATTGTGTACTTAGTAACTGGCATTAACTTGACCTCAGGGCTTTGAAGAGGTTTTTCAACATACCTTGATACTTTCTGGCCATGGCCGCTATCATTTTACCGAGGCTCTACCTCACCCATGCCTTAATGTGACACAACACATTGATACTTCTCTACTACCCCCTACGTAGAGTCAACATATCTCCCACCTTCCAAGTACTGATAATGCTAAAGAGGGACGAACACATTTTGCAACGGGGATTACTCTGTTAGCTCTTGAACACACCATGGATAAATATGTGGGCCGCTCTACCTCAAAACCTCAGAAACAATTGAAACAAAAACCAAAAGACAAAAAAGAACTGCCCGATTATGATCCAATGGAATCAGAATCTGAATTGTCCAATTCGCCTGCATCACCTAAAATACACCTACGAGACCTAACACAAACGTAAGGACCTCTGCTAGATTAAAAACTGGCGGGAATTAAGGAGTCTATAACTGAAGTTTTGCAACAGCTGACCGCCCAAACTCAAAGAATAACGGATGCAGAACAAAGAATCAGCACCTTGGAGGACGAACTGGATAAAACGCAGCGGACTGTAGACACACAGCAGAGAGAGATCACTATCCTTGCTGACAAAGTGGATGATTTAGAAAATCGAAGCAGACGTAACAACCTTCGAATAGTCGGCATTCCGGAATCGGTGAAGGGTGCTGAATTGGAACAATTGTTAACCAAAAAACTACAGATTCTACTAAAAATGACGGAATCTCAGTCCAACATTGTCGTAGAAAGGTTTCACAGAATCAGTCCTCCTCCTATCACAGATTCCACGAGACCGCGGCAGGTCATTTTGAGGCTGCTCAAATACTCTGATAAAGTCAATATTTTAACGGCTTACAGAAGAATGAAAGCGGTACAGTACGAAGATTAGGGATGTAGCGAACGTCGGAAAAAAAGTTCGCGAACATATTCGCGAACTTGCGCAAAAATGCGAGCGGTTCGCGAACGGTTCGCGAACCCCATAGACTTCAATGGGAAGGCGAACTTTAACATCTAAAAAAGACATTTCTGGCCAGAAAAATGATTTTAAAGTTGTTTAAAGGGTGCAACGACCTGGACAGTGGCATGCCAGAGGGGGATCAAGGGCAAAAATGTATCTGAAAAATCTGCCTGTGTGTGCTTGGAAGAGATAGTGTAGAGGGAGAGCTGTTAGTGATTTCAGGGACAGATGATAGTAAGTTTGCTGGCTAGTAATCTGCTTGATACTGCTCTGTATTGGAACAAAAAAATAAATAAAAGCAGTCCTTACAAGGACTACTGTTATTGCAGCAGTCAGCAGATGAGATCAGAAGCAGGACAGCTGCCCACTGCAGCTACATACAGAGCACTGCAGTAGAAGGTAGATTACTAGCCAGCAAAGCTACCTAAGCTTAAATGTCCCTCAAACCCCTGCAGACTTCTGTCCCTCCAATAACAGAGCAGTATCAAAACGATTACTAGCCAGCAAACTTTCAACTGTCCCTGAAATCACTAACAGGCAGCAGCTCTCTCCCTACACTATCTCTTCAGCACACACAGGCAGAGTGAAAAAAAGCTGCAGGGCTTCGGTTTTTATAGGGAAGGGGAGTGGTCCAGGGGAGAGCTTCCTGATTGGCTGCCATGTACCTGCTGGTCTGGGGTGAGAGGGCAAAAAAAAGCGCCAACAATGGCGAACCCAAAATGGCGAACGTCGCGCGACGTTCGCGAACTTCCGGCGAGCGCGAACACCCGATGTTCGCGCGAACAAGTTCGCCGGCGAACAGTTCGCGCCATCTCTAACGAAGATCACCGCCTGCTTCTCTTCCAGGACTTTTCAGCTTCTGTCACTTCGAAACAGAAGGAGTTTTCCACTGTCTGTACTGCCCTTTTTAATTCGGGATACAGATTTTCCTTGTTGTTCCCAGCGAAACTGAAAATTATTGAAAACGACACTGGTAGATCCTTGTTCTTTGAGGACCCGAAACTTGCCATGGAGTATCATAGAGAAAAATCTGGTCAACCCTGAATATGCTGGCTCTGAACACTCATAGTGGCTTCAATTGTACCTATTGACTCTCATATCGTGCTATATTGCTTCGGACTGGAAAGACTGGGCAGTTGGAGAAGTATCTTTGGATTTCTGTTTTCTCTTTTTTCTTTATTTCACCTGATCTAATTACTTACCTTTCTCACTTACTTACAAGTTTGACTACACTTATGTTTGACATGTTTATATTACTGTTTTTCTTATGAATGTTTGCAATGGCTCAGACTCCGTACCTGCGGTATCTCAGCAATTTACTGACCATTATTTTCCCTTATGTAGGCTCGATCCAGGGAAGCTGGCCTACTCGCTGGGACAGGCCAAACCCTACAATTTCTATACTCCTAGTTGTTACTCATCGAAAACCGGGGGTGGGTTAAACCACGATAATGTCAAACACTGATGGAAATGTAGATTTGAATGCTCGGTCCATTACACATTTTCGGATACTCTCATGGAATGTAGGAGGGCTTAACACCCCTATAAAAAGACGTAAAGTGCTTGACCGCTTAAGACGGGAACAGGACCAGATAATTCTTTTGCAGGAAACCCACTGGCGGAGGAAAGATAAACAAACGTTGAAAAGTAAATGGTTACATTTTGTTGTAGAATCATCTTACGAATCTAAATCACGGGGTGTAGCAATTTTGATTAGTAAAGATCTCCAATGTTCCATATTGCATACTCATAAAGACAAAAGTGGACGGTTATTGATCCTTGATCTAGACCTGAATGGCACGGTTTATACGATAGTGAATGTATATGCACCTAATGATGAAAATAAACCCTTTTTTATGAATGTCTTACAGACGATGAGCTCCTGGGGGTCAGAAAACATTATCTTGGGAGGTGACGTCAATGTGGTCTGGGACGATTCCATGGACAAATCAGGTAAATCCACTATTCATTCACGGAATAGGGCTAGGCCTTTACACACACTATGTGACACTTTGCAATTGTATGATACTTACAGACACGCATATCCTATCACAAAAGACTATACATTTTACTCGGGTGTCCACAAAACGCATTCGCGATTGGATTATTTTTTTAATTTCTCAGCCGATACTGCCGACACTGACTAAAGCCACAATTGGAAATATTGATATTTCTGATCATGCCCCGATATCGATTGATCTTAAACTGAAAACTCCCTTTGTAAGATCATTGAACTGGCGGTTCCCAGCCTATCTGAGCACTAATGCAGATTTTCAATTATTTCTTAAAACGAGTTGGGCTAACTATGTTGACGACAATATTCATCATTGGGATAATCCGCAACTCTTATGGGCAGCGGCAAAACCAGTACTGAGAGGGCAGATAATCTCATATCTGATTAAACAAAAAAAATCATACCAAGAAAAATATACTCTTTTACAGAAACGATTGACGGAAAACACTACACAATGTTTAAAAGAACAAATGCAGAGGAGGACAAAAATAAACACAAGGAGACAAAATCGCTTTTTGATACTTTATTGACTGGAAAAGCTTATAACACGTTGAGCCATACGGCGAACCAATTTTATAGATATGGTAACAAATCTGGGAAATTACTGGCATATATAACGAAAAAACAGACCAGAACTACGTATATCTAAAAACTTAAATCAGCTAACGGTTGGACACATGATTCTAATGAGATTGGATGTATACTGACTGAACATTTTAAAAACCTTTATGAAGCTCCGATTGATGATCCAGATGATGGTCTCAAATTCTTGCAGGAAGTCAAATTGTCAAAATTAACAGTCCATGACCTTGAAATTCTAGACGCACCTATAACGGAAAAAGAAATATCTGATACAATTCGACACCTAAAAAATGGGAAAACGCCGGGACCTGATGGTTTCACCGCAGAGTTTTATAAACTTTTATTGCCAGACGTTGTCCCCCTTCTCAACACTTTATACTCAGACACGTTACAGGGTAACCCTTTATGGCATGAGGCTAATGTGGCCAGGATTATCTTAATTCCTAAAGAAGGCAGGGACCCAACTGATCCAAAATCGTATCGCCTGATCTCGCTTTTGAATCAGGACTTAAAAATTCTAAACAAAATCATGGCTGATAGATTACAAAGAATATTACCTTCCATACTCACCGAAAATCAGGTAGGCTTTTTGAAACATAGATATCCAGTCCGGGCCCTCCGGCAAATCCTTACAACAATCTACGTTAATAACCTGGAAAAGAGAAAACATGGCATTTTAGTCAATTTAGATGCGGATAAGGCTTTTGATGGAATAACACATATGCACCTGCGTCGATTACTCAAGTTCCAACATTTTGGCATACACATGCTTAACCTTTTTAAAAATTTATATTTGACACCTACTACATTTGTGACTGTGAACAATGTCAATTCGGACAGATTCCAAATTCATAGGGGTACATGCCAAGGCTGTCCGTTATCGCCTCTCCTCTTTAATGTGGCACTTGACCCATTACTAAGGCACTTATTGCGACACCAAGACCTGCATGGTATCATAATAGGCCAATCAAGCATTTGCTGACGATATCCTACTGTTCCTTGGACAGCCTAAAACGGATATCCCAATAATCTTGCAACTAATCGAAAGGTTTGGTACCGTTGTAATTTTTCAGATTAATTTGGATAAAACCGAAGCTTTGCAGCTGTGTCATTCGGACCTGGCGGATTGGCTCTCTCACTTCCCTTTTAAGAAAACCACGCATAGTATCAAATATCTCGGTATTAGATTGCCATCACATCATAAAGATAACTATGCCTTGAATACACGGATGATAATAGATACCATTCTGCGGGAGATAAATCAATGGAAACATACTAACCTAACGTTTCTAGGTAAGATACACTTTATCAAAATGATCCTTTTTCCCAAATTGTTATATCCGCTGCAGATGTTACCTTATCACATAAAGAATGCCGATCTAAAAAAAACTGCATCAAGCATTTCGACTGTTCATTTGGAATAAAAAACGCTCGAGGATTAGTCTCTTTAAATTACAGCAGCCTAAACATTTAGGTGGAACTAACCTCCCGAATATCAGGGAGTATAATGAAGCAGCACTCCTCCGTTATGCTGGAGATTGGGTTCTAAACAGGGATCTTTATACAACAACATCTCTAGATTCCTATACAGCGCAAAATCATTCCCTCAATTATGCCCTACATTTGCCACTTCACAAAATCCCTATCTCATTACGTGATAATCCTATGTTTATTGACACATACAAGGCTTGGCGGGCGGTCAGGAATAAACAAAAGTTATCTCTGACTGTTTCTCCCTACCTGTCATGGTTGGAGAATGAAAATTTCCCTATAGGAAATCCGAAATCCTTTTTTATCGCAATGGAAAGATAAAGGGCTACAAAATTTACACAACATAATGGATACTGATCACACTGTCTTTTCCCAGGCTAAATTGCTGGACAAATTTCCATTTACAGCACATCATGTCTTCCTAACTTTGCAACTTCTTCACTTCCAACAACATACGAAAATTATGAAGTTACTTCCAGTCAGTAGGTACCAGGAAATGTCTCTGCAAATACTGCATAATTCATATTTAACTCCAATCAGAAGACACAAAACGGGATATCTGCCCTCTGATAACTGCCTCAGATGCCAATCCCCCAATGCGGATTTATTACATAGGGGCATGTTTACTAACATTGGAGATAAATATCTGGAGAGATTTCTGGAGATGTTGCTAGGGATGTCGCGGACTGTTCGCCGGCGAACTTGTTCGCGCGAACATCGGCTGTTCGCGTCCGCCGCAAGTTCGCGAACGTCGCGCGACGTTCGCCAATAGGCGTTCGCGTCAAAATCGTTCGACCATTCGATCGCTAAAATCGAAGGATTTTCGTTCGAATCGAACGATCGAAGCCATTGGATTGAATGAAATCATTCGATCCAATGGCTTCGATCGTTCGATTCGAAAGAAAATCGTTCGATCGAACGATTAAAATCCTTCGATCGTTTCGAATCAAACGATTTTCGGATGTTCGAAGTTCGCGAACTGTTCGCGAACTGTTCGCAAATTTTGCCGGTGTTCGCGAACACATTATCGGCGGTTCGCTACATCCCTAGATGTTGCCCATAGCAACCAATCAGCAATTAGATTTAAACAGCCATCTATAACTTAGAAAACAAAAGCAAAGATCTGATTGGTTGCTATGGGCAACATCTCCAAAAATCTCTCCAGATATTTATCTCCAATGTTAGTAAACATGCCCCATAATCTGTGGTCCTGCCCTTTCTTACAGACCTTCTGGAAGGAGGTTGCTAACTATGGTGCTCAGATGACTGGTAAACCAGTTAATGCGCAATTAGAATGGGCAATATTTAGTGACGTTACTACTTTGGCACGTTTTTCGAAATCTGACAAAGATTTCATGGGGAAACTGGCTGCGGCGGCCCGTAAAACGATTCTGCAACAGTGGCTCAATAACGATTCCCCCTCCATGGTAGTAGTAACACAAAATTACATTTCATTTTTCACATGGACTGGTTAGAAACTACGATTAAAAAGGAACAGAACACTGAAAAAAATTTTATGACATGGTCGACATATATAGAATCTTTACCTATGTTACTTAGGCACCTTACGGTAAACACATTTCTTTACACAACCTGGTACGATACAGCGCTACTTACGGAACATCCAAGGGTCATGGAATCGTCCCAGTATCTTAGAGACCAGCAACTAGACCAACAACGCACCAGTCAAGCGCCCCCCGGGAGCCATCTCACCAACAGGTTATTAGGCTCTTATTCACGGAATCCTATATAGGGACTTTCTCTGATTATCAAAGTACTTTGTCTGAGCTGTTTGTTTAGTTTAATTTGTTATTGCTACTCTTGCTACAACATGTCTATTGCATGAACATGATGTTACAAAACTGACGTATACCTTCTCTTTTGGAGGTTAATCCAGTGGCAGACCTAGGGAGTGTGATTACCTTGATAAAGTGGGGCAGCGCCGGGGTCCAGAATATCGAAATTTATCATGTACGGTCTCTTTAAAAATTCTACTTTGACCATTCGTCATCTAAAACCTGCCAAATTGCTGTTTTAGCCTATTGGGGACCTCCTAGAACCTATTTGGAGTCAATTGGTTTAGAAAAAAACTTTGAATCAAATTCGATTGAATATGATGTTACTTCGATTCGTACGATTCGAATTTGAATGAAAACGGCCTATTCAACTGAAAATAAACGTTGATTTTTTTTAATTAATTTCGGTTGGTCTTTTTTTTATTCAAATTGTTACTTTTTTTTTTTATTCGCAAAAGGTCCCCCATAGACTAAAACACAAATTCAGCAGTTTATAGATGGCGACAGTACATGATAAATTTCAAAATTTAAATTTCACATTTTTTTTAAACTGGAATGTAATTTGGACTATTCCTTAGTCAAATTACACTAAAATAAAATCGAAATTCGAATTTAAAAATTTGAATTTTAAATACAACCCTTGATACATCTGTCTCTTACTGTTGCCATATCCCCTAATTATATTAGATTTTATCTGCTCAAAGGTAAATAATACTTTCTAGAGACTGGATGAAATGCTATGATTGAGCAATTTTGGAGAAAATTTATGAGAAGTCTAATTCTATTAATCTAACTATAATCTAACGGAGAATGTTGAAGATACGCTTATACTTTCAAAGTTTGCACGTGTAAAATTTTGTATTTTAGTTACTCTTTTACAGAGTTGCCTCTGCAACAGAATCTCAAAGGAGACCATGTTATGATTGTACCCCAAGAAAAAATAAGCCCAGGGTTCTAGGAACCAAAACCTTTCCTACACAAGGGGGTTATCTACTAGTGATGTGCGGGCCAGCCTGATTCCCACGGGACCCGGTTCGGGTTCGGGCTGACCTCTCTCCCTAATTTGCAGGTCACAGACGGGTACGGGTTGAGCTCTTCTGCCTTGCTCTCCCTGCCTGCGACCTGACACTGCTGACTTCGAATTCCGGATGTGCGCCTTCTCGCCCAACCCCTTTTGTGGTGACATTAGTGGGGCGGGTCGGCATGGGTCTATAAAAGTAAGGGGGAAGTTGGGGGTGCAGGCTGACTCAGATTGCGGGAGGTTGGGTCGGCTGCAAGTCGAGGAAAACTCGCCCCATACATCACTATTATTTACTAAACTCCAAATTTATCTGGTTGGACTTTTAAGGGTAAAACTCAAATTTGTTTGGTTTTATTAAAACCTGATACTACAAAAAGCCAGAATCTGAAAATCCGCCGCGGTTATGTATAAGTCAATGACAGAAGTCCCTATCCTATTTGGAAGTTTCTGTAGACTGTGCTGGAATTAGCCCCAAAAGCCAACCATTTGGGGCAAAAATCGATTCGGTAAAAAACCCAGAAAAAATAGTACGATTCGGGTTTCCGCACGATTTTATCAAGTTTTTCCCCCGAAAAGAAAATAAAGCTTTTTTTTTTTAATAATAAATAAGGTAAAATCAGGCATGGGAGTTTAATTGTGTTTTTTTTATTTAAATCATGAAATAAATTTGGATTTTAGTAAATAACCCTCCCCAACTTTAGCCACGTATTTGACTCCCTGAGCTCCCACCGTGTTCCTATACTTACACGTGACATGGGCACAATTTAAAAAAAATAACTTACACGTGACATGGGCACAATTTAAAAAAAATAACCTTCTCTGAAACTTCGAGCCAAGATCCCTGAAATTCATTCTTTAAGGTCCTCTATCTACCATTAATTTTGTCGTTATTACCAATATGTACCAAGAGTCAATGTGCAGGTCTGAGCAAACATTTCATTGCAGATTAAGGAGGTCACACCAACACTGAGAGCATGATTTGCTTACTTTTGCCAAAGCAGATATGTTTTTGGATCACTTTTTTCAATAAATATATAACTAAGTACATGTATGGGACGTGTTATCCAGAATGCTCGGGACCTGTGGTTTTCCTGATAACGGATCTTTCCGTAATTTGGGTCTTCATGCCTTAAGTCTACTAGAAATTAATTTAAACATTAAATAACCCCAATAGACTGGTTTTGCTTCCAATAAGGATTAATTATTTCTTAGTTGGCATCAAGTACAAGCTACGGTTTTATTATTACAGAGAAAAAGGAAATCATTTTTAAAAATTTGGATTATTTGGATAAAATGGAGTCTATGGGAGGCAGCCATTCCGTAATTCGGAGCTTTCTGGATATCAGGTTTCCGGATAAGGGATCCTATACCTGTATAACAATTGTTGTTTAATTTATTTAACAAGATCTTCTTCATCTACTTTTAACATTTATCTGAAAATCAGATGATGCTTTAAGTCACATTTATATAAAAATATAGAAAAAGGTTTGCAAACTTGTATATACTCACAAACAGATATAGGGAGAGAGAAAGGAGGGAGAAGTTGAGAAAGCTTTGTGGAGTATGTGGTTAGAAAAATGTTAATTTAATGAAAAAGAGAAGAAAGAGAAAAAGGAACCATTCTGAGAGTTGGGACTGCAGAGAGAGCAAGAGACCTATCCACAATACTAAGTTATGGATCAAGGTAAGTGCTGTCTTCTTGAATTACATTTTAATAGTACAGTAAGTAAAAGTGCATTTTACAAATTGTTTTGGGGCTTATTTGTCTTGTCTCTTCTTTTGCATGTATGAATGGTGAGTAAAGCTTGGATTAAGCAGTAGTTATACCAATGGCAATGAGCTACTGTATCAATTCCAGTAGCAAATGGATCTATGTGACTTTAGCCAAACTATGAATTATTCCCCTGGTGCAGCCACCATGAGAATACGGCCAACTGTCACGTTGTATCAAACTTGAATTAGTGCCCCTTCTTACAATAACTAGAAGGCAATCAAAAAATAAATTATAGAGGCATTTATATGCGATGCTGGAATTTTGCAAGTGTTATAATGCCTGCCACTAGCAAGAACTGTCTTTATTTTGCTGCCTGACCCTTTATCAGTGTCAGACCATCCCCCATAAATCTATGCCAACATAGGTATTCCTCTGTACTAATCACAATTCAGCAGGAACAGTCCCTAAATTTGCTCATAGTCTGTACAGAGAGATCTCATAAAACTATGGTAGTATAGGTATTCCCCTGTACTAATCACAATTCAGCAGGAACAGTCCCTAAATTTGCTCATAGTCTGTACAGAGAGATCTCATAAAACTATGGTAGTATAGGTATTCCCTGTACTAATCACAATTCAGCAGGAACAGTCCCTAAGTTTGCTCATAGTCTGTACAGAGAGATCCCATAAAACTATGGTAGTATAGGTATTCCCCTGTACTAAGCACAATTCAGCAGGAACAGTCCCTAAATTTGCTCATAGTCTGTACAGAGAGATCCCATAAAACTATGCAGCATAGGTATTCCCCTGTACTAAGCACAATTCAGCAGGAACAGTCCCTAAATTTGCTCATAGTCTGTACAGAGAGATCTCATAAAACTATGGTAGTATAGGTATTCCCTGTACTAAGCACAATTCAGCAGGAACAGTCCCTAAGTTTGCTCATAGTCTGTACAGAGAGATCCCATAAAACTATGGCAGCATAGGTATTCCCCTGTACTAAGCACAATTCAGCAGGAACAGCCCCTAAGTTTGCTCATAGTCTGTACAGAGAGATCTCATAAAACTAGACATAGACTCCCTTTCATAGAAATAATCCACATTTTTAAAAATGATTTCCTTTTTCTGTGTAATAATAAAACAGTCGCTTGTACTTGATCCCAACTAAGATATAATTAATCCTTATTGGAAACAAAACCAGCCTATTGGGTTTATTTAATGTTTATATGATTTTCTAGGTATGAAGATGCGAATTAGAGAAAGATCCATTATCTGTAAAACCCCAGGCCCCAAGCATTCTGGATAACAGGTCCTATACTTGTTCTTGATCTCAACTAAGATATAATTCATGCTTATTGGAAGCAAAAACAGCCTATTGGGATTTTAGTTAATGTTTACATGATTTTCTAGTAGACTTCAGGTATTAAGATCCAAATTATGGAAAAATCCATTATCCAGAAAACCCCAAGTCCCAAGAATTATGGATAACAGGTCCCATACCGGTGTATTAGTGAGGGATACCTCACTAGGGCATAAGGGCATGATATTACAATTAATTCTTACAATGGAAGAAAAGCAAATATATATACAGTAAAATTAAGAATTGTGTATGACTAAAGGACATTAATGAATTAGAGATGTGGGTAAGAAAACAACGTGAGGTGAATCAAGATAGAGAAAGAGGTAGAATAAAGATAAGCAATGGAAAGGGGAAGTTTGTGAAGCTGATATAATTCTGATTTCATTTATCTGCGGTCTGGAGCTAGAGCAGATAGGGTGCAACTAATTCTATTCACTGTCCTATTCAATGCCTTAAAGGAGAACGAAAGCCCCAGGGCGCAAAACCCCTCCCCCCCTCCCCTCCGTTGCCCCCCCTCCCTCCTCCCCCCTGGCCTACCCCTCCCCCTGGGCAAATGCCCCTAACTTGTTACTCACCCCTCTGCGCAGGTCCTGTCCATGGAGTTCGCAGTCGCCATCTTCTTCCACTCGCGTCTTCTTCCTGCTCTGACCGGCGTTTTCTGGCGCATGCGCAGTAGGAACAGTTACCGGTACGGCTCTACTGCGCATGCGCCGAATGTCACGAAGTTTTCCGATTTCACTTCGTGACATTCGGCGCATGCGCAGTAGAGCCGTACCGGTAACTGTTCGTACTGCGCATGCGCCAGAAAACGCCGGTCAGAGCAGGAAGAAGACGCGAGTGGAAGAAGATGGCGACTGCGAACTCCATGGACAGGACCTGCGCAGAGGGGTGAGTAACAAGTTAGGGGCATTTGCCCAGGGGGAGGGGTAGGCCAGGGGGGAGGAGGGAGGGGGGGCAACGGAGGGGAGGGGGGAGGGGTTTTGCGCCCTCGGGCTTTCGTTCTCCTTTAACCTGCTGCCCTCCAGTTGTTCTAAAGCTGAAACTTGTTGCTTAACAGGACTGAGCCGCTAACTGGGCACCAGTTTTACTTTCTTCTTCTTTATGTTTCTTATTCTTTGCAGGTAAACAGCAGGATTTCACAGTGGAGTAAATTAACAACAGAAAGCTGTGTTTTGGGGAGAGGGGGACACAGAGAAGGCGGAAAAAAGACAGGGGAGTTCAGAAGAGATTGATTTAATAAACACAAACAGAAAGGTAAGTAGACATGAATGGTAAAGTCAAGGTGTATACTGGGATCTATTACTGCATTTCTATCTAATGTGATGATATAACAGATTCTAGTTTTATTTCCCAAACATTGAGCAAAGTTGCTTTCATAAGTAGCATTGTAGGGAGTTTATTGTAATTTAATTATCTGAATTATCTGAGCCCAGTGTATAGTTTATGTGCCATATATGGGGAGAAGCCGGTTACCCCCAAAAAATGTTACGCTCTTTTTCAGCTTATCACCCTGAAAAAGGAAAAGACGCTAGTGTTTTTTGGGACTTAGAAAAATTTTCAACTATTTTTTTTAGGAACTCCTATCTACTCTATTGCATTTCACCTGGTCTGAGGTGGCGAAGGCAAGTCTGGCGCAAGAGGTAACGTTCAGTAAAATCCGCATCTTAGTGAATTTGCGTAGTTACGTCCATTCACCAGAGCGAAGTACCGCTAGAGTCTATCTCCTTCTCTAGCAAAGTTACCCTGGCGACCGTTAGTAAATCATTGAAGTTCCAAAATGACTAAGAGAACAATGCCTGAGATGTATGAAAAATGCCCCACAAAAAATGCCTTGAAAAATTTATATACACATTCTATAGTGTTTCCCACAAATAGGAAGTTATTGCTTTAAACTTTGGGGTTGATTTACATCCCAGAAAAGAATTACAGGTATGGGACCTGTTATCCAGAATGATCTGGACCTGTAGTTTTCCAGATAATAGATCTTTCTATAATTTGATTGTCAACACCGTGGGGCAGATGTATTAAGGGTCGAATATCGAGGGTTAATTAACCCTCGATATTCGACTGGCGAATTGAAATCCTTCGACTTCGAATATCGAAGGAATAATCGTCCGATCGAACGATTAAATCCTTCGAATCGAACGATTCGAAGGATTTTAATCCATCGATCGAAGGATTATCCTTCGATCAGAAAAAACTTGGAAAGCCTATGGGGACCTTCCCCATAGGCTAACATGGACTTCGGTAGCTTTTAGGTGGCAAACTAGGGGGTCAAAGTTTTTTCTTAAAGAGACAGTACTTAGACTATTGAATGGTCGAATAGTCGAACGATTTTTAGTTTGAATCGCTCGATTCGAAGTCGTAGTCGAAGGTCGAAGTAGCCAAAAAAAACACTTTGAAATTCGAAGTTTTTTTTCTTCTATTCCTTCACTCGAACTTAGTGAATGGGCCCCCTTAAGTCTACTAGAAAATCATATAAACTTTAAATAAACCCAATAGGCTGGTTCTGCTTCCAATAAGGATTAATTATATCTTAGTTAGGATCAAGTACAAGGTACTGTTTTATTATTACAGAGAAAAAGGAAATATTTGGATTGTTTGGATAAAATGGAGTCTATGGGAGTCTATGACTTTCCTTTAATTTGAGTTTTCTGGATAATGAGTTTCCGGATAACAGATTCCATACCTGTACACTATAAAAATTAAAAAAACAAATATCAATTGTGCAAAATATTTTTTTATTATAAATACTTATTTTCCTCTTTGGTCAGCCATTTCCCAGGGAAGAGAGCCCTTCTGTAGCCCCTGAGCCTTCTGCATTGACCATGAGGATGTGGTACAGTGGGTTCAGGTTCCTTTGGCAGTACCACCCAGTTCTACTCTTTCTGCTGTGGGAGGGTGAGTATGTGACACTGTTATATATGTGATATTGTATTTATACTGTGTTCATATGATAGCAACCCCAGGTAGAAGAGTAAAGGAACATATCTGATAGTAATATGGGTCTCTAGTCTACAATTAAGGGATTTATTCCTGAAACGCGTAAGGTGTTCACAGGATACTGCAATAAACCTGCTTTTTATCTGGAGTGCCGTCCTTTCTTTGATTGTGGCCATCAAGTTCATCCACTCCAAACCTCTTAAACTGGACACAAGATGAGCCTCTTCCCTGTCATCTCAACATTCCTCAAATTTATCCGTGAGAACTGAAGTCTGTTAGCCAGAGGAGAGTCTCTCAGCAATGTGACACCCCTGTCAAAGGTGAAATACAGTTTCAATGAATGTGGGGCCTTCAAGCTGAGGTAGATAGTGAAGAAAATACCCTTGTAGAGGTCCTCCATAAGACAAGTAAATTAAGAATGGACTGGAAGGACTAATGGGATTGTCACATATTTTGAGAGGGGATATATATATATATATAGTTCAAAGAAGCCAGAGCAGAAATGTCCTGCCTGAGAAGCCACATAGGGTAGACTGGTAATAAGGAGGTCTATCTAAGGACAGACCCAAGAGGAAGTTTATCTGTAGGTACATCTAACTGTAGAGAAGTCCCAGAGAGTAAATTAGCTCAACCCAAGCATGTTGTATCATATTCAGTTCATTCTAGCTATTTCATATAAAGGGACAGTTTTGTAACTACTTTGCGACAATTCAACTACAAACAAACCCCAAGTGAAAATAATTTGCCGGGTGCATTTTTCCAACTAAGTAGGAAAAGGGAATAAGCCAGGTGAATTTCTAACCCATTATATAGCAACTTGTATTACTGTATTTGTTCTTTATTATTGCTCCTATTTAACCCTAACCCTTCATTGTAAAATAACAGCTTCACAATCGCAACAGCTCAGCTGTTAGACTATTGTTAAACTATTGTTCTGTGCCTACTGATTACCAGTTGGCACCCAAATAATATATTATTTAGAAAACTGCTCTGCTTTCATTTTATTATTTATTATTAATCTCTGAAATGAGGGGGTGGCAAACAGAGCTACAAAAATTCAGAACCTATATACCTATATACTATATACCTATATAACCTATATATTATTTGTGTTTTTTGGGTTATTTAGCTTTTTATTCAGCAGCTCTCCAGTTTGCAATTTCAGCAATCTGGTTGCTAGAGTCCCAATTACCTTAGCAACCATGGACTGCTTTGAATAAGAGACTGGAATATGAATAGGAGAGGGTCTGAATAGAAAGATGAGTAATAAAAAGTACCAATAACTATAAATGTGAAGCCTTACAGAGCATTTGCTTTTTACAAAAGGGTCAGTGACCCTCATTTGAAAGTTGGAAAGTGTCAGAAGAGGAAGGCAAATAATTTAAAACCTATACAAAAGAAAACATGAAGACCAATTGAACAGTTGCTTAGAATTGGGCATTCTATAACATACTGAAAGTTACCTTAATGGTGAACCGCCCCTTTAGTACAAGCACTAGTGTCTTATAAAACACAGGGGGGGGGCATTTACTAATACCAGCCACATTTGAATCAGTGCAGTCAGGGCCGGAACTAGGGGTAGGCAGAGTAGGCGCACGCCTAGGGAGCTATCATGGGGGGAGAGGGGGCTACACTTTTAAGGGGAATAATTTGGTTTGCTTGACCTTTAATAGTTTTTCAATTTTATAAACTGCCTGTTCTTGCCTGTGATTTGTACTGCTGGCATAAATCCTCCCCACCTCCCTCTTAGCAGCTGCTGGCACAGGTACAGATCTGTGGCCAATATCTTGGCTGCTGCTGGCACAGGTAAACAGATGATATGGGGCAATATGATGAAATTTTGTCTGCTGCTGGCACAAATACATATTTGGGGGGCAATTTTATGGATATTTTGACTGCTGCTGGGATAGACTGCTGCTGGCTCAGGTACATGGGGCAATATGGTGGCTGATGACACAGGTACACTGATGTTTGGGGCAATATGATGAATATTTGGCTCCTGCTGGCACAGATACAAATTAGGGGCAATATGATGGATTTTAGGCTGCTGCTGGCAAAGGTACAGATTGAGGTAACAATATGATGGATGTTTTGGCTCCTGCTGGCACAGGTACAGATTGGGATCTTGGGAGCAATCTAAGGGATTGACTGGCGTTGGCACAGGTAGAAATGGGAGCAATATGATATGTGATGGCACATGAGGCAACACAATGGCTGCTGGCACAGGTACAGGGGGCAATATGAATGGTAAGGTGGGAAATGGTAATGTTGGACCATGTGGGGGGGGCACTGATTAAAGCCCTTGCCTAGGGTGCCAGGGCTTCACTCAGTGCCCCCTGTGTACAGTAACCCTTAGCAACCAGTCAGCATTAGCTTTGATCAGTCTGTAGCAGGGAGAATAGTGAAAGGCAAGTGTCTGTCAGCAGCCGAATTACTGGAGCAGGAACATGGAAACAGCCAACTGATTGTTGGTAACAAACAAACAAAAAAACAAAAAAAGTGTGTGTCTCTCTACAGTGTAAAATCAAATGCACTTTTTGTTTGAAATGTTGGCTCAAGTTTACAATCTAGTGACAATCAGTAAAGACATAACAAAACTTATATGAACAACATATTTTCTCCCCACAGGCAGGAATTGTGAGCAAAAGACTCTACCAATGTTTAAAATTGAGGCACCAGCAGAGGTGACAGTGCAGAGGGGACTCTGTGTGCTCATCCCCTGTAACTTTATTGTTGGTCCCCGTTATAACTTAACCAAAGATGTCATTGGAATCTGGTATAAAGGATATAATGGATATAAAAGTGGCCCAGTTGCAGCTTCTTCTGATTCCTCTCAGTTCCCTGATACAACAAACGGGCGCTTTATATTCACTGGGAAAGTGAGTGCAGGAGACTGTTCCTTCTCTATCAGAGATGCACAACCAGGAGACACTGACCAGTACCAGTTCGGTCTTGAGGGTCCTTCAAAATTGAACTACCTTCTTATCCAGCCAAATGTATCTGTGACAGGTGAGTGAAATAAAATCAATAGAAATCCAGAGAAGTTCCAGAGACTGTTAAGTTTCCCCAGTGGTCCTTATAATGTGTGTGTGACTGAGAATCCCTCCATAGAAAATTCTGTATGAACATATAATAATAATAATAATAATAATTTTTAAACAGTTAAAACGTTATTAAAGGTAATGGTGTTCCCCAGCACACGCAATGTAAATACCACAAACAAAATCTACATGCTACACAGATTTACTGTAGATTGTAAAGGTTAAAGGGCAAGTCAATCCCCCAAAAAAATCTTTCCCATATCCATTTATTAAAAACGTTCAGCTCTTTAAAGGGTTGGTTTATTTATAAATTAACTTTAAGGGGCCGATTCACTATGGGTCGAATATCGAGGGTTAATTAACCCTCGATATTCGACTAGGAATTTAAATCCTTCGACTTCGAATATCGAAGTCAATGGATTTAGCGCTGAAAATGCAATCGATCGATCGAAGGATTTTAATCCAACGATCGAATGAATATCCTTCAATCAAAAAAACTTGGGCAAGCGTATGGGGACCGTCCCCATAGGCTAACATTGAGTTCGGTAGCTTTTAGCTGCCGAACTAGGGGGTCGAATTTTTTTTTAAAGAGACAGTGCTTCGACTATCGAATGGTCGAATAGTCGAACGATTTTTAGTTCGAAACGTTCGATAGTCGTAGTCGAAGGTCGAAGTAGCCCATTCGATGGTCAAAGTAGCCCAAAAAACACTTCGAAATTCGAAGTTTTTTAATTCGAACCCTTCACTCGAATTTAGTAAATCTGCCCCAAAGTATGCTATAGAAAGGCTAATTCTTAGCAACTTTTTACTTGGTCTTCAATTTAAATTTTTTATGGTTTGTGAATTATTTATCTTCATCTTCTGACTTTTTCCAGATTTCAAATGAGGGTCACTGACCCCATCACAAAATTTTCTGTAAGGCTATAAATGTATTGTTATTGCTACTTTTATTATTGATCTTTCTATTCAGGCCTCTGCTATTCATATTCCAGATCAGATATATTCAAATCAGTGCATGGTTGCTAGGGTAATTTGGACCCTGGCTAACCCAGCGCAGACTATGAAAACTTCAAATTGAGATAGTTGCTTCTGCCATTGACCTATACAGGAACTTGACAGGTCTGAAATTTTCAGATGTGAAATTTTTGTAGTATCAGGGTATAATAAATCTCAAAAAAAATTGAGGGATTTTTTTTTCCTATAAATAATTTTTTCCATCAGGAAAAAACTAAATTTCTTTGAGATTTGAAGAAATAACCCCCTTAGTTCTAAAGCAAAGACGGGTCTGTTAATCAGCTGCCTTGTCTTACATTGTGTCAACAGTCTGAACCACCAGTGCAGAGAATAGAAAAGGACAGAAACTGCTTTCAATAGCTTTACATACATAAGTAACTTAAAAATCAAAGAATATTTGTAATGAATGTGTATTGAAAAGTTGCTTAGAAATATGTTTTCTTTTATTAGGCAAAACATTATATTTTGGGTTGACGTTCCCTTTAAACACAGGAAATGGTGACAAAACCATTGCAGTCTGCAGCACACGTCTGAACTTATAATTACTGTGGAGCGTGTGTATTGGCAGCCGTATCAGGTTCACTTTTCAGTATCAAATTGGCTGATCATTGTCATAACCATATTTTCTGTTATCTTAAGCCAAAGTTATTGCAATTTCTAATGTAAGCTGCAGGATCCACGACAGACACTTCTCTTCCTGTGGAAGGTGAGCGCTAATCCATGAGCTGGACTTCTGGATCGGAGTACCTGGCCTGTTCTTTCCAGAATACTCCAGCTTCCAGGACCTGGCCACCAAAGCCTTTAAACAGAGAACATTTTCTCTCTTTATGAACACCCTTCCTGGTGCCTACCTCTCCCACTAAGGAGAACTTAAAGGGAAAACACACCTTTTCCCACATTGTTTTGGTCACTCTACCACACTAAGCATTATTAACTGTAGTAAATTCTTGTATTTCTGGCAGGTTAAATTATGACGGTTGAATAATGTTCTTTGCTCTTTCTTTAAGACTGAGCTGATTGTGCTAATAAACCTGTAACACAACATAAGCGGTAGCACAAGATACAGACCCCAAAGGAGTTGCTTTTGTGAATTATGTTTCAGTCTTTGCCAATAATCTTACAGATCTAAAAGAACCTGATATATCTCCCACCAATGATCTGATCGCTGGTGAAGAAGTGACTGTGACTTGCACTGCTCCTACACACTGTCCTGGGCTCTCTCCAACCTTCACATGGGAAGGAAGTGTAAATACAGAAAATACACAGAATAATAAATTGTGGCACCAAGATGGGAACTTCACCTACTGGTCAACTATCACTTTTACTCCATCACCAAGTGACCATAATTCCTCCTTAACCTGTACTGTGACTTATAAACATGAATCTGCTAAGAAAAGCATCACCTTGAATGTTGAATGTGAGTCTTCCTTTCATCATGTTTTTCTATACACATTATCTGGAAACCCCATTATCCAAAAAGCTCTGAATTACAGAAAGGTCATCTCCCATAGACTCCATGTTATCCAAATATTCCAAATTTTAAAAATGATTTCCTTTTTCTCTGTAGTAATTAAACAGTACCTCGTGCTTGATCCAATCCTAGATATAATCAATCCTTTAATGGAAGCAAAACCAGCTTATTGGGTTTATTTCATATGAAGATCCAAATTAAGGAAAGATCCATTATCCATAAATCTAAAGGTCCTGAGCTTTCTGGATAATATGTCTCAATACCAGCACATACAAAACTAGCAGCCTCCTCCCTTTCCTCATAACCTTCCACTATTTGTATCTCATAAACAGGTTTCTGTCCCCATGAATTTGCTTTCCTTCATGCAGTGAACCCCAAACTAACCCGAACCCTGTTATTGTTGCCCCTATATTCCCACTGCTGTTTGGTGATGGAAGACCGAACTAGACAGACCCAAGAAAATACTATTTCCCTCATCTAGCAGTAATCCCTGTAAAACTTGCTCAATAACAAGTAGAGCAGATTACATACAGTAAGGAATTGATACAACGCTGGGTATGCAGCTTATTACAAGACACTGACTGTTTTTTTTTTTATTCTATACATGACCTTAATGAACAGATATTTTCTCTTTCCCATAGGGTTTAAAATTGAGGCACCAGCAGAGGTGACAGTGCAGAGGGGACTCTGTGTGCTCATCCCCTGTAACTTTACTGTTGGTCCTGGTTATAACTTAACCAAAGAAGCCATTGGAATCTGGTATAAAATAAATGGCCCAGTTGCAGCTTCTACTGACTCCTCTCAGTTCCCTGATACAACAAACGGGCGCTTTATATTCACTGGGAAAGTGAGTGCAGGAGACTGTTCCTTCTCTATCAGTGATGCACAACCAGGAGATGCTGACCAGTACCGGTTCAGACTTGTGGATAGAAATAATCTAAGATTCAGCTTCCTAAATATCCAACCAACTGTTTCTGTGACAGGTGATTGAAAATAAAAACAATATAAACCCATATACATATTGGGCCTTTCTGCGATTGATTATTTTAAAGAGTCTAATTGTATTAAGACTAATTAGAGTCAGAAAATAGAGACAGGCTGTTTATTGTAACTTATGGTATATATGTCCCTTCTCCATTGCTGTTTTGTAGGTTTCCTCCATTTTGACTCTTTGAAGCTGACCATGTCAGTCATTGAGGGTTTATACAATGTATAATAGTACTGAGCCTATAGTACTTTGCACTAGATTTAGTATTGTGCACATATCTACACAATACTTAACTATACTGTGTATAAACCAGTCCTTTTCTTTCTTTAGTGGTTCATTGATTCTCTGGAGGCCTGGCTGGGCACCACCATATACCAACATAAAGAAATTCCCCTCTATTTACTTTCCCATCAGTGCAGTGGGACTGGGAATTTTACAGTAGGTTCAAAGTTAAATCTCCTGCACACTATCCAGTCGCAACAACCAATCCCAGAAGATGACCAGCAGTAATGACAAATGAGAAACATTTGCTGCTGCACAAAGCTTTTCTATTACCCGTGATAGGCTGGTGGAAGAATTGGCAGGGGGGTCATAATAATCATGATAGTGTGTGGGGTTAGAAGTGGGTGCAGAGATTAGAATGGGACATAAAAGGGAGAGAGTCAAATAGTGGAAGGGAGATGACAGAGACCAAAAAGTAATGGGGGGGGACACAGCAAAAGAAGCAGCTCAAAAATGGTAAAACAGAAGAATAAGGGCAGAAAAAATTGGAAATTAAGATATGGGTACAGGAGACTGGTGTTGTGGGGAAGATGGTGGAAAACGGTGGAAAAACGAAATTGTGAAGGACAATACTGTATATGAAGGTGCAGAAAGAAATGTTGGGAATGAAAGATAACATGAAATACAGAAGGAAATAGAGAAAATATCTATGTGAGAAGAAGAAGAGGTGATGAAATAAATTAAAGGGAAAGCTGGACAAGAACAGAGAAGCAGAAGAGGAATGGGAGACCTTGATAGAAAGAAAAGTCAATGTTGGGCATAAATGTGCTGTATATATAATATATACTGTGTCTTACTAAATATTGTACTTGGGTATCAATACCCTCTGCCTCTCACTGTATATAATGTGATTTGGAGTATTAGTTCTCACAGGGGCTTATTTATTAATGCTGGAGATAATTTACACCCGGGCAATACCCCATGTCAACCAATCAAGTTGTTGCTTTCATTATTTTACATAAAACTGTGCAAATAAGCACTGATTGGTTGCTATGGGTTACTGCCTAGTGCTGACAAATGAGCCCCACTGTCTTTACTGTATAAAATGCTTGGAGAATCAGTACCCATACCTCTTACTGTATAATGTGCTGGACGTGTCAGTATTCATGGTTTTACTGTGTATAATGTGCTTTGGGAACTTGTATCCACTGTTACACTTAGGGGAAGATTTACTATGGGTCGAATATCGAGGGTTAATTAACCCTCGATATTCGACTAGGATTTAGCGCAGGAAATTCGATCGATCGATCGAAGGATTATTCATTCGATCGAACGATTAAATCCTTCGAAACGAACGATTGAAGGAATATCCTTCGATGAAAAAAACTTAGGCAAGCCTATGGGGACCTTCCTCATAGGCTAACATTGAGTTCGGTAGCTTTTAACTGCCGAACTAGGAGGTCGAATTTTTTTTTAAAGAGACAGTACTTCGACTATCGAATGGTCGAATAGTCGAACGATTTTTAGTTCGAATCGTTCGATAGTCGTAGTCGAAGGTCGAAGTAGCCCATTCGATGGTCGAAGTAGCCCAAAAAAACTTCGAAATTCGAAGTTTTTTTAATTCGAACCCTTCACTCGAATTTAGTAAATCTGCCCCGTGGGGGCCGATTCACTATGGGTCGAATATCGAGGGTTAATTAACCCTCGATATTCGACTAGGAACTAAAATCGTTCGACTTCGAATATCGAAGTCGAACGATTTAGCGAAAATCCTGGATTGTAATCCAACGATCGAAGGAAAGTCCTTCGATCAAAAAATCTCAGGCAAGCCTATGGGGACCTTCCCCATAGGCTAACATTGACTTCGGTAGCTTTTAGCTGCCGTAGTAAGGGGTCGAAGTTTTTCTTAAAGAGACAGTACTTCGACTATCGAATGGTCGCATAGTCGAACGATTTTTAGTTCGAATCGTTCAATTTGAAGTCGAAGTAGTAGTCGAAGGTCGAAGTAGCCCATTCGATGGTCGAAGTAGCCCAAAAAACACTTCGAAATTCGAAGTTTTTTTAATTCGAATCCTTCACTCGAGCTTCATGAATCGGCCCCTTAGTATATCTAAATACTTGGGGTGCAAGTATTTAGTGCAATAACAACTCACTGTATACTTTCTTGGGCTGTAGGACCTACAGGTAGTTATTCATCTCATGATATAATGTGCAGTAATAGACTCATTTTATCCAAATAATCCATATATCTAAAAATAATTTCCTTTTTCACTGTAATAATAAAACAATATCTTGTACTTGATCCCAACTAAGATATAATTAATCCTTATTGGAAGCAAAACCAGCCTATTGGGTTTATTTAATGTTTACATGATTTTCTAGCAGACTTAAGGGATGAAGATCCAAATTAGGAAAAGATCCATTATCTGGAAAACCACAGGTCCCGAGCATTCTGGATAATAGGTCCCATACATGTACTTAGTTTGGGAATTCAATAACATGAAGTCTTCCCCCCAATCCCTTCACACTGTGGAGAAGCTCATGTCATGTAGAGTGCATATAAATGAATTACTAACTAAGCATGGATGATGGGAATATCATTTGCACCCAGTTTTAAGGATGATGAGGATTCCACAATAAGATGACAACCAAACAAGGTTTCCATTTGATCCACTGCAGAAATGTATTTCCTGTTATTTGAAGATTTTGAAAACTCAGAACACTTGTAGTCCTACAGTAGATGTTGAAGAAAAGAAATGTATTTCACCCCATGTTCTTCTTTAGATCCCAAGGAAACGTGTTTAGATTCCAAAGTGATTCCTGCAATGGTGGCTGGAAATATTTTCATTTTAGCTCTGATGGGCCTGGGAGGTTTTTGGTACCTGAAAAGGACCAGGAAAATGCCAGAGAAAGGTAATGTGGAAATACAGAATGCAGATATTTTTTAGTATTAAAAACAATATCTTTTTTCAAACATGTGTAAGAAATAAAACAGTTATTCCAATGAGGAACTTGTATCTAGGGATCTGGAGGGATATGATCTTAAAGGCAACCTGACACCTCTGTATTATAATTCATTAAGGTGAAACAAGAGAAGGTCCCAAGCTAAAGACTGAAGAGTCTACATATGAGGTAAGAAATGTTTGTATGTGTAATGACAATATTAAGAGCAGTCTGTATAAAATCAATTCCCTCTGCCTTTCCCACTGCCTAGCTTCTATGAAGATTACTCAACTAACAGCTTCAGTATATAATACTCTAGATACAATGTGCCTTTTCACCTCCTATAGACCTTTTACTGTGTTATAAGTCACTAACAAGAAGCCAGAAGGGGAGATGGTCTAGTGGCCCTGACGGACAATCCTTTTAACTGGACCAAAAATATACTGTAACTTTCCATAAATCTTTCTTATTCCTGTATAAAAATTACATGTACTGTACGTCATTCAGCAGGAAAATATAAGTATATAGTGGCCCTGGGAAGCCATGAAATATAACATATTACCTGGAATTTATATATAACGTTTGCTGTTGATATAGAATTTGTCATTGCCATATTGAATATCACAATTTACAATTCTTTCATCTCTTTTTAGATAATGAAGACTCAAACTCAGGAGACGTACAATCTGACAACAATCAGCAAGACTCACTGAGTGTCTATACCCCTCAAAAAATCATTTACATTTACAATCATTTTACAATTAATTATTAACCATAAAGGAATATTGATTTTGGTTTGTATCACTGAGTACAACAGTCAATTTTTTTTTACTTTTTTTGGTCTCATAGTAACATAGTAACATAGTAAGTAAGGTTGAAAAAAGACACATGTCCATCGAGTTCAACCTTTTTTTTTTTTTTATTAACTACCTATCTGCCAGTTGATCCAGAGAATGGCAAAAAAAAACCATCTGAAGCCTCTCCAATTTGCCTCAGAGGGGGAAAAATCCTTCCTGACCCCAAAATGGCAATCGGACTAGTCCCTGGATCAACTTGTACTATGAGCTATTTCCCATAACCCTGTATTCCCTCAATTGCTAAAAAGCCATCCAACCCCTTCTTAAAGCTATCTAATGTATCAGCACTGATTCAGGGAGACAATTCCACATCTTCACAGCTCTCACTGTAACAAACCCCTTCCCAATATTTAGGCGGAACCTCTTTTCTTCTAATCGGAATGGGTGACCTTGTGTCAGCTGGAAGGACCTACTGGTAAATAAATCATTAGAGAGATTATTATATGATCCCCTTATATATTTATACATAGTTGTCATATCACCCCTTAAGCACCTCTTCTCCAGCGTGAACATCCCCAATTTGGCCAGTCTTTCCTCATAGCTAAGATTTTCCATACCTTTTACCAGCTTAGTTGCCCTTCTCTGTACCCTCTCTAATACAATAATGTCCTGTTTGAGTGATGGAGACCAAAACTGTACGGCATATTCTAGATGGGGCCTTACCAGTGCTCTATACAGTGGAAGAATGACCCCCTCCTCCCGTGACTCTCTGCCCCTTTTAATACAGCTCAAGACCTTATTTGCCCTTGATGCTGCTGACTGGCATTGCTTGCTACAGCCAAGTTTATCATCTACAAGGACTCCAAGGTCCTTTTCCATAATGGATTTGCCTAGTGCAGTCCCATTAAGGGTATAAGTGGCTTGGATAGTTTTACATCCCAGGTGCATGACTTTACATTTATCAACATTGAATCTCATTTGCCACTTAGCTGCCCAGATTGCCAGTTTGTCAAGATCATGTTGCAAGTGCCACATCCTGGATGGAATTAATTTGGCTGGATACTTTTGTGTCATCTGCAAACACGGATACATTACAACACCCTCCCCTAAGTCATTGATGAATAAGTTAAATAAAAGTAGACCCAATACTGAGCCCTGGGGGACCCCACTAAGAACCTTACTCCAAGTAGAGAATGTCCCATTAACAACCACCCTCTGTACCCGATCCTGTAGCCAGTTTCCTATCCATGTGCAAACGACTTCATTAAGCCCAACAGACTTTAGTTTAGAAAGCAGTCGTTTGTGGGGCACAGTATCAAACGTTTTGGCAAAATCCAAATAGATCACATCTACTGCCCCCCCACTATCCAGAATCTTACTTACCACATCATAAAAGCAATCAAATTCGTCTGATATGACCTATCCTTCATAAAGCCATGCTGATTTTGCTCATAATGCCATTCATTAGGACAAAATTTTGAATGTGATCCCTTAACAAGCCTTCAAATAATTAGCCCACCACAGATGTCAAGATTACTGGCCTATAATTGCAAGTCTGAGATCGTAATCCCTTTTTAAATATTGGAATAACATCAGCTTTTCTCCAATCCATAGGCACCATACCAGATGAATCTGAGAAAATCAGAAATAAGGGCTGGTCATAGGGGCAAATTCACTAAGCGCCGAACGCGCCGAACGTGCCGAACGTTACTTCGCTAGCGTTTGGCATTTTCGTTACTGCGCAAATTTACTAACGAATGCTGGCGTAGTTTCGCTAGTGTTACTTCGCACCCTTACGCCTGGCGAAGTTTCGCTAGCGACGTAACTACGCAAATTCAATGCGCGCAGTGTACTGAACGCTACCTTTTACGCTACACTTCCTTCGCCACCTCAGACCAGGCGAATCGCAATAGAGTAGATAGGGATTGCTTCAAAAAAAGTTTAAATTTTTTCTAAGTCCCAAAAAATGCTGGCGTGTTTTCTACATTATGGGTGATAGGCTGAAAAAGATTGAAACATTTTTTGGGGCTCCCCTTGTCATGTCTCCAGCATATGCTTTTACCATATTTGGGATTTCCTTATTCACTTGCTCGGAGCTCCCTCCTCTGGACACTTGTTGTAAGTGCACAACGTCACTTCCTATATCCATTTTAACACCTCCATAAGGCTTATGGCAGAATTTGGACTAATCAGGCTACCATACGCCCACCACGTGACCTAGAGCAATGCCTTGTGGGAGCCAGGCTCCATTTTACAGACCATGCTGCTGGAAGAAGCACACAGTTCTGCATCTCCCTTATGATAGAATCGCTGGTAAGCAAATAGTTACACCAAAACACCTCCACAGCTGCCAGAACCCCCAGAGACATTGCTACAGAGACATTTATGCCAGTATATATATTTTATGCTGCAGTTATATGTTCATTTGCATGTTTTTATATAGTTCATTGCAAGCATACTTATTATCTTTTCTGCTGTTTGTATTACAGTTTCACCTTATTCCACTTGCCTATTCAGTAAAATCTACAGACTTCAAGCTTAGTCTCTTTATTGAATTGTGGGAAGGTTTAGCTGCATGTCGAACTACACACTGCCCCAGGGTAATACGTAGCGAGGACAGAACAGTGAAACAGCGCTACCTCAAAGGCGAGATTGAACTGTATCTCACTGCATGCGCAGTGAAACAGCGCTACCACAAAGGTGGGATTGAACTATAACTCACTGCATGCGCAGTAAAACAGCAGCTGACACACAAGTGATTAAACCAGCTACGCTGCAAGCTCAGACAACAGTATATTACAGTGATCCTGATACAGACACTGCTATTAAGTCATTACAGCACAGAAAAGCCTCCACAAAGGCCTATCCAGAGTCCCATAATGTCACAGAAAAAGACATCCTCATTAGTGACCAGATCCCAGGTCTCAGGCTCCTCTCAACGCTCATCCGTTACTAATGCTGCCGCCATTGCCCGCGCAAAAGCAGAAGCAGCAAAGGCCCGTGCTGCCTTTGCAGAGAGGGAAATGGAGGCAAAAGTAAAGAGTGCACTCTTAGAAGCAGAAAGGGAATCAGAGAGTGCCCGCTTGAAAGCAGAGAGTGCACGCTTAGAAACAGAAAGGAGAGCAGAGAGTGCACGCTTAGAAGCAGAAAGGGAAACAGAAAGTGCACGCTTAGAAGCAGAAAATGCACGCCTAGCAGTAGAGGCAAAGCTGGAAAGTGTTCGCTTAGAAGCAACCCTAGAAAAGCTGGCCAGAGAGAGAGAAGCTGCAGCGACTTTGGCAGAAGCAAAAGCTCTAGAGATGATTGTGTACCCTAGCAGCGAAGGACACAGTGAGGTACCTAATCTTGAGACTGAACCCCATGACCCACTACAACGCACTAGAGAGTATGTCTACCAGCACTCCAAACAAGACACAGATTCTCTTTCAGTACAGCAACCAGGCCAGCATGCTGCTCCTGAACCAAGCCAAGGATGCCATACACCTCCAAAGGCCATCAGCAAGCTGCAATTGCATCAGAGAGACCACGTCGAGTTAAGTGATCCTGCCTACAACACCCACTTCAACCAGGTACCCAAACCTAGGGTTAAGCCTGCACCTACCTCTTCAGCTGTGTCACAACAGTATGTCACAGTCCAGCCTAAAAGAGAACCTCCAGACAGGTATGACTATACAACACCTTCTCACTATTACACTCATCCACCTACTTATCCTGATACTAACCAAGTCACAATGGACTTTGTCAAGTTCTTTGCACGGCGCGAGCTAATCACAAAGGGACTTGAAAAGTTCAATGACCGCCCAGAAGGCTTCAGAGCCTGGCGATCCTTCTTCCAAAATACTATCAAAGGCTTAGACCTTTCATACAGTGAGGAAATCGACCTCCTTATCAAATACCTAGGTACCGAGTCTGCAGAGCATGCCAAAAGGATCAGAGTCATTAACATAAATCACCCAGAGACTGGTCTCAGAATGATCTGGCACAGACTTAATGAATGCTATGGCTCAGCAGAGGTTGTAGAAAATGCACTCTTCAAGAGAATTGATGACTTCCCTAAAATAACCAATAAAAGTTACCAAAAACTCAGGGAATTAAGCGACTTGCTAATGGAACTACAAGTAGCCAAAGCTGAAGGAGACTTACAGGGGCTTGCATTCCTAGACACAGCCAGAGGTGTTAACCCCATAGCACAAAAATTGCCCTATAACTTACAAGAGCGGTGGATGGCACACGGGTCAAAATTCAAAGAAATGCACAATGTTCCATTTCCTCCTTTCACTGTATTCATGGACTTTGTATACCAACAAGCCAAGATGAGAAATGACCCCAGTTTTGATTTCACTTTGCCACATGCCACCCTTTCAGTACCTAATACTTGCAAAGCAGCAGTAACAGTACACAAAACTAATGCTTCCTCTTTAGATTCTTTTCACAGATCTGCAGAACCTTCTCACGAGGAGACAAGGTACAAAGACCCTAGTAAGCAGTGTCCTTTACACCAACTGTCTCACCCTCTTCTGAAATGTAGAGCCTTCAGAGAGAAGTCCATAGAAGACCGCAAAGCTTTCCTAAAGGAACACAACATCTGTTACAAGTGTTGTTCATCAGCGTCTCATCTTGCCAAGGACTGTCAGGTCAGTGTAAAATGCACAGAATGTGACAGCACATATCACAACACAGCTTTACACCCTGGGCCAGCCCCGTGGACTGTACCTTACACCAAGAGCGCCAGCAAGCATGGCGGGGAGGAAGATGACAGTGCCACAAACACTACAGAGGTCAGTTCTCATTGCACAGAAATCCGCAACGGTGCCATAGGCAGCAGATCCTGCTCCAAAATTTGCCTGGTCAAAGTATACCCGACAGGCCAAACAGATAAAGGCATTAAGCTCTATGCGATCCTGGATGACCAGAGCAACAGATCTTTAGCCTGCCCAGCCTTCTTTGATGCATTTAATGTCAAGGGCCCAAACACTCCTTACTCTCTAAAAACATGTGCAGGAGTTATCAAGACAGCAGGAAGAAGGGCATCCGGCTACCAAGTAGAGTCCATAGATGGAAAGGTATGTCTACCCTTACCAACTATAATCGAATGCAACCAGATCCCCGATAATAGATCTGAAATTCCTACACCGGACGTAGCTAAGCACCAGGTACACTTGAAACGTATAATGCACTTAATCCCTAAACCTGACCCCAAGGCTCAGATAATGCTTCTCCTTGGAAGAGATATGCTACGGGTCCACAAAGCAAGGGACCAGATAAATGGCCCTCACAATGCACCGTATGCCCAGAAGCTAGATCTCGGATGGGTCATAATAGGAGACGCTTGCCCGAGAAGTGTACACGAATCAGTCTGCGTAAACAGCATGCTGACAAACACACTAGAAAATGGACACCCCTCCACTTTCCCACCATGCCACAACCAGTTCCTAATAAAGGAAAAACCTTACAACACCAGCCTGGTACACACACCTCCAAATATTTCCGATGATAATCTCACCCGTGACAGTGATCAAGATCATTTGAGATGTACAGTGTTCCAGAGAACAAAAGAAGATAACCAATTGGCAATGTCTATTGAGGATAAACTCTTTCCAAAAATAATCAAACAAGAACTAATTAAACACGATTCAAACAGTTGGGTCGCCCCTCTACCTTTTAAGTTCAGAGATAACAACCCTTCCAAGGACATCACAGAGTACTGTATGAGGGTGCCCACCTTTGGCAACAGTCCTTCGCCTGCAGTTGCAATCCACGGACTCAGTCGTTCTGCCCAAGAAAGTAAGGTACAGTATGGGTCAGATGTCAGACCATTAGTAGGAAAAAACTTCTATGTTGATAACCGCTTAAAATTGATACCTTCAAGCAAAGCTGCCATCAGTCTTCTCGAAAGAGTGCAGGAAGCACTCGCCTGCTCCAACCTCAGGCTTTACAAAATAGCTTCTAACATCAAAGTAATGATTGAAGCCTTCTCTTCACAAGACTATTCAAATGATTTAAGAGACTTAATCTTCAAAACATCTGATTGGGACAACCCGCTATCTCCTGACAAAAAGAATTTGTGGGCAGAATGGAGAAGTTCTCTAGCAACCTTTTCAAACCTTTGTGTTACACACCCATATGCCATAATACCTTCTACAGAGGTACAAAGCCAAAAACTTTGTGTGTTCTCTGACGCTTCTGTCAAAGCCATAGCTGCCGTAGCATACCTCAAAACCGTGGATATCTATGGACAACGCCACACTGCATTTGTTACGGGTAAGGCAAAACTGGCACCAATTCCCGAACACACTATACCCAGACTGGAACTCTGTGCTGCCGTTGTAGCTGTAGAGCTAGCTGAGCTCATCGCAACCGAGACAGGCACAGAGCCCAAAGAGACTGTTTTCTATACGGACTACAACCTAGCAGACCACGCTGTTACAGCAAGTCAGCTCAAAGACACAACTTGGCTCACAGAACCGACATCCTTGTGCATCACAAGAAACAAACTTGTCCCTAAAGACAACACTCTGAGAAAGCATGACCCATTCCTTGTCCAAACTAGCCCATTAAGAGTAGGAGGCCGTCTTGCGAATACCTTCTGGGACAGATGGAGAAAGCAATACATCTCTACTTTGCAGCCACTTTGCAAATGGCAAACTACCAAGCCCAACCTCAAACGTAGTGATGTTGTTCTGTTGAAAGACTGTCAGTCACAAAGGAGTGAATGGTCCTTGGATCTTGTCACCAATACATTTCCAAGTGAGAATGGGAGAGTCCGTAAAGCTGAGGTCAAGACCTCCAAGCAAGGAGGAACCAAATTGTTCTTCAGACCAGTGACTGAACAAATTTTATTGTTGTCTCCCGAAGTAAGTGGTGGCATCCATGGATGCCAGACGGGGAGTGTCATGTCTCCAGCATATGCTTTTACCATATTTGGGATTTCCTTATTCACTTGCTCGGAGCTCCCTCCTCTGGACACTTGTTGTAAGTGCACAACGTCACTTCCTATATCCATTTTAACACCTCCATAAGGCTTATGGCAGAATTTGGACTAATCAGGCTACCATACGCCCACCACGTGACCTAGAGCAATGCCTTGTGGGAGCCAGGCTCCATTTTACAGACCATGCTGCTGGAAGAAGCACACAGTTCTGCATCTCCCTTATGATAGAATCGCTGGTAAGCAAATAGTTACACCAAAACACCTCCACAGCTGCCAGAACCCCCAGAGACATTGCTACAGAGACATTTATGCCAGTATATATATTTTATACTGCAGTTATATGTTCATTTGCATGTTTTTATATAGTTCATTGCAAGCATACTTATTATCTTTTCTGCTGTTTGTATTACAGTTTCACCTTATTCCACTTGCCTATTCAGTAAAATCTACAGACTTCAAGCTTAGTCTCTTTATTGAATTGTGGGAAGGTTTAGCTGCATGTCGAACTACACACTGCCCCAGGGTAATACGTAGCGAGGACAGAACACCCCTCCTTCCCCCCTACATTTCCTGACTCATGGCAACTTACCTAGACAGTGGGTACATGTGTAGGGCAAAATAAAATTTTTATTTGATGTTTTGAAGCTTTTCTAGCCATTTATAGTGCTGATACGTATTCCTCCATTGAAATTTGAATTTGGTGCCGTATGCAAATTAGCCTTCGCTAGCGTAACTTCGCTTTCCTTAGCGAATCAACGCTAGCGCAACTTCGCAACCTTACGCTACCCCTGAGCGCAACTTCAGATTTTAGTGAATTTGCGAAGCGCTGGCGAAACTACGCCTGGTGAAGTGTGGCGAAGTGCGGCAAAGTTACGCCTGGCGCAACTACGAATCTTAGTGAATTTGCCCCTAAAACTGAACTCTCTTAGAACCCGGGGGTGTATGCCATCAGGCCTTAAAGGGCAACTAAAGTCTAAAATAGAATAATGTTAGAAATGCTGTATTATGTATACTAAATATAAACATGAACTTACTGCACCAGCAGCCTAATAAGACAAATGATTTATGCTTTCAAAGTTGGCGCAGAGAGCTGTCATCTTGTAACTTTGTTAGACATTTCTGCAATATCAAGACTCGCACATGCTCAGTGTGGTATGGCCTTCAGTTGGGAGGTTAAGCTTAGGGATCGTCATAATTTATCAAAACAGCACAAGTCAAATAATATCTGCCTTAGAAGCCAATACAGCAAGACTGATTAATAATCATAATATAAAAGACTGCACTGCGTCTCTGGATACAAATCTCTACAGGGAATCCAACAATGCTGCTCGAGTTCTGGGAAGTAAGGTGGGGGGGCTCCCCCTGCCATTTAAAAGTATGATCGTTTACCTGCACAGCAGTTAGGGACCATCTGACAATTCCTATCCACAGCAGTAAAAGAAGGGGGAATTACACTGCATACAGTCAGGTTTCTTATAAAAACTGTAGACATTTTTTAATTAACGTATATTGGAGATACATTTCTTTTTCATTAAAGAAAGTAAAAATGGGATTTTATATTTTTGCCTTTATATGCCCTTTAAGCCTTGTTTACATTAATTTGTATTAAAGATTTTTGAATCATATCCTGAGTCAGCCACTGACTAGATTGAGCTGAACCATTCGTGCAGTTATTAAGTGAGCCTGTGAACCCAGACTCCTCTATTGTATACACTGAAGAAAAGAACTGATTTAACACATTTGCCTTATCTGTATCTGTTACAACCATACTGGTACCATTATTTAATGGAGCAACACTCTCAACCTGCATCTTTTTACTATTAATATATTTAAAAAACTTTTTAGGGTTAGTTTTCACCTCCACCGCAATTAACTCTTCATTTCTTTTCTTAGCCTTCCGGATTGCTGATTTACAACATTTAAAAAATGAAAGTATAATTTTTAGAAAAGAAAACATTCTTTATACATATCAATTCTGTTTTTGCATAAAATGCATATGTCACTTGGATAAATTGAATAAGGGCAATAGATATCAAATAATTTATGTTTACTTAAATATGATCATTACTTCAGATAAAACTGTGTATAGTTACATAGTTAAATTGGGTTGAAAAAAGACAAAATCCATCAAGTTCAACCCCTCCAAATGAAAACCCAGCATCCATACATACACCCCTCCCTACTTTTAATTAAATTCTATATACCCATACTTATACTAACTATAGAGCTTAGCATCACAATAGCCTTTGATATTATGTCTGTCCAAAAAACCATCCAAGCCATTCTTATAGTCATTAACTGAATCAGCATCACAACATCACCCGGCAGTGCATTCCACAACCTCACTGTCCTGACTGTGAAGAACCCCCTACGTTGCTTCAAATGAAAGTTCTTTTCTTCTAGTCTAAAGGGGTGGCCTCTGGTACGGTGATCCACTTTATGGGTAAAAAGGTCCCCTGCCATTTGTCTATAATGTCCTCTAATGTACTTGTAAAGTCTAATCATGTCCCCTCACAAGCGCCTTTTTTCCAGAGAAAACAACCCCAACCCTCATAATTTAAGTCTTCCCTCCCTCTAACCAATTTAGTTGCACTTAGTCTCTGCACTCTCTCCAGCTCATTTATAATCCCTCTTAAGGACTGGAGTCCAAAACTGAACTGCATACTCCAGATGAGGCCTCACCAGGGACCTATAAAGAGGCATAATTATGTTTTCATCCCTTGAGTTAATGCCCTTTTTTATGCAAGACAGAACTTTATTTGCTTCAGTAGCCACAGAATGACACTGCCCAGAATTAGACAACGTGTTATCTACAAAGACCCCTAGATCCTTCTCATTTAAGGAAACTCCCAACACACTGCCATTTAGTGTATAACTTGCATTTATATTATTTTTGCCAAAGTGCATAACTTGCATTTATTAACATTGAACCTCATTTTCCAGTTTGTTGCCCAGTTTTCCAGTTTAGACAAATCACTCTGCAAAGTGGCAGCATCCTGCATGGAACCTATAGTTCTGCACAATTTAGTATCATCTGCAAAAATAGAAACAGTACTTTCAATGCCCACCTCCAGGTCATTAATAAACAAGTTGAAAAGCAAGGGACCTAGTACAGAGCCCTGTGGTACTCCACTAACAACACTGGTCCAATTAGAAAATGTTTCATTTACCACCACTCTTTGTAGTCTATATTATATCCAGTTCTCTATCCAGGTACAAATACTATGTTCCAGGCCAACATTCCTTAATTTAACCAGTAACCTTTTGTGTGGCACTGTATCAAATGCTTTAGCAAAGTCTAAGTAAATCACATCCGCTGCCATCCCAGAATCGAGGTCTCTACTTACATTCTCATAAAAAGAAATTAAATTAGTCTGGCAAGATCTATTACGCATAAACCATGCTGGCACAAACTCATAGTATTATGATTTGCTATGAAGTCCAGTATCTTATCCTTTATTAACCCTTCAAAAAGCTTTCCTACCACTGACATCAGACTAACTGGCCTATAGTTTTGAGGCTGAGAACGGGATCCTTTTTTGAATAGAGGCACCACATTAGCAATTCGCCAGTCTCTCTGCACTATGCCAGATCTCAATGAATCCTGAAAAATTAAGTAAAGAGGTTTGGCAATCACAGAGCTAAGCTCGCTAATTACCCTGGGATGAATACCTTCTGGCCCTGGACCTTTGTTAATCTTAACATGTTCAAGTCTCTTTTGAATTTCTTCATGTGTGAACCATGCATCATTAGTTGTATTACTAGAATTGAGACTGTTAAGAAGGAAACCTTCACTTACTGGTTCCTCATTTGTGTAGATAGATGAAAAATATGAGTTCAGAATCTGCGCTTTTATTTTGTTTTCATCAACCAGCTGACCCCCCTCTGATAGCAAGGGTCCCACCCCTTCCTGCTTCATTTTTTTTACTATTAACATATTTAAAAAATAATTTTGGATTTTTTTTACTGCTTGCTGCCATACCCTTTTTCTTATTGATTTTAGCTTGTCTGATAGCTTTTTTTGCATGATTTATTGGTTTCCTTGAACCTTATAAATGTTTTAAGCCTTAAAAGCACATCTTTTCTTACCCACCTTAACACCAACGCTTCTATTGAACCAAAAAGGTTTTGCTTTGCAACAACGTTCTTTGCTTCCAAGGGGAATGTGTGTTTACCCTGTGAAAATATGTTGCAGAGATGCCCTTATACTGTCAAAGTTTGCACGTCTGAAATTTTGTGTTTTAGTTACTCCCTTATAGAATTGTTTCTGCAACAGAATCTCAAAGGAGACCATGTTATGATCACTATTCCCTAAATGCCCCTCACCCACACAAATGTTAGAGATGAGTTCAGTATTGTTAGTTATTACAAGGTCCAAAAGAGAGTTATTCCTAGTAGGTTCTTGAACGAGCTGGAATAAAAAGTTGTCATTCAGCATATTTACAAACCTACTAGCTTTTTCTGTCGTGTCAACCCCATTACCCCAGTCAATGGTGGTCATTTATCAACACTGGGCAAATTTTCCCATGGGCAGTAACCCATGGCAATCAATCAAATTGCTGCATTCATTGTTCTACTTGCAGCTGGCTTTAAAAAGCTAATCACTGATTGGTTGCTAGGTAACTGCCCTCAGGCAAATTTGCCTAATGTTGATAAATAAGCCCCAATGTCTGGATAATTGAAGTCACCCATAGTAATAATTTGACCTAGTTAGACATTATATTTGTAAAAGTAGGTGGACTTTATACCCGTCACTTATACGAGGTGGTTTATAACATACACCAATGATAATTTTCTTTGTAACCTTTTGCCCAGTCAAAATCTCTACCAAGAACAGTCTATCTGTTGCACTTTCCTGTACAGATTTCACATCTGTTATCCAGAAACTAGCTATCCAGAATTAAGGAAAGGCTATCTCCTATAGACTATTTTATCTATATCTATCTATATTTTATTTTATCCAAATAATTCAAATTTTAAAATAATTTTCTTTTTTATCTGTAATAATAAAACAGTAGCTTGTACTTGATCCCAACTAAGATATAATTAATCCTTATTGGAAGCAAAACCAGCCTATTGGGTTTATTTAATGTTTGCATGATTTTCTAGTGGACTCAAGGTATGAAGATCCAAATTACGGAAACATCCATTATCCGGAAAGCCCCAGGTCCTGAGCATTCTGGATAACAGGTCCCATACCTGTACTTAGTTTGGGAATTCAATAATATGACATCTTTCCCCCATCCCTTCACACTGTGGAGAAGCTCATGTCATGTAGAGTGCATTTAAATGAATTACCAACTAAGCATGGATGATGGGACTATAATTTGCACCCAGTTTTAATGATAATGATTCCACAATAAGATGACAACCAGACAAGGTTTCCATTTTAAAAAGGCAATTTGAAATTTTATTTCATGTTATTTGTAGATTTTGAAAACTCTTGCTGTTCTACAGTAGATGTTGAAGAAAAGAAATGTATTTCACTCCATGTTCTTTTTTAGATTCCAAGGAAACGTGTTTAGATTTCAAAGTGATTCCTGCAATGGTGGCTGGAAATATTTTCATTTTAGCTCTGATGGGCCTGGGAGGTTTTTGGTACCTGAAAAGGACCAGGAAAATGCCAGAGAAAGGTAATGTGGAAATACAGATTGCAGATATTATTTTTTTAAAAGTAAAGTTTATTGTACATTTACACATGTAAAAACAAACAAAACACTACAAAACAAACCATATGCATTATATCAAGCATGAAATACAAGATGACACATACGAGCATATTTATCAACGGTCAAATTTTAAGTTTATGGGAGTTTATAAAAACTCCCAAAAACTCGAAATTCGGAAATAAAATGACCAATCAAAATGTATTAAAATTAGAATTTTTTAAATTCGGATGAATAGGATCGACCTGCAAACTCGAAACAAATTCAAATAAAATTTGATTTGAATTTGATTCGAGTTTAAAAAATTATATTTTTTAAAAACAATTTGATCTTCAAAAGTCCACCAAACGACTCCAAATTGTTGTAGGAGGTCCCCCATAGGCTAAAACACCAATCCATGGTAATATATGGCAAATAATCAAATTCAAATTCTTAAATGGACAATGATAAATTTCAAAATTCGTATTTCAAATTTGTTTTAAACTCGAATCTAATTTGGATTATTCCCTAGACGAATTACACTAAAATAAACTCAAAATGATGTAGAAGGGGATGGAACAAGATTTGATCTCCTTTATGGATAATCTAAATATAAACTATTTTAATTAGATTTTCATACATATCTTTTCTGAAACTTTTTTGTTTTTTTTTAATCATTGGAACTATAGCAGGTTGAATCCAATGATTCTATATATCTATAACCTTGTTATAGGCTAAGGGGGCACAGCCTGAAGGCCAGTTAGGGGGAGATTTGTGGTGAGTGCTTATTTGTGCCCTGGGTACCCCTGGAACTATAGCAGGGTGACTGTTACCTCAATGTTACTTCAAACACATTTAAATACCATTTTGAGATTTGGGATGAGTAATGTTGTGTGCAGGGTATCCCTGGAACTATAGAAGTGACCGTCTTTTACCCCAATGTTTCTATTTATTTGTAACCTTGTTGTGAGATAAGGGTTCCAAATAAGAAGGCAAGTTAGACCTTTATTTTAGCTTATGGTGGTACAGGGTAAATGTTGGCCCTCAAAGAGAGGGTTTGAACTAAAATGTCCAAAAACTGCTCCATTGCAGCAGCTGATTTAGAAGTATATGTATCCTCTTGAAATAAAGTCCACACCTAAGCCTTTGTATTATAATTCATTAAGGTGAAACAAGAGAAGGTCCCAAGCCAAAGGCTGAAGAGTCTACATATGAGGTAAGTAATGTTTGTATGTGTAATGAGAATATTAAGAGCAGTCTGTATAAAATTAATTCCCTTTGCTATATATATATATATATATATTTCCACATAGGCAGCCGCACTCTGATCCGGATCTGTTAGTTCGATGGTGGGTGCTGGATCAAAATTTATCATATAATTGCAGAAAGAACCGTACTCCAACTTGTTCTGTTGCATAAATTCACATTTTATTGTGCTCAATTTGCATGTCCAACGTTTTGGCCCACATTAGGGCCTTTGTCAAGGATAAACAAATGCAGTGAAGTTAACATATTTATACCCCCACTCCTTCAAGAGTGTTTGGAGCCAATTATGATGTCATACCAATTAAAATTCCACATCCTTAATTAACCACAGTGTAAGCATCAAGCAAAGAAAAGAAAAAAATGTATTCTCTCACCACTGGGTGTCACTATTGTGCAATGAAAATAGTCCATTTGGAAGCATATTCTGCCAAGGAACCTGTGAAATTTATACAAAGCATCTATTATGTTACAAACAAGACAGTGTTATCTCCCTTAGTTTAAAAAAAGGAAACATTTTGTTAAAACTTAAGATAAAATCAATGTAGACAATTAGTCAATGTTCAAACTTGCTTTACATTTTATCACACAAATAAATCTCATTTTATTAGGTCACTACTGTCTCAAATATGTACTGCAGCATGGGAGATCAGTTAAGTTAGGAAACAACTAAGTACCAGCTGGCCATTTAACCCATTGGGGGCAACGCAATTTAGTTCATGTATCCAATATGCCTCTCTTTTTAGTAGGGCCTGAGTATGATCACCCCCTCGAGGGCTGATTGACACTTGTTCTATTGGCATAAACCTAAATGCTGCTGGGCTGTGTTTGGCCTCAGCCCAGTGCTTTGCCACCAACTGTTGGGATAGATCATGCCTTTTACCTTTTTCTTTTATCTCTTTTTGATTTTTCTCAGGGTTTAGAGCTGCCCGTATACTGGATCTACAACATTTTTTAACACAACGACCTGGAGTGTATAAATGTGTGTGTGTGTGGGGGGGTGTTTTATGCAACAGTTTAATCACAGGAGACAGTTTCACACACCCACAGACAGGTAAAAAATACAAGATTAAACAGAGAATGACTTGCACTACCTCAATGGTAGTTCACATCATAAAGTGTCCCTGCGGCTTAACATATTGTGGAAAAACCATCAGACAATTAAAAGAACGTATGGGAATGCATAGATCCAGTATACGGGCAGCGCTAAGCCCTGAGAAAAATCAAAAAGAGATAAAAGAAAAAGGTAAAAAGCAGGATCTATCCCAACAGTTGGTGGCAAAGCACTGGGCTGAGGCCAAACACAGCCCAGCAGCATTTAGGTTTATGCCAATAGAACAAGTGTCAATCAGCCCTCGAGGGGGTGATCATACTCAGGCCCTACTAAAAAGGGAGGCATATTGGATACATGAACTAAATTGCGTTGCCCCCAATGGGTTAAATGGCCAGCTGGTACTTAGTTGTTTCCTAACTTAACTGATCTCCCATGCTGCAGTACATATTTGAGACAGTAGTGACCTAATAAAATGAGATTTATTTGTGTGATAAAATGTAAAGCAAGGTTTGAACATTGACTAATTGTCTACATTGATTTTATCTTAAGTTTTAACAAAATGTTTCCTTTTTTTTAAACTAAGGGAGATAACACTGTCTTGTTTGTAACTAAATAGATACTTTGTATAAATTTCACAGGTTCCTTGGCAGAATATGCTTCCAAATGGACTATTTTCATTGCACAATAGTGACACCCAGTGGTGAGAGAATACATTTTTTTCTTTTCTTTGCTTGATGCTTACACTGTGGTTAATTAAGGATGTGGAATTTTAATTGGGATGACGTCATAATTGGCTCCAAACACAGGAGTGGGGGTATAAATATGTTAACTTCACTGCATTTGTTTATCCTTGACAAAGGCCCTAATGTGGGCCGAAACTTTGGACACACAAATTGAGCACAATAAAATGTGAATTTATTCAACAGAACAAGTTGGAGTGCGGTTCTTTCTGGAATTATATATATATATATATATATATATATATATATATATACTAACAAGAAGCCAGAAGAAGGGATAGTCTAGTCGCCCTGCTCTGTCAAAAATGTAACTTACCATAAATCATGCCTATGTATTTCTGCCTGATTTTATGTACTCTGCATAATTGCACAGGAAAATATAAACATAGTGGTCCTTACATTTTGGCTGGGAAGCCATAAAATATAACACAGATATAGTACCTAAAATTTATATCTAACATTTACTATAGAATCTCTCATTGCCATATTGAACCTCACTCTTTACAATTCTTTCATCTGTTTTTAGACACTGAAGATGCAAACACAGGATACGTACAGCACAGTGAATCTACCAACCAGCACAACTCACGGAGTGCTCTATGCCCCTCAAAAAATCTATTTAAATTTAAAATAATTTTAAAATGCCAATTTGCAATTTTTATTCATTTTTTATTATTTGAGGTTTTTAAGCTATTTAGCTTTTTATTCAGCAGCTCTCCAGTTTGCCATTTCAGCATAGGGGTGGTAGGGTCCAAATTCCCCTAGCAACCATGCATTGATTTGAATAAGAGACTGGAATATGACTAGGAGAGGCCTGAATCGAAAGCAACAATTTTTAGTCTTACAGAGCATTTGTTTTTGGATGGGGTCAATGACCCGCAAACTGGAGTCAGAAGAGGAAAACAAATAATTGAAAAACGATATAAAATAAATAATCAAGACCAATTAGAAAGTTGCTTAGAAATGGTCATTCTATAACATACTGAAAGTTAACTTAAAGGTGAACCATCCCGTTAACACTGGGGCTGATCTATTGACAGGTTTAAATTGCAGTGATGCTGTTACCTGTAGCAACAAATATGTTTTTTAATAACTTATAGAAGACCAATCAAAACTAACTGCTGATTTGTGTTTCTGGTAACTGCACTAGCGAAATTTAGTCTAGTACATCAGCTAAATGGCCTTCATTGTACTTAGGGTTGCCCCCATTCTGTTTGTCCAACTCCGGGCAGGGGACGGGCGAGTGATGACATGGTGATCAGAAATTGGCTTATCACCATGCCATTAAATTCAATGTCCTGTCTGGATTTCCGGACAGAAAACCCTAATTGTACTTAAAGAAGTAAAAAATGAATATAGCTAAAATGCCATATTTTATATAGTGAACTTATTGCACGAGGCTAAAGTTCCAGCTTGTCAATAGCAGCAATGATCCAGGACTTCAAACTTGTCACAGGGGGTCACCGTCTTGGAAAGTGTCTGTGACACTCACATGCTCAGTGGGCTCTGATTGGCTGTTGAGAAGCTAAGCTTAGGGCTCGTCACTAATTATCCAGCAGAAAATGAGCTTCCCCTGTAATATAAGCTGATGCTACAGGTTTGCTGATTATTAAATTCTGATGCTAATTGCACTGGTTTCTGTGCTGCCATGTAGTAATTATCTGTATTAATTACTAATCAGCCTTATATTGTGACATTTCTATTCTATGTGTACTGTATATTGTGAGTGGGTCTCTAAGCTCAGTAAGTGACAGCAGCACAGAGCATGTGCAGTGAATCAGCAGAAAAGAAGATGGGGAGCTACTGGGGCATCTTTGGAGACACAGATCTTTACTGCTAAAGGGCTGTGGTTGCCTTGGGCTGATACAGAAGCACAAAACATCATGTACAACAGTTCTAGCTACTTCTTTAGTTAGGCTTTAGTTCTCTTTTAATTGTACAAGACTGTTAAAATATGTTGGTGCTTTTTAAGTATAATATCAAATAATATTTCATATACAGGTATAGGATCCGTTATCTGGAAACCCGTTATCCAAAAAGCTCTAAATTACAGAAAGGCGGTCTCCCATCTAAATAATCCAATTTTTTAAAAACAATTTCCTTTTTCTCTGTAATAATAAAACAGTAACTTGTACTTGATCCCAACTAAGATATAATTAATCCTTATTGGAAGCAAAAACAGCCTTTTGGGGTTATTTAATGTTTAAATGATTTTCTAGTAGACTTGAGGTATAGAGATCCAAATTACAGAAAGATCCGTTATTAGAAAACCCCAGGTCCCGAGCATTCTGGATAACAGGTCCCATACCTGTACTGAATTCCTGTTTTGAATTTTTCAAGACTTGGTTGTCTGCTCCTTTGAGCATTACGGGATCTTGGACAAATTATGGGGCTACATTATGGGGACCATCTAGGGCGGCAAGTTGCAATTCTTTATGTGAGAGCACATGACCACCTCTTCAGGGTGCTACTCGCAGTTATCAGGAAACTGTCACTATAGTCTGTGGTTCAGTCCACAGGAAATAGAGCAAAGGTGTGGGCAAAATTTAGCCAAGTACCTAAACCATCTTCCTTCCAATTGCAGTTTTTTTTTCTTTGTGTAATTAAACAAAATGCTCAAATCAAGTGCATTACTTGTATAAATCAATTCCATACCAGACAGGAAAAAAACATTTTATCAGCTGTAAAAATGCAATTAAGCTGTTTATTCACATAGCTTTTCCTAAGGAAAACCAAGGTTTCATGTGTTGGATATTTCAAGCCACTCATAACTGTTTTGTTTCTAATCTCTGTATTTTAAATATAGTTTCTGTTAAGTCAATTTATTATCTTTATTAGTGGTGCCCTGCTTTGTATCTTTACCTAAAAGGGTATAGTTTTTTAAACCAAAAACCAACATAACATTTAACACAGCCAGTGTAATGATTTAAAATAGGTTTTCGGCACCAATTTATTAATTTACATGATTTTTTTTTTATTTGTCTCCTTGTTCTGCTTCTTTCCACACTGCAAGTGAAAATACACTCTGGATGTCATGGTTATTGATAAAGAATGTTTTTTTAAAAAGGTTAAGATTAGGCAAAAATATTTAACTTATTTAACATTTTAGGCAAAATGGAATTTTTGAAAAATGCATTATCTTTATGTATATGTGTATAGGATTAATTTCACTTATGTTTTGGAAATATCTTCCTGGTTGGAAATCTCCTGGTTTGGCCACCTTAGATATGGGCTTAATTGAGAGATGGGAGTGGGAGTGTTTGCTTTTCCAGTTTGAAGTGTGCCCCCCGGCAGTTCCAGATATGGCCAGGAGGTGTCAGTGTTACTTAAGTCCTTCCACTTCAGGAGGGAGTGGATGTTGCTGGAAGCCTGGGACTTGTCCCAGCAATGGAAGGACCCAAGGATGAAGAGATCCTTTGTGAAGTCAAGGATATAGGGATTCTGTGAATGAGGTGTAGTCAGGACAGGGTAGTTCTCTGTAAGAGCACTGTCTAGGAAAGTGAAGCAGATAGAACTAGCGAGCAGTAGCAGCTTGGGAGTAGAATTGGGGTAGCTCTCCCCCTAGGCAAGACTGGCCTGAAGTGTAGGGATCACAGCCTATTAGGGATTTAGGTTATGTGATGTCCCTAATCCAGTTTGTTGAGTTCATCTATCAATCTGATATAACATCTTCCCAGGGATGTCACAAGGTGCTGGTTCTGAATTTGCTGTTATGTGAATGTATGTGATACACCTCAAGGGTTGTCCCTAAATAAAGCCTGATACTATTTGTTTTGTTCAAGAACATTCTGGCATAACTGAATGAGCTTCAATGTTCAGCCTTCATCTTTTGTCAAAGTTTCTGCTTGTTTAACTTGGAAAAACAATTACAATGATTTAAAACCTTCTGGCATCTAATTATTTTATTTAGTCACACATCAAAGTGTAGTTGCAGAACACCATTCCTTCACTCTTTCAAGTAGTAATGGCCTGCCCACCATGCTTCCTCAGGAGGTATAAAATGTCCCCTACAACATGGTTCTCAAGGTGATGCATCATAATTCGCTGCCCCTATCCAGTCTTCTTCCTTCCTGTGTGTCAAGCCTCGTTTTCATGTCGATTCCACTGAGCACGTGAAAGGATATCCATATACGAATGAGAAGCAGGGGGAGGATGTGTCGTAATTACAAAAAGAAATGTTGCCACGGAAACCCAAAATGTACGGCATAAGCAACATCCTCACATATCATAAACATATACATATATCTTGTATATAAAATAAGACAACTTATTAACATGGTTACCATGGGGACTCAACTATGACTCTGAATAAAAAACAACGGAAAATCATTACTAATTAATTTGCATTGCGAATAAATGTGAGTGATCAATTTTGTTTTTGCAAACACTTTTCCCCTCACACTACAGCAGGCTTTCGATTGCAAATGTTAGATTTGTATGGAATAAAACTTCTTAATGAAAACATTGTTACATTTGTGCCAAAAATTTACATCCCCTTCAAGCAGGTCTTAAAGGTTCGCAATGCACAATTAAAATTCACAATGCAATTAAAACCTAATTAGAGATTGGCGAATTTGACACCAGCAACAATTCATACGCCAGCGACAATTCTGATGCCCATTAAAGTCAATGGGCGCCTAGAATTGTCAGCGGCATCAGAATTGTCTTGGGCGTCAAAAATATTTTAACGCCGGCAGATTTTGTGAATTTATTCGGGGGCGATGAAACTTGGAAATTCACCGCAAATTCGCCCATCACTAAACCTAATGAAGAATATTACATTGTGACATGGAAAATTTTCTTTGCACATTTGTTCTCTTTGCAAATGTTATTTATTCCCCCCAATGTGTTCAAATGATTAAAATACTAAACAACAATTGTTTCAATAAGGATTAATTATATCTTAGTTAAGATCAAGTACCAGTTACTGGTTTATTATTACAGAGAAAAAGGAAATCATTTTAAAAAATAATCTGGACTATTTGGATAAAATGTGGTCTATGGGAGATAACCTTTCCATAATTCAGAGTCTTCTGGATAAAAGGTATCTGGATAACAGATCCCATATCAGTTACCGTATATACTTGTGTATAAGCCGACCCGTGTATAAGCCGAGGTACCTAATTTTACCTACGAAAACTGGGAAAACTTATTGACTCGCGTATAAGCCTAGACACAACTACAGCCCTGTCTCCCAGCAGCGCACATTCTGCCAAAGCGACCCCCCCAGCGATCAACCGGACTTCTTTGCAAAGCTGATGGTGACAGAGAATTGCCAAACGGATTACTGTGTGCATTGTCCCACTGTCCCACTACCATGTGCAGAGGGTGCTGTTTGATATTGCCATCACTGTTAATCTTTTGTATAACCAACAGAGGGCACTGTGTGATATTGCAGTCACTGTTATTCTTTCATATAACCAACAGAGGGCACTGTGTGATATTGCAGTCACTGTTAATCTTTCATATAACCAACAGAGGGTGCTGTGTGATATTGCAGTCACTGTTATTCTTTCATACAACCAACAGATGGCGCTGTGTGATATTGCAATCACTGTTAATCTTTCATATAACCAACAGAGGGTGCTGTGTGATATTGCAGTCACTGTTATTCTTTCATACAACCAACAGATGGCGCTGTGTGATATTGCAGTCACTGTTAATCTTTCATATGACCAACAGAGGGTGCTGTGTGATATTGCAGCCACTGTTATTCTTTCATACAACCAACAGATGGCGCTGTGTGATATTGCAGTCACTGTTAATCTTTCATATAACCAACAGAGGGCGCTGTGTGATATTGCAGTCCCGGTTATTCTTTTATACAATCAACAGATGGCACTGTGTGATATTGCCGTCCCTGTTATTCTTTCATACAACCAACAGATGGTGCTGTGTGATATTGCGGTCTCTGTTATTCTTTCATACAACCAACAGATGGCACTGTGTGATATTGCAGTCCCTGTTATTCTTTCATACAACCAACAGATGGTGCTGTATGATATTGCGGTCTCTGTTATTCTTTCATACAACCAACAGATGGCACTGTGTGATATTGCAGTCCCTGTTATTCTTTCATACAACCAACAGATGGCGCTGTGTGATATTGCAGTCACTGTTAATCTTTCATATAACCAACAGAGGGCGCACTGTTATTCTTTCATATAACCAACAGAGGGCATTGTGGGATATTGCAGTCTCTCCCCAAGTGAACTGTTGGTATAGGAATGATTAAAAGTGACTGCAATCTCAGCTACTCGGGGTTGGGTACCGCTGACCCGCTTATATGCGGGTATATACGGTAATGGAGAATTAGGCATGTGGTGCACAGGTGAATGAAGGGGAATGGTTTTTGGTATGGTGCTTGGGTACACATGGAGTATGTTCCATGGGTGGAGCTAATTTGGACACCTTCTGTAGTAAATGCTCCACTCTCTTGGCTTTCATTATTTTTGGTTATGGTTATACTAATTGGGGTCACCTAGTGAATAATTCTGTATAATATATGGGCAAACCTTCAGAGTTATTTATGCAGAATTCTGCTTAGTAAAGGAAAGTACCTATACTGTTACGTCTCTTGTACTTCCCTGTACTGACCATGAACACAATTAGAGATCTGATTCTACTTAATCCTGCTTAGCAAAGGGAAATGTTTATTTTGGCACAGTTTATTATATCATATGGCAAAATTACCAACTGGGTGATACAATTGCTTAGAAACTCACAATGAATCAATGCACAACAAGGAACTAATTGTAGGAAATGATATGAATGGTAATTTTGTACCATTAAACACTAATACAATGCAACAGTTTCAATTCATATGATGTAAAACAGCACATCAGTTCCTCAGTTTTATTAAAGGGGTTGTAAACCCAGCCTTAAAGCCGTCCCACAGCGCCCCCTAGTTTTCTATAGAAGTTGCAGAGAAACATAATTACGGATGCAAGAAAATTCACCAATGAGAGTTCAACTGATCAAAAACTTCATTAAAAATGCAAAAAAAATTACCAATAAGAATGCTGAATCGCAGCACTATGGGGCAAATTCACTAAGATTCGTAGTTGCGCCAGGCGTAACTTCGCCGCACTTTCGCCAGGCGTACTTTCACCAGTGCTTCGCAAATTCACTAAAATCCGAAGTTGCGCTCAGGGGTAGCGTAAGGTTGCGAAGTTGTGCTAGCGTTGATTCGCTAAGTAAAGCGAAGTTACGCTAGCGAAGGCTAATTTGCATACGGCGCCAAATTCAAATTTCAGTGGAGGAATGAGCTTCAATGTTCAGCCTTCATCTTTTGTCAAAGTTTCTGCTTGTTTAACTTGGAAAAACAATTACAATTATTTAAAACCTTCTGGCATCTAATTATTTTATTTAGTCACACATCAAAGTGTAGTTGCAGAACACCATTCCTTCACTCTTTCAAGTAGTAATGGCCTGCCCACCATGCTGCCTCAGGAGGTATAAAATGTCCCCTACAACATGGTTCTCAAGGTGATGCATCATAATTCGCTGCCCCTATCCAGTCTTCTTCCTTCCTGTGTGTCAAGCCTCGTTTTCATGTCGATTCAACTGAGCATGTGAAAGGATATCCATATAGTAGAATGTAGAATGCTGAATGCTGAATTGCAGCACTATGGAGCAAATTCACTAAGATTCGTAGTTGCGCCAGGCGTAACTTCGCCGCACTTCGCCACACTTCGCCAGGCGTAGTTTCGCCAGTGCTTCGCAAATTCACTAAAATCCAAAGTTGCGCTCAGGGGTAGCGTAAGGTTGCGAAGTTGTGCTAAGCGAAGTTACACTAGCGAAGGCTAATTTGCATACGGCGCCAAATTCAAATTTCAATGGAGGAATACGTATCAGCACTACAAATGGCTAGAAAAGCTTCAAAACATCAAATAAAAATTTTATTTTGCCCTACACATGTGCCCACTGTCTAGGTAAGTTGCCATGAGTCAGGAAATGTAGGGGGGAAGGAGGGGAGCCCCAAAAATGTTTTCAATCTTTTTCAGCCTATCGCCCATAATGTAGAAAACACGCCAGTGTTTTTTGAAGCAATCCTATCTACTCTATTGCGCTTCGCCAGGTCTGAGGTGGCGAAGGAAGTCTAGCGTAAAAGGTAGCGTTCAGTACACTGCGCAAGTTAGTGAATTTGCGTAGTTACATCGCTAGCAAAACTTCGCCAGGCGTAAGGGTGCGAAGTAACACTAGTGAAACTACACCAGCGTTCGTTAGTGAATTTGCACAGTAACAAAAATGCCAAACGCTAGCGAAGTAACGCTAGCGTTCGGCGCTTCAGCGCTTAGTGAATTTGCCCCCATGTCGGGCATCTTGCTGTTATCTTACATACAGGGATAATTGTAATTTTTTTGTTGATGACATTACACTGCAATCAAACATGGGGATAAAGGACAGACTCTGCCTAAAACTCAGCAAAACAAAGAGGTTGAAGAAGTGTATTTTAAGCCATGAGTTAAAAAATTCAAAAAACCTTTATTACCAAGCTTTTATTAAAAGCAGCTAACAGGTGTCATTTATGAGACTTCCTGGACTGTGACGTATACAATGACCTGGCGCATTTCATGCCTCGTTCTGGCACTTCATCAGAGGTTAACTGGGGTGGAGACCAGTTATTGAAGTGCCAGCACAAGTCAAAGCATGCCCGCTTAGAAGAAAGAGTCTTCAGTATGGACATGTAAGTTCTCTAAACTAAACTTAAATCTTCCAACTCCATTTACAGGAACAAAGAACAGGGGGCCAGATTGATACAGATTAGCTGGGATTCTCATTGGAGGAAGTTTTGCATTTTAAAGCAGTTGCTGGTTGTGGAGATTTGGGGGAAAGTTTATTGTACAATATTGCTTTAAAAATACAACCCTGATGTTGCTGGACTACATCTCCCAGCATGCCTCAATCTTCATTATATGTTACATTATTCTGAGATTTGTTGTCCAGCAACAACTGAGTAAAGTTTGGTTGAGCAGGGCAGCAGGGTTAACTACCCCTTTTAAGGAGCAATTACAGCATAAACAAATAAATTCTAAGAAAATACATATAAATGAAATATCACAGAACAGCCACAGGCAAAAAAGAAATTGGACAACTCGTGTGTATATTAAATACCTGCTTACATTGTACATAACACAATGCACCTCCCCATACAACACTCAGTCTCATTTAAAGTCCAAAAAACCAAGAGCAACATGATGGGGCAGATTTATCAAAGGTCAAGGTGAATTTTTGAATTGAAAAAAAAATCGAATTTTTTTGAATCTGTAAAAAATTTGAAAATCTATCAACTTTGACCATTCGCCACTCGCTGAATTACTGTTTTTAGTTTATGGGGGGCCTCCTAGAACCTATTTGGAGTCAATTGGTGGATTTTGAAAAATCAAAGGTTTTTTTGGAAAAACTTTGAATCTAATTTGATCGAATGCGCTTTTCCTTCAACTCGTAGAATTCTAATACAATCAAATACGGACCTATTTGACCAAAAAAAACTTCAACTTTATTTCAGTATGGTTTGAATTTCAAAGTTTTTTCAATTCGAATTTCGACCCTTGATAAATATGCCCCGATATGTTTTTTGCAATTGGTCCCTGTGAATTTTTCTCTTAGTGCAAACAATCAATCATTTCCCCTTCTCAGCAGATTTCCTTAGAAAGAGCAAGGGACTTTGCTGGTACATGGAGGTCCTTTGATACAACCCTTACATACATTTATTTATATTTTTAATTCCAAGATTTTAAAGGATACACGTACTGTTAATATGAATGAATTTTATTACAACAGCGCCACCAGCTGTCACTTTTTTCCACCAGTCTGACCACCAAGTTACATAGTTACATAGTTAAATCGGGTTGAAAAAAGACAAAGTCCATCAAATTCAACCCCTCCAAATGAAAACCCAGCATCCATACACACACCCCTCCCTACTTTTAATTAAATTCTATATACCCATACCTATACTGAGTATAGAGCTTAATATCACAATAGCATTTGATATTCTGTCTGTCCAAGAAATCATCCAACTCCCTCTTATAGTCATTAACTGAATCATCATCACAACATCACCCGGCAGTGCATTCCACAACCTCACTGTCCTGACTGTGAAGAACCCCCTACGTTGCTTCAAATGAAAGTTATTTTCTTCTAGTCTAAAGGGGTGGCCTCTGGTACGGTGATCCACTTTATGGGTAAAAAGGTCCCCTGCCATTTGTCTATAATGTCCTCTAATATACTTGTAAAGTGTAATCATGTCCCCTCGCAAGCGCCTTTTTTCCAGAGAAAACAACCCCAACCTTGACAGTCTACCCTCATAATTTAAGTCTTCCCTCCCTCTAACCAGTTTAGTTGCACTTAGTCTCTGCACTCTCTCCAGCTCATTTATATCCCTCTTAAGGACTGGAGTCCAAAACTGCCTCCATACTCAAGATGAGGCCTCACCAAGGACCTATAAAGAGGCAGAATTATGTTTTCATCCCTTGAGTTAATGCCCTTTTTTATACAAGACAGAACTTTATTTGCTTTAGTAGCCACAGAATGACACTGCCCAGTAGTCAGGAGAAAGAAAGAGGCTGCTCTGATGTTCTTTTGCTTTGGAAAAAAAATAGAAACCTTTCTCAAATCTATCCAATTGTGGAAAAGAAATAAGGGACATTTACTTACCCTGTGGTGACAAGCACAGGAGAGCAAGAATATGCCCCCTTAGTGCTCACTTACAGAGTTATCCCCCATGTTGCTGGTCTCTGAACTGAGCTCTTGATCAAAAATCCAACACTCGATGCAGTGTCAGAGGTGCAGCTCAGAGACCCGATGTGCCTCCTGGTGCTCCTTAACTTGTACGTGTAAATGACCTGCCCTACTAACTATTGCCAAAGAAGAAAAGCAAATTCATAAAAAAATTAATACATTTCTGTATTAGAGATGGGGAGAAAACAAGCAGTGAGAGAGGAAACAAAACAGAGGCAGTGAAAGAGGAAGAATAAAGATAAATATTGGGAAAGGGAAGTCTGTGTGAATGTAAATGATGACACAATGTATCTGCTGTCTGGAGCTAATTTGTGTTTGAAAATGACGAGTCGGTTATAAACAATGGATATTCATGATCTGATCGTGTTATATATATATATAGATAGATATAGATATATATATATATATATAGATATATGTTTTGATTTTTTATATACTGTTAGCATAGTAACTGGGTAATCTGGAGATGCAGTGACAGTCAGGGCTCGTGCATAGCTCACAACATTTTGGAAACAGAGAAAGGGAAAAAAAGATTTTTTTGGCCACGCCCATTTTGTGGCCACACCCCTTAATTACCATGTTAATTGTACTAAATGTGGCAGGTTATAAAAGTTTGAACACATTTCTGTGGTTTTTATGGGGCACATTTACCTAGGGTCGAATATCGAGGGTTAATTTAAAGAGACAGTACTTCGACTATCGAATGGGCGAATATTCGAACGATTTTTAGTTCGAAACGTTCGATTCGAAGTCGAAGGTCGTAGTAGAAGGTTGAAGTAGCCAATTCGATGGTCGAAGTAGCCAAAAAACCATTTGAAATTCTACGTTTTTTTCCTCTATTTTCCTCTATTCCTTCACTCGAGTTTAGTGAATGGGCCCCTATGTGTTATTAAAGTTTTGCTTAGGAACAGTTCAGTGTAAAAATAAAAAACGAGGTAAATAGATAGGCTGTGCAAAATAAAAAAAATGGGACATAACTGTTCAGTGAGTTTGTAATTGATCCTCAGCATTCAGCTCAGATTCAAAAGCAACAGTTATGTCCCATGTGCTCCCACCTCCTCAAGTCACTGATTGGTTACTGCCTGGTAACCAATCAGTGGAAACCAAGAGAACTGAAGAGCAGGAAGCAGTGTTTTGGCTATTATGTTACACATCCAGTCACTCCAGCCTTTATACATTACATTTTTGGCTAACTAACTATATTAGAAAACATTGTTTAATCTCCGCAGTCTATCTATTTCCCCAGTTTTTATTTTATACTGAACAATTCCTTTAAACTGTGAGTTCTCCCAAGACCTGTGTATCTTAGATTGTTACAAAAGTATCTAAGTACTATATTTAGTCTGGTCTCTCTGCCAAAATCCAATTGAATCAGAAACTTGTATCTTTTTCTGGCTGTTCAGGGCAGATCAAAGACAAAGTCAGGACATTTCAGCAACAAACCCGGTACTGTGGTTTCAGCTGTCAATATAGGACTGTCCTGCTCAATATCTTACAGTCAGTATGATAATCAAAGCATGGTTGATACTTTATTCTCCTTACAACATGCAGAAGAAGGAAGGATATAACATCACCTCATGCCTGGGGACTCTTGCACATTTCAATGAAACTTTCTGAACACGCAACATGAACACTGACACCAACTGACAGAAGTAAACAACAGTATAACAGCATATGAGTGAGAAGGTTTTTGTTGCTAACTAATAGTGTAAACACACAAGTCTAACATATAGCAGATTGTGTGCAACAGCAGGATCTCACAGTGGAGGAAGTGCAAAAGAAAAACTGGGTTTAGGGAGAAGAGAACAAGAAAAAGGAGGAATAAAGACAGGAGTCGAGAAGCAATTGATTTAACTCAAGAATTGCAAGTATGCATGAATGGTATAGTATTCTGAAATTTATTACTGCATTTCATTCTGATTTGATTTTACAATTTTACAGATTTTAGTTTTATTTCCTGAATATTGAGCAAAGTCGTTTTTATAAGCAGCATTTGCAGGGAGTTCGTTTTAGAGACTGGGTTATACAGTATATTCAGGTAAGAGAACAAGTAAAGTTGTTTCGGGTATTAACAGGAGTTGTACCGCTGTGTATAACATTGAATACTGAATGTCAGCCAAGTAGTTCTGGGTTATCACACTGTCTATCATATACAGTATGACGTGTGGTACCAATTTCAGAATAAATTCTCCAGCATGGGTTTGAGCAGTCAGAGGGGCTCATTTATAAAATCTGTGCATATTTATTCACAAATGGTTTTATTGACCATGTTTTTTGCTGAACACTAAAATATTGCACTGCTGTGCCCATGTAGGGACCCTGAGATTTGGGTTAAATTACTCAGGCAGTTCCCCTTTGGTAATAGGACACAGTGGCGTAACTTCGGATTCCAGGGCCCCCCTGCAAAATACAATTTCAGGGCCCCCTCTGCACAAAATAGTGGGAGAATTTCATGTATAATATTCCCAGAACTAATGGATGGCTACGGGAACAAGCTATGTGGGTACTACAGGTGCCGAGGTGAGGGATTAATAGCAAGCTACTGGCATGATGATTTTTGTGTTTTGTGAGGCGGGGTCATTTGAGACATTGCATTTAATCCCATTAATTAAAAATTACACTATAGTGCTAACGCTAGTGCGTAACTGTAATATAGGGATATTAGAAGTCACTGAGGGGTTGTTCTGTAACCATATACTGTAAAGGCACAAGGCTGCAGGCTGAGTTATACAGGGAACTCTGAGTATCACTCATGTATTATAAGGGATAATGTACCCCCTACTGTAAATGATAAGGATATTAGAAATCACTGAAGAATCCCATTGTTTTATTGACTGCGCACCAGAAGTGACCCATCCTCATTCTGAAAATCTCAAGTGCACTTGTTTTACCACATGAATTATGGTGGGCTCAAATTCCCACATGGCCCCAATTACAGAGCAGCATCGGAAATTGATGTATATGAGCCCTATAGTCTGCTGTTTACACCTTTATATGGGATGATGTGCAAACAAATGATCTGCTTCCCTCTGACCTACAACTAAGAATCTGTAGGGTAGAACAAAGCTTCAATAAAGGGGAAATTACCATTATGATGAATGATTTTATGCATACTGTTGTATGTTTTGCTTTCTGTCAACAATTCCCATTTGATATTAAAGTCATTAGAAAGTTGAGGCCCTGGTTCTTTAGCAAGTTAAGTATACATTTAAGCACTCACGTACAATTAAAATTTTAGCATGTTCATGACAGTTGGTAGAATCGCTAATTTCCGACTCGGAGTGGGAGGGGCAGAGCCACGATGGAAGACAGGACGGCGGAGCGGTCCTAGAGACCGCTGGATTCACCAATACAGCTTCTGCTGGTTGTGCATACTACTGAGGAAGCAGGCCCCCGCCGGGCCCCCTGTAACCCCGGGCCCCCACGCGACTGCGGGGCCTGCTTCCTCGGTAGTTACCCCACTGATAGGACACCTAAGGGTCCTTTAGTTAACTCAGGCAGCTATGACCCTTGCTGGGTCCACATTAGTTCACAGAGTTTGTCCACTAGATGGCACTGTTTGTCAATATAAAGGGGTTTAGCACCATGTGGTCGGGGTCTGTCATGGGACTTTGCCTTACTGAGAGGTACTACAGGTCCAGGTTTGCCGGTAAAATAGTTAAGTGTGAGATAGCGATAGTAATACAGTAATAGTCACTCTAGGAGTGAGAGTCAGCACAGGGTAGCTAGTGAGCAGATGTGGCTCCATCGAGGAGAAATAGTGTGGTTAGGACCCCGTGGTATTTGAACCACTAAAGCAGGGACTACAGTGGGTGAGTTGAGGACCACATAGGGTACCAAGACCCCAGGCTGAATACTGTGGGTGAGGTGAGGACCAAGTCCGGTGCCAAGATACAAGACCCCAGGCTGAGAAACCCATGTTTTAGTGCTCAACCAGAGGGATAGTGCCCATTGAGAGTGGTAGCTATTTCCCAAGTCTATTGTTGCTGATATATATGGAATAATAGGCCGTCTGTTGTACCTTGTACCCTCTGGAGGGAATATTACTGTTGGAAGCTATTCTATGATTACTGTGAACATCAAAGTTATATTTACTGCAAAGAAACTGTCTGGCTGAATATCCTGCTGCATTGATCTACACCAGGTACTGGGCGTTGCAGGGAGTTGCACGGGTACACTGTTGGTCCGGGGGACACTTCCAGCAGTTTTAGCCTGGTCACACACAGCCTTAATACACAGCAAAAGTACACGCAAGGGCTCGCAAATGGGAAGTGGGTGTTTGCGCTAGTGCGCCCACTGTGCGAGGTTGTTCTTCATGAAAAAAATGTTGACAGTAACTTAAATTCACTGAGGTTAGAAAAAGAGTAAAACCCCTCTCTGTCTAGTTGCCGACCAAATATTAATACCACGTTAATTACCAATATCTATGTTGTTCAGTTCTTAGGTTTCCGATGATTGTGAATAATTTCAATAAATATTTAAAAACCAATTGTGATTCGTTATTACGTGATTAGTATCTGAATCCAGAAGGTGATTACCCTATTAGGTGCTTTGTGCCGTTAAGTAAGTATAAATTACTTAAAGGATTTAAATTAATTGACTAAAGTGCTAGTGTAAATTTTATTCTAAATTCATGATTATAATAAAACAATGAATTGAATTAATAATTGTACCTGCACGAATCCGGGTAATAAATTAATTCAGAATTACCACAAATTAATTAAGAAGAAATGTGACTGAATTCATTACAAACATTTACTGAACAGAAATTGTTAAAAAACGGGGGAAAAAACAACCCCCACTAAAATGGTAAATTGTGATTGGTTTGCACACCTCAGCCTAGGCTGATAGGTGTTTAAAAGTGAAAACGTTAGTTAAAATATCGTATCAATATGTCCACATGAAGACCAACATTGAAGAAAAGGGTAGTAACTTAAATTCGCAACCTGTTAAACTGTTTTGCGAATATTTTCTCTGCCACTAAAGCTGTGGCGGAAATTCAAATGCAAAGTGTGCACATAATATTCACAACTTACGATTTTTGCTATAATTAAAAAGTTCTTATAGACATACATAGTGTGAAAAAAAAATTCTGTTTGCATCCTCTTATTCAACTTAAACCATGTGCAGGGCAAATATATTCACTGTGCAAACCAATCTGCCCTGTGCAAAGTTTATAAATGAGCCCCAGAGTGTCCCTGATGTATTTTATTTGGTGCCCAACCACATGTAAGGATTATAGGCAGACCTCCACTTATACTTTATTTACAAAGTCTACAATAGTTTTTCCCACAAATAAAGCATTGCTATAAAAATAACAATATAATTGTTTTTAAATAAAAAGACAAATATCAGTAGTTTGAAAATGTTTTTAATTATTAATACATATTTATTTCTTTGGTGAGCAAATTTCTCCCCATTTCCCAGGTAAGAGAGCCCTTCTGTAGCCCCTGAGCCTTCTGCATTGACCACGAGGATGTGGTACAGTGGGTTCAGGTTCCTTTGGCAGTACCACCCATTTCTACTCTTTCTGCAGTGGGAGGGTGAGTATGTGACACTATTATATATGTGATATTGTATTTATACTGTGTTCATATGATAGCAATCCTAGGTAGAAGAGTAAAGGAACATATCTGATGGGTCTCTATGTGATTGAACATGAACACCCTACTAGTGATTTGCAACATTTTTTGCCAGGTTTTCCTTTGTAAAAAGGTCCATTGACTTCACAACAACAGGACATATTCACTATTCACTACTCCCTTCCTATCTCATTCCAGAGCAGCATTGAGAATCATGCACAAACATGGAATCTGTAACCCACAGCACAAAACCAGTAAAAAAAACACTGCTGATTGGTTGCTTTGGGTTACATTGCTTGTACTATGCTTGTATGTGGTCTGAACCTGTGTTCCAGTCCTTGTCTGGCTGAAACTGAATAGTGCATCCCTATCATGTTATCCAAGTATCAGGTGAGAGCAGTGATGGAATTGGGGAGGGATGGCATTTTTTTCCCTAAATAAATTGCATCCCATCTTAAGGCAAAGTTTTAGAATACTTTTCTTTTGCTTTGCAGCAGCAAAATGAAATAAAGCAAATACTAACCCATACCTCCCAACATTCAAAAAATGGAAAGAGAGATAAAAATGCCTGTCACGGGGGAAAAGTTTGACTACACCCATTTTGTGGCCAAATGTAAGAGGGTGAACCAAATGTTGTGATTGAATTGTGGTTGAAAGTTGATTGAATAATGTGTGTGAGTATGTGTTAAAATTGTTGAGAGTCTTATTTGGGTAAGTGGCCAGCAGGTGGTACTCAAGGGTAAGGAAGGTGTAATTTATTACCCATCAGCAGATGAGAGACACATGGACAGACTGAGGACCAGCACATGCAGAGGAAGTGATACAGCAGTGACTGGGAACTTGTGAAGGTATAAAAGAAGGCCACATCCTAGAGTTAAGGGCTTTTTTGATGGGAGGATGCTGTCACAGGAGGAGCGGTCCTGAAGAAGAGCTACAGCAGAAAGAAAAGAAAGATAGAACCTAGTATAGTAGTTTGTAGTTAGCAGGCACTAGGTGTCTGAGATAGGGAAGTTAGCATGGGTAGTTTCTTGCCCCAGCCATAAATCAAAAATATTTTTATTTAAAAATTACTACATCTCACTATTGTTTCCTGTAAGGGGTTAACAACTGGAGGGCCTCCTACATAATTTGGCGCTGCGAGCAGGGTCCATTTTCTTTTATACCACCTGATACATTATTTAATGTTTCTGTTTGATGCCATTACTTTTATGGCATAACCCTGTCAATGGTAAAAAATTCAGACGGCGAGTCAATTCTGACAGTAAAAAACAGCATACAAAATGGTAATGGATGATCGCTGCATTTTCCAGCTGCCAATGGATTTAACACAATCATTTTAAAATGAATACAGAGTTTGATAAATATATCCTTGTGCGTTTGTGTTCATATACATGTCTCTCTAAATGCAGTGATCTTTTTATTTATTCAAACATTGGCTGTGGTTCAAAACTGATAAACTGCAAAGAATTATAAGAACCTATATGAACAATATATTTTCTCCCCACAGGAATGAACTGTCAGGAACAGACAGAGCTTGTACCAGGGTTTAAAATTGAGGCACCAGCAGAGGTGACAGTGCAGAGGGGACTCTGTGTGCTCATCCCCTGTAACTTTACTGTTGGTCCTGGTTATACCTTAACCAAAGATGCCATTGGAATCTGGTATAAAGGATATAATGGACATCCAAATGGCCCAGTTGCAGCTTCTACTGACTCCTCTCAGTTCCCTGATAAAACAAACGGGCGCTTTATATTCACTGGGAAAGTGAGTGCAGGAGACTGTTCCTTCTCTATCAGTGATGCACAACCAGGAGACGCTGACCAGTACTTATTCAGACTTGATGGTCCTTTAAAATTTAACTACCGTCATATCCAGCCAAATGTCTCTGTGACAGGTAAGTGAAATATAAACCCAGAAGTGTCCCAGATACTGTTGAGACCCCCCATGGTCCCTATAAGCTGTGTACTTTAACACATGTGAACAAATATACTTTCATTTTACAAACTTTCCCTAGTAACCAGTGGCATAATTAGATATTACTGGGCCCCAAAGCAAATTCATTTTTCAGGCTCCCAGAAAGTCCAGAGGTTGACCTCTGTATAAGAAATTGTATAAGAATTATGGCCTCATGGGGCCCTTCTGGGGCCCGACTTTGAATATCGAAGTCGAAGGATTTACCGCAATTAGTTCGATCGAACTATTGAACGAAGAAAAAAAACGATTTTTAGTTTGAATCGTTCGATTCGAAGTCGTAGTCGAAGGTCAAAGTAGCCAATTCGATGGTCTAAGTAGCCAATTCGAAGTGTTTTTTATTCTATTCCTTCACTCGAGCTAGGTAAATGTTATTATGCAGTCTAATACATTGAAAAGTGTTCAAAATAAAAGTAACAGAAGGCCATGAAGCATAAATATTGTTTCAGTTTAGATCACAGTACTTAATAAGCAGTTTCAACACATCCCTATATCCCAAGGGAGTTAATACCTTTCCACAAAAAAATTGAAAATTGAGTTCCTTTTGTGAAAAATGTTTCAGTCTGTGCCAATGATCTTGCAGACCTGAAAGAACCTGATATATCTCCCACCAAGTATCTGACCGCTGGTGAAGAAGTGACTGTGACTTGCACGGCTCCTACACACTGTCCTGGGCTCTCTCCAAACTTCACATGGGAAGGAAGTGTAAATACAGAAAATACACAGAATAATAAATTGAGGCACCAAGATGGGAACTTCACCTACTGGTCAACTATCACTTTCACTCCATCACCGTGTGACCATAATTCCTCCTTAACCTGCACTGTGACTTATAAACATGGGTCTGCCAAGAAAAGCATCACATTGAATGTTGAGTGTGAGTCTTTCATCATAGTTTTATATACACACATAACTAGTAGTTTCCTTTTCTGCACCCCTCTTCAACATATTGATTGAACTCTTTGATTGTCGTCCCTATATTTCCACTGCTGTTTGGTGAGGAAGACCCAACAAGACAGACCCAACAAAGTTATCTCTTCTAACATCTAGCAGTAAGCCCTGTAAGGCTTGCATTACTTGTTAGCAAGTACAGCCTACATACAATAAGGGATTGCTGTTACTGGTTGTTTTTTGTTGGCCTATATCAGCAGTAAATTATATCCTGTATATATACTAAATGATATCCTTAGTGATGTCATTGTTTATAATAAGAGCTTAGTGATGCCATTTCTGTCACATGACTCACTGAAACTTATGTATTATAATAAATAAAGTACCCCCTGTTGCAAAATATGAGGATATTAGAAATCACCTGGGAGCTCCATGACCTGTATAAAAAGCCTTTGGCCTCATGCTTTTATATGGTCATGGAATTCACTATATAATATACTTGAATGTAGACACTCACTATCACTATCACATCTAGTTACAGTGCAATTTGCTTGGGTATTGATACCCTCTGACACTCCATGTATATAATGAGATTAGTGATGGGCGAATCTGACCCATTTCGCTTTGCCTAAAATTCGGCAAATGTATTGAAGTCAATGGGCAACAAATTTCTTTATTGAAGCGCATTAAATTTTATTAATGTGCAACAATTTTTTTCACTCATTGGAGTCTACAGGCAAAGTTTTTCACAGCGAAACCTGGCTAAAATTTTGCTCATTGCTAATTTTAAGGATTAGTTCTCACAGGGGCTTACTTATCAAGGCTGGCTTAATTTGCACCCGGGAAGTAACCCATGGAAACCAAACACATTCTTGTTTTCTTTGTTCTGATTTAAGCTGTGTGAATGGATTGGATGTTATGGTTTACTTCCCAAATGCAACTTTGCCTAGTGTTGATAATTGAAGCCTACTGTCTTTTACTGTATAACATGCTTTGAGTAAGTATCCACTGTATAATGTGCTTCGGGCATCAGTACTCATGACTTCACTGTGTATAATGTACTATATTGCCATTTTGGAGTCAGGAACAAATTTTTCCCCCTCTGGGGCAAATTGGAGAAGCTTCAGAGGGATTTTTTGCCTTTCTCTGGATCAATTAACAGTTAGGCAGGTTATCTATAGACTTAAGGTTGAACATGATGGACGTGTGTCTTTTTTTCAACCTAACTTACTATGTTACTATGTTCCTAGTGTAAGTGCATGGAGTGACAGTACCCATTTCTCCATGTTGTATGAGATCACCAAAACAAATCACTGTATAATTTATTTAGGTGCTACTGCATTATATCCAAAACTATTAGTCAACTGCTGCAATCTATAAAGGCCTGTCAGCCTATGAGTAAGTGCCCCTATAGGCACGAAACGCGTAAGGTCTTCATGTCCTAATACATTTTTCTACTTTTTATATTTGTCTCTTTATTTTTACAGATCCTCACATCCTTTTGGATACAGTGTTCCTTTCAAAAAAGGGCCAAAAAATGCTGGAATATAGCCCCCAACTCTAAAGGGCACTTAAGTCAAAATCCAAAAATATATTCCAAATCATTCTCTCAAAGTAAAAAAAATCACTCTTTATTCAGCATAAATATTAAAAAGTAGGCATACAGACCAATTGATGCTCTGCCTTACGCGTTTCGTGCCCACAGGCACTTATTCATAGGCATAGCATTATACTATACTACTGCATTATATATTACATATTTTTCTTGGGGCGCAGGAACTAGTTATTTATCTCATGGTAAAATGTGAGGTGGTGGATGATAACGACCATGTCTACCAGATTTCTGCCTGTAACAACGAATACTTCCACTACATACAACATATTAACAGAAGTACAAATAATGCTGAATAAAAGAAATGTATTTCACTCCATGCTCTTTTTTTTTAGATCGCAAGGAAACATGTTTGGATTCAAAAGTGATTCCAGCAATAGTGGCTGGAAATATTTTAATTTTAATTCTGATGGGCCTGGGGAATTTCTGGTACCTCAGGAGGACCAAGAACATGCAAGGGAAAAAGGACATGGAAATACAGAATGCAGGTATTATTTAGTATTAAGAATGTATAAAGATTAAAAAAAACACTAATATCGATGGGGAACTCCTAAGCATTGCTCCGTAATAGCCCTGGCAAGCAGCAGCCAAAGGGAAACTCTTCAGGGCACTAATAAATTCATCTGGTGCCATCATTTATATGAAATGTACTGTACAACTAATCAAACTGAAGTAACTACTATCTAGAGAACTGATATTACTGGAGGAATTTATCCCTCCAGTATAGCACCTGTTATCCAGAATGCTTGGGACCTAGGATTTTCCAAGTAATATATATTTCCATAATTTCTTATCTTCTTAAGTCTACTAGAAAATCATTAAATAAACCCAATAGGCTGGTTTTGCCTCCAATAAGGATTAATTATATTTTAGTTGGGATCAAGTACAAGCTACTGTTTTATTATAACAGAGAAAATGGAAATCATTTTTTAAAATTTGGATTATTTGGATGAAATGGAGTCTAAAGGAGACAGAATTTCCGTAATTCACTGCTTTCTGAATAACGGGTTTCCGGATAACGAATCCCATACATGTACCAGAGCTATCATGAGCTGGCCAGAAATTTCAACCTCACCGAAGTCATTTCCAGGTGGTGTTGGTCATGTTCCAGTATAACAAAATTGAATTCTGTAGCCTCCAAATGGCCTGTGTATATCTGAAAGTTAAAATGCACTCACATCAAAGCAAATTAGTAAAAGACTTTCAACATCTCAATATCACCTTCAGCCTCAACAACATGTTTTGCAGTTCAAAAACGCTTCCTTGGGAGGTCAGGGGCTACTATACCAGGACAACACTTTAAATAGTCATCCATTTAATTACTAAATTATAATTAACTATTTGCCTATTGGAAGGAATTTAATACACATCTTAGGTATATTTAAGCACACAATTCTAGTTGTTAATGATTTATCTACAGATGAAAAAAATAACTTAAAGGGGTAGTAAACCCTGCTGCACTGCTCAACCAAACTTTACTCACTTGTTGCTCGACTACAAATCCCAGAATAATGGAACATATAATGAACATTGCGACATGCTGGGAGCTGCAGACCAACAACATCAATATTGCACAATAAAGCCACTGCTTTACAATACAAAAAATCCTCCAATGAGAATCTCAGCTGATCTGTATAAATCTGACTCTCTGTTCTTTGTTCCTGCATTTGGAGTTGGAAGCTTTAAGCTCAGTTTCCCAGCATTCTTATTGGTCAGGTTTTTTGCATCTATAATTAAGTTTTTTGACCACTTCAGTAGAAATCTAGGGGGGTGATGTGGGAAAGGGTTACGGCTATCATTACAACTCCTTTAATTGCTTTTAAAGGAGAAGGAAAGCTCCAAGACAGTTTATTGCCAATAGAATAGCCACAATAGTGCAAGCTAGAACGCTATATTTATTCTGCAGAATGCTTTACCATACCTGAGTAAACAGCTCTAGACACTGTCTCTGTTTGGTTAGGATAGAAGCTGCCATATATGCTTGGTGTGACATCACTTCCTGCCTGAGTCTCTCCCTGCTTACTAACAGCTCTGAGCTCAGATTACAGTAGGGGTGGGAGGAGGGAGGGGGAGAGGAGCAAACTGAGCATGCTCAAGGCCGTGCCCTGGAGGTTTAAGCTGAAAACAGGAAGTCTGATACAGAAGCCCATGAGTACACAATAAAAGCAAAGAAATGTGGTGTTTCTTTTGACAGAGGACTCAGAGCAGCATAACTTTGAGGTGTATTTATATAGACCTTTCTGATGAAGCTTACTTAATTTTAGCCTTTCCTTCTCCTTTAAAAGGGTTCCAATTCTATGGCCACATTAAAACCATGGGGGAACTTTGTAGAACATTCCAAAATCCAGTGCTGTTCCCTTTGCAAAATTCTCAAATCTCCATCACTTTTTAGCGTAGTGGAATGAATTAATTTTGTTCCCATAAAGCATCATAATATATGATCACAATTGTAGAAAATTTAAACAGGGTATGGTGCGCTGTTGTCTGTTAATTGATACATTCCCAAAAACCTATAAAGGAAGCAGTATATAGTGTGGTATGTCTTAATTATATAATAAGTACGAAAATATTAGAACCACTCACCAAGTAGTCTTAAAGGAGAAGGAAAGCTAGCAAAGCAGATTATTGCCAATAGATTAGTCACAATAGTGCAAGCTATAACACTATTTATTCAGTAGAATGCTTTACCATACCTGAGTAAACAGCAATAGAAGCTCTCTCTGTTTGTTTAGGATAGAAGCCGCCATATTTTCTTGGTGTGACATCACTTCCTGCCTGAGTTTCCCTGCTCACACATAGCTCTGGGCTCAGATTACATCAGGGAGGGGAGGAGGTAGTGGGAGAGGAGCAAACTGAGCATGCTCAAGCCCTAGCCCTGGAGGTTTAAGCTGAAAACATGAAGTCTGATACAGAAGCCCATGAGTACACAATAGAAGGAAAGCAATGTAGTGTTTCTTTTGCCAGTGGCAGCATTACTTTGAGGGTTTACTGGTGTATTTACATAGACCTTTCTGATAAAGCTTACTTAATTTTAGCCTTTCCTTTTCCTTTAAGGATATAGGTATGTAAGGTCTCTCTCTGCAGTAGTTGTCAATAATGGGCCACTGGGGAGCAGGGTTGTGCTGCAGATTAGCACTCGGTAACAGGTAGACTTTTATGGAGCTGACTCCAGGGTGGTTCTACAAAGAAAATGCTGCAAATGGCAGAGTATCGCCGGACCTACAGAAAAGGCCCTACGGGCCGTTCACACTTGCCGAGTAGTAATAGAAGGGAGCAGTTGGCTAGATGCGGATCTTTCTCAAAAGTTCGCTGCTTTTCTCTTTTCAGAGGATCGTTGTGGAGCTGAGTTGCAGTATGAGTCAGCGCACGCTGGTGGGCTAGCTTGTGTGAAGCCGGCTTTAAGTTTGAATGATGACGGCATCTTCAGCAGGGTGGTTAGCGTGTTATAGTTCCGCAATGAGTCGATCTCTCACAGTCTCCCCAATCTTGTCAGCTCAGCGGTCCGGGGTTAATTGGGATAATTCAATAGGCAAACAATTTGGGGCAAATTTAGAAAGATTTATTGAAAAGTAATACAGGCCCAACGCGTTTCGTATCTCATGATACTTCCTCAGGGACATCACACGTGTTACATCACGTCACGGATTAAATAGGTCAAATCATCAGCTCATTAACCTAATTGGCATTTTTCATTAATTGATTCGTTTTTAAAAATACAAAATTTCGTTTAAAAATACAATAAATTAATTGCAAACATTCAACTTCATTCATATACATTAAATAAATAAAGTCATAAGAACTGTACTTAATTGAATACACTTAAAAAACGGCAATGTATGTTAAAAAGCATTTTAAATCTATTTCTATATTTAAACCTTTTGGAGTCAGTGTTTTAAGTTTATGAATCCAATATGTTTCTTCTCGTGATATTATCTGTATAATAGCACTCCCTCTCCAATGACTCTTTTTTTTTGTACTATGCCCACAAACTTTAGGAAGGAGGGGTCAGAATTATGATGGGTTTTAAAGTGGGCTCATACACTTAGGGGGCACATTTACTATTGGTCGAATATCGAGGGTTAATTAAAATCAAAGTAAAATCCTTCAACTTTGAATATCGAAGTCGAAGGATTTACCTCAATTCCTGCAATCGAAAAATCGAAGGAAAAATAGTTCGATCGAACGAATAAATCCTTCAAATCGAACGATTCGAAGGATTTTAATCCATCGACCAAATGATTTTCCTTAAATCCCAAATTGGTAGGAAAGCTTATGGGGACCTTCCCCATAGGCTAACATTGGTGCTCGTTAGGTTTTAGGTGGTGAAGTAGGTGGTTGAAGTTTTCTTTTAAGAGACAGTGAATAGTCAAACGATTTTTAGTTCGAATCGTTCCATTTGTAGTTGAAGTCTTAGTCGAAGGTCGAAGTAGCCAATTTGATGGTCGAAGTAGCCAAAAAAATACTTCGAAATTCTAATCCTTCACTTTAAGCTAAGTAAATGTGCTCCTGTTTGTTAATAATCCTTTTTAAATATTGTTCATATGTTCTTTTATTCTGGTTTTCAATGTTCTGTTAGTTCGTCCTATATATTGTAAGTTGCAGGGACACTGTAATAAGTAGATAACATTGTTGCACGTTATAAGTGATTTTATGGCAAATTCTTCATTAGTTATATTTGATTGAAATTTTATTGATCTTCTTTCGTTAACTTTGCTCGTTTTACATCCTTTGTAGGTGAAAAATCTGTTTGTATTTTCTTTGGAAAAAGGATTTGATATTCTTTTCTGGTCAGCGGATGGTAGACAACTTGGTGCTAGTATTTTTGTGATTATGTAATTAAACAAATACTAGCACCAAGTTGTCTACCATCCGCTGACCAGAAAAGAATATCAAATCCTTTCTCCAAAGAAAATACAAACGGAGAACTTTCAATATATATTTTACTAAGATCACAATTGTGTTCCTCTTTCTTTAAAAAGGACTATTGCTCTACTATTATACTGGAACTGACCGTTACACATGGCCATATATATGACACACCTAATGGAACACATAAAAAAATATTTAATTGTATAAGACTTGATACTATCACTCTCAGTCAATACAGCACAAGGTGTAAATTTCCTGCACTTATTGTGTTTATCGTATTATTTTGTTTTTAAAGGATAAGTAAACCTTACAAAAGACTGAATGTCAAATTGCTCAGGGTTAGTGATGGGTGAATCAGAACCATTTTGCGCAACAGTGACAATTTGCCCATAGACCCTAAATATGAATTATTTTAACTTGTGCTTTACGCATATGATTTTTAAAATATATCTGGTCTTTTTGGTGGTAACGCTGTTATCCCAATGTTTTGTAACCTTATGAGCTAAGGGGCCCAGCCTGAGATTTGGAGTGAGTGTTTATTTGTGCCCTGGGTACCCCTGGAACTATAGCAGGGTGACTGTTACCCCAATGTTTCTTTATATCTGGAACCTTGTTATGAGCTAAGGGGGCCCAGTCTGAAGGCCAGTTAGGGGGAGATTTGGGGTGAGTGCTTATTTGTGCCCTGGGTACCCCTGGAACTATAGCAGGGTGACTGTTACCCCAATGTTTCTATATATCTGTAACCTTGTTATGAGCTAAGGGGACTCAGCCTGAAGGCAAGTTAGGGGAGATTTGGGGTGAGTGTTTATTTGTACCCTGGTACCCCTGGAACTATAGCAGGGTGACTGTTACCTGTAACCTTGTTATGAGCTAAGAGGGCCCAGTCTGAAGGCCAGTTATGGGCAGGCCCAGATTTGTGGAAAGGCCACCTAGGCCCGGGCCTAGGGCGGCAGAATTTTAGGGGCATGCTGTCCAACCACACCCACATTGTTTCAAAAACACTGGGGATGCGCTGGAGATACAATAATTTTTTTAATTTCCTGTGCAACAATCCCCATTGGTCCTGTCCAGATTATGAAAACTTGCACTAATAAAGGGGAGGGGACAGGGGCAATGAATGGCAGTTGGCCTAGCGGCACTGCTATGTAATTCCAGCCCTAGTTAGGGGGAGATTTGGAGTGAGTAGTTATTTGTGTTATTTGAGCAGGGTGACTGTTACCCCAATGTTTCTATATATATATATCTGTAACCTTGTTATGAGCTAAGGGGGCCCAGTCTGAAGGTCAGTTAAGGTGAGAGAGCTCAGAGGGTTTATTGTTACACCTACACTGTATTTTTTTTTTTTTTTTAATTATAACCTTACTATGAGCTTGTGGTCATCCTCATAGAGTGGTTTAAGTAAAAAAATCCAAAAACTGCTCCTTTGTGGCAGTTGATTTGGAAATATATTATCCCCTTGAATTAAAATCCACATTGGTATGTTCCCAATTGTTACCCATAAAGTGATGCAACCTGACACCTTTGTATTATAATTCATTAAGGTGAAACAAGAGAAGGTCCCAAGCCGAAGGCTGAAAAGTCTACATATGAGGTGAGAAATGTAATGAGAATATTAAGAGCAGTCTGTGTATAACTAATTCTGCCTTTTCCACTGCCTAGTTTCTATGAAAGTGATACTTACTCAACTAACAGCTTCAGTATATAATACTCTCTGGATACAATGTGCCTTTTCACCTCCTATAGACCTTTTACTGTGTTATAAGTCACTAACCAGGAGCCAGAAGGGGAGATGGTCTAGTAGACCTGCAGGGCAAAACTCTGAATTTGAAAAATGACGTAATAAATCATGTCTATTCCTGCCTTATTATTATGCGTACTCTACATAATTCTGCAGGAAAATTTGAACATATAGTGGTCCTTAAATTTTGGCTGGGAAGCCATTAACTATACGCAGTACCTGAAACTTATTTATAAAGTTTACAATTGATATAGAATCTCTCACTGCCATATTGAATCTCACTCTTTTCTTTTATCTCTTTGTAGACGTTGACAATTCAGCCTCTGGATATGTACAGCACAGTGAATGGATCAACCATCAGCGGGACTCACTGAGTGGTTTCTGCCTCCCCCTCCAAAAAATGACTCTCGATTTTAAAAACATTATTCATTTACGGAAGGAATATTGATTTTGGTTTGTATTGCTGAGTATAACAGATGAGTCAGCTACACCCTTCATGCCAAAATATATGCCTCTGTTATATCTTCTAATCTTTATTTATAAAGAATATTAACACTGGGGCTGATCTATTAAGACAGGTCTAAATTGCAATGATGTAGTTACATGTAGCAACTCATTTTTTTCTTTTTTATAACTTATGGAAGACCAATCAAAGCTAATTGCGGATTTGTTGATCCTGCTAAATGCACCAGTGGAATTTACTACTAGAAAATCATATAAACATGAAATAAACCCAATAGGCTGGTTTTGCTTCCAATAAGGATTAATTATATCTTAGTTGGGATCAAGTACAAGCTACTGTTTTATTATTACAGAGAAAAAAGGAAATCATTTTAATACATTTGGATTATCTGGATAAAATTGAGTCTATGGGAGACGACCTTTCCATGTCTGAGTTTCTGGATAACGGATTTCCAGATCCCATACCTGAACCATAGCTATTCGGCATTAATTGTACTTTCTGTAATTGTCCAAGACTGTTGAAATACATTGGTGCTTTTTAAGTACCGTATATACTGTAACCGTATAATATTATACAATATTTCACATACTGAATTCATGTTTGGAACTGTTCAAGACTTGTTATATGCTCCTCTGAGCATTATGGGATCTCTAGCCCTGACAAGACCACACGCATGTATTTGTTTGCTCCTATTGAGGGCAATAAACGGAACATTCCTATATTCAAACAGCTCTTCTTGGAAGTTAATTGGATAGTTCCTGCACCATTCTAAAGTAAAAGGTATGGGACCTGTTATCCAGAATGCTCAGGACCTGTGGTTTTCTGGATAATAATATCTTTCCATAATTTGGATCTTCATAACCTGAAGTGTACTAAAAAATCATGTAAACATTAAATAAACCCAATAGGCTGGTTTTGCTTCCAATAAGGATTAATTATATCTTAGTTGGGATCAAGTACAAACTACTGTTTTATTATTACAGAGAAACAGCAAATCATTTTTTTTAAATTTGGATTGTTTGGATAAAATGGTGTCTATGGGAGACGGCCTTTCTGTAATTTAAAGTAGGGATGCACCGTATCCACTTTTTGGGATTGGCCGAATCCTTGGTGAAAGATTTGGCCGAATACCGAACCGAATCCTAATTTGCTTTAGGGTCTGGAAAGGAAAAAGTGGAAAAAAAACTTCTTTTGTGACAAAAAGTCACGTGATTTCCCTACCCGCTCCTAATTTACATATACAAATTAGGATTCGGATTCGGTTCGGCTAGGCAGAAGGATTCGCCCGAATCCTGCCGAAAAAGGCCGAATCCCGAACCGAATCCTGGATTCGGTGTATCCCTAATTTAAAGCTTTCTGGATAACAGATCGCATACCTGTATAGGAAAACTTTGTGCAGCTTAGACTACCTATCCAACCAATTGTTTCCATACACTGGATTCCATATTTTTGAGTTCTTTTACAAACAAAATGTGTAACATCACATTTTCCAGGCAACCCAACATGCATTAGCTAGTACATGTATAAATAGTATATAAAATAAAATCCTTTAAATAGATCCTGCTGATGAGACTGTAGAATGGGGGCATCTTATTCTTTATTTGTTGTTCAATAAATCTATTCCTTCTGCACTTCTGAGGGTCCATCTGACAAAGAGGACCGCAAGTTGCTATACTTTAACTGAGAGCACATGATCACCTTTCCAGGGTGCTACTCGCAGTTATCAGGAAACTGTCACTTTAGTTTGTGGTTCAGTCCACAGGAAATAGAGCAAAGGTGTGGGTAAAATTTAGCCAAGTACTTAAAACATCTTCCTTCCAATTGCAGGTTTTTTTCTTTGTGCAGTTAAACAAAATGCTCAAATTAATTGTATTATTTGTATCAATCAATTCCATAACATAAGAAACATTTTATCAGCTCTAAAAATACAATTAAGCTGTTTATTCAAACACCTTGGAAAACCAAGGCTCCAAGTTTGCCGGATTTTTTGTGCCTCCCATAACTACTTTTCATAATTCTAAATAAGAGCAGGTAAGTTTGCATTTCTCTCTATTTTATTGTTGCCACTAAGCTACTTTATAGTCTTTATTATTAGTGTTGCCGTGCTTTGTATCTTTAACTGAAATGGTATAGTTTTCTTAATCAAGAGTTTGTGTAACTAAACAAAGAAAACATTTAACATAGCCGACGTTATGCCAAATTGATGGGCTATCCCTAATATCAATCTCTAAAACATTATTCTTTATTCTATTTATAATTAGAGGGAGATTGTTTAAAAATAACCCGAAAGTCTTTTGGAGATAATGTATGTTACATCTGTGTAGTGGAATTTTCTATTGATTTAGTTGATTAGCCTGAACAGTCATTTCTGGGTCATATTTATGTGTCTAAGAGGAGTAGAAAGGAGTTGCTCAAAAAACCCAGAAAATAAGTGGGGATTTGCATTCCATTTGCTTTAAACAAGCCTAGGGCTATCAACAGATACTTAGGGGCACATTTACTAAGGGTCGAATTTTGAAGTGGTAAAACTTCAAAATTCGACCATCGAATTGTAGAAATTCGATAGTCAAAGTTTTTTTTTTTAATGAATTTAGCCGTTTTTGATCAAATTCAAATTGCTCGATCGATCATATAAATCATTTGAATTGAACGATTTAATCAATTGATGGAATGATTTAAAAAAAAAACCAAAAAAAAAACCTTTGACTTTAGTAAAAATACTGCCTATAGGTTCTAGGAGGTCCCCATAGGCCAACATAGCAATTCGGCAGGTTTAAGGTGGCAGAGTGTTGAAGTCAATGTTTTTTAAAGAAACAGTACTTCCATTTTCAATTGGTCGAATATTCGACGTTTTTTTTCAATTCTAATCGAATTTTGGCCTATTCGATGGTCGAAGTACCCAAAATTTTTGAATTCGAAAATTCACTTCTAAATTACTTCGACCCTTAGTAAATGGGCCCCTTAATAAATTACTTATTTTCCTGGCTGTTGTAGGAGTGCTGTATTTGAAAGATATTTTTTTTCTTACAGTACAGTACATGGGTGTCTATAATCTAGGGATCACTAACCGTTTTTTACTCGTGAGCCACATTCAATTGTAAAAAAGTTGTATAACAATACAAGCATGAAAAAAAAGTCCCTGGAGTGACAGTTACGGGCTGTTTTGACTATTTGAAGGCCCCTTAGTCTACAGGAGACTGTTTTTGGCAGTACACAAGCCAAGGCCTCCAAGCCTTGAATTCAAAAATAAGCACCAGCTTTGGGGTCACCAGGAGCGACATGGGTTGGGGAGCAACATGTTTCTAGCGAGTCACTAATTGTTAACCACTGCTATAATCTATACTTGTTACATCAACAGTATGGATGCCTCCAGTAGAAAAACACAAAGTTCAGTAAATTAAATATATTTTGTACTGCAAGCACTTATTTTCCATTTTAAACAGTGATAGTCTCCACTTATCTTTTTAAGCCCCTATGTAAATACAGAGCCAACCACATTGACTATCAAGATGTTGTCCAGTCGGTGCAAGTTCCTTTGGCAATGCCGTCCAGTTCTACTCTGTCTGCTGTCCCTACAGTGGGAGGGTAAGTATATGATAATGTAAAGAAGGGGAAAAAAATCTCTGTACTGTACAATTACAATGTGCTGCTCAACTGCAAAGAATCATTTAGAGAACTTGCATAATTAACAAATTAATATTTCCACCCACAGGCAGGAACTGTCAGCAGCAGACAGAGATTCTACCAGGGTTTACAATAGAGGCACCAGCAGAGGTGACAGTGCAGAGAGGACTCTGTGTGCTCATCCCCTGTAAATTTATGGTTGGTCCTGATTTTACCATAACCAGAGATGCCATTGGAATTTGGTATAAAGGATATATTAGATATAAAAAATATAAAAGTGTCCCAGTTGCAGCTTCTACTAACGCCTCTCAGTTCCCTGATACAACAAACGGGCGCTTTATATTCACCGGGAATGTGAGTGCAGGAGACTGTTCCTTCTCTATCAGTGATGCACAACCAGGAGATGCTACACACTATCTTTTCAGACTTGAGGATAAATATCCCTTAATATTTTCCTACATGGGTGTCCAACCAACCATATCTGTGTCAGGTGAGTGAAAATAAAAACAATATAAAGCCAGAAGTTTTGCTGATGATTAATATTGTATCTAAAGTAGCAAATGAACATTTTGGTTTTTATGAATTAGAATAATTTGTATTGATCCCAGCATACACACAAAACCCTGCTGCACTGCACCGCTCAATCGCCCTTTCCTCGGTAGTTGCTGGACTACAAATCCCAGCATACTTTAACATATAATTAAGGTTAAGGCATGCTGGGAGCTGTAGTCCAGCAACGTCAGGTTTGTAATCTTAAAGGAATATTGAACAAAAACACTTTTCCTCAGCTCTCCTGGGCCAGTGGCAGCAGTAAAATGCAAAATAATTTGCCAATGAAAATCCCAGCTGATCTGTACAAATCTAGCTCCATGTTCTTTGTTGCAATTGGAAGTTGGAAACTTTAAGCACAGTTTTCCAGTGCCAAAAAAGTCTGTCTTTCCTCCCCATGTTTGATTCCAGGGTAGGGATGTAGCGAACTGTTCGCCGGCGAACTAGTTCGCGCGAACTTCGACTGTTCGCGTCCGCCGAATGTTCGCGAACGTCGCGCGACGTTCGCCAATTGGTGTTCGCGTTCGATTCGAAGTAAAATTTCGTTCGACCATTCGACCGTTCGACCGTTCGATCGCTAAAATCGAACGATTTCCATTCGTTCGAACGATTATAAGCATTCGATTGAATTAAAATCATTCGATCGAATAGCTTCGATCGTTCGATTCGAACGAAAATCCTTCGATCGTACGAATAAAATCCTTCGATCGTTCGATCGAACGATTTTATCGAGCGTTCGAAGTTCGCGAACTGTTCGCGAACTGTTCGCGAACTGTTCGCTTTTTTGCCGGTGTTCGCGAACGGCGTTCGCGAACACATTAACGGCAGTTCGCTACATCCCTATTCCAGGGTAATATAACCAAAATGGCACAATAATCTCTGTATATAAGATAAGAGCCTGACCAGAATTCTCACTGGTCGCTTCTTATGCTTCTGTAAGTAGGGTTTTGAATAAATGAATTCTCATTGGTATGAAATGGTTCCCTTGTGTAATTAAGTTTTAATGGTAATAGAGAACTAGAGCGGCAGTAGGACAGCTTTATAGTTGGGTTTAGTGTCCCTTTAAAGGACAAGGAAAGTCTAAAATAGAATAAGGCTAGAAATGCTGTATTTTATATACTAAACATAAACATGAACTTACTACACCAGAAGCCTAATCAAACAAATGATTTATGCTTTCAAAGTTGGCCACAGGGGCTGCCATCTTGTAACTTTGTTAAACATCTTTGCAAGACCAAGACTGTGCACATGCTCAGTGTGGTCTGGGCTGCTTAGGGATCATCATAAACAAAGCTGCTTGAGTTCTGCATGGCTGGGAAGTAAAGCGGGGGCTCCCCCTGCTGTTCATACGTATGATTGTTTCCCTGCAGAGCAGTTAGGGACCATCTGACAATTCCTATCCACAGCAGTAAATGAAGGGAGAATTTCACTGCATACAGTCAGGTTTCTTATAAAAACGGTACACATTTTTTTAATTAAAGTATATTGGAGATAGATTTCTTTTTCATTAAAAAAGTAAAAATGGGATTTTATTTTTTTGCCTTAATATGCCCTTTAAAAGGGTAGTAAACCCTGCTGTACTGCACTGCTCAACCAAACCTTGCTCAGTTGTCGCTGGACAGAATTTCACAGATCAGCTGAAATTCTTATTGTATTTTTTGCATTGAATGCAGTATCTGGCTGTGGAGATTTGGGGAAAAGTTTTTGAAAAGTTTAATCATCCAACAACAACTGCGTAAATTTGTTGGAGCAGTGCAATGATGCAGGGATTACAACCCTTGAAGACACAAGGATGTAGCTGACTTATCAGACTATTCAGCAATAGAAACCAAAATCAATACCAAAATCAAAATACAAAATATACATTTTTTGCAAGCAAAACAAAATGTATGGCAAATTTTAAGTACAGATTCGTGAAACATTTTGCCATGTGCAAAAGCCAAAAACACAACTTTTGCAGTAAATTTGTACCAGGTGAAAATATTTAAAACATATAATAATTCTTTTAAAAAAATACTACTATTGAAATAGAGTCTGGAAAAACATTTTTAAGCTCACAACAGTGGAAATTCTAGGCATATTCCTTACCACTACACCAAGGGGGTTATTTACTAAGCTCCGAGTACCCGAAATTCCTCAAAATTTGTGATTTTTTTTGTGTTATAATAGGTTTTTTAAAAACCACAAATTTTTCAGAATTTATTAAAACCAGAGGGCTAAAAAGCCGGAATATAAAAACAAGGCATCTCAAACCTGTTGAAGGTTGCATAACAGTCAATGGGAACAGTCCCATAGATTTTTGGTTGTGCCGGGTGTTTCAGGCAATTTCACAATGTTTTCAGAGCTTTCGGGTGAAAACTCGGGGAAAATTCACAAAAAAATCATGAAAATTTGGGTTTTTCCCACAAAGGTAATTTTCGGGAAAATGTAATAATAAATAAGCGTTAAAAACTTGAGCAGGTTAGATCGGAGTTTGTAGCAGCCGATATTGAGATAAATTCGGACCTTGATAAATAACGCCCCAAGTGACATCTGACAGAGTGCTCTCTAGATAATAAAAAAACCTATTTGCAAAAGGATCACTGTTGGCTGATCTGAGCATGCTCACTGGACAGCAAAATCCAAGTGATTATAAACACTTTAATAATTCATATAACAATTGTTTTTAAAAAAATTATATTATAAAAAAATCTTTCACAATATTTCCCCAGATTCAACCCATGGTTATTTTAGAGCTAAGACTTACCAATTCATAGCAGCATCTGGGCATCACCAAACCAACATACAATTGTGATAGAAGGATGTGTATTGGGACAGTAAAAGTCATAGAACAAAGCTTCTTTTGATTCTGTTCCAACTAAAGTCAAGATTGTATTACCACATTCTTTTGAGTAGATGAGTAACTGTAAAACATTTTCTTTTTTTGCGATAACTGTCCCTATAAGGGAGGATTTTTTGCATTTTAAAGTCGCTGGCTGTGGAGATTTGGGGAAAAGTTTTGGTAAAGTTTTATTCTGCAAAATTGCTTTAAGAATAGCAGGATGGGAGCTGTAGTGCAGGGTTGTAATCCATCAGGATTGCGTTATTCAACCCTGGACTACACCTCCCAGCATGCTTTAACTTAAAGGGGTTGTTCACCTTTGAGTTAACTTTTAGTATGATATAGAGAGTGATATTCCTAGACAATTTGCAATTTGTTTTCATTTTCTATTTGTGGTTTTTGAATTATTTAGCTTTTTATTCAGCAGATCTCCAGTTTGAAATTTCTTGAATCTGGTCGCTAGGGTCCAATTTAGCAACCATGCATTGATTTGAATAAGAGACTGCAATGTGAAAAGGAGAGCACCTAAATAGACAGATTAGCTATAAAAAGTAGCAATAACAATACATTTGTAGCTTTAGAGAGCATTTGTTTTTTAGATGGTGGTAGCGATATGATGGGTGAATCTCTCCTGTTTCGCTTCACCAAAACGACAAAAAATTTATGAAAAATCACAAAAATTGGAAAGTTCAAGAAAAAAATCACAAAATTCGAACGTTTTCACAAAAAATTTGTGAAATTCTAACGCTTTCACAAAAAAAACGAGCTATTGAAATGTTTTTCACAAAAAAATTCTAGCAATTTGAACCTTTTCACTAAAAAATCAAGCGGCCGAAACGCGGGAATTTGCCTCAAATTCGTGTCCATCACTAGTCCATCACACCCCCCATTTGAAAGCTGGAAAGCGTCAGAAGAAGAAGGCAAATAATTAGGGATGGGCGAATTTGACCCGTTTCGCTTCGCCAAAAATTCGCCACCAGCGAAATGTCGCAGATGCCCATTAAAGTCTATGGGCGTCAAAAAATTTTTTGTCACGCAGCGAAACTGTTTTGACGCGCATCTTTTTTTTTTTGACGCACACCGCCATACAAGTCTATGGGCGTCATTTTTTCGGCGAAACAAGGCGAAAAAATTCGCCCATCCCTGCAAATAATTTTAAAATTATAAAAAATAATAAAAACCAACTGAGAAGTTACTTCTAGCTGTTGAATAACATGCTAAAAGTTAACTTAAAGGTGAACCACCCCTTTAATTATATAATACATTGTCAACTGAGTAAAGTTTGGTTGATCAGTGCAGTGCAGGGTTTATTACCCCTTTAGGATTCCTTTAGTTGTACAGTTTACTATTATCTTACATTGGCTTGTTGAATTATCACAGGATTTCAAAGATTAACCATCCCTTACTCATATACAAATTCATATGAATAAGAAGCACATCTGCAGTCTGTGAATTTGTTACACATATCAAAAATTTATTTATTTTGTGAAGCCAAGTTATTACAGGAATTGCATGTAGTTTAAAGAAATCAGGAACATTCATTTAAAGGGGTGGTTCACCTTTAAATTAACTTGTAGTATGTTAAAGAATGGCCAAGTCTAGGCAACTTTCTAATTGGTCTTCATTAATTATTTATTATATATTATATTTATTATATATTAATATTTTTCTGACACTTTCCAGCTTTCAAATTGGGTCACTGGCCCCTTCTGAAAAAAACAAATTATCTGTAAGGCTACAAATATATTGTTATTTATTATTATTGTTCAGTGCATGACTGCTAGAGACCATAATCTAATGTGGACCCTAGCAACCAGATTCCTGAAACTAGAACATTCAGCTCCAAACTGATGCATCAGGTAAAAGTTCCTAAACTATTAAAGAAATATACAATTATACACTTCTAGCATAGTTATTCAGTAAACAGTTAAATAAAAAGAGTTACACTAATTAACTATAAATATCCTAAGTATATATCTGATCAAACATATCCATTGCACTCTATGAGAAGGTGAGCAGAAACTTAGACACTGGGATGGCAGAGCATGTGATGTATTTAGATTTCTCTGAAGCTTTTGATACAGTACCACACAGAAGGTTAATAATTAAATTAAGAAATATTGTTCTACAAAATAAAATTTGCACTTTGTTTCTGTCCTTGGCCCTTCTGCATTTTAATTTGTTTATTAAAAAAAAAAATAAACGCACACATGTCCCAGATTATTGTGCAACATATTCCTCCAGTAGTGATGAGCAAAATTTTTCTCCATGTTTCATGACAAAAAAAAAACCACATACACATCATAGACTCCAATGAGTGGAAAAAATTGCTGTGCGAAAAAATAAATTGTCGCCTGTTGACTTCAATACATTTTCTCCATTTCACAAATTTTTGCTGATCAAAGAGGGTCAGACTCGGCCATCACTATCCTCCAGTAATGATTTATTTAGAGCAAAAACAATAAAACATTACAGAGGTGTACCACATACTTGGACCAGTTTGTATTTTTCTTCTGTTTATTTTTAGATGTGCACAGTGTACTACCTAGTACTAAGACACTGCAATAGCCAGAGTGACTTGATGATTCTTATTCTGAAGTGTAATTGTACTGAATTTTATTTTTCCAATACAATTTCAGACCTGAAAGAACCCGATATATCTCCCATCAAGAAAATGATCGCTGGTAAAAAAGTGACTCTGACTTGCACTGCTCCTACAGACTGCCCTGGGGTTTCACCCAACTTCAGATGGGAAGGAGGTGTAAATAAACAAAAAACACAAATGTATACATTGCAACAACAATATGGAAAGGTCAGCTACTGGTCAACTATCACTTTCACCCCATCACCGAGACACCATCATACCTCCTTAACCTGTACAGTGACATTCAAAGAAGAGTCTACAAAGACAAGCATCACCTTAAATGTTGAATGTGAGTCTTCCTCACAACGTAATTTTAAATATTCACAACTAGCAGAAGATCCTTCTCTTATATGTCCTAAGCTTTAATGAAAAAAAAAAAAATAATAATTTCAAGGTCCCTGTCCCCACTTTTGACTGGTGTCCCAAGTAGTCTTAACTACCCAAGAGTGGTCTCCTCCTTTAATCTTGAAATGAGCCTTGTCAGACTTGTATTATATTTACTGATGGAGGCAGGCACCAGCATGGTTGGTTTGAAAGTTGGACGTATCCAGCCTGTTTCCTAAGCATTTCATTTAGCCATACAGTATCTAGTATTGATACGTCCAAAGCAACCTTGAAAAGGTTTCAGTACTCATCTGAAGAGAAAATCTTTACGTTAACTTGTAAAAACCACAATTTGAACAAGTGCCTATTGTCTGTAGCAGTCAGGATACAGCCAATATTGAAATGATGCTGGGAGAAAAAATGTTAATATTTCCGATAGCCTTCTATGTGATCCTTATTCTCAGTCCTGTCGTTTTTTGAGGGTCTGGGCTACTGAAGCCCTGCAAGTGTTACAATTGGGCCATTTAGATAACATGTGTTGAAATTTATAAAGAAAGTTAAATTGCTTAGGAATCATGCAGCAAACCTGTAAGATATTTGATAAATAAATATTTGATAAAATATTGTTTGCAGCAGGAAGGTTACAGACTGTTATGGTAACTTATCAATCTTACAGATTGACCTGATATATTTCCTAAAGCTGATGGCTAAGAAACAAGTGACAATGACTTGCAGAACTTTTGGAAACTGTGTGGAGCGTTTTTCAGCTATTACATGGGATGGAAATATAAATATATATTACTGAAGAAAATCAGTTGCATCCAAGTAGTCACGTCACCTATTTGTCATACATCACAGAAGGATACATACAACCCTCAGAGACAGACCATGATACCTTAACAAACTCTGCAGGGAAGTGAAAAAATAGGTACTATTTTAATTATGTATATTAAAGTTCCATGTGCTATAGACCCTTAAGGTTAGACCAAGTCCGCCAGCCTATAGTAAAATTTCCTACTCACCAAAATTTCCAAGTAAGTACACATCAAGCAAGCTCATGCTGAATCCATGGTGTCTTCAAATATTCATGCAATATTTATGAAAATAAATATATACAATAGTGCATATGTATTTTTTTAAACAATGTTCTCCAACAGCTGGGTCTACTCACACAATAAGAGCAACTTGAGAATGTTGTACAAAAAAAACAGGTCAATTGCCCCTGCACTAAACCTTAACGCATCTCATATGGAACATCACACTTCTTCAGAAGGAATTTAACATTCCCACTCTCCACTCTAGCTTATGGTGAGCTATTGGTAACAACTTCATGTGATTAGCTGTGTTTGTGAATAGGGATGGGTGAATTTTTTCGCCTTGTACTGTATCGCTGTGGAAATGACGCCCATAGACTTGTATGGCATGTTGAGCAAAAAAAAAAAATCCGCATGTCAAAAAAATTGCGTCACACGTCCAAAAAAAATTGACACCCATAAACTTTAATGGCCTTTGGCGACATTTCGCCAACAGCAAATTTTTGGCGAAACAAAACGGGTCAAATTCTCCCATCCCTATTTGTGAATATTCTTTGCATATTCAATTAGATATGTAAACATGGCAAGGAAATGTTCCACTGGGAACTACTCTAACCAACGCCAGCAGATGTGCCTTGAGCTTTGGGCATGTCTATGTTAAAGCAGATTACGTGAATATTTGAGGACACCATGGGTTCAGCATGAGCTTGCTTAATGTGTGCTTACTTTGAAAGTTTGGTGAGTAGGCAATTTTACCCCAGGGTGGCAGACTTATCATCCTTGGTATATTGCACATGACACTTTTTTAAACAAGTCTCATGATATAACACAGTGGGGCAGATTTATCAAGGGTCGAAGTGAATTCAAGGGAATTTTCGTAGTAAAAAAATTCGAAACTCAAAGTAATTTTTTGGATACTTCGACCATCGAATAGGATACTATGACTTAGACTTCAAATTCGATTCGAAGTAAAATCGTTTGAATATTCGACCATTCGATAATCAATGTACTGTCTCTTTAAAAAAAACTTCGACTTCAATACTAGCCAAATTGGAACAGTTTTCTAAGTTTTTTGAAGTCAAAGAAAAATCGTTGAAATCCGCTAATGGCCAAATTCGATGAAAAAAGACTTTGACTTCGATATTCTGCCCCAGTGTGTTCCATTTGGCACATTATTATACATAATTAAAGGTACTGCACCATAGTAACTACTTTTGCGCTTTCCTGCAGTGTTTTGTTTTATGTAGGAGAGTCCAGTAGAGTGGACCAGTGAAGGGCAGCTGCAATTAAGAAATTGAAGACTTCACAGTATAAGCACTGAATGAACTTTATTTGTATTGAAAGACCATAATTAGTGATGAGAGAATCTGTCCCGTTTAGCTTCACCAAAAAATTTGCGATATGCATTGAAATCAACATTTTTTTGTTACACACAACAATTTTTCTAGCTCCAAATGCATTAAAGTCAATGGGAGGTGTTTTTTTGGCAACCTTTTTTGTCTCAGTGACTTTTTGTCCAAATTAAAGTCAATAGGGCATTTTTTCTTATTGTGACTTTTTTTTTGTCTCTGTAAATTTTTCTCACACGCAAATTTTTGCTGCAGTTTTCAAAAAAAAAAATTGCAGTTGGCAAAATGTGGAATTTCTCCGCAAATCCATGGCTGGCGATAAAATTCGCTCATCAGTAACAATAATACCTTGCTAACCTGTAAAGTGACTTGCACAGGAATCTCTACTAAGCAAAGGATCTGCCTGGATGTGGAAACCAAGTCTCCTTTTCTTCACATTCATATAATACACCAAACCAATTACTTCCTATTTTTATCAATGCAATTATTAATATAATTCAATAAGACTTTCTGTAATCTGTTTCATTAATCTTACAGACTTAAACAAACCCAATATATTTCCTAAAAAGAAGTTGATCGCTGGGGAACAAGTGACACTGACTTGCTCAACTTTTGGAAATTGCATGGAGACTTCTCCAACCATCACATGGGATGGAATTAAAAACATAATTAAAGTAGGGAATTATCATTTGCTAAAACCCAGAGATAATATCACCTACTTGTCCCACATCACTTTCACTCCTTTACAGACAGACCATAATACCTTACTAACCTGTACAGTGACTTGTAAAGGAATCTCTACTAATCACAGCATCATCCTGGATGTGGAATGTAAGTATTATTTTCTTTTTGTTCATATAATATGATTACACACCCAACTAGTAGCTTCTTAGTGTTATTAAACTCCTTCCATTAAAGGAACAGTAACACCATAAAATGTTTAATGGTTTAAAGTTATGAAATTATAATGTACTGTTGTGCTTCACTGGTAAAAATGGTGTGTTTGCTTCAGAAACTTTATTATAGTTTATATAAACAAGCTGCTGTGTAGCCATGGGGGCAGCCATTCAAGCACAGGATACATAGTAGATAACAGATAAGTACTATTATAGTTTATATAAACAAGCTGCTGTGTAGCCATGGGGGCAGCCATTCAAGCACAGGATACACATTAGATAACAGATAAGTAGTGATGGGCAAATTTATTCACCAGAAATCCGGGCCTGGTAGTGATACTAACCAGTTTCTAATTATATTAGTCTCATAGAATGAAAGAAGTTTTACAAAAATGATACTTCACAATTTCAGGCCTGTGCCTTTATAACTACACCAAGAGATATTTAAGTTTACGTGTAGCTGAATTACTGTTTGGCACACCAAACCTAAATGCAAATGTGACATAAATGTAGACTTTAAAAGAACAACGCTCTTTTGATTTGCTCCACATAAGGACATACCTTGTATGTGAGAACATTTCATTTTTTTATTGTCCCTTTAATTAGTGAAATTCATCTGTATGATGAGTGTAATGACAGATCTTTACCTTTTTTTTAGGAATGTAATACATAATATTTGAATATTATATAATATTTGAAATAAAATTAGATGGTAAGGAATTTTAGAGAAGAAAAAAATATTTAAATACACCTATTACTAAAGAGTAATAGGGAAGTTGAGTTTTTCAAGAGAAACTTGAATATTTTTGTTTTACAAAACAAATTCTTGTCCTTAACAGAATAAAGATGTTAACTATATCTCAAAAAGTTTTTTTTAGCCTGTTTCGCTTTTCTTTAGGACTGTGGATGGACCCAATGGCGAAAATGCGCCGCAGGCAGCGAATCGTGGGAATTCACCACGAATTCCCGACTGGCGAATAAATTTGTCTAACCTTATCCCAATCTGCAACCTATAAACTACTAATATTTCTAAAAATTGCCTTGACATTTCCAAAGAAAATATTTGCATGTATGTGTAGAAAAGTATGTGGGTGTGTAAGTACATTAGTGTAATAGGTGTGTGTATTTGTGTTTGTGTATGACACTTACCTGCGGATAAACATTAATCCTTAGAGTGCAACAGTAAAGAAGGAGAGCCCCCACTTGGTTGTAAGAAACTCAGAGAACAGTAGTCTAGAGGCCCAGGGCAAATTTAATCCTATCTGTTAATTTTTAGGGGCTTAGCATTGTAACTTTCTGTCTTTTGTCTCATTAATCTTACAGACCTAAATAAACCTGATATATTTCCTAAAAAGAAGCTGATCGCCGGTAAACAAGTGACATTGACTTGCACAACTTTTGGAAACTGTATGGAGAATTCTTCAACCATCACATGGGATGGAAATATAAACACAACAAAGGCAAGAAATAATTACTTCCTGCCTTCAAGCAATAATATCACCTACTTGTCCCACATCACTTTCACTCCATCACAGACAGACCATAATACCTTGCTAACCTGTAGAGTGACTTGTAAAGGAATCACTACTAATCAGAGCATCATCCTGGATGTGGAATGTAAGTCTCTTTTTTTTTTATTCATATAACATGTTCAAATAATATCCAAACCAGTACTGTATATACTTGAGTATAAGCCGAGTTTTTCAGCCCCCAAAATATCCTGAAAACTCTACCTCGGCTTATACTCGGGTCAAGCACAAAAACGGTCGCCAGCGTCTAAGAATAGTCGCTGGCGCCTAAGAATAGTCGCCGGCATCCAAGAATAGTCTCCAAGATATTCGCCGGCGTCCAAGAATGGTCGCCGGCATCCAAAAACTAAACGCCGGCACCTCCAATGGGAGCAAAAACCCTCAATTTTTTGATTGAAACTTACCAGAAGCTGCTGTATTTCTCACCCGAGGCTTATACTCGAGTCAATAAGCTTTCCCAGTTTTTGGAGGTAAAATTAGGTACCTCGGCTTATACTCAGGACGGCTTATACTCGAGTATATACGGTAGCTTCTTTTTTTGCTGCTGGTAAAAACAGGAATGAATTAAATCATTACACTTACAACTGGTTTAAATTGGATAATAAACGTAAAATTCATTGAAATGTATTGGGAATCTATATGAGATAAGATACACATTACCCTCTAGTTGTAACCTTTTGGCATGCCATGCATAATATTCGGTCTCATTTGAGACAGGATAGCAATGACTTATGTGCATATTATTCAACCAAAAGTGTCCCTACAATGGAGAAAGGTTTGCATATTATACAGTGCAATGAACTCTATGTGCATTACCCCAGACAGGCCACTATTACATTACTAAGGGCAGATTTATCAAAATGTGAGATTATAACCAGAGAAAAATGCTCTCACTTTCCATTCATTCCTATGGGATTATAGAATTGCATTGAAGCTCACTATTTGATAAATATTCTTTTAAAAATCCCGCATTAAACATATTAATGAATAAGTTGTGTGCTATTTCTAAATTATAAGCCTAGCAAGCAACTCATAAAGGCTACTTCCTGGTCTTTAGTGAGATCCGACCCATTTACTTTTCTGAACTTTCCTTCTCTCTTTGACCATGACGTTAGTTTCCAACGTGAATGGACCTTTCTTAAAGGATATGTAAACCGTAAATGTATAATGCATATATAATGAATTACATAGTGACAGCACCATCTGCTGGTCAATTCCTCTGACTGTACAGTAGGAGAGAGATTTCAGAAGGAAAACAGAGAACTATTCTGATGTTGCTCTGCTTAGGAAAGAGATCAGAAACCTCATATGACCTTTCCAATCTCTTTCCTGAGCAGAACTTGGGAACAGTGTTCTATTTTTCCTTCTGAACAGATTTCTTTCCTGTCTCTCTGTTTGGTCAGAGAAAAAGAGCAACTAGTTACAAAATATATTAGCAGTTAATAAACAGCTTTATAGTTTTGAAATGGGAAAAAATAAACTACAATAGTTCTTAAAAAGGAGGAGTTTGCATTCATATTGTTTAAACTTTTTTAAACTTTTAACATGTCATAGAATGGCTAATTCTAAGAGACTTTTCAATTGGTCTTCATTATTACTTTTTTTTATAGTTTTTGAGTTATTTTCCTATTTATATTCCAGTCTCTTATTCAAAGCTATGCATGGTTGCTAAGGTAATTTGGACCCTAGCAACCAGATTGTTAATATTGCAAATTGGAGAACTGCTGTATAAAAAGTTAAAAACCAAAACAACACAAATAATAAAAAATGAAAACCAATCGCAAATTGTCTCAGAATATCACTCTTTATACCATACTAAAAGTAAATTTAAAGGTGAATAACCCCTTTAAGAGATTTTATGTGTCTTCTACAAGTGGAAAACATGTCCCAACCAACACTTTGGATTATGTGAGTTCATCTAAATCAATCATTAAATCCCAATTCCTGAAAAGATCGAATATCTAAGACGTCCTCAGGATACAGACCAGGAAAATAACTTTTCTCTTCATCTCATTTATCTTGCAGATCTAAACAAACCCGATATATTTCCTAAAAAGAAGCTGATCGCTGGTAAACAAGTGACACTGACTTGCTCAACTTTTGGAAACTGTATGGAGACTTCTTCAACCATCACATGGGATGGAAAAATAAACATAACTAGTGTTGGAAATGATCAGCTGCTTCATTCAATTGATAATGTCACCTACTTGTCTCACATCACTTTCACCCCATCACAGACAGACCATAATACCTTGCTAACTTGTACAGTGACTTGTAAAGGAATCTCTACTAATCATGGCATCATCCTGGATGTGGAATGTAAGTCAATTGGTTTCTGAGTTAAGAAAGATAATCAGATCATCTTGTCCTGTAGCATGGTCCATTGGGACTGGGCCATCCAAGGCTCATTGGGAGTGCAACCAAAGGGCCCTGTTCTAGGCATCCAACGTAGGCCCCCCGCACAGGCCACTTACCTTTATGCCACTATCGGATCCAGGGCAGGGGAGAAGTCAGCACTGACCAAAGGTGTTTGGTTGACAGTTTGGAGCCAAAATGCATAGTAACATAGTGACACCATATTTGTTGTTAGAAGAACCAGAATATGGGAAATGTGCTCAGAACGATGTTTAATGGGTAACTTGAAACAGCTGGTGCTGGTGAGAAATGTATAATCTGGAAGATAAGTCAGTATAACAAACCAGAGGTCGGGGGCAGGCTGCAGGCTGATGCAAGTCCTGGCAAGCAACACAAGTCCAAGGAACATGCTGCCCAACCATAACCCCAGAGATACAATCGTTTTTAAAATTTCCTGTGCTCCAATCTCCAGTGCTCCAGACTCAATGCTAAAAATTTGCACGTGTACGAAGGAAGAGGAGGGAATGTGGGCGATGAATGGCAGTGGGCCTAGGGGTACCTGCTACTGTATGTAAATCCGGTCCAGGGTACAGCAAGATTTATTATTAATCAGATGTTTTATTACATGTGTTGCCATGTAATGTGCATTTTATAGATTATTGTATTGTTTAACTAAACTTTTACCCAACTCTCCAGAGCCAGCAATGACATCAATATGCAAAATAAACCTCTGATGATATTCCCAGTTTATTTGTATAAATCTGGCTTCTTTTTTTTTGTTCCTGCAATTGGGGTTGGAGGCATTAAGCGCAGTTTCAAGGCACTGAGCTTAACATAAATTATTCCGACCAGATACAGCCAAAGGCACAGGTGTATTATGGATATAGGTACATACAGTATAAAGCAGATACCTTATTATTAGCTGGAAACTAGCACTGAGACTGCCAAAAAAACAACAGCAAAAAAACCCTAAAAACAAACCACAATAATTGTATCTGGCATTAATACACTGCTCATTAGACATGTGAAGATCACAAGGTGCATTAGCAAATCAGTATATTATATATGGCCAAACATTTCTAGCCATATTCATTTTTAGGCTTTAATTCCCCTTTAAAAGGACTTCCAGCCAATTACTAAAAAACTTTTTTTTGGGGTTTTTGGTAGCATCCGTAACATTTTTAGGCGATATATTCTGCATTGTGAAAAGGCTGTCATCTCGGGAGCCGCAAAACACATACCGTGCCCCCCATTCAAGTTGTTGAGGTCCTCCACATGCAGACGATTCACCACCCCTGCCCCCCTCACTCATAATATACAGTTTATATATACAATAAAATATTCACAAACAAGGCAGATTAGTCATTCCTAGTTGCATTACATGGCGGCACAAAAGTGCATTTTGAATCAGAATTGGTTAATATTCAGCTTTATAGCAACAGCTTTTATGACAGATGGAGCATCACTTTCTACTAATGTTTTAATGATTTCCCACAACCCCTAAATGTAGTTTCTCAGCAGCAGCAGCATAGAGCACAATGAGCATGTGCAGTGTCGCTGACACACAAAAGATGCCAACAAGATCCAAGATGAGGAGCTGCTGGGGACAAGTTGGAAAGCCTGGATCATTGTGGTTATAGGGCTGCTGAACCTCTGGGCTGGTATAATAAGTTTAATATATAAAATACAGCATTTCTACTCATATGAATGTATAGCAATGGAATTACAGTGTGTACAGTGTACAGAGTGTCAATACCATTATCATATTTTCTATATCATATTTAGTTTTTAATTGTGTTCCTGTAAACTTTTTCACCTTCTCACATTTGCCCAAACACTGTTTGATACACAGATAAATATAGTGGCATGAGTTTGAAAAGATGCCAGTGCATTTCATACAGTAAAGTCATGGGTAGTGATGGACGAATTTCCACGTTTCACTGCCAGCGAATAAATTTGCGAAAACAGCGTGAAAAGCCTCCGGCGTCAAAAAAAAAAATGGCCGCAAAGTGTTAGTCGCATGCATAAAAATTGTCACGCGTCATAATTATTCAAACGCCTGTTGACTTTAATGCATTCGACAAAATTTGTTGATTTCCACGGACATCAAAATTGTCACGGCATCAAAATTGAACCAGGTTTCAAAATTCGCATTTTGCAATTTTTTCGTTGTTTAGCAAATTTCGCCGGAAATTCTGGGATTTTTTCTGCAAAGCGAAACTGGACAAATTCGCACATCACTAGTCATGGGTCCATATTGTTAATAGTAAAGTGACTAATAGTGATGCATATTGATAGCACTAAAAATAGTGATGGGCGAATTTCTTCAGGCAGGCGCGAATTACCGGCAAATTTTTGCGTTTCACCCCAGACAAATAAATTTGTGAATTTGCTACAAAGATTCGGCGGTGACGTTTTTTGATGAAGGTGACAGTTCCGACGCTGGCTTCAACATTTTTTGATGGCAGCGACAATTTCGACTCCAGTGTCGATTAACAGACGCCCATTGACTTTAATGCGTGTCAAATCCTCGTTTTGCTAATTTTTCGACCATTTTGCAAACGGGACAAATTCGCCCATTAACTAACTAAAAATCATAATTCATAAAAAAAAAAAAATTAGGGCCATGATATTCTGGAAGAGATTGTCCACTTGTAATGGGAATCCTGCAAAGATGGTATGTTAAAATGTGTTCAACGTAATCACTTTATTTCACTATGTTTTTTGTTTAGGTCCCAATGAACCGTGGCTGGATTCAAAAGTGATCCCTATAATTGTGGCCATTAAAATTGGGATTTTAGCTCTGATGAGTCTGGGACACAATTTGTACCTCAAAACGATCAGGAACATTCAAGAAAAAGGTAAATGGAAAGTACAGAAAACAGTCTGTACAGAAAACAGTCCCTTAAAGCAATTGTTTTGGTAAAACATATGGGGCAAATTCACTAAGATTCTAAGTTGCGACAGGCGCAACGTCGGCGCACTTCGCCACACTTCGCCAGGCGTATTTTCGCCAGCGCTCCGCAAATTCACTAAAATCCGAAGTTGCGCACAGGGGTAGCGTAAGTTTTCGAAGTTGCGCTAGCGTTAATTCGCCAAGCAAAGCGAAGTTTCGCTAGCGCCAAATTCAATCCAAACTAGGTAAGTTGCCATGAGTCAGGAAATGTAGGGGGGAAGGAGGGGAGCCCCAAAAATATTTTCGATCTTTTTCAGCCTATCACCCATCATGTAGAAAACACGCCAGCGTTTTTTGGGACTTAGAAAAAAATTTGACTTTTTTGGAAACAATCCCTATCTACTCTATTGCGCTTCGCCTGGTCTGAGGTGGCGAAGGAAGTCTAGTGTAAAAGGTAGCGTTCAGTACACTGCGCAAGTTAGTGAATTTGCGTAGTTACGTCGCTAGCGAAAATTCGCCTGGCGTAAGGGTGCGAAGTAACACTAGCGAATTTACGCCAGCGTTCGTTAGTGAATTTGCGAAGTACCGAAAATGCCAAATGCTAGCGAATTGACGCTAGCGTTCGGCGCTTCGGCGCTTAGTGAATTTGCGCCTTAGCCCCTTGATGAGTCATATCTCTTCCCCATGATCAATCAACCTTCAGCAATTAGATTGTAAAGCCTTCAACAACTGTGTTCTGATTTATAAAGGTGAAACAAGAGAAGGTAACAAGTTAAAGGCTGAAGAGTCTGTATATGAGGTGAGTCATTTACTGCTCTATTCTTTTTATATATTCTTTATTTTAATTTTTGTATAAAAAGATTTACAGCATAAAAAAGTGTCACAGTTTTTCCAATTCTTATACATTTTCCTTGTCATTACACTTTCCATATTGTTTTTACAATGCAATATATTAGTTTGAAAATGAGAAAAAGAGAAAAGAAAGAAAAATGAAGAAAGAATTAATTGAACAGATAGAAAGAGAAAGAAGAATAGAGAAAAAATAAAAAAAATAGACATGTGGTCATCCCACCTCATAATGCTCTATTTTAATCTTAAAGGAAAACTATACCCCCCAAACAATGTAGGTCTCTATTAAAGATACTGAGTAAAACAGCTCATGTGTAAAACCCTGCTTCATGTAAATGAACCATTATCATAATAATATACTTTTCTAGTAGTATGTGCCATTGGGTAATCATAAATAGAAAATTGCCATTTTAAAAAATAAGGGCCGCCCCCTGAGATCGTAAGATTCACTGTGCAACATACAAACCACATGTAAGGTCACATGAGCCAATTAACAGACAGAGTTCTGCCTTTTGCTTCCTCACTTCTTCCTGTTACAGTTAGTGTTGTAGTATTTCTGGTCAGGTGATCTCTGAGGCAGCACAGATAGAGTCACGAAATGGTGGTTCAAGGCAAGAGATGTAAAAGGGCAATATTTATGTAAATATATATTCCAGTTTGGTAAGATTCTTTAATATGTCATTCAATTTGATATAAACTATCTGTTGCTTAAGTATTCATTTCGGGGGTATAGTTTTCCTTTAAAGAGGAACAAGGAATGAGAATGAAAATTTCATATGAGCTTCATCTCATGGAAATAAAAATCATCTAAATGTAATCAATTATGAATTATGAATTCCCTATCCCCCCTTGCATCTGTCTCTCCACATGTAGCTTTGTGTCTGTCACACCCAGTAGCCCAAACCCCATATAGGAATCACTACCAGAGCCACAGGGCTAATGTTTAAGTACAGGTATAGGATCACTTATCTGGAAACCCGATATCCAAAAAAGCTCCGAATTACGGAATGGCTGTCTCCCATAGACTCCATTTTATCCAAATTTTTAAAAATGATATTCTTTTTCTCTGCAATGATAAAAAAGTAGCTTGTACTTGATCCCAACTAAGATATAATGAATCCTTATTGGAGGCAAAACCAGTCTATTGGGTTTATTTAATGTTTTAATGAATTTCTAGTAGACTTAAGGCATGAAGACCAAAATTACGGACAGATCCGTTATCCGGAAAACCCCAGGTCCAGAGCTTCGGGATAACAGGTCCCATACCTGTATAGACTAGGAGGCAGTAGACTGGTAAGGAGACTAGAAGAGAACAACTAATGTTGTACCAAAACAGACAGGATAACTAAATTAGCAACTTACTGGCTTATAAAGAATAGTTCAAGCATAACAAAAGTCCGGGTATAAGCAAACATAGTAGCAGAGTACAAGATACCAGCAAGAAAAAGGGTCCAGACTCAGGATCAGAACCAGGTACAGGGTTAGGGTGCCTGCCTGGAAATTAGGGACAAGGACAGGGCACTCGGCAATCAGGGACAAGGACAGGGTCCTCGGCAATAAGGGACAAGGACAGGGTGCTCGGCAATCAGGGACAAGGACAGGGTGCTCGGCAATAAGGGACAAGGACAGGGTTCTCGGCAATCAGGGACAAGGACAGGGTGCTCGGCAATCTGGAACAAGGACAGGGTGCTCGGCAATCTGGAACAAGGACAGGGTGCTCGGCAATCTGGAACAAGGACAGGGTGCTCGGCAATCTGGAACAAGGACAGGGTGCTCAGCAATCTGGAACAAGGACAGGGTGCTCGGCAATCTGGAACAAAGACAGGGTCCTTGCCAATCAGGGACAAGGACAGGGTGCTCGGCAATCAGGGACAGGTAGCCCAGACCATCAGGGACTGAGACCTAGGAACTGGCAAGGAGAGAAGGAGTTTAAATAAGGGTAGGACTACATGGACGTTGCTGCAACAAAACACTGGTGTCAAATTGCATGAGACAGAAATAAAGTAAGTAATGGAAATGTCGGAAGAAGTCGCAGCATTGATCCAACGTGACACGTCTGTCGGATGCAGACGCTGCTTCTTCATCTGACAGTCATGTTGGATCAACACTGCGACACCATCAAACTGAGTTCACTTACCTTATTGCTGTCGCATGCAATTTGACGCCGTTGTTTTGCTGCAGCGCGTGGGATCACGCTGAAAACGTCCATGTAGACCTACCCTAAGGGCTCTCTGCTGGGAGCTCATTAGAGATAGGCTGCACCTGACAGTTAATGCAGAGCAGCTGAGTATATTACCAGCACCAAGGATAGCTATAGGAACCTCAGAACAGAGTAAGACTATATATCTAATCTGCCTGAATAGCAAAGAAGTAATGTAACAGGCTGTACTATACAAGCTAACCTGGTTTAAACCCAGCAGAAGAATAATAGTTAGCTTTAATACATTGCATAATCAAAGGAGAACACACCTATTTCTCCTGCCAATCAAACTCTGGTTTCCTCCTAGAAAGTCAATAACAATAAATAATTTAAGATTAATTAGAAGGTTGAACAATGCCAGCCCAGAGCCACCACAGAGATTGGCAGGTATTTAAAGAGATCCCTACTATGCTCTGTGCACTCAAGGAGCCACATTACCAATCTCAGGAGACCTGCTTGTACATTTTAAATGGGTATTCAGGCATAAAGATATTTTATAGACTATGCATCTTTAAAGGGGAAGTAATAGTAAACCCCGCTGCACTGCTCAATCAAATGTTGGTTAAGCAAAATTTGGGGCTGTGTTACAGTTGGGTTCACAAGATTTTTCACACAAATGCTGGTGGGATTGCATTTCTTATATCACCTTTATGAATGAAGATTGATGCTCTGATTGACAGGAGATCATGTTTACAGCAGTATCAGTTGAAATAATCCACTCAGAGATGGAAATTTACTGTACATATATAATGATAAAGCTTGCCCAAGTAGAGGTGCTTTTGGGTTGGGATCATGAAAACATTTACGGTATATTAGCAACATGGTAGGATTTCCTGCACCTCTATATCTGGAGTTCTATTTTCCCTTTCATCTAGCACTTGCAGCAGTGTCAGGCATTATTAGCCTGGCTGGTTCCAATGTCCCCTTTTACCTCCCACAGCCCTTTTACTGTGTTATAATTGATTGACAGGTAGGTGGTAAGGGTCAAATACAAAACTCTGAACTGGGCCCCATAATAATAATAATAATAACCTGCACTATACATAATTCGATGTTCATATAATGGCTGAGCAGGGAATATATATATCATATAGGGATGCTCCGAATCCAATATTTTGGATTCTGCCGAATCCTCGAATCCATCTTGGAAGATTCGGCCGAATACCGAACTAGGGATGCACCGAATCCAGGATTCGGTTCGGGATTCGGCCAGGATTCGGCCTTTTTCAGCAGGATTCGGATTCGGCCGAATCCTTCTACCTGGCCAAACCGAATCCGAATCCTAAATTGCATATGCAAATTAGGGGCGGGGAGGGAAATTGCGTGACTTTTTGTCAGAAAACAAGGAAGTAAAAAATGTTTTCCCCATCTGTCCCGAATTTGCATATGCAAATTAGGGTTCAGATTCGGTTCGGTATTCGGCCGAACTTTGAACGAAGGATTCGGGGGTTCGGCCGAATCCAAAAAAGTGGATTCGGTGCATCCCTATACCGAACCGAATCCTAATTTGCATATGCAAATTAGGGGCGGGAAAGGAAAATGGAAAAAATTGGTTTACTTCCCTTTCCACAATTTACATATACAAATTAGGATTCAGATCGGCCAGGCCGAATCCGAACCCGGCTGAAAAAGGCCGAATCTTGGCCGAATCCCGAACCGAATCCTGGATTTAGTGCATCCCTAATATCATAGTCAGTACTTGAAATTTATTTATATCTTTTACTGTTGATACAGAATCTGTCACTGCCATTTTCAATCTTATTTTTTATAATCTCTTAATTCCATTTTAGGCATTGGATCTTCCTACACAGGATATTTACAGCACAATGAATTAATCAGACATCAACAGAGCTCTCTGAATGGAGCAACATGATTTTTACATTTTGTTACTTAGCCAATTCATTTAAATCAGTTTTGTTTTCTAGCACCAAGTATAAGAGTTGGGTGAGTCAGCTCATACTTTGTATTAATAAAATTGGCAACAGAGCAATACTTGATTGGTAAGTGCATGAGAGACCTCTAGTGACCAACAAAGGTAATTTATCAACTACAAAGAAAAATGCTCATGCCACTAGGTAAAAGTAAAAAAGTCACATTTATTATATCAAGTTAAAATACATTAGTTCCCCACAAAAAAAACTTGTAGCTGTGTAGCCATGGGGGCAGCCATTCAAAATGGAAAAAAAAGGAGAAAACGCGCAGGCTACATAACGGGTTAGCTCTGTCCAATACAATGGTGTTTTATCTGTTACTAGGGTTGCCACCCAGCCGGTAAAATACCTGCCAAGGCCGGGGCCTGTATTACAAATTTACCGGCAATGTAGCTGCCGGTAAATTTGTAATACCATTAAAAGGAGCCCTTGGCCTGCCCCCAATCGCCCCCAATCCCCTGGAACTTACCATATCTTTTACTTCTTCTAGCGACGGTGGTGCGGCCCGCCCCTTTTGACATCACAACCCTCCCCTTTTGACATCACAACCCGCCCATTTGTGACCCGCCCCCAGCAGCCGGTAATACCCTAGTTGCCACCTTTTCTGGAAAAAAATACCGGCCTTCCTATATATTTATCTTTTTGCCCTATTAATAACATTGGGATCAACCATCATTTTTACCGGCCAGGCCAGTAAAATACCGGCCAGGTGGCAACCCTATCCTGTTACCCTACCTGTGCCTTTTCTGCCTTTTTCCAGCTTGAATGACTGCCCCATGGCTACACAGCAGCTTATTTATATAAATTATAGAAGTGAAGCAAACACTTTTACCAGTGGGATTTCCTGCGCCTCTATATCTGGATTTTTATTTTGCCTTTCATCTCCGCTTGTGCTCCTCTTAAGAAAAGGCGATGCGGTGATCCATCGTGCGGCACTCGATTTCTCCTCCCTGCCTTCCTCTTAGGCGATAGTCAGGAAGGAGAAATTGAACACCACACGATGGATCACCGCCCTGTCGCCTTTTCTGAAGAGGAGCGCAAGCGGAGTTTCGATTATTTATTTCTTAATAAAGACTTCGCGATTTTAACGTTTAATTTGTCTTTGTGGATTTTTTTTTTTTCATTGTATACTAACGAATTTTTGAAAAAAATTTGATGTTACTGGTCCTTTAAATAACATATTAACTGTAAACTTCACAGCACTGTTAAATTTATTATTAAACTATAATAATACATACTTTATATCCTAACTTCATTTTTGGAACTTTTGGAACTACAGTCCCAACTAGGGATGGGCGAATTTGACCCGTTTCGTTTTGCCAAAATTTGCCGGCGCGAAATGTCGCCAATAGCCATTAAAGTCGATGGGTGTCAAAAAAATTTTGTCGCGGGGCAAATTTTTTTTTTGGATGCACGTCTTTTTTTTTTGCCGCCCAACGCCATACAAGTCTGTGAACGTCATTTCTGTGGTGAAACCAGATGAAAAAATTCGCCAATCCCTAGTCCCAACAACACTACCTGTATATGAAGGTATGGGACCCATTATCCAGAAAGCTCCGAATTACAGAAAGACCATATTTAATAGACTCCATTTTATCCAAATAATCCTGTTTGCCCGAATGGGCATAACTACACACTGTGAAAAAGCCAGTCATTTTTATTAAGTTTGAGAAATGTTTGATTTATTGGGACTTCAGTTCATATCTCAAAACATTTACTACTGCAGCGTGAGTTGCTTTTCCAGTTATTTATGTACACTGGCAGTAAGAACAATGAAGACTACATGATGCATTCAGTGGCATAGAGTTGATGTGCAATGTGATAGCCCAGGTTACACTGCCAAGTATAGAATTTATAGTTTCACGGAATTGTGCACCAAGAGAATTGTGAGCTTCACAGTTGTTCAGGAAGCACAGAAGCTAACAATTTTCCAGCTAAACTCGCATTTACAAGGAGCCTGAACAGATTATTAGCTGGGTTATATACAGTTAAGTGCAATAGCAACAGAACATCACTCTGGAATTATAAAATGAATGTGTGAAGTGTATACACCCAAAGACATAACACATGAGTTTGATCGGTGGCACCAGGCCCGGATTTGCGGCAAGGCGGCATAGGCACGGGCCTAGGGCGGCAAAAAAAAATAGGCCGCCCAGCCGCATTATGGGGACGTGTGCGTCCCCATTCAATTACAGCAGCCGCGCCAGCGTTTTTTCACCGGCGCGCTGGGAAGGGGAGGTGTCGGTGGGTGCTAGGACCGCGTGGCCGCCTCATCGGACCGTGCGGCCTAGGGGCAGCCTGCAATGAAATGCGGCGCTGGGTGGCACTATGCCAAGAGTTTGAAGAAATACTTGTTTGCAGCAAGAAAAAAAAGAAACTGAGGTACTATAGTGGAATGGATACCGGCAATAACCAATGAAATTTTATATTACCGCACACCTCCTTCCACTTATTCTGCGTAGTGGTGCTGGTCTTCCGTTGACCTTGCCTGGTCACCTTACTGCTTTGTAATTTCGAAAAACGGTCCACACACACCAATATTGCAGTCGGGGATTGTGCCCCTTTTATTAATGCCACCAACAGTCAATAATCAACGTTTCGGGGGGACACAGCCTCCCTTCTTCAGGAACCGGAAATAACCAACCATCTTGGGTGGTCCTCCAGCAAATGTGAAGGTGACTTATGTATGATGTGAGAAAGATGGCAACCTGTTGTTATGCCTATAACAAATCAGCATGAATGGGATCATGAGATAATGTATCGTGGGTGCACACATAACAAATACACAGATGAGGAGCAAAGTCTACAAACATGGATAGAAAAAGAATCCCAAGCCTACTTCTCCCTCGCTGACGTAGTCCTGTCAAGGAAAATGACAGAGGACCTTGAGCCGAAAAAACTTTTGGAGCAGGCACTCAATGAAGGTAAAGCTTCCACCAGGCAGATAAATTCAAAGTGAAGAATTTATTTGTGTCCACAGCCGTACGTGTTTCGTGTCATAAACACTTAATCATAGGCTCAGGCTCAGATGACCTTGAGCACCCGACTAATTTTTGCAATACTGGAGCATTACAAGTGTATCACAGCTTTTTCCTAAAGCACCGACCTAAAATAATCCATTTCAACATGGATGGAATGGAGGCCCGTACACAACTTGCAGCTCTAGCCCATGATGCAAATGTGCAGAGACAGCAAGCTCAAGTCTGATGGCCTAGTGAGGGAAGGGACCCTGTTGGCTCACTTAGACATAAATTGTGTTTCCAAACAAAATAAATAAATAAATAAAAGTTGCTAAAGCAATACATGAGCCCTCAACAAATGCACATGTTTTTCCAATGTTAGTGGATGTGCTCAGATTACTGCACGACAAATTGTCCCATAGTTGGGATCCCAGAAACAGCGCTATGTCAGACAACGTTGCAACAGAAAAGAGACCGGATAAAAGTTGGCCAGTTAAGCTTCATGTGTCAAGATTTCAAGACTGGAACATGTAGACATGGTGAAAACATCTGCCAAGCTGGCAAAGTGCATGTAATACATGCCCATTAGGAACCAACTATGGTACAACCAATAAAATATAGCTAATTTCAACAGAATGCCTGGGAAAAAAAATCTTCCATGGTGGCCATGCATTTTGGCACTCCTGTGTTTGATGTGTTGTAAGAATTGCGACTAAATACTCCGAAATGCATCTGAACAGATATGTTTCCTGCTCAACTTGTCTAGACCCCTTATTCAAATGGCCAAATCCTCATCTTCTCTCCACCATCAATAAAAATCATAGTCTTAAACAAAAAGCATTTAGCTTGTGCTACCTGTTGTGTGGATTTTGTATTGTTGTGATATGGTAATGTTAAGTGTGCTACTGTACTTTCATAGACATGAGTATTATAAGGATTAATTTATACCCTGTTGTAAAATCATAGTATATTACAAGTCACCTTGGACTCGCATGGCTGCAACAAAAGCACTTAGTCTTTAGTCTGTCATATCATAATGGGACCATTATTAGGTCCATAAATATTTGGACAGAGACAACTTTTTTTCTAATTTTGATTCTGTGCATTACCACAATGAATTTGAAATGAAACAACTCAGATGCAGTTACACTGCAGATTTTCAGCTTTAATTCCTGGCGAAGTGAAGCAGCGCAGATTTGTCCATCTCTAGTCATGTGCCATTGTTTTGTATAAAGTTCAGCTAAACTTGCCTGTCGTGGCTCCTTATTCCATCTGTGGGGTGTTGCATGTTCCAAATATATACATTTTCGGTATAATTTTCTGCTATGGCAGATGCAGCCATCTTGTAGATATTTCTTGTTCACATTTGATAGTTCCATGCAACAATAAGATTCCTCCTCTGTTTTCATGGCCATCAATTGCCGCATCTGCACCACATAGTTGTCCCAATGAGATTCTCTGTTCTTTGATGGCAGCTTTCTCATCTCATACAGGCTCGTTGCCAAAACATGGTGCATCAGCTTGCCTTTGGGCTTGCTATACAGTGGTCTGAACCAGTACTCCAAAAGCCACTTGTTATATGCTATAAAACAAGTGGAATAAAAATAAACAAATTTATATACAGGTATGGGACCTGTTATCCAGAATGCTCGGGACCTGGGGGGTTTTCCGGATAATGGATCTTTCCGTAATTTGGGTCTTCGTGCCTCAAGTCTACTAGAAATGAATTTAAACATTAAATAAACCCAATAGGCTGGTTTTGCTTCCAATAAGAATTAATTATATCTTAGTTGGGATCAAGTACATGCTACTGTTTTATTATTACAGAGAAAAAGGAAATCATTTTTAAAAATTTGGATTATTTGGATAAAATGGAGTCTATGGGAGACAGCCATTCCGTAATTCGGAGCTTTCTGGATATCGGGTTTCCGGATAAGTGATCCTATACCTGTTCTTATAGTAAATATATATGTATATATGTGTGTGTGTGTGTGTGTGTGTGTGTGTGTGTATGTAAGTATATACTAACCATGTTGTTATTTGTGATTCAGGTTGATTTTCACTGCTTCCTTGGTGCTATAATTTAAAAAATAAAGAGTACCGTATTTAACATTATGACAACAACGCAGAGAACACATACTCTTCTTAGCTTTCCCATATATATTATTGCATACAACTCACTTACTGACAACAATGGGCAGATATTCATTAAGGCTTGAAGCCTCTCCAAACCTGCCCGAAGGGAATGGGGGGAAAAAAAGACTGTTCCCTTACTAACTCTGCTGGTCAGTCTTCATCTGGGGCAGAGGATGATACTAGCAGCCAATTATAAGTATACCTCCCAACTGTCCCGTTTTGAGCGGGGCAGGCCCAATTTTGTTACTGAAATGTTCCGACTTTCTCTGTGATCTCCTGTACCGAATAGCCAGCAAAACATACAACGTTTCTAAAACTAAATTAAAACAGAGGCTTTTGGCAGAGAACCCAGAAAAGGTGGCTGCTGCACGTGTTCCATTTGCAACAATTTAATATAAGCAAAGAAACAATTGTAACTATTTTCTTGGGGAAACTGTGACTTGCAGATTAAAAGGCAGCTCAACTGCATTAGCAAAACTGTAATAACACATAAAACCTGACCCATAAAATCTCTTCTATATACAAGATGCCTGACATGGTGCTGGGAATCAGAATTCTTATTGGTCAATTATTTTGCATTTGTAATGAAGTTTTTGATCAGTAGAATTCTCATTGGGGAATTTTCTTGAATCTATAATTATGGTTTTCTATAGAAAACTAGTGGGCGCTGTGGGACAGTGTTATGGCTGGTTTTATATTCCCTTTAAAGCAATATTGCCAAACAAAACTTTACCCCAGCTCTCCAGGGTTAGTGGCTATCCTGATATGCAAAATAATCCTCCAATGAGAGTCGCAGCGGATCTGTATAAATCTGGCTCCATGTTTTCCCAGCACTGAAGTCTATTCTGTATCCCTATGTTTGGTTCCAGTTTAATATAATGACCCCACATTGATATAATAATCTATGCATGAAGGATAACAGCAATGACAGGCATAGTGCTAATAATTAGCATTCTCCTTCATGAATTCACTTGCATCCTTAAAGGAAAACTATACCCCCAAAATGAATACTTAAGCAACAGATAGTTTATATCAAATTGAATGACATATTAAAGAATCTTACCAAACTGGAATATATATTTACATAAATATTGCCCTTTTACATCTCTTGCCTTGAACCACCATTTCGTGACTCTATCTGTGCTGCCTCAGAGATCACCTGACCAGAAATACTACAACACTAACTGTAACAGGAAGAAGTGAGGAAGCAAAAGGCAGAACTCTGTCTGTTAATTGGCTCATGTGACCTTACATGTGGTTTGTATGTTGCACAGTGAATCTTACGATCTCAGGGGGCGGCCCTTATTTTTTAAAATGGCAATTTTCTATTTATGATTACCCAATGGCACATACTACTAAAAAAGTATATTATTATGATAATGGTTCATTTACATGAAGCAGGGTTTTACACATGAGCTGTTTTACTCAGTATCTTTTAATAGAGACCTACATTGTTTGGGGGGTATAGTTTTCCTTTAAAGGGATACTGTCATTGGAAAAAAAAAATAATAGTGCTGCTCCAGTCGAATTCTGTACTGAAATCCATTCTCAAAAGAGCAAACAGATTTTTTTCAATTTCAATTTTGAAATCTGACATGGGGTTAGTCATTTTGTCAATTTCCCAGCTGCCCCTGGTCATGTGACTTGTGCCTGCACTTTAGGAGAGAAATGCTTTCTGGCAGGCTGCTGTTTTTCCTTCTCAATGTAACTGAATGTGTCTCAGTGAGACATGGGTTTTTACTATTGAGTGTTGTTCTTAGATCTACCAGACAGCTGTTATCTTGTGTTAGGGAGCTGTTATCTGGTTACCTTCACATTGTTCTTTTGTTTGGCTGCTGGGGGGGGAGGGAGGGGGGTGATATCAGTCCAACTTTCACTACAACAGTAAAGTGTGATTGAAGTTTATCAGAGCACAAGTCACATGACTTGGGGCTGCTGGGAAATTGACAAAATGTCTAGCCCCATGTCAAATTTCAAAATTGAATATAAAAACATCTATTTGCTCTTTTGAGAAATGGATTTCAGTGCAGAATTCTGCTGGAGCAGCACTATTAACTGATTCATTTTTCACTCCTAGAGCGATCTATAAAACGAGTAGTAAATAAGGGCTCATTATGATTTTGATTTTGTTTTGTAATTTTTTGTATAGTTTTTTCTTTTGTCCAATAAATTAATTTTGCTTTTTCAAATTAGGTGTGCTATCCATTCCTTTTGCTGTTAAATATTATATGGAGACCCTTATGGGGAGTCACCTTTGGATTAGCACCCTGTAGTTTACTAATAGGGTGTGCGCCTTCTTTCTACATTTTGATCTATAAAACGAGTATAGCTGTCTAATTACTAGGGCCAAGGCACCTAGGGTCAGCACTACCCATTCCCTTCCAGCCTGCTTGGTTGGGCTAAAGCAATGGACCCAGAGCATGGTTCCTAAACCTTTTATACTCTGGCACAATGCCTCTAGAGTACACTGTGTGAACTGCAGGGGTTACATAAGCACAAGGTCCCCATAAGGACCCACTGAGGTGTCCATATTACTAGGGATGTGCCTGTCTGTAAAGTGTAAGGGTGTCTAAGATTTTCACATCCCTACAGGTGTAATTACATTTTTCATCAATTTCTATGGAGGACTAGTGAGACAGTTTTATGCTTGTGTTTAGAAGCATACACAGAAAAACAAATATTTTGGGGAGAGGAGAAATGGAGCTCTGTATGACCATTGAGTATAGCCCCTTAGAGAGGGACACTATAGTCAGGTTGCAGACATTTGGGAAATGTGCGCAGTAAGATGTACAACATTTACTTTACTCACTGATGCTCTGATGCCTGGGGATACAAGGAAGAGTTGAAATATTTGACTTTGGGTTCTGAAAGCAAACAGGTGTTAAATGTCATTTTTATTATTCTAGTAGACTGAAAATAACTAAGATAGTACAAGTGTATATTATTTTTGTATAATATTGTTGTTAGTGTTGCAGAAACAAAAGATGAAGCCACTTAGATTTGTGAGTTAAATGCGTCGTGACTCAGGGTTAATTGAAGAAACTGTGCTATCTAAAGTCATCAAATCTTAACTCATTTAATGCATTTAACCTTTTCATTAGCATACCAAAGCATACCAAAGCTCCATTGTTCACAATGGTGAATGCTTTAATTAGATGGGATGTTGTGACTAGGGATGTAGCGAACGTCGGAAAAAAAGTTCGCGAACATATTCGCGAACTTGCGCAAAAATGCGAGCGGTTCGCGAACGGTTTGCGAACCCCATAGACTTCAATGGGAAGGCGAACTTTAACATCTAAAAAAGACATTTCTGTCCAGAAAAATGATTTTAAAGTTGTTTAAAGGGTGCAACGACCTGGACAGTGGCATGCCAGAGGGGGATCAAGGGCAAAAATGTATCTGAAAAATCTGCCTGTGTGTGCTTGGAAGAGATAGTGTAGGGGGAGAGCTGTTAGTGATTTCAGGGACAGATGATAGTAAGTTTGCTGGCTAGTAATCTGCTTGATACTGCTCTGTATTGGAGGGACAGAAGTCTGCAGGGATTTGAGGGACATTTTAGCTTAGGTAGCTTTGCTGGCTAGTAATCTACTGTTCTCTTTAAACAACTGCCATACGTTGACCTTGTAGGCATTGTTTGCCCAGTTTTTTTGGACGCAGCCACTGAAGCACAGTTGCCAGAAAAAATATGCCATATAAATGCTGAAAATAGTCATTTTTCGCCATACGTTGACCTTGTAGACATTGTTTGCCCAGTTTTTTTGGACGCAGCCACTGAAGCACAGTTGCCAGAAAAAATATGCCATATAAATGCTGAAAATAGTCATTTTTTGCCATACGTTGACCTTGTAGGCATTGTTTGCCCAGTTTTTTGGTCGCAGCCACTGAAGCACAGTTGCCAGAAAAAATATGCCATATAAATGCTGAAAATAGTCATTTTTTGCCATATACGTTGAGTCAACGTATGGCAAAAAATGACTATTTTCAGCATTTATATGGCATATTTTTTCTGGCCTCTGTGCTTCAGTGGCTGCGGCCAAAAAAACTGGGCAAACAATGCCTACAAGGTCAACGTCGTTGACCTTGTAGGCATTGTTTGCCCAGTTTTTTTGGCCGCAGCCACTGAAGCACAGAGGCCAGAAAAAATATGCCATATAAATGCTGAAAATAGTCATTTTTTTGGTCGCAGCCACTGAAGCACAGTTGCCAGAAAAATTATGCCATATAAATGCTGAAAATATAAATTTTTTTGGTTGCAGCCACTGAAGCACAGAGGCCAGAAAAATTATGCCATATAAATGCAGAAAATATGCATTTTTTTGGTCGCAGCCACTGAAGCACAGTTGACAGAAAAATTATGCCATATAAATGCTGAAAATATAAATTTTTTTGGTTGCAGCCACTGAAGCACAGAGGCCAGAAAAATTATGCCATATAAATGCAGAAAATATGCATTTTTTTGGTTGCAGCCACTGAAGCACAGTTGACAGAAAAATTATGCCATATAAATGCTGAAAATATAAATTTTTTTGGTTGCAGCCACTGAAGCACAGAGGCCAGAAAAATTATGCCATATAAATGCAGAAAATATGCATTTTTTTGGACGCAGCCACTGAAGCACAGTTGACAGAAAAATTATGCCATATAAATGCTGAAAATATAAATTTTTTTGGTTGCAGCCACTGAAGCACAGAGGCCAGAAAAATTATGCCATATAAATGCAGAAAATATGCATTTTTTTGGACGCAGCCACTGAAGCACAGTTGCCAGAAAAAATATGCCATATAAATGCTGAAAATAGTCATTTTTCGCCATACGTTGACCTTGTAGACATTGTTTGCCCCGTTTTTTTGGTTGCAGCCACTGAAGCACAAAGGCCAGAAAAAATTAAACCAGTAGGGTTTGCACCCTAGTTTGTAACGGTGGCGGAGGGAGGAGGACGCTAAAGGACAGCTGTGTGTGGAGTCATGAGGCTTGAAGAGAAGGACAGCTGCATAGAAGTCAGAACAAGTCTTCCGGCGTGCAGTAACCCTCCGAGATCCACCCCTCATTCATTTTAATAAAGGTCAGGTAATCGACACTTTTGTGACCTAGGCGAGTTCTCTTCTCAGTTACAATCCCTCCTGCTGCACTGAAGGTCCTTTCTGAGAGCACACTTGAGGCTGGGCAAGACAAGAGGTTCATGGCAAATTGTGACAGCTCTGGCCACAGATCAAGCCTGCGCACCCAGTAGTCCAGGGGTTCATCGCTCCTCAGAGTGTCGATATCTGCAGTTAATGCCAGGTAGTCCGCTACCTGCCGGTCGAGGCGTTCTTTGAGGGTGGATCCAGAAGGGTTGTGGCGCTGCCTTGGACAGAAAAACATTTGCATGTCTGATGTTACAGACCGGCCAAAGGGCTTTGTCCTTGCAGGTGTGCTCGTGGCAGGATTACTGGCACCTCTGCCCCTGGAATGTTGATGAGTTCCTGAAGTGACATCACCCTTAAAAGCATTGTACAACATGTTTTGCAGGCTGGTTTGTAAATGCCGCATCTTTTCGGACTTGTGGTATGTTGGTAACATTTCTGACACTTTATGCTTGTACCGAGGGTCTAGTAGCGTTGCGACCCAGTACAGGTCCTTCTCCTTAAGCCTCTTGATACGGGGGTCCTTCAACAGGCATGACAGCATGAAAGACCCCATTCTCACAAGGTTGGATGCAGAGCTATCCATCTCCGCTTCCTCATTATCAAGGACTGCATCATCCACGGTCTCCTCCCCCCAGCCACGTACAAGACCAGGGGTCCCCAAAAGGTCACCACTAGCCCCCTGGGAAGCCTGCTCCTGTTGGTCCTCCTCCTCCTCCTCCACAAAGCCACCTTCCTCCTCTGACTCCACTTCTGGCACCTCTCCCTGCGTTGCAGCAGGTGCCTGGGTTCGTTCTGGTGATTCCGACCAGAAATCGTGCGCTTCCAGCTCCTCGTCACGCTGGTCTACAGCCTCATCTGTCACTCGTCGCACGGCACGCTCCAGGAAGAAAGCGAAGGGTATTAGGTCGCTGATGGTGCCTTCGGTGCGACTGACCATATTTGTCACCTCTTCAAAAGGTCGCATGAGCCTGCAGGCATCGCGCATAAGCACCCAGTAACGGGGGAAAAAAATCCCCAGCTCTGCAGATCCAGTCCTACCACCCAGTTCAAAAAGGTACTCGTTGACGGCCCTTTGTTGTTGCAGCAGACGTTCCAACATAAGGAGCGTTGAATTCCAGCGAGTCTGGCTGTCAGAAATCAAACGCCTGACTGGCATGTTGTAGCGCTGCTGAATGTCAGCAAGGCGTGCCATGGCTGTGTAGGAACGTCTGAAATGGGCCGACACCTTTCTGGACTGGGTGAGAACGTCCTGGAATCCTGGGTACTTGGAGACAAAACGTTGGACTATTAAATTTAACACATGTGCCATGCAGGGCACATGTGTTAAATTGCCCAGTCTCAACGCTGCCAACAGATTGCTTCCATTGTCACACACCACTTTTCCGATCTGCAGGTGGTGTGGGGTCAGCCACCGATCGGCCTGTGACTGCAGAGATGACAGGAGTACAGATCCGGTATGGTTTTTGCTTTCCAGGCACGTCATCCCCAAGACAGCGTGACAACGACGTACCTGGCACGTCGAATAGCCTAGGGGGAGCTGGGGGTGCACAGGTGTGGAGGAGGAGAAGGAGGACCCAGCAGCAGAGTAAGAAGAAGAAGAGGAAGAAGACGAGGTAGAGAGCGATGGAGGAGTAGAGGTGGTGGCAGAACCGCGTGCAATCCATGGCGGTGACACCAACTCCACTGTTGTTGTTGTTGAGCTACCCATTCCCTGCTTCCCAGCCATTACCAAGTTCACCCAGTGGGCAGTGTAGGTGACATACCTGCCCTGACCATGCTTGGAGGACCATGCGTCAGTAGTCATATGGACCTTTGGCCCAACACTAAGTGACAGAGATGCGGTAACTTGGCTCTGCACATGTTGGTACAGGTGTGGTATTCCCTTTTTAGAAAAAAAATTGCGGCTGGGTACCTTCCACTGCGGTGTCCCAATTGCTACAAATTTGCGGAAGGCCTCAGAGTCCACCAGCTGGTATGGTAAAAGCTGGCGGGCTAAGAGTGCAGACAAGCCAGCTGTCAGACGCCGGGCAAGGGGGTGACAGTCAGACATTGGCTTCTTACGCTCAAACATGGCCTTCACAGAAACTTGGCTGGTGGCAGATGACTGGGAATGGGAACAGGTGGTCAAGGTGGAAGGCGGAGTGGAGGGTGGTTCAGACGGGTCAAGGAGAGCAGAGGTAGAGCAGTAAGATGCTGGACCAGAAGGAGTGTGGCTTTTAGTTTGCCTGTTGCCTTTGAGGTGTTGCTCCCAAAGTGCTTTGTGCTTGCCGCTCATGTGCCTTCGCATAGAAGTTGTACCTATGTGGCTGTTGGGCTTACCAAGGCTCAGTTTCTGACTGCACTCATTGCAAATTACAATGCTTTTGTCAGAGGCACACACATTAAAAAAATCCCACACTGCTGACTTTTTGGAAGTGTGCGATCTGGCGGTAAGAGTAGAAGTTGGCGGCATTGGCGGCAATGGCGGGTGCGTTGGCCGGCTGAACACAGGTGCCGATACATGTTGTTGCCCTACTGATCCCTGCGGGCTGTCCTCCCTGCTTCTTCTAAGTCTTATTCTCCTACTGCCTCTCTGACTCTCCGTCTCTCCATCTGAACTACCCTCCTCTTGCTCTCTTCTACTAGGCACCCACAAAACATCAATCTCCTCATCATCATTCTCCTCAGATGCATCAATTTCTTCTGACACATCACAGAAGGAAGCAGCAGCGGGGACCTCCTCCTCATCAATCATCATTATGTCCATCTCTGTCGTGTTCTCTGCCAGAATTAAATCTGGTGTAACGTCCTCATCTCCTTCATCTTCTTCTGGCAATAATGGTTGCGCATTACTCAGTTCAAGAAACTCTCCTCTGACTCCAGTGAAGAAGGGGCACCGGTGGTGGAGGAAGTGTTACGTGGGGTGGCCATAGCAGTGGAGGATGAGGAGGATGTTGTGGTAAAGTTAGAAACGGTAGAGGATGGGGTGTGCTGTGTAAGCCAGTCAACTACCTCTTCAGCATTTTGGGAGTTCAGGGTCATTGGCTTTTTAAAACTGGGCAATTTGCTAGGGCCACAGGATTGCATAGCAGCACGGCCCCTAGCACGGCCTCTGCGTGGCGGCCTGCCTTTGCCTGGCATTATTTTTAAAAAAACAACAACAACAAAAACTCAGTTGGTTTTTCTGGAAACGATAATACACACAGCTAGATGGCGGTTTGAAGAAAACAGTGTGCAAATAATGCCTACAAGGTCAACGTATACACAGCGGTGGATACGGATTACGTAAAATATATGAATGCTGCTTGAAAAAAAGTAACTCAAGTGGTTTTTCTAGAGACGATAATATTATCAATATTTAGACAAAATGTGAACAAGCTCACACAGCTAGATGGCGGTTTGAAGAAAACACTGTGCAAATACTGCCCACAAGATCAACGTATACACAGCGGTGGATACGGATTACGTAAAATATATGAATGCTGCTTGAAAAAAAGTAACTCAAGTGGTTTTTCTAGAGATGATGATATTATCAATATTTAGACAAAATGTGAACAAGCTCACACAGCTAGATGGCGGTTTGAAGAAAACACTGTGCAAATACTGCCCACAAGATCAACGTATACACAGCGGTGGATACGGATTACGTAAAATATATGAATGCTGCTTGAAAAAAAGTAACTCAAGTGGTTTTTCTAGAGACGATAATATTATCAATATTTAGACAAAATGTGAACAAGCTCACACAGCTAGATGGCGGTTTGAAGAAAACACTGTGCAAATACTGCCCACAAGATCAACGTATACACAGCGGTGGATACGGATTACGTAAAATATATGAATGCTGCTTGAAAAAAAGTAACTCAAGTGGTTTTTCTAGAGATGATAATATTATCAATATTTAGACAAAATGTGAACAAGCTCACACAGCTAGATGGCGGTTTGAAGAAAACACTGTGCAAATACTGCCCACAAGATCAACGTATACACAGCGGTGGATACGGATTACGTAAAATATATGAATGCTGCTTGAAAAAAAGTAACTCAAGTGGTTTTTCTAGAGACGATAATATTATCAATATTTAGACAAAATGTGAACAAGCTCACACAGCTAGATGGCGGTTTGAAGAAAACACTGTGCAAATACTGCCCACAAGACCAACGTATACACTACTACAGCGGTGGATACGGATCTCGTAAAATTTATTATGGCTGCTTGAAAAAAGTCACTCCGGTGTTTTTTCTGGAGACGGTAATATTATGGATATTTAGACAGAATGTGAACAAGGTCACACAGCTAGATGGCAGTTGGTTGAATAACACACTGGGCAAAAAATGCCTACAGGGCAAATAATGCCTAAAAGGTCAACTTATACACTACTACAGCGATGGATACGGATTACGTAAAATTTATTATGGCTGCTTGAAAAAAGTCACTCCGGTGTTTTTTCTGGAGACGGTAATATTATGGATATTTAGACAGAATGTGAACAAGGTCACACAGCTAGATGGCAGTTGGTTGAATAACACACTGGGCAAAAAATGCCTACAGGGCAAATAATGCCTAAAAGGTCAACTTATACACTACTACAGCGATGGATACGGATTACGTAAAATTTATTATGGCTGCTTGAAAAAAGTCACTCCGGTGTTTTTTCTGGAGACGGTAATATTATGGATATTTAGACAGAATGTGAACAAGGTCACACAGCTAGATGGCAGTTGGTTGAATAACACACTGGGCAAAAAATGCCTACAGGGCAAATAATGCCTAAAAGGTCAACTTATACACTACTACAGCGGTAGTAAAATAAAAAAAAGTAAAATAAAAAAAAAATGAATATTAAAAAAAAAAAAATTAAAGTTGGTGCTGCTGAACTACTAGGAGCAGCAGATTAGCACACCAGTCCCACTCCCCAACACTGCTAGACTAATAGCACTGGGCTCTTATAGTAGTAGTAGTAGTAGTAGTAGTAGTAGTAGTAGTAGTAAAACAACAAAAAAATAAATAAAAGCAGTCCTTACAAGGACTACTGTTATTGCAGCAGTCAGCAGATGAGATCAGAAGCAGGACAGCTGCCCACTGCAGCTACATACAGAGCACTGCAGTAGAAGGTAGATTACTAGCCAGCAAAGCTACCTAAGCTTAAATGTCCCTCAAACCCCTGCAGACTTCTGTCCCTCCAATAACAGAGCAGTATCAAAACGATTACTAGCCAGCAAACTTTCAACTGTCCCTGAAATCACTAACAGGCAGCAGCTCTCTCCCTACACTATCTCTTCAGCACACACAGGCAGAGTGAAAAAACGCTGCAGGGCTTCGGTTTTTATAGGGAAGGGGAGTGGTCCAGGGGAGAGCTTCCTGATTGGCTGCCATGTACCTGCTGGTCTGGGGTGAGAGGGCAAAAAAAAGCGCCAACAATGGCGAACCCAAAATGGCGAACGTCGCGCGACGTTCGCGAACTTCCGGCGAGCGCGAACACCCGATGTTCGCGCGAACAAGTTCGCCGGCGAACAGTTCGCGCCATCCCTAGTTGTGACGCAGTTTTCTGTGTTAAATTAGATAAATGGGATATATGTGTTTAGTTATTCTGTGTCAAACAGACAAACCAATGTGGCTGCATCTGTAATATCTACCATGTTCTACTGCATCTAACCGCTTACCACTTGAATGTGTGATATGTGTTTTCTCCTGGCACCAGCCATTATATATATATTGACCTTAAGAGTGTGATAACTGACCACTAAATAATAAAAAAGCTATGCAAGGATGTCTCACCCATTTAAATAATAATGGGAACATTTGCAGCATGTATCTCCTACATCTGAAACAGATGGAAGTGAAAGCAGCAGCAAGTTTACTGTAACTGCTTACGGTTTTTCTTAGAAGTGTGAGTGAGCATAGAAAAAATTGAAAAAGTCTTTAGGCCGATGCTCAGAATTTTCATAAAATCAACCAGTAAAAGTTTAGTAGTTTGATAGCAGATATATTTGCCCATTTGCATACAGCACATTGCATTCTTTAAAAAAAATATGTTTTTCTGGAGTCAGTTTACTCTTAAGGGCTCTATCATAAAATGAATGAAAGGCGCTTAGTTTGCAACGGACAAGGTGTCAGTCAGGAAAATTTGTATTAACTATTACTTTGGGTTCTCTGCCTGGGTAATTATATGATTATAGAAATTAGTAATAGGTGGAGGGCACACCAATTCAGCAAATGCTGTAGGTAAACAGTGCAAGAGGTGCAAACATCAAAAGGGTACCCCTACAATGGGTACCCCACAACGTAACAGTATATAGATAGATATGCACACTCAAAAGATAATAAAAGAAGGCAAATATGGTACATTTAAAATAAAGCTTTACTTATTTATGCAAATAATACACACAAAGCCACAATAGTAGGCCTGTATAATACAATACATAAGCTTACATGGTATATACCTAACGTTTAAACATAGCCACAATTACATAACAGTAAACAGTAAGTATTACAATTATACAGCAAGGAGCAGATACACCTACCACCAGTATGAGAATGGCCCCAACGTTTCGGCGTAAGCCTTTGTCCCTTGACAAAGGCTTACGCCGAAACGTTGGGGCCATTCTCATACTGGTGGTAGGTGTATCTGCTCCTTGCTGTATAATTGTAATACTTACTGTTTACTGTTATGTAATTGTGGCTATGTTTAAACGTTAGGTATATACCATGTAAGCTTATGTATTGTATTATACAGGCCTACTATTGTGGCTTTGTGTGTATTATTTGCATAAATAAGTAAAGCTTTATTTTAAATGTACCATATTTGCCTTCTTTTATTATCTTTTGAGTGTGCATATCTATCTATATACTAATTATATGATTATTTTGTATTAATCCGACCCCTGGCATATATATTTAGGAAGTTTTACCTTGATAACACATAACTTATGGGAGATAAGGTATTGCAGAGTGCAAGCTCTGAAATACAAACATTTCAGAAAAATATTTACATTTAAAAAAAAAAAAAATAGGCAGTTTTGTAGCTTGGCATACAAAGACATTTATCAATTGTTGGTTCATTTGGATGTATTATTTCTAAAAACATGCATTTTACTGGAGTCCATTGACTATTAGGGGTTTTTATGATGCATAAAAGTTTGCAGCAGCCAAAGTTTATATGAATATTTGTTTGTGTTATTTTTATTTTGGGATCAATACCTGCCACATACCCATGTGATCCTTTGCATATTTGGTTTTAATCAGATCAAAAGACCACTGGAATTCATATTTAGTAATTTTTTTCATTGTTAATGAATATTTGTGGGAGACAAGATGCTCTATAATCCAAGATTTGAAGGCATTTTAGGTATTTTATAAAAAAAAAAAGGCTACATATGAAAACTTTGCAGTTTGGTATTTTGAAGTAGTAAGACATATTTACCCATTTTGGATTTGACAGAATCTGTACTTTAGAAAACTATATGGTTTTATCGGATGAACTTGCTTCGCATAAAATGCAGAAATTTGTTTATTTTGCTCTAGTTGTAGTGAAAGGCATGACCCCAGCATGTATTCAGCTCAAGTTGTTTTCTATAGACTTCAATAAAGTTTTTTCATGATAATAAAAAATGTTCTCACTGAATTGAATCTGGCCAAATGTATGAAAAATAGGAAAGTTTAAATAAAAATAAATTATAGATGTGAAATGAACACAACTGTGCATTTTGCCTACAACCTGTGGGCTTTATCAAAGGCGCAATTTTTAAGATGGTTAGACAGGGCACCAGATTAAGACACAGTTTAGGTTGCAGCTATCCATGATCTGGGATGGAATATGCTGTGGGTGAAGGGGTTGGTGCTGGTGTGTATCTTTGGGTAGAATTCTGTAATTATAGATATGAAACTAACACAACTGCAGGAAAAGGGGAACAAAGGAAAACAATCAGGTTCAATGGTATGCTGACTTCATAAACAAAAAGATCCTTTTGTTTGGTACCTGTACCAGTGCAATTTGGCACCTTTTGCGAGGAACTCCCTGATTTCAAACCAGGGACCTGTTGTGTTCCATGCACTGCTCCTCCTGCTTGAGCCACAGGAGGCGGTGTGATGGTGGCCTGGCTCTGATAAAATGACTGTTGCTTTGCAGACTCCAGGTCAGCCTTTCTCAGTACACGCCCCCAATCTATCTGAGGGCAAATACTCATTTAAAGGCTACTTAAGACTAATTCCCCAACGCCCTGTGCTGGATTATTGGCCCTACCGCTTACTCCAAGCCTCGTGACCTTGATATCCTGATCGTGTTCCGGATCCTGTTTTGGTTTCTTCTCTTGTTCCTGAAATCCTGTACCTGGTAAATCTTGTCATATTCCTGCCTTGTATTTTCCCTGCCCTGTTTCTTATCTGCTCCCTGTACTCCTGATTTTTGGAGCTCCCGGTATTGACCTCAGCCTGTTTTTTGACGTTGAACTCTGCCCATCTCGACTTTTGAACTGTCCCTCAACTGTTGTCTGCCGCCTGCCCTGGAATTTCAGCCTGAATCTGGACTTGTGTTTTTGCTGCCTTTTTTAAGTTTCTGCAAAGGTCTGTGCACATTTTTGTTATTAAACACCTTTCAAATGATTCAGCACATTGGTTCCTGTCTATTAATCCTTACACCTTTATTAGTAAATCATCCATAGGGTTAATTTTATAGCCCTATGAAATATGTTGGTTCTTTATAAATAAACTATAATAAATAATATTTTAAATATATTACATTCATGTTTTGAAATTGCTACTACTACTAAAAGAAGACATGGTGCAATTTATTAAAGGGGCTTTCAGATGAAATTGGAGTAAATTATTCCCATCAGAAAAATAACAAACAAATATTTCACAACTAAGTGCCGTTTTTATACTGCAATCTTGTATGACACCAGCTAAACTGGGATAAGATACAAAAGAAACCTTCTCAGGCAATAGAAAACCAGGCCCATATTACATCATTATATTATATTATTCTGTAAGGATTATTTTATTATTAACTGACAGGAGCCAATGAGCTTTTAGTTTAATATAGAAAACACATACACAAACCACTGCAAGTGATAGAAGATGAGGCAGACAGCAAAAAGCAAGTCCTTGTTCAGGCCAAGGGTCAAGGGCAGGCGGTAGACCGGCGTATCAAGAAGAGGCCAAAGGTTGGAACAGGCAGAGTACTAGCGGAGTTGGTTAAGAGACCAAGGTCAAAACCGGGAGATGAGATACTAGAGGGTACAGGGACAGGATAGGAGAAGGTCAGGAACAGGAACAAGGTTACTGAATCAGGAACAAGAACACAGTCACAATATCAAGAAACAACTCTTCAGGAACACGGGAGTCATAGTAAGTTAGGTTGAAAAAAAGACACACGTCTATCAAGTTGAGTTGGCAGGAAAGCCCATAATCCAGTAAGGGGGGGGTCTGGGAAGCAGGATTAAACAGCTGTATAATAAAAGTCCTTTTCAAATTAAACATGAAATCCATACTCTATTTTTTTATTAAAACATTCAAAGCTGTTTTAAACTCATTTAAAAATCTCAGCTGTCAATCAAATATTGTCTGCCCCATCTCTATGCCTTAGGCAATTACTTTCACTTTCCATTCAGCTCTTCCTAGATGTCACTGCTCTGCCCACATTCCCCCGTTCTCTTCACCATTTAACTGTGTAACCAGGACATGGGGTTGGACATCAGGTCCCCCATTCTGGTGCACAAACAAGATTCTGAGATGATACAAGACTTGTCTTAATAACAGTGTCCACAAAATGGCTCCTGTTTGCTTGCTATAAGCTATAATTAAGTCCCAGTCTGAAGCAAACAAGATTAAAATAATTTATACAGTACAATTTAAGTTCATTGTGCTTGACCAGCATGATAATAAAGGATTTGGAATATTTTTTTTAGGTTAAAGGTTCCCTTTAAATGAGCGATTGCATGCAACTGAATCAAGGGCATGTGTCAAGGAAAATAGAGGCAGTGTCACAGAAGATATTATTTCAAGCTGTCACCTCACTGCCTCCTGTGGCTGGAATACAACAGATCCCTGGTTTGAAACCAGGGAGTTCCTGACAGAATCACAACCACTGGTAAATAGCAAATTTATGCACTAAACCACCATACAAAACTTTTATAAAGCCAGTTGCTTGGGGATTTGAGCAGCCCATTAGATATTGGGAAACCTTCACACAAACACTATATTCCTTTACAGACATGCTGTTTTGCTCTCACTATAATAAATTGATGTGCATCAACTACTCATTTTATTTTGCCATTCATATTCTGGAGAAGCTATTTTTTTTTTAAATGATTTTCAATAATATGTATTTATTCATGTGAGTTAAGGTGGGTCTATTGTTTGTAAGACAAGCTGTTTAATAACAAAACCAACCCCAGCCTGTTGCTTCTGCTAGAACTGTAATAAATGGACTCCATTGCAGCCAGTATAGCCTATAGAACAGCATATACAGAACTGTACTTCAAATGAAGTTGGGTTCCCAACCCATTGGGGAATATATTATCATGGGGGTGCAACGAGCTGACCAAATTAAACTTCCCCACTACACACCAACATGGGAGTCCAGTTTACAAAACTGTAACTTCTATGCCCCTAACTTGTTACTTACCCTTCTGCGCAGGTCCAGTCTACAGAGTTCACCGATGCCATCTTCTTCCAAGTGATCTTCTTCCTGCTTTGACCGGCGCATGCGCAGTAGGAGCATTTTGCCGGTACAATTTATTGCGCATGCACCAAAAGTCACGAAGTGAAATCGGCAAACTTCGTAAAGGTGAAATGCTCCTACTGCGCATGCGCCAAAATGACGTTCAAAGCAGGAAGAAGATCGGGTGGAAGAAGATGGTGACTGTGAACTCCATGTACTGGACCTGCGCAGAAGGGTAAGTAACAAGTTAGGGGCATTTGCCCAGCGGGACGGGTAGGCCAGGGGGGAGGAGGGAGGGGGTGCAAGACACGGGAGGGGGGGGAGGGTTTTTGAGCCGACTAGGTTTCCTTCTCCTTTAAAAGAATATTTGCACATAGCCATCACAGGCAGGGCCGCCATCAGGGGGGGACAGGGGGGACAAGCGTACCGGGCCCGGGCATGAAGGGGGGCCCGGCAGCGCTGCATTTTTTGAAGATCCGGGCCCCCCTTACGAGCGCCCGAGCCGTACGTCTTGCCTCTTGCGTGCCTCTTGCGGAAGTGCCGAAAAGCCGAAGCCGATGCGCCGAAAAGACCCGAAGTCACGGAAAAAGCCGAAGTCCCGAAGTCACGAAGCGCCGAAAAGACCCGAAGTCACGAAAACAGCCGAAGCCGATGTCCTGAAGCAGCGCAAAGACCCGAAGTCACGAAAACAGCCGAAATTGAAGTCCTGAAGCGGTGAAAAGACCCGAAGTCACGAAAGGAGGCGAAGTTGAAGTACTGAAGCCATGAGTTCAATCCTACTGAACACCAGTTTGTGTTTTTTTTTTTTTTTAATCCCCTGGCCACCAATGTATTATTTTAATATTCTATAGGCCCCTGCCACCAATCTTTTTTTTAAAACTTTTTTTTTGGGGCCCCAATTTTTTTTTTAACTCGTAAGGGGCCCCTTGCCACCATTGTATTTTTTTGTTTGTTTTCAAAAAAAAATTATTTTTCTTTCAAATTTTTTAATTTTCTTTTTGGTGGCCCCAAATTTTTTTAACTTGTAAGGGGGCCCCTGCCACCAGTTTTTTTTTTTTTTTTTCAAAAAAAAAATTATTTTTCTTTCAAATTTTTTTTTGGGGCCCCAATTTGTTTTTAACTTATAAGGGGGCCCCTGCCGCCAATGTTTTTTTTTTTTTCAAAAAAAAAATTTTTTTTTCAAATTTTTTTTTGGGGCCCCAATTTGTTTTTAACTTGTAAGGGGGCCCCTGCCACCAATGTTTTTTTTTTTTTCAAAAAAAAATTAATTTTTTTTCAATTTTTTTTTTGGGGCCCCAATTTGTTTTAACTTATAAGGGGGCCCCTGCCACCAATGTTTGTTTATTTTTTAGTTTTTTTACATTTTTTTTGTTGGGGCTCCAAGTTTTTTTTAACTTATAAGGGGGCCCCTGCCACCAATGTTTTTTTAAAAAAAAAAATTTTAATTTTTTTTTTTTGGGGCCCCAATTTTTTATAAGGGGGCCCTGACCATCAATAGCTTTTTACAACTTGTGTGTGGGGGGGGTTACTTTTCTGTGGTCTTTTAACTGCGATGTGGAGTAGGCGGGATATGGGGTGGAGCTTGGTCGTCAGCGTGGGCGGGGCCCAGGGGGCCCCAAAAATTTTGTTGTACGGGGCCCCGTGATTTCTAATGGCGGCCCTGATCACAGGGCACGAGTATTGGTCCCCAATAACAATAATGACACTGGTCCCTGATAACACGATAGACACCTATCTTTTTTCTCCACAATACGATTGGCACCTGTTTCTTATAATAATGTTCGCACCGGTCTATTATATTAGGATAGGCACCTGTCCCTCACACCAACACACACCAACACCGTCACTTGCTTTCTACAATAACACTAGAACTTGTTCCTGTTAATAACTCGGGTGCCTGTCCCTCACAATAGCACTAGCATTCCCCTCTTATAATAAAAACAACACTGACACCAGCCCTTCACTGGTATTGACACTTGTCCCTTAAAATAACACTGGTCCTTCTAGAATCTAGTCCTTCTAGAATCTAGTCCTTCTAGTGATCTTCTAGAATAGCACCGGCACTTGCCCCCTTAAAACAAAAAAATAATATAAGTATTTAATATATGTACTACAATTTTCATATCTTCCTTTAAGTAATATGTATAGTAACCTTGATTTTATCTATCTGTAATTTCAAAAATGACAATAAAAAGATTAAATTAAAAAAAAAAAGAAAACATTCGAATTGCTCAATTTTTTTGTGAAACCGTTACAATTGCTCGATTTTTTAGTGAAAACTTTCGAATTGCTCGATTTTTTGTGAAAACATTTGAATTGCATTATTTTTTAGTGAAAATGTTCAAATTTCACAATTTTTCCCGTGAAAACATTAGAATTCCAAAAATTTTTTGTGAACTTTCCGATTTCACGATTTCTCTTGATTTTTTTTTTTGGGGCGAAATTTGCAAATTTTTCAGCGAAACAGGAGAAATTCGCCCATCACCACTTCTCACAGCTACATGTGATTCTGCCCGTCTCTAACCAAGACCAGTATAATTTGGCTGCTGGTCATTCAGATCCCTTGTCATGCAGCCCCTGCGCTTATACTGTAACTCCAGGGCTTTCCTTTCTATGGGGCAAGGTGAATTCACAAAAAACGGAAGCAAGGGCACAGCAGATATTTCAGTGCTCAGGAAAAAACACAGGCAATACAACATTCCTTCATAGGGGTAAATTTATCAAAGAGTGAAGTTCCGCCACTAGAGTGAAATTCCGCAGCTCTCAATTCATTTCTAGATTTTGAAAGGCGTATTTATCAATGGGTGAAAGTGAAAGTTCACCCTTTGATAAATTCGCCTATAAAAATCCCATAGAAATGAATGGATAGTGGCGGAACTTCACTATTAACTTCACTCTGATAAATATACCCCATAAACTTTATAAATGACCCCCACAGTCTCCTTCCCAGTCACACACTCTCCCTCAGACACTGGGAAAAGCTGTTTAAAGTAGCCCACCTTAGGACCATCCCAGAAAACATATTGGGAGCTGTCTCTCCAACTATTATAACGTCTGTGGCAGAAAGTTGATGAAGGAAGAACAGGAAACTGTACAGGGAGTGTATCATTTCCTTTCTCCATGGGCCCAGGGGAAGAGCAGAGTACGGAAGGATTTAGTAACCCAAAGAAACTTCTCATAAAAAGTCTGCCTAAGAAATGTTCAGCCAGACATAAGGATCTATACACTTGCATTAAAACCTACACCAGGAGGCTACTTCTCATTCAAGTGAATATAAAATAATCGGTGATTAGTAAGATTGCCCCACAAGCATTAGCTATCAAAAGCATGTGATGTAATCCTTAAGGCAGAGGGGGGCAGAATTCACTAAACTGCAGAGAAACATGAAGAGATCTTATAAGAAAATATATTTCCCCCCCAAAGGCAGGAATTGTCAGCGACAGACAGAGGAGACTCTACCAAGGTTTAAAATTGAGGCACCAGCAGAGGTGACAGTGCAGAGGGGACTCTGTGTGCTCATCCCCTGTAACTTTACTGTTGGTCCCAGTCAGGGCAGCCATCGGGGGGGAACAGGGGGGAGAGTTGTAGGGGGCCCTGGCCACGCCACACATACTTCATTAGCCGGGTCCCCCATCTTTCTGAGAGCTGCCGACTTCGGGAAGGCATGGACATTTAAGGGTCCCTGGCCACCAATTTTTTTTTTCTCATGTGGGGTCTTAGCCACCAATATTTTTTAATGGGGGGCCCTGGCCACAAATGTTTTTTTATGGGGGGCCCTGACCACCAATATCTTTTTATTTTTTATTAACATGTGGGACCCCTAGCCACCAATATTTTTTTTATTTTTTTACTGTGTGGTGGGGACGGCGTACCTGCAGGTGGGGCTTTCGGTGGGCGCAGCCCAGGGGGCCCAGGTAATGTTGTCGTACGGGGCCCTGCAATTGGTCCAAATACCATTTCCAAATAATGTATACAGTATTTGAAGGATTCTTGGGGAATCCAGAAATAAAATGCCATAGCTGCTAACAAATTTCCCTGCAGTTGCACAAAAAAATCTCATTCATTAAAGGTGGACAAATGTTAGTGATTGTAATTAATTACCTAATACCTTGGGTCAGGGCTGTTAGCAGAAAACTGCAAGAACCACAGAAATGATCCTCTTTCTGTTTTAAATACAAAAAACCCCTGTCTTCTTTATTATACAGGTATAGGATCCCTTATCCGGAAACCCGATATCCAGAAAGCTCCAAATTACGGAATGGCTGTCTCCCATAGACTCCATTTTATCCAAATAATTCAAATTTTTAAAAATGATTTTCTTTTTCTCTGTAATAATAAAACAGTAGCTTGTACTTGATCCCAACTAAGATATAATTAATCCTTATTGGAAGCAAAACCAGCCTATTGGGTTTATTGGGGGCCGATTCACGAAATTCAAGTGAAGGGTTCGAATTAAAAAAAAATTCGAATTTCGAAGTTTTTTTGGGCTACTTCGACCATCGAATGGGCTATTTAGACCTTCGACTACGAAAATCGAACGATTTGAACTAAAAATCGTTCGACTATTCGACCATTCGATAGTCGAAGTACTGTCCTTTTAAGAAAAACCTCAACCCCCTACTTCGGCAGCTAAAAGCTACCGAAGTCAATGTTAGCCTATGGGGAAGGTCCCCATAGGCTTGCCTGGGATTTTTTGATCGAAGGATTTTCCTTCGATCGTTGGATTAAAATCCTTCGAATCGTTCGATTTGAAGGATTTAATCGTTCGATCGAATGAAAAATCCTTCGATCGATCGATCGCAGGATTTGCACAAAATCGTTCGACTTCGATATTCGAAGTCGAACGATTTTAGTTCCTAGTCGAATATCGAGGGTTAATTAACCATCGATATTCGACCCTTCGTGAATCGGCCCCTAAATGTTTAAATTAATTTCTAGTAGACTTAAGGCATGAAGACCCAAATTATGGAAAGATCCGTTATCCGGAAAACCCCAGGTCCCGAGCATTCTGGATAATAGGTCCCATACCTGTACTGTGCATGCATCGGCCCTGGGCATTGAAGAAAGAAGGGTGAGAAGTGGTGCAGAACAACCCTGGTTTGGTGCAGTTTTTGAGAACAGGACCAGTGGTCTTTGGTATCAGGTAAATTATTACAATCATTGGGGGGAAAGGTGCTTAATATTTGGTACCCCCGGTGATTTCACCTTTCCTTCTCCTTTAAAGGTATTTACATCAAAAGGTGCTCCATGAACTTTCATATAGTTGTACTTGGTGTCCCTCTATCCATCCTGCCTTCTGTTCCAGACTGAGTACAGTCCAAAGGTGGAGGTAGCTTCAGGGCTCCCATGTTGGCCTGTGTCAATTGCCGCAGAGTGCATGCACCAAACGAATTAGGTGCATGTATCATTTTGGTGGCAAGCACTAGAAGTGATGACACCTGGACTTAACAAAATATTTAGAGCAATTATGTCTGATTTGTTTGGGCTGTAGTTGCTTTAGGTGCATTACCCCCCTTCATGATCAAATGTATACCGAAATTATGGGGAAAACTCTGGGATTGCATAAAAAAGTATACTTTGCAAACTGCACTTGTGATTTGTACATGACCCCTGAAATCTCTGCCCTCGGCAGTCTGAATTCTCAAATTGGGACAGGACATAGCAGATCATTCACACCAACAGCATTTTCCCAGAGCCAGTTATAACTTCACATGTAAATTTAGGTTACAATTGACTAAAAATCATCAGGGGTAATGCCCTCATTTACCTCACATCCAGCGCCGATTCTGGGGCTGCTGCCGCCTGAGGCAGCAGCCCAGATGCCGCCCCCCTCCTCTCCCGCTCCGCGCTTAAAAATTAGCGTCGGAGCGGGTTTCAGGAGGCAGTATCGCTAGTGCATTGAGCGCAATAGCGCTCTTTGCACTAGCGGAGCCGAATTTCCGGGTTAAAACCCGGAAGTTCGGCTCTTAAAGTTACAAGAGGCGGCTTTTTGCCGCCCCTTGTAACTGGCCGCACTCTGCCGCCTGAGGCAAGGGTTTCACCTTGCCTCATGGCAGAAGCGGCCCTGCTCACATCTGCCCATCCAAACCAGTCTTGGCTGCCTCTTACCTTTCAGCTGATGTAACATAGTAAGTTAGATTGAAAAAAGACACACGTCTATCAAGTTGAACATTTAAACTCTATTTTAACCTGTCTAACAGCTAGTTGGTCCAGAGGAAGGCAAAAAAAACCCTTCTGAAGCCTCTCCAATTTGCCTCAAATGGGGAAAATCCTATCTGACTCCAAGATGCAATGGGACCAGTACCTGGATCAACTTGTACTATGAGCTATTTCCCATAACCCTGTATTCCCTCACTTGCTAAACACCATCCAACCCCTTCTTATACCTATCTAATGTATCAGCCTGTACCACTGATTCAGGGAGACAATTCCACATCTTCACAGCTCTCACTGTAAAAAAAATCCCTTCCAAATATTTAGGTGGTAAATAAGTATTGCTGTTTTGTCCTCTTTTTATGTAATCCTGCTCATAGCCAACATGTACCCTCTAGACGTTTTCTGTTTATAGGGCCTCAGTGTATTTATATTTATTTTTCTACCAGGACAAATAGTGATTTCCCTTTTTAAAGACTCCTAAAAACCTACTTTCCTTCCCTTCTGGAGTAACCATACTCCAAACCCAACCTAATATGATTGCTGCCCTCAATGTGGAAGTCCTAAAAATACATTGAAGGATGCCATCATATTCAAGACCATCAACAGTAGCTTTTTTTAATTAAAAACATTCAACATTTGCAAATAATCTTGCAGACCTTAAAGGACCTGAGATATCTCCCAATGGGGACCTGATTGCTGATGAAGAAGTGACTGTGACTTGCACGGCTCCTACAAATTGTCCTGGGCTCTCTCCAACCATCACATGGGAAGGAAGTGTAAATACAGAAAAAACACTGAACAATACATTGCAGCACAAAGATGGGACTGTCACCTACTGGTCAACTATCACTTTCACTCCATCACTGAGACACCATAATGCCTCCTTAACCTGCACTGTGAATTATAAAACAAAGTCTTCTCAGAAAAGCATCATCTTATATATTGAATGTAAGTCTTCCTTTCATCACATTTTTATCAAACAACACCAGCAAAGCTCTTTTTCTCAACTACGTCTACATTTTGACCTTGTATATGGTCTCTACCTACAACTAGTGTTGACCTTGTATATGGTCTCTACCTACAACTAGTGTCTACAGCAGGTTGAACTTGGAAGACACAAGAGACTGCTCTTCTCCTCCAATCTACAAGTGGGAGCAAGAGTGTGTCTCTTAGTGATGAAAAATCTGAAGTTCAGTAATGAGTGGAGTGTCAGGAGGCCCGATGTGTGCTTTGTCTCCTGCCACTCTGGGGTCGGGGGGGGGGGGAAGCCTTCCTGGCTCCTACCACCCATTCACTAACACAGCAATGATTAACACAGTCAGTGAAGCAAGTCGCAGTTCTCGTAGTGTAGAAGCCTGAGGATTCAGATTTGCAAATGAGCCCTAATTACTATAGCAGATGGGACACAGGTTAGCAAAGCAACTTTTCATTCTTTGCTTCTTTTATCTTGCAGACCTAAACAAACCTGATATATTTCCTAAAAAGAAGTTGATCGTTGGTAATCAAGTGACACTGACTTGAACAACCTTTGGAAACTGTATGGAGACTCCAAGCATCACATGGGATGGAAATATAAACAAAACTCATGTAGGAAATTATCAGCTACTGAATTCAAGTAATAATGTCACCTTTTTATCCCACGTCGCTTTCACCCCATCACCGACAGACTATAATACCTTCCTAACCTGTGCAGTGACTTGTAAAGGAATCTCTACTAACCATAGCATCATCCTGGATGTGGAATGTAAGTCTCCTTTTCTTCTTGTTCATATAATGTGCAAAAGAAGTAGCTTCCAAAAGTGGGTGCAAATTGGGCACAATAAGTGGCAGAGTGATTATAATATGATATACCATTTATCACTCTCGACCAGGAAAATCCTTGTGTTAATATGTGTCCCTGTGAAAAACGGTCCAAATATTTAGTACTGTCTGCTTCCAGTCTCCCAGCCAGGCTTGAACTAGTCAAAAGCAAAATAATGACTAGTGATGGGCGAATTTATTCGCCAGGCGTGAATTTGCGGCGAATTTGCGCTGGCGCAGTTTCGCAAATTTTTCGCCGTTTCGCGAATTTCGCGCGAAATTTGCACATTTTTCGGCGAAGCGAAACAGCGCAAATTCGCCCATCACTAATAATGACCTTTGTCTCCTATTGGCTAGAGAATTCACTGCCACTCCCAGGGTCACTACAAAACCAGTACTGTAGGAATGGTTGGTTATGTTGAGGTCATTTTGTTCTGCCTGGTTAATTTAATTAAAGGTCAAATCAAGACTTATACAGTCTAATTGGTGATTAGCCATAAATACATAAATACATCCATGTAATCGGAAACATAAATTAGTTCCCGGTTTTTTAGAAACTCCATTTTGGAATGCAGAGACCGGTGAAAATTTAGGGCAAAGCAGGGCAGAAACATGGGAGTTTACATCTTTTTTTCTCTCTTTGCACCCTGCCCTCCACTGTATAAATGACTCTTATTGTACCCCACTGCCCCAAAAAAATAACAGCCATTTTAATCAGGTTTGTAATATTGTTCTACCTGTATATGTATCAAATTAGTGGCAATTCTGGAAAGCCATCATATTAATTTAGTGAATTAATTACCCCCTCTTGTAAAATATAAGGATATTATAAGTTTACCGAGGAGTTCCATTACCATTCGAGGTTGAAGGCTGTTTTTACACAGGTCATGGAACTCCGGGGTGACTTCTAATATCCTCATATTTTTCAACAGGGGGTACTTTATTTATTATAATACACAAGTTTCAGTGAGTCATGTGACAGGAATTACTTTATAATCTCTGAGTATAACTGATGACATCACTAAGCACTATTTATAAGGACATCATTTACAGGATATTCATGGCTCTTGTATACAGATGCAGCCACATTGGTTTGTCTGTTTGACACAGAATAACTAAACACAGATATCCCATTTATCTCATTTAACACAGAAAACTGCGTCACAACATCCCATCTAATTAAAGCATTCACTATTGTGAACAATGGTGCTTTGGTATGCTAATGAAAAGGTTAAATGCATTAAATGAGTTAAGATCACTTTAGATAGCACAGTTTCTTCAATTAACCCTGAGTCACGACGCATTTAACTCACAAATCTAAGTGGCTTCATCTGTATTATTATCCATTGAACACCACAACTTATATCATCATGTTCTTTTATAGATCCCAAGGAAACGTGTTTGGATTCAAAAGTGATTCCTGCAATGGTGGCCGGAAATATTCTTATTTTAACAGTGATGGGTCTGGGAAACCTCTGGTACGTTAAAAGGACCAAGAAAATGCAAAAGAAAGATAATACGGAAAGACAGACTAGAGGTGTTATTTAGAATTTTAAACATAAATAATATATTTTACACTTCTAAGAACAATATAAGATGATGTATGCCAGTAAGTGATTGCTCAGTAAGGCTGCAGTCTTATTGTTATTTTTTTGTTTGTTCTATTCAAGCCTTCTAGAATTCATCTTTCATTTTGTCTGCCACTAGTTGAGTACAACTCTACCAACCAGATAGCTTCTTATACCCCAAACTGGAGAGCTGTCGGAATAGGTTAAAAATTCAAACATAAAACAATTAATAAGGATAAATTATAATGGTCTTAAGACCATAGTCCACAGTGTTCTATGTTAGTTTAAAGGTGAAATTCCCAACTTTTAGGGGCATACTTTATGCTTTTTAAAACATTTACCAAAAAATCTGTGTAAAATAAACGGTGAACGCCATATTTGCCGTTGTTATTTTACGTTGCTTCCGGCAGAAGTCACTCAGGAAAGTGCAAATAAAAAATATACGCCATTTTTTTCACGTCGAAGCCTGGTGATATGTGGTGTATTATCCTGCTGATTTTTACACCACATAATAAATATTCCCTTTAGAGTTGGAGATTATAACAATAAATGGAGGAAGATAATTAGAATTCTAATACACACACAACAACATTTGCATGTAACTTTATAACAAAGGGCTGATTATTATTTGTTCCTTGGAACTATAGCAGGGTGAATGTTACCCCAATGTTTCTATATATCTGTAACCTTGTTATGAGCTTAGGGGGCCCAGTCTGAAGGCCAGTTAGGGTGAGATTTGGGGTGAGTGTTTATTTGTGCCCTGGGTACCCCTGGAACTATAGCAGGGTGAATGTTACCCCAATGTTTCTATATATCTGTAACCTTGTTATGAGCTAAGGACATTTATGGTTAGATTTACAGTGAGTGCAGGACTACCATTCAAACCATTTGATTTCTACCAAAGAGACTTTTGATGTTACTGAATATCTATATTAACCTATTCAATGATATATTATTCTTTGGAAAGAGCCTACCTTCTAGTGAAATATCAAATCTTAGAGTTATCCCAAAAAAAGACAAAGACTTATCCCTTCCCTCCTCCTATAGGCCTATTTCCTTGTTAAATCAAGATATCAAGATACTATCCAAGGTCCTTGCCAATAGGCTTTCTTTAATTCTTCCCTCTATAATATCCGAGGCCCAAAATGGTTTTATTAAGAATAGGTCAGGAGTAAAGAATATTAGGGCTCTGATCCATATCTTATACTTCGCCAAAAAACATAAAATCCCCAGTTCTATTTTTAATATTGATGCTGAAAAGGCATTTGATAATATTACCTGGGATCATCTATTTGTTTGCCTTAAGAAATTTGATATCACAGGCCCCTTTTTCCAACATATCAAATATCTTTACAAAAATCCCAGAACACAAATCATTTTGGGGGGAGCTAGGTCGCCACCTTTTGAAATATTTAAAGGGACAAGACAGGGCTGTCCTTTGTCGCCCCTTTTATTTAATATTGCTCTAGAACCGCTAATTCGTTTCCTTGATCAATCCAAGTCAATTTCGGGAATTACCATTAATAGAAGACATCTCAAGGTATTAGCCTTTGCCGACGACTTATTACTAATTTTAAAAAATCCTGAGTCCTCACTTAGGGGCATGTTTACTAACATTGGAGATAAATATCTGGAGAGATTTCTGGAGATGTTGCCCATAGCAACCAATCAGATCTTTGCTTTTGTTTTCTAACTTGGCTGTGGCTTAAATCTAATTGCTGATTGGTTGCCATGGGCAACATCTCCAGAAATCTCTCCAGATATTTATCTCCAATGTTAGTAAACATGCCCCTTAAGGTTGTTTTTGATTTATTCCGAGACTTTCAGTCCTTCTCTGGTTATAAAATTAATGTTGAGAAATCAGAAGTAATGAATATTTATGGTTCTTTTTCTAAATCTTTACTTAAGAAATTCCAATTTAAAAACCCAAAGAATCAGATCAAATATTTAGGATTAATAATTCCATCAGATCTAAATAATTTATATTCTTTGAATATCACTCCAGCCTGTCAAAAGGTTTTTTCCATGTGTGAAAAATGGGCTAATTCTCCCCTTAATATAAAGGGATGAGCACTCTTTTTTAAATCTTTGATATTTCCTAAGTTAATATATCCATTAATTAATCTCCCCTTGCTTATAAAACATTTTTATATTAAGAAACTTGACTCTGCCTTAAATAAATTTATTTGGAATGGTAAAAAGACAAAAATTGCACTTCATAAATTAAGAGCTCCAGTTAAACTAGGAGGGTTAAATCTTCCTAACTTTAGAGCTTTTACTTATCAGCCCTCACTAGATACTGTATTGAGTGGATCTCTCAAGGCAATAAATTTACCAACCCTGACATCGAGATCTTTCAAGAACCCTTCTTTGATATTTTATCTGTTTTACATAGCAAATGGGGAAATGTTCCTTGTGACTTTAAAAGGAATCCTCTTTATCGTGATTCTATTTTTGTGTGGTAACATTTATTCTCTCAACATGGGTATAGTTATACAGAAACCGCTTTCATGCCAGCAAAGCTCTTACTTAAACCCTCAGATTATCAAAAGTCTGATTCCTTTCTATTTTCTGCTAAGAGAAATTTACTAGTCTTAGTTAAAGACTTATTTGATCCACATAAGAAAACTTTATTGTCTTGGTCAAAACTCAAACATGAGTACAAGCTTAATGAATCTGATAGATATTATTACTTAGCTTGTCAATGCGGTCTTTCTCTACTGCATGATAAAAACAATTTGATTTTAGCTGACCACAAGCTAGCAGATGATTTGGCAGAATTTTTGGAACTCCCCTGTTTGATTTCAATTAACTCTTTATCTAAAAAATTTTGGAATATTTATGGTACAGACTCACATCCATTATCTAAATCGTCCATTAAATGGACTGAGTTTTTACAATGTCAAGTGTCTCCCTCAGATTTGGTGAAATCTATTAATACTTATAATAAATTAATTTTGGCAGAGAGTTGGAGAATACAACACTTTAAGCTTATTCATTTAGGATATGGGAAAATGTTTGCTAAAAGTACCTCTAATAGTCCTATATCATTTTGTCCTAAATGTGACGAGACTAATGTGTCAATTTTTCATTATTTATGGTCCTGTCCAAAAATTAACCTTTTTTGGAGGGAAGTTACTAATTTTTTGAATTCTAGACTGAATATAAAAATTAAACTATCTCCGTGTATTGTTGTACTGCATCTAGATATTAATATGCTTTCTGCAAATCCTAAGTCAAATATTATCTCCCATGAAAGTAGATTATTGACTTCCTTTTTTCTAGCTGCTTCTAGGAAAGCTTTATTTAATTTCTGGTTACAAAAGGAACCCCCCTCATTATCGGACATCATCTCTTATATGAATCAGCTTAGTTGGCAAGAAGCCTTAATAACTAAAACTAAAGGAAGTATTTCCAAAGATTCTTTTAGGCTGGTTTGGTCTCCTTATTTTGAAATCTGTAACTCCAATACTGGCGATCAAATAATGCACTTTCTTCAATAGTTAGATGACCTATCTGACACTCCAGATGATAAATGGGCTTTTTCTTTTTTTTATTACTTGTGCATCTACTGGCTTAGTTAATTTTTAGTTCGTTTTTTGTTATTTTTCATGAATGATATAGTTTTGATACTATCATGCCATTGTCTCCTTTGCAACATATTTTCTTCAGCTGCATAACATTTGTTGTCATTTTGATTTCATTTGTTTAATATGAAAATCAAATAAAATATTTTAAACAATGAATATCTATATCCATATATCTATATTTATATAGATCTATCTATATATCTATATCCCAATATCTATATTTGAAGGTGTAAGCCGTTACTTTTATTAGACTTCTCAAACTTTGGGCAGGTGCTGTAGAATTTTTATGTTCAGTATACAAATACAGCATTTCTAGCAATATTCTATTTTAGACTTTAGTTCCCCTTTAATAGTGAAAAGGCAGTGACTAGAGCAAACAGGCAGAGAAAAGAAGAATATTATAATTGGTCCCTTAGCTCAGACTGCTGACATCAAGGGCAGACTGATCATGTGCCGTAGTTTGGCAATACAAAAGATTGAGAGCTTCTGTGGGCATCTTCAGAGTCATTAATCTTCATTTCTATAGAACTTTGGCTGGTAGAAAAATCCAGAAAACATGGATGAACATTTCTAGTCATATTCTTTTTTAAGTTTTAGTCCTCCTTTAAAATGAAGCTCATCAGGGACCTATGAAGAGGTGAAATAACTTTTAATGTTAAACTAGGCAAGACAGCACTTTATTTACTTTTGTAGCAACTGAATGACGCTGACTACAGTTACACAGTTTATTATCCACAAACATCTAATTACAGGTGGTCTCCAACGAACTTCCATTTAATGCAACTTCATAATTAGCATGTATTTTATTTCTACCAAAAAGCGTAACCTTTGCCAATTTGTTCCCCATTTCTCCAACTTAGTAAAATTGCTCAGCAAACATCCTGCAAGGAACTTATAGTTTTAGGTATGTTTTTCAGCTGCTTCAGCCAAGCACTCAGGGGCCGATTCACTAACTTCGAGTGAAGGAGAAGTTTTTTTTGGCTACTTCGACCATCGAATGGGCTACTACGACCTTCGACTACGACTTCGACTTCGAATCGAAGGATTCGAACTAAAAATCGTTCGACTATTCGACCATTCGATAGCCGAATACTGTCTCTTTAAAAAAAACTTCGACCCCCTAATTCGCCATCTAAAAGCTACCGAAGTCAATGGGAAGGTCCCCATAGGCTTGCCTAACTTTTTTTGATCGAAGGATATTCCTTCGATCGTTGGATTTAAATCCTTCAAATCGTTTGATTCGAAGGATTTAATCGTTCGATCGAAGGAATTATCCTTCAATCGTTCGTTCGATCGAACTATCTGCGCTAAATCCTTCGACTTTGTTATTCGTAGTAGAAGGATTTTAATTCCTAGTCAAATATCGAGGGTTAATTAACCCTCGATATTCAACCCTTAGTGAATCAGCCCCTCAGTGTTCTTCAAGGGAGAGGCTCTGGCCTTGTTTTAGCCAAGTAAATAAAGACTTATTTTATTAGGAGACTGTGCTGTTGTCCAATGCTCTCTGCAAAGTTATAATTTTGCAAAGTTTAGTACTTACTATGCCCACCTCAGCATCATTTATGAACAAACTGACAGTAAATGTCCAAGGACAAACCCTTGCCAAACTCTACTACCAACACTGATATATTCACAGCTGAGTGGATGGGCACATTGGCTCTTGGCACAAGTAGTATTCAGACATATGAGAAGTGTGTATGCACACAAGTACCTGTAGCTGTGAAAGTACAATTGGATGAATCCAAAATGGGTAACCATGTCTTCCTTCTCCAAACTACTGAGTCACAATGCTTTCCCATTTGTTTTAATAAACAGTTTGATGCATAGGATTACTAAAGTATCTGGCGTTTAGAGACAAAAATTAAGTTAGCACATATAAATTGCCCTGGAGGTCAGTTGAAACACACATTTACTACATTTTTTGCAGTGTAAAAACACAAAAAGATACATTGACGCCCCAAAACCATATGTTTTTGGAAAGTACACATTCAGACGAATCCAATATGGTTAACCATATCTTTCCACTCAAAACTACTGAGTTGCAATACTGTCCCAAAATTGTTGGTTTTGATGAAATAGCTGAAAATCACCTCAAAGCTTCCACTTTATAGCATCTTATCTTCTTCACAGCAGAAGGTAACAAGAACTAACATCCTAAATATGAATGCCAGGGGTACACTAAACAATTTGATGCTCAATATACATATATTTACCAAATTATGTGATGTACAGATACCCCAAAATGCAAATAGTGCATATAAATTTTCACGGCTCACACTCTGGCTGCTGCAATATAAGCACCCTATATTTGTATTATGTACCATAAGACCCCCTAACAGTATGGATAACCTAGAAAACCATATATTCTCTGAGAATACACATTTTGACAAATCTAAAATGGGTAAATACATCTTTCTGCTGCAATCTACCAAGCTGCAAAGCTATGCTGAATGTAGTGGTTTTTATGACATTTATGACATTTGTTACAAACCTTGCATTGTACCCCATTACATGCTCAACAATTTGTAACATTATCAGCATAAAACATCCTAAATGTTAACGCCAGGGGTATACTGAACATGTTGTTGTCCAATATGCATAGATTTACCAAATTATGTGTAGTGATGGGTGAATTTGGGGCGTTTTGATTCGCCGAAAATTTTGCGGATTTCGTGCGCAATTCGCAAAATAGCGAAGAATTTGTGAAACGCCGTTTTTTTTTGACGCCTGCGAATTTTCACAGTGGTTTCGCAAATATATTCGCCTGCGGTGAGTCACGGGAATTCCCCGCAAATTCACGACTGCCGAATAAATTCGCCCATCACTAATTATGTGGTTTACAGAGGCACCTAAATTAAAATAACGCATATGAATTTTCACTGCAGACACTCTAGCTGCTGCAATATAAGCACCTGGTATGTGTTTATTATGTGCCATAAAACCCCCTAACAACATGGGGACCCTATAAAACCATATATTTTCAGAAAGAACACATTCTACAAATCCAAAATGGGTAATAAATCTTTCTATAGCAAACTACCAAACTGTAAAGCTTTGTTGAACATAGTGGTTTTTATGAAAAACTTGCTTGAAAGCCTGCATTTATTTTATTATATGCCCCACATTTCATAATGTATCAGCATAAAACATGCTAAATATGACCTCCAGGTGTGTACTGAACAGTTTGATGCCCAATATCCATAGATATCCCAAATTATGTGGAGCATAGAGAACCCTAAATGGATATATAGCAGACATACTGCCTTGCCAGAGTGTCTTCTTTCTTCATCCACCGAATCCAACAAGGAGAAGAAGTCGCATGCTGTCAGTAAGAATAGCCAGGCAGGAGAAATGGAGCACAGCAGGATCGATGGTCGTCCTGTCGCCTTTTCTGAAGAGGACAGTAAATGAGTTTCTGTAAGTTATTTCTTAATAAGGACTTTGTGATTTTAAAGTTTAATTTGTGTTGGTGTTTTTTTTTCGTTGTATAGTAACAAATTTAATTTTTTTTAAAATGTTGTTGTTACTGTACTGTTACTGTAACAAAGAACAGTGAGAAATGCAATAATAACATCACTAAAATCCAATAAAACCGCAAAAATCAATTCTTTTTTTTGCCTACTGAAATCAGCAGTCAGAATCACAGTTTGAATACTTTAGCTTGGCCAAATAGGTTTTATGGTCTGAAACAAGCGACCGACAGCAATGCAGAGCTGCAATAAAATGGCTAATAATGCAATGAAATGGCAAAACATGCACCGAAGTTACCAAAATTTAATATAATCACCAAAATAACATAGAAAATGTATTGCACAGCAGGGTTAGCAAATACATTATTCGCAATGGCAATAAAACATTTTCAGGCAAAAAAACAGATAGGGGCCGATTCACTTAGGGTCGAATTTCGAAGTTAAAAATACTTCGAAATTCGACCCTCGAATTGAAATCCTTCGACTTCGAATATCGAAGTCGAAGGATTTAGCGCACATCCTGCGATCGAACGATCGAAGGATTTTTCGTTCGATCGAACGATTAAATCCTTCGAATCGAACGATTCGAAGGATTTTAATCCAACGATCGAACGAAAATCCTTCGATCAAAAAATCACAGGCAAGCCTATGGGGACCTTCCCCATAGGCTAACATTGACTTCGGTAGCTTTTAGCTGCCGAAGTAGGGGGTCGAAGTTTTTTTTAAAGGGCAAGTACTTCGACTATCGAATGGTCGAATAGTCGAACGATTTTTACTTCGAATCCTTCGATTCGAAGTCGAAGGTCGTAGTCGAAGGTCGAAGTAGCCCATTCGATGGTCGAAGTACCCAAAAAATACTTCGAAATTCGAAGTATTTTTCATTCGAACCCTTCACTCGAGCTGAGTGAATCGGCCCCCTAATGTTATAAAAAAAAAAAAAAAAAAAAAAAAGCAACACGAGTACACTTGGCAAATTATGTGTTATATGCGAGCGTGGTTGTGTGTGTGACCCTCCCAATCCTCAAAAATGTATTTGTGTGTATGTAAGTGTGAATGTGTGTATTAATGTAAAAGATTCTGTGCATTTGTGTGTATAACACTAACTAACACTAACCTGAATAGAGAATGAAAATCTAGCTGGGGGAGCTGGAGGTCGTCCCCACGAGACATTTGATACAAACCTTGCATTGTACCCCATTATATGCTCAACAATTCGTAAAATTATCAGCATAAAACATCCTAAATGTTAATGCCAGGGGTATACTGAACATGTTGTTGCCCAATATGCATAGATTTACCAAATTATGTGTAGTGATGGGTGAATTTGGGGCGTTTTGATTCGCCGAAAATTTTGCGGATTTTGTGCGAAATTCGCAAAATAGCGAAGAATTTGTGAAACGCCGTTTTTTTTTTTACGCCGGCGAATTTTCACAGTGGTTTCGCAAATATATTCGCCTGCGGTGAGTCACGGGAATTCCCCGCAAAATCACGCCTGCCGAATAAATTCGCCCATCACTAATTATGTGGTTTACAGAGGCACCTAAATTAAAATAACGCATATGAATTTTCACGGCAGACACTCTTGCTGCTGCAATATAAGCACCTGGTATGTGTTTATTATGTGCCATAAAACCCCCTAACAACATGGGGACCCTATAAAACCATATATTTTCAGAAAGAACGCATTCTACAAATCCAAAATGGGTAATAAATCTTTCTATAGCAAACTACCAAACTGTAAAGCTTTGTTGAACATAGTGTTTTTTATGAAAAACTTGCTTGAAAGCTTGCATTTATTTTATTATATGCCCCACATTTCATAATGTATCAGCATAAAACATGCTAAATATGACCTCCAGGGGTGTACTGAACAGTTTGATGCCCAATATCCATAGATATCCCAAATTATGTGGAGCATAGAGAACCCCAAATGGATATATAGCAGACATACTGCCTTGCCAGAGTGTCTTCTTTCTTCATCCACCGAATCCAACAAGGAGAAGAAGTCGCATGCTGTCAGTAAGAATAGCCAGGCAGGAGAAATGGAGCACAGCAGGATCGATGGTCGTCCTGTCGCCTTTTCTGAAGAGGACAGTAAATGAGTTTCTGTAAGTTATTTCTTAATAAGGACTTTGTGATTTTAAAGTTTAATTTGTGTTGGTGTTTTTTTTTCGTTGTATAGTAACAAATTTAATTTTTTTTAAAATGTTGATGTTACTGTACTGTTACTGTAACAAAGAACAGTGAGAAATGCAATAATAACATCACTAAAATCCAATAAAACCACAAAAATCAATTCTTTTTTTTGCCTACTGAAATCAGCAGTCAGAATCACAGTTTGAATACTTTAGCTTGGCCAAATAGGTTACGCTCTCCCACGGTCTGTCCGACTTTCTCCCAACCTTTCTGCTCTCAAAAAATCTCTGAAAACGCACTTCTTTCGAGAAGCCTATCCTCACTCTGCTTAACTACCAAACGCAACACCACATACAGTACCACATTTCTCACCCACTTACTTCGATCTTGCCCACTCCCACACCTTGTGTATTACCCCCTTCCCTTTAGACTGTATGCCTATGCATAGGGCCTTCCTCACCTTTTTGTACCTGTATTGATTGTGACGTTTGTTACTCCATATATTCTATATATGTAATTCGTGTGATGTAGTTGTATAATCACATTTACTTTACAGTGCTACGCAATATGTTGGCGCTATAGAAATACATGTTAATAATAATAATAATAATAATGGTCTGAAACAAGCGACCGACAGCAATGCAGAGCTGCAATAAAATGGCTAATAATGCAATGAAATGGCAAAACATGCACCGAAGTTACCAAAATGTAATATAATCACCAAAATAACATAGAAAATGTATTGCACAGTAGGGTTAGCAAATACATTATTCGCAATGGCAATAAAACATTTTCAGGCAAAAAAACAGATGATGTTATAAAAAAAAAAAAAAAAGCAACACGAGTACACTTGGCAAATTATGTGTTATATGCGAGCGTGGTTGTGTGTGTTACCCTCCCAATCCTCAAAAATGTATTTGTGTGTATGTAAGTGTGAATGTGTGTATTAATGTAAAAGATTCTGTGCATTTGTGTGTATAACACTAACTAACTCTAACCTGAATAGAGAATGAAAATCTGGCTGGGGGAGCTGGAGGTCGTCCCCACGAGAAGAGGGTAGCCTTTGCCCAGAATTCATTGAGGGGCAGTGTTAGGGGTCCAGGCAGGGATTTCGGCAGCAGGACACCTAGAATTCACGTGCCTGCTGCTGCCTTTGGGCCCCTGGGTGATCGCGCCCCAGGGGCCACTGGATCCCCCAATCTGCTTGTTGCCTAGGGGCAGGAGAACGAGCAGGGACAGAGCGAGTGGCTCCTCACCCCAGAAGTCTTGCAGATCGTAGAATCTATGTTTTGTGACATTTAGGTACTTTTATCCATAGAACATAGATTCTGCAATTTGTGGCACTAAAAGGATTAATGTTTAATGTTTACTTTTTTCTGTTTATTGTTTACTATATTTTTATTTTGGATATTTGAGCGAACTGTGTACTGCATAGTCTGTATAACAGTTTTTCTTTTGCTTGAACTTGGACATGTTTCAATTTTACTTTGCTGTTATATAAAAGTCTTTTTCTTTGCTCGAAAATTTCAACAAAAAGACTTGAAAAGAAAGAAAGAATAGGAAGCCTTCACTTTTTGTAATGGACAGTTATATTTAACCCAAATAAAAGGTAGAACTCTGGCTCTTGAGCAGTTAGGAGACAACAATTACATTTGTTTGTCTGTAGTAGATTCTTAAATAATTTAAATAAATCAGTGTTAGTTAGTTGCCCTGTAACATTTTTACTGCCTAACATAGTACACCAACTTTACCTGCAATTATAGTGTTAGTGATAAATTCATTATCTGAAGGTTTTTACTGTATCTAGCCACTCACTATCACTAAGGCTAGTCCTGTTAGTTTTCTACCCATGCAGTAGCATAGTATTTAGACTTAGACATGCAACACCCATTATAGCTGAGATATATCATTTCCTTGTTGCAGCCCTAACATATGTTTATGTTAACAGTGTAATGACAGCACTGACCTAGAGAAACGACCACAGCTTTGTTGAACATAGAGTTTTTTATGAAAAACTTGCTTGAAAGCTTGCATTTATTTTATTATATGCCCCACATTTCATAATGTATCAGCATAAAACATGCTAAATATGACCTCCAGGGGTGTACTGAACAGTTTGATGCCCAATATCCATAGATATCCCAAATTATGTGGAGCATAGAGAACCCCAAATGGATATATAGCAGACATACTGCCTTGCCAGAGTGTCTTCTTTCTTCATCCACCGAATCCAACAAGGAGAAGAAGTCGCATGCTGTCAGTAAGAATAGCCAGGCAGGAGAAATGGAGCACAGCAGGATCGATGGTCGTCCTGTCGCCTTTTCTGAAGAGGACAGTAAATGAGTTTCTGTAAGTTATTTCTTAATAAGGACTTTGTGATTTTAAAGTTTAATTTGTGTTGGTGTTTTTTTTTCGTTGTATAGTAACAAATTTAATTTTTTTTAAAATGTTGATGTTACTGTACTGTTACTGTAACAAAGAACAGTGAGAAATGCAATAATAACATCACTAAAATCCAATAAAACCACAAAAATCAATTCTTTTTTTTGCCTACTGAAATCAGCAGTCAGAATCACAGTTTGAATATTTTAGCTTGGCCAAATAGGTTTTATGGTCTGAAACAAGCGACCGACAGCAATGCAGAGCTGCAATAAAATGGCTAATAATGCAATGAAATGGCAAAACATGCACCGAAGTTACCAAAATGTAATATAATCACCAAAATAAAATAGAAAATGTATTGCACAGTAGGGTTAGCAAATACATTATTCGCAATGGCAATAAAACATTTTCAGGCAAAAAAACAGATGATGTTATAAAAAAAAAAAAAAAAGCAACACGAGTACACTTGGCAAATTATGTGTTATATGCGAGCGTGGTTGTGTGTGTTACCCTCCCAATCCTCAAAAATGTATTTGTGTGTATGTAAGTGTGAATGTGTATATTAATGTAAAAGATTCTGTGCATTTGTGTGTATAACACTAACTAACACTAACCTGAATAGAGAATGAAAATCTGGCTGGGGGAGCTGGAGGTCGTCCCCACGAGAAGAGGGTAGCCTTTGCCCAGAATTCATTGAGGGGCAGTGTTAGGGATCCAGGCAGGGATTTCAGCAGCAGGACACCTAGAATTCACGTGCCTGCTGCTGACTTTGGGCCCCTGGGTGATCGCCCCAGGGGCCACTGGATCCCCCAATCTGTTTGTTGCCTAGGGGCAGGAGAACGAGCAGGGACAGACCGAGTGGCTCCTCACCCAGAAGTCTTGCAGATCGCAGAATCTATGTTTTGTGACATTTAGGTACTTTTATCCATAGAACATAGATTCTGCAATTTGTGGCACTAAAAGGATTAATGTTTAAAGTTTACTTTTTTCTGTTTATTGTTTACCATATTTTTATTTTGGATATTTGAGCAAACTGTGTACTGCATAGTCTGTATAACAGTTTTTCTTTTGCTTGAACTTGGACATGTTTCAATTTTACTTTGCTGTTATATAAAAGTCTTTTTCTTTGCTCAAAAATTTCGACAAAAAGACTTGAAAAGAAAGAAAGAATAGGAAGCCTTCACTTTTTGTAATGGACAGTTATATTTAACCCAAATAAAAGGTAGAACTCTGGCTCTTGAGCAGTTAGGAGACAACAATTACATTTGTTTGTCTGTAGTAGATTCTTAAATAATTTAAATAAATCAGTGTTAGTTAGTTGCCCTGTAACATTTTTACTGCCTAACATAGTACACCAACTTTACCTGCAATTATAGTGTTAGTGATAAATTCATTATCTGAAGGTTTTTACTGTATCTAGCCACTCACTACCACTAAGGCTAGTCCTGTTAGTTTTCTACCCATGCAGTAGCATAGTATTTAGACTTAGACATGCAACACCCATTATAGCTGAGATATATCATTTCCTTGTTGCAGCCCTAACATATGTTTATGTTAACAGTGTAATGACAGCACTGACCTAGAGAAACGACCACATGAGAAAAAAAATACTCAAGGGTGTAGCACATATTTAAATAAATGATGGGAAGGGCTTGTAGCAAGTATCTGTGCATTTCTCAAATATGAAACAGAAGAAAACAGCTGTCCGTTAACTGTAAGTCTATATTTTATTGTTGATAGACGTGTGCATGAGGCAGGATATGTGGGGGATAAGGTTCTGCTTTGAGGTGACTTCCAGAAATTTCATAAAAGCAGTTAGCTTGGCAGTTTCGTACAGGTATGGGACCTGTTATCCAGAATGCTCAGGACCTGGGGTTTTCCAGATAATGGATATTTCCGTAATTTGGATCTTCATACCTTAAGTCTACTAAAAAAATTATATAAACATTAAGTAAACCCAATAGGCTGGTTTTTGCTTCCAATAAAGATTAATTATATCTTAGTTTGGATCAAGAACATAGTACTGTTTTATTATTATTATTATTATTATTATTATTATTATATTGAACAAGAAAGGGTCTCACACCTGTAGTAGAAAGATATATTTACCCATTTTGGTTTTATCAGAACTTTAATAGTATCCAAAAATATGTTTCATGGGGTCCACTTACATTTAGCATTTCTTACGATACCAAGCTTTTATCAAGCCTATACTAAACAACCTTATTTTATATTGAGGAGAGGGCTTATGGAATTCTTAGGGTCGAGACTTGCCCAATGGAAACAAGTTCGGCAGTGATATATAAATTATATATACCTATCCTAATGCTTCAGTTGAGCCTAATTGATTTCATGCAGTAAGTAAGAAGTTATTCTGGCTATAGAACATCAGGCTTCTTTCTGGAAAGTCCCAAAAGTAGCGAATAGACACAAGGTCAGCATAATATTTCTGCTAATTGTTAATCTGATAAGTATTCCCTTGTGAAAAAGAGAAGTGTTGAATACCAGCCCCTTGCAAATGTATTTAGCCTTGCAACTGTTGATTTCCCAGATACATTAACCAATCATAAAAATTATACTTGTATATATTAATCAGGATCCAATGAAATGTTAAGCTAATGTATGTAATTAAAATATGTTGATGATGTTTGTGTAAGGGTATAAGTTATGATTTTTATCTGGAGTTGCTGAACGCTATGTTAGTATTCTGAGCTTTTTGTACTGAAACAATAAACTTCCTTCTCTGATTGATCATTTTTTTTTTGATAGATTCTTTATTTTTCAAATTTAAAGAAGAAAAGGAAGAGGGAGGGGGTACAAAAAATAAAAAGAAGGGGAAAGGTAGTGGCGAGGGGGACATAGAAAATGGGAGAAGTTATGTGCATTTACAATATCCATTCCGACTTTGAGTTGTATATAACATGGTGAAGGAAGCAATGTACATCCATTTTCATTTTAATGATATTTTGTTAAATTCCCTTAACATATACAACTGTCATTTAGTAAGCATCGTTATACAGAGTTTAGTAGAGTAGTATCAGATCACATTTCGCCAACTATGGCCTTGCTATGAAAGGGTTCAATTAACCAATTAGCCCTTAAGCTTTATTAGTTCGAGTATATCTTAACCAAGGCCTCCAGATGTCCCAGTATCGGTCACTTTCATTATTCGCTATATATGCTATTTCCTCTAGTTTGCGGGTGTCTTCAACTTTTTTAAACCAATCTATAAATGTGGGAGGATTAGGGGATTTTCATTTACACGGGATAAGGGTCTTTGCTGCCTGAATTAGATGGAGGAAGAGTCGGTCTTTGATTATCTTTTTGGAATTCATGTCTAGGTGAAACAGTAGAAGTGTTGGTTCTAGCTGACGTATGTTAATCTTAGTAAGCGTACTGATAACTTTGCAAATCTCTTTCCAGTACTCCTTTAGTTTCGGACACTAAATCCAGATATGAATATAGGTCCCTCTCTCCAAATTACATCTCCAACATACATCGTTACATTTAGAATATATTTGGTGTAGAATACCACCTCGTGATCAGTTTAAACATGGTTTCTCTGGTCCTGGATGCTATAGAACTTTTATGAACCGCTTTAAATATTTTATCCCAATCTTTATCTGTCAACACTATTCCAACATCTTTTTCCCAGTTCTTTATGCATGGAGCTTGGGGGAGGTCCCTGGCATGAGTTATCAACTTGTATATGAGAGAGAGTGGTCTTTTAAGTGGCTGTTTGCCTTCCATGATGATCTCCCATGACGTGGGTTTTCTCCCCCACCCTGTTTGGGTTATTAGATATTAGATAATGTGATAGCTGGTTAAACACCACAAATCCCTTGAGTGTTTACCCCATTTTTTTTGTATCTTTGATAGGGATAATCTAGTTCCTTTCCTATAAAATTCTCTCAATGTAGTAGGAGTGTTATCAGATGAACTCCATGGTGCAAAGCAACTTTTGTCTAGACTCTGAGGAAATTCTGGGTTGAAATTCAAAGGTTGGAGTATATAAGGTTTAGGTGAGAGCCCAAGAGTGTCTCTAGCTTGAAACCAAATATCTAATATAGGATTGATAGTGGGATGATTTCGGATATATGTCATAGCAGTTTTTCTCTGAACCCAAAGAAGATTTTCTAGTGGTATTTTTATATTAGCTTTTTCAATAGCCATCCACGCTTTTTCCTCTTTTGAGTTATACCAGTCCAAGACCCATGCCAGATGTATTGCTTTTTAGTACATAAGCAAATCAGGGATGGCCAGACCTCCCTTGTCTTTTGGACGTATCAAGTTATTGTATTAAATATGGGAGTTTTATCCTTCCATATAAACCGAGATATCAAAGATTTGACTGACGAGAAAAAGGCTCTCGGTATGTTAATTGGGAGCACCTGGAGTGGGTATAGAATTTTTGGCATAAGCATCATTTTTACAGCTTGAATCCTACCGAACCAGGATAACCTCAGTTTCTTCCAATTCTCTATCTTAAGTTCCAGAGCTTTCAATAATGGGATGAAGTTTTCCTGGTAAAGTAAGTGTAAGTTAGATGGGATTTTAACTCTTAGATACTTAATAGCTTTATTGGTCCACCTAAAGGGAAAATTCAGTTCAGTAATGTTTGCATATCGGCTGAAAGATTAATATTCATGGCTTCTGATTTGCTAAAGTTAATATTAAAATTTGAGAGTTTTCCAAACAATTGAAACAGTGACATCACATTGGGTAAAGTGATAATCGGCTTAGTTATAAAGAATAGGAGATCATCCGCAAATGCAGCTACTTTCTACTCCTTTTTATTAACCATGAGCCCGGAGATATCCGGGATGTTCCTAAAATGTTCCAGTACTAACACAAATAAAAGTGGGGAGAGTGGGCATCCCTGTCTGGTACCATTGGTTATTTCTAATTTGGGGGACAGTATACCATTTACTCTGTTTCTGGCAGTGGGGGATTTATATAATGCTAGTATTCTATTTTTCATATTACCTCCAAATCCAAAACCTGTTAGGGTGGCTTCCAAGAAAGGCCAGGAGACTCTATCGAAAGCCTTTTCCGCATCTGTTGTGAGAATAAGAGAAGGTATGTTCTTTTTCTTTGCATAATGTATCAATGAGATCACCTTAGTTGTTTTCTTTCCCTTCTCTTTTAGGAACAACGCCTGATTGGTCAGGATAGATAAGTCGGGGGAAGTATTGTTTTAATCTTTCTGCTTTCATTTTTGCATATATTTTGAGATCAATATTGATCAGGGATATTGGACGGTAGCTTGCACACTTTGTCAGTTTTTGGGATGACTGTTATATGCACCTCAGTAGCCTGTGGGTGGAAGCCCTTGATTGAGCATTATTGGGGGTCTCCAGCTTTCGTGTTTTTAAGGTAAATCACAAATGGACATCTCAGAATAGATCTGCCTCACAGAATGAGACACAACTCCCATGTTCCTCTATAAAACCGCAATACACATGTAAAAACAAAGATAACTGCAACTGTTACTGGTGGAGTGCAACAAACTATTCCTGTGCGTATTATCTGTATTGTGTATCTACCTTCAGTTGAAACTCACCTTTCTTAGTGGTTATATCAAGAAAATGAATTTTTTCATGTGTTAAGATGAAAGAATAGCTGACACTGTTTTGTATAAGACAGGATGGAATACCAGTAAAGTATTCAAACGCCCTCCCCAAGGCATAATAATATAATGTGTGTAATGATAATATAAATAACAATACACAAATGTGCATTCAAAGTAATCCATAGAAATGTTATTATGTAGGGGCTACAGTGGTGCTCATGGCCGTTCCCTGCAACTGTTGATAGAAACAGTCCCCAAACATAAATTCCATTTCTTGAAGAATGGCATTAGTCACTTTGAACTGACTAGACCTGTAGCAAACTTTGCACCTTTTATAGCCTACTCCCATTAGTTTGTAAGCTCCACTGGGGCAACGTAAAGTGCTGCACGGTGTGTCAGCATGGATAAAAATTAAGGCAATTAATTTATTCTTATTATTCATTTTAAATTCATTCATTTTATATTATTCATTTAATTTAAAATGCTTTGGTTTAAATTTACATATTGTAATCTTTTATAGGTAAGAGAGTCTGGCACAGAGCCAATGGAATTGACTGTCAGGATGAGCTTCAGTAGATTTTGGTTCCTTTGTCAATATCCCACAGTTCTACTCTTTCTGCTGTCCCTACATTGGGAAGGTGAGTATGTGACACTGTTATTTCCATTAAAACTGCCTGTCACATATACGATACTTCCAGCCGCACGCAACTTTAGGAGTCACTCACTAAGTCTCTCACCCACCTTGCACACAGGTTAGACTAACACAAAAGCACCCCAAGCACCAACCAACACCCACAAAACTCATTCGCTGCCACCATCTATCATTCACAGGCGATAGAAACCTAATGTGACTATTTCCCTGTTCTCTCTAACAGGTAATAATTCACAATACACCAATGCATTAAACACTCTCCCACTATAGTCAGTTAATTCCTACTGATTCAACAAGTACTTCAGCATGCAGAGGGTTAAGGCTCACAGTTAAACTCTTTCAGGCTAGGTTCATTTAGAGCACCAAAGACAATCTTATTAAATTCTCTTTAATAGGGATGGGCGAATTTTTTCACCTCGTTTCGCCAAAAAAATGACGCCCATAGACTTGTATGGCGACGTGCGTCCAAAAAAAAGACGCGCGACAAAATAATTTCGCCGCGCGACAACATTTTTTTGACGCCCATAGACTTTAATGGGCGTCTGTGACATTTCGCCGGCGCCGAATTTTTGGCGAAACGAAACGGGTCAAATTCGCCCATCCCTACTCTTTAATATTATAAAAAGTATAACAGTGCAATATACAGAAATATGTTACAAAAAGAGACATACAATTCAATAATACAATTACAGTTTATAAAATAAAAGGGAAAACATGGAAAACCTGTACTTAACTCCAAAGATATAGATATAGGTGAAAGAGGTACGTACTAGGCGCCCCCACTTTGTTGTGTCCTAGGCACGCGCCTCTTCTGCCTGCTCCTAGTTCCAGCCCAGCTGTCTGTATTGTACAGGCTGTGCATGGGCAGGTGCATCAGGTCCCCCTTTTCTGGTGCATACATGATATTTTGGTGTGATGAAATCTTGACTTAATAACAGTTTCCACAAAGTAGTACCTTCTTGTATGCTCTAATTGTGGCTTCCAAAAGAATGAAGAAAAACAAGATTTACATCATTTATATAGTGCAAGTAAAATTTGAAAATGAATCCCAGGCTGGGATTCTACGAAGCAATTCTTATGGCTGTACAACTACCCGTGGCCTTAAAAAAATGCGATGGTGAATTGTGTAGGAAATAGAGTACTATCAGTAAATAAAAATGTCTATATAGCGCCAAAATAAAAGTGTAAACTAAAGCAATTTACTTGCATAGTTAAAGTGATACCTTCTGGAATCAGAAGGTATTTACTTGTCTCATGCCATACACACAGCACTGCCTAGATACCAAAAATGAGAGTTTTGATTCTCCCATAAGGCATCATGGGCAGAGATATTCAAATCACTTCTTTGTGTCCCTTTGGCCAACTATGCATCCAAACCGCTGGTTTATAGCACAGATACAGCCTAATGGTTCAGAGCCATATATCCAAACTTGTGACAGCCTGTTTCAATCTTGTTAGATCTCATCAGTGCAAGATATTGGAACATGACTTCTGAGAGGTAAGGCTTGTAGAGTAGCAAAATGGGGAACCAAATCTGATTATTGCGAGAAGGGCTGAAAGGAGCCAAAAAGCCCTTAGCTAGCAAAATGATGCCCGAATTTGCTGGCGATCTCAGCAAATTGAAAACGTCCAAATTGCTCAATTTTTTTTGTGAAAAGGTTCGAATTGCTCGATTTTTTAGTGAAAGGGTTAGAATTTCATTATTTTTTTGTAAAAACGTTCAAATTGTTCTATTTTTTTTTGTGAAAACTGTAGAATTTCAAGATTTTTTCTTGAACTTTCCGATTTCACGGGTTTTCACGAGTTTTTCGCCTTTTCGCAAATTTTGCGGGAAATTAGCAAATTTTTCGGCGAAGCGAAATGGGAGAGATTCGCCAATCACTAGCCAATAGCTATGTGATTGACTATCTCTGCCAAGGACTTGCCTCATGAGGGACAGAGAGAGAAATTTGATTGAGGAAAGGGAAGAACTGGGAGCTGCACAGGGTAGGGGCGTACTGTAACTAGTGAAAGCAGACCCTGTTGCTGCAGGGGGTTCAGGAGGTTTAAGGGGCCCATGAGGCCCTAATCAATGAGTAATTTTAATATGTTTTGTTAAAGGAGGACAACCTCTGGATATTTGGGCCCTACCATTATTTTGCTATGGGACGAGTAACATCTAGTTACTCCACTGGCACAGGCAGTGTATCATTTCCTTTCTCTGTGCATCTCCCATAACAGTCTGCTTCCCATTTATTTGAAAATGAAACACCTTGGGAAAAGTATTATTATTTGGATTCCCACCACATGAAAACACGCGGTATAATGCACAATGGAGTACCTGATGTGTTTGTTCTAAAGCCAGTGGAGTAAATAATCTAAACCGTACAGAATCAGAACATGTATGGGTAAAATATGAACATATATTTTTTCCCCCACAGGCATGAACTGTGAGCAACATCCTGGGTTTCACATAGATGGACCAGAGTGGGTGACAGTGCAGAGGGGACTCTGTGTGCTCATCCCCTGTAACTTTACTGTTGGTCCTGGTTATAACTTAACCAAAGATGCCATTGGAATCTGGTATAAAGGATATAATGGACATCCAAATGGCCCCGTTGCAGCTTCTACTGACTCCTCTCAGTTCCCTGATACAAGAAACGGGCGCTTTATATTCACTGGGAAAGTGAGTGCAGGAGACTGTTCCTTCTCTATCAGTGACGCACAACCAGGAGACATTGACCAGTACCAGTTCAGACTTGAGGATAGAGATTCTTTAAAATATAACTATTACCGTATCCAACCAATTGTATCTGTAACAGGTGAGTGTAAATAAAAATATTATAAACCCAGAAATGCCCTAGATCTGATTAAATAAGCATCTATATACTGTACAGTATGTGGTGCTGTTCTGCTGATGATTATTTTAAAGCTTCTACGAAAATGTTGGTATAGATTAGTGATGGGCGAATTTATTTGCCAGGCGCGAATTTGCGGCGAATTTGCGCGATTCGCCATCAGCGAATAAATTCGCGAAACGCCCGCGAAAATTCGCGGAAAAAATTCGCCGGCGTCAAAATTTTTTTTTTCGAAAAAAACGGACGCCGGCGCAAAAAACGGGCGCCGGCGTCGAAAAAACGGGCGCCGGCGTCAAAAACGGGCGCTGGCGTCAAAAACGAGACGCCGGCGTGATTTCGCAAATTTTTCGCCGTTTCGCGAATTTCGCGATTTTTCGGCGAAGCAAAACTGCACAAATTCGCCCATCACTAGTATAGATCTTTATTTTTGAAATCCAATTTTGAAATTCATTGAATATATTGTTCCATACAATAAGAACCAAGTGCATAGCATGACAGTTTAGTGATTCCAGTAATGTCTTTTTAGGTCATCTCATTTACCAACCGGTGTACAGATTCTGGGTTTTTCTTGAGTCCTTTACATATACTTGCTATTGCTGTGCAGAAGAGGAGAAGAATAGGGGGATGGGGAAGGGGCAGGTGTAACACTTTGGCTCAAGTACCGAAAGCTTTGTGTCAGTCAGGGGGTAAGAAAGGGGATGTGCTCATAATCTGGGTAAGGAAAGTGAACTATGAATGTAGCATTCATAGCCGGACACTAAAGGGGTTATTTATCAAAGTCCGAATTTATTTCAATAATTTGTTGAAAAAACTCTGACCAAAACCGCATGGGTTTTTTTCGGCTTATTTATGATTACACTTTCCCGAAAAATTTGTTTGCGGAAAAAAAACGGAGAAAAATCGGGAAAAATACAAGTTTTATGAATTTTTCGGAATTTCCAACCAAAAACTCCAATTTTTTGGAATTTTTGCCCGAAAACCCAGAAAATTTTGGATTATTGCACAAAAACCCAGCTCAGAATAAAAAAATCTTTGGGATTTCTCCCATTGACTTAGATGCAACCTCGGCAGGTCTAAGATGCTGGATTTTCAGATTCTGACTTTTTTCATCCTTGGGGTATAATAAATTACCAAAAAAATTGTGTTTTTTCAAAATTCCGATTTTATCAGATTTTCGGCATTGAGAGTGTAGTAAATAACCCCCCTAAAGTTAGTACATTGCTGACATAAGTATAATTCTTCAGTTTTGCTGTTTTTACAAGTATATGATAACATGGAACAGAATTTCAGGAGACAAGGTTTTGTGCCATTTACTGTGACTCTTAGGGGATTATTGACTAAACTCTGAATGCCAAAAACCCACACTCTACTACAGTCAGTGCAGACCTTCTAACTGGATTTTTTAGATGTGCCTGCAATTTTTCATATGATCTGGTAACCTAAATCTATTGTGTACTTGGCTTCAGCTGTCGTTCTGCATAACTTTGATTTTCCCAATGTCAGATTGGTAAAACCATCTCTTCACTAAATGGCCCCAGTTAGTGTTCTCTTCCTCTCTCCTCTCCTTCACCTGTAAAATCCCAGCTGATGTCCAAAAGCAACTGTTGGGCCCACCTCCTATATGCCCTTTCTTTTCATCTTTAAAGGATTTGTAAAACCAGCTGTAATGCTGTACCACAGTGGCCCCTAGTTTTCTATAGAAATTTTCAAAAATGTATTATAATTATAGACGGGAGGAAATTCATCAATAAGGATCCTACTGATAAAAAACATCATTATAAATCAAACAAACTGACCAAAAAGAATGCTGATTCCCAGCACCATGTCAGGCATCTTGCTGCTATCTTACATATTGAGATAATAATGGCAATTTTTCGTGATGATATTACACTGGAAGCAGGCCCGGATTTGCGGCAAGGCCGCATAGGCCCGGGCCTAGGGCGACAAAAAATAGGGGCGGCATGCCGCCCAGCCACATTATGGGGACGTTCGCGTCCCCATTCAACTACACCAGCTGCGCCGGCGTTTTTTTGCCGGTGCGCTGGGAAGGCGGGTGCTAGGACCGCTTGGCCGACTGGTCCGACCGCACGGCCTAGGGGCAGCCGGGGACGAAATCCGGCCCTGACTGGAAGCAGACATTGGGAGAAAGGACAGACTTGCTCAGTGCTTAAAGATTTCAGGTCCAGTTACAGGAACAAAGAGCATAAAACCAGACTGATACAGATTTTGATATTTCTCATTGGAGGATTATTTGCATTCTAAAGCAGTCCTTGGCTGTGCAGCGTTGGGGAAAAGTTTAATTGTGCAAAATTGCTTAAATGATACAAACCTAATGTTGCTGGACTACAGCTCCCAGCATGCCTCAGCTTCATGGTTACATTATTCTGGGATTTGTAGTGCAGCAAAAAGTCTGGTTGAACAGTGGGGGTGCACTAGGGTTTACTAACCCTTTATTTCTCTGTCATGGCAAAGCCGTCTAGCATAGAACTGCTCCTGACCAATTGAGTTTATAAGGTCTTGAGGATAACCTCTGCACTGTTGTCCCTGTTGCCTCCTTAATGGGGCAACTGCTGATCAACTCTGGCTGATTACCACATCTGGTCTATCCCGCCGACCTGCACCTTCTGGACCTCATCAGTGGAAGCATTCCCTTTTTATGGTCCCAGTGAGTCCATATTAAATGTTTGCCAGAGCAAAGAAGCACTTTCCCTACTATAGGTTCAGTGTCTCAGGACTGTCCCTTCTTCAAAGAACTTTCTAGGAAATTCCTTCCAGGACCCAAACTTAATGGATTTTTGTCCTAAGTGTGATCAATGCCAAATAAGCAAATTAGAATTGTTAAATTATTTTCATTATTTGCAATGCATCTGCAATACCACAAGACACAGTCCCCAAGTTAGTTTTTTTTGTTAAAAATGTTTTAATATTCAGCATAAATCTTGCAGACCTGAAAGAACCTGATATATCTCCCACCAAGAATCTGATCGCTGGTGAAGAAGTGACTGTGACTTGCACGGCTCCTACACACTGTCCTGGGCTCTCTCCAACCTTCACATGGGAAGGAAGTGTAAATACAGAACATACACAGAATAATACATTGATGCACCAAGATGGGACTGTCACCTACTGGTCAACTATCACTTTCACTCCATCACCAAGTGACCATAATTCCTCGTTAACCTGTACTGTGACTTATAAAAGTTGGTCTACTAAAGCTAGCATCACCTTAATTGTTGATGGTGAGTTTTTTAAATTGAGTTAAAGCAATGCAAAATGTATTAATATTTTTTTCAATACAGAAACCTATGTAACCATGTTCTTCTTTAGATCCCAAGGAAACGTGTTTCGATTCAAAACTGATTCCCGCGATGGTGGCTGGAAATATTTTTATTTTAACACTGATGGGCCTGGGATTCCTCTGGCTCTTCAAAAGGACCAGGAAAACGCAAGAAAAAGGTAATGTGGAAAGACAGAATGGGGTAATTATTTAGCATTTTAAACATAAATAAAATAATATTTATACTTTAAAAAATACAAGGTAATAACTGATAAACTTTTAAAGGGACTGTAAAGGCGAAAATATATTTGTGACTAGTTCCATAAATAGCATTTTAGGCAAAATTGAAATGTTTCTAATGCATTATTATAATTCATTTGTTTTAGTTTTTATGATGAGCCGCAGTTCCTTACACCTCTGACTTCTCCATCTAGTCACTGCCTCACTGACTATTCACTATTATGCATGGATATAAGCCAACCAATCACTAGCCTGTCTGCTTTACATGAAGCTGTGGCCCTTTGGTCATGAAGATTTGGTGTAATCTAGTGATGGGCAAATTTATTCGCTGGGCATGGATTCACAGCTAATTTTCGTGTTTCGCCACCCGCAAATGTTTTCACAAAACTGCGAGACAAATGTGGAAGCAAAGAAATTGCCTCTACAAAAAAAAAAATTGTCGAGCATCATAAATTGCGTTCGCATAAAAAATTGACGCACATAAAAATTATTCAGACGCCCATTGACTTGGCAATGCATTTGGATGAAAAAGTCACACGTGTAAAAATCGTTGCTCGTGTAAAAATTTTGCACATCAAAATAATTTTGATTCCCATTGACTTCACTGCTTTTCACAATTTTTTTCCAGTTCCACAGATTCACCCATCACTAGCGTAAACCCATATGTGGGGACGCAAGGAAACAATGTAATTTTCCTCTATATCTTATAATAAGCAGACTGCTAAAAAAAAAATGTGACTTCCTCTGCCCATGCTATCCTGAATCCAATTGACAATCACATTGATATGGGTAGTCATTTATGCAAATAAAGCTCTTTAGACATGAAATAACAACTAGGGCTTTGTATGGTGGGATCTTAGTTCAAACAACGGGGCTCGTTTATCAACACTGAGCAAATTTGCCTATGGGCAGTTACCTATAGCAACTAATGAGTGATTTGCTTTTTAAAGCCAGCTACAAGTAGCACAATGAATGCAGCAATCTGATTGGTTGTCATGGGTAAACTCAGGTTGACAACAAACCATACTGAAGTTTTCATCAAGCACAAAACAAAAGTTCACACTGCCGTCACAGGGCAGTTTTTCTCTGGAATTCTTTTCAGCACGGGGCCAACTTTTTTCTCCCCTCACCAGTTGTGACAAGATTGCACCTAAACCAACATCTAAAACATCAGCTTCTAAAACAAACCTTTGAAATCCACAGTCACCAACACTTGATGCTGTTTTCAAGTCTTGGAATGCCTTTTATGGCTCAGCACCCCGCTTAATAATTGTGGAAACTTTCTTTTTTGTCAGGTTTGTTAAAGGGGCAGCCATGGTAGCAAAATTTGGAAAAAAACTCGGAAAAAATAGTCCACCATACCAAGAAAAGTATGGATTTGCTTTTTAGTGAGACATGGGGGACCAGTCTTTGATTTCCCCCACCTTTTTTACTTGAGGTTTTATAACACCCCCCCCCCCAAAGTATAACCAAGATAACAGGCTTCTTCCAGGCTTATAGAACATTTCTTGGGGCTCACTGTTAGGCCTGCCTAACTAATGGAATTTAGCACAGCCTGTACTCTGGGAAGGTAAATTTGCCAACCTCTACTTAAAATCACCAAGTCATCAAAATAAACAGATGTGTAGGGCTGATGAGGACTACGAATGTGGTCCATCACCATTTGGATTGTCACTGAGACTCCTTGAGACTAAATGGCATTCAAATATAATGGAAGAGCCTCTGCCGAGTATAAAATAGTATTTCTGTCAACAGTACCTGCCAATACCCCCTAGTCAGGTCAAGAGTTGTTATGTATCTAGCAGGACCTAGCTGTTCTATTAACTAGTCGACCCTTGACATGGGGAAAACATCAAATTTTAAAACTTCATTTACCTTATGGAAGTCATTGTAGAATCGGAAAGAATCAGAAATTCCCTGCACATGACATTTCAATAAGGAAAGGAACATCATAGTGCAATGCATTGTGGGGTATGTAGTTCCTGCATGCTGTCTGTAAGTTGTGGAGAAGTTGTTATAGTTTGTAACATCAGTGTTTAGTCCCTCCTTCCTTGCCAGGATTTCAAATGATGCAGAAAGAGAAGAAATGTCCCCAATGTCCACCTGGTCCCCAAAGTCCTTGCCACAGGAGACCCATGGGGTGATGACTATAAAGTAACTCTCATCATCATCTACTGTATAACCTTCTTTAATAAATTACCCAAGTTTTTGGAGGCAGTTTTTCTTAAAGGGACCACCTCAGGGTACCGGGTAGCATAATCTAGGTCTAACAGGATATACTGATGCCCCCCCTGATGTTACCAGAGGCCCTACTATGTTCATTGCAATTCTTTCAAATGAGACTTCAATGATAGGCAATGGCACTAGAGGGCTACGCAAGTGAGGCACTGGGGCAGACACCACCACCACCACCACTCAATGCCAGGTTTCTGTGGTTCACTTTTAACTAAATGAACATTTTCCCAGGCCCCTCATCCAGGATGTTCCAAATTTAACCAGAGAGACCTCCAAATCTGACATGTCAGGTGCTTTGAAGGGCTCTGCAACCTGCTAACACATCTAGTGGAAAATGTATCTGCCTCAAGTGTGGTCACCCATACCGTAACTACTTCAGACTCTGGTTCATATGGCATGGGGGAACCCTTTCCCAGACCCCTGGGAGGGAACTTCTTTTTTCCCAGAGCTTCCAAAATAGTGTAAAATCTCATCCAAAGATAAAACTATGCAACAAGACAGGGGAGACACCCATTTCATGTCAGACAGTATTGTTTGTCTTTTTAAATGTAAATTTGTGGGGGATTGCTCATAGCAGTGGTCAGGGGTCAGGTAACTCAGTTCCAGAGATGAGACAGGTGAATTGGGGTTACATAGTTACATAGTTAAAATTGGGTTGAAAAAAGACAAAGTCATCCATACACACACCCCTCCCTACTCTCACATAAATTCTATATACCCATACCTATACTTACTATAGAGTTTAGTATCACAATAGCCTTTGATATTATGTCTGTCCAAAAAATCATCCCAGCCATTCTTATAGTCATTAACTGAATCAGCCATCACAAAGCCAATACCTCAGCCTGGGTGACATATATCTGCCATTATACACACAATTCCCACTGGGACAACACTTTTTGTCACAATATATAAAGTATTCTTACCGTTAGCACTAGATCACTAGATACTGATCAGTACTTGCAATCACAAATGCAATAAATTTGTGCTTTGGTTCTCACACTGTTTCTTTTCTTTGACATTGCAGCCAGGATTGAAGACTGCCCTGATAAGGATGTATTAGCCGAAGGTATGATAGACTCATATAACAAGACAATGAGGAAAGATGATTAAAGGGGTTGTTCACCTTCTAACACTTGGGGGCACATTTCTAAGCTCGAGCGAAGGATTCGAATGAAAAAAACTTCGAATATCGAAGTATTTTTTTGGGTACTTCGACCATCGAATAGGCTACTACGACCGACTTCGACTTTGATTCGAACAATTCGGAGTAAAAATCGTTCGACTATTTGACCATTCGATAGTAGAAGTACTCTCTCTTTAAAAAAAACTTTGACTACCTACTTCGGCAGTTTAAACCTACCGAGGTACAATGTTAGCCTATGGGGACCTTCCCCATCAGTTTTCTAAGCTTTTTTTGATCGAAGTAAAATCCTTCGATCGATCGATTAAAATCCTTCGAATTGTTCGGTTAGAAGGATTTTATCGCTCAATCGAACGATTTTTACTTCGATCTTCGATCGATCGTAGTATTTGCGCAAAATCCTTCGAATTCGATATTCGAATTCTAAGGATTTTACGTCGAGGGTCTAATTCGAGGGTTTATTAACCCTCGATATTCGACCTTTAGTAAATGTGCCCCTTGGTTTTAGGTAGTTCACCAGAAATAAAGACTTTTTTCAATCTCTTTCTATTTTCTATTTGCAACTGTTTTTCTAATATTTAAATGTAAAGGTTCATATTTTACCTTCTTATGTCTTTCTGAAGCAGCTCTGGAAGGGGGGTTTATCTTTTTAGTTTTTTTAATTCAGATTTTTATTCAGCAGCTCTCCAGTTTTTAGCAATCTGGTTCCTAGTGTCCAAATTATCCTATCAACTATGCACTGGCTTGAATAAGATATTGGAATATGAATAGGAGTGGGTATGGATAGAAAGATAAGTAATAAAAAGTAGGAATAACAATATATCTGCAGCCTTACAGAGCATTTGTTTTTTAGATGGGGTTGTACATTTGAGTTTGTTTTGGCTGGTAATTCCAGTAGGGGACCAGTAGTATAGAGGGAAAATCCCTTGTGTATTAGTTAGAGCCCAAGTTTAGCAAGGGTTTTATTTTGTTTTGTTTTGAACCCATTTGATCACAGTTAAAGGGATACTGTCATGGGAAAAAATTTTTTTTTCAAAATGAATCAGTTAATAGTGCTGCTCCAACAGAATTCTGCACTGAAATCCATTTCTCAAAAGAAAAAACTGATTTTTTTATATATTTAATTTTGAAATCTGACATGGGGCTAGACATATTGTCAATTTCCCAGCTGCCCCAAGTCATGTGACTTGTGCTCTGATAAACTTCAATCACTCTTTACTGCTGTACTGCAAGTTGGAGTGATATCACCCCCCCCCTTTTCCCCCCCAGCAGCCAAACAAAAGAACAATAGGAAGGTCACCAGATAGCAGCTCCCTAACACAAGATAACAGCTGCCTGGTAGCTCTAAGAACAACACTCAATAGTAAAAACCCATGTCTCACTGAGACACATTCAGTTACATTGAGAAGGAAAAACAGCAGCCTGCCAGAAAGCATTTCTCTCCTAAAGAGCAGGCACAAGTCACATGACCAGGGGCAGCTGGGAAATTGACAAAATGTCTAGCCCCATTTCAGATTTCAAAATTGAATATAAAAAAATCTGTTTGCTCTTTTGAGAAATGGATTTCAGTGCACAATTCTGCTTGAGCAGCACTATTAACTGATTCATTTTGAAAACTTTTTTTTTCCCATGACAGTATCCCTTTAACAATAAATTAATATTACCCTTTTAAAGAACTGTCTGTTCATCTGATCCTGCTCACACATAATAAAATTGAACGTGAACTACCATTTTAAACTTTAGACTTCAATTTTGGAAAAACTGTAAAAAAAAATTAAAAACTGAAAGTAATTAAAAAAAAGTCTTTATTTTGGTGAACAATCTGAACTTAAAAAAAAAAAAAAAAAAGGGTTTGAAAGGTGAACAACCGCTTTAAGAAATAAATAGTTAAATACATATTGCTTGGCTTGATCAATATATGATATGGAAAACATACTATTAACATATATTAGAAATGAATTTGCAATGATACTATGCTATATAGAATTATTTACTTTAGCAGTGGAATCTCCCATAAACTACAGTAATAAAGCACCATCTAATAATATTACACCATAATCATTCTAGGGTTTTAAGGGAGCATGCAGTTATAGTTATAGTGGCTATACAGTTGTCAGATCAATTATTTCATCTCAGCCAGGAAACTATAGACTGGTAATTCTGATGTTTGTAAGGGAAAAGCTTTTTAAAATCACAATTTTTTTTTGCCACCATGGTTTTATGCAATCTTAAAGGATTTATTATTAGGTTAACATTTTGTATGAGTGGCCTAACTCTCTTCACTCTTCGTAATTTAAAGGAAAACTAAACCCCCCCATAAGAAACGCTCATACCAAGTACCCTAGATAGGCCCCCACCCTGCTTCTCCCTAGCATAGTTCATTACCACTAAAAGTGTCCCGAATAAATTTCTCACATATCGGTGCATCGAAGCTTATGGGTGCCATCTTCCAGCTCTTCAGTCTTCATCTATAAGGGAGCGCCGTATTGGCGCATGTTCAGTCTTCCATTTCGCAGTAACTGTGCATGTGACAAAAGTGCTGTGAATTGCTGAAGTAAGGAAAACAACCTGAAGAAGATCCATAAAATGGCGCCCATGAGCTCTGTTGTGCTAACTCTGCATTGATACGAGAACAATTTATTCGGGATGAACTATGCAGGGGGAAGCAGGGTCGGGGGATTATCTAGGGTAGTAGGTAGGAGCTTTTCTTATAGGGGAGGTTTAGTTCTCCTTTAAAACAATCTATTATCATTCTGCTCACACCTCTTATAGTTCATCTTCCAGTTTGCCTTTCAAACTGCTCCCTGTTGGTATTGAAGTGGAACCCTGACAAGCAGATAGCGTCTGTTATTTCAGACTGGAGAGCTGTAGAAGCTATATTGTTCACAAATGAAGACGACTGGCCAAGATCATGACCTTTGGGCAGGGTGTTTTATTTAGACATTAAAATGCTTCAAAAAGACAATTTATTTTATAAAAGTGTTATTAAAGCATTTGAATGTTTTTGTGTTATTGTAGCAATTTATATTATACAGGTATGGGATCCATTATCCAGAAGCCCATTATCCAGAAACCTCCAAATTATGGCAGGGCTATCTCCTATACAATCAATAATTTTAATCAAATAATTCAAATATTTCAAAATCATTTGCTTTTTCTCTCTAATAATAAAACAACCATGAACTTGATCCCAAATAAAATATAATATAAATAAAAAACTAGTCTATTAGGGTTCATTAATGTTAAAAATATTTTTTTTAGCAGACTTAAGGTATGGAAATCCAGATTACAGAGAGACCCAGGTCCTGAGCATTGACAGGTCCCATACCTGTATAAATAAAATGCCACTGCCTAGCACTACTGTTATATAGAAATATACAAAACCCTACTTGCCATCTCCTTTGTTCCATAGCTGCTTTCTGCCTGTCTCTCTTTTCAATTGATTTTTTTGTCTTCTTTTTTTATATTGCTCATCACAAGCCCATTTGTATTTTCACCCATTTTTACTTCCTTATAAATTCTTCCAAATACTTCCGCTTTCCCAGGAGTGCTTTCCTTTTCTCATTCTTTTCTGCTCATTTTCTTATGTTTGTTCCCATTTCTTATTTTATAATCTCTTCCTTGCTTTCCCTTTTAAATGTTTTCTTTTTTTACCACTCTGCATCTTCTTCCATTCTACTTTTTCTCTCCTCTGTCGCACCCATTGCATCCTTCATTTTGACCACTCATCTTCCCAGATGTGTGGAAAGTGCTTTAAAAAATGTTATTATGTTATATGCCAGTCAGTGCAGGTGTATCATGCTAAGATTACTTATTCTAAAGCTTGGTATAAGCTTAGGGCTGGGGTCCCCATTTTTTTACCATAAGCCACAATCAAATGTATGGTTGGGGAGCAACACACGCATAAACAAAGTCCCTGAGCATGCCAAATAAGGGCTGCATTTTCTCCTGTATACTGTCAATCTAAGTCACCTGGCAACCTACAAGAGGCTCTGTTTGGCAGCACACATTTGGCAGCCTAGAATTCAAAAATAAGCCCCTGCTTAGAAGTGACTAAGAGCAACATCCATGGGGTTGGTGAACAACTGGTTGGGGATCATTGAGCTTTGTGTAGCCTCAGATACACATTGAACCTCAAAGATGCGTCAATGCAAATATGTATTAAAAATCACAAAATTTGCCCAAGAGCATTAACCCATAGCAACCATCAAGATGTTTGCTTTTAAATAGGTGAACAATAGATACTACCTGCTAATTGGTTACGAGAGGTGCAGCACACTTTTACCCCAAAAAAGTTTAAAACTATTTAGTCTCATTTAGAATTCATATCTGTTCCCTGTAAGTAAACAGACCCATAAGAATGTAGATAATAAAGCCTCAGCAACTGTATTCTAATTTAAGGAGGAACAAGAGTCTGTCCAAACGAGGAAGAGTCTATATATCAGGTAAGTATCTTAGTATTTTTTTGTATGGCTCAGTGTCTCAATATATTCTTTAGTTGTAGATAGTGATGGGCGAATTTATTTGCTAGGTGCAAATTCATGGCGAATTCCCACGATTCGGCGCTGGCGAATAAATTTGCCAAAAAAACGGATGCCAGCGTAAAAAAAAACGGTCGTCGGCGACGTTTCACAAATTTTTACCCATTTTGCGAATTTCGCGGGAAATTCTTGAATTTTTCGGCGAAGTGAAACGCCCCAAATTCGCCCATCACTAGTTGTAGATGTTGAACAAGCTCTTAATAAAGTGGTGATCTGCGGCAGCTGGGCAAACCATCTGAGATAATTTCTACCTCCTAGAAACTGAGACAAGAGGATTGAAGGGAACAAAAGTAAAGTCTAGGAGAAAGGGTTAGCAAAGAAGATAACGAAAAGTTGAAGACCAAAAACGGGAGAGATTGAAAAGATCATAAAGAGAAGGAGGGCTAGCATTAAGAGTGGAAAAGGAGACACATTGGTCCACCATGTTTGCGCAACACATATTTATGCAAATGGTTGCATTGCCCATATTCTTTCCTGAACGCTGAAATATGTGCCCGTTTTTCCATTTTGTTGCGAATTAGAATTACGCAAAAATATTTGTAAATGAGATGGGTGTTTGCGAAAATAGCACTCATGCTAATTTGAATTCTCAATTTGCAAATATATATTTTTCAAATGTGAGTGTGTGCATAAATATTCACAATTTGAGATTATACCATATAAGAGCCACCTAGTTGCAAAAAGTATTTGGCCCTTCAGAACAGAACACAACGACCTGCTTTTCAGCTCTCTAACTCTGAGCGAGTCAGCGACTTTAAGGGGGGCCACATAAATGTTCAGTGAGTTTGCAATTGATTCTTAGTGTAGGGATGTGAAAATCTTAGACACCCTTACACTTTATTGACAGGCACATCTCTAGCTATTTGGAGACCTAAATGGGTCCTAAAACACAGTTGGGAGGGGTACTGTGCCAGAGTATAAAAGGTTTAGGAGCCATGTGCTCTGGGTCCATTGCTTTAGCCCAACCAAGCAGGCTGGAAGGGAATGGGTAGTGCTGACCCTAGAGCCCAGTGTCCTAGTAAGTAGATAGTTATACTTTTCCATAGATCACTCTAGGAGTGATAGAGAGGTTAACTAGTTGAGCAGCTCAAGGCTCCTACGAGGAGATTAGTGGGATTAAGATCCCCGGGTAATACTGACCCAGAGAGGGACTAAAGTGTTGAGATTAGGGATGATAGGTTTCCCCTAAGAGTAACCAGGAGTTCCTGCGTACTGAAGATATATTGATACCCACACCTGCTGCAACTACTCTCTGCTGCTATTCCCTAGCCTGTGGGGATTCAGCCTATGCGTGCTGTGAGTATAAACTCCTTTATGGCTGCTGTGGTATTTGATGCTCCATCGTGGATAATTGTACTGATCATCTTCATGCTCTATTGTTCAATAAATATTCTTTTGGTTTACGGTTAAAGAACTACTGGCGCCCATCATTGTGCTACTGCACCGAGTTACAGTTGCATTACACCCTTCCTCCACCTTGTTGCGAGGGCTTGCCCCTGAGAAAGAGAGATCATCTGTGGTGAGAGCCCACAAAGGAAAGTAGCTATAACTGCTAAACCAGAAGCGGTTTACTATAGCGCTACATTTTGGCGCCCAACGTGGGGCTCAGAGGGTTAACTGTAACCATTAACTGCTATACTGCACGCAGCCTAGTGTGACAGGCGCTGCGTGTGCGGACTCAGTAGGAAAAAGGCACCTTACTGCGGGGAAAGTCTGTAGTTCTTATTCCCTCAGTGCTGCCATACTGATTCCCGTGAGAAGTGTATTGTTTGCTTGGTTCTGTCCTTATTAAACATTATGGCTCCCCTATCTGAAGCTGCAATGTGGGATTGGTCCCTGGATATGGGAGCGGATCCTGAATACACATTTATGGTAGATGATGTACCTGAGAAATGTCCCATAGACGTTGTGAATCAATCGCTAATGGGAAATTCTATATTTGATGCGTTTGCTTATGTAGCTAGAGAACCCTCAGACAAGAAGGGATTTGTTCGGCTCTTATATTGGGTTCCTGCAGTGCCCCAGAAAAGCACATGGCCTTCTAGAGTCTATCCGATGGGAGTACAGAAGGAAGGGTGCCCTTGTCGGTACCAGAGCCCGCCAACACTCCCTCCATTTGGGTTTCAGCTAGCTCCTTTTAGTGACTGTGTAACTGACTCTTTTAACTGCTCGAGTTTATTGGGAGAACAAGAGGGCTGCAGTACTAAAGTGTCTGATGATTATGAGATTAATGTGTTTACCCCTGGGCTTAATCCGTTCCTAGCTGATGATGTCAAGGACTGTAGTGACAGTTTGCCCGTTGAGGAATGTCCTAATATTGCACAGGAAAGAGACCCGTTGGTGGATAGCTGTCTCGCTACACCGCCACCTATTCCCCCTCGCACAGGAAAAGTGGCTGTTAAGAAATTCTCTGCTGCGCCACACCCTGTGTCCTTGACCTGCCCAGAAGGGGTTAAGTTGGAAAGCCCGCGAAGAAGTAAGGGGCGTGCTTATTCACCTCTAAGAGGTGTTACTGAGGAGATGTCGCGACGTCCTAATTTAAAAGATAGCTTGGCTGGCATATCCTGTTTGCCGTTCATGCTGCTAGAATCTTCGGAGCTAGTAGACCGAGACCCGAATTCTGTTATGGAGCCGATTTCCGAACCTGTTGTTCCGGAGCTGCCCATGGAGCCTTTGCCTCGTCAAGCGAGAGCTGATTCCGTTCCTGTCCGGGTGGACGCTGAGTGGCAGTATATATACCAAGGAACCTTTACCCCAAGTGAATGGGGAACAATGATTCCGGCCTGTGGGGTGTGCGACTTGGAAGCACCCAACGCCTTGGAAGATCCGGAGAGTGTTTGTTTCCAGTGTGAAGCTCATCTGTGGATGGGACCATTCAAGCGGGCTGATCAACCCCCCTTGGTGGACCGAATACGGGACAAGGTGAGCGGCAAAACTATTCTCATTTATAACGAGATAGAGGGTGCCCCCGGGGTGTCAGCGGCTGCGGGCCCCATATCTGGAGTCGCACCCAAGCTTATCTCTGACTCCGCTCCAGAGCCTGTCCCTACACCGGTCCCTGAGCCTGCTATGGACTTTGTTTCTATGCCCGAGTCTGTCTCAGTGTCTGCAACAGTGCCGGCCTTAAAACTCAGTGAGGTTAAGTTCATGTGCGATTGTGTCTCGCAGACTGATTTGATCCTACCAGGGGAAGAGGAACTTGTGACCGCCGCTGCGGGTCATGAAAGAGTGCCGTCCGGCTGGGCGGCTGATGTGACTTCTACTACCCCCTTGCTAAAGTCCGAGGGTGAACAAAATATTTTGGCGTGTCCTGCGCCTTTGCCTTTTAAAGCGTCTTCCCCCGTTTCAGATGTACCAGGGGGAGACTTGGATCCCTTACTAACAGTTGAGGACCCTGACTGTTGGGTCCCCGGCACACTCCAAGAGAACTTTCCAGAAGGGGTGTGGCGCGTGTTAGAGCCTGATGTTTCGTGGGAGGTGAATTCAAATCCTGAATTGCTCCATGCCTCAGAAGAGGAGAATGTTGGAACTGATCAGGAGCCTCTTGTGACGATTTGTCCCAAAGGTGATCCTTTGCCCCGCAAAGTATTGCTCAGTGGCATGGGACCTCATGGGGATTTAACAGTGACTGTCTATACAGCCCTAGCTGTTCCTGCACCACTTCCAGTCCTTAGTTCTGATGTGGACTGGAGGAAGTTTTCTTTTGGCAGGTTGGGGACTATTGCTCCTGTTGCCCCAACCATTCGAGATCCTCCCAGACTGGAGGATGAGGAGGACCTGTTAGAAAAGTTGATCTTTGCCAGTGTGGACAGTGATGGAGATTCCACATTGGACCTTCCGGCTCAGGTCAGATGTCAGAGCCGACGATCTGTGGCTAGTGAGCCAACAAAGAATGTGTGCCCCAAGGTGACCGTGTTTCAAACTCCTAGTGAGCCAGGAGAGAGCACTCACGTGTCGGAGCTGTACCATCACGAGTGGGGTAAGATATCCCTAGAGAGGGAGAAAGGATTGGTTGCTACCATTCCTGTTGTTGCTGATGACTCCATCCTCAAAAGAGCCCCTGGATGGGAAGAATATGAAGAGGAAACTCCCGAAGCCGTGTCTGAGCCAACACCTTCTATAGAGAGACCTTCCAGCTTCACTGCACCTCCCATCATTGGCCCTGAGGAGGAAAAAGATTTTTGGGTGCTGCCAGGACGGGCAGACCCCAATGTATTCACCTCTGTATCCAGAGTACAGAGGGTGATAAATTTTCATGTTCATAGAACTTGGGGATATTTCATGCCCTATGCACCACTGTGGGTGTACGAGAAGGTGGCGGCATCTTATGAAAATTGGCTCATAGATGAGATTCTTCGCAAAGAAAAGATGCACCACAGTTGCCTTACCAATCCTGACAAAGTGAGGAGAGAGCAGGATTGGCAGTACCTGCGTTCCATAGAAAGGGAATGGTGGTATGGCCGCACCATTCTAAAGAATGCCGTGAAAAGCTGTGGCAAGTATAACCCCACCAAGTACTTCAACTTGGAAGTCTATTTGGGAGATGGACAGTGGGTGGACAAACCCCATCCCAAATACTACATCCCCTATGAAGATACCAAGGCAAGATTTCTTCACATGATTTAATCTGCTGGTGGGTGGGTGTTTATTTCTTGGTTCCACTGCTGATACTCCATTGGGAGTTTGTTTGTAGCTATTTTTGAGCTATCTGCCTATTTCTCTGTCCTTTCAAAGTGACTGAACTTTCTACAAGGGAGGATTGTTTTTCATTTTACTCCAGTTGGAGTTAGGCCCCTGGACTGTTTTTGTTAATACCTGCCCGTTGGTAGGTTCATCCAATTTCTTCTAAGTGCATTTTCGAAGAGGATTGTGGGTTCGACTGTTGATGGACTAGAATACTGATTGTGTTTGAACTGCAGTATTTCTAACTTGTGTTCTGTTACAGGTGTACTAATAAAAGTTTACCTGTTCATGAATGAAACTGTGCTATTGATATGTTTTCTTTCAGTTATGCCATTGTACCTGGGTTTACTCAGGAGAGTTACCCTGAAGAGGTTATAAGGTAATGGTATAGTAATGCAATGTGTTCTTTGAAAAGGTTTCTTGCATGATGTGCCCTAACTGCTATATTTTCAGTATTGATTCTTTGAAGGTTTCTTGCCGGGACGGAAGGAATTTACCAGGGGGAGAATGTAGGGATGTGAAAATCTTAGACACCCTTACACTTTATTGACAGGCACATCTATAGCTATTTGGAGACCTAAATGGGTCCTAAAACACAGTTGGGAGGGGTACTGTGCCAGAGTATAAAAGGTTTAGGAGCCATGTGCTCTGGGTCCATTGCTTTAGCCCAACCAAGCAGGCTGGAAGGGAATGGGTAGTGCTGACCCTAGAGCCCAGTGTCCTAGTAAGTAGATAGTTATACTTTTCCATAGATCACTCTAGGAGTGATAGAGAGGTTAACTAGTTGAGCAGCTCAAGGCTCCTACGAGGAGATTAGTGGGATTAAGATCCCCGGGTAATACTGACCCAGAGAGGGACTAAAGTGTTGAGATTAGGGATGATAGGTTTCCCCTAAGAGTAACCAGGAGTTCCTGCGTACTGAAGATATATTGATACCCACACCTGCTGCAACTACTCTCTGCTGCTATTCCCTAGCCTGTGGGGATTCAGCCTATGCGTGCTGTGAGTATAAACTCCTTTATGGCTGCTGTGGTATTTGATGCTCCATCGTGGATAATTGTACTGATCATCTTCATGCTCTATTGTTCAATAAATATTCTTTTGGTTTACGGTTAAAGAACTACTGGCGCCCATCATTGTGCTACTGCACCGAGTTACAGTTGCATTACACCCTTCCTCCACCTTGTTGCGAGGGCTTGCCCCTGAGAAAGAGAGATCATCTGTGGTGAGAGCCCACAAAGGAAAGTAGCTATAACTGCTAAACCAGAAGCGGTTTACTATAGCGCTACATTAGCATATAGCTCAGATTCAAAAGCAAATAGGTATGACCCATGTGGCCCTCCCCCTCAAGTCTCTGATTGCTTACTGCCTGGTAACCAATCAGTGGAAACCAAGAGATGTGCAAAGCAGGAAGTAGTGTTCAGGCTATTATGTTACACATCCAGTCACTTCAGTCTTTATACATTATATTTTTGGCTAATTAACTATATTAGAAATGTTTTATTTTGCACAACCTATCTATTTACACAGTTTTTATTTTTATACTGAACTGTTCCTTTAATATATATTTATAAAGTATAGACTTTCTGGTTGCCATATTGCAGCTCACTCTTTACCATCTCTCCGTCTCTTTTTAGAACTTCTGAGTTGGCACACACAATATGAACAGCGCAGTGAATGTACTAAACATCGAGAACTTGCTGAATGGACTATGCCCTCCTTAGTTGTTACATTGCTTTACTTAGAGAATTAATTCTTCATTATTAATTCTACAGCAATTTTGTTTTCTATCATTTAGTATAACAGTCAGCTACATTCTTTTTTCTTCATGCCAATATATGCACCTCTGTTATATTTTCTAAGCTTGATATGCTCAAGTTGGATCTGTTAGTTACTGTATATACTGGGGCTGGTCTACTAACACAATGGCTAAATTGCAACAGTGCAGTAACTAATAGCAATTAATCACATATTTACTTTTTCCAATTGCTCATTTCTTGTGCTTGGTAACTGCACCAGTATAGTGTAGAGCACTCATTCATAAATCAGCACTATTTCATTATTATAGTTCTTAGGGACAGAGTTATCAAAATGTGAGAATAGAGCTTAAAGGGATCCTGTTATCGGAAAACATGTTTTTTTCAAAACACATCAGTTAATAGTGCTACTCCAGAAGAATGCTGAACTGAAATCCATTTCTCAAAAGAGCAAACAGATTTTTTTATATTCAATTTTGAAATTTGACATGGGGCTAGACATTTTGTCAATTTCCTAGCTGCCCCTGGTCATGTGACTTGTGCCTGCACTTTCTGGCAGACTGCTGTTTTTCCTTCTCAATGTAACTGAAGGTGTCCCAGTGGGACATGGGTTTTTACTATTGAGTGTTGTTCTTAGATCTACCAGGCAGCTGTTATCTTGTGTTAGGGAGCTGCTATCTGGTTACCTTCCCATGTTCTTTTATTTGGCTGCTGGGGGGAAAAGGGAGGGGGGTGATATCACTCCAACTTGCAGTACAGCAGTAAAGAGTAATTGAAGTTTATCAGAGCACAAGTCACATGACTTGAGGCAGCTGGGAAATTGACAATATGTCTAGCCCCAAGTCAGATTTCAAAACTGAATATAAAAAAATCAGTTTGCTCTTTTGAGAAATGGATTTCAGTGCAGAATTCTGCTGGAGCAGCACTATTAACTGATTCATTTTGAAAAATGTTTTTTTTTCCCATGACAGTATCCCTTTAATAAATAAAAACTCACCCGTGTTCTATTCATTCCAATGGGATTTTTAGAACTGTATTTGTCAAATGGTTCTAACTTTCACCCACTGATAACAATCTAATCATAAAAGTATCATATTGATAAATCTGCCCTTTAATATTACGTTATGGAAGTTGTTGGTGCATAATGATGTATAAATTCATCTGGAACTTTGCAAAGCCTGGTTATTTGCTCATCTGAACTTTAAGTGACCTATTTATTAAACTCGTTTTTTTCTGGTCAAGTTTTTAAAGGGGAAAAAACTCAAAATGTTGGAAAAAAACCTTCATATTTTTATGCTCCAAAGTTCCTAAAAATGAAAATCCAAAAAATACTCCAGCTGTCGAAATAATGCAATAAGTCAATGGCTGATGTCCTTTTAGCAACTAGAACATGTTTTTTATCTTCAGGATTCTCAGCAGTTTGAAATGTTTGCATTGTATTCCGTTTAATAAGCCGATAAATTCAATTTGTCTTGGCAACAATTTGTTAAACTAGAGTTTTGAGTCGCACAATTCGAAACTGAAGCATGATTTTGTCACAATGTTTTTTACACTTTTTTCCGAGAAGAATTATTGGTAAATTAAGGGGATTCAGGTTTGGGAGTTTGATCAAAGTGAAGTTTTAGTATAAGTTTAGTTTAGAAACAACCTGTGCATTTGTTTGATGCTGTAAAGTTTAATAAACTGATCTTGTCTACATTTATTCATCTGTATTTGAAGTTTAGAGCATTTCTTTGGATAATATAGTTAATGCAATAAAGACAATTTGCAGTTGGGCACATGGACATCAGGGAGAAACTGGAGTAAAATATGAGTACACAATATGAAATTAATTAATATATAAATAATTAATAAATTAAGTGCAATGCTTTTTACATAAAAAAATTGGAATAATACAATGACACTAAGGGGCAGATTTACTAAGCTCGAGTGAATTCAAATGCAATTATATTGGAATTTCGAAATCAGTTTTATGGTACTTCGACCATCGAATTGGTCAAATTTGATCTAATTCGATCGAATCGAATGACTCGAACTTTCGAAGTAAAAATCGTTTGACTATTCGACCATTCGATAATCAAAGTACTCTCGCTTTAAAAAAAACGTCGACTTCATACTTCGCCACTTTAAACCTACCAAAGTGCAATGTAAGCCTATGGGGACCTTCCAGAGAACTTTTCGAAGTTTTTTTGATTGAATAAAAATCATTTGATCGATCGCTAAAAATTGTTCGATCGAACATTTTGCTCTAAAATCCTTTGAATTCGAAGGATTTTACTTGGAGGGTCGAATTCGAGGGTTTTTTAACCCTTGAAATTCCACCCTTGATAAATCTGCCCCTGATTGCCCCCACTCTACATGGGACTTATATTTTTGTACACTCTAGAATCATCTGCAAAACTAAAGACAGTGCTAACAATGCCCAACTCAAAGCCATGTATGACCAAATACGATGTAAATACCATCTGGCCCTGGACCTTTGGACTTTTACATTCTTGCTTCTTTTGAAGTTTTTTTGAGTCAACTGGCCATCAGTGCTGAACTTTATAAAAAAAAACTGTTTGTTTTTTAAAAGGCAGTGTAACTTTTTTAATGGCTTGTTGTCTTTTTTTTTTTTAAACCCTCTGACTTTGAAAGCGTAAAAAAAGACTTTGAAAGAGTAAAAATGTAAATGTAGTCTAATGGGAGTAGATTCATAAAAAATTTAAATATAAAAAATGAATATACTATTTTTGTATATTTTTGTGATTAGTGTTTTGGACATATACAGTATTTGAGGTTTTCTACTGAATTTAGCCACTCACTATTAATACGGTTCAAACAGACATGTAACACCCTTATAGGTGTGAAGAATGCAACTTTCTTGTAGCAGCCTTTACAGATATTTATGTTAGCAGTGTGATGACAACACTGCCCTAGAGAAACCACCACATGAAATAAAAAACTATCCAATGATATAGCACCCATTTAAATAAACTATCGGAATATTTGCAGCATGTATATGTTCATTTCTCAGAACTGAAGGAGGTCTATAGAGTGGTCAGTTAACTGTGAGTAAATATTTTCTTGCTTGGTAAAAGTGGCAGGACATGTGTTGCTTTGAGAAAAAGTCCAGAAATTTCTTAAAAGCAACTCATGTCGATAACGCTTTGCAGTTTCATAGTTTGGGATTGAAATATACATTTATCCATTTTGGATTTGTCAGAACTTTTATCTGATTAAAATAATATTTTTCATGTGATCCGTTTACTTATAACTTTTCTTTATGATATGATATGTGCTGGCTTTGCAGTAGATGAAGTTAAATGTGAACATCCATATGCACTATTTTAATTTTAGGGTCTCTACCTGTCAGATAATTTGATTAAACTATGTGTATAGATATATGCATACTTTTTCTGCTTTCTTCGCACACAAAATGCAGGCAGTGTGTTGCGTTTACAGTACCTGAAGAGACAGACATCAAAATTCATAACCATGGCTTTATTTTTGGGATCTCTACATGCCACACACTTTGGTAAATCTATGCACAATGGGCATCAAACTGTTCAGAAGATCACTGGCATTCATATTTAGAAGGTTTTATCTTTGCACCTAATAATATATGGGAGACAAGATGCTGTAAATTGCAAGCTCTGACGCTATTCTCAGAAATACAATAAAAGCCACTAACTTAAGCAAAGGTTTGCTGCTTTATAATCGAAAGGCATATTTACCCAATTTGGATTCAACAATGTATAGAACTTAGAGGTGAACTTGTTTTTTTTTTGGCTTTTACCTTCTAAATAAAATGCAGGAATATGTTCATATTGCAGTAATCGAAGTGACCACCATGAAAATGTGTTTGCACTATTTTTACGTGTCCCATGCTTCATTTGTTCTCAAAATTCCCCATATGTGTCCATATATGTGAGATTACTTTGATATATATTTATCATAAATACTTCTAAATATAAAAATACATTGTTTTAGTGAGAAAAATTATCACTTACTGACAATATATGCTCATAAACTGAGCCTGAATGTCTATAGACTTTAAAAATCAGCAATCACCAGGGCAGGAGCTGTAATGGCCTCAAAAAGAAAACAAAATTTTAGAATCTAAAGTTGCACAAAAAACAGAAACATAAGAACAAAAATATTAAAGGAAATAGCAAAGAATTATACACAAATTCATTTCCACAGCAATTATGTGTACCCTTTAGGTGCCCTTTTGGTGTACTAATTTTCAGAATTCTTTAAATGTGATACTCAAAATTCTCCTTATTTTAGAGGAGGCTAAATTGCAACAGTGCAGTAACTCATAGCAATTAATCAGATATTTCCTTTTTCCTATTGCTCATTTGTTGTTTTTGGTAACTGCACCAGTATAATGTTATCAAAATGTGAGCATAGAGCTTAATAAATAAAAACTCACCCATGTTCTATTCATTCCAATGGGATTTTTAGAACTGTATTTGTCAAATGGTGAGTTCTAACTTTCACCAACTGATAAAAATCTAAACTCACATATTGATAAATCTTCCCTTTAATATTACGTTATCGAAGTTGATGGTGCATAATGATGTATAATTTCATCTGGAACTTTGCAAAGCCTCGTTATTTGCTCATCTGAACATTAAGTGGCTTATTTATTAAGCTCAAATTTTTCTGGTCAAGGTTTTAGAGGAAAAAAAACTCAAATTTTTATTCTCCAAAGCTCCTAAAATTAAAATCTGAAAAATACTACAGCTGTCAAAATAAAGCAGAAGTCAGTGGCTGATGTCCCTTTAACAATTTGAACATGTTCCAAAATAGTGGATTTGGTGTATCTCTACCCCTAAGGGATTGCTACTCAAAACTAAATGTGCATTGGTTTGATGCTGTAAAGTTTAAAAAATAATTCTGTGTGTTAAACTTTTTCATAGATATTTGATCGTGTATGGATGTGTGTACTATGTTATTATAAACAGTACAACCAAGACAAGGAAAAGTGCTTACAAAATCTTTCTATTGTAGACCCAATGTCAGCCGTAAGGGGTTGTTCACCTTTGAGTTAACATTGAGCATGATGTAGAGAGTGATATTCTGAGACAATTTGCAGTTAGTTTTTTATTATTTGTGGTTTTTGAGTTATTTGGCTTTTTATTCAGCAGCTCTACAGTTTGCAATTTCAGCAATCTGGTTTCTAGGGTCCAAATGACCCTAGCTACCATGCATTGATTTGAATAAGAGACTGGAATATGAACAGGAGAGGCCTGAATAGAACAAGATGTGTAATAAAAAGTAACAATAGCAATAAATGTGTGGCCTTAGGGGAAATTTGTTTTTAGATGGGGTTTTTAAAAGTGGAAAAAGTCAGAAGAATAAAGCAAATAATTCAAAAACTAATAAGAAAAATAAACAAATAAAGACCAATTGAAAATTTGATTAGAATTGTCCATTTTTTAACATACTAAAAGTTAACCTAAAGGTGAACCACCACGTTAAGTGTATTTCTATTATATTAATAGACCATCATGGGTATTTCAGCCGAAGCAGCAACATTTTGAGCACAGATTTATATCATATTCCAGTGATTTTACAATTTATCTTAGAATCACTAAACCAGTGCTTAGGAATTTTGTCAACCTCCCTGTTATATTTAGGATAATCTCTCTGTTTAAATGTTTGCTGCATTTTCTACAAGCTATTTTGTTATTTCTGAGGATCTGTGACAATCTGATTTACCCTCATAAACGAATGTATGTTTTGGGGGGTATATTTTTTAGCGAGAGCAGATGAGAACTCATGGGAGTGCAACAACCTGCTCCTTTATGTCTCATACTTGTATAAATCCAATTTTATATTAAGAACATTTTTACGATCATGCATTAAGGTGAAACAAAAGGATAGTGCTGCAGAAGTTGAGGCAGAAAGGAATATTGATAAAATGTTTAAAGACCCTCCGCAAAGCAAAATGTCATCTATGTAACAATAGTATATGATAATATGTCACATACATGGGATAAGTAAAATCAAAGGTGCTTTCAGACCTTTCCATAATTTGGATCCTATACCAATACTTTAAGGGGTTATTTACTAAAACTCGAATTTTTCTCTTAATTTTAATCAAATAAACTCAACCAAACTCCCATCCACAATTAAACATTATTTATTAATACAATAGCTCGAAAAATTCAGATTGAGAATAAACTTGAAAAATTCAAATTGTGAGATTTTTTGGATTGTTAAGCGTCAAACCCAAATTTATCAAGTTTGATGGCCGAAATGCTCAAATTTAAATTTAAACCCAGCGCAAGCCACAATATCTTCAAATTGGGATAAGGGCATCTGCTATTGACTTAAAGTGGCCATAAACGTGCAGATTAAAGCTGCCGATATTGGTCCTTTAGACTGATTTAGCAGCTTATCTGCCCATGCATGGGGACTCAATACGTATCCTTGCTATCAATATTAGGCCAAAAATCATCCAGATATCAATCGGGCAAGTTTGATTTTTTTTATGCGATCCAGGACTGCATCGGCTAGTTGATGCGGTTCTGCGACCCGTGGACACCCATTCGCAGCATTGTAATCCGATCGTTCGGCCCCAGCCATTAGTGGGCATATCGAGTGAAGATCTGCTCATTTGGCGACCTCGCCAAATGAGCGGATCTAATAGTGTATGGCCACCTTTATACATGAACACAGCAGGTCCCTGTGTGCTATACTTTGTCTACCCTATGCTCCCTGTGTGTGCCATACTCTGCCTGCCCTATGCTCCCTGTGTGTGCCATACTCTGCCTGCCCTATGCTTCCTGTGTGTGCCATACTCTGCTTGCCCTATGCTCCCTGTATGTGCCATACTTTGTCTGCCCTATGCTTCCTATGTGTGCCATACTCTGCCTGCCCTATGCTTCCTGTGTGTGCCATACTCTGCCTGTGTGTGCCATAATCTGCCTGCCCATCCTCCGTGTGTGTGCCATACTCAAATGCAGTGCCAAGAATTTTCTAGAAGAGCAATGACTTTAAATATAAATACTTATATTCATTTTTAATAAACACATAATGTATAGAAATGTGCATTGGGGTTCCAACCTAGGTAAAGTATAACAATTAAATTCACTGGGGTGTGCTTAAAAAAAGCTGTATAATAAAAGTCCTATTCAAATTCAACATTAGGCCCAAATTCTTTTTTTCATATATTGCCTGCCCCTCCTCTATGCCTTCCTATAGTTCACTGCACTCCCCACATTCCTCCTCCCTTCTCATCATCCAATTGTGTAGCCAGTGAATAGGCATGGGCATCTCATGCCCTATTATTTTCATATTGGGGTTCCTACAGGCCACATATTTTGGTACATATAGGGATATTTGACATCAAACAGTTCAGAAAACCCCTGGCGTTCATATTTATGATATTTTATGATTTTATGTAAGAAATACAGCACACTAATATTTTTAGGATGTTTTTTGAAGAGTAATAAAAACCACTGCACTTGGGTAAGCTTCACAGTTTGGTAATTTGAATAAAAAGAGCATCATTGACTATTTTGGATTCACCATAATGAGAACTTTCCAAAAGAAAAATGCATTAACTCCCGGGGTAAACCTAACGTTACTGGATTTTTTTGGCTTGAAAAGGATATACATTTATGTGGAGCAATGCTTTGGAAATGTGGTAGCTGTATTCACAGTGCTCAGGCATTAAGGTTATACTGTATATTTTGCTAGAAAAAGAAAATGACATAAAATACAAGAATTTGATGTGTGCAAGGAACATAGTATAGTAGTTAGTTAGGTTAAAAATAAACATCTCCCCATCAGGTTTAATCTGCCTAACTGCTAGCTGATCCAGAGAAAAGCAAAAAACCCAATTGAAGCCTCTACAATTTGCCTCAGAGGAGGAAACAAATTCTTCCTGACTCCAAGATGGCAATCATACCAGCTATTTTCAATAGTCCTGTATTTCCACACTTGGTAAAAAGTCATCCAATTCCATCTTGAAGCAATCTCATGTATCTCTCATTGTAAAAATCTTCAATTACATTTAGGGATGCACCGAATCCAGGATTCGGTTCGGATTCGGCCAGGATTCGGCCTTTTTCAGCAGGATTCGGATTCGGCCAAATCCTTCTGCCTGGCCGAACCGAATCCGAATCCTAATTTGCATATGCAAATTAGGGGCGGGAGGGAAATTGCGTGACTTTTTGTCAGAAAACAAAGTAAACAAAGTAAAGTAAAAAATGTTTTCCCCTTCCTACCCCTAATTTGCATATGCAAATTAGGGTTCAGATTCGGTTCGGTATTCGGCCGAATCTTTCGTGAAGGATTCGGGGGTTTGGCCGAATCCAAAAAAGTGGATTCGGTGCATCCCTAATTACATTGACATTAATTAGGAGAAACAACAGTCTGCCAGAAAGCAGTTCCATTCTAAAATGCAGGCTGTTTCTGAAGTCACATGAGATGGCTGCCTACATGCCAACTTGCTGGTTCAGGAATTAAATTTTATATTTTAAAGTGAATTATTTGCAGTGTAAACAGTGTAATTTAGAAATAAAAACAACATCATAAAAATCATGACAGAATCCCTTTAAGCACCTCTTCTTCAGTGTCATCAACCCCAACTTGGCCAGTTTTCTTTCTGTATAAATGCAACTTTCATCACCTTTAATCAGCTTAGTTGCCCTTCTTTTGGGCCCTAATACAATAATGACCTTTTTGAGTGATGGAGATCAAAACTGTACGGCATATTCTAGATGGGGCCTTACCAGTGCTCTATACAGTGGAAGAATGACCCCTCCTCCCGTGACTCTATGCCCCTTTAATACAGCTCAAGACCTTATTTGCCCTTGATGCTGCTGACTGGCATTTTTTTTTACATAGTTTTGCTACAGCCAAATTTATTATCTACAAGAACTGCATGACTTTTGTGTCATCTACAAACACTGATACATTATTTACACTACACTCCCCTAAGTCATTAATGAACAAGTAAAATAAAAGTGGGCACAATACAGAATCATGTAGTTCCCCCTAAGAACCTTAATCCAAGTAGAGAATGTACCATTAACAACCACCTTCTGCACCAGATTCTGTAGCCAGTTTCCTATCCACTACTTCATTAAGCGCAACGGTCCATAGTTTTAGAAAGCAGTAATCTGTGGAGCACTGTAGAAAATGCATTGGCAAAATCTAACTAGATCAGATCTACTGCTCCCCCACTGTCCAGCATCTAACTTACTTAATCAATGCTTATAATGCCTTTCTCCAGAACAAAATTTTTAATGTGATCCCTTGACAAGACTTTCAATAATTTGGGCACCATAGATGTCATACTTACTGGCCTATAATAGGCTGAGATCATAATCCCTTTTTAAATAATGGAATCAAAACAGCTTTCCTCTAATCCAGTGATCCACAACCAGTGGCTGTTGAGCAACATGTTGTTAACCTTTCCCTTGGATGTGTCAAAGATTAGGTACGGGGCGATATGAAGGTAGAGGAGGAAGGTGAGACCTTTAGGCAGGGACTAGGACACGTAGGAAGAGGGTGAAGAGGGTGACGAATCAGACTGGACCAGGTGAAAAGGGCAATGAATCAGACTGGACCAGGTGAAAAGGGCAATGAATCAGACTGGAGAGGAAGATGAGGGTGAAGAGTCAGGACAGGAGCCGACTGGGTAATAGCAGGATGGATCCGTGCTTTCCCATAAAATTCCAAAATAACCCCAAGTCTATACTGTACTCCACACTTGAAAATGTTCTCCTAAATCCCTCTATTAAGAAACTGATGCCCTGCTTGTATATAGTCCTTATGTGCAACCAGGATGACCCACTTCCCCAAATTAAACTCAAATGGGCCCCTCTCATCCCAGTACATGATGATGATGGGAAGAAATAGCCGATACTATGCAAAGACCGTTGATCAGTGTCACTAGTACACTCTATGGCACCTCTAAATAGCACCAGGGAACTTATGCAACTCCTCTTGTTCTATGGAAAAATGACTATAGCAATTTACTGGATGAACTCACCACCACCCACATTGGATTAAACTAATCAATGCACAGCTTGAACTATATAAACTGACATACCTATCCAGAGGTGTAACGGATATGTTTAATAAAGTGTGGGAACCCTGGACCTCATTTACTGCAACAGTGATGACTTCTTGATGCTCTACTTCACTTAACATTGTACAAGTTTGACTGCCAAACTATTGTTTGTAATGTTTGTCTACCTGTTCAAACAGTTAAACTCAATAAAAAGATACCTTTTTAAAAAATGGGAGTAAACCTTTATGTACCATATCCTGAGTCAGCCATTGTTCTGAGCCATCAGTACCTGTATCAGGTGGGTCTTAAAACTCCTCAGCTGTAGAAAATGAAGACAATAACTGATTAAGCACACATTCTTTCCAACATTCTGTGATCCTCTGAATATGTATGTTATAATGAGCTAGCTGCTGGTTTGGTAGTTCTATACCTATAGTTCATACATTTGTATGTGCAGTTGCTAAAAGCAGTTAATCAGACCAATCAATTCCTCAATTCTGACTAGAATGAGTGACTATTCTGATTATGGGATTCCTTGATAATGCAATAGATTAAGAATGTCACCTGGGAACTATGTGTGGCCTTCATCTGATTTGGCCCCTAAAAGCTTAGCAAGCCATTCACCTGACTTCTGGGCTGAAGAAATGCATTTTATGTGATATGTACAGTTTGGCTTTTTTTTAGGCTTTTTTTGAGTCTAAGACATTGATTACATTGGCTACCGATCAATACTTAATTGAATATTACATGAAAGACATCTAGTGAGCAACATAGGTAATATATCAACTATAAAGGAAAATACTCATGCAACTAAAGTAAAAATATCACATTTATTATATCAAGTTAAAATACATTAGTTTCCCGCAAAAAGCCAAACACGTTTCATGCTTACCCAACAGTGATGGGTGAATTTCTCCTGTTTCGCTTTGCCAAAAAATTCACGAATTTCCCGCAAAATTAGCAAAACAGCGAAAATTCGAAAAATGAATTGTGAAAAACGAACCCTTGGCACCCACGAGGGTGGCTTTGCCTGCACGGCTGCAGAACCCCGGGCATTTAAAATCTTTATTTCCTTAGGCATCTGGGAGTCGCCAGTTCAGGAGGAGGATAATGGCTCTGATGGGTTTCGAACCAGGGTTTCCGGCTCTGTGCTTTATCCATTAGGCCAGGTAAGCAGCTAGCAGGCTTGCTCGTAAACCTTTGCAGGGTATTTCCAACATCAGCCTAATTGATGGGTTGGTGTCAGCCAATCAGAACTAACCCTTCCCTATATAAGGCCTGCCCTCCTCACCACCAGTGCCAGAGCGTTGGTCTTCCTAAGCACTGTGGCATTGCCCCTAGCTGTGTTCCTGCTCTAGCCTTTTCCTTTTATCCTTGTCTTGTCCTTCCTTGCCTAGCATGCTCTTGCTCCATCTTGCCCTCCAGTTCCAGTCCAGTTCTGTCTTCGCCCACTCCTTCCCAATCCAGTCTGCTCCTGTTCTACACCTACTCGTCCTGTCCAGTCTGCTCCTGTTCATCGCCCTCTTCATCCTAATCCTGTGCCTCCTCTCCATGTCCAGCCTTACAGCCCCTGCCTTCAGAACTTAACCTACATCCTTTGCCTCCACAGCGCCCCTTACTCCATCCTTGACAGAGAGTTTGTACCTGAGTATATCTCAGTCATTGTATGCAGATGGGTCTCTATGTTGCCCTCTTCATTTGTAGAAAGGCAAAAATGTTTCTTATTATTGGGGCTGCCAGTTTGAGTGTGGTTTATTCTACTGTCTAACCACCACCGTTCAATAGAAGCAGGTGGGTTGGAATGGACTATGCAACTACACTCCATACTGTCCTGGCTTATTATGCATTTAGACTCTGGATCAATTTCTGGTTTGTCTGAAAGAATATATGCAACGAAGAACATGTAATGTTTCAAGTGATAGATATTCCATGGCAGCAGGAGAGGATCATTCATATACTGTTACCATTCCAACTGTAAATGTAATACATTTGTACCATTCATTCTTTCTTCGCTGATAAAAAAAAGCGCAATTCGATTGTTAGTAAATGGGACCCATAGTGTTGTTCCAGGGTATTACCTACACCTCCAACATTGAACATTTGCACACACAAAAAAAATATGCTAAAAAGCGTGTTACATTTCTATTATACTTCTGGTAAGGATTTTATAATCTTATTTTATAAAATATATGTATAAAGTTTAGAACATTCCATTGCTATATTACATCTCAATCTCTCATTATCTCCCTTTAGAACTTTCAATTTGGCAAACAGGATATGAAGAGCACAGAACAGTGACGGAATCAAACATCAACAGAACTCATTAGCGACATCTGTGTTACTTCGTGCACTTTTGTTATATCTTTTAAACTTAAAGGGGATGTAAAGGCAAAAATATAAAATCCCATTTTTACTTTCTTTAATGAAAAAAATCTATCTCCAATATACTTTAATTAAAAAATGTCTACTGTTTTTATAATAAACCTGACTGTATGCAATGATATTCCCCCTTCTTTTACTGCTGTAGATAGGAATTGTCAGACGGTCCCCAACTGCTGTGCAGGTAAATGATCATACTTTTAAATGGCAGGGGGAGCCCCCCCACCTTACTTCCCAGAACTTGAGCAGCATTGTTGGATTCCTGTAGAGATTTGTATCCAGAGACTCAGTGCAGTCTTTATATTCTGATTAATCATCAGTCTTGCTCTATTGGCTTCTATGGCAGATATTATTTGACTTGTACTGTTTTGATAACTTATGACGATCCCTAAGCTTAACCTCCCAACTGAAGCCCAGACCACACTGAGCATGTGCGAGTCTTGATATTGCAGAAATGTCTAACAAAGTTACAAGATGACAGCCCCCTGCGCCAACTTTGAAAGCATAAATCATTTGTTTTATTAGGCTGCTGGTGCAGTAAGTTCATGTTTATATTTAGTATACAAAATACAGCATTTCTAACATTATTCTATTTTAGACTTTAGTTGCCCTTTAAATATAATTATTATTATTAATATATACTCAGTTTGGATTTGTTATGTACACACTGGGGCAAATCTACTAACACAGGGGGTAATTTTCAACAGCGAAGTTATCCAATAACAACAAATCAGAACTTTGCTTATTTCTTAACTTACTCAAGTCATCAAAATGACTTGCTCATTTGTTGTGCCTGGTTACTGCGCCAATGCGATCCAGTGATTTTATCAGTAAATCAGCCCTACTGCATTTATGCTAAAACTTAATTTTATAATGACATGGAATATTTTGGTCGTTTATAAATGAACTATACTAATGTATCATATGTTAGGTACTGAATTCATGTTTGGAATTTTGTAAAGCCTGGTTATTTGCTTCTCTGAGAACCTGAGAATCGAACGATTTGAAGGATTTTAATCCATCGATCGAAGGATTTTCCTTCGATCAAAAAAAGCTTAGAAACCTTATGGGGAAGGTCCCCATAGGCTAACATTGAAGCTCGGTAGGTTGAAAGTGGCAAAGTAGGTAGTCAAAGTTTTTTTTTAAAGAGACGGTACTTCGACTATCCAATGGTCGAATAGTCGAAACGATTTTTAGTTCGAATTGTTCTAATCGAAGTTGAAGTCGTAGTCGAAGGTCGTAGTAGCCTATTCGATGGTTGAAGTATCCAAAATTATCCGAAATTATCCAATATTCTAAGTTTTTTTTAATTTGAATCCTTCACTCGAGCTTAGTAAATATGCCCCGATGTGTTCCATCTTTGTTCGATGCTTGGATGCACCTGTGTGAGTACAGGCCGTTAAGGAAGAATAAGATTAGAGCACACAAGTAACTGCACATGTAACTGCGATGAGCCAATGACTGGGACAGAAGTTTTCCATCAAGAACTGTTTTTTGGCCAATGTTTCACATTTGTGGACTGTAAAACACAATTGAAAAGGGGAACGTTTATTGTGTCTATACATACTTTGACCGAAACACATTTTTAAAAGTATGACTCAATCTTTTCTCAGATTCAGGCTTACAACCATAGTTATCTGAGGCTTTATTTCAGACCACTACACCAATGCCCTTTTCCCAAAGTGGTCTCTACAAGTCTAAAATCTTTTATCAACAGGAAGATCACTAGCGGCTGATCTGAGCAAACTCACTGTCAGGAACAGCATAATTTTTGTGGTTCTAAACCTAAATGCAAATGTAAGAACATTCATATTTGGCCATTAAAAGTCATAGAATAAAGCCCCCTTTGATCATTTCCATGTAAGTGGGTACTCCAGGCGTAGTTTCGCCAGCGCTCCGCAAATTCACTAAAATCCGAAGTTGCGCACAGGGGTAGCGTAAGGTTGCAAAGTTGCTCTAGCGTTGATTCGCTATGTAAAGCGAAGTTACGCTAGCGAAGGCTAATTTGCATACGGCGCGAAATTCAAATTTCAATGGAGGAACACGTATTAGCACTACAAATGGCTAGAAAACCTTCAAATCAGCAAATAAAATTTTATTTTGCCCTACACATGTGCCCACTGTCTAGGTAAGTTGCCATGAGTCAGGAAATGTAGGGGGGAGGAAGGGGAGCCCCAAAAATATTTTCGATCTTTTTCAGCCTATCACCCATCATGTAGAAAACACGCCAGCGTTTTTTGGGACTTAGAAAAAAATTTGACTTTTTTGGAAACAATCCCTATCTACTCTATTGTGCTTCGCCAGGTCTGAGGTGACGAAGGAAGTCTAGCGTAAAAGGTAGCGTTCAGTGCACTGCGCAAGTTAGTGAATTTGCGTAGTTACGTCGCTAGCGAAAATTCGCCTGGCGTAAGGGTGCGAAGTAACACTAGCAAAACTACGCCAGCGTTCGTTAGTGAATTTGCGCAGTAACGAAAAATGCCAAATGCTAGCGAATAAACGTTAGCGTTCGGTGCTTCGGCGCTTAGTGAATTTGCGCCAGTGAGTTTATTTGAGTAAAACTGGCCAAGGCAACACAGCAGTGACAATTAAACTGCCACACAATACTGGAGCATAATGAGCTGTGAGTGGCACTGTATTAGGGCATAAACTTAAAAAAAGAGTTGCTATGTTGACTATGTCATGTACTTACTGGGGTAATTTTAGGGAATTAAGGGAATAATGTTGATAATGTATTTCACTTAATTTGATATCCTTTCCCTACTCTTTTCATTTATATTATAAGCTGAGATATTTTACAAAGACTTCAGCTCATTTAAACATACCTTGATGGCATCAGGTATAACAACCTGCATCAACTTAGGGACACTTAAATCTGAAATAGTCGTCAAAAGCAGCACTTTTCCCATAATTCCATCATAAGAAATAATGCCAGTGAATGTGATGCAATTGTGCTGAATATATTCTCCACTTATCATCATTTGACATTGGCACCTGATTCTTTAGACATTGGTACGGTCTGTCTATAGATGTAGGCCATTGTGAGGCAGATGTTGACCTGCATCAATAGATTTTATTTTTTACACTATAACTTACAATAACTATACCGCTGTGTGTGTTAACACCTTATAAAGCACTAAGAACTCTGGTGGTGATGTATAAATAAATTCATACATACTGTACAATAGGTGTACTTGTACACAACATTTGTTGGGAGAATGTAGCAGAAATAAACATGTCTGTTGCTATTGTATAAGGAATGTCTTTAGACACCAATACCTTTAATGAATGGTACATGGCAACTGCCCTTCACTTCTCGGATGCAACCAGGTCTTAAAGTGAGAGGACATGGGGAAAGTTTTGGGCAGGCAAGGGAATCGTAGCGTATACAAGGATGGGTAACACAGAGTGTAGTCATGGAACAGGCTGGGACAGTACCAATCAGACAGTGCAGGAGCATATTCAAAATATTTACAAGATAAATAAATGTGCCCCAGTTTCTATCATTTACTGTTAGATATAATAGCTTTGATACAACTGTTAGGAAAGAAAGCCCTGTATTAGATATAACTCAAATGACTTACCTCTAAGTTTGCAAAATCATTCAACACTTACAAATTGTTATATAAGGTATCCCGAACCCATAACAAACCCCAAGATCCCAGCCTCGTCTCACGCTTCTGTCTATAACAACCGCCTTTTGCTTCACTCGAAGGATATTCCTTCGATCGTTGGATTAAAATCCTTCGAATCGTTCGATTCGAAGGATTTAATCGTTCGATCGAAGGAATAATCCTTCGATCGTTCGATCGAATTTTCTGCGCTAAATCCTTCGACTTCGATATTCGAAGTCGAAGGATTTCAATTCCTAGTTGAATATCGAGGGTTAATTAACCCTCGATATTCGACCCTTGATAAATCTGCCCCTAAATTTACTATAGCGCTACATAAGACCTATAGCGCTACATAAGACCTCTTAGGGGCAGATTTATCAAGGGTCGAATATCGAGGGTTAATTAACCCTCGATATTCGACTAGGAATTAAAATCCTTCAACTTCGAATATCGAAGTCGAAGGATTTAGCGCAGAAAATTCGATCGAACGATCGAAGGATTATTCCTTCGATCGAACGATTAAATCCTTCGAATCGAACGATTCGAAGGATTTTAATCCAACGATCGAAGGAATATCCTTCGATCAAAAAAACTTAGGCAAACCTATGGGGACCTTCCCCATAGGCTAACATTGACTTCGGTAGCTTTTATCTGCCGAACTAGGGGGTCGAAGTTTTTTTTAAAGAGACAGTACTTCGACTATCGAATGGTCGAATATTCGAACGATTTTTAGTTCGAATCCTTCGATTCGAAGTCGTAGTCGTAGTCGAAGGTCGAAGTAGCCCATTCGATGGTCAAAGTAGCCCAAAAAACACTTCGAAATTCGAAGTTTTTTTACTTCGAATCCTTCACTCGATTTTAGTGAATTGGCCCCTTAATGTGAGAGGACCAATGAGAGAGTTCTGGGCAGACAAGGGAACCGAATGTGAACTAGAGGAATGGGGAACAAGGAGGGTGGTCGAGGGACAGGCTGAGTCGATACCAATCAGGCAGAGCAGTACAAAATTAGAAATCAAGAATGTAGTTCAGTCGAATGGTCAATAAACGGGCAGAGGTGAAGGACTAGGGATGGTCAGGAATAGTCTAGGTCAGGAACAGACAAGATAGACTAGAAATCATACACTATTGAAAATAGATCTACAGTATGTTGGGCAATTAGTAATTGGGTGTGGTGAACGAAAAATGCATGAGTCCGCCCTTCAAACCCAGAAGAAGCAGGCAGAGGAGGCAACGGATGTAGGCATTCCAACAGGGAGCGCAGTGGTCGCCCCCAAGCACTGGACCTTACCAAACATACTGTATACAATTCAGTGGTTGCCAAACAGTTTCAGAAATATATGAAATATGTGTAAACTAAGACATATTTTTGCAAAGAAACATCATCTAGTGTTTTGTACAGTAGGATCTTGGTTTCAAGAAATATTTTTGGGTTTGGGCAAAACTGCAAAATAGAAAGACAGAAATAGGTAAAGCTTATAATTGTTATCTAAACCATCTTGTCTGTTTGATATGCCGACCAGTCATATTTCCCTTTAATACTTATAGTATAAGCCACAAAGTAGTTTACTGTGTTTTTAAAATGACCCTTCCCTGTTCATTTTCATTTACATTATCAGCTGAGATATTCTACAAAGGCCTCAGTAGAGCAGCTCATTTAACCCTACATTGATGGAAATGGGTTTAAAACCAGCAAGCAACAACAAGGGTCACTTTAACATCAATGGGAAATAATCATCACAATGCAGCATAATAAATAATAATCACAGTAAATACAATGCAGTTGTTATAGAAATATTCTCCAGTTGGTGTAGTTTCTTGTGTAGCGCTATAGTAAATTTGAGTGCACCTTACTCTACTATAAGCTCCACTCCCAACAAATGTGCTTCGGATGAGACCTTAAAATCTTAGGGAGTAAGCCCTCGCAGCAGTGTGGAGGCAGGGTGTAGTACAAGTGTATTCAGGGTGTGTCTATAAGTAGATGTGCACTGTCGGCAGGTTTGTTGCCTTTGACAAAGTTCACATGCTGTGAACGAAACGCGCGTCAGGCGCATACTCTTTCACGTTTTAATTTCGTTAGGGCGGCAGGGCGTCGCAAGATACCTGAAAGAAATGGGATCATTATCACCACTGGTTGTTACGCTGTGGGTGAAGGGGTTGGTGTGGCTGTGGTGCTGGGACAGGCTTCTTTTATATCCTACAACACAATTAATGTTTTTACCATTTTTTGCTCCTATTTAACGACCGGGAGGGTGTTTACTGCGGGAGAAGGGGTTGGCTTGGCAACAGTGGGTAAATGGAATCATAAGTTGTTCACCGCACCAAGCTTAGAGCTGCACTTACTTATTACCTCTTTCAGTACCTGGGAGGGTTTATAATGTGGGTGAAGGGGTTGATTCGGAATGGTTGGGAAACGGAACCTACTTCTGCTACTGCCACAATAAATCTAAGAGTCGCACCTAGATAGTGCCTCTTTCAGTCTAAACGCAGCAGTCTGCTATGATATTAATAATTTAGAAGTTATATGCTGTGGTAATATCAAATTAAATGTATAAAATGCTATGCATGGTGGATTATAGTGATGGGTGAATTTATTCGCCAGGCGCAAATTCGCGGCGAATTTGCGCGATTCGCCGCCAGCGAATAAATTCACGAAACACCCTCGTAAATTCGCCTCAAAAACGGGCGCCGACGTCAAAAACGAGACGCCGTTTCGCGAATTTTGCGCAAAATTCGCGAATTTTTCAGCGAAGCGAAACGGCGCAAATTCGCCCGTCACTAGTGGATTACCATTGTCTATGTATATAAGGCTGATATCAGTACACAACAGCACGCGCCACCATATTATTTTGTGGGATAGTTCGGCATATATATTGCCGCAGGGATTTGTTTTAAACCCACTATCCTTTGGCTTCTCGCCTCCCTGTACCTAACATATTCTTAATGGTGTTAATCTGGACTTCTTTCTTAATGATATTTATTAAAAGTTATGTTTTAACACATGTTGCGGGGTAGACATATGATTGTGTTTTTGGACTAAGAGGGATGGGAAGGTGCAAAGCAATAGGTCAATTCTTTTTCTTTTTCAATCGAACGATTATTCCTTTGATCGTTCGATCGCAGTTTTTGCGCAAAAATCCTTCGACTTCGATATTCGAAGTCAAAGGATTTTCATTTCCAGTCAAATATTGAGGGTTAATTAACCCTCGAAATTCGACCCTTGATGCATCTGCCCCTTGATCCCTATGTCTGGGCAATTAGTACCCGGGATCTTAATCCCACTCAAAATCCTCGGAGGAGCCTCAAGCTGCTCAGCTAAATATCCTGACTGTCTGTCACTCCTAGAGTGACCTATGAAGGTGAGTAGCCTATCCTTGCTATACTTGACCTGTCTAAGTTCCACTCGAGCTCTGCCTGCCTGCTCAGTCTAGAGCCAGCACAAGATGAGTGGCAGAGGTATCTCTCCCAGGTGAAAGGTGCCTGTGCGTAGGGATACTTTCGGATATGAAATCTGTATAGAGAATTCCCTGAATGTGATCTAAGCCACTACAGTTGTTGCAGAGGTAAAGTTAGTCCTCCGGGGAGTCAGTCTGTGATGCACTCTACATTCTGGGATATGTATTGGCAACATCACTTGTGATGTTTGTCTGTAATGGTATTAAATATGTCCCATGATGTTGCCTGTGTAATTGCAGAACACTCTCATCTTCCTCCTCTACTTAATAAAGGCCCATTCTTGGTAAGAGGATCCAGTGTGACCTATTTTCTACTGGTAATAGTCTAGGAAGGCAGTTATTGAGCCAATAAAGCGGTTACACATGTATGTGTCTTCTTCAGCTGGGCTCATATACATTCTGAATGACTCCATGTCAAAGTCCTGCCAAGTGTTAGAAGTGCCAACTATGCTATTAAAGCTGCTCTTCCAGTCTTATGCTGGAACCTGAATAAGAAGTAACCTGTGATAGGTGGTGATATTTGGATTCTTACCACATGTTTCAACTATGAAAACACAACAACATATGACATAGTCCTTAATGGAGCACCTCCTTTGTTTTAATATAAAGGAACTGGAGGTCCAGAATCCTCTGCTAAACTGTAAAGAATCAGAATATGTAAAGGTAAAATATGACTATATATTATCCCTCCACAGACATGAACTGTCAGGGTTTAACATTGAGGCACCAGCAGAGGTGACAGTGCAGAGGGGACTCAGTGTGATTATCCCCTGTAACTTTACTGTTGGTCCTGGTTTTAACTTAACCAAAGATGCCATTGGAATCTGGTATACAAATATGGTAACAAATATCCAGATGGCAGAATTGTAGCTTCTTCTGACTCCTCTCAATTCCCTGATACAACAAACGGGCGCTTTATATTCACTGGGAAAGTGAGTGCAGGAGACTGTTCCTTCTCTATCAGTGATGCACAACCAGGAGATGCTGTATGGTACCACTTCACACTAGAAGATACTTATCCTTTAAAATATTCCTACATCGATATGCAGTTATCTGTATCTGTGACAGGTGAGTGAAAACAAAACTAATATAGGCCATGACAATATGTATTCCTCTTGGGGTCTCTATATGCCACATACTTTGGTAACCGTAATAAATATAATAAATGTGTAATGGGTATCATACTGTTTATTCGACCCTTGAAAATATTATTTATTATGTTTTATTTTATTATCTAATGACATGTGAAAGATAAGATGCTTAGGCAATTTGCATAAATTTTATATGCAGCAAAAAGTTTAATAATGCTTTACAGTAGAAAGACACATTAGAATTTTAAGAGGACGTGTTTGAACTATAACTCTCTGATTTGTGTGTCTTAACTGAAGGCCAGTTAGGGGGGAGATTTGGGGTGAGTGCTTATTTATGGCCTGGGCAACCCTGGAACTACGGTAGGATGAGTGTGAGTGTTACCCCAATATTTCTATATATCTGTAACTTTGTTATGAGCTAAGGGGGCCCAGCCTGAAGGTCAGTTAGGGGGAGATTTGGGGTGAGTGCTTATTTGTGCCCTGGGTACCCCTGGAACTATAGCATGGTGACTGTTACCCCAATGTTTCTATATCTCTGTAACATTGTTATTAGCTAAGGGGGCCCAGCCTGAAGGCCAGTTAGGGGGAGATTTATTTATTTGTGCCCTGGGTACCCCTGGAACTATGGCAGGGGGACTGTTACCCAAATGTTTCTATATATCTGTAACCTTGTTTTGATTTAAGGTGATCCAGCCTGAAGGCCAGTTAGGGGGAGATTTGGGGTGAGTGTTTATTTGTGCCCTGGGGACCCCTGGAACTATAACAGGGTGACTGTTACCCCAATGTTTCTATATATCTGTAACCTTGTTATGAGCTAAGGGGGCCCAGCCTGAAGGTCAGTTAGGGGGAGATTTGGGGTACGTGCTTATTTGTTGCCCTTTGCACCACTGGATTTATAGCATATCAACTGTTAGGAGCCGATTCACTAAGGGTCGAATATCGAGGGTTAATTAACCCTCGATATTCGACTAGGAATTAAAATCCTTCGATTTTGAATAACGAAGTCGAAGGATTTAGCGCAGATAGTTCGATCGAAGGATAATTCCTTCGATTGAACGATAAAATCCTTCGAATTGAATGATTAGAAGGATTTTAATCCAACGATCGAAGGAATATCCTTCGATCAAAAAAAGTTAGCCAAGCCTATGAGGACCTTCCCCATAGGCTAACATTGACTTTGGTAGCTTTTAGATGGCGAACTAGGGGGTCGAAGTTTTTTTTAAAGAGACAGTACTTCAACTATCGAATGGTCGACTAGTCAAACGATTTTTACTTCGAATCCTTCGATTCAAAGTCGTAGTCAAAGGTCGAAGTAGCCCATTCGATGGTCGAAGTAGCCCAAAAAAACCTTCGAACGTTTTTTACCTTCGAATCCTTCACTCGAAGTTAGTGAATCGGCCCCTTAATGTTGATTGAAATATCTATAATCTTGGTATGAGTTTAGGGGGACCCTGAATAGACATTGAACCCCAAATTGGGCATTAATTCAAAAAGTTTGAAAGCAGCTTCTTTAAAGCAACCATTTTGAGAAAATATTAAGCCCTTTGAAAATTCTTATCTTTTCCTCATAAATAGATGAAATCTTCAAATACAGATAATAAAGTGTCCGCAACTTTATTCTAATGTAAGCTGAAACAAGAGAAGATCCCAAGCTGATGTCTGATGAGTCTGTATATGAGAAATGTAGTTGAAGGCTTTTATGATAAAATCAATTTCTTAATTTGTAATTTAAGAATAAAGCTCTAATCGGTTCAGCCAGACCAAAGGCCAGAGATTATTGTGGAGAGCAATATAAAATAACAGGAGAAAGGGAAAAGAAAGGGGCAAACAATGGGGGGGGGGAAAGTAGGGGTAATAAATAAGTATGTGTTATAGGAATGGGGGGCTAATATTAAAAAATGACAATTACTCTACAGCTTTGGGGCCTGTAATATTATGTAGATAGTATATGGTATACAGACAGAATCTAGAAGCTTCTACTGTATCTAGCCACTCATCGACAGTTAGGATTTGATTTCTGTTAGCAGCCAGAACATATATCTATTGAGCCTCAGATCAAATGAAGACACCATTGTTCAGAACAAAAATGTTAAATTTATTTTGAAAATCCTATTTTTGTGACAGTTTCGGGTGACAAAATGCAAAAGCAGAGATAGGCACTTGCAAGGAACCATGAAGACCAATAGTAACATTAAAATCAGAACATTTATTGACAAAACTTTTATTAAAATTGCATGATGCATTTTGGTCAACCTGCATGAATCTTAAAAGAATGCAGACATAAACCCTTGCCACTCTGGGCTGTAACTATACACAGACTTTGAGTCCTTCACTAGGACTAGTCCCCTACTGGGATTTACAGCAGATGGTAAATCCTATGGACCATTGCCCTGTTACTCCCTTGTATCAGTTTTTATTTTTAATGTAATCTATATGTTTAATGTATTCTATTGTACAGAGCTGCTGAACATGTTGGTGTTTTATAAACTGGTCAACCTATCACTGTACCTTTGTACCTGAAATAGAGGATTTGATTACCAAGAGTGGTGGTATGAGCAAACTTACCAGATAACCAATAGTTTCTTATTGCGCCTTTGCTCGTTTAACGCATTCTCTGTTTTTAAAACTTTAGCCCAAATAAGCAGTTGTACAGCAATTTTGACCAGAGCATGGAATATATTGCTAGTGATGGGTGAATTTATTCGCCAGGCGCGAATTTGCGTCGAATTTGCGCAATTCGCCATAAATTCGCGAAACACCCGTGAAAATTAGCGGAAAAAATGGGCGCCGGCGTCAAAAACGAGACGCCGGCGCCGTTTCGCAAATTTTTCACTGTTTCGCGAATTTCGCACGAAATTCGCTCATTTTTCGGCGAAGCGGCGCAAATTCGCCCATCACTATATATTGCTGTATCAGAATGTAATTGATTTTTAATCTGATTTTCCAATAATATCTACAAGAACAAAATGTTTCCTAAATGCCACCTTAGCTGGTCTTCAGGCAGAACCAAGGATTTTGGGCTCTCCTAGGGTAAAACCACCAACTTGTTGACTAAAGGTGGCCATACACGGGCCGATAAAAGCTGCCGACAGATTGGCCCGTGTATGGGGCCCCACGACGGCTTCCCAGATCGAGATCTGGCCCGAAAGTCGGGCAGATCTCGATCGGATGGGACTAAAAATCCCGTTGGATCATGGCCGCATCTGTTCGTTGATGCAGTCCCGCGATCCGACCGCCCGTTTCCGTTCGTTAGGGCTAGGGCCCACGATCGGATCAGCCCGATATTGCCCACCTCAAGGTGGCCATATTGAAGAGAGATCTGCTCGTTTGGCGACATCGCCAAACGAGCGGATCTCTCTGTGTATGGCCACCTTAATGGTGGCCATACACGGGCAGATAAAGCTGCCGATATGGGTCGTTTGGACCGATTTGACAGCTTATCTGCCCGTGTATGGGGGCTTCCGACGGGTCTTTACCCGACCGACCCGTCGGAGCCCCTTGGCGCATCGTAATTCGATCGTTCGGCCATACGGCCAAACGTTCGAATTACCCCTGATATAGCCATGCCGTTAGTGGCATATCGGGGAAAGATCCGCTCGTTTGGCGATGTTGCCAAACGAGCGGATCTTTGAGTCTATGGCCAGCTTAAGGCATAATATTTATTCAGAAAGTGTGAAAGGATTGTCCATCTTGTTAACTGGAAGACATGTTAATGGTGCCTTTATGCTGGCCTGGAAACCACTGATCACCTCAGTCAAAAATGCAATGATATATACAGGTAATTAGGGCTTAGAAAAATCTGTTTTCCAAGAGGCTTATGTTGTGTACAAAGCATAGATACCCTCTCTGTCCCAACTTCAAATTGGACTGGAGATAATTACAAGGTTAAGCCATGGTTCATCTTCTGAATTCAGCCATGTTTTGATAGATGGTAGGTTCTTGTGATTCAGGACTGACTGTGTCATAAATAGGCATCCCTGGTACTTCTGTTATTGGCTCAAACTGTTGTAGAAAAACAAATAGAGAGTAAGTTATTTTCTTTAATCATGTCAAAATCTAAAAGTGTCTTTGATCTCAGTATCTATAAATCCTATAGTACAAGGAGACTCATACGATGGCTGTATGTTTTAACTGAAGGATGACAAACCTCTTTTTTAAAAGGTCAATTGGAAAAATGTGAAAGAAATTTTAATAAATTGTTTTTAAAAAGAAACATGATTTTCATGGATAGTCTAAAAACAAAAAATAAAATAATTTGACCAATTTTCTTGCTTTTCCTACTCTTCCCAGGAATTAGTTAGGACTTTTAGTTCAATAGTCACCACATTTACGGCATATTTGTTCAACCGTATACCTTTTAACAAAAACTCTATCTACTCTACCTCAGACCTGAGGATATGGGAGACTGAAGCGCCTGCTTTTTTTTAAAAAATTAAATTTAGACTTTTTTAATTAAAATACCTTAGATAATCAGTTTAACATATTATGTAGCAATTCTGAATAGCATTGGTTTCAGAGAAGAATATGTGGTTGAATATTACCAGCCCCCCCTAGTGGGCTAGTAAATGGATGATTCCTATTCACAGTCCATTAGTCTACAAAGATTGAGGGGCAGATTTTTTAAAGGGCGAAGTGGCTTACGCTAGCGCAGTGATCCCCAACCAGTAGCTTGTGAGCAACATGTTGCTCCCCAACCCCTTGGATGTTGCTTCCAGTGGCCTCAAAGCAGGAGCTTATTTTTCAATTCCAGGCTTGGAGGCAAGTTTTGGTTATATAAAACCAAGTGCACTGCCAAAGAGAGCATCAATGTAGGTTAAAAATCCACATAGAGCTACCAAATGGCCAATCACAGCACTTATTTGGCACCCCAAGAACATTTTTCATGCTAGTGTTGCTCCCCAACTCCTTTTACTTCTGAATGTTGCTCATGGGTTCAAAAGGTTGGGGATCCCTGGCTAGCGACTGGGAAATCGACAATTTACTAACAGGCGCAGGTGTAGATTCGGTTGCGTTCATTCACACTCTATTGCCAGGCGACTTTTAGCTTTGGCGAATGGTCGTTACTCTGCAAATTTAGTAAAGTGTGGATTTTACTGAACCTTACCTATTTTGCCAGATTTGACTTCACCATCTCAGACCAGGCAAATTGCTTAAAGGAGAAGGAAACCCAGTGGGCGCAAAAACCCTCCCCCCTCCCCTGTGTTGCCCCCCTCCCTCCTCCCCCCTGGCCTACCTGTCCCGCTGGGCAAATGCCCCTAACTTGTTACTTACCCTCCAGTCTACGGAGTTCACAGGCGCCATCTTCTTCCAAGCCGTCTTCTTCCTGCTTTGTCCGGCGCATGCGCAGTAGGAGCATTTCGCCGGATGGATCTACTGCGCATGTGCCGAATGTCACGTGAAAACTTTGTGACATTCGGTGCATGCGCAGTAGATCCGCAACGGTAACTGTTCCTACTGCGCATGCGCCAGAAGACGCCCGTCAAAGCAGGAAGAAGACGCGCGTGGGAGAAGATGGCGACTGTGAACTCTGTGGACAGGACCTGTGCAGAGGGGTGAGTAACAAGTTAGGGGCATTTGCCCAGGGGGACAGGTAGGCCAGGGGGGAGGAGGGAGGGGGGCAACACGGGGGAGGGGGGAGGGGTTTTGCGCCCAGGAGGTTTCCTTCTCCTTTAAAAGCAGCTAGATCTTCCTCAATCTTCTGTCACTTACATCGTATCCAGTGGCCGAAAATGCTTTAAAGTTACATAAACACTGGCGATTTTTCCCTTTTTTAAGCAATATTGCCTGAAACAGTCTTAAAAAACTTTTTTTTGGGTAGCTGGTTTTCTCCAGACTTTTTATAACCTGTGGAACATTAATTTTACAGTAGGCTCATGTGTAGGGCATTATATTAACTCTCTTGTCTTTATCAATGTTCCCTGGACATGTGTAATAAAAAGTGGTAGCTTCAAGTATTTGCACCAACATTTATAATAAAGACCTCCATACAACTTTAAATTACCCGCTTTATCCAAATTAACCTAAGTGCAAGATCACTAGCGCATTTTCTTTAGGCAGAAATGAACACTAGAGTATCTTTGCTATGAAACGCTTGCTCTGACGAAGTTCGGCGCCCAGGGTGCAACTTCGTATAATAGTGAATTATCGTAGTGGCAGCAAATTTGCGCCTGGTGAAGTGGTGCGATGTGTGCGAAGCGGTCACTGGCGACAATTCACCATTTAGTGAATCTGCCCCTTAGGGGCCGATTCACGAAGGGTCGAATATCGAGGGTTAATTAACCCTCGATATTCGACTAGGAACTAAAGTTGTTCGACTTCGAATATCGAAGTCGAACGATTTTGCGCAAATCCTGCGATCGATCGATGGAAGGATTTTTCATTCGGTCGAACGATTAAATCCTTCGAATCGAACGATTCGAAGGATTTTAATCCAACGATCGAAGGAAAATCCTTTGATCAAAAAATCACAGGCAAGCCTATGGGGACCTTCCCCATAGGCTAACATTGACTTCGGTAGCTTTTAGCTGCCGAAGTAGGGGGTCGAAGTTTTTCTTAAAGAGACAGTACTTCGACTATCGAATGGTCGAATAGTCAAACGATTTTTAGTTTGAATCGTTCGATTTTCGTAGTCGAAGGTCGAAGTAGCCCATTCGATGGTCGAAGTAGCCCAAAAAAACTTCGAAATTCGAATTTTTTTTCATTCGAACCCTTCACTCGAATTTCGTGAATCGGCCCCTAAGTGTGCAGTTAAATTTGTATGTCAAAATGTATGTATAGTATTTTCTATTGACAAAATACATTTTTAACCACAAACCAAATTTCATGTTCACACAACAATTTTTGTAAATAGAAAATTAAAATATAATTGCCAAAGTTTTTTTTTTCCCCATGCCAAAAGGAATTTGGTGAAAATATTAATGATACTAAAATAGTATTCTATATATTAATATAATGTATTAAAATATATAGCAACTGAATCTGAAATTGCACTCTGCACACTGCACTTCTGGTGGTTAGGGATGGGCGAATTTGACCCGTTTCGTTTCAACAAAAAATATGCTGCGGGCGATATGTCACGGACGCCCATTAAAGTCTATGGGCTTCAAAAAAAATTTGTTGCATGAAGAAATTTTTATTTGACACGCGGCTTTTTTTTTTGACGCACAACACCATCCAAGTCTATAGGCGTCATTTCCACAGCGAAACAAGGTGAAAAAATTCGCCCATCCTTACTGGTGGTAAATTACCCCTATTGTGGTAGCATGACATATATATAAACATAAAAATCACATTGAAGCCACGAAATTAGTTGTTTCCACATAAAATGAATTCTGTGATATATTTTAAGTCATCACACAATGTATTTTTTAGCAGACAAAATGTGTTTTGGTTTTTTTTGGCCAAAAATGTTTTGTATTCTTATCTACATAACAATATATTATGTTAACATAACATTTAGGTATTTGCATTTGTAAAATCAGGAATAATTGTGTGGTAATATAAAACATTTTGATAGCACAAATTAACAATTTTTACAGAAAATGTGAAATGTATTTTGCACTGAAAACCTTTGTATGCACAAACTATTAAACTGGTTGGATTGCAAAATGAATACAAATAGCAACGCAGACTGAATTGCACTAATTCTTATGCTACTAAAGAAAATGAGCCAAATGATTTGACACTTTCGTGCACCATGAAGTTTGTACCGTACCTGAGGTTGACTAGACTTGTAGGCTGCATTTGTGTACAACACTGATTGCTTGCTGCTCCTCTGTGGGATATCTGTGTACAAATCCTCAATATTGCTGTTGTGCTGTGGATATTCTATATAGAATTCTTCTTGTTCCCTACTATTCTGGGTCATGTCAATATATGGATCTTCTACCTTGTTCCTGTTCAGTGGATAATCTTTATAGGACCTTTCCAATAGGTTACAGCCTTGTTCCATATCAGTAGGGAAGTCTTCTGGCTTTCTGCTGGGCTGTGCATAATCTGGATCAAATCCCTTTGATTTTCTGCTGTCCTGTAGATAATCTTTAAGGATTTCTGGCTTGCTGTTGCTCTCTGGAACTGTAACAAACTGTGATTCTTGAACCTTACATACAGATTGTAGATCTTTTTCTGAGATTCCTTTGTTGGCTCTGAATCAGATGTGAGAAACTGTGTGTTAGATCCCCATTATACTGTTCATCTCTCCCTCTTGTTAGAAATTACATAACTTCTAAAATCTTCTAAATTCAGAGCAATACTTGGGGATAGAGGGTCATTGACTTGAGTCCTGCAATGCATTAGTCTTAAGGCAGGAGGCTTGTAAAAAAAAAACAATTAATATACTGTATATCTACCGCTCCATTATACAGGCAGTTCTGCAATGCATATATTAGCATCGAAGCTTGTAACCCCTGTGATTGTGTGGGATAAGAGGTTTATTAGGTGCCTATAAGTGTAGTGGCAAATTAGTCTCTAGGAAGGGAGTGTGACTGTGGGATAGCAGGTATAGTAGGGAGAGATGGTGTCTATAGTAACAGTGGATAATAGTCTCTAGGAAGGGAGTGTGACTGTGGGATAGCAGGTATAGTAGGGAGAGATGGTGTCTATAGTAACAGTGGATAATAGTCTCTAGGAAGGGAGTGTGACTGTGGGATAGCAGGTATAGTAGGGAGAGATGGTACCTATAGTAACAGTGGATAATAGTCTCTGGGAAGGGAGTGTGACTGTGGGATAGCAGGTATAGTAGGGAGAGATGGTGCCTATAGTAACAGTGGGATAATAGTCTCTGGGAAGGGAGTGTGACTGTGGGATAGCAGGTATAGTAGGAAGAGATGGTGTCTATAGTAACAGTGGGATAATAGTCTGGGAAGGGAGTGTGACTGTGGGATAGCAGGTATAGTAGGGAGAGATGGTGCCTATAGTAACAGTGGATAATAGTCTCTGGGAAGGGAGTGTGACTGTGGGATAGCAGGTATAGTAGGGAGAGATGGTGCCTATAGTAACAGTGGGATAATAGTCTCTGGGAAGGGAGTGTGACTGTGGGATAGCAGGTATAGTAGGGAGAGATGGTGCCTATAGTAACAGTGGATAATAGTCTCTGGGAAGGGAGTGTGACTGTGGGATAGCAGGTATAGTAGGGAGAGATGGTGCCTATAGTAACAGTGGGATAATAGTCTCTGGGAAGGGAGTGTGACTGTGGGATAGCAGGTATAGTAGGGAGAGATGGTGCCTATAGTAACAGTGGGATAATAGTCTCTGGGAAGGGAGTGTGACTGTGGGATAGCAGGTATAGTAGGGAGAGATGGTGCCTATAGTAACAGTGGATAATAGTCTCTGGGAAGGGAGTGTGACTGTGGGATAGCAGGTATAGTAGGGAGAGATGGTGCCTATAGTAACAGTGGATAATAGTCTCTGGGAAGGGAGTGTGACTGTGGGATAGCAGGTATAGTAGGGAGAGATGGTACCTATAGTAACAGTGGGATAATAGTCTCTGGGAAGGGAGTGTGACTGTGGGATAGCAGGTATAGTAGGGAGAGATGGTTCCTATAGTAACAGTGGGATAAAAGTCTCTGGGGCAAATTTGCCCATTATTTATAAATAAGCCCTGGTAAGCATAGAATATAAATGTCACAATATAAGGCTGATTAGTAATTAATACACATAATTACTACATGGCAGCACAGAAACTAGTGCAATTAGCATCAGAATTTAATAATCAGCCTTGTAGCATCAGCTTATATTACAGGACAACCTCATTTACTGATTGATAATTTGTGACTAGTGATTGTCGAAAAATTTTGTCATTGTTGAATTACACCGAATTTGGCAGTTTTGCCGCAGACAAATTTGTTCACTAAACTGTGGCAAAAATTCGCCACGCAACTCACTTCACCGTGCATAAAAAAAGACTTGCGTCAAAAAAATCGAATGGCGTGGCTAAACAGTTTTGTGAATTTTTCGCCGTTTTTCATTACTCCAGAAATTCGCAAATTATGTTAAGAAAAACACAGCAGATTTGACCATCACTATCTGTGACGACCCCTAATCTTAGCATGTGAGTGTCGAAGACACTTTCCAAAATGGTGACCCCCTGTGACAAGTATGAAGTCCTGGAACATTGTTGCTATTGAGAAGATGAAAGTTTACCCTGGTGCATTAAGTTCAGTATATAAAATGTAGTATTTTTAGCCATATTCATTTTTAGGGTTAGGTCTTCTTTAAAGCCCAGATCCCATCACAAACTGTCATTGCTATTAAAGAAATCCCTGCTTCAGTCTTTCTGCCCCTACTCACATCAGTCCAAGTATTACTCACCTGCAATACCTCCCTGTAATCACTGTCCCACCAATCACTAATCCAAGAATTGAGATACCAATGAATCCAGCCATTATGTACTTGTATAAATCTGTAAAAAATACAATGAGTTGAGATACAGGTTCCTCACATTCCGTAGCGCTCTGAGCATGTCTAACGTATGTCATAAACATGTGAGAGTTTGTACCTGGGTATATCTCACTCATCGAATGCAGATGGATCTCTACATTACCCTCTTCGTTTGCAGAATAACAAAGAATGTTGCTTATTAGGTTGACTGCCACTTTGAGTGTGCTTTCTGTCATATGACCACTAGAGGTGGTGTGAACAATGAATCCCCCTCTTGACTGGTTCATTCTATTGTCTAATATCCACCATTCAATAGAAGCAGGTGGGTTGGAATGGACTATGCAACGGCACTCCATACTGTCCTGGCTCATTGTGCATTTGGACTCAGGGTCGATTTCGGGTTTGTCTGAAAGAGAACATATGCACAAAAGAACATGTAAGAGCATGATAGATATTTCTTGACAACAGGATAAAGTAGTTTAGAAAGTAGTGATGGGCGAATCTGACCATTTTGCGAAACGGCAAACATTTGCACTCAAGTCTATGGCCAACATTTTTTGTCAAAAACTTGACAAAAAATGTTGCTCATCACAAGGTACTGCTCATTTACAATGTATTGTTACCAATGCATTCTACAGCTATATCCTTCTGATAGAAAGAAATGTTTTTAATGGTTCTGCTAGCCCAAGAGAAGGCACATTGCCCGCCTACACAGAGAATCAGACCGCAGGTAGAAAGAACATGGAAAAATTAAGCCATAGCCAGCAAATATACTCACAAAGCACATTGAGGTGTTGTACCAGAGATATCTGCATGCCTTCCGAGTTCTTTGCTGAGCAGTAGAATGAGGTGAGGTTCCTCTTAATACTCCTGATAGGAAGAGTGCTACTTCTCTCTGGTAGAATCAGTGCAGAGCCACTTTGTGTCACCCCATACCAGGCATAATGTTCTACTGAGGGATAACTTTGGCTATAGCACGTCAGGGAGAGGTTATGACCTTCTCTTATAGGACCATCATTGACAATCACAGTTGTGTTTTCAGGAGGATCTAGTCAATGACATTAACTATTATACGTCAAAACATAACTTAAATGATGGATGTTTTTAACATTATTACATTACACAAGACTTAATATATATTCATAGAATATTAGAAATTAATGAAACAGAACAGAACAGCTGTGGATCCCTGCATAGTCAAAGCCACTGATGAGATGTTCACCACAACCAAGCCCACAACCAGGACCAATATTACAATGTTAACCCCATCCCACTTCTAATTTTAAATTCCCCACACTTACAGATGATCTTCAGTTGAGCTGCTACAGCCTTAGTGATGTGTCCTCCTTTCAAACTTGTCATGCAGTTTATATACTTTCCTTGGTATTTGCGGTAGGCAGTGAATGTCAGTTTGGAAACAATTTGCCACATGCCCTCCCCCAGAGCCAATTGAACATTCTCGATTTTCCCAAAATGAACATTCCATTTCCAAGATGGAGGCCGAAGGGGACAGGTATGGTTTATCCGGCAGGTAAATGTGATGTTGTCCCCCTTTTTGATGGTGGAACTTGGCTTCTGCAAATAAGGCACAAGTGGTTCATCTGAAAATAAGAAATTAAGATATTTCTAATGTTAATTAGAAGTGTTTATTATAATTCATCAAAATTACTTTTTTTCCTACATTACACATGCAGAATCCAATACTTTTTTGTAGAGGCTAGATACTGAAAACAAAATTGTCTTATAGGCTAATGAAACATGATACAACAGCTTATAATGAGGTCCTCAAAACTGAGGACTGGGCCAAGCCTGAAGGTCAATTTGGATGAGACAAGCAGATCTGGAATGAGGAGAAAGCAGCAGAGGCACTTGTTTTGGGAAAAGTTAGGGGTGGGGAAGGAGCTATTCCAGAACATATAAGTATATATTTTTCTATTCTTCAAAATTTCATAAATAGCAGCAGCTTGGAAATAATTTCCTCTATAGGTCATGGAATTGCAATGCACCTGCAGTTCATAAATTTTTCAAGAAAAGAAGTATTTCATCCCTTTGCCGGTGGCAAATAATTTCGCGAACCTGCCGCGAAAATTCGCCAACATCAATAATTATTTGATGCCGGTGTAAAGTTGTTTAGAGAATTTCAGAGGACATTCGCAAGTTAATCGGCGAAGCGAAATGGGACAAATTCGCCCTTCACTACATGGCAGCACAGAGACCAGTGCAATTAGCATCAGAATTAAATAATCAGCCCTGTAGCTTCAGCTTATATTCAGACAAACTTCATTTTCTGCTGGATAATTAGTGACGAGCCCTAAGCTTAGCTTCTCAACAGCCAATCAGAGCCCACTGAGCATGTGAGTGTCACAGACACTTTTCAAGATGGTGACCCCCTGTGACAAGTTTGAAGTCCTGGATCATTGCTGCTATTGACAAGCTGAAACTTTAGGCTGGTGCAATAAGTTCAGTATATAAAATATGGCATTTTTAGCCATATTCATTTTTAGGGTTTAGTTCTCCTTTCACACCTTCTATAATGGATTATTTACTTGATCCTGGATGCAAGTACAGACACAAGGATACCCTGTCCATACCTGCTGCCATAGGGAAGGCTGTAAATACTTGACTCTGTTGTGTCCTGCATCTACCAGTGCTCCCTGAATTGTGAATTCGAATGACTAAGTGGATGGCTAGTGTTTGGGAGGGACGCTGCTTACATGCGACCCCCACTTGCCATTCCGGAATACTGTACTACCAGATGCAGGCAATGCTGTGTTCATAGGGTTCATTTGTTATACACTGTCTCATGAATGGGAAATTTAATTCAGTTAGAATATGTTGTGTTGATTTAACCCAACAATCATGGTGGACCTTTTTTGGGTCCCAACATATTCTGCCTCCTGGTTTACATTGCATCAAGGATATTTCAAGAATTAATAATAATCTAAATTGTGTTTGGTTTTTTTATGACATTAAGGCAACACTACTGTATATGACTTTTTGGGGGCCATTTACTACTAGTAGAACAGGGTGCAAAAATCTGGGGCAAACTGCAATCCACAATCCTGATCCGCACAGGCTGATCTCTCCTCCCACCCCCTAACTAGTGCATCATTCAGAGAAACAAGTTATGGAGCATTGGCTAGTGAAGGCCTCAGCAAAGCTGTGTACTGTCTTCACCGAAAAATAATTTGTTAATGCAGACAGACCCCAGGCAGAAATGTTTTTTAAACAAGCACTAAAGGGACCCCCTAATGCTTTTGCACTTACTTCTGGGGTCTCCAGAAGTAAGGCCATTGGCCTTTTAAGGCATTTTAAGGCATTGGCCATAAAATGCTTAGAATTACACCATCAGCACTAATACACTTTCCGGATCCTATCTGCACTACTTCCCAGCCTAATTCCATATTAACAATAAGGGTGGCATGCCAGTTAGTGTGTTACATGACCCCTCAAGGTGATTCCTTGGCATATCAAAGACTTGAATAAAGGTTGTGCTTAAAGGTCTTCCCTACATACATTTACATTTGAAAAGAACATGAGTGCAAACCATTCATTCACAGATAACTCCCTCCCTTCCTTCCTTTCTATTTCTTACCTTTTACTTGCAAGTTAAATGACGAAGTGTATGTGTAGTTCTTGTAGCCTTCAATCTCTACCTTTAAATTGTAGGATGCCGTGTCCTCCTTGGTTAAATCTCTTATCCCTATTGAACATTCTTTCAAAGCCACATTCCCAATCAGCGAGGTTCTTGTATTGTAGCTGAGGTTGCTCATGTGAAATATGATTTCCTGCTTTGGTACTCTGTCCTCTTTGACTTGCAGCCAAGTTAATGTAACGGCTGCTAAAGGGTTGGGGAGTCTCGGATGTGAGAATTTACAAGGGATTTCCACACAAGTCCCACTGACTGTAGAGAGATTCCTTGGGATGGTAATTTTCCAATCTGTACATTCGGCAATGGTAAAGACACCTATAAGAATAGAACTGATGAACTAGAGAAGCGATGATGGGGACAATGACAGAATCACTGCACCAGTTGTAGGAATGGATAACTTGGTAGCATTTTGTATTTACCAGGGTCAGACTGGGCTGATGGGACAATGGCAAAAACCTGGTGTGCCCGACCCTTATGGGCCCTGCCAACCCAGACCTGATCCCTGCCTGTCCACTGCCATCTCACCCCCACCTGCCCTCTTCCATCGCTCCCTGGCCATTGTGAACCCTTCCGACCCAGGCCCAGATTTGTGGGAGGGCCACAAATGGTTGCAAGATTTTAGGATCCACATGCTACCCAGACCCCAGCACTAGGGACACCCAGAGATATGAAAGCTCTTTAAATCTCCTGCATAACTAATCCCCAGCACTCCAGTGGAAATCTGTGTGTGTGTGCAGGACAACACCATGCTGGGCCTTCTTGCTGCTGACTGCCATTGTTTGTTAGAGTTATCAATTTATCCACAAGTACCATCAAATCCCATTAAGAGTATAAGTGGCTGAATATTTTGCTTCAAATCTGACTACGGTTGCCACTTGGCCAATAAAATACCTGCCAAGTAGTAGCCGGTAAATTTGTAATACACTAAATTTCAGCACCTGGCCTGCCACCTTGAGGCTGTGCTCTTCCCAGAATCTAGTAAAAACATAACCTTATTCTCTTCCCCGATCCTCTGTGTGATGTCATAATTCCCCGATGACACAGTGTGATGTCATAATTCCACCCCTTTTATTATCACCCTACCCCTGTGATATCACTGCCCCATTGTCATACCTGTACCCCCTGCTGGCCAGTAAAGCAGTTTTAAAAAGGTGACAACCCTAAATCAGACCCTGCTATTTGTCTTTAGATACATGATAAGCACTGGACACTTGAGTTCTAGTGACTGGTGAACCTGACCTGTTTTGCTTCACCAAAAATTAGTGGAACCGCGAAAAATTGAAGTCTATGCGTGCAACACACATTAAAGTCTATGCGAGTCATTTTTGGGGCAAAACATTTTGCTCATCATTCTATAATTTAATAAAAAAAAATCTAACAATTTGTACTAGCAGAGCTTTCATTTTATTTAATGGTTTTCCCCAAAACACTTTATATTGGTTTTGACTTTAGTACACATCGTAGCTCTCCAATAACATCACTAGACTGGTTAAAAGAATACCTGTTACAGTTTATCACCGCTGTATAATGAAGGCATTGCAGAAATGGAAGATCCACAATAACCAAGTAAATATTTATACAGAAATGTATATTTTACCTTGTACGAAGAGAAAGATATTCAGATTGTTGAGAGACATCATGTGTAGATGACCTAGACAAGAAAGACAATCAGGTAGAATGGTGTGTTTAATTGTACCGTTCCTGTTCTTTTTTTATATGTATATGTTCAGGACATGCCTTATTATTCTATTATTATTCTATTCTCTTATTCTAACTACCTCAGTAAGACTAAGAGTGGACATAAGGAGGATTGTCACTAAAGACAAAGAGAGCAATCAAGTTTGACCAGTGTATGAAATCTATGACAAAGTCCTGTTATAACAGAAGCATGGGAAAATAAAGCAAATAAAGCAAACAGGAAGAATTAAAAAAGATATTGAGGCCATTAAAGGAGAAGGAAAGTCGTTTAGCACTTGGGGTGCCAATTGTATTTACTTACATGAAACCCCTGTCCGGTGCTCCTATCAGCAGAAAACTGCACCAGCCCAGGGTTAAGGTGGCCATACACGGGCCGATAAAAGCTGCCGACAGACTGTGTCGGCAGCTTATTGGCCCGTGTATGGGGGCCCCCGACGGGCTTCCCCGATCGAGATCTGGCCGAAAGTCGGCCAGATCTCGATCGGATGGGTTTAAAAACCCCGTCGGATCGCGGCCGCATCTGTTCGTTGATGCGGTCCCGCGATCCGACCGGCCGTTTGTGAATGGTAGGATCCGATCGTTGGGCCCTAGGGCCCACGATCGGATCTGCCCGATATTGCCCACCTCAAGGTGGGCATATCGGAGGGAGATCCGCTCATTTGGCGACATCGCCAAACGAGCGGATCTATCCGTGTATGGCCACCTTTATTCCAGTGAGCACCACGGAGCATTTCTCTTCCAGCTTATTCGATATTCTAATTTCCCGGGGTAGATGCATGCACCGTTGAACAAAAAAGCTGACTTTCTAGTTAAAGTTCGGCTAAGAAAGAAGAAGCTGGAAGACGAGCGTTCCGTGGTGCTCTCTGGTATAACCCCGGCCGGTGCAGTTTTCTTATCAAGTTTTTCCGTATCAAGTTTTTCCGTGCTCATATGGATGTTTGGTCGTGTTTTTTTTAAATAAAATATGAGATCAATTCGGATTTTAGTGAATAACCCCCTAAATGTACTAGAAAATCATTTAAACATGAAATAAACCCAATAGGCTGGTTTTGCTTCCAATAAGGATTAATTATATCTTAGTTGGGATCAACTACAAACTACTGTTTTATTATTACAGAGAAAAAGGAAATCATTTTTAAAAATAAGGATTATTTGGATAAAAAAAGTTTATGGGACACGGCCTTCCTTTTATTAGGAACTTTCTGGATAACAGGTTTCTGTATAACGGATCCCCCTACCTGTAGTACGTGACACCTTTATAGCCATTATACAAAGCTCTTAGTTCTTGGCACAGCTTGTCCTGCTTCATAATAGCATAAAAATTGTATATATTTCTCTCCAGAGCTTCAAGTCATAATTAACAAATATATTTTTTTGTATATTGTCATGAGCCACCCGTGAGAACAAAAGTAGTTGGACTGGGTTGGAGTTGGAGCAGGGTTGGACTGGACCGGCGGGCACCGGGAAAAAACCTGGTAGGCTCCGGCACTCGTGGGCCCCGCCAGCCCTGACTTGCTCCCTGTCCCAGCTGCCCCAAAATGCCTTCTCCTGCCCTGGTCACACTTTGCAAAGTTTACGAGTTTACCCCAGAGACAACAGCCCCAGTGGGCCCGGGCCCACCAGTCCGACCCTGCGCATGAGGCAAGATTCTCACCTATCTATCTATCCTCACCTGTCTATTTTAATATCTGCAGCTCGAATCATCCAAAATTGATTAGAAGAGGCAACCAATTGTCCACTTGGATTTACTTGTTATAAATCATCATCAATTTCCATCTCTCCAATGTCCTGGTTTGACTCCCTTTTTGGTTCCCAGTTGGCGTCCAACATATCCCGTCTGAATTCTGCTATAGGAGTTGTGTGTGACTCTGATAGGCTGAAATCAGTTGCAAACATCAGCGCTCCAAACTATCCCAGCCTTGTGCCACCCACATCCAATAATAGAGGGGAAGTGGGGAGTGGAAGTTGCATTCTTGCTGGCATTTTTTGTAGAATGCCCAAATCACACAAAACCCTAATCTAGTTAGGGAAGGGGCGAATTTGACCCTTTTCGTTTCACCAAAAATTTGCCATCGGCGACGCCCATTAAAGTCTATGGGTGTCAAAAAAAATGTTTTTGACGTGCGTCTTGTTATTTTTTTTTGACACACGACACCATACAAGTCTATGGGCGTCATTTTTGTGGCGAAACAAGGCAAAAAAATTCGCCCATCCCATTCCTTAACTGACAAGGAGTCCAACCCAAAAATAGGAAATAATCCAAAGAGGAAATAGTAAAAGGGGTTGTTCACCTTTGAGGTAACTGTTAGTATGATGTAGAAAGTAATATACCGTATATACTCGAGTATAAGCCGAGTTTTTCAGCCCCAAAAATATGCTGAAAAACTCTACCTCGGCTTATACTCGGGTCAAGCGCAAAAACGGTCGCGGCCTCTAAGAATAGTCACCGTCATCTAAGAATAGTCGCCGTCGCCTAAGAATAGTCGCCGGCTTCAAAGAATAGTCACCGGCGTCCAAGAATAGTCTCCAAGAATATTCGCTGGCGTCCAAGAATGGTCGCCGGCATCCAAAAACGAGACGCCGGCACCTCCAATGGGAGCAGAAACCCTCAATTTTTTTTTTTGATTGAAACTTACCAGAAGCTGCTGCATTTCTCACCCTAGGCTTATACTCGAGTCAATAAGCTTTCCCAGTTTTTGGAGGTAAAATTAGGTACCTCGGCTTATACTCGGGACGGCTTATACTCGAGTATATATGGTAATTAGACAATTTGCAATTGGTTGTCATTTTTTATTATTTGTGGTTTTATTTCGCTTTTTATTCAGCAGCTTTCGAGTTTGCAATTTCAGGTCCATGCATGCAACAATGCACTGATTGAAATAAGAGATTGGATTATGAATAGGATAGACCTGACTAGAAAGATGAGTCAATAAAAAGCAGCAATAACAATACATTTGTAGCATTTGCTTTTAGATGGGGTCCCCCCATGTGAAACTGCAAAGATTTAGAAGAAGGCAAATCATTTAAAAACTATAAAACATAAATAATAAAGATCAGTTGAAAAGTTGCTTAGAATTCGCCATTCTATGACATACAGGTATAGGATCCCTTATACGAAACCCGTTATCCAGAAAGCTCTGAATTACGGAATGGCTGTCTCCCATAGACTCCATTTCATCCAAATAATCCGAATCTTTAAAAACGATTTCCTTTTTCTCTGTAATAATAAAACAGTAACTCGTACTTGATCCCAACTAAGATATAATTGATCCTTATTTAAAACAAAACCAGCCTATTGGCTTTATTTAGGGGCCAATTCACTAAATTCGAGTGAAGGATTCGAAGTAAAAAAACTTCGAATTTCGACGTTTTTTTGGGCTACTTCGACCATCGAATGGGCTACTTCGACCTTCGACTACGACTACGACTTCGAATCGAAGGATTCGAACTAAAAATCGTTCGACTATTCGACCATTCGATAGTCGAAGTACTGTCTCTTTAAAAAAAACTTCGACCCCCTAGTTCGGCAGATAAAAGCTACCGAAGTCAATGTTAGCCTATGGGGAAGGTCCCCATAGGCTTGCCTAAGTTTTTTTGATCGAAGGAATAATCCTTCAATCGTTCGATCAAATTTTCTGCGCTAAATCCTTCGACTTCGATATTTGAAGTCAAAGGATTTCAATTCCTAGTCGAATATTGAGGGTTAATTAACCCTCGATATTCGACCCTTGATACGTCTGCCCCTAAATGTTTAAATGAATTTCTAGTAGACTTAAGGCATGAAGACCCACATTACAGAAAGATCCATTATCCGGAAAACCCCAGGTCCCGAGCATTCTGAATAACAGGTCCCATACCTGTACTAAAGTTAACTTAAAGGTGCACAACCCCTTTAAAAATATAATTACTGGTTTACTTTCACTCAAAAGGACTACTTTGCCTTACAATTTTAGAAAGAAGGCATATTCTGGGACAATTTGCAATTTTTTAATAGTTATTTTTTCAATTATTTAACTTTTTGTTGAAGCAGCTACTTGTTGCTAGGGTCCAATGTACCTTAGCAACCCAGAAGGGGATTGACAGGTTAAATAGAAGAGAGTCTAAATATAAGTAACAACTGACTCTTGAACCACTGGGGTTTAAACCAAGTTTCATCATCTAGATGTGCAAAAACAAAGTCACAAAATCAGCAGTCACTATATAACTGATATGCACAAAACCTTTGGTGAAAAACCACAGAAAAAGTTTTTTTTCCTGTAACCACTGCGCTATCATTTGCGGTTTTTGGTCTCACAGGAAGTGCAATGAAAATGAACAGAGGGGTTTGTGCATAATGAAGCTTCAAAGGTGAACTTTTCCTCTTTTCGAGGCAAATGAATTGTTCATATTTAAGTATTTACTAATGTGTTTGCTTTTTATATATTGTGTTTGCTTATATATTTAGGTATTGGATCTGTTATCCCTAAACCCATTATCTAGAAGCTCTGAAATACAGGATGGTCGATGCCAATAGATTCCATTTGAATCAAAGAATTAAAATTTTAAAAGTGATTTCCTTTTTCTGTGTAATAATAAAACAGTAGCTCGTACTTGATCCCAACTGAGATATAATTAATCCTTATTGGAGCCCAAACAATGCTACTGAGTTTATTTAAAGTTTAAATATTTTTCAAGTAGACTGATGGAATAGAGATCCAAACTACGGAAAGCTCCGTTATCAGGTCCCTGAGCATAAAACAAAGGGTGTACCAAGAATCCCTCTTATAATGAATATGGGACATACCTTTATCACTTGACTTTTGCTGTGTTGTTTCCTTTATGCCAAGCCAAGTCGTTAGACTCAGAGGGGCAAATTCGCCGCACTTCGCCGCACTTCGCCAGGCGTATTTTCGCCAGCGCTCCGCAAATTCACTAAAATCCGAAGTTGCGCACAGGGGTAGCATTAGTTTGCGAAGTTGCGCTAGTGTTAATTCACCAAGCGAAGCGAAGTTTCGCTAGCGATGGTTAATTTGCATACGGCGCGAAATTCAAATTTCAATGGAGGAACACGTATCTGCACTACAAATGCCTAGAAAACCTTCACATCAGCAAATATAAATTTTATTTTGCCCTACACATGTGCCCACTGTCTAGGTAAGTTGCCATGAGTCAGGAAATGTAGGGGGGAAGGAGGGGAGCCCCAAAAAAGTTTTCGATCTTTTTCAGCCTATCACCCATCATGTAGAAAACACGCCAGCGTTTTTTGGGACTTAGAAAAAAATTTTACTTTTTTTGAAACAATTCCTATCTACTCTATTGCGCTTCGCCAGGTCTGAGGTGGCGAAGGAAGTCTAGCGTAAAAGGTAGCGTTCAGTACACTGCGCAAGTTAGTGAATTTGCGTAGTTACATCGCTAGCGAAAATTCACCTGGCGTAAGGGTGCGAAGTAACACTAGCGAATTTACGCCAGCGTTCGTTAGTGAATTTGCGAAGTACCGAAAATGCCAAACGCTAGCGAATTGACGCTAGCGTTCGGCGCTTCAGCGCTTAGTGAATTTGCGCCATATGTGTCTGTACCAAATGAGTGCTGGCTCTGGAGAGCTTAGCAAAAGTTTTTTGACCAGTGTTGCAATAAAAATCACTGATGTTCCTGAACTACGGTGCCACGCATGCATTAACCATGGATAATATGTTGGAATGTTCTAGGAAAAATGTAGGACAATTCATTGAAAACTTGTTTCGATTTATCCTATGACATACTAACAGTTAGGGGCAGATGCATCAAGGGTTGAATATCGAGGGTTAATTAACCCTCGATATTCGACTGGGAATGAAAATCCTTCGACTTCGAATATCAAAGTCGAAATATTTTATGCAAAAACTGTGATCCTTATATCGAACGATTAAATCCTTTGAATCGAACGATTCGAAGGATTTTAATCCAACGATCGAACGATTATCCTTCGACCAAAAAAATTTAGCCAAGCCTATGGGGACCTTCCCCATAGGCTAACATTGGGTTCGGTAGCTTTTAGGTGGCGAACTAGGGGGTCAAAGTTTTTTCTTAAAGAGACAGTACTTCGACTATCGAATGGTCGAATACTCAAAGATTTTTAGTTCGAATCCTTAGATTCGAAGTCGAAGTCGTAGTCGAAGGTCGAAGTAGCCCATTCGATGGTCGAAGTAGCCCAAAAAACACTTCGAAATTCGAAGTTTTTTTACTTCGAACCCTTCACTCGAAGTTAATGAATTGGCCCCTAAATGAAAAGGCGAACCACAATTTAACAATTTGAAGCATCCTGTAGTCCCATAGCATACCAGTAATAGTCACTGTTTTTCAGCTTAGAAGTGTCCAAACATGACCAGGGAGGCCCAACTTTTCTTCGATGGAATTCAAATGCCTCTAGCATGGGTACAATAAAGAGAGCTCCAGATTTTAAATCAATAAACTTGAAAAATGTAGTACGGTTGTGTCTGTGTACAAAATAACGCCAGCAGACAATGTGCAATGAGCGCTACCTGATCGTGCATAACCATCATCATCATCAAAATAAAATGTTTTATTTATAAAAGAAAAGGCAGTTTCTTTAGTTGATGCTTTTAGAATTGCCAGAGAGAACCAAGATGTCCCCATTGCCCTTATATTTACTGTCCAGAAAATGACAACTCCCTGTGGATTTTTAAAACAAAATCTTATCTCACTGCCCAGGTTTTACTTACCGATATCAGCCGCAGATCTGCTGTGCTAGAAACATACATCAGATCTCACACCTTTCCCTGCACAGTTAGAAATACACTTTTTTTTTTGCAGGAAACGAGAGACGAGAGTGCGTAGGTTATAGAGGAAATGTGCTCCATGCTCTCTGTCTGGCTGCTACGCTAATACATCAGTATAACTCAAGTGACCCATAAGAGCCTGCATTCACAACTCAGCCAATAAAAGTATTGAGAATATATATAGTGAATATAGTACCCCCTCTTGTAAAATATAAGGATATTATAGGTCACCGAGGAGTTCCATGACGGAAGGCCGAATGTTTTTATACCGGTCATGGAACTCCGAGGTGACTTCTGGGGGCCGATTCACGAAGGGTCGAATTTCGAAGTTAAAATTACTTCGAAATTCGACCCTCGAATTGAAATCCTTCGACTTCGAATATCGAAGTCGAAGGATTTAGCGCTAATCGTTCGATCGAACGATCGAAGGATTTTTCGTTCGATCGAACGATTAAATCCTTCGAATCGAACGATTCGAAGGATTTTAATCAAACGATCGAAGGAAAATCCTTCGATCAAAAAAAGGTTAGCAAGCCTATGGGGACCTTCCCCATAGGCTAACATTGACTTCGGTAGGTTTTATCTGCCGAAGTAGGGGGTCGAAGTTTTTTTTAAAGGGCAAGTACTTCGACTATCGAATGGTCGAATAGTCGAACGATTTTTACTTCGAATCGTTCGATTTCGTTCGACTTCGATCGAATTCGAACGAATTTAACCAATTCGATGGTCGAAGTACCCAAAAAAAACTTCGAAATTCGAAGTTTTTTACATTCGAACCCTTCACTCGAGCTGAGTGAATCGGCCCCCTAATATCCTCATATTTTGCAGCAGGGGGTACTTTATTTATTATAATACATTATGGGGCAGATTTACTAAATTCGAGTGAAGGATTCAAATTAAAAAAACTTCGAATTTCAAAGTGTTTTTTGGGCTACTTTGACCATCGAATGGGCTACTTCGACCTTCGACTACGACTATCGAAGGATTCGAACTAAAAATCGTTCGACTATTCGACCATTCGATAGTCAAAGTACTGTCTCTTTAAAAAAAAAATCGACCCCCTACTTCGGCAGCTAAAAGCTACCGAACTCAATGTTAGCCTATGGGGAAAGTACCCATAGGCTTGCCTAAGTTTTTTTCATCGAAGGATATTCCTTCGATCGTTGGATTAAAATCCTTCGAATCGTTCGATTCGAAGGATTTAATCGTTCGATCGAATGAATAATCCTTCGATCGATTGATCGAATTTCCTGCGCTATTCGAAGTCGAAGGATTTAAATTCCTAGTCGAATATCGAGGGTTAATTAACCCTCGATATTCGACCCATAGTAAATCTGCCCCAATACATACGTTTACGTGAGTCATGTGACAGAAATGACATCACTAAGCTCCGATTAGAACTAATGACATCACTAAGCACTGTTAATATGCACAAACGGAGCGCTTGACCCAATCCCAAGTAAAACACTTGTCGTAAGTGTTGGGTGCTTATCCGGAAGACCCTTCCCTCGTATAGGGGTCAGAGGGATAATCGCAAAGAAATTCGGATGCACACCTGTTAGTTGCAATCGTGTCCAACGGTGATTTATTAAAGCCCAAAATATACATCACAACTGTTAATAAGGATATAATTTACAGGATATTCATTGCTCTTGTGTATTATATACTCATATACAGGTAGAGGATCCATTATCGTAAAACGCGTTATCCAGAAAGCTCCGAATAAATTTATCAAAGAGTGAAGTTCCGCCACTAGAGTGAAATTCCACAGCTCTCAATTCATTTCTATGGGATTTTGAAAGACGTATTTATCAATGGGTGAAAGTGAAAGTTCACCCTTTGATAAATACGCCTATAAAAATCCCATAGAAATGAATGGAGAGTGGCGGAATTTCACTCTAGTGGCGGAACTTCACTATTAACTTCACTCTTTGATAAATATACCCCTACGACTCCTTTTTATCCAAATAATCCCCATTTTAAAAAATGATTTCCTATTTCTCTATAATAATAAAACAGTAGCTTGTACTTGATCCCAACTAAAAGGTAATTAATCCTTATTGGAAACAAAAACAGCCTATTGGGTTTAAATATTTTTTTAGTAGCCTTAAGGTATGGAGATCCTGAAATGAGCACGCACTCCTGGGACACACCAATGTGGATACAATGCAATCATTATTCCATGGATTAAAAACAAAATGTCCTAACGCGTTTCATATCTAGAGATATGTAATCATAGGCCTATGGTTATGTATCTCTAGATATATGAAATGCGTTAGGACATTTTTTTTTGATCCATGGAATAAAGATTGAATTTTATTTCAGGATTTCCTTGCATCTCACCCTAAGCTGAGTGTGATTTATATACATATTGTTTGATTATATGTGCCAAGAAAGCTGACCCCTCTAGAGACGGAACGGGGCATTGCAACCAGGTCAATTTTTACACCGGGTGAGCTTCGGATTTTTATTAGGAATTGCTGAGTATTTAACACTCGGATAGAGCCACGGGTTTTTCTTGTTTGCGTTCTTAAAGTATGGAGATCCAAAATACAGAAAGATCCCTTATCTGGAAAACCCAAGCATTCTTAAAGGGATCCTGTCATCGGAAAACATGTTTTTTTTCAAAACACATCAGTTAATAGTGCTACTCCAGCAGAATTCTGCACTTAAATCCATTTCTCAAAAGAGCAAACAGATTTTTTTTATATTCAATTTTGAAATCTGACATGGGGCTAGACATTTTGCCAATTTCCCAGCTGCCCCCAGTCATGTGACTTGTGCCTGCACTTTAGGAGGAAATGCTTTCTGGCAGGCTGCTGTTTTTCCTTCTCAATGTAACTGAAGGAGTCTCAGTGGGACATGGGTTTTTACTATTGAGTGTTGTTCTTAGATCTACCAGGCAGCTGTTATCTTGTGTTAGGAAACTGTTATCTGGTTACCTTCCCGTTGTTCTTTTGTTTGGCTGCTGAGAGGGGGGGAAGGGAGGGGGGTAATACCACTCCAACTTGCAGTACAGCAGTAAAGAGTGATTGAAGTTTATCAGAGCACAAGTCACATGACTTGGGGCAGCTGGGAAATTGACAATATGTCTAGCCCCATGTCAGATTTCAAAATTGAATATAAAAAATTCTGTTTGCTCTTTTGAGAAATGGATTTCAGTGCATAATTCTGCTGGAGCAGCACTATTAACTGATTCATTTTGAAAAAAAAATGTTTTTCCCATGACAGTATCGCTTTAAAGGCAGGTCCCACACCTGTATTGAGAATATATACCCACACATGTATAATATATGAACATATATTTTTATAGCTGCTTAGTTCCTTATATTAGCTCAAGTTTGAGTCTTATTGATCTACATAGTTGTATTTTTCAGTATCAACATATAGACATTTGGGCACCCTTCCCTCCTAAAACTACATCCATCCTGGCTTTGATGCAGCCGTATATATATGTGTGTATAGCATCTGACTTGTTCAGTTATACAAGCAACCATCCATATAACTGCAAGACCCCATTGGGCAGCCTTGTGGATTCATTTTGATATGGCTTGCGTGGAAAATGCTAGACCTGAGAATATTAACTGCATTATAGATTGGAAGCCATGCATAATTTATGCAAAGTTATGGCTTTACAAAAGAAATACAATTATCTGGTAATGACCGCTTACTCTGCTCTATTCACATTTCACAGTGAAAGAATTAATCAGGGAAAGATATTAATTCAGTGGAAAGGCACATGTTAATCAGTGGGATACAATAATAATGAACCAAGAAAAGACCAAGAAGGTGTCTTGGCTAAATTAAACGAATTCAGTCTTTTTAAATATATTTTTTTTATCTGGAAAACATCTACATTTTTTTTGAGATATTTCCACACTTACCCCTGTGATCGATCTACAAATCACTGGTAAGAGAATATTTGAACACAAAGGGGCCGATTCATGAAGGGTCGAATATCGAGGGTTAATTAACCCTCGATATTCGACTGGGAACTAAAATCGTTCAACTTCGAATATCGAAGTCGAACGATTTTGCGCAAATCCTGCGATCGGTCGATCAAAGGATTTTTCGTTCGATCGAACGATTAAATCCTTCGAATCGAACGATTCGAAGGATTTTAATCCAACGATCGAAGGAAAATCCTTCGATCAAAAAATCACAGGCAAGCCTATGGGGACCTTCCCCATAGGCTAACATTGACTTCGGTAGCTTTTAGCTGCCGAAGTAGGGGGTCAAAGTTTTTCTTAAAGGGACAGTACTTCGACTATCGAATGGTCGAATAGTCGAACGATTTTTAGTTCGAATCGTTCGATTCGAAGTCGAAGGTCGTAGTCGAAGGTCGAAGTAGCCCATTCGATGGTCGAAGTAGCCCAAAAAAACTTTGAAATTCAAATTTTTTTCAATTCGATCCCTTCACTCGAATTCAGTGAATCGGCCCCCTATTGTTATATCACAGAGCTCTGATACATGGTGAGCATACAAAGATCAGAACATATACTCTAATTGCTATAAAGTTCTACAGTCCTTGTATGGCCACCATAGAGTTTTCCTAAGATCGCAACATATTGAGAACTCAGAATTCTACTGAGTAATGATGAGTGAATCTGTCCCATTTTGCTGAAAGTTTTGTGAAACTGACGAAAGATTTGCGAAAAAATTCACAAAACTTTTTTGTTGCAATATTTTTTTGCGCTCAACATTTTTGTAGCAAGCTACCAATAAAAAAATGTTCCTTACTTTAGTCTTGTTGACTGTGTTGAGTGAATCCAGTAACGTAACTGGAGGGGGGGCGGGCCCTGGTGCGGGACGTGCAGCTGGGCCCCGCCCCCCTCTGTACCAAATTATCTGCACCGAAATCGGCCAATGCATCCAAAAATCGCCAGTGCGCGAGCTGCCGGGGGGTCCTGAGGGGGTGCGGGCCCTGGTCCAATTGCACCCACTGCTCCCCTGGTAGTTCCACCACTGAATGAATCTGCCATGGGCTTTGTGTTAAAATTCGCAAACTGGTGTTAAAATTTGCTGAATTGCATTGGAGTCAATGGGGCCGATTCACTCAGCTCGAGTGAAGGGTTCGAATGAAAAATACTTCGAATTTCGAAGTATTTTTTGGGTACTTCGACCATCGAATGGGCTACTTCGACCTTCGACTACGACCTTCGACTTCGAATCGTTCGAATCGAAGTAAAAATCGTTCGACTATTCGACCATTCGATAGTCGAAGTACTTGCCCTTTAAAAAAAACTTCGACCCCCTACTTCGGCAGATAAAACCTACCGAAGTCAATGTTAGCCTATGGGGAAGGTCCCCATAGGCTTGCTAACCTTTTTTTGATCGAAGGATTTTCCTTCGATCGTTTGATTAAAATCCTTCGAATCGTTCGATTCGAAGGATTTAATCGTTCGATCGAACGAAAAATCCTTCGATCGTTTGATCGCAGGATTTGCGCTAAATCCTTGGACTTCGATATTCGAAGTCGAAGGATTTCAATTCGAGGGTCGAATTTCGAAGTATTTTTAACTTCGAAATTCCACCCTAAGTGAATCTGCCCCCATGAGTAGGCAAAATCACAGATGCATGTTTAACTCCTATCCACATTGCTACAAGTGCTTTTTCAATAAAAAAAAAAAGCTCCCATGTTGCCAGTTTCCTAACTACAGGCCTGTGATTGACATTACCTCTGATCAATGGGTATTGGTATCTATTACTACACTTAGGAGGTTAGTTACTAAAATCTGAATTTATCTCATAATTAGAATTAAAAAAGCTTGACCAAACTCCCATGTTCGATTTGGCCTTATTTATTAAAATAATAACTTGAATAAATCAGATCGAGAAAAAAAGCTGATAAAATCAAACGAAACCCTGAATTGCTCGATTATTTTTGCCAGAAAACCCTAAATGTATCATATTATCGGGCTAAACCCAGTACAAATATCTTCAAATAGGGATAGGGACATCTCCCATTGACTTATACATGACCTCGACAGGTCTGAGATGGCGGATTTTCGGATTCAGGCTTCTTGCAGCACGAAAAATTTGAGTTTTTGCGCCAAAATGCCTGACCAGATAAATTCGAGATTTAGTAAATAATCCCCTTAGTAAGTATGTTGCCGTTTAACCAAAGAGTACCATCTATAGTTTCTATTACTACTCGCATGCAAACACAGTCACGACTAATTATAATTGTGATCACCAACAGATAATATTTGGGTGCTTTGTATCCCACTGCTTAGCATATATATTATATATTACATACTGTAGTATAGATATGTTTGGCCATGTTCCTTAGACCAAAGATTGAGTCTGCATCACTCTTAGGGGCAAATTCATCAAGGGTCAAATTTCGAGGGGTTAAATCCCTCGAAATTCGACTGGGGAATAGAATCGAATCGAATAGGCAATTCAGGCGAATTTACGCGCTGGCGAATAGTCAAAATGGCGAATATTCGCCAGGCGAATAGGCGCTCGATCGAATATTCGCTCAAAGGATTTTTATTCGATCGAATGCCTTTTTATTCGATCAAAAACTTGGAAAACAAGCCTATGGGACTTTTCCATAGGCTTTTAAAGCAATTCAGTAGGTTTTAGATGGCGAAGTATTTTTAAAAGAAACAGTACTTCGACTATCGAATGGGCGAATAGTCGCAGCGTTTTTGCGCTTGATCCAGTACTTCGACTATGGAATGGCGAATACTCGCAGCGTTTTTGCGCTCGATCTATTCGAATCATTCTACTCAGGCGAATTTATGCCAATTCGATAGTGGAGGAGCACAAAATATGACTCGAAATTCGAAGTTTTTTTACTTCGAATCCTTCACTCGAAGTTAGTGAATATGCCCCTTCGTTTCAGTACTGTGTTATTGCATGGCAGTTTGCATTACATGTGTTAATAATAACAGGAAACTGTTATCAGGAAAACCTCACTGTGCCGAGCACCTCTCACTTTACATCAGTTGGTGTCACATTGATTCTATCTCATTAGAATAGCTGTTGTGATATGGTAAATAAAATATGAACATACCTTTATTTATTGAAGTGTGAGTATGACATCCATCCCTTTAATGATTTCTTCTTTTCTCTCATCCGTCAAACGACTGCTTTTTCTACACTATTATCTGTTTTATGTGGAAATATTGTTACATTTTAAAATATAGTACATGGATAGGAATTTAACCAGGAACCTGTTTTGGTTAGACTTTGCTGACCAGGTTTCTCCAAGTAAAATCAAATTCCCTGGTAATAGAATAATGGTCCCTGATCAGAAACAGGGGAAAGTGTCAATAATGTGGTCTTCTCCAATGAGTCTAATAAACAGGCACACCAAGGGGCAGATTTAATTAGGGTCGAATATCGAGGGTTAATTAACCCTCGATATTCGACTGCCGAATGTAAATCCTTCAACTTCGAATATCGAAGTTGAAGGATTTACCGCAAATAGTTAGATCGAACGATCAAGCAAAATCGATTTTTCCATCGATCGAACGATTTTTCTTCGACCTAAGAAACATTAGAAAGCCTATGGGGACCTTCCCCATAGGCTAACATTGCACTCCGTTAGGTTTTAGGTGGCGAAGTAGGGGGTCAAAGTTTTTTTTAAAGAGACAGTACTTCGACTATCAAATGGTCGAATAGTCGAACGATATTTAGTTCAAATCGTTTGATTTGAAGTCGAAGTTGTAGTCGAAGTAGCCAATTCGATGGTCGATGTAGCCAAAAAAATCATTCGAAATTCGAAGATTTTTTTATTCTATTCCTTCACTCGAGCTAAGTAAATGGGCCCCCAAGTGATCCGTATTAATTTCTACTTTTATTTTAGGGTTATCACCCCTTCTTTCTGTCATATACCTCTCTGGTTAGTTATTTCATGGCATATATTCAAACAAAGGATTAGTAAGTGGGTTGGAGATGGAACAAATATGTTTTAAGAGGTGCAGCTTATATCTAGGCTGAGTGTGTGACTTATACGTACTGTGTACATAGGAAAAGCTGTTTTTTTGCTATTTGCGGGACATTCGCTAATTTTTCATCGGAGCGAAACGGGAGAACTTCGCCCATCACTATAGAGAACATATAACTCACCACGTTAGAGTTCTTTGTTGAAAATGGGTTCCCAGTCTAACCTCCGTGGGGAGAAATCATTGGTAGCCAGTGTTTTACAGCTTTTCTTATAGTAATTAAGCACAGCTCTAATAACGAGTTTTTGAAGGTTCTGTATGCAGAGATGACGTGGGAAAGAAAGGTGCAAGCACCAACAAAATTCCCCAAAAAACATACGTTTTTTTTAGGGGCCCATTTACTTAGCTCGAGTGAAGGAATAGAATAAAAAAAACTTCGAATTTCAAATGATTTTTTTTGGCTACTTCGACCTTCAACTACGACTTCGACTCGATTGATTCAACTAAAAATCGTTCGACTATTTGACCATTCGATAGTCGAAGTACTGTCACTTTAAAAAAAAGGTCCCCATAGGCTTTGTAACAATTTTTAGGTCGAAGAAAAATCGTTCATTCAATGGATTAAAATCCTTCGAATCGAACAATTCAAAGGATTTAATCGTTCGATTGAACGATTTTTCGTTTGATCGAACTATTTGCGGTAAATCCTTCGACTTCGATATTCGAAGTCGAAGGATTTACATTTGGCAGTCGAATATCGAGGGTTAATTAACCCTCGATATTCAACCCTATGTAAATCTGCCCCTATGTGTCATTTTGGTTGAGCTGAGGGATGTAGGAATGTACCAAATCCAGGATTCAGTTAGGGATTCGGCCAGGATTTGCCCTTTTTCAGCAGGATTCAGATTCAGCCAAATCTTTGTGCCTGGCTGAACCGAATCTGAATCCTAATTTGCATATGCAAATTAGGGGCAGGATGGGAAATCAGGTGACTTTAGTCATAAAACAAGGAAGTAAAAAAAATGTTTCCCCACTGTTGTACCATTTTTTTAGGGGCCCATTTACTTAGCTCGAGTGAAGTTATAGAATAAAAAAAACCTCGAATTTCCAATGATTTTTTCGACCATCGAATTGGCTACTTCAGCCTTCGACTACGACTTCGACTTGAATGATTCGAACTAAAAACCGTTCGACTATTCGATAGTCGAAGTACTGTCTCTTTAAAAAAAAGGTCCCCATAGGCTTTGTAACAATTTTTAGGTTGAAGAAAAATCGTTTGTTCGATGGATTAAAAGCCTTCGATACGAACAATCCGAAGGATTTAATCGTTCGATCGAATTATTTTTCGTTCGATCATTTGATCAAACTATTTACGGTAAATCCTTTGACTTCGATATTCGAAGTCGAAGGATTTACATTCGGCAGTCGAATATCGAGGGTTAATTAACCCTCGATATTCAACCCTATGTAAATCTGCCCCTATGTGTCATTTTGGTTGAGCTGTAACATTTCTTTAATACAAATAACTGGACATGATTGCAAGGGATGTAGGGATGTACCAAATCCAGGATTCAGTTAGGGATTCGGCCAGGATTTGCCCTTTTTCAGCAGGATTCAGATTCCGCCAAATTTTTGTGCCTGGCTGAAACTAATCTCAATCCTAATTTGCATATGCAAATTAGAGGCAGGTGGGAAATCAGGTGACTTTAGTCATAAAACAAGGAAGTAAAAAAAATGTTTCCCCACTGTTTCCTTTCCCGTCCCTAATTTGCATATGCAAATTAGGATTTGGATTTGGTTAGGTATTCGGACGAATCTTTCACGAAGGAATAGGGGATTCGGCAAAATCCAAAATAGTGGATTCAGTACATCCCTACTTCTTATTAGTCTTCTTCCAAGCCTGGTGCTAGAAAAGAAAAGGGAACATGTATAGACCACTTACATGATGTGAGCTTGTAAACGTTTGTGAACAGAGCTCTCTACTCCTTCTGATTCATTATGTAAGCTTTGTTATAGTATTATTGAAAAATTTTGTAGGTGATAACAATAATAATAATAATAATAATAATAATAAGCCTTCTGTGAGCCTCCTTTTGCTTCAAATAAGCTCCTTTAATTATTAAAAAACACTATACCTTGAAAAGTCCACTTAATGTATGCACTGCTCAACCACCTGTTACTCAGGGGACTACAAATCCCAGAATAATGCAAAATATAATGAAGGTTGAGGCATGCTGGGAGCTGTAGCCCAGCAAAATCATTCTTAAAGCTATATTGCATGAAAAAAACTTTTCCAAAACATTTTCCCAAATCTCCACAGCCAGCGGCTGCTTTGAAATGCAAAAAATCCTCCACTGAGAATCCCAGCTGATCTGTATAAATCTGACTCAGTTTGTCCTTTATCCCAATGTCTGATTCCAGTGTCATATCATCAAGAAAAAAAACAACATAATTATCTTTATATGTAAGACAACAGCAAGATGCCTGACATGGAGCTGGGAATCAAAATTCATATTGGTCAACTTTTTGCATTTATAATGAAGCGTTTGATCAGTAGAATTCTCATTGGTGAATTTCCTTGCATCTATAATGACAGTTTTCAGTAACTTCTATAGTAAACTAGGGGGCGCTGTGGCTCTCCTGAAAACCATTTATAAATAAGCCAAGAAACTGTTTCAGCGCTGTCAGCATATCCGTATCCAACTAATGGAGATACTCAGACATTATATGTAGACTGTGTAACTGTTCTACTGGGAAATAACTATAAACCAGACCCCTCTCCCCAAACAGAAACACATGCAAGAGGCAAAGGTCTATTTCAACAATTTCGTACCTTCGTGTTACAATTGTGTTTGGATAGATAGGATTTGGGAAATGGGAATTGAGCTGTTATTTCCAGCTAATATTCATCTCATTAGCCGACATTAAATGCTGCTTTGGATACATTAAGTTTAATTAGGATGAGTTTTTACATCTTCATTATTTACTTTATTGTATTTATTAGAGCTCAGATCATAGACATCTGGGTTATTTTAGAGCATTATTCTTATTTGCTTAAATAAATTTAATTTTGCAAAGATACAGTAGATAGATAGATAGATGTAAATGGTGATAGAGAGAGAGAGAGAGAGAGAGAGAGAGAGAATGATGATGGTGATGATGATGGATGATACATAGATAGATAAATAGATAGACAGATGATGTACAGTAGATGATTATAGATAGATAGACAGACAGACAGACAGACAGACAGACAGACAGACAGACAGACAGATAGATAGATAGATAGATAGATAGATAGAGAGATAAATAGATAGATAGATAGATAGATAGATAGATAGATAGAGAGATAAATAGATAGATAGATAGATAGATAGACAGACAGACAGACAGACAGACAGACAGACAGACAGACAGACAGACAGACAGACAGACAGACAGACAGATAGATAGATAGATAGATAGATAGATAGATAGATAGATGATAGACATACAGATAGAATGATGATAATGATGAAGATAAATAGTTAGAGGATACCTGGGGCTTTCCAGATAACAGATCTTTCCGTAATCTGGCTCTTCAAACCTTAAGTCTACTAGAAAATCATATTAGCATTAAATAAACCCAATAGGCTGGTTCTGCTTCCAATAAGGATTAATTATATCTTAGTTGGGATCAAGTACAAGCTACTGTTTTATTATTACAGAGAAAAAGGAAATCAAATTTGGATTATTTAGATAAAATGGAGTCTGTGGTAGACGGCCTTCCCATAATTCAGAGCTTCCTGCAAAACGGGTTTCCAAATAACGGATTTATTTAATGTTTGAATTTTTTTTTTTTTTTTTAGTAAACTTAAGGTATGGAGGAATTACAGAGAGATCCCTTACCTGGAAAAGCCCAAGTATCAATCATTCTGGATAACAGGTGCCACACCTGTACTATCAGCCCCTTCACTAATCAAATAGTTCATATGGTGATTGACCTTCTCCCTTTTATACACTTGACACTAATAGGTCCATCCTAGATCTCCATTTCTCCTACCCAAAGGAAAGTTTTGACATGTTTTATTCTAACTAACATAAGAAGTACATATATGACCCAAGGATGGATAGCCTGCAGCAGATGTCCTTTTGGTGGGGGGTGAATAGGATTGTCACCGGTTTTGACAGCCCGGTAATTTGAAGGGCTGCCCGGGTCAAAACTGCTTGCCCGGTTTCCCAGATTAGGAAAACAGGGCAGGATTCCCTATGATTAACACAGCGATTGGGCAATCGCCGATTGCTGCGTCATATCCCGCACCCTCGGTGCCATGCCTCGCCCCCTCTGTGCCATGCCCCGCCCCTCTGCATCACAGTCCGCCACCTCCATGTCATAGCTCCGCCTCCTGCTCGGTCTCCACTGGGCTAAAAGGTGGCAACCCTTGGGGTGATATAGATGAGTGCAGAGGAAATATTAAGGGCCACTTACTTATGCCACTGCTCCAATTGCAGGACAACTCATGGGACTTAAATTAAGCTCCACCTTTTGTGTTTTGGAGGAGGGAGGTGGCAAGCAGATGTAGGGTTGCCATCTGTCCGTATTTCACCAGGACAACCCGGTTTTTGGAAGGGCTGCCGGGTGAAGTTCAAAATGTTCATATTAGGAAATCCGGACAGGACATTGAAGTGAATGACATGGCAATCAGCCCCGCCCACATCATCAGCCCCACCCCTGATGGCATCCACCCCACCCCCCAATTTCACCAGCCCTCTCCCCCCATGTCCCACCCCCTGCCCGTTTTTGGGAAAAAAAAAGGTGGCAACCCTGGGCGTGTCTGTGACGGCAGTGGGCAGACCCGTGATGCCAGTGGGTGGGGTTATGATGTCAGTGGGCGGACCCTATGGGAAATATCTTCTGCGCATCTCCTGTGTTTCTAAACCAATGTGGGTGTGGTTGGGCAGCATGCTGCCCCCTAAACTTCTTCCGGCCTAGGCCCGGGTAGGGCTGCCACCTTTTTTTTTTTTTTTTAATGAAAATGGGCAGGGGCCCAGGCAGCTCTTCCAAAAAAATGGTGGCAAACCTATGCCCGGCCTTGGTGGCATTTCCATAAATTCTGCCTGCTGTGGGCTCTCTGGTTCATTATTAATATGTAATATAATTCTCTACCTCAAGATGTCAGTGTTGCAGAAGCCAAGAAATACTCAGGAGTTTTCCCACCTTTGCCTTTAATAGTAATAAGCCTGTTCTAGTTTCAAAGAAAACATCTGCTCAGCCATTTCTTATATATAACAAACATAATTCCCAATATAGGATGAAAGCTCTCCCTGACGGTGGCTCCCCTAGTAATCTGCTGCTGTGTGCCGGCTATTTATATATATATATTGCTGATCAACACTTCTGTGCAGGAAAGGCAGATTTCCTCGTTATATATTTACCAGATGCTTCTGCAGGGATTTACCCCAAACACTTCCCATAAACAGGAGTCAATGTAGAATGGAACATGGGGTTAATTAGAAGTTACTGACCCCCCACTGTGTCTTTATAACTGAACCATGGAAGAGATGATCAATTATACAAATAGTATATAATACAGGTATGGGGACCTGTTATCCAGAATGCTTGGGACTTGGGTTATTCCAGATAATGGATCTTTCTGTAATTTCTTCATACCATGGGGCAAATTTGAATTTTCGCCAGCGACTGCTTCGCCACACTCCGCGTCACTTCGCCAGGTGAAAATACGTTACCACTACGCTAATGTGTCATGCCCCTCAAATTAGTTTTAAAAAATTGTTTAATAGTTCGGACTTAAAAAAAGAAAAGTCGCCAGCGTTTTTTCAACTTACATTCATTTCCGACATACAGAATATGATGTCACTGACATAAGATTGAGTTCGCCAGGTCTAAGGTGAAGTAGGACAAAAAGTCGCCTGGCGATAGGTCTCGTTCACTAGCGAATTGTCCTCTAGTGAATTGGCGATGTCCCGGCGGATGAGATTTCTGGGGAATTGTCGCTTGCGTCGGTCACTTCTTGAATCTGCCCCCATAAGTCTATTAAACATTAAATAAACCCAGTTGCCAGGTTTTGCTTCCAATAAGGATTATTTATAGTGGTGAGCGAAAAAGATTCACCATGGACAGATTGGCCACAAACTTCTACGTATCTGCGAGACTCGCTTGCTTGCTTCGCTTGACTGAATAAAAAGACGTACGACAAACGCATATGACAATTTATACTTCCCCTCTCCTTCCACATCAACTAAAGAGATCTGAGCCATCCCACTATCTCAGCAATGTGTTTGTACAAATACATTGAAGTCAATGGACATTTTTTCTCATGGCGACTTTTTTGTCCAAATGCATTAAAGTCAAAGGCGTTTTCGTATGGCGACTTTTCATCCAAATGCATTAAATTCAATGGCCGTTTTTTCTTATGGCGACTTTTTGTCCAAATGCATTAAAGTCAATGGGCGTTTTTTCTTATGGTGATTTTTTTGTCCAAATGCATTAGGGCAGGGGCATATTCGGGGAGATTTAGTCGCCTGGTGACTAATCGCCTCTTCTGCAGGGTGACAATCTCCCTGAACTGCCCTCCACCTGCCTTCTGCCTGCTATAATGATAAAACGACAGCGCAATGGCACTCGCGGCACTTCGATTCCCGAAGTTGCCTCACGAGAAAACTTCGGGCGACTTCAGAATTCAAAGCACCTCCAGTGCATCAGCGCAGGCGATTTTTTTCTTTTTGTGACTTTTCATCCAAATGCATTAAATTCAATGCGTTTTTTTCTTATAGTGACTTTTTGTCCAAATGCATTAAAGTCAATGGCGTTTTTTGTATGGCGACTTTTCATCCAAATGCATTAAATTCAAGGGGCGATTTTCTTACGGCGACTTTTTGTCCAAATGCATTAAAATCAATGGGTGTTTTTTTCTTGTGCCGACTTTTTTGTCTCTGTGACATTTTTTTCTTGGCAACTTTTTTGTAGTGGTGAATTTTTAGCCGCAGTTTTGTGAAAAAATTTGCTGATCGCAAAATACGGAATTTCCCAGTGAATCTATACCTGGTGAAAAAATGTGCTCATCACTACTCTTCACTAATTATTTATATCTTAGCTGGGATCAATACAAGGTACTGTTTTATTTATTAGACTGAAATGTATGTGCCAGGATTCTCATTGGGTCTCTATACTGCTGTCCCCCCTTCTCAACATTCTGGATCTGATCTGAGCCCTGTTAAGACTTCTGAACACCGGCTCTAATGAATACAAGAGGAAGATTGACAATACAGGTGTTAATGTCCCTCCAAAGTTGCAACCTGTAACAACCAAAAAGATTGTATCTTGCATGAATGTTATTGCACTTCTATCATTGGAGTTCTTTGTTGATTGGATGATCTGGATTATGACTCAAGGAAGACTATTTGGAGTTAAATTGCTTTCTGGAATCCGAATATAGAAGTAGAAAAATGTTTTTGTCCATGGCCGGAAATAGGGGTACTCAGAAGGGGCGCAAGCCTTTGGGCACGTAATTGGAAAGTTTAATTAAAATGTATTTACCCCTTTTCTAATATCCCAAGTGCTTCCCATGCCCTTCATTTTGGCATAAGCAGTCTAGTGGCAAATATGTGGAAGAGTCAAGAGGTTTTCTTGATTATAACAAATGTGGGTCCCCTTTAATATAATAAAGAACCCCTCTTGTCTCTCCCCCATATAAGTAACCAGACTGCAGGGTTTATTAGAACAAGAGAAACAAGGGGGCATTTCTTTGCCTAGAACTTCACACTGAGACAGGCCAGAGCTTTTCATTTCTATTTCCAGTGCAATTTCTATTTCCAGTGCATACATTAATAGAGTCAACCTTCCATAGAGATGGAAAATTGCTCCTACTTGGGATTTGACAAGCATTGCCCTTTCCACCAAGGGGTTAGGGGCTTAACTACAGAGTAGTGGTGGGTGAATTTCTCCCATTTCACCGAAAAATGTGCGAATTTCCCATGAAATTCGTGAAACGGTAAAAAATTTGCGAAACATTTCTGAAACTTGAAAATCGACGCCAGTGTCAATTTTGGAAGTGCGTCCGAAAAGTCGCTCGTGTCAATTTTGACGCCGGCGTTAAAGTCAATGGGTGTCCTAATAGTGTTGATGCATGCCGATTTTGATGTGAGCGACGTTTCGAACGTGTGTCCAAATTTTTTATTGATGCTGACGGGGAGTAAATTAATTGACCAGCGGCGTAACATGGAAATTTACAGTGAATTCGCGCCAGGCAAATTTATTCGCCCATCACTTCTACAGAGGAAGCAGACCCAGCGCCTGCAGGGGGGCCAAGGAGGTATAGGGGCCCCATAAGGCCCTAAATAATGAGAAGTTTTAACATATATTGGTTAAAAAAAGTATCGTTTCTAGTTATGTTGGGGGCCCTAAAATTAATTTGCGTGGGGCCCAGTAACATCGAGTAATCCACTGCAAGGGGTCTGAACATCATTCCTTGGAAAGACACCAATGCCACTCCACAAACAAACAAAGCATGCCGGGAGTTGTAGCTTAAAGGGATGGTTCACCTTTAAGTTAGTAGTTTTCAGCTTTCAAATGGGGGTCACTGACCCCATGTAAAACAACAAATGCTCTGTAAGGCAACACATTTATTGTTATTGCTACTTTTTATCCCTCGTCTTTCTATTCAGGCCTCTCCTATTCATATCCCAGTCTCTTATTCAAATCAATGCATGGTTGCTAGGGAAATTTGAGCCCTAGCAACTAGATTGCTTAATTTGCAAACTGGAGAGCTGCTGATTAAAAAGCTAAATAACCACAGCTCAAGGGCCACTTAGGGTTGCTATGTTTTCCCCCGACTAACTCCAGGAGGAGGCAGGGCTGTGAAGCAGCAGGGGGCGTGGCAGTGACATTGTGGGGTGGGACCATGATATCATGGGGGCGGGACTGTGATATCAGGGGCATCAATCCCAGGTAATCAAACAACCAGGCTGTCGGGTCAAAACGGGACAGGTGGCAACCTTAGGGCCACTGTACATATCATCTATAATATATATATAATTTATAAAATATCCCTATCTTTTTAGGGGTCCAACAGGTATTTACATTCCCCGGGCCCCACATCAAACCCTGTATGTGACTGTAACTGCAGGCGTCTGTATAGAGAGACTAGAGAAACACTCCATTAGATACAATATGACTACATGTGCGTCACACACGAGAATTCACCATATGGCCAATTGAAAGACCCCCCTATGGCGAGTCCGGTTTCTCTGCCTACCTGCCTATATATTATTTCTTAGCTTGTGAATATTTTATTACGCTCTCATCAATATTCATAGACTGCGCTATAAAATGTCACCGGATTGGACGTCGGACCAGCAGGGGTCAGGCTGGAGCCAAATGTATTTTTCTAAATAACCTGTGAGTGTCTTGTCCCTGTCACTTTGGCTGGAATCTCTCCAATCTCCCTGGGGGTCTATTCCTGTTTTCTTTTTCCCCATTTTTTTTTCCATTTAAAGCCAATTTCTAACGCGTAGCTTCCCCCAGGCCAAGCAGAACGCTGAGATATTTATATTCAACCTTGTTGCCGCACACCTTCTCACCTCCCATGAGAGCCGACAGCAAAATACCAAGATTAAAAGATTTTGTCTGCCTAAAAGATTACACTGTGACTAATGAAAGAAACATCTGAGCAGGGAGCCGGCTCCTCACATTTGTAGCCATAAAGGGATTTCAATAAGAGCCTGTGTATGAAAGGAAAGGCAACAGATTCGCCGCTCTATAGTTACATAACTCACATGAAAGGCAAGGCAGGGAAATGGGCACGCTGAGAAGATGCAGAATAAAAAGCCCAGGGGGAGGCTGGATAAGGTATATTGGTGGATTCAGCTAAACAAAGCCCAATTCACCTTTAGCCTTATTGCCTTATAGGGAATGTACCCCTTTAAATCATACCTTACTAAAAGTTGTAGGGTTTTACTTACCCTTGCTAGGGCAGGGAAGATGAATAAGAGAATAGAGGGATAAGTAGTGTTATTTGTGGCCGCCCAGCATCATTAAATGGCTTGTTCACCTTTAAATTAACTCTTTCAATGACGCAGAGAGTGATATTCTGAGACAATTTGCAATTGGTTTTAATTTTTTTTATTATTTGTGGTTTTTGAGGTATTTAGAATTTTATACAGCAGCTCTGCACTTTGCAATTTCAGCAATCTGGTTGCTAGGAATTCCCCTAGCAACCATGCACTGATTTGAATAAGAGGCCGGAATATGAATAGGAGAGGGTCTAAATAGAAAGATGAGTAATAAAAAGTAGCAATGACTATAAATTTGTAGACTTAAGGTGGCCATACGCGATAAGATCTGCTCGTTTGGCAAGGTCACCATATGAGCGAATCTTAGCCCGATATTCTCACCAATGAAACGAGTGATATCGGGTTAATCTGATCGTTCGGGCCGAGGACCAAACAATCGGATTACAAAGATGAAAATAAGCGCGGACGGGATGAGGACTGCATCAACTAGCTCAGTGGTGAACTAGATGTTACCGGGCCCCACAGCAAATTAGACCCTAAAACATATCCAGAGATTTCCCTGTTCTATTAATAAACGTTGAAATTCCTCATTATTTTGGCCTTGTGGTGCCTCCTGTACCTTTTGGAGCCACAGGGTCTGCTTCCTCTATAGTTAGGCCCCTGAATTAACCCATATGGTCCTTGATCACCAAGAAAAATCACACCTGCCTGATCGATATCTGCCTTATTTTTGGCCTGATATCGATCAGGGAGACCTGTTGGAATGTCCCATATACAGGCAAATAAACTGTTGAATTGATCTAAAGGACCTATATCAGCAGCTTTAATCTGCCTGTGTATGGACAATTGGACACCTATAGAGAGTATTTTATTTTATTTGGCCCAATATATTTCTAAGCTTGACCAGTGCCCCAGTGCCAGACCCAGTGCCCACCCAAGGGAAGCCCCTAGCCCACAATTAGCCACAATGCAGTGACGTGCAAGGAGGTTGTTGTGGTGCATGAAGGATGTGATCCCCCTGCTCTTCACCAGGTTTTCCAAGTCAAGCGTCATTGCATCCACAAGGGGGAGTTGCATCCAATGAGCATTAAAGTGACACTAAACCCTGAATCACTGCCTAACCCAGGGACTGAACTATGGGTAGGCAGAGTAGGCACATGTCTAGGGCACATTGCTGTGGGGGAGCCAGGCACTTACCTTCTCTGGCTCCTACCCCTGGTCCGGTCCCCTCTCTGGACCTACTTGCACTTGCACATGAGTGCCAGCGTCCATTTTTGAGTGCGCGCCAATGTCCATTCGCGCATGCGAGTACCCAGTGTGCGCTTCGGCCGGCCAGGTTGCCTAGGCCTTCTTCCCTGCCTTCCTATCCAAAGCATAAAAGATTTACATTTTAAACAATCATGTAAAGCACGATAAGAATACATCAATGCATAAGTCATGCAGCTAACGTCACAAGAATATATAATAATTATATAAATATAAATTAAAATAAAACCAGATCTTGCATGGAGGAATTACCAAAACAAAATACAGTATATTATGATTAGTGATGGGCAAATCTGTGCCATTTCGCTTTGCCTTAAAATTCGCAAATTTACAGCGAAATTTGCGAAACGGAGAAAAGTTTGCCAAACGCATTGAAGTCAATGGGCGTCAAAATTATTTTGACGTGAGTCAGTTTTTATATGCGCAACTGTTTGGTCCAAATGCTTTAAAGTCAATGGGCGTCCGAATAATTTTGACCTGCGCGAGGATTTTTTGTCTCCGCAGTTTTGCGAATTAATTTGCTTGCGGCGAAACGCGGAAATTCACTGCAAATTTGTGTCTACCAGATTTATTCGTCCACCGCTAATTATGATAATACAGAGCCACTAAGCTGCCCAATAAATAAAATAGTTAGACATGTAACCCTTAGATTTATGCCTAGGGTCTACTTGAAAGAGACCAATCATTAGTAACCCTGAGTTTAAGATGTGGTTCCTAAATCTCTCTTCCTATTTGGCATGTCAGTATACCAAAGCTCAAATCTAGACAATGTCACACTATATCTAAAACATAGCTAAATAACAAAGCTTCAACTTGCTGTGTTTCTTATATGACACCTGTAGCTGACATTATCCGATTCCTCACAGTTAATAAAGCTAAGTTCATACCATCCGTGCAAGTCACTATCTATCAGTCATCTTTGATGCTTCTCTCCTAGCAGAGATTCTCTCTGAATTAATAAAATGGAAGCATGCTCCCTTGAGATGCTCAGTGATTAAATAAGAGGATTTTGACTGCTTGTCAACCATATCACCAAAATGACTGTGAGGGGAGGAAGGCTTTGATCAACTACCGGAGGTTTCATCTCGCTAAAAAGCCAACAAAGATATTGAAAGTTTAATTAGAAAAAGAGGAGTATTGAAAGGTACGTTGAAAAGTAGTGACTATGGGAAATGATTGGGACCAAGGCCAGTGTGGATTGAGAAGTGGAACCAAGCATTGATCTTCATCAATGGTGCTGTTTCTCCTTGGAGGATTCTCATTCCCTTACACACACTCATCAATGTTCAATAGCTAAGCTTCATAGCTTTTTTACGGTTCTCTGTCTTTTATACAAGGATTTCTCTGTTTGAGAGCAACAGATCTGGAAAAAGGTACAACAAACAACAAGATCAGAAATCAGTGGTCTTATTGTGGTCAAGTGTAGAAGAAAATTTGGATCAGGGGCTTAAGGAAAATGGCAGGTTTAAAGAGATATCAGAAAAGAAGCATAAAACAGGGAACTGAAAAAATGATAAGCAAGAGTCAAGCAAGCCTCAGTCTTTAAAATAACTCTCAAAATTCATATTTCAATCCTTCGCTTTCCTTTTCTAACACCATCAGCTCTTCAGCCGCTTCTCGCTCTCAGTAGACTACACGGTTGTTGATGCACCTCTGGTTCTGTGCATTAAACCCACTGCCATTATTCTGCTTCACTTAGTCTGAAACACGAACACCTCCCACTGCAGCAATCTGTGTATAAAAATATCATACTCTGCTCCCAATGCATAGCTCTCTGACATCTACTGTAAGATCTACTCTGAGAAGCCCTTTTTTTTCTTTAGGCATTTGAAATATAAAAAAATAGATTGGCACAACATTTTGGCTTTTCTCTGAAAGGTTAGAAATAGGCTGAATCTTTACACAACGCCAGTCTTTGTGCCCGATGCCATGGGTCAGATATGGGTTGTTCTATGTACATCAGAGGGTTCCTTGTGTCCATTGCTCAGCTTGTTCTGCTGATTGTCCTTGGCAGGTTTTAGCTCTAAATCACCTATTGAGGTCCTCTTCTTCCTTTTGTCTTTGCCCTAAGGCTTCTCCGCTGCACCACTGGACCACCAGGTATTCTAACCGTGTCACTATAGATAGAAGAGTGAGTGGTGGTACTTGTGTAGACTTTCCTCTAACGATGAACGCAATTTTATGCCAGGTACGGATTCACAGTAAAATTCTTTATTTCTCTAAACCCCTGCAAAATTTAGCTGCAGATAAACATGGCAACTAAATGTCCATAAACCTGAATATATTTTGTTCAAAAAAATGCCCATAGACTCCAATGTGTTCTGCACAGACAAAGTAGAAGCAAAAAAACACTGATGGATTCCATGGGGCAAATTCACTAAAGGACAAAGCGCCTCACGCTAGTGTTAATTCGCTAGCGTAGCGCATTTTCGTTCATTCGCCGATTCACTAACGGACACTGGCGTAAATTCGCTAGTGTTACTTCGCACCCTTACGCCTGGCGAATTTGCACAATGGACGTAACTACGCAAATTCACTGACACACGCATTTTTCTGAACGCTACCTTTTACGCCAGACTTCCTTCGCCACCTCAGACCAGGCAAAGTGCAATCGAGTAGATAGGGATGGCTTCAAAAAAAGTTGACATTTTTTCAAAGTCCCAATAAACACTGGCGTTTTTTCTTTTTTTTATGGGTGATAGGCTGAAAAAGATCTAAATTTTTTTTGGGGCTCCCCTCCTTCCCCCCTACATTTCCTAACTCATGGCGACTTAACTATACAGTGGGCACAAGTGTAGGGCAAAATAAAATATTATTTGATGTTTTCCCAGCTTTCCCAGGCTTGTGTAGTGCTGCTACGTATACTTGCATTGTAAATTCAATTTGGCGCCGTATGCAAATTAAGCATCGCTAGTGTAACGTCGCTTTGCCTGGCGAATTAACGCTAGTGCAACTTCTGAACCTTTCATTTACCCTGAGCACAACTTTGGACTTTAGTGAATTTGCGCAGTGATGGCGAAAATTCGCCTGGCGAAGTGCGGCGAAGCGGACGCTGGCGTAACTACTAATCTTACTGAATTTGCCCCCATGTGTTTAGCAAATTTTCCAGCTGTGAAATGGGACAGATTCACGTCTTGACTCATTACTATTTATTACCACCTTGGTTGCCCTCAACGGTTAACATGGTGATGGATCCAAAATGGTAGATGGGGAGTAATACATAATAGATTTAAGCTGACCATAGACGCAAAGATCCGATTGTTTGAATCCTCGAGTGATCCGACTTCCCCATCTCCCGACCTGCCAGTAACCTTCAATTCAAATAAAGTAGTAAAAGAACAGATCCGCCGATGTTCTGCCCCTGACAACAATCATACGAAATTATGTCCGACCAAAGCTGGTGACAGTCTCCCTCTGAAAATCGTACGATCGGCAATACACGCAGAGATATTATTGGCAGCCCACAGAAATCTTTTAACCAAACAAGCGATCTCCATGGGACGAAAAATGTCGGGACTCTCCACACGGTCCGAAAATTGTAAGAATCGAGAATTAGTAAGATCAGATCTTTGCGTCTATGGCCAGCTTTCGAATAAAGGAATACAAAGATGTTGAGTTTATCAGATGTACCTGAGGTGTCACCATTATAGTATCAAAATACAGTTATAAGATCAGTCATCCGAAACCCCGTTATCTAGAAAGATGGGAATTATGGGAAGGCCATCTCCCTTCGACTCCATTTTAATCAAAGAATTTAAAATTTTAAAACACATTTCCATTTTCTCTGTAATATTAAGCCAGTACTTAGTTGAGCCCAACTAAGATATAATTAATCCTTATTGGTGGAAAAGCAATCTTATTGGGTTTCTATGATGTTTAAATGGTTTTTAGCAGGCTTAAGGTATGAAGATCCAAATTACAAAAACCCCCAGACCCTGAGCATTCTGGATAACAGGTCCTATACCTGTATTCCTATATTCCAAGATGATACCCCCCACCACACACATAATTATCAAAAGAGGTCAAACACTTCATTTCACCTCCTACATCACCATAACTAGTGACGGGCGAATACAGGCGCAAATTTGCGACGAATACCCGCGTTTTGCAACCGGTGAATAAATTGGCATAAAGTCGCTTGAGTCAAAACTGTTATTCTGACGCCCATTGACTTTAGCGCTGTCAAGAGTGTCAGAATTGATGCAGTCATCAAAATTGCACGTTTTTTTTTTTTTTTTTTTTTTTCACGAATTTCGCTTGGAATTTCGAAACGGGACAAATTCGCTCATCACTAGACACCACTGATCCTTTATGGAATATTCTGGAAAGCCGCATGCAGACCAGGTCTCTACCTGAATTATCTTTAAAAGATCTGGATATTTCTGATTCCGTGTTCCTAGTTCACAACATGCACACAGAGGGAGTGGAGCTATTTTGGGATGGTTTGATGTAATTTAGCCTCTATGTTAATAAACCAGCCTCTACTATTGTTATCATAGGCCGAGCATTCAAATATCATTCTGCAGAAACTCTATAGAATGTCTATTTATAACAATAAGATGAAATGACTCCAAGGAATGCTGTGATTGGTTGGTATAAGCAAATATTATCCCTATAATTACATTACTCCCTATTTTTCAGATGTTAGAATTGTCTCTTTCAAATGTGTCTGTGTTAGAGAGCAGATATAAGGCACAAGGGCTGAAGCTCATTATCTGCCAGTGGGGAGCGCTCTTAGCACATCCAATACAGACGTATAGCAGGGGGAATAAAGAAAAACGTATTATTGTATTAGGCTCGGTATTCACACAAGCCTGGCTGGAAACCTTGACAGAAGCTGAAGTCTCCAGAATGGATTGTGGAGAGAACGAAGGAAGAAAAAAAAAAAACAAAGCGAATGAATGCAAAATATGTTAATTTGTCAGTTTAAGATGAAGCAATAATTGAAAAATATTGTTATGTTAAAGAGCAGGACTTAGCAGCTCAAGCTGATTCACAGATACCAATGACTTCTTATAACCATTTCCAAATGCCTGATAGCAGTTAAAACTAAACTCTTATAGTAAAAAAAAATCTGGATTTTTAATTCTTAGGTAAAAAGTTAGGGGGAAGGAAATGAAAGCAACAGAAAAGCATATCTGCAATTTTACAATAAAGAATTAGAACCCCAATTATAGGATAATTTTCTTTTTTTTTTCATAAAAATGTAACTAATAATTAGACCACTTGGCACTCTTTGGCGCAAATTCACTAAGCGCCGAAGTGCCGGACGCTAGCGTCAATTCGCTAGCGTTTCGCATTTTCGCTACTGCGCAAATTCACTAACGAACGCTGGCGTAGTTTCGCTAGTGTTACTTCGCACCCTTACGCCAGGCAAATTTTCGCTAGCGACGAAACTATGCAAATTCACTAACTTGCGCAGTGTACTGAACGCTACCTTTTACGCTAGACTTCCTTCGCCACCTCAGACCTGGTGAAGCGCAATAGAGTAGATAGGGATTGTTTCCAAAAAACTCAAAATTTTTTCTAAGTCTGGCGTGTTTTCTACATGATGGGTGATAGGCTGAAAATTTTTTTGGGGCTCCCCTCCTTCCCCCCTACATTTCCTGACTCAAGGCAACTTACCTAGACAGTGGGCACATGTGTAGGGCAAAATAAATTTTTTATTTGCAGATTTGAAGGTTTTCTTGGCATTTGTAGTTGTGATACGTGTTCCTCCATTGAAATTTGAATTTGAATTTCGCGCCGTATGCAAATTAGCCTTCGCTAGCGTAACTTCGCTTTACATAGCGAATCAATGCTAGCGCAACTTCGCAACCTTATGCTACCCCTGAGCGCAACTTCGGATTTTAGTGAATTTGCGGAGCGCTGGCGAAACTACGCCTGGCGAAGTGTGGCGAAGCTTGGTGAAGTTGCGCCTGGCGCAACTTCGCATCTTAGTGAATTTGCCCCTTTGAGTTTATTCCTACTACACTAGTGATGGTCCAATAAATTTGCCAGACATGAATTTGCGGCGTTTTTGCAGAATTAATTTGCGATACTGCGGCAACTATTCTGCCACATCAAAAAAAAAATTGACACATGTGAAAATAGTCTCGCACATAAAAATTCTCATGCGTCAAAATTATTTGGACGCCCATTGACGTCAATGCGTTTCGCTTAATTTTTCGGGACAGATTCACCCATCACTATGTATAACACAAAACCAATGCCAATCAGCTTCTGTACGGTTGTGTTCTACTACTGTAGCTGAGCAATTAGATACTATTAATGGAACAGGTCTGCAAGATAAAGGTAACACCAAAAAAAATCCATATTCAAATCAATGGCTGAATTCCCTACACGTGCTAGGGAAAGCTTGGCTGGAAATTCTATAACTCTATAATCTTCTTCTTCTCCCAATAAAGGACCCTTTGTGGTATGGAAGGCAAATAGCACTTTCCTGTAATCCTGTGGGTGACCTCTCATTAACGAAACATTCCACAGATTCTGTTATGTTCTGTGACATTGTTACCCTTCTTGTTCTTATATATGATAAAGACAGCACATCCCTGTTTATGACATATGTACGATACAAAACATACTCTGTTCAGCTTTATCTTCCATCAGCCTGTCCATCTCTGAACCCTGGGGACATTCTAATCACATTCAATCCCCACCCTCCCACCATTCCCCAGAGCTCCCAAAGGGACATCTTATTATGCTCTGTGTCACAAGCCTGTTTTCCCTGTCAGCACTGACTTGAGCTATTGATCATATAACGGGTGCCTGGAATTTCTGCGTACTTTAGAGCTTATTTACATCTGACCATATTAACAATGTTGCCTGTTTTTGCCAAATGCCAAAACTCTTTTGCTTAACCCAGGGCATCACAGCAGGAGTAAGAAAGAGGGAACCCTTGCACTGCAAAAAGATTGTGGTTGCTATTAAAAACTATAAAAATTTTTTAACTTAAATCAGGGATATTCAACTTACTGCCCTGCACAACAACAAGATGTAGATATTTAGTATATACTATTAAATAATAAAATGTGCTCTATATTTTTACCCCAATGTAGGCCCTTGTAGGCCATAAACTAAAACTTTAAAAAACAAACAGGAAGAATTGTCCTGGTCCATAGTCAAACATAGTTAGGCCCTGCAAAGTATCAGTTGCAAATAAGAGTAGAATAGAAAATATAGTAGGGCAAGGTGACAACATTAAGGCAAAATGGTGACAGTAGGGCAAGATGAAGACATTAGAACATGATGGTGAAAGTAAAACATCATAGAAACTTTAAGAAAGACAAAGCCAGTAGGGTAAATAGGAGAAAGTAAGACAAGATGGAGAACTTAGAACAAGATGGAGATGAAAGAATACGATGGAGACAGTAAGTAGAAAGATTGTGACAGTAGGATAAGATAGAGACAGTGGGGCAAGATGCAGAAAGTAAGGCAAGATGGAGAAAGTAGGACAGGCTGGAGATGTAGGATAAGTTGTAGACAGTAGAAAAAGATGGCGACAGTAGGATAAGATAAAGACAGTGGGACAAGATGGAAAAAGTAAGACAAGATGGAGATAGTAGGATAAGTAGAGAAAGATGGTAATAGTAAAATAAGATAGAGACAGTGGGGAAAGATGGAGGTAGGACAAGATAGAGACTGTAGGACAAAATGGAAAAAGCAGGTTGGTGACAGTAGGAAAAAATAAACACAGAAAAATGGAGAAAGTAAGATAAGATGGAGACAGTAGTATAAGATGTGGGCACTAGAACAAACATAGACAGCAGTGCAAGTTTGGGCATCATGGTGGACATAGACTGGTGTTGTAGAAGTTTGTCGGGGGGTGTTGGCAATCCTCAAGAGATGACAGTGGCCCTGTGGAAATGAATGTGTTAATAAGATGGGAAAAGGCTATAGATCCCCCTTAACCTCTGAGTTTTTAATGCATCTCCTCTTGTCCATAAATAAACACACTAGCCTAAAATAATGCTTTCAGTGCACGCCACAAAGAGCTGCGATCAATGCACTCCTCATACATCTCCCTGCCTTGACTTATTGGCAGCTGTACGGCCCCAGACTGCGTGACTCACCTCTGTTCAGAAGCCTTTCTCTCAGGGAAAGGGGCCAAAGCCAGCTCTCTCAGAATGAGACTGGAGCAGTTACTTTGCACCATGATAGAGACAGTCATACCAAAGACAACCTCAGAAACGGGCAGGATATGGGAAAAATACTCTGCAATTTACAATCCAGGAGGCTTAGTTTTTATATTTTAAATGATATTTTGTATTTATATAAGAATGGAATTTCCAAAAATACATCTTGTAAGACATCAGTCAAGAAATAAACATTCTAAATTCTTAATTAGTAATCAGTTCAGTTACCTGCTGTAAATGGCATTGACTTCTTTGCACCCCCGTGGTATGCAAATGAAATCCTTTCCAATTGGCAATCCAGATTAATAAAGGCCAGACCATTGAACCAATGCTTGGTCATTAGCTTCCTTGGGTTAAAAGCTAGATTTATCCATCAAATGCAGCCCTTCTGATCAACTAATTATTTTGCATGGGATAAAAAGGCAAGTGCAGTGCCTCGGGAGATTTATGAGAAGATAGAGAGCACCCTGGACATTGTCAATATATTGCTAGTATAAAAAATATATATTTTTTTTATAATAATTTATTTACGTATAATAAAAAATGTAAGTAAGAGACTTTTGGACAAAACATATATTCAACAATCCCCATTGGGACCTTTCTCAATATGGACACTAGTATGTGGACTTCATAAAATTTCTTGATGCTTAAGGACCCTCTTCTCTTCTGGAAAGGATTCCACTAGATGTTGGAACATTATTGGTGAGAGTTGCTTCCTTTTAACCACAAGAGCATTAGGAATGTTGGGGATCAGGTCTGCTTCATGGATGAGGCTTCAGTTCATGCCACAGGGGGTTCAGTTGGGTTGAGATCAGAATTCTGTGCAAGTCATTCAATTTCTCTCATTTCTGGACCTGGATTTGTGCATCCCGTAATAAAATGTTTGCCATTCAACAGGCGATCAATAAATGCTGCTTGCTGATTGGTTGCTGTAGAACTACACCTGTATCAGAAATTGTACTTTGTATTACATAATGACATCTGACATTTCTCTGATCAGTTCTAAGTAGAGAAACATCACAAGACTTTCCTTTTCTCATTAACTTCTTTTTCAATTGACTGTGTTGATTCAGCCAAACAGCAGGTGGTGCAGTTGTTTCAAATTCACTCTGTTAGCTGTTGAATAACTGCTAATATTTTAAAAACTAGAAACAAAATGAATATAAATGGCGGCACTGCAAGCAACGTTACATTCACTTAGCATTTCAATATCCTATATAATACCAAGAAATGCGACTAATTAGCAACTTTTATTTTTCCTAATCTAAAATAATTTAATGTTTCAGTATTTTGACCTCTGCTAATAATTATGACGGACAACAACCCCGTGTGATCACTTGTTTATTTCCTATGAACTGTAAGCTTAGGTGGTATACTTTTATAATTAATTTCTCAAGGACATACCACCCACTGTTTGTTCTTATCTGGTTTCTTCCCTTCAAAAAGCGAAGCTATTTATATTTCTGCCTATTATTTATAACCCACAGAGTTTTAGTAATCCTACTTATATCATGTGCTTTATCTGTTGCAAAAAATTATTTTTCCGCTTCTTTACTGCACATGTCTAGCATTTATACATTTCAAGTTATTGATACTTTATCCCAGTCTTCTTCCTTCCAGTTACATTTAAATTTGTTTTCCTTACCTTTACTCTGTGATTTAGGGCCACAATCAGGCTTTTGCCATACCCTGTATAGATTATACTGAAACTCATCACACCCAACCCAATGCTCTAGATCAGTGATCCCCAAACAGTGGCTTTTGAATGACATGTTGCTCACCAACCCTTTAGATGTTGCTCCCAGTGGCATCAAAGCAGATGCTTATTTTTGAATTCCTGGTTTGGAGGCAAGTTTTGGTTGCAGAAAAACCATGGGTACTGCCAATCAGAACCCTCTGTAGGGTGGTCATCTTCATAGAAGCTACCAAATGGTTCACAGTTCTTATTTTGCACCAGCCTGGAACTATGTTTTGTGCTTGTGTTGCTCTTCAACTCTTTTTACATCTGAATGTTGCTCATGGGTAAAAAAATTTGGGCATCCCCTCTCTAAGTACTTAAATAAAGCACATTGGAAATCAGTATAAAGCCTCCTCTTACATGACCAATGCTATCTACCCCACCTTCTGCTCCATGTTGCACAGAAGTACACCTATTGATGCAGATGAACCCTGAAGCTAGTGCCACCTCAAAGGATGAGGCAGTTCCATGGTTTCACAGAGCACAAAAGTGCACAGAAGGGCAATTTGAGCCATTTTGCATTCATTAGTTTGGGGGGTTCATTTCCTGTAAACTACCAACAGATCATGCTAATAAGCAATTACCTAATCTTTGCCTTTGAAGTTGAGCGTTTCTGTTGGGCTCCAGGTTCCTGCCATTGTTATTACAACTTGACTCCCAGTTCAGGCTTTCCATAAAATAAAGTTTTGTCTTTCATAAGTATATTATCAGGTGCCTTGACGTATATTCCTGTCAAAAATATTTCAACATTTTGGCCACTGCTGATAAGGGGGTCATTAAGTATAATGACCCCATGTGATCACTTGTTTCTTTCCTGTGAACTCCCATAAACATATGTGATTTGCTTTTATAATTAATTTCTCAAGACCGTCCCACTCACTGTTTTTACTGGTCCCTTCCCTTCAAAAACAACAACATTTCTGCTTACTTGCATTTAGAACCCACAGTGTTTCAGTAGTCCAACTTACAGTATATCATGTGCTTTATCTGTTGCAATCAGTTCAGTTCCCTTGGTCATGTCTAGCATGTATCTAGTGTACATACATTTCATGTTTCTGAAATCTTGTGTCTTTGAGTTATTCCTTCCAGTTACATTTTAAATTTCTTTTTTTGCCTTTACCCTGTGACCCTAGTAGAATCCCCGGTAGAATCCCATTGCTGATTGGTTCCCAATAACAAACGTCCAAATAAAAAAACCTAAATGTCGGCTACCTATTCTATATTCTATAATGTGTTAAATGATGATGTCCTGCAAGAGGCGTTTGTGGATCCATAAATCAGGTTTAGGCTTAGGGCCATAGCCCTGGTCCACAAACTTTGTCGTAGTTCTAAATACTTTACATTACAATGAAACCAATCAGATGTAACCCAGTGCTCTGGACAGTTAAAACCATGTTATGCTAAATAAAGCATTGCACATGGAGCTGGTGCACTTAAATGCCTCCTGTTCCAAATCAAAGAAAATTTGCAGGGTAAGTCGGAGCTACCACAACCTTCCAGGGTTCCAACAGCAGTCAGCTTCAATAGCCGCAGCATATTAGTGGCCCAACACCACTGCTAACCTAGGAAACAAGTCATCCTCTACCATAACCATTCCCTTGTGGAACGAGCTTGCCTCTGTTTAAAGCTCACATCTCAATCCATCAAGGAAGGGGGTGGCATAAGGAATAGAACAGAGGAGCAAGAAAAGATAAGACTTATCTCCTAGGGCTTGCCTGTAGAGGAGACATTCCTCCCATGGGTCCTTTAAGAAGAGTAGACCACTATAATTTAGCAAAGTCTTTCTGATCTTATTACTTATTCTGTGGATCATCAGTAAGTTAGAAATAAGACATTCATCGAATGGGTCAATTCTGAATTCTAGCGAAAGAAGAAACAATAAATCATGTTCCTTTAGCCAGGCATTGTCTGAGGCTCCGCAAATCCAAACTGTTTATTTCTTCTACCTGTTCCTGCTAAACCCTGCTAAAAAAGCAGTAAATTCCCCTCAAGAGCCTTAATCCCTCTTAGTGTTCCATTATGCCCCTTCAGTTGTCTAATGCAAGTTTACAAAGAGACCACATGCCTACATCTGCAACAGATATATTAATCCCCCAAACCTAGTGTGCAAATGCTCACTAAGACCTCAACCCATACAGCATTGTGTACAGCTTATTTTCCTTATCAAACGCCAAAGAAAATGCATTTCTGAGCAACGGAGAGTTATAAGGAATCCTGGCACATGAGAAAGCAGGCTTTGCCAAGAAGTTATAGGGAATGATAACAGTGCAATTTGTGGGTTACTGTGACAACGGGATTCATTTGGATTGCTCCGGGAGGCTTTCGCTTAATATGATTGGAGAATTACAATCAGTGTGATACTTATAGCAAGCAGAATTTGGCCACAGCATGTACCCTATCTATATGTACAGGCTGTGTGGTTTGGGGTGGCTGCTCCATCTCTAAGTATACTTACTACATTTCACCATTGAGGGAATTTAACAGCTACTTATGTAAGTCAGCCCTTTTGCTTTAGTTTATTGGCTTATGTTGGCAATCTGACTTTAATTTAAGGTTACATTAATGTAAGGCTTTAGTAGATGGAGTAGCACCTTTACTCAAACTATCAACTTTACCCACTATGTTTGCGATGGATGAGACCTATTATTCTCAGGTGTGGGCCCTTACAACGATGTGAAGGCAGGGTGTAGTACAACTGGGTGCCAATGGTTCTTATAATATTAACCAGAACTGATTTATTAAGAACAATCCATAAAGGAGATATAAGAGACAATACAGGACATAATCATTGAATAGTCTGTACATACTCACAATCAGGACTATGAACAGAGCATTCCCTTTAATAAAGCACATAAGAGGAATATCATCCAGTCCACCCAGAGTTTTCCTTCTTCCTTGGGGGACTCCTCTTTAAGTGGAATCCAGGTGGGAAATTATTTAGTTCCTAAAACCTGCACGCTTGGTGGAGCCAAAAGCTGCTCTTATACTTAGCCTTGAACCTGATTATCTTACTAGAGAGGCCTACAGTATGACAGGAGATAGCTGCCCCTTATTAAATACTGCACAAATAATGGACTCTCTCCCATACATGACTCTCTTCCACCTAGGGGAATCTTTAGAACCACATGGCTTTCCTATTGGCCAATCTAGGGAAAGATGGGGGTCATGCTTTGTCCCAAAAGAAGGAGAATTACTCCCTCCATAGAGGAAGGGGCCCTTTAGCTGGCAAACTTTAGGGAATTGCACAATACATGAGGTCACTATTTATCAGTTCACTACATTAGGATTTAGAGTACTTCAATGGGAGGGTCGTAGGATGGGGGTTTTGACTGTTAGGCCTCTTCTAGACCATTGGACAGAACAGGGGTGTAGACTTGGAAATGTTCCACTGGTAGAATATTATAAGAGAAGTTCAGGTGGCAGCTCAGGACTGAGAGCCTAAGAATGATCTACTCCGTGGGATATTTTGGAACACTTCAAGCTGTAATTTCACTGAATTGACTTGATTATTTCTGCCCAAATTAGTCACCAATTAGGCTCTTAGGTGGATCTGGAATGATGTTTTGGAATGGGGCCTCTGTTAGGCAAAGCCCATCTATTTAGCACAGCTCAATGAATTAAACAAAAATTGCTAAACCTCAGTGCTCAAGTCAGGCTTCATCCAAGAAAATTCCCAGTAAGACCTGGTTAAATTATGCTACTGAAGGTATGTATGTGCATGGTACCTGGATGAGGTGAGTAATGATTTAGTAAAGCAAATGGAAACTCAAACACAATCCCATTCTTCTCTATGTCAGATCTGGTGCACTATGTTCTGGAGGATTGAAAACTCCTAGTCATAAACCATAAAACAAACCAACCAGAACACAGATTGTAGGCCCTCACTAAGTAATCCCCTGTGGTTTATTTGTTTGTTCCATGAATAATGATTTAGTATACAAGCAAAACAAGGCAAGAGAGAAAGTGAGATAGAGGTAACCCTATGGTAGTCTCTGGAGAAATGGCCACTATACCGTCTATTTAGGAATCCTACTGGCCAATAATTTTCTTATACACAGATGGAGCGAGATTTAATGATGCATTTGGTTTTGTGGACAACTAACAAAGAGTCCCGTTGAGCTACCGTATAAAGTATTGATTCATGAGTGACCTCTTGTAAACAGGACAATTTGTACCATGGCACAAAATCCGCAGATTGTTTTATGATGACAATGTGATTTTTTTCAGAACAAAACAAACACAGTCAATGCAAAAATTATTTTATCCCCAAATATTATTATGTCCCAAGCCAATGAAATTTGCTTTTTTTCTTTATAGAGAGATTGCCATTTTCCTCTTCCAGTTTTCTGGTTCTTAATTCTATTTCTATTCTAATTCTGTTTCTCTTTCTGCCTGCAATCTCCTGCCATTATTGTACAATAATTCCCTTTCATCTGACTGTCATTATTTCCTCCTGCTCATCCTGTTTGTTGAGCCAACAACGGTGGCACACTTGTTTAACCCAGTAACGCCCACACGCTGTACATCATTCACAATAACTCCGTAACACTAATCAACTCCGCGTTTCCTACTTGTCCCTTTTTATTCATGGCTTTAAACTGCCTTCTGCCAAGCTATAACAGCAAAGCATTAACCTTGTTCACTTTGTCAGGACTTTCACTACATGATCTTTCTATATTGTGTCTGGGAGAAACTTGGCAATATAAAGTTCAGCTTTAAATGTCGCCGAAATCCATCTGTGAGTGCGGGTGTCTCTGTTTTCGGCTGTAATATTAATGTACAGTAAGTTCTTCCTATATTGTTTCAGCCTACTCTCTTTTATCTTGACCTTATTATTCCTTTTGTCTTGACTGTCCGTTCAAATCTCTTCAACCGCCCAATCTCTATCTGACTCCCTTAATTGACTTCCATCTTGCCAGTTCCACCAGTAATTCCTCGTTTGATTCAAGCAAACAGAGTAAAAGTGTTCATATTAAGGATAACCGCATTAACAGATCAAAGCGAAACCTGGAATCATAGAATCGACAGCACTGAAATGATGATACTGGAACTATAGATTCTACAGTGGGTGACTATTGTACTTTCTGTCTGAAAACATAAATCAAACCTGCTATCAGAATTTTTTCAGAAAATTCTATATCTTATTGCCATCGCAGAGAACCAGTTACATTGTAGTAGTACATATGGTTTGCCGGTCTTTGTCATGTGTATATTCTTAGACCGTGTTTGGACTCATTATGAGTATTTGCATCAATCGCAACTCATTTACTGCATTCAGTGGAGCAACTATAGAGGAAGAAGACCCCACAATCGCAGAGGGGCCAGTAGAACAAGGGGGCCCAGACTTTGGGGTCTGTTTCCTCTATAGCTAATAAAAAAAACCCTTCTCCCCAGTTGCTTTTTTACCTGAGGTGAGGAAGGGGAATGCAAGTCGGGAGGGAGTGGGTGGAGTCAGTGGGGAGTGGTGGAGGCTGGACAGGAAGTGGGAGGGAGGATATTGATCAGAGTGCGCCGGGCCCTTCTAAAGCTTTTTTTGCAGAGGGCTCTGGCGCACTCTAGTTACGCCACTAACTGCATTGTGGGTAAAAACATGGGAAATTGTGTCCAAAATTGCATTGCACACTGTGGGGCAGATTGACTAAAGGGCGAAGTGACTAACGAAAATTCGTCATTTCGTTACATCGCCATTTACTAACGGCGCTGGTGTAAATTCACTAGCGAAGTCGACCTCCTCTAGCACTACTTCGCGTAGTTGCGCTATGGGTGAGGGACGACGTAACTACGCTAATTCACTAACTTGCGCATTTTACTGAACGTTACCTCTTGCGCCAGACTTGCCTTCGCCACCTCAGACCAGTTAAAGTGCAATAGAGTAGATAGAAATTGCTTCAAAAAAAGATGACATTTTTTCTAAGTCTCAAAAAACACTGGCCTCTTTTCCTTTTTTAAGGGTGATAGGCTGAAAAAGATCGTAAATTTTTTTGGGGGCACCCTCCTTCCCCCCTACATTTCCTAACATATGGCATCTAAACTATACAGTGGGCACATGTATAGGGCAAAATTTCAGCTCTATTTTATTTAATGAAGCTTTCCCAGCTTGTGTAGTGTAATGTATTTGCTGCTACATATACGTCCATTGTACTTTAACTTGGCGCCGTATGCAAATTAGGCATCGCTAGCGTAACTTCGCTTTGATTGACGAATAAACTCTAGCGCAAATTCGCTACCGTTCGCCTCCCTGAGTGCCACTTCGGATTTTAATGAATTAGCGGCATCCTGGCGAAGGCATCGCTATCGCATTTCCGCTGCTTAGTGAATTTGCCGCTGTTTATATAAATGACTGCTATTGACTCATATGTATGATAATCAGTACAACATTGATTTGCAAATGACTCATTTTTTTCCCCCATTTTACCAGCCTGCCTCCTTCATAATGATTCTATTGAAATCTCATTATTAATTTTGTTGCTGTTGTCTGCACATTTGTGTTCAGTTATGTCTTTCTGGTACCCAAATTTTCAGTATGGATAGACACATGGGATAATCTTTAAAAGAGGCAAAATAATGATGTGTGTATTAAACTTTGTTTCCTATATAAAGTATTTCTGGCTTTTGCAGACTCAGTTGCCATTGTAACTATCGCAGAGGCTTTTATTTAATAATAACCCCTACAATCCTTCTTTGTTCATGTTCAGTCACTTTCAAATGACTATGCGCCCAATGACATGAAGTTATGACCCTTTTTATGTCTAGTCCCACCCACTTCAGACTCCTTGAAAGGGGATTATCAAACTATAATAAAAGGGAGATAAGAAAGGCAAAGGAGGCCTTGTTGAATTCAGAACTGAGAATATAATAGTTCATTTGCTTCTTAATAATTCCATCAGAAGAGAATAAAATATTGATTAATACATTTTCTTCATATGAATATATACTGGATTTTAATCTTAAAAAAAAAAAGACTGCGCCACAAAGACCTATATATTAATTTATAGATATAAAAGTAGACATTAAGAAGCATATATCACATTATGATGCTTAAGTATCTCATATCATACACAAACACCATTGCCAGTGATAAACACTGCTCACAGGACCCGTTAGAAGAATTAATATACCAAATATTTTAACATGTGATGATATTACAAGTCATATTAGAGTAGCTTGTCCTTTAGAAAAAGGTCAGCGAATTCCTCCATGGCTTCTAACAACAGAGGGGCTGTTATTAACGAGATAAAGCTATGTTCTACGATCTGCTCTAGCTAAGCCTTCGTTAGGGTTTATTGATTGAAATTAGACTTTAAATAGTGGAGCCGTAGTAAAGCAATGCCTGGTGTAAATGAACAGCAGTCATTAGTAATGAGGGAATAGTACTAATCCTTGGCAATTAAACCCGCTGTGAATCCTGGCATTCTTTAGAATCCCTCAGATCATGATTATTATTGTTATTTACATAGTTGCATCATGTTCGGCAGAGAAATTTTCGCAACATTCAACCTAAGACACTGATCTGCAATGTGGGATTGGGGACCATTGGGCACACTGTAGGGTCTTATCAACTGCAATGACCCCACCACTGCTGCCTTCATTGCTGCCACCTGCCCAATCCCCACCAATGATGCCACCCACCACCACCACAAACCCTCATTGTACTCCCTCGCCAATCTCAATGGATAGACCCAGTTTTTCATGGTATCCCATTGACTCAATCCAACCCTGAAGACTGCGCCCATTATATTTCATGTAACCAATTTTTGTAACCAGGGCAAATATTATTTTCATATAAATGACACAAAATAAAGGTTAATTCAAAGGGGGTATACGTTCCAAACATATTTTTCAGTTGTTTTCAGATAGTTCACCAGAAATAAAGGGGCAAATTCACTAAGATGCAAAGTTACGCTAGCGAAGGCTAATTTGCATACGGCGTGAAATTCAAATTTCAATGGAGGAACACGTATTAGCACTACAAATGCCTAGAAAACCTTCAAATCAGCAAATAAAAATTTTATTTTGCCCTACACATGTGCCCACTGTCTAGGTAAGTTGCCATGAGTCAGGAAATGTAGGGGGGAAGGAGGGGAGCCCCAAAAATATTTTCGATCTTTTTCAGCCTATCACCCATCATGTAGAAAACACGCCAGCGTTTTTTGTGACTTAGAAAAAAAATTGACTTTTTTTGAAACAATCCCTATCTACTCTATTGCGCTTCGCCAGGTCTGAGGTGGCGAACGAAGTCTAGCGTAAAAGGTAGCGTTCAGTACACTGCGCAAGTTAGTGAATTTGCGTAGTTACGTCGCTAGCGAAAATTCGCCTGGCGTAAGGGTGCGAAGTAACACTAGCGAAACTACGCCAGCGTTCGTTAGTGAATTTGCGCAGTAACGAAAATGCCAAACGCTAGCGAATTAACGCTAGCGTTCCGTGCTTTGGCGCTTAGTGAATTTGCCCCAAAGTCTTTTGTCAATTACTTTCCATTTTCTATTTGTGACGGTTTTTCTAATATTGAGGTTTAACTTTTTATTTTTCACCTTCTTATGTCTTTCTGAAGCAGCTCTGGGAGGGTTCAACAACTGTTCCAACTTGATAGTCTAGGTCTAGATTAAATTTGGACCTGTAAAACTCAGGCCCGGATTTGCGGCAAGGCCACATAGGCCCGGGCCTAGGGCGGCAAAAAAATAGGGGCGGCATGCCGCCCAGCCGCATTATGGGGACGTGTGCGTCCCCATTCAATTTTTTCGCCTGCGCGCTGGGAAGCGGAGGAGTCGGTGGGCGCTAGGACCGCGCGGCCGCCCGATCGGACCGCGCGGCCTAGGGGGCGGCCGGCAATGAAATTCGTCGCTGGTAACATTTACATCTATGCCCCAATTCCAGTATGAACTCTTGACTTGGGAAAAGACACTTTGATGTCTTCACCGTATGGAGAATATCGGCTGTGAACCCTGTACACCTCTCTATATAAAATACTGTTATTTTATGCTTATATGAGCATTGATCTGTATATTTTTTGCCAAAGTGTTCTCTGGAATATAGAGTGCAGCTGTCCTGCTTGAGTTCATTTTCCAAATTAATCAAATACACGTGGGCGTTTTCATTGGCTTCTGCACACTGTTTATGTTTAGGAAATGTGGAATACGAATTAGATTCCTCTGCTGTTGCTTATTGCTAAGAAATATAACTATCACACAAAATCATTAAATTCCAGGAAGGATAAAGAACTCGTTTACATCCCCCCCCCCAAAAAAAAAAGTCACAGAGGCTTTGAGAACTCTATACACCCAGGAAATCAGCTGTGTCTAATCCCTTTCCATTTATAATTTGATCTATATAGAAGTTTCTTGCGGGTCCATTAAAAGGTATCATTACCTGCCATAAATCTCCACCAATAAAATGATTTAAGCATTTAGTTTTAGCCAATACATCCCAGATGGATTGGTGCCGTCAACATGCAGTAAGGTTAACACTTTGAGGACTGGGAAAATGAACCAGTGTTCATATGCAGGGCTGCCATCAAGGGGGCCCGGGGGGGGCAGTTGTCCCGGGCCTAGAAGAATTTAAGTTTAAAGAGGGGCCCAGCTGGGCTGCAGAACAGCCAGGCCCCCCTTAAGAAGAACTTGTATGGGGGAACCTGGTCACCAATTGGTTTTTAGCATTTAGCTGTATTTTTAGCTTTTGTGGCTTTTTTACTGTGGTGTGGTGGTGCGTGGGGTCTGGGATGGGGCCCCTGGTGGTGTGCGGGGCCCAGGGGATGCATGAAATTTTGTCTTATCATCCCAGTGATTTCTGATGGCTGCCCTGTTCAGACCAAGCCCTACTAGGGAACTGAATCCCAAATATAAATAAATACTCTAAGATTTTTATTATCCAAATTCTGGGAAGTCGCCACTACTGCCTATACAGCAACTCTAAAACAAATTGAACTGGATTTTTGTTAATGAAAACCTCACCAGCATCTTGAATGATAGACAAACACAATTTCAAATAGTATGGGACCTATCAGTAACAGTAGTGTAACTAGAGGGGGGCGGGCCCTGGTGCGTGATGCACAGCCGGGCCCCGCCCCCTCCATACCGCCCACATTTTCAGTGGCGCGCAGGCTGCCGGGGGGCCCTGAGGGGGTGCGGGCCCTGGCGCGCTCGCACCCCCTGCTCCCCCGGTAGTTCCGCCACTGATCGGTAAACTATGTCACCCCTTTTGGTATAAGCCATGCTCTCCTCTCTAATTCAATAAATGGACAAGAAAGGTTCTTATAAGGGGGCAAAAGGAATCCAGCAAGAATATTTTTTTTGTTCCCAACGCAAAACATTTGGCATATATGAATAGTATCTTAATGATAGACAATTTAATTTAATCGACATTTTATTTGCGGCAAACCCTGTGACCCGGAGAGCAGCTTAAAGGGATACTGTCATGGGAAAACGCATCAGTTAATAGTGCTGCTCCAGCAGAATTCTGCACTGAAATCCATTTTTCAAAAAGAGCAAACAGATTTTGTTATTTTCAATTGTAAAATCTGACATGGGGCTTAACATATTGTCAGTTTCCCAGCTGCCCCAAAGTCATGTGACTCTGATAAACTTCAGTCACTCTTTACTGCTGTACTGCAAGTTGGAGTGATATCACCCCCTCCCCCACCCCGCAGCCTAACAACAGAACAATGGGAAGGTAACCAGATAACAGCTCCCTAAAGCTCCCCATAGACGTGACGATTCTTCTTGCCGAACGACCGATTTTAGGGAAGTGTGATCAATCCTTCGAAATTATCGTGCGGTTAGTGGGATTCGAACGATCGTACATCTTACGATTTTTCACCCGACTTCTGTCAGGAAATTGATCGGCCAGGTCAAAAAATCTTTGTCGGTCCCAGTGCAATCTATCTATGTTTGCAGGGCCAAGCAGGCAACTCCCCTTTGTTTTCCTGGCAAATTGGTCTTTTTAGTTGTTGGTCAATTCATACAATCGTACGCTCGTTCCGAGAAAATTGTGGTCTCACAATGAGAATCGGATCTTTTAAAAATCTCAACATCTATGGCCAGATTTACACAAGATAACAGCTCCCTGGAGGATCTAAGAACTGCACTCAATAGTAAAAACCAAGTCCCGCTGAGACAGTGGGATTCAGTTACATTAAGTAGGAGAAATAACAGCCTGCCAGAAAGTAGTTCCATCCTAAAGTGCAGGCACAAGTCACATGACTGGGGCAGCTGGGAAACTGACAATATGTCTAGCCCCATGTCAGATTTCAAAATTGAATAAAAAAAAAACCTGTTTGCTCTTTTGAGAAATGGATTTCAGTGCGAATTCTGCTGGAGCAGCACTATTAACTGATTCATTTTGGAAAAAAAACATGTTTTCTCATGATTTAAGGAGGCACCATCCTGATCATTTCGTTTGTGTTGATCATTTAGATCAATAAATGTTGATCTACTTGTTCATTTTTTGACTCCTTCTAAACTACGGTTACTTGACCTTACTGTATCTTATTTTATTGAATACCATATTAAAAAAAGAAACACTATCATATACATTGTTTGTCTGTCATCTGTAAAAAAAAGATTCTGACCCACACTACCTCCCTTTTTACCCCTTTCCCCCAACTTCCCTTTTCTTCCTTCTTTCTTTTCATTCTCCCAATAATGAGACATGTCATAGAAGTAAATAGAACTGATTGATATTTTATTATGTTTTCACATACAAACATAGGTATCTTTGTTAGGCACCCTATTACCTTTAATAAAAAAATAATTAAAAAAAAAAAAGTTGACTGTAGCTCTATGGTTGTTTCTATCTCCTTACAGCATTGGTCCTGGACCTGCATACTGTACCCATAAGTTGTGTTTATAATCCGCCGCTGATTTATGCTTAATGTTTTGACAACTCAGTATTGTGGGAAGTCATAGCACAGCGTGTGCAAATAAGCTTCAAATGAGGGGTCCCTGTCCGTGAAGACATTAAACCAGTCCCATAAATGTATTCATTAAGATACTGCTGAGAAAGTTACATAAAACCAGCAGAAGGAATGGGAAATCTCCCCATGACAAGCACCGGTTGAACAATGGTCAATGTTCATCTTTTAAAGAATGAAACAAGATGTATAAATGAGCAATAAGGCACCGGGGAGAGCTCTAATGCAGGAGAGGCCTCTCTCGTCCGTAAGAGACTGTTAACTGTGATTTCCTCCGTGAGTACAGGCAGTTACTGATTAGTCTCTCTCAAACGCTGCATCCCAAGGTATAATTTGTCACTCTCTGCCAAGGTTATCATGCTTTTGTTGATAGCAAAATGCCAGAAAATGAGCAGAAAAATGTATGTCCCGAGTATGAACTGATTTTAGGGTATTAAAGAAAAAACATTTTCCTTAGAAACGCTTGCCTTAGAGGTAAATGGGGTATTTGGATAGAAGTGGATCCTGATTAAAGCACACGTTATATATTATTACACTGAGTAATAATTAACTATATAAGACGTACGACCTTCAGGTCATCCGCTGTTGTAACATTACCGACCCCGAATCCCACTGGTGATCAACGTCTTTCACAGGCTGATTGGGATTATAGTTCTGCTAGAGGGCCATAATCATCTTTGTGCTTCTGCATTCACCATGTCCTATACCTGGGAAGGACCCAGGAGTCCCAATAATTTTGACACACAACATTGTTCATGCATGTGACTATTCTGACAATTTTTTTTTTTCATCATGGTGGTGATCAAAATATATTGATAACCCCAGTTAATGCACATAGTCCTGTAACGGATTATGATTTAATCTTCCAGTCCCTGTAAATGGTAAACAATAATGCATAGAATATATAAGATAAGGGTCTTCATGTATATAAATAATAACTCACCACATACGGGAAGTGGCCCAGGTGCAAAACCCTGAGTCCTCAGCATAGGGAGTGGACAACTGGAAATTCTTTGAATCTGGCACTCCAAAAAGGCAAACTTCCACCAGGCAAAAACTTTAGAGTTAAATTACCCCAAAGCTGCTAAAAATCCAAATCTAAAAATACTCCATCGCAAAACCGAGGTCAAGTAGAAGTCAATGTCAGATGTCCCTGAAGTTGTTTCTTGACATTGTGATCCAATAATCTGATAATCTGAAGTCTGGGTTTTCATCCCATAATGCCAAAAAGTTGAGTTTTGCCAGAGAAAATTCGATGAAAGAATTGATGCTCGATTTTGTCGAGATTTTGACACTCCACGAGAATTGGGATTATGGCCCTCTAGCAGAACTATAACTCCATGAGCTTGCCCAAATGCACCAATCACTATCCAGGTTTTTTGTGGGTGTGGTTAAAGTTACAGCCCATACAATATGGCACCTAAAAGAATGTAAAGGGTGTTACTTTTAAGCACACCCACAAAAAACCTGGATAGTGATTGGTGCATTTGGGCAAGCTCAACAATTGGTTATCTTACTAGTTGATGCTTTACAATTGGTTCTTTTGTTAATTGATGTTTTGTTATGATTGGTGCACTTTTGTTTAAATATTTGGGAAAGACTCTGTATAGTTAGCCTATGATAACGTGTTTTATAAAACAAAATGCATAAGGCTGTGGACACAATAAAACTATGCCTGGTAGAAGTTTGCCTTTTTGGAGTGCCTGCTTCAAAGAATTTCCAGTAAATGGTAAACTTGTATTAATTCTAATGTGTCCATGCTTTTCTGAGATTAGGCATTGATAGACCTAAATCACACTAGTATGTTCCCACCATTTTATATAGTGTTTTTCCATTGCCTATTAAAACATTGGAATAAAGAGAAAATGGGTGAAGGGGGATTCTAAGACACTTCATTTTAATATATTGTTGCTGGAATTCCATAATCTAAGATTATGGTGGTTATTTACTGAAACTCAAATTCTCGTGGAGTGTCAAAATCTCGACAAAATCGAGCATCAATTCTTTCATCTAATTTTCTCTGGCAAAACTCAACTTTTTTGCATTATGGGATGAAAACCCAGACTTCAGATTATCAGATTATTGGATCACAATGTCAAGAAACAACTTCAGGGACATCTGACATTGACTTCTACTTGACCTCGGTTTTGAGATGGAGTATTTTTAGATTTGGATTTTTAGCAGCTTTGGGGTAATTTAACTCTAAAGTTTTTATTTTTCCACAAAATTTGAGTTTTCCACCTAAAAACCTTGACCAAAAATCGAGGTTTAATAAATGGGCCCCTAAATAGGGCTGTTTTTGGCACAAATATTGTGTCCCATTTCACCTCTTTGGCCCATGGTACTGGGATGTATAGCGGAAAGAGTTTACATATTGAATTTCTACCCATTTTGCAGTTCTTGGCCCCTGGACCACAGAATGTTTTAAATCTGTCCAAGTAATATCTACCCGGTCCATGGAGAGATTTCAGTTTAGTAGACCATTAGCTTCTCCCCATAAAGAACCAATTAGCTCCTGACTTGGTCTGTAGGAGCTACAAAGGTAAAACATATTTGTCAGCCTCAACTACTGTTACTGTGTACTATGTACAAGCTCATCCTCTACAGAAAGAGAAAAAGTAATTCCTTCTTTTACCAAGTTATAGTTGGTTTTTGAAGGCCGAATCAAGTACCGAAGAGATTTACCCAATGAATAATAAATAGAAGCATTAGGACTAGCTGAACATCTTCATCCCTAAAGTGATAAAATCATTGAATAATTAACTGGTGGGTCTTCTTCATCCTCCCCTTTCTTTCTTGCCTGCAGCTCCATAACATGCTAACGGGTCATTGTGGCAAAGAAGAGCAAAATAAAAGTCTTGCAGTTGTGCAGTAAATCACCCTCCCAAGAGGTATTGCTACACTTCCAACACAAAACCTATTGCTTAGGCTGCTTATGAGCTAAAGGTCTTCAAACAGAAGATTCTTGAAGACAAAAAAAAAGCCTTCAGGCTCCCTAACCCAGTTCTTTTATATCCAATGAATAACTAATCTGTATGTAAATTAGAGCAACGTATCTTCAAACACTCATATTCATTCAGGGAAGTAGGGTGGATTTGATTTTGGTTGTGTTGCAAAAGAAACAAACAATGGAACAGTTTCAAGGTAAATAAATGAAACCTTCCATAACTAAATGATATGGAATGTATGGAAAATCTCAGCTATGATGAAAGACTGGCCAAGTTGGGGTTGTTCACACTGAAGAAGAGGTGCTTAAGGGGTAGCTATGTATAAATTTATAAGGGGATCATATAATAATCTCTCTAATGCTTTATTTACCAGTAGGTCAGCTGACAAGAGGGCACCCATTCTGATAAGTAGAAAGGAGTTTCCAGCTAAATATTTGGAAGGGGTTTTTTTTTACAGTGAGAGCTGTGAAGATGTGGAATTCTCTCCCTGAATCAGTGGTACAATTAGAAACTAGCAAAACTCCTGAAGAATTCATGAAACGGCGAAAAATTTGCAAAACACGTTGAATTCAATAGGCGCCAATTTTCTTTATGAGCAACAGTTTTTTACATGCAACATGTTTTACTTGGTGTGAGTTCACTTTACAATGATATTATTGGGAAGCAACCCAATGCGTAACACAGCATCACACCCCAGGATGCCACCAGCTACTTAGAGCAACCACCATTCCATTTTTTCCATTGCATTGGCTCCTGCAGAGGTCTATAAATTATTTTCCAGTTACTATGTATCAGCAGATCACTCTGAGAAATTCCATTGCATGATATTTTTAGCAGGCAAATGTGTTCTGGATAATGCATGAAAACTGATGTTATTACGACTGACAAGGCTTTTACAGTATTCTTGGTGTGTTAACTATTGAATGCATGGGGACTATTGACTTGCCCTGACTTTTCCCTGCCTGCATAGTGTTTCTGAATTCCATTTCTATACAAATATATTTTCTTACATCTGAAAATAGACAGAGGTGGAAGAAGAAGGATCCCAAAATGCAGCAATTCTTTGGGGTGCATAGTCACTTATCTGCAATAGATAAGTCCCTAAAAGTGGCTTGGTCATGGTACCTGGGCTGTGCTGGGGTTCAGGGTAAAACAGCGCAATTGCTTCTAAGTCTAAGTATATAATTAAGTCTCAAGTCTGATCAGCCCAGTGACCCAGATAATGCAAGGCAGTCTCATTCTGGATCAGAACATGTCAGGTTTGGAAGAAGCCCCATGAAGTTCTAGATGAACTCGCGGGATCAATACACCCAACTGTCAGTCAAAAAAATGGAAACACTAAAGTGAATCAATGGCAAGGCAATGAGCAGACAAGAGCCTAGGACTGGATCAATACCTGACAGCAGCAAGTTGGTGGTCATTGGGGGATATTTGCATCAAATTGCCTTTAATGCCTATGGGAGAATAACAGCAACGCAAATACAACTTTTAGCCTTGCTGAAGAGATATGCATGGAATGTATTCTATACTATGCTATTAAGGCACTAGTGAAGCACTATTCATTTAAATCCTTTCTGCAGTATGAACCATCAACCCTATGGGGCAAATTTACTTATGATCGAACATCGAGGGTTAATTAACCCTCGATATTCGACTGCCGAATTGAAATCCTTTCGAAGTCGAAGGATTTACCGCAATTCGTTCGATCGAACGATTAAATCCTTAGAATTGTTCAATTCAAAGGATTTTAATCCTTCGATCTAACGATTTTTCTTCGACCTAAAAAAGCTAGCAAAGCCTATGGGGACCTTTCCCATAGGCTAACATTGACTTCGGTAGGTTTTAGGTGGCGACTAGTGGGTCAAAGTTTTTTTTTTTAAAATAGACAGTACTTCAACTATCGAATGGTCGAATAGTCAAACGATTTTTAGTTTGAATCGTTCGATTCGAAGTCAAAGTCGTAGTCGAAGGTTGAAGTAGCCCATTCGATGGTCGAAGTAGCAAAAAAAACATTCGAAATTCAAAGTTGTTTTCCTCTATTCCTTCACTCGAGCTAAGTAAATGGGCCCCTATGTATCTATGGAGCTTCTTATTACACCAAAGTTATTTAAGGGGCAAATTCATCAATTGTACAAAACAGTCAACGGATACCCTTGATCCTCATTATGACTTTGCCAGGTTCAGATGATTGTCATTTTGGTAGGATTAGTTGTGTGACATTAGCTATCTTAGCTAGCTAACTATTTGCCAAGCCATGGATACAGACTAAAATATGTTATAGGAGGTCAACAGTATATGTAATTGACACTTTTTAAACTGGGACTACGTTATTAAGGATGGTTATGTGGTTACTTTGGATGAGTGGTGTGATTGGCTTTCTGTTTGATAAAGAATAGACAGATTTCAATGGACATCATTGATCACTTTCTGTTGGGTTAGTGTTAGTAGGTTGCCTTTCTATTGTGCTAGATCTGGTGTGTTCACTACAGCTGAATAGTGATAAATTGTGATAAAATCGGCTTTTTGTTTTATGACAAATGAGGCAATGTTCAGTTTGGAGGAAAGATGTGGTTGGCTCTTCTATCCGATGGACAAAAAGAGGTCCTCTGCACTCAATAATGTTTTTGATACCATATTTTCTATATATAATAATTATTGCACTTGGGCACTTAAAGATAGAAAAAGATAATTTTGTTAACTGTCGTACCAAATTGATTGCTTTATTGTATGTTACATATAGGTCAAATTTCCTGTATCCCACATAAGGGTTAATTTTTGTGGCAAACTGCATGATGGGAAAAAAAGGCGTGGGAAGTTGGGTTTAAATGGGTGACTGCACAAATAATTGTATCCTGATGAAGGGTGGGTGTTGGGTGGGTGTTTCCCCCCCCGAAACGTTGATGTTTGGTGGCTGAATAAAAGGGGATATTCCCCAACTTCATTAATCGGTGTGTGTGCGGATCCGTTTCTTTTACACATCCTCTGCACTCAACCCATTATCAATATATTTAAGATATACAGTATTTAAATATATTGATAATGGGTTGAGTGCAGAGGACTCTTGTATTTGTCTATATGTATTTTGTGGTCACAGCCTCATTGCACCTCCGTCTAATGGTTTTAAAAATTAGTGGTGAGCACAAATTTCCCTTGTTTGTTATAGTTATACAGGAGCAGTGACCAGCTCCATGTTGTAGCTCCCACCCTCTCCAACTATAGTCAGGTGATCCCACTGGTGTCTAATAAAAGGGCAGCCAAGTTTGGGAGTTTTACTTTGAAAGCAGCAAGTAAGTTGCAGGTAAAACTTAGTCCCTTTGTAAAATGTATAATGGAGCAATTGAATTCTTAATGAATCAGATGAAAATTGAGCATAGGACTGGCCAGATATGGGATGACGTAGTTGTCCAGCTTAAATATATTGCAATATATGGACAAACAATCCCTGTGTTGTTTAAAGGGTAAGGCATTTTTCAGTAGCAGTAGCACAAAATGTCTCTGTCTTAAATATATTGATAATGGGTTGAGTGCAGAGGACTCTTGTATTTGACTATATGTATTTTGTGGTCACAGCCTCATTGCACCCCCACCTAAGGTTTTTAAAAATTAGTGGTGAGCACAACTTTCCCTTGTTTTTTCTATCCGATGAACAGGTTGTCACGTTGGATTAGGGATGCACCGAATCCACTTTTTTGGATTCGGCCGAACCCCCGAATCCCTCGCGAAAGATTCGGCCGAATACCGAACCGAATCCGAACCCTAATTTGCATATGCAAATTAGGGGTGGGAAGGGAAACACATTTTCTACTTCCTTGTTTTCTGACAAAAAGTCACACAATTTCCTTCCCGCCCCTAATTTGCATATGCAAATTAGGATTCGGATGTGGTTCGGCCAGGCAGAAGGATTCGGCCGAATCCGAATCCTGCTGAAAAAGGCCGAATCCTGGCCGAATCCCGAACCAAATCCTGGATTCGGTGTATCCCTACGTTGGATAAATGATGTTTTCAATTTTCTGTTGGATTAAGATGGTACTAGTGGTCAGTTTGGATGAAAGATGTTGTTGGCTTTCTGCTGTTTAATGGATGGAACCATCACAGTATCTATTCTGTAAGGGTGAATCTATCTCTGTCTGTTTCTACTTACAAACATTAGTGTGAAATGTGAACGATGGGTCATTTTCAATTGAATAAATATATACGATGTCAGCAGATAGCTACCATGTCCTACTGGTAACCCTTATGAGATAATACACTACGGTGGGTTGTACAGAGTCAGAAAGTTAGATAACAGTACATCCGTTTCGTGGCAGTGTGGGAGTGCATGAGTAAACCTGCTGAAATGGGTGTATTGTCTAGATAAGCACAAACCTGACACATGATCTATCATTTCCAGACATTCTGAGATGTCAGCAGCCTACTCATCTCTTTGGCATCGTTCATTAGATCTGTAGGCATAGTTTTCCAGTACCACTAAGAATTATAGATATAATGATGGGTGAATAAATTCGGCTGGCGCAAACTTGCGTTGAACTTCTGCATTTAACCGCCAGCGAATAAATTTTGGACGCTCATCTGAAAAGTCACCTGCGTCAAAACCGCAACAACACTATTCGGACGTCCATTGACTTTTACGTCTGCATCAAAATTTACACGGGCGTCAATTTTCGAGTTTCAGAATTTTTTCGCCATTTCCCGGCGAATTGAAACGGGAGAAATTTGCCCACCACTATATATATATATGCATAGAGCACATACAAGAGTATGATCCATGTAGCTGTAGGCACAATGAAAGCACAGTTTTGGGGTCTTGCAAGCAGCTCAGGGGAGGTAAAATCGTCCAGGATACTGTTTCTTTAATGATTGGCTTTTCTGTTATAACTCTTTCCAAATTGAATATGTTTGATTGCTTGGAGCATTGATGCCATCAAACATCTAGGGAACAGATTATAAAGATCCAGTATATTATAAGTACTATTGATTATATTTCTATTCAACCCTTGTGTTTTCATGTTTGTGTTGACATTCAGAGAAGTCCCTGTAGCTAGGCTCAACAAGCCTAGCAACCAATTCTAATTTTCAAAATAGCCAGCTGGGCAGAATAAGATACATCAGAACTCTTCATACTAAGTGAACTATTTGAAGAACTTACATTTACTGTAGTTATTCCAATAAGCCTAAAGTTGGCCATACTCATTGAGATCTGCTCAATTGGTAAGGCTGATATCTCCACCAGCAAGCAAGGCCAAGTCAGATTGGTCCAATATTTTGCACATGGACCAATGAGCAGATCTTAATAGATGCATAAAGGGACATGAAGACCACATCAATGCCCCACCATACATGGGCTAATTAGCTTTCAACACAATTAGGGTTGAGGGATGTGACAGCTTATATCAGAGTCTATATGGTCATCTATAATAAGCACCTTATTATCTCAAATTCTGACTAAGGCTGCTACTGGGGGAAAGGAGGGGCTTATTCAAACAGATCTCATCTCCATTGAAGGGGTAGTGAGGGGAAGGGATTAAAGATAAAAGCAAAACAAGTACTGCTTCATAACAGAAACAAATGAAACAATACTAAAATAGGTAGAATACATTTCCTGTGTATTTATACTTATACTGCCCCTTTAAATACTCTTGAAAATATCCGTCTTTCCAGTTCTGTGGATGTTATCAATTGCCAATTCTATGGGTTTCTCTATGGAGATAGCTGTCTCTGTGCATGTTCCATTAACAGCCTCCGTTTAATGTTCTGTCACAGCATCTCAGTTCTGTTCTGTACAAACACTGTATTTATCAGACGCCCCTCACACCCTAGTGCCAAGTTTTACTCGTTGTACCTGTATATCTTGCCAAAGTGCCTAATGGATTTGCCAAATGCCTCACAGGTCCCTATTCTCAATTCTAGCTGTACCAGACGCTATGCCTCCCTGGTTTCCATGATACAGAAAAGTCTAGGGACATCCAAGTTGTGTCCTATTGTGATTGTAGACCTAGATTAGGTCCCCTCTTAGGGGTTTGTGTCAAAAGCTATCAAGGCATATTGGTAGTAGCAAGACAGTAGGTTGCACAAGCATCAACAGAAGTTCACCCATGCCAAAATAAAGCAAAAAATATTTGCCTATAGTTTCACTATGAATAGCTTCTGTGGGCATGAACTGCTCAAGGGATACTTGGTTAAATATTGAGCAGATAGCTATTGGGCTGGTTCAAAACATTGGTGAATTGATGTGGTCTTCATCCAAAATTTCCCCGTATGCATCTGACCATTGGCCCCTGGACCAGAGGTTGGATAATACTGACTTGGCCTTGCTTGTTGGTGGCTATATCAGTCTATGAGCAGATCTCAATGAGTATGGCCACTTTTAGTGGAACATTTAAGTGGAAGTTCACCAAATAGTTCACTTAGTCTCTTCCAAACAATGCTTATATATCTTATTCTGCCCAGCTCTCTCTTTTAAAAATTAGACTACTGCCTGGTTGCTAAGCTTGCTGTGGCCATGAACTCAGGAGTGTCCCTGTTGTCTCCCTTAGGAGCCAAAGATAAGAGGGTCAGCCAAGTAGTCAAACACAAAAAAATGGTGGTACACAGAGCTCTGCTGGCAGGTTGGAGATGTTCTTATCTGTTGTTCAAGTAAATTCACAGGTGCAGAACAAGATGACAATGGTGACATCATCAATAGATTTACAAAAGCCATTAGCAACAAATGATCTAAGTGCTACCCTAGGAAAATCAGTGATACTTTCATAAGCAATCAGGTTGAGACCTTCCAAACCAGTCTGATTCCGTCTAATTCTGAACTGGGTAGAAAAAAAACACCAATATTTAATTGTGACGCCTAAAAATTAGCTTGGCAACCCTACCCTAAACCAGTCCACCTTTTTCTATACTACAGCTCCTCTAGTTCACTGACCACTAAGGTTCATTCATCAAAGGGGTAAAGCCAATTCTCCACTAAATTTTCTATAAAGTACTAGACTTATTTGCATTGTTTCTTGACCCTTTAATAAATATGATCTTAAGGGCCAACATTAAAGGGGGTTTTCACCTTTACATTTACCTTTAGTACTGATATTTTGAGACGATCTGCACTTGGGTTTCATTTTTCAGTATTTGTGGTTTTTGAGGTATTTTGCTTTTTATTCAGCAGCTCTCCAGTATGCAATTTCAGCCATCTGGTTGCTACAGTCCAAATTACCCTAGTAACAATGCATTGATTTGAATAAGAAACTATAATGTGAATAGGAGAGGCCTGAATAGAAAGCTGAGTAATGAAAAGTAGCAATAAAAATAAATATGTAGCCTTACAAAGTATTGATATCTGAGTTGACCACCGGTTGGGCTGGGTTTGGGTTGAGATTTGGCCAACCATTGTGGTTTAGGATTGGACGCTGGTCAGAGTCAGAAAGAAAACATTCCTCTGCTCCAGAAGATTTCCTATCTTGGAATGCACAGAAGAAGTGTAAAGAGCAAGACGATGCGGGTTTATCACGGGTTCTACAATGGCAACATTTTGTGGGTTCAGGTTGGGTGCGGGATGAGTTTTTCCTGGCCCGCACATCACTATTATAGAGCATTTGCTTTTTTAGAAGGGGTCAGTGACCTCCATTGAAAAGCTGGAAAGAGTCTGAAGAAAAATAATTCTAAAACTACAAAAAAAAAATGAAGGTCAATTGAAAAGTTACTTGGAATTAGCCATTCTATAACATAATAAAAGTTAACTTAAAGGTAAAAGAGAGGTAATTAGCACAAAGTACATATTTTAAACTTTGTTTGTATATGGAGGGCATCTAAGTTGTGGTCAATAAAACTACATCTCCCACAATCACCAGAAAGCCTTCCTGCATGGCCCTAGACACCCATCATATTTAACTGCACTGCAAGTAGTTCCATGGGGATATTAACCGTAAACACATTTATTTAGGCTCTTGTGTCTCTCTGGCTCTCTCTCCAAGTGTTTGAAACCTGCCCGCCTTTCGTGCAAAGAGATTTTTCTCCGGTTGATCTCAGACAAAGTCACCTTCTTATTATGGCTTTGTTATTTTAATTGGTTTATATTAGGATTCCCCCCCCCCCCCTTTTTCACTCCTCCACATAGACGCCCCCTTTCCTTCTCGCTCGCCAACATGCAAAGTAAATGAATGACATTGGAGAAAGGCATTGTCTGCGGAGACCTCCAGAGTGGCACTCTATTGACCTCTCCAAGGAGATAATTCAGCGGAGCATTTTTATAGTGCCGGGGACCTGCAAATCAGCCGTTAATGTATTTTCCCGGGTTCTAGACAGGCTCTTCATTCCTTCTGAGCCTTGGAAACTCAAAGACAGTTAATTACTCATTTAACAAACCCAGAGATCTGTATCTTGAGTTTACGATGCACTTTTTTTTATCTGCGGCTGCACTATAATGGGTTTGATGCTAGTTCTCTGCAGAGTATCTCACTAGCTGCCCATTGCAGTGCATTACATCTTATTACACAATGACTGGGAGCAACCTACGGGCGTTTCAGCACAGTTATAAATCCCCCATTGCTTAGAACCTGCAGAGCTTTGTTTAACGTCAGCCCCCTCAGCGCCAGGAACCTGCGGGGCATTATTTTCTTATGGCCCATTCAAAGGACGATACAGCCCAACAGAGCATTGCTTAATTAATTTTTCATTGCTACAGACTGCAGCACATCGCTTCATTTACTGCTTAACTGCTAGAGATCTATAGCCAAGCATGCTGCTGATTGTTTCCTGCAATAGGCCTGCAGGGTAGCTGAGACGCTTACAGAGTCGAGGATTCCATTGTGGAAATGTTTCACTCTCTTAAAATATATGCTAAAATGCAGCTTGAGAAACCCATTGTCATGCATAGAAACGGCAGAGGGAATATACTGGGGGAAACTTTATTATGAAGGCTGTGCTGCTGTTTAGTGATGAGCAAATTTATTCGCCAGCCGTGGATTTGCGGAGAAATTCCATGTGTGAAATGTTTTGCAAAACTGTGGTGAAAATTAGCAGCAGAAAAGTTGGAGCAAAAAAAAACACACCATAAGAAAAAATGCCCATTGACATTAATGCATTTGGAGAAAAAATTTGCCATAAGAAAAAACTCCCATTGACTTTAATGCCCTTTGGACTTTAATGCATTTGGAGATAAAACTCGCCATAAGAAAAAACGGCCATTGACTTTAAGGCATTAGGACAAAAAAGTCGCCATAAGAAAAAATGCCCATTGACTTTAATGCATTTGGACAAAAAAGTCACCATAAGAAAAAATGACCGTTGACTTTCCTTCATTTGGAGCGAGAAGAATTGGCGTATGCATATAATTGGTCACACGTAAAAATACCAATTGATTTCAACGTGTTTCGTGAAATTTCACCATTTCGCAAATTTTTATGTTGTTTCGTGAATTTTCTGTCGAAGAGAAACCAACAGATTTGTTCATCACTACTGCTGTGTCATGACATCAGCAATTGCATCAGAACCTATGCCGGTGACATCATATACTAGTCTGTGATATCAATGTGTGAGACTGCAAATATATACAGTATGTGGCAATAGCTGACCCATGACTAGACCGACAGTGGGCCAGAGAGCGCCATAGGGCCATATAACCCATAGACTCCAAAATCACCAACTATTTCAAGAATAACTTTAAGAAATCGGTAAACAATTAAGACATGTGGTCTGTACATACAATTGTGCGGCTCAGTACTAGCAGATACCACCAGGGGTGTAACTACAGAGGAAAAAGACCCTGTGGCGGCAGGGGGCCAAGGAGGTATAGTGGCCCCATGAGGCCCTAATTCATATACAGTTTCAAGAAATATTGGTAAAACAGGTCAAACTCTAGATATTTTGGGGGCCTGAAAAATAGTTTGCTGTGGGGCCCAGAAATATCAAGTTATGTCGCTGGATACCAACCAAGAGATGCCCATGTGAAAGTCCAAAAAACACCTTGGGTGGGTCATAGGGTTGCCACCATTTCATTCGATTAAGTCTGGGCAGGGGGGGCGGGCCGTAACATCACAGGGTAGAACAGGTGACGAAGAGGCGGGCCATGATGTCAGGGGCAGGGTTGTGACATGGTGATCGCTGATTGGCTGATCATCATGTCAGTCTCCAAGAGTCCTGTCTGGATTTCCTTATTTGGAAAACCGGGCAGGAAGTTTTGACCCCAACAGCCTTTCCAAAATCTGGGCTGTCTGGGTCAAAACCTGACCCTAGTGGGTCACCTTTAACATAACTTTTAGTATGTTACAAATTGTCCTATTCACAGCAACTTTGAGATTCGTTTTTCCGTTATTTGTCTTTCTCTTTGATTTCTTTCCAGCTTTCAACTGGGGGGGGTCACTGACACAGGCAAGCAAAAGACTATTGTTCTTTGAGGCTATAATTGTATTGTTACTTGTTATTAGGTATCTTCCTGTTCACTACCCTTCCTATACTTATTTCGGTGTCTTATTCAAATCACTAGCACCCAGATTGCTGTTGAAATACCGAGCTTGAGAGCTGCTGTACGAAATATCTGAGAAACTATAGAAAAATAGAAAATGAAGACCAATTGCAAACTGTCTCAGAAAATCACACTCTACATCATACTAAAAGTCAATTTTTAGGTGAACAACCCCTTTATTAAAACATCCCTTCCTCTGGCTTTCCACTGCTAAAAAAATCACATTGCCCCTCATCCTCATCCTCTGGACCTAGGACTACCGTAACCTGTCACCATCTACTAAATTTACTCTTTGGTGCTCCCTCTCCACTTTTCTTACTCTTTTTCACTCTATTCATTCCCCCCCCCCCCCCATTCCAGACTTCTTCCTTCAGGTTGGCAATTAAAGGCTTCATAAGATACAACAATGTCCTTCCAGAGACCTAAACTAAGTCCCTGTCATCAGAGAAGTAATGATCCAGGGCCCAGGCATTGTTAAGGCCATCTATCACTTTTCAGCAAAAGGTAACACAGAAAAAGCTAATTACAAAGCCAAGACTAGATCATTATCTACCGGATAATTTGGAGTTAGTAAAAGTCCTCTGCTCCTCTATTCATATCCAGCCTCTTCAGCCAATGCATATTATTAACCTTTACAGCTGTCTCATGCATCAGACAGCTCAAACATCTCTTCTTAATTGCCCCATGTTTTCCCATAATAACGGCTGTGCAAACTTTTCACGATCCTTTCACAATCTCACTTATAGACTCGCCACTCTCTTAGATTGTAAGCTCTTTTGAGTAAGGACCACATTTTGTGGAATACATTTTCTGTACTCTAATCTAATATGAATGATATAGGGAAATCTATATACTTTCCAAGCTGTACATCAGTACTACCCAGTCATAGGGAAAGACTCTTTGCTTTGGTTTATGTAGAAGACATCAGCAGTCTGAAATACATTATCCCATTATATTTACCAAAGCCAAGTAGTATAGCTATCCAAGGCAATATTTATTGGTCCGGCTCCCCACCACTAAACCCCCTACCTGCTTGCACCATCAACCACCCAACCTCAGCTGTTCCCTTCACTACTCCCCCCACCAAGGCTTTCACTTATTCCTGCAGCCTAGGGACATGCCTACCCTGATGACCCCCAACCCTGCCATTTGCATAGAAATAACTTGGCTATAGACATTGGTGAAACTGTAGGTGGATCAGACTCTTTGGTCGCAAGGAGGTCCAAGGTGAGATGGGTCCTTGTAAGGTCCTGCAAGATTGCACCTATGGACACACCACTTGTGGAGCAGTGGTGGGACCAAGGGAAGAATTAGAGTTGCCACCGCACCAGTGTTTCACTGGCCTAGACATTTAAATACCAGCCAAGGCTGGGGCTGGTATTATAAATTTATCTGCAGTGTTTTTGAGTACATTTCTGCAGTAATTTTTTAATTATCTGTCATTCCACTCCAAGATCCCTGTCTTTTCGTCTCCTGCCCCCATCCCCTTGCCAAACTCACCGTATTGTCCCTCGATTGGCCACAATCAACCGCTAGCCTGCCCCTACATCCAGGGACTGGGCAACCAAGCCCCCGAGAAAAAGCCTGGTGGGCCCAGTCATCGTGAGCCCTGCTGACCCAGTCCTATTTGTAAACTTAATACACAAGGTATGGAAGACTTTCTCTTAACAGTTGTAGCTTATTGCTGTGATTCCTTCATAACAGGTAGATAGTGGCACATACTTTTCTCCTCACCTCTCCCTAACAAAGACTGTTATCCCTTCCTCTATCACTGCCTAACTGACCACCGTATTTCCTGTTCCTGTTTTCTATATTCACTCTTCAGTACCAACAAATTTCACAGTTTAATTTAGGACTCAGTTCCACCTAGTGGCCAAACTAATAGCGATTGGAGCATTTGCGCCGTTTCGCCGAAAATATGCGAATTTCCCATGAAATTCGCAAAACCTCGAAAAATTCACAAAACTGCGTATGCATCTCGTTTTTGACGCAGATGCCCGTTTTTTACACTGGCGCCCATTTTTGACGCTGGCGTTAGTTTTTTCCGATGCCGGTGAATTTTTTAGGGCGAATTTTCGTGGGCGTTTCGCTAATTTATTCGCTGGCAGTGAATAGCGCAAATTCGCCCATCACTACAAACTAATTATACATTAACCATTACTTAACAATTCACATTTCTCCCCCTTACTGGCAGAGACTCTGAGCACTGCTCCCTAACCTCCTGCTCTGGCCCCGGTTGTGCCACAAGAGGAGTTATGCAGAGGGGGGCAGGTGTAGCTGGGGGCCCGGGGTTTATGAATTGCTCAGCCCCTTTCAGTCTACCCCCCCATAAGCAGACTCTTTCAACAAGAAAAGGGACACCCCTAGGCAATGTTACAGCCCTAATCTGAGTATCACCCACTCAGCAAATGATTATAGAATGCCGTTACCTTTACTGATCCTTCCAGGCTACAAAATAATAATTAGTGATTCAGATAAGGATCATTCATCGAGCCTAATTTTTCTTCAGTACATACAGTGAGAACCCTATGCCTGGGAAGAGGTAGAATAAAATGTATTCCCTTTTGAAATAAGAAAAATTGGCTACATCTTTTTCTAAAAGTCTTTTAAAGTGGATTTTTTCTGCATTAGTGAACTAAATATATATTACACTTTATTTGAATGATTCTATCCCTTATTACTTATGCATCCCTGGCATTACCAGTCGGGAACTCTCTGCAGTCTGTCAGTGGCCGCTGCCCCATTTAACCATTTCCCAAAAGGCTTCAGATATAGCAGTTAGGTTTTTCCTAAAGGGAACACAAAATAACAGACTGAATTTAGATATTTCCCATAAGGCTTATGGATTAAGTATTTAAGGTAAGAGAGTTACAAAAGCATAAGGCACAGCTCATGGCAGGACTGGAGAATATCCTAAACCTGCCTACTCTGCAATACTCACAATAACACCTAGAGCCACTGTAATCTCATTCCTGCTGAATTGTGCTTAGTACAGGGAATACCTATGGTGCCATAGTTTTATGGGATCTCTCTGTACAGACTATGAGCAAACTTAGGGGACTGTTCCTGCTGAATTGTGCTTAGTACAGAGGAGTACCTATGCTGCCATAGTTTTATGGGATCTCTCTGTACACACTATGAGCAAACTTAGGGGCTGTTCCTGCTGAATTGTGCTTAGTACAGGGGAATACCTATGCTGCCATAGTTTTATGGGATCTCTCTGTACAGACTATGATCAAACTTAGGGGCTGTTCCTGCTGAATTGTGCTTAGTACAGGGGAATACCTATGCTGCCATAGTTTTATGGGATCTCTCTGTACAGACTATGAGCAAATTTAGGGTCTGTTCCTGCTGAATTGTGCTTAGTACAGGGGAATACCTATGCTGTCATCTCTGTATCTGGCCAAGTGAACCATAACCTGTTGACAGTGGCCAAGCTGTATATATAGCAGCTTATATATATATATGTGTGTGTGTATATATGTATATAATACACAAAAGCCCCGAATATCTTGTAAATTATATCCTTATAAACGGTGAGTTCTGATGTCACCAGTTATAAATGGTGAGTTCTGATGTCATTTATGTCACTTGTCTCACTGAAATTTGTGTATTATAATAAATAAAGTACCCCCAGTTGCAAAATATGAGGATATATTTAAGTTACCTCAGAGTTCCCTGACCTGTATAAAAACACTATATGGTCATGAAACTCCTTGGTAACTTATAATATCCTTATATTTTACAAGAGGGGGTACTTTATTCACTATATATATATATATATATATACACACATAATGATGTGCTCTTTTATTTAATTAACACTTCTCATCACTCTTGTGATGCTGCCAGTTGCTCCCTCCTTCTTACCATATAAACCAGCAGTGGACAAAAGCCGGAAAAGCTGCAAAATAAATAGAAACCCACCAAGGTATTTTCTCTATATAAAGAAAGAAACAATCTGTGTTGTCTCTCGAGCAGAGTCAGTTCAAAGGCAGTGTTGTTGGAGCTTCATGCGCCTCTTCAAGAGAAACCTTTGGATTTTCAAAAGCTCCGCACCTCTTTATCCAACAGTGTTATTATGTTCTCCCAGGAAAGGTTGTCACCAGCCACAACTCCTATGTGATCCTGATGTGAGATACATACTTAATTACATTTAATTATTATTTTTTTTAATTACATTTGTTTCTTCATAATGCCCAAATATGTATTTAGCAGAAAGAAAGAGGGGGTGGTATATTCATTTATTTCTGTTATTATCCCAGGATTAAACAGAAAATGCTAAATATTCACAAATGTCCATGTCATGCTCATCAGGGATCTGTGGTGGTCCAACTCTTTTCAGCTTTCAATTAGGGGTCACTGACCCCATCTAAAAAAAACAAATGCTCTGTAAGGCAACACATTTATGTTCTTGCTAATTTGTATTACTCATCTTTATATTCAGGCTTCTCATATTTTTACTGTCTCTTGTTCAAATCAATGCATGGTTGCTAGGGATTTTTGGACCCTAGCAACCAGATTGCTAAAGTTGCTGAACAAAAAGCTAAATAACTAAAAAAAAAACACAAACAATAAGAAATAAAAACCAATTGCAAATTGTCTCAAAATATCACTCTCTACATCATACTAAAAGTTAACTTACAGGTGACCAACCCCTTTATCTGGGCCTACCCTTCATATACAATAATTATGGCAACTTGCACAGGGACCTACCACTAATCCAATTTGCCCATCCCCAGGGTGATTTAGTTACAACTACAAATTGGATAAAGATTTTTTTTTTCAATTTTTTAACCACCAAAAAAGCTCTCAAGCCTCCTCACTTAGTTTCTATTTATCCAAAAAAAAAAACATTGCAGGGTTTAAAAGCATCTGAATGGCCCAATGTATAAATGAAGTCATTTCATGTTCTCTGGGGCCCAGGCTGCCATAAACAACACATTAGTTTCATGTATCCAGCAATGACATAATGACAAAGGCACGGTTGTGCTAATGGGGCATTGTTTTAATGGATTACTAGCACAAAAATAACAAAAAAACATTAAGGTTGAATTTGTGTCTGAATCGAATGGGAAATGTGTGGCAGAGAAATAAGTTTAGATATTTGTTAGTCATATTACCCTGGGGGTGATATTAGCTATTGTATTTAATCCAGCAATAACTGCAGAGTGATAATAGTCTCTGGGAAGGGAGTGTGACTGTGGGATAGCAGGTATAGTAGGGAGAGATGGTGCCTATAGTAACAGTGGATAATAGTCTCTGGGAAGGGAGTGTGACTGTGGGATAGCAGGTATAGTAGGGAGAGATGGTGCCTATAGTAACAGTGGATAATAGTCTCTGGGAAGGGAGTGTGACTGTGGGATAGCAGGTATAGTAGGGAGAGATGGTACCTATAGTAACAGTGGGATAATAGTCTCTGGGAAGCTAGTGTGACTGTGGGATAGCAGGTATAGTAGGGAGAGATGGTGCCTATAGTAACAGTGGATAATAGTCTCTGGGAAGGGAGTGTGACTGTGGGATAGCAGGTATAGTAGGGAGAGATGGTGCCTATAGTAACAGTGGGATAATAGTCTCTGGGAAGGGAGTGTGACTGTGGGATAGCAGGTATAGTAGGGAGAGATGGTGCCTATAGTAACAGTGGGATAATAGTCTCTGGGAAGGGAGTGTGACTGGGATAGCAGGTATAGTAGGAAGAGATGGTGCCTATAGTAACAGTGGATAATAGTCTCTGGGAAGGGAGTATGACTGTGGGATAGCAGGTATAGTAGGGAGAGATGGTGTCTATAGTAACAGTGGATAATAGTCTCTGGGAAGGGAGTTTGACTGTGGGATAGCAGGTATAGTAGGGAGAGATGGTACCTATAGTAACAGTGGATAATAGTCTCTGGGAAGGGAGTGTGACTGTGGGATAGCAGGTATAGTAGGGAGAGATGGTGTCTATAGTAACAGTGGATAATAGTCTCTGGGAAGGGAGTGTGACTGTGGGATAGCAGGTATAGTAGGGAGAGATGGTGCCTATAGTAACAGTGGTATAATAGTCTCTGGGAAGGGAGTGTGACTGTGGGATAGCAGGTATAGTAGGGAGAGATGGTGCCTATAGTAATAGTGGGATAATAGTCTCTGGGAAGGGAGTGTGACTGGGATAGCATGTATAGTAGGAAGAGATGGTGCCTATAGTAACAGTGGATAATAGTCTCTGGGAATGGAGTGTGACTGGGATAGCATGTATAGTAGGAAGAGATGGTGCCTATAGTAACAGTGGATAATAGTCTCTGGGAAGGGAGTATGACTGTGGGATAGCAGGTATAGTAGGGAGAGATGGTGCCTATAGTAACAGTGGATAATAGTCTCTGGGAAGGGAGTGTGACTGTGGGATTGCAGGTATAGTAGGGAGAGATGGTGCCTATAGTAACAGTGGATAATAGTCTCTGGGAAGGGAGTTTGACTGTGGGATAGCAGGTATAGTAGGGAGAGATGGTGTCTATAGTAACAGTGGATAATAGTCTCTGGGAAGGGAGTGTGACTGTGGGATAGCAGGTATAGTAGGGAGAGATGGTGCCTATAGTAACAGTGGTATAATAGTCTCTGGGAAGGGAGTGTGACTGTGGGATAGCAGGTATAGTAGGGAGAGATGGTGCCTATAGTAATAGTGGGATAATAGTCTCTGGGAAGGGAGTGTGACTGGGATAGCATGTATAGTAGGAAGAGATGGTGCCTATAGTAACAGTGGATAATAGTCTCTGGGAAGGGAGTGTGACTGAGATAGCATGTATAGTAGGAAGAGATGGTGCCTATAGTAACAGTGGATAATAGTCTCTGGGAAGGGAGTATGACTGTGGGATAGCAGGTATAGTAGGGAGAGATGGTGCCTATAGTAACAGTGGATAATAGTCTCTGGGAAGGGAGTGTGACTGTGGGTAAACAAGTATAGTAGGGAGAGATGGTGCCTATAGTAACAGTGGATAATAGTCTCTGGGAAGGGCGTGTGACTGTGGGATAGCAGGTATAGTAGGGAGAAATGGTGCCTATAGTAACAGTTGATAATAGTCTCTGGGAAGGGAGTGTGACTGTGGGTTAACAGGTATAGTAGGGAGAGATGGTGCCTATAGTAACAGTGGGATAATAGTCTCTGGGAAGGGAGTGTGACTGTGGGATAGCAGGTATAGTAGGGAGAGATGGTGCCTATAGTAACAGTGGGATAATAGTCTCTGGGAAGGGAGTGTGACTGGGATAGCAGGTATAGTAGGAAGAGATGGTGCCTATAGTAACAGTGGATAATAGTCTCTGGGAAGAGAGTATGACTGTGGGATAGCAGGTATAGTAGGGAGAGATGGTGTCTATAGTAACAGTGGATAATAGTCTCTGGGAAGGGAGTTTGACTGTGGGATAGCAGGTATAGTAGGGAGAGATGGTACCTATAGTAACAGTGGATAATAGTCTCTGGGAAGGGAGTGTGACTGTGGGATAGCAGGTATAGTAGGGAGAGATGGTGTCTATAGTAACAGTGGATAATAGTCTCTGGGAAGGGAGTGTGACTGTGGGATAGCAGGTATAGTAGGGAGAGATGGTGCCTATAGTAACAGTGGTATAATAGTCTCTGGGAAGGGAGTGTGACTGTGGGATAGCAGGTATAGTAGGGAGAGATGGTGCCTACAGTAATAGTGGGATAATAGTCTCTGGGAAGGGCGTGTGACTGTGGGATAGCAGGTATAGTAGGGAGAAATGGTGCCTATAGTAACAGTTGATAATAGTCTCTGGGAAGGGAGTGTGACTGTGGGTAAACAAGTATAGTAGGGAGAGATGGTGCCTATAGTAACAGTGGACAATAGTCTCTGGGAAGGGCGTGTGACTGTGGGATAGCAGGTATAGTAGGGAGAAATGGTGCCTATAGTAACAGTTGATAATAGTCTCTGGGAAGGGAGTGTGACTGTGGGTTAACAGGTATAGTAGGGAGAGATGGTGCCTATAGTAACAGTGGGATAATAGTCTCTGGGAAGGGAGTGTGACTGTGGGATAGCAGGTATAGTAGGGAGAGATGGTGCCTATAGTAACAGTGGGATAATAGTCTCTGGGAAGGGAGTGTGACTGGGATAGCAGGTATAGTAGGAAGAGATGGTGCCTATAGTAACAGTGGATAATAGTCTCTGGGAAGAGAGTATGACTGTGGGATAGCAGGTATAGTAGGGAGAGATGGTGTCTATAGTAACAGTGGATAATAGTCTCTGGGAAGGGAGTTTGACTGTGGGATAGCAGGTATAGTAGGGAGAGATGGTACCTATAGTAACAGTGGATAATAGTCTCTGGGAAGGGAGTGTGACTGTGGGATAGCAGGTATAGTAGGGAGAGATGGTGTCTATAGTAACAGTGGATAATAGTCTCTGGGAAGGGAGTGTGACTGTGGGATAGCAGGTATAGTAGGGAGAGATGGTGCCTATAGTAACAGTGGTATAATAGTCTCTGGGAAGGGAGTGTGACTGTGGGATAGCAGGTATAGTAGGGAGAGATGGTGCCTATAGTAATAGTGGGATAATAGTCTCTGGGAAGGGAGTGTGACTGGGATAGCATGTATAGTAGGAAGAGATGGTGCCTATAGTAACAGTGGATAATAGTCTCTGGGAAGGGAGTGTGACTGGGATAGCATGTATAGTAGGAAGAGATGGTGCCTATAGTAACAGTGGATAATAGTCTCTGGGAAGGGAGTATGACTGTGGGATAGCAGGTATAGTAGGGAGAGATGGTGCCTATAGTAACAGTGGATAATAGTCTCTGGGAAGGGAGTGTGACTGTGGGATTGCAGGTATAGTAGGGAGAGATGGTGCCTATAGTAACAGTGGATAATAGTCTCTGGGAAGGGAGTATGACTGTGGGATAGCAGGTATAGTAGGGAGAGATGGTGTCTATAGTAACAGTGGATAATAGTCTCTGGGAAGGGAGTTTGACTGTGGGATAGCAGGTATAGTAGGGAGAGATGGTGTCTATAGTAACAGTGGATAATAGTCTCTGGGAAGGGAGTGTGACTGTGGGATAGCAGGTATAGTAGGGAGAGATGGTGCCTATAGTAACAGTGGTATAATAGTCTCTGGGAAGGGAGTGTGACTGTGGGATAGCAGGTATAGTAGGGAGAGATGGTGCCTATAGTAATAGTGGGATAATAGTCTCTGGGAAGGGAGTGTGACTGGGATAGCATGTATAGTAGGAAGAGATGGTGCCTATAGTAACAGTGGATAATAGTCTCTGGGAAGGGAGTGTGACTGGGATAGCATGTATAGTAGGAAGAGATGGTGCCTATAGTAACAGTGGATAATAGTCTCTGGGAAGGGAGTATGACTGTGGGATAGCAGGTATAGTAGGGAGAGATGGTGCCTATAGTAACAGTGGATTATAGTCTCTGGGAAGGGAGTGTGACTGTGGGTAAACAAGTATAGTAGGGAGAGATGGTGCCTATAGTAACAGTGGATAATAGTCTCTGGGAAGGGCGTGTGACTGTGGGATAGCAGGTATAGTAGGGAGAAATGGTGCCTATAGTAACAGTTGATAATAGTCTCTGGGAAGGGAGTGTGACTGTGGGTTAACAGGTATAGTAGGGAGAGATGGTGCCTATAGTAACAGTGGATAATAGTCTCTGGGAAGGGAGTGTGACTGTGGGATAGCAGGTATAGTAGGGAGAGATGGTGCCTATAGTAACAGTGGATAATAGTCTCTGGGAAGGGAGTGTGACTGTGGGATAGCAGGTATAGTAGGGAGAGATGGTACCTATAGTAACAGTGGATAATAGTCTCTGGGAAGGGAGTGTGACTGTGGGATAGCAGGTATAGTAGGGAGAGATGGTGTCTATAGTAACAGTGGTATAATAGTCTCTGGGAAGGGAGTGTGACTGTGGGATAGCAGGTATAGTAGGGAGAGATGGTGCCTATAGTAATAGTGGGATAATAGTCTCTGGGAAGGGAGTGTGACTGGGATAGCATGTATAGTAGGAAGAGATGGTGCCTATAGTAACAGTGGATAATAGTCTCTGGGAAGGGAGTGTGACTGGGATAGCATGTATAGTAGGAAGAGATGGTGCCTATAGTAACAGTGGATAATAGTCTCTGGGAAGGGAGTATGACTGTGGGATAGCAGGTATAGTAGGGAGAGATGGTGCCTATAGTAACAGTGGATAATAGTCTCTGGGAAGGGAGTGTGACTGTGGGTAAACAAGTATAGTAGGGAGAGATGGTGCCTATAGTAACAGTGGATAATAGTCTCTGGGAAGGGCGTGTGACTGTGGGATAGCAGGTATAGTAGGGAGAAATGGTGCCTATAGTAACAGTTGATAATAGTCTCTGGGAAGGGAGTGTGACTGTGGGTTAACAGGTATAGTAGGGAGAGATGGTGCCTATAGTAACAGTGGATAATAGTCTCTGGGAAGGGAGTGTGACTGTGGGATAGCAGGTATAGTAGGGAGAGATGGTGCCTATAGTAACAGTGGATAATAGTCTCTGGGAAGGGAGTGTGACTGTGGGATAGCAGGTATAGTAGGGAGAGATGGTACCTATAGTAACAGTGGATAATAGTCTCTGGGAAGGGAGTGTGACTGTGGGATAGCAGGTATAGTAGGGAGAGATGGTGTCTATAGTAACAGTGGATAATAGTCTCTGGGAAGGGAGTGTGACTGTGGGATAGCAGGTATAGTAGGGAGAGATGGTGCCTATAGTAACAGTGGGATAATAGTCTCTGGGAAGGGAGTGTGACTGTGGGATAGCAGGTATAGTAGGGAGAGATGGTGCCTATAGTAACAGTGGGATAATAGTCTCTGGGAAGGGAGTGTGACTGGGATAGCAGGTATAGTAGGAAGAGATGGTGCCTATAGTAACAGTGGATAATAGTCTCTGGGAAGGGAGTATGACTGTGGGATAGCAGGTATAGTAGGGAGAGATGGTGTCTATAGTAACAGTGGATAATAGTCTCTGGGAAGGGAGTGTGACTGTGGGATAGCAGGTATAGTAGGGAGAGATGGTACCTATAGTAACAGTGGATAATAGTCTCTGGGAAGGGAGTGTGACTGTGGGATAGCAGGTATAGTAGGGAGAGATGGTGTCTATAGTAACAGTGGATAATAGTCTCTGGGAAGGGAGTGTGACTGTGGGATAGCAGGTATAGTAGGGAGAGATGGTGCCTATAGTAACAGTGGGATAATACTCTCTGGGAAGGGAGTGTGACTGTGGGATAGCAGGTATAGTAGGGAGAGATGGTGCCTATAGTAATAGTGGGATAATAGTCTCTGGGAAGGGAGTGTGACTGGGATAGCATGTATAGTAGGAAGAGATGGTGCCTATAGTAACAGTGGATAATAGTCTCTGGGAAGGGAGTGTGACTGGGATAGCATGTATAGTAGGAATAGATGGTGCCTATAGTAACAGTGGAAAATAGTCTCTGGGAAGGGAGTATGACTGTGGGATAGCAGGTATAGTAGGGAGAGATGGTGCCTATAGTAACAGTGGATAATAGTCTCTGGGAAGGGAGTGTGACTGTGGGTAAACAAGTATAGTAGGGAGAGATGGTGCCTATAGTAACAGTGGATAATAGTCTCTGGGAAGGGCGTGTGACTGTGGGATAGCAGGTATAGTAGGGAGAAATGGTGCCTATAGTAACAGTTGATAATAGTCTCTGGGAAGGGAGTGTGACTGGGATAGCAGGTATAGTAGGAAGAGATGGTGCCTATAGTAACAGTGGATAATAGTCTCTGGGAAGGGAGTATGACTGTGGGATAGCAGGTATAGTAGGGAGAGATGGTGTCTATAGTAACAGTGGATAATAGTCTCTGGGAAGGGAGTGTGACTGTGGGATAGCAGGTATAGTAGGGAGAGATGGTACCTATAGTAACAGTGGATAATAGTCTCTGGGAAGGGAGTGTGACTGTGGGATAGCAGGTATAGTAGGGAGAGATGGTGTCTATAGTAACAGTGGATAATAGTCTCTGGGAAGGGAGTGTGACTGTGGGATAGCAGGTATAGTAGGGAGAGATGGTGCCTATAGTAACAGTGGGATAATAGTCTCTGGGAAGGGAGTGTGACTGTGGGATAGCAGGTATAGTAGGGAGAGATGGTGCCTATAGTAATAGTGGGATAATAGTCTCTGGGAAGGGAGTGTGACTGGGATAGCATGTATAGTAGGAAGAGATGGTGCCTATAGTAACAGTGGATAATAGTCTCTGGGAAGGGAGTGTGACTGGGATAGCATGTATAGTAGGAAGAGATGGTGCCTATAGTAACAGTGGATAATAGTCTCTGGGAAGGGAGTATGACTGTGGGATAGCAGGTATAGTAGGGAGAGATGGTGCCTATAGTAACAGTGGATAATAGTCTCTGGGAAGGGAGTGTGACTGTGGGTAAACAAGTATAGTAGGGAGAGATGGTGCCTATAGTAACAGTGGATAATAGTCTCTGGGAAGGGCGTGTGACTGTGGGATAGCAGGTATAGTAGGGAGAAATGGTGCCTATAGTAACAGTTGATAATAGTCTCTGGGAAGGGAGTGTGACTGTGGGTTAACAGGTATAGTAGGGAGAGATGGTGCCTATAGTAACAGTGGATAATAGTCTCTGGGAAGGGAGTGTGACTGTGGGATAGCAGGTATAGTAGGGAGAGACGGTGCCTATAGTAACAGTGGGATAATAGTCTCTGGGAGGGGAGTGTGACTGTGGGATAGCAGGTATAGTAGGGAGAGATGGTGCCTATAGTAACAGTGGATAATAGTCTCTGGGAAGGGAGTGTGACTGTGGGATAGCAGGTATAGTAGGGAGAGATGGTGCCTATAGTAACAGTGGATAATAGTCTCTGGGAAGGGAGTATGACTGTGGGATAGCAGGTATAGTAGGGAGAGATGGTGCCTATAGTAACAGTGGGATAATCGTCTCTGGGAAGGGAGTGTGACTGTGGGATAGCAGTTATAGTAGGGAGAGATGGTGCCTATAGTAACAGTGGGATAATAGTCTCTGGGAAGGGAGTGTGACTGTGGGATAGCAGGTATAGTAGGGAGAGATGGTGCCTATAGTAACAGTGGATAATAGTCTCTGGGAAGGGAGTGTGACTGTGGGATAGCAGGTATAGTAGGGAGAAATGGTGTCTATAGTAACAGTGGATAATAGTCTCTGGGAAGGGAGTGTGACTGTGGGATAGCAGGTATAGTAGGGAGAGATGGTACCTATAGTAACAGTGGATAATAGTCTCTGGGAAAGGAGTGTGACTGTGGGATAGCAGGTATAGTAGGGAGAGATGGTGCCTATAGTAACAGTGGATAATAGTCTCTGGGAAGGGAGTGTGACTGTGGGATAGCAGGTATAGTAGGGAGAGATGGTACCTATAGTAACAGTGGATAATAGTCTCTGGGAAGGGAGTGTGACTGTGGGATAGCAGGTATAGTAGGGAGAAATGGTGTCTATAGTAACAGTGGGATAATAGTCTCTGGGAAGGGAGTGTGACTGTGGGATAGCAGGTATAGTAGGGAGAGATGGTGCCTATAGTAACAGTGGATAATAGTCTCTGGGAAGGGAGTGTGACTGTGGGATAGCAGGTATAGTAGGGAGAAATGGTGTCTATAGTAACAGTGGATAATAGTCTCTGGGAAGGGAGTGTGACTGTGGGATAGCAGGTATAGTAGGGAGAGATGGTACCTATAGTAACAGTGGATAATAGTCTCTGGGAAGGGAGTGTGACTGTGGGATAGCAGGTATAGTAGGGAGAGATGGTGCCTATAGTAACAGTGGATAATAGTCTCTGGGAAGGGAGTGTGACTGTGGGATAGCAGGTATAGTAGGGAGAGATGGTGCCTATAGTAACAGTGGGATAATCGTCTCTGGGAAGGGAGTGTGACTGTGGGATAGCAGTTATAGTAGGGAGAGATGGTGCCTATAGTAACAGTGGGATAATAGTCTCTGGGAAGGGAGTGTGACTGTGGGATAGCAGGTATAGTAGGGAGAGATGGTGCCTATAGTAACAGTGGATAATAGTCTCTGGGAAGGGAGTGTGACTGTGGGATAGCAGGTATAGTAGGGAGAAATGGTGTCTATAGTAACAGTGGATAATAGTCTCTGGGAAGGGAGTGTGACTGTGGGATAGCAGGTATAGTAGGGAGAGATGGTACCTATAGTAACAGTGGATAATAGTCTCTGGGAAAGGAGTGTGACTGTGGGATAGCAGGTATAGTAGGGAGAGATGGTGCCTATAGTAACAGTGGATAATAGTCTCTGGGAAGGGAGTGTGACTGTGGGATAGCAGGTATAGTAGGGAGAGATGGTACCTATAGTAACAGTGGATAATAGTCTCTGGGAAGGGAGTGTGACTGTGGGATAGCAGGTATAGTAGGGAGAAATGGTGTCTATAGTAACAGTGGGATAATAGTCTCTGGGAAGGGAGTGTGACTGTGGGATAGCAGGTATAGTAGGGAGAGATGGTGCCTATAGTAACAGTGGATAATAGTCTCTGGGAAGGGAGTGTGACTGTGGGATAGCAGGTATAGTAGGGAGAAATGGTGTCTATAGTAACAGTGGATAATAGTCTCTGGGAAGGGAGTGTGACTGTGGGATAGCAGGTATAGTAGGGAGAGATGGTACCTATAGTAACAGTGGATAATAGTCTCTGGGAAGGGAGTGTGACTGTGGGATAGCAGGTATAGTAGGGAGAGATGGTGTCTATAGTAACAGTGGATAATAGTCTCTGGGAAGGGAGTGTGACTGTGGGATAGCAGGTATAGTAGGGAGAAATGGTGCCTATACTAACAGTTGATAATAGTCTCTGGGAAGGGAGTGTGACTGTGGGTTAACAGGTATAGTAGGGAGAGATGGTGCCTATAGTAACAGTGGATAATAGTCTCTGGGAAGGGAGTGTGACTGTGGGATAGCAGGTATAGTAGGGAGAGACAGTGCCTATAGTAACAGTGGGATAATAGTCTCTGGGGGGGGGAGTGTGACTGTGGGATAGCAGGTATAGTAGGGAGAGATGGTGCCTATAGTAACAGTGGGATAATAGTCTCTGGGAAGGGAGTGTGACTGTGGGATAGCAGTTATAGTAGTGAGAGATGGTGCCTATAGTAACAGTGGGATAATAGTCTCTGGGAAGGGAGTGTGACTGTGGGATAGCAGGTATAGTAGGGAGAGATGGTGTCTATAGTAACAGTGGATAATAGTCTCTGGGAAGGGAGTGTGACTGTGGGATAGCAGGTATAGTAGGGAGAGATGGTGCCTATAGTAACAGTGGATAATAGTCTCTGGGAAGGGAGTGTGACTGTGGGATAGCAGGTAGAGTAGGGAGAGATGGTGTCTATAGTAACAGTGGATAATAGTCTCTGGGAAGGGAGTGTGACTGTGGGATAGCAGGTATAGTAGGGAGAGATGTGCCTATAGTAACAGTGGATAATAGTCTCTCGGAAGGGAGTGTGACTGTGGGATAGCAGGTATAGTAGGGAGAGATGGTGTCTATAGTAACAGTGGATAATAGTCTCTGGGAAGGGAGTATGACTGTGGGATAGCAGGTATAGTAGGGAGAGATGGTGCCTATAGTAGCAGTGGATAATAGTCTCTGGGAAGGGAGTGTGACTGTGGGATAGCAGGTATAGTAGGGAGAGATGGTGCCTATAGTAGACCCGTGATATCAGAACACAGAGTGAAAGGGCACAGTATCTTCCTTTCCTGCTGAAAGAGATTTGCATAGAGAGAACATGTAGTTGTTATTCATAGCGAGACCTCTTTATCTGTGTTTAATTACAGCAGTCAGGTAGTTACCCCAAGGAGAGGTTGTGATAACTAAGTGCTGAGAGTTTGCAGTACAGAAAGGCCATGGTCCCTCTGAGGCTGGGGGAGGGATGACTTGTCCTTGGTTACTATGGAAATGTAAGAAAAAAAGGCCTTAGGAAGTTTATAAGATTTTCCCAGCATACAGTTTAATTATGAATTCTGATCAATTCAGCCGTGATTATGTTAACTCTTTACTGACAGTCCCAGGAGAAGTTTGTAATAAGCTAAAGTTGGTTTAGAAATATATAACTTTCAGACGAAGGGTTAATGTAATCACCTGGCACCCACAGCTACACCCTTTCCCCGCTGAAATAATAAGTATACAGATACTATTACTGGTGCCACATGCATATAACTAGTGATTCTCCCCTAGGTCTCCTAAATTACAGACTCCCTTACCCAAACCACTTATTATAAGATGCTTCTAAAGCATTCTCTATTTGCCTTAGTTGGGGAAACACCAAAAGTATATCCTGGATTGAAAGTACTGGTATTAATTCCAGTATCCTTTAATTTTCACACATGCTAAAAAAAGGCAACTAGCCCTTTTTGCACTTATTTAATATATCTGCTAGTACAATATTTAAGGTGGTGATTTCCATAACTTCTCAACTAAGCACAATTCAGCGGGAACAATCCCCCAAGTTTGTTCATAGTCTGTACAGAGAGATCCCATAAAACTATGGCAGTATAGGTATTCCCCTGTACTAAGCACAATTCAGCAGGAACAGTCCCTACGTTTCCTCATAGTCTGTACAGAGAGATCCCATAAAACTATGGTAGCATAGGTATTCCCTGTACTAAGCACAATTCAGCAGGAACAGACCCTTAAGGTGGCCATACATGGAGAGATCCGCTTGTTTGGCAATGTCGCCAAACGAGCGGATCTCCCTCCGATATCGGGCTGATCCGATTGTGGGCCCTAGGGCCCAACAATCGGATCCTAACGATGCCTAACGGGTGGTCGGATCACGGGACCGCATCAACGAACAGATGCGGCTGCGATCCGATGGGATTTTTAGTCCCTTTCAATCGAGATCTGGCCGACTTTCGGCCAGATCTCGATCGGGGAAGCCCGTCGGGGGGCCCCATACACGGGCCAATAAGCTGCCGACTCGGTCTGTCGGCAGCTTTTATCGCCAGGTGTATGGCCACCTTAAGTTTGCTTATAGTCTGTACAGAGAAATCCCATATGGCAGCATAGGTATTCCCCTGTACTAAGCACAATTCAGCAGGAACAGCCCCTAAGCTTGCTCATAGTCTGTATAGAGAGATCCCATAAAACTATGGCAACATAGGTATTCCCCTGTACTAAGCACAATTCAGCAGGAACAGCCCCTAAGTTTGCTCATAGTCTGTATAGAGAGATCCCATAAAACTATGGCAACATAGGTATTCCCCTGTACTAAGCACAATTCAGCAGGAACAGTCCCCTAAATTTGCTCATAGTCTGTACAGAGAGATCCCATAAAACTATGACAGCATAGCTATTCCCCTGTACTAAGCACAATTCAGCAGGAACAGCCCCTAAGTTTGCTCATAGTCTGTACAGAGAGATACTGTAAAACTGTTTTTGATCCTTAAAACATCACAGATTCATAAAAAATTAGGTCCAGCTAATTTGCTATTCCGAGCAGAATACAGAGCCAAAACAAGGACACTACTCTCAGCAAGCTCCACTGCTTAATCTGACTTAATTTCTATTGATAATTCTCTTGCCAATTAGGTTCTGCAGCATTTTAAGCAGGAATGGCAGGAGTCCTCGTATTGATTGGCTTAAAAATGATTACTGTTACTTTCCAAAATTTTACATGTAGAGATGCCATTGTGCAGTCATTAAAGGTTAACTCACCTCATAATTAATTTTTTTTCGGATGTTGTAGACAACGGAATCTTAAGCAAGTGTGCAGCTGGTTTCCATTCTATCTATTTATTACATTCAAATGTAATTATTCACTTTTTTGTTCCGCAGCCGTCTGCTTTGGCATTAAATACTGGCGTAATTGAAAAGGCAGCTTGGAAGGTGAATAAGCAAAGGAAGAATACAGTAATTATTATTATTATTATTATTATTATTATTATTATTAATAATAATAATAATAATAATAATGATATCACTAATACTCAATATCTAGCATTCAGTTTTCTCATTGCTGGGGTCACTGACCAGAGCAATAAAATACAATATTATGTGTAAACATGAGAGCGCTTGTGCATATGCTGCATCAACACTGATTTAGAGCACTTTATCTACATACAGAAGAACCCCCATTTTATGTTTTTCACAGTATCTTATGGGTAAGATATAGGTGGAACCAATAAAAACAATGTACAATGCGAGAAAACTTAAAGGAGACCTAAACTCTAAAAATGTATATATCTAAAAATGCCATATTTTCGGTAGTGAACTTATTGCACGAGGCTAAAGTTTCAGCTTGTCAATAGCAGCAATGATCCAGGACTTCAAACTTGTCACAGGGGGTCACCATCTTGGAAAGTGTCTGTGACACTCACATGCTCAGTGGGCTCTGATTGGCTGTTGAGAAGCTAAGCTTAGGGCTCGTCACTAATTATCCAGCAGAAAATGAGCTTCCCCTGTAATATAAGCTGATGCTACAGGTTTGCTGATTATTAAATTCTGATGCTAATTGCACTGGTTTCTGTGCTGCCATGTAGTAATTATCTGTATTAATTACTAATCAGCCTTATATTGTGACAGTTCTATTCTATGTGTACTGTATATTGTGAGTGGGTCCCTAAGCTCAGTAAGTGACAGCAGCACAGAGCATGTGCAGTGAATCGGCAGAAAAAAAAGATGGGGAGCTACTGGGGCATCTTTGGAGACACAGAACTTTACTGCTAAAGGGCTGTGGTTGTCTTAGACTAGTACATAAGCCTAAAACATAATGTACAACATTTCTAGCTACTTCTTTAGTTAAGTTTTAGTTCTCCTTTAAATAAGGAGATGGAAAATTGAGTTTTACTATTTGGGTGGGTTGTGGGCGTCCATAGGTGGAGGGCCTGGGGGAGGTAGGTGACATGTGCTAAAATGTTTTGTAATATTGTATCTCACTCTATTGATAGAGCAAATTCAGCATGTGAATTTATTCAGGGTCGGACTGGGGGGCCCGGGACAAATGTCCAGGGCCCCCTTCGACTCTCGTTCCCCTATTATGATGCGCAGAGCGTGCAGGCATCAGTGCGCCTGCGTGAAGGCAACGCTGGGTGCTCCTGAATGAAATTTTTTTTCTTCTATTCCGATCGGCAGACGGGACTGGCCCGGCGGGGGCCCATCGGGTTTTTTCCCGGCGTCCCGCGGGGCCAGTCCGACACTGAATTTATTGTGGTGAACCCCTTTCACCACCAATGCAGCGAGGGCCTATCTGAGATTAAAAAAAAAGTCACGTGCAACCTGTGCTCTACCAGGAGTCGCAGGGAGTTGCAACTGGCACAGATGAGTGTGGGTAAGATCAAGTAAAAGTACAAGGTACTATTTAGCAGGCCATTTTCAAAAAGGAGTGACATTCCCTAAACAAATGGCAGGATTAATTCATTAAATCCTAGAACACGACAAGGTTAATATATGTATATATATATTAACATATCCCCCATCTTTTTGTTGTAGGTAAATTCATTAATGTTTCTTTGGAAGGTTTAGACTCCTTAAGCCTTCATTAAAATTGCCCCCTAGTTTTAGGGTCAATGAGATACAGGCAATGGGAGAACCAGGGGTCACACACACTCTGCACCTTGCACCAAATATTTCCCGGTGCAGAGCAAAGTCATTCTCCTGGATGCAGGTACTCTGTGCAATAACTTTGCATTATCATCTGTAATCTGTGGTCTTCATACAGAGACAACCCTGACCCAGTATTGTGTCACACACAGGAGGATGGCAATGCACAAAGGGTAGCGGGTGGTTTTATGCTAATCCCTTTAACAATATTAATGGCTAATTTTGTTGCAGGTTTGTGCATCATTCCTACAGCATATAGAGCAACATTCCCAGTAAGGTAGAGAAACTCTAAAGGAACTTACAGCCCACGTATTCCCAGATATTACACAACTGCACATCCCAGCATGTTTTGACAGCTGTCATTTATTACAATAAGTGTCACAAAAAATCCAGCGCAAGCACAAGCTCACGCTGACATGCGTAACTCTAATGTGAAGTTGTGCAGGTATCATAAGACTAGAACTGTATGTACACAATGCTGCAAGATACATTGTAGGTAAAACCAAGGTACATTTGTGTACAGATTTGTGCACTTTATCCATTGCCCCCTCCCCCTGTGACTCTATAGATTCTGGAACAAATTCTGCAAATCCACATGTAGTTTTCCCCAAAAAGTTACATATGTTGCATTTAGGGAAATACAAGTTAAAAGAAAAACATATGAATCTTGTTGGACTACAGCTTCCAACATCTTAGCAACAGCTAAAAGCTTGCACTGGAAGTAATTGGCACTTGGAATTATATCACAGTACCTTCAAACTACAAGTCAGAGAGGAGAGACTCTTCTTTTAGAGCAAATAATGCTGCGGAAACCGAGAAAGCAAAAATTGAAAATGAGGAGCTGATTTCTTTACATGCAAAGACTAATCCCCAACTTTTCAAATTTTCTATTTCATTTTCACAGTCCCCAAAAGTTAGTCACTTAGTCAGTTCTTTAATTCAGTGTATACAATAGAGGAATCAGAGTTTCAGAACCCACTTTGTAATGGCACAATTCAGTGATGAGGTGGTACCAGTTAATGTGAACAAGACCCTGATGCAATACACCCTTATACTGTATATTTTGAAGCTCAGCTTAGGTTTCACCAAGCTAATTTTTGATTTTCTCAGACTACCTTTTATCTGTTAAGGTACCTATGGACTGGAGGAAAGCTTATAATTGTTTAATAATATTTTAAGACCCCAGCCTGGCAAGGTGTTAGACAAAAAAAGTTGAACTTGAAGGATGTGTCATACACTTCCCTGGAACCAAAAGAATCTGTTGATGAAAACTTTTATCTTTCACTTCCCAAAGCAAAAGCAGAAGAGTGCAATTCCATAGAACAAAGAGAATAGTCAATGGAGAGAAGATGCATTCTATTAAGTTAATTAAGCCTTAGTTATCACTTGGGGATAACTTCTCTTTAATGAATAAATCTAATGCATGATGAATTCCAGAGGGAAGCCAAGGTTGCCTATTTAGTTAGCCTTTAATTGAAGTCTGTAAAAACCAGAAAGCCACGAGCCAAGACACAGGAGATCCACTTCTCGGCAAACAGTTCTTATCAGATAAAAATCCTCATCTATAGCCCAAAAAAAAAATTTCCTCTGCCTCAAGCAACAAAACCAAGCAGAGAAGGATCATGTTTGCTCCTCAAGGAATTCTGCTTTGGAAACTGATCATTTACATTCTGGAGAAGATAAACAGATTTCTGCTTCACTAAATAAAGTGAATTAAACCCATCTGCCCTCCCTACTGTAAATTAGATGTGTGGCTTCTTATTTCTCTGGTTTCAAAACACATTTAAGCATTAAAACTCCAATATATCCATTGACATCAATTTATACTGGGACCGATATTCAAAATGAGTTCAATAAATATAGCTTGTGTGTTTATTGTTGAAAAAACCCTAGACTTTTGTTTTACATATGTATTATATATATAATGATCTCCTCCTTATCTGTAAAACTGAGACACAGGTAGCAATTGGGTTAAAGGATAGGCTAGTTAGACATTGCTCTTTATTTAGCTTTAAACTAATGCTGCAAGCTCAATTTATTTGGCTCATGTTGAAAATTGTTGCGTTTTAGCAAAGATTACATATCATTGTCTTAGTATTGGAAAATAAGAGCAAAATCAGGCACCAATTATGAACAGTGCATCTCAGTCTTTCTGGATGATTGGTTTCATCAGATCATGCACCTGCACGGTGATTTGAGAATATAAATACAGCTTGGCTTTTCCACTTTCAAATTAATAATTTGAATGCTACGTCTTTGTAAGGTCACGTATTCCCTAGTCTAACATGAAGATCACCCTTTTTTTTCTGAACCATATAATCCTGATATTAGTTATATTTCATGTTTGAAAAAGAACAGAAGTCCATGAAGATCAACCTATCCACATATGTGTATATATATATATATATATATATATATATATATATATAGATATATACAGCTCCTTACATTCCATTAGAGCTGATCAAGAGAAGGGATGTTTATTGCATCATGGCTTGGATATAACCTTGTTATTGGCCATGCTAAAAAGGACCAAACAAGAACGTTTTAATCAGTAGATACTCTCAATCTTGCCCTCTCATATACATTGATATAGGTTATGTAGTCTTGCATTTTTAAAATACTAATTGAGGAAAACATTGGTGACAGCCCAAACAGTCTATAGAGCTGCAATTCATGGCCAAACCTTAATGACTACCCGAATCTCGTCATCGAACTTTCAATAAAGCCAGGGGGAATGGATATACCAATGCCACATTTCCTAGTGTCCCTGACTCATGAAAACATCTCATCACTTAAAGGTTCCATTACGGTAGTGTTCCTTAACCAGTGGCTCATGGGGAACATGTTGCTCACCAAAACCTTGGATGTTGCTCCCAGTGGTCTCAAATCCGGTGCTTATTTTGGAATTCCTGGCTTGGAGGCAAGTTTTGGTTGCATAAAAACTATGTGGCCCTTATTAGTCACCACTGGAACAATTTTCATGCTTCTGTTACTCCCTAACTCTTTCATATTTGAATGTGGCTCATGGGTAAGAACGCTGGGGACCCCTGCATTATGTCAACCTGGGATAGATATATTTTAACTAACTAAAGTATATTTACTGTACAAGGTGAGCTTCCATTTCTTGGCTGACCCTACACTAGCTTCTAATGATGAAGATCTCAATCCTCCACTCTTATTTTTTATGGTCTTCTCCTAAGCCCTCCAGCAACAACTTAATGTCTTCTTGGCAATACTGTGCTCCCTTTACACCCTAGAAAGTTCTATAGGTAAAACCTTAGAATACAAAGTTATTTGCAGGAAATAGGACATGAAACAAGTGATTTGCATTTTCAATTTAGCAAGGGGGGTCAAAGCTGTCCATACAAGGACCAATATAAAGAAATGACTCAGCTCCTCCAAACAAGTCAGCACCCCATGGACGAGGCCTTTCTGAAGGTCTTCCAAACTGAAATCTACTAAATATATATGGGACATGTTAGAAATTCTATGGTATGGACAGTTGATATGGGACATTGAGTGTGATTTCTTGCTTCCCTAACTCCTTTGCCTAAAGATTATTTCTGTCCCGTATTCTTTGTCAGGAAATGCTAAATATTTATATGGCTGTTAAGAGAACTAACAAATAAAATCAGGACTTGACCTCTGCCTTTACTTGTTGTTCAAGGACTGATTCACATTCATCATCTAGAGGTTTATTGGGAGGGAGATTGGACTGATAAGAAATATTGAGCCAGGGAGTGGAAAGGCAGCAGTTACTGTATGTGCCCACCGGGAATATTTTGAATATGCAGACAAATGAGGCAGCCAATCCATGCTCAGCCACAGTATAATCTGCTGACAGTTGTACCACGGGAATCAGAATGATATTACCCCATTGCTGCTGCACCATGGCCTGCAAAGTCACCCTCCTACTACTGGCTGTTCTCCTGCTTATGGCAGAGGCTGCTCATCCAAACATGAGTATCTCTCAATGTCTTTGACCCGGGGAGGCAAGTAGAAGTAGTTATCCCAGGACCCAGGAGTTTATATATAGAGTAATTGCTAGATATTGTTGCGCTCAGTGATGTCCTTCTGCCAATGCCAAGCTCCTAGATTTTGCCTGTGTTTCAGGAAGGAAGCAGATCATTGTAGGGTGCTAAGATCATTGTAGGCTGCTAAGATCATTGTAGGGTGCTAAGATCATTGTAGGGTGCTATTTCTTCTAAGGCTTTTGCTGTAAAAGGTGCTGGGTAAACTCTTGAAATGGTTCTGCAAGGAAGCATTCATCTTCTGCACGTGTTTTAAATGGTCTTGGTCCAGTGGACTGATCGAAGGAAAATATTACAGTAATCATTTATTAGTATAGGCTAGCATTTATTTATTTTGCTTTTAAAGGAGAATTTAAAGCAAAAAAAGGAATATGACTGTATTTTATGTATTCAGCAGTAAGGCAGTAATGATCCAGGCCTTTGACCTTGTCTGCAGTACACTAGCTCCCTATGTTAGATCGTTTTAGGTCATGTTTTGTGTGCCATTGGCACTGCACATGCTCAATGCGCTTTGGGTTTGGAGGGGTCGTCGGAAATCATCGAAATAGGTGGAAGATGGGGAGCAACTGTGGGCACCTTCAGGGGCAAAGATCTTTACTACTAACAGGCTTTAGTGGCCTTGCACTGGTGCAGAACTCCAAACCATAACATGATGTATTTCAAGCCTAAGCTCTAGTTCTCCTTTAAAGTAGAACTAAAGCCTAACTAAAGAAGTAGCTAGAACTGTTGTACATGATGTTTTGTGCTTCTGTACCAGCCCAAGGCAACCACGGCCCTTTAGCAGTAAAGATCTGTGTCTCCAAAGATGCCCCAGTAGCTCCCCATCTTCTTTTCTGCTGATTCACTACACATGCTCTGTGCTGCTGTCACTTACTGAGCTTAGGGACCCACTCACAATATACAGTACACATAGAATAGAAATGTCACAATATAAGGCTGATTAGTAATTAATACAGATAATTACTACATGGCAGCACAGAAACCAGTGCAATTAGCATCAGAATTTAATAATCAGCAAACCTGTAGCATCAGCTTATATTACAGGGGAAGCTCATTTTCTGCTGGATAATTAGTGACGAGCCCTAAGCTTAGCTTCTCAACAGCCAATCAGAGCCCACTGAGCATGTGAGTGTCACAGACACTTTCCAAGATGGTGACCCCCTGTGACAAGTTTGAAGTCCTGGATCATTGCTGCTATTGACAAGCTGAAACTTTAGCCTCGTGCAATAAGTTCACTATATAAAACATGGCATTTTTAGCCCTATTTATTTTTAGGGTTTAGTTCTCCTTTAAACATAATAGGGAAGTGTGGAGTCAAGGCAGTTTGTTGTACAGCCAGAAGTTTCTTAGGCTGTTTCTATTCCCATTGGGAAAAAAAAACAAACTCTTTATGGTTAATCTGCGCAGGAGCTGCCATGCTGTTTCCCACAGCGCATAATTCTAAATAAGATTTACTAGAAGGACCTTTCTGTTAATAGATTACTGCCTATGACGACTTCCTAAGCTGAGGAGGATCTCTCATATATCTATATGTATATACAGCAGGATAACCACCAAACCACTTCCACCGTAATGTTTCCTGATGTCTTTTTTTGTTTGTAGGATGCAAGAAGTAATGCTGCTTCTGTGGATCTTGAAGATGGCATCTCACGGGTGAGTAAAAAGAGTTTAGGATAGAAACATCATCAGTGATGGGTGAATTTCTACCGTTTTGCCGAAAAATTGGCGAATTTCCCGCAAAATTCGCAAAACGGCGAAAAAGTAGTGAAAATCTAAATTGACGCCCACATCCAATTTTGGACCCACGTCCGAAAAATTTCCCGCAAAATTCGCAAAACGGCGAAAAAGTAGTGAAAATCTAAATTGACGCCCACATCCAATTTTGGACCCACGTCCGAAAAGTAGCTCGCGTCAATTTTGACGCTGGTGTTAAAAGTAAATGGGTGTCCGAATTTTGTTGACGCGCTGCAATTTTGTAGTGAGCGACTTTTCGGACACGTGTCAAAAATTTTAAATTTATTTACCGGCGGCGAAATGCGGAAATTCACTGCGAATTTGTGACAGGTGTAATTATTCGCCAATCACTAAACATCATTAGTAGTAATGGGCGAATTTATTCGGCAGGAGCAACATCGCGGCAAATTTCCACGTTTCACCACGGATGAATGAATTTGCAAAATTGCCACAAAAATTTACCAGTGTTGGAATTTTCATTTATTATGAATTTTTCGCTGTTTTGGGAATTTCGCTGGAAATTCTCAAATTTTTCCGCTAAGTGAAATGGGACAAAATCGGCCATCACTTATCATTAGCATGGCTGCCACTCCTAAACAGGGAGAGTGATATTAATTCTTCCACTGCTAAAACAAAGAAGGGGTACAAAGCCTTTACGCCCCTTGGCAAAGAGGGGCCCCCATGATGGAAAAATGCAATTCATGAATCACAAAAGGAGTAGGTCTTTTGCAAAACAGCAAAAAATCGTGAAATCGGAAAGTTCACAAGAAAATCATGAAATTCGAACGTTTTCACGAAAAAAATTGTGAAATTCAAATGTTTTCACAAAAAAACTTGAAATGTTAATGTTTTTCACGAAAAAACTGTGTAAATCGTAAATTGATGCAGGCGAGTTTTCACCTGTGAATTTTCGCGGGAGATTCGTGAATTTATTCACCGGCAGCGAAAAGCGGAAATCTAATTCGTGCCAGACGAATTTATTCGCCCATCACTAATAATTACTCATACCTCCCAATTGTACCGTTTTTCACGGGACAGTCCCGATTTTTGACATGTAGTCCAGGGTTTATTACTGAAATGTTCCGACTTTCTCTTTGATCTCCGGCAACGGAATGTTTCTAATTTAATTAGCTTTTGTCAGAGAGCCCAAAATGGCAGATGCACTTAGATACATTTGTAACAAGTTAAGATAAGCAAAGAAACAATTGTAACAATAGGGAGCAGACTTGCCAGTAAAGAATCACATGCAAACATCATCATAAGGCATTTTCTATCCATGAACTAAAAGAAAATGAAAGCAAAGATCTGATTGGTTGTTATGAGGAAATGCCCCACCGTATGTCAGTGTGTGTTAATAAATCAGACCCTATAACTGTCTGACTACGTGTTTTTTAACTGCTTACATTTGCACAAAAATGGCATAAATTAAAGGGGTGGTTCACCTTTACGTTAACTTTTAGTATGTTACAGAATGGCTAATTCTAAGCAGCTTATTAATCGGCCTTGGGTTTTTCTTTTTTATAGTTTTTGAATTATTTCCATTTGTATTGCTTTCCAGCTTTCAAATGGGGGTCACTGACCCCATCTAAAAGCGAACACTCTGTAAGGCTATACATGTATTGTTGTTCCTGTCATTTTTATTACTCATATTCTGTTCCTATCCTTTAAAAGGGTTGTTCACCTTTAAATTAATTTTTAGTACGATGTAGAGAGTGATATTCCAAGATAATTTACAATTGGTTTTCATTTGTGGTTTTTGAGTTATTTTTGCTTTTTATGCAATTTCAGCAATCTGGTTGCTAGGGTCCAAATTACCCTAGCAACCATGCATTGAGTTGAATAAGAGTAGTGATTGGCGAATTTGCGCAGTTTCACTTCGCCGAAAAATTCGCGAAACATCGCCGGCATCTCATATTGATGCCGGCAAATTTTTGCCAGAGAATTTTCGCGGCCGTTTCGCCCATCACTAAATAAGAGACTGGAATATGAATAGGAGAGGCCTGAATAGAAAGATGAGTAATAAAAAGTAGCAATAATAATACAGTCATTTGAAAGCTAGAGAGAGAGTCAGAAGATAATCTAATTCAAAAACTATAAAAAAAAGGAAGACCAATTGAAAAGTTGCTTAGCATTGCCCATTCGACATACCAAAAGTTAACTTAAAGGTGAATCATCCCTTTAAAGGGAATGTAAACCCCAAATAAAAAAAAGTTGCTTAGAGTTGCTGAACCATCCCTTTAAAGGGAATGTAAACCCCAAATAAAAACCTGTAATGTAATTCTAAGCAACTTTCCGATATATATTCATTGATCAAACATTTAGGGGTTTATTTACTAAAAACCAAATTTATCTCATTGTCCCAATTAAAAAAAGCTTGACCGAACTCTCACGCCCGGTTTTGCCTTATTTATTAATAAATGAACTCGATTTAATCGGATCGGTAAAAAACTCGAAAAAAATCAATAGAAAACCCGAATTGTATAATTTCTGGGGGGATTCTGGCTTTTTGCAGCAATGGTGTATAAAAATGTGAGGGTTTTTTTTCCACTAAAAATTTGAGGTTTAGTAAATAACCCCCTTAAAGTAGTTTTAAAGTTTAATGTGTAAATGTATTTGCTATTGAATGCACAGTCTGTGCCTCCACTTCTGGCTCCTGAAACATGTCTGCTAAAGGGGTGATTCACCTTTAAAAGGGTTGTTCAATAGTGATGGGCGAATTTATTCTCCAGGCACAAAATCGATGCGAATTCCCACGAATCCCTGCCGGCGAACAAATTTGCGAAACTGCCGGCGTCAAAAAAAAAATGGACACCGTTTTGTGAATTTTTGGCCATTTCGAGGGGAATTCGCAAATTTCGAAACGCCCCGAATTCACCCATCACTAGTGTTCACCTTTGAGTTTACTTTTAGTATGATGTAGAGAGTGATATTCTGAGACAATTTGCAATTGGTTTTAATTTTTTATTATTTGGGTTTTTGAGTTATTTAGCTTTTTATTTTGCAGTTCGCCAGTCTGCTAATTCAGCAATCTGGTTGCTAAGGTCCAATTTACCCTAGCAACCATGCATTGATTTAAATAAGAGACTGGAATATAAATAGGAGAGGCCTGAATAGAAATAACAGTACATTTGTAGCCTTACAGAGCATTTGTTTTTAGATGAGGGTCAGCGACCCCCATTTGAAAGCTGTAAAGAGTCAGGCGGAAAAAGCAAATCATTTAACAACTACACAAAATAAATAATGAATACCAATTGAAAATTTGCTTATAATTATCCATTCTATAACACAGTACAAGGTAACGTAAAGGTGAACAACCCTTTTAAAGGGCCAGTACATCAAAAAAAAAATTACTATATATAGAAAAACATAGAAAAACAAAAACACCAAAACAAATTAAACTTTAAAATCGGAAAGCCTTTATTAAGAAATAACTTACCGAAACTCCTCTTCTTCAGAAAATGCCATGATGATCCATCTTGCTCCTCCCTAGCTATCTCCTATAAGGAAAGCAGGCAGGAGAAATCGAGCGCCGCACAATGGATCGCCTGATCGCTTTCTGAAGAGGAGCGCAAGCAGAGTTTCGGTAAGTTATTTCTTAATAAAGGCTTTCCGATTTTAAAGTTTAAATTGTCTTGGTGGTTTTTTTCTATGTATACTAACACATTTTTTAATTTAAGTTAACGTTTCATTTGTTAATAATCTAAGCAGCATTTCAACTGGCCTTGATGTTTTCTTTTTTCTAGTTTTTTTATTTATTTGCCTTCTTCTTCTGACTCTGGCTTTCAAATGGGGGTCACTGACCCCATCTATAAACAAATGCTCTGTAAGGCTACACATATAGGGGCACATTTACTAATGGTCGAATATCAAGGGTTCATTAACTGTCGAATATTGAAGTCGAAGGATTTACCGCTATTCGTTTGATCGAGCGATCGAAGGAATAATCGTTCGATCGAGTGAGTAAATCCTGCTAAACGAACGATTAAAAGGATTTGAATCCATCGATCGAAACGATTTTCCTTCGATCACAAATCGGCTATAAAGCCTACGGGGACCTTCCCCATAAGCTAACATTGAGGTTCGGTAGGTTTTAGGTGACAAAGTAAGGGGTCAAAGTTTTTTTTAAAGCGACAGTCCTTCGACTATCGAATGGTCGAATAGTCGAGCGATTTTTAGCTCGAATCATTCAATTCAAAGTCGTAGTCGAAGGTCGAAGTAGCCAATTCGATGGTCGAAGTAGCCTAAAAAAATACTCGAAATTTGAAGTATTTTTTATTCTATTCCTTCACTCAAGCTAAGTAAATGTGCCCCTAATTGTTATTGCAACTCTTTATTACTCATCTGTCTGTTCAGGCCTCTCCTATTCATATTCCAGGCTCTTATTCAAATCAATGCATGGTTGCTAGGGGAATTTGGACCCTAGTTACTGTTTTGCTCAAATGGCAAACTGGAGAGCTGCTGAATAAAAAGCTAAATGACACAAATACTACAAATAATAAAACATGAAAACCCATTGCAAATTGTCGCAGAATATCCCTCTCTACAGCATACGAAAAGTTAATTTAAAGGTGAACAACCTCTTTAATCAGCTGGCTTCTGCTACATTTTTTTTAAAACCATCAGTATCACCGGGGAAGTGACTAAAAAGCAAGAGACAGACAGGCGCTGCTTTCAATAACAATTATACTGTACTAGCAAATAACTTTAAAACCATGTGAAATATATAATGTATATTGGAAAGCTGCTTAGAATTATGTTTTTATTATAAGACAAATTTTTATTTTGGTGTTGACTTGCCCTTTAAGCACTATTTTTTTTTTTTTTTTTTTCTGACAACGTCATTCTTTTAAAGTTTCTTAGACTTTATTATTACTTGTGCAATGTTGGAAGTAGAATTACCTGCCTGTAATACAGACATTGTGTGTTGGGTATTTATCGGGGGCCCTGCTCTCAGAGACTATTGTATTCCAGCAATGGGGAGGCATAATGCACGGGATTATGGTATTAAATAAATGTCGCTGAGATGTACGGTTGTGCGTGAGCATCTGCCGAATGGTTATTTGTGAGCCAGCTCCTGCTGGAAGGATTTTGGGCAGAAAGCAGGTAAACAGGCTGCTGCGTGTGTGTTTAGCAAGTCAGATGGGGAGATGGAGCCAGGCCGCTTCCATGGGGTGAATTTAAATGGCAGCTTTGTTCTGTCTCGTTAAAGAGGAAGGGTTATTTGGTTTTATTTGAATGGAGCTCAGAGCCGGCGGAAACGTGACCTCAGCTTTATGAGCGAGGCGGCCAGACCTTTCCCTTTAATGAGGGTTACATTTGAATGGATAATTCTATGGGGCTGAATTACATTATGTTCAGATTTGCTCCGTTTTTTTTTTTTTGTTATATAAGAGGGCTGCTTAAAAGCAGGGCTGGTGGGCCCAGGGCTAAATGGCCTGTGTGGGACTCATTAGTTATAGAAAGCAAGCGAGGAAATCGGCTGCTCTCCTGCTGCGGCCGAACTGCAACTCTCAGTGTGCCGTCCTTCGGCTCTTGGCTGATGCTGGAAGGGCTGTAGGGTTGGACAGTTTTATTAATGTATCACAGTGACTAGTGATGAGCGAATTCTTTTGCCACTGTGAAAATTCACGAAAGGGTAGGGATGCACCAAATCCAGGATTCGGTTCGGGATTCGGCCAGGATTCGGCCTTTTTCAGCAGGATTCGGATTAGGCCGAATCCTTCTGTCCGGCCGAACTGAATCCGAATCCTAATTTGCATATGCAAATTAGGGGCGGGGAGGGAAATTGCGTGACTTTTTGTCAGAAAACAAGGAAGTAAAAAATGTTTTCCCCTTCCCACCCCTAATTGCATATGCAAATTAGGGTTCAGATTCGGTTCGGTATTCGGCCGAATCCTTCGTGAAGCATTCGGGCGTTCAGCCGAATCCAAAAAAGTGGATTTAGTGCATCCCTACTAAAGGGCGAAGTGGCTAAAGCTGGTGAAAAATCAACAGCGTTATGTCATTTTGGCACTTCACCGATTTACTTACGTTCCCTGGCATGAATTCGCCAGTAGTGATGGGCGAATTTGCGCCATTTCGCAAAAAAATTGCGAATTTCCTGCTAGATTCGACAAACGCTGAAAAAGTCCAGCGGCGAGTCGCGCAAATTCACATCTGGCGAATAAATTCTCTTACTAAGGGCGCAACTTCAGACCTAAGTAAATTTGCCCCATAGACTCCAACGGATGAAGAAAATTGATGCTCTTCAAAAAAATGTTGTCGTCCATAGACTTCAATGCATTTCAGCAAATTTTTCCCGGGTTCCCAAATTTTTTTCGGCGAAGCGGGTCAGGTTCGCCCATCACCTTGCCCTACTATACACATTGTGCTACAGTTATAGGCCCTCTCCTTGCACCATCTTGCCTTACTATACACACTAACCAAAAGTTACAGCCTCTTTGCTTGACATCATCAAAGCCTCTGAATGGGTGCAACATGGTGCCACCTGCCCAGGGTGTAACTACAGAGGAAGCAGACCCTGCGGTTGCAGGGGGGCCCACGAGGTCCTAATTGTGACAGCTCAACCTGCAGTCCAGTCATTTGTACTGGAAAGTGCACTGAACAGCCACAAAAACAAACAACGTTTCTAACTTAATTGGCTTTTGACAGAGAGCCCAGAACAGCCACAACAGAAGATAAGATACATTTGTAGCAATTCAAATGTATCTAGATAAGCAAATAAGTCATTGTAACAATATAAGATAACAGGTCCCTTGGGAAAAGTTAGACTCACAGCTTAAAGGGAAATTCACCTTCATTAGCAAAACTGTAATAACTGGAAAAAAAAACCACAGGAATATGTTTCATAACCTGCCAAATTTTGTAAAACAAACATGGTAATTAGGGTGTGTGGCCACACAATGGGCGTGGTCAAAAAAATGTTGTCCCTCTTTTTATTTCTGTGGGGCCCAGTAACATCTAGTTACACCGATGCAGCTTCCCCTTCTGATTGCAAAGCTGCCCGGTGTAGACAGCACAGTATTAGGGTAAGGGCACACGCTAAGATTCAGGGAGATTTTGTCCCCCCGAAAAGTAGGAATTTGCGAATTTGACCCGTTTCGTTTCGCTAAAAATCCGCCGCCCATTAAAGTCTATGGGCATCAAAAAAAATTTTGTCTCGCGGCGACATTTTTTTGATGCACGTCTTTTGATATTGAAGCACAACACCATACAAGTCTATGGGCGTCATTTTTTCGGCCAAACATGGCGAAAAAATTGGCCCATCCGTACCGAAAAGCTTTCCTGACGGCTAGAATCTAAATCGTCGGCGGGATGGCACTCGGAGCGATTTGTTTTCCCGAAGTTGCCTCACGAGGCAAGTTCGGGCGACTTCGGAAAACAAGCATTCCGAGTGCCATCCCACCGGTTATTTCGATTCTAAAGGAAGGCATTACAGGGAGATTAGTCGCCCGAAGAAGAGGCGATTTGTTGCTGGGTGACTAATCTCCCCCAAAGAGCATCTGAAGCAATCTCAATGCATCTCAAGCAGAAAACGGTGAATCCCTTCGACCTCGATCCTCTCTGACCAATAATGGCTTGAGATATTTCTTTTAAAGGGGCCCTGTGCCCCATTATCAATATGAGTGCAATGACTAGGGCTTTAACGTCACTCGTCTGAGCCAATGAGAAGCCCACGCTGTTTATATAGGGGAGCGGTGCATTCTGGGAACTGGCCAAGGCAACCGCCCTCTCGCTCTCCCTGTCCTGCCAATTGTTTCTTTCCCAAACACAACAGATGGGGTGTGGGCGGTGACACTTGTGCACCCCTCCCCTGCACACCCGCTGCCCTGCCAGACCTGCTCTTATTATTATTATTATTATTCTCATCTTTTATTCATGAGGCTCCAATGCACCGCCAGGAATTAACTCCTTCAGTGCCAGAGTCACAAGAAGATATATGGGGTGCCTGAAATGATGGAAAATGCCCCAAACTGCAACACAACTAATATTCAGCCTCCCTTACCGCATCTCTACCAAGAATGTTGATGGTTTAATTTATAGACAATAATAATAATAATTCAAGTCATTCAAATACCCAGAAATACACGCAAATGAATATCTATAAATATATAAATATATTTTTACATGCTGTTATGAAGCGTAATACACTCAGATACATGAATGGAGAACATAAGGGCTCAGTCACTAAAGGAGTGCAAAAAAACATGGTTCTTTTAACCAGCAACACCCCGTTTCCTCCCAGAATTCCAGTGGAAGTGTGTCTGTGGGAATGCAGTTATACCCCTTTAATTGCATTTGATTCAAGCTGCACTGTGAGCCCCTTAGGAGCAGAATCCTTTACTTACTGCCTCTCCAGCTTGCACCTTATGCCTTTAAAGGAGAACTAAACCCTAAAATTAGATATGGCTAAAAATGCCATGTTTTATACACCAAACTTATCGCACAAGGCTAAAGTTTCAGCTTGTCAATAGCAGCAATGATCCAGGACTTCAAACTTGTCACAGGGGGTCACCATCTTGGAAAGTGTCTGTGACACTCACATGCTCAGTGGGCTCTGATTGGCTGTTGAGAAGCTAAGCTTAGGGCTCGTCACTAATTATCCAGCAGAAAATGAGCTTCCCTGGCTGTAATATAAGCTGATGCTACAGGTTTGCTGATTATTAAATTCTGATGCTAATTGCACTGGTTTCTGTGCTGCCATGTAGTAATGATCTGTATTAATTACTAATCAGCCTTATATTGTGACATTTCTATTCTATGTGTACTGTATATTGTGAGTGGCTCCCTAAGCTCAGTAAGTGACAGCAGCACAGAGCATGTGCAGTGAATCAGCAGAAAAGAAGATGGGGAGCTACTGGGGCATCTTTGGAGACACAGCTAGCTACTAGCTACTTCTTTAGTTAGACTTTAGTTCTCCTTTAAAAAATTTTTGCCGACGAATTGTCGTTGCAGGTTTGCAAATGTATTCACCGTGCAAATTTGCGCCTACCAAATTTATTCGCCCATCACTAGTGATTACCGCACCCTTCCTTTATGGGAAATGAACACTTCCTGTACAGAGATTATAGTTAACCCTTTATGCAGCAGGTTTGTGTTCCCATGGTTTTCCCAGGACACTATTACAATTACAGACACAGGGGGAATGTCGTGAGACGATTATCTTGCAGCCATCTGTGTCTCATTGCTCTGCAATTTGTGGTTTTGCTTCTCCTTTAAATGTCATGCATAGGGGCAGTGATTAATCTGAGTATTTAGCAAACATCTGTAGTTCTTTTCTGTCAGCAGAATGAACCAGCCGTAAAGATTTTCATGATGCATTTTTTTTTTTTTTTTACAATTTAGCCTGCTAATTAATGAAATTAATGTCGAAACGCAACCTTTAATTCTTCCTCTTTTGGATTTATTGGGCCCATTTGGAGTCTTATTATCAGGGGGCAGCTGAAGTCCAATCCCCAGATTTGCAGATTGTGGGGCTGCCCCTGCCTCTCATGCGCTTCTTGAAAATGTTCAATAAATTTAGGAAGAATTTCCTAGCGCAGAGAATGTATTTGCCACAGAATTGCGACTTCTGCGAGAAGGTTCCATCTTGCGTTTGGTGCAGAGATAAATGAGGGGTTTAATTTTACTGCTTGTGTGTTTTATACGTCAGCGCCGCAGCCTGGGAAACCAAACAAGTTCTTAAATCAGATCATAGAATGGGGAAAAAATACATTGTTAGAAATGTTATAAATGAATAATTAATAAATATAGAGAAGAGAATGTATCCCTAGTGCCTAGAGATTGTGTCTGCCCTTCTACTAATATGTTCTCCTCAGTTACTGGCTTTGTTTTATCTCTGATACACTGAACTACAGCTCCCACCTCTTGATGGGGGGAAACTGGAAATTAAACTAAACAGCTAAAAGTTTGGACAACATTCATATAATGTGTTACTGTCCCCACTTCTCAAATTGTTTCCATCTTTCCTTCTAGGTTTTATTCTGTTCCCAAAGGCTATAATTCCACTGCACCCGTCCTAGAGACTATTTTCCCATTATTACTATAGGCACATACTCTTCCTACTATACCTGCTATCCCACATTCACATTCCCTTCCCAGAGACTATTATCCACTGTTACTATAGGCACCATCTCTCCCTACTATACCTGCTATCCCACAGTCACACTCCCTTCCCAGAGACTATTATCCACTGTTACTATAGGCACCATCTCTCCCTACTATACCTGCTATCCCACAGTCACACTCCCTTCCCAGAGACTATTATCCCACTGTTACTATAGGCACCATCTCTCCCTACTATACCTGCTATCCCACAGTCACACTCCCTTCCCAGAGACTATTATCCACTGTTACTATAGGCACCATCTCTCCCTACTATACCTGCTATCCCACAGTCACACTCCCTTCCCAGAGACTATTATCCACTGTTACTATAGACACCATCTCTCCCTACTATACCTGCTATCCCACAGTCACACTCCCTTCCCAGAGACTATTATCCACTGTTACTATAGACACCATCTCTCCCTACTATACCTGCTATCCCACAGTCACACTCCCTTCCCAGAGACTATTATCCACTGTTACTATAGGCACCATCTCTCCCTACTATACCTGCTATCCCACAGTCACACTCCCTTCCCAGAGACTATTATCCACTGTTACTATAGGCACCATCTCTCCCTACTATACCTGCTATCCCACAGTCACACTCCCTTCCCAGAGACTATTATCCACTGTTACTATAGACACCATCTCTCCCTACTATACCTGCTATCCCACAGTCACACTCCCTTCCCAGAGACTATTATCCACTGTTACTATAGGCACCATCTCTCCCTACTATACCTGCTATCCCACAGTCACACTCCCTTCCCAGAGACTATTATCCACTGTTACTATAGACACCATCTCTCCCTACTATACCTGCTATCCCACAGTCACACTCCCTTCCCAGAGACTATTATCCACTGTTACTATAAGCACCATCTCTCCCTACTATACCTGCTATCCCACAGTCACACTCCCTTCCCAGAGACTATTATCCACTGTTACTATAGGCACCATCTCTCCCTACTATACCTGCTATCCCACAGTCACACTCCCTTCCCAGAGACTATTATCCACTGTTACTATAGACACCATCTCTCCCTACTATACCTGCTATCCCACAGTCACACTCCCTTCCCAGAGACTATTATCCACTGTTACTATAGGCACCATCTCTCCCTACTATACCTGCTATCCCACAGTCACACTCCCTTCCCAGAGACTATTATCCCACTGTTACTATAGGCACCATCTCTCCCTACTATACCTGCTATCCCACAGTCACACTCCCTTCCCAGAGACTATTATCCCACTGTTACTATAGACACCATCTCTCCCTACTATACCTGCTATCCCACAGTCACACTCCCTTCCCAGAGACTATTATCCACTGTTACTATAGGCACCATCTCTCCCTACTATACCTGCTATCCCACAGTCACACTCCCTTCCCAGAGACTATTATCCACTGTTACTATAGGCACCATCTCTCCCTACTATACCTGCTATCCCACAGTCACACTCCCTTCCCAGAGACTATTATCCACTGTTACTATAGACACCATCTCTCCCTACTATACCTGCTATCCCACAGTCACACTCCCTTCCCAGAGACTATTATCCACTGTTACTATAGGCACCATCTCTCCCTACTATACCTGCTATCCCACAGTCACACTCCCTTCCCAGAGACTATTATCCACTGTTACTATAGACACCATCTCTCCCTACTATACCTGCTATCCCACAGTCACACTCCCTTCCCAGAGACTATTATCCACTGTTACTATAGGCACCATCTCTCCCTACTATACCTGCTATCCCACAGTCACACTCCCTTCCCAGAGACTATTATCCACTGTTACTATAGGCACCATCTCTCCCTACTATACCTGCTATCCCACAGTCACACTCCCTTCCCAGAGACTATTATCCCACTGTTACTATAGGCACCATCTCTCCCTACTATACCTGCTATCCCACAGTCACACTCCCTTCCCAGAGACTATTATCCCACTGTTACTATAGGCACCATCTCTCCCTACTATACCTGCTATCCCACAGTCACACTCCCTTCCCAGAGACTATTATCCACTGTTACTATAGACACCATCTCTCCCTACTATACCTGCTATCCTACAGTCACACTCCCTTCCCAGAGACTATTATCCCACTGTTACTATAGACACCATCTCTCCCTACTATACCTGCTATCCCACAGTCACACTCCCTTCCCAGAGACTATTATCCCACTGTTACTATAGACACCATCTCTCCCTACTATACCTGCTATCCCACAGTCACACTCCCTTCCCAGAGACTATTATCCACTGTTACTATAGACACCATCTCTCCCTACTATACCTGCTATCCCACAGTCATCTCTCATAACTACTATATCTGTAGCTGTTTTGCCTGTTGTTGTATATTATAGAGCTTTTATACACTCACGCTAGATACAGCTTTTGTTTGCATACTATTTGCAGGGCCGATGGCAGTAGTATATTTTTGGCTCACCTTTATTCCAGCCTTAGCCTATAGTTAGGGTTGCCACCTGGCCGTTATTTTACCAGCTTGGTCAGTAAAAATGTTGCTTCATTATAGGGAAAAACCATAAAAATCTAGGAAGGCCAATATTTTTTTCCAGAAAAGGTGGCAACCCTACCTATAATGGTGCCTTCTTTCAGTGGCTATGGATAATGTAGGCAACATTTATATTCTGTTCCCTGATAAAACTAATAAAGCTCATCTCAAGCCAGGTCTGGCAGTGAGTTAAACTGGGCATTCTTGGACATAAGTGCTGACACCCCCTATGCGTCTCCCATTATAATGAAGAGAAGAGCAATGACAATACCCCTGCTGGAAATGTCAGCCCTTCAGAATTTTTTAAATCCCCACGGCGCACGGCAGTTTGCGCTTTTCGATAACTAAAGAACTGACAGTCACTCATGTGACCGGCGCCCTCTGCCGTCCCCGTGATGTTCACATATTGGTTCAAACTTGTCATAGCAACATTAGCGTGGTTACAAAACTGCCGCATGAACACAGCTTGTGACATTTTTGGGGTAGATGTTTATTTTTTTATTAACCGCAGATCCCTATGGGGCTCTTGCATCTTTTACACTCGGTGCATCTGCTGCGAAAACGTCAGGAGAGGTTTCTTTTATTAATGAACCGGTAAATAATTAACTGTGACAATAAAACTAGTCAGGAGCAGTGTTCCAAGGTGTGTGGCCCTCGGCTACGAATACTCTAAAACCTTTAGGCTTATGGGATTCCCCCGAAAGATCCTGTGTATATGCTCCAGGGATCCCCCATTCCATTCTCTTGTCATACCAACAGGCAGGGGGTTAAAGGGATTCTGTCATGATTAGGGATGTAGCGAACCGCCGACAATGTGTTCGCGAACGCCGTTCGCGAACACCGGCAAAAAATGCGAACAGTTCGCGAACAGTTCGCGAACTTCGAACATCCGAAAATCGTTCGATTCGAACGATCGAAGGATTTTAATCGTTCGAATCGAACGATTTCCGTTCTAATCGAACGATCGAAGCCATTGGATCGAATGATTTCATTCAATCCAATGGCTTCGATCGTTCGATTCGAACGAAAATCGTTCGATTTTAGCGATCGAATGGTCGAATGGTCGAACGATTTTGACGCGAACGCCTATTGGCGAACGTCGCGCGACGTTCGCGAACTTGCGGCGGACGCGAACAGTCGAAGTTCGCGCGAACTAGTTCGCCGGCGAACAGTTCGCTACATCCCTAGTCATGATTTGTATGTAGTTTTTATTTATAAATTACACTGTTCACACTGCAAATAATTCACACTAACGTATAGAATTTAATTCCTGAACCAGCAAGTTTATTATTTTTTAAGTTGTAATATTGGTGTGTAGGTGCATCTCAGGTAATTTTGCCTGGTCATGTGATTTCAGAAAGAGCCAGCACTTTAGGATGGAACTGCTTTCTGGCAGGCTGTTGTTTCTCCTACTCAATGTAACTGAAGGAGTCTCAGTGGGACCTGGATTTTACCATTGAGTGCTGTTCTTATATCTACCAGGCAGCTGTTATCTTTAGTGATGGGCAAATTAGTCACTTTTCGCTTCGCTGGAAACTTTGCGAATTTCCTGTGAAATTCGCAAAATATTCGCTCGAGTAAATTCTGACACTCGCGTAAATTTTGATGCCGGCATCTGAATAATGTTGGTTGCGGGCTGTTATGATGTGATCAACAATTCCGTTTTTTTTTTTTTTGACGCCGACTAATTTTTGCTGGCAAATTGTTGTGAATTTATCCACTTGCGGCGACATAGAAAAATTAACACCTGCCGCATTTATTCGTCCATCAATAGTTATTTTGTCTTAGGGAGCTGCTATCTGGTTACCTTTAGTGATGCGCAAATAAATTTGATTGGCATGAATTCGCGGCATACTTCCACGTTTCGCCGCTGGCGAATAAATTCGCTAATTTCCCGCGAAAATTCACAGTTGAAAATTCGCTGTTGTCAATTTTAGATTTTTTCATGAAAACGTTCGAATTGCTAGATTTTTTCGTGAAAACGTTCGAATTGCTTGGTTTTTAAGTGAAAACTTTCGAATTGCACGATTTTTTTGTGAAAACGTTCGAATTTCGTGATTTTTTTCGTGAACTTTCAGATTTCACGATTTTTTGAAAAATTTTCGCAGTTTCGCGAATTTTGCGGGAAATTCGCAAGTTTTTCTGTTAAGCAAAACAGGAGAAATTTCGCCCATCACTAGTTATCTTCCCATTGTTCTGTTATTAGGCTGCTGGGGGGGGGAAGGGATTGCAGTACAGCAGTAAAGAGTGACTGAAGTTTATCAGAGCACAAGTCACATGACTGGGGCAGCTGGGAAACTGACAATTTGTCTAGCCCCATGTCAGATTTCAAATTACATATAGATTAAATTAAATTTTCCCATGACAGTATCCATTTAATGTTACCCTTGTGTGATGGTATTGAAAGGGTGGGAGTCAAATTAAATCTTTTCTGGATGCAACTACATTTAGATATGTGGGTACAAATTAATTGGCCCCTTGTTTTAACCAACCTTTTTTAGTACAAGGATCCAAAGAAGAAGTGGCCCCTTTAATTCTCTAGTTCAATGGATACTAACTTGTAGCCATGCTTCATATGCTTTGCACTGACAGCTGCACCAGGGCTACTCCAGTTAGTATCAGTTTTATCACTCAGGCATGAGAGAAACATACGTTATCAGAGAGGGAATATACCAGCTACAATAATGTTTCACTAATTCCCATTAACCTCATGCTGGGATCCCATATGTCCCATCTAGGCCAGAATTGGGTGCAATCGTCAGCTGAGCAGCAGCCACATGATATGACCTTGTAATTAGCAGCCAGATCTGACCATCGAATCATGGGAGATGGGTTTAAAGAGAATCACAACCACAATGACCATTTCTCAGTATACTCGCCTTAGACTTAGGATGCTGGGAGCTGTAGTTCAACATTTAGAGAGCGACAGGTTACTGTAGTTGCATGGACTTGTGTTGTCGGATTTATTTGAAAACACATACAGTTGAGAGCCTTCCTTATCTGTACAGGAATCAATAATTAGTGGTTAGGAAGGGCCACTAATTGTGCCTCGTGGTAAGTTACACAGACACCTCAGGGGTCATTTAAAGGAACAGTAACACCAAAAAATTCAAGTATTTTAAAGTAATGAAGATATCATATGCAGTCACCTTTATGGAGTAGGGAGGAATAAAATTTCGAATTCATGTTAGTTTTTTTAAAACTCCCATAAATTCTAAATTCGACTGATCAAAATGTATTAACAAAATCGAATTTAAACAACCCGAAAACTCGAAGCAAATTCGAATCTTTTTAGATCAAACTCGATTAGAAAAAAAACCTCGAAGGTTGCTGTATAGCAATGGGGGCAGCCATTCAAAGGAGAAAAGTCTCAGGTTACACAGCAGATAAGCTCTGTAGAACATAATGGTGTTTTCTGTTATCCACTATTTAAACGGTGCCATATAGTCTTATTTCAATTTCCGCCATTGCTCCACAGCAGCTTGTTCATATGAACTATAGTAGTGTTTCTGAAGCAAATACATCAGTTTTACCAATGCAGGGCAACACTATTAAAGGGGTTATTCACCTTTAAGATAACTGTTAGTATTATGTAGAGAGTGATATTCTGAGGCAATTTGATGATTGGTTTTCATTTTTTATTATTGAAGTTTTTTGAGTAATTTACCTTTTTATTCAGCAGCTCTTCAATTTCCATCTTAACCAATTGGGTAACTAGGGTCCAAATTCCCCTAGCAACCATGCACTGATGTGAATAAGAGGCTGGAATATGAATAGGAGAGGCCTGAATAGAAAGATGAGTAATAAAAAGTAATAATAACAATAAACTATAAAAAAATAAATAACAAAAACCCAGTGCCGGATTTCAATGACTGGTCCGACCAGGCGGCCGTGCAGTCCTTGCGCCCACCTCACCTCCCCTTCTCAGCGCGCCGGCGAAAAAACGCCGGCGCAGCTGCTGTAATTTAATGGGGACGCACACGTCCCCATAATGCGGCTGGGCGGCATGCCGCCCCTATTTTTTTGCCGCCCTAGGCCCGGGCCTATGCGGCCTTGCCGCAAATCCGGGCCTGCAAAAACCAATTGAAAAGTTGCTTAGTATTGGCCGTTCTATAACATTATTAAAGTTACCTTAAAGGTGAACAACCCCTTTAAGGGTGGAATTAAAAAAAAAATAAATCAAAATTGATTAGGGATTAATCCAAATTCTATTTGGATTTTTTAAAAAAAATGTGAAATTTGCTTTTCAAGATTTCTCATACTCCGGCCCTTTAAGAATCTGAATTAGACTATTCACCACCTACAACCTGGTGAATTGCTGTTTAAATCAATGGGAGAGGTCCAGGGATCAATTTGGTGATGTTTGCAACCTTCCTGACATTTGAGGTTTTTTTCGAAGGAAAAACTCGAATCGAGTTTGATCGAATTAGATTCGAATTTGATTAGAGTTTTCGGGGTTGTTTAAATTCGTCCAAATTTTATTAATACATTTCGATTAGTCAAATTTCAAATTTATGGGAGTTTAGGGGAGTTTTAAAAAACATGAATTCGAAATTTGACCCTTGATAAATATGCCTCTATATGATATTTTCATTAATTTAAAACACTTTAATTTTTTGGTGTTACTGTTCCTTTAACAATAACAGAGCAGGATGCAAAGTGCAAAAAAAATGACTCAAGCAAACCTGCCTTGAGCACCCACAGTTGCATGTCGTTGCATTCCAGGTGTCACACAATGACCTGTGCTTTCAGGAGGGATACAGCAATGCATGTGATCGGCGTGGGCTGCATGTGCCCTGACCCACCCTTTAAAGGGCTAGTAGTAAAACCTGCTGCACTGCTCAACCAAACTTTACTCAATTGTTGCTGGACTACAAATCTCAGAATAATGCATCCTATAATCAAAGTTGAGACATGCTGGGAGCTGTAGTCCAGCATCATCAGGGTTGTATTCTTAAAGCAAAATTACACAACAAATGTTTTTAAGAAAGCGGCTGTATTAAAATGCAAAAAAATCCTCCAATGAGAATCCCAGCTGATCTGTATAAATCTGACTCCCTGTTCTTTGTTCCCTTAATTGGAGTTGGAATCTTTAATTTTAAGTCCAGTTTCCCAGCCCTGAACAAGTCTGTCCTTTATCCCCATGTCTATATGTGAGATAATAAGATGCCTGACGTGGTGCGGGAAATCAGAATTCTTATTGGTCAATTTATTTGCATTTAATAGGATCAGTAGAATTCTCATTGGTCAGTTCTTTTGCATTTATAATGAATTGTTTGATCAGTAGAATTCTCCTTGGTGACATTTCTTGCATCTATAATTTTGTAGAAAACTAGGGGGCGCTGTTTAATGGTGTTATGGTTGAATTTACAACCCCTGTAAGATGCACAGTGTAAGGACTCTTACACACGGGCGGTTTTACCTGCGCTCCCCTGCGTTGCGCTTTCTTCCATTCAGCCGCATGGGAGCGCAGGATTAGACGCACTCAATTATTGTCAGTGGGGCTGTACTCACCTGCGCCAAACGCAGGTTGGGACGCAGCATGTAGCGTTTCTCCTGCGTTCGGTGCTTACATGCGTCTGTGTGAGTACAGCCCCCATCACAATAATTGACTGCGTCGACTCCTGCGCTCCCCTGCGGCTGAACGGAAGAAAACGCAACACAGGGGAGCACAGGTAAAACCGCCCTCGTGTAAGAGCCCTAAAAGAGACCTGTTCTTACCCTACAACCCCTGCTCTCTGCACTTTACTACCCACTGGACTATTAATATGGTACAGTGCAGGTTTGCCTAGGCCTGGATTTGTGGAAAGGCCTCCTAGGCCCGGGCCCAGGGCAGCAGGATTTTAGGGGGGTGGCCAGTGCCGGATTCGCCCCTAGGCCGTGCGCTAGGCGCGGTAGTAGCACCCGCCCGCATTACCACACGCTGGTGCAAAAGCTCAGGCTCCCCACAGAGTGGCTGGGCGGCATGCCGCCCCCAAAAATGTGCCGCCCTAGGACCGGGCCTATGTGGCCTAGCCACAAATCCGGGCTTGGGGGCGGCATGCTGCCCAACCACACCCACATTGGTTCAAAAACACTGGGAATGCGCTGGAGATACAATCATTTTTTAGATTTCCTATGTGCCAATCCCTATTGATGATGAAAATTTGCATGAAAAAAAGGGGAGGGGACAGGGGCAGCAGTGGGCCTTGGGTCGCCCACTATGTAAATCTGGCCCTGGGTTTGCCCCAGATGCATGTGCTTAGTGAATGAGCACTAAAAGTCTTATACCTTTAAAAAAAGAAAAAACCCTAAAGTTTACAATAATGTTTTTCAATTAACTAAATGAACTGACTAATTAACTTAAGTATCGGAAGCTCCAAAATGCAGCGCTTCTATTTCCCAGGGGGCCTATTTAAAACTATTTTTTTTTTCCCTCCGTCTTTTTTACTTTTGACCAATGAGCTTTTTTTTTCCTCTGCAGAAATAAGGACATTACTTTTGTATCTGGTGTTAACTCTTCTAACATAGATTTATTTAACCGTTTAAGTGCTGCCCTCCTGAAACTGTCCCTTTCTCAGCGGGTGGAAGAGATTACTGATGATTCAAGCGCCAAATGAGATTAATTCGTTGTTTCGATTAAAGCCGTATTACGAGGTTGGAGCGGCCCGTCATGTTAGTGCAATGACCCCCATAACCCGTTCCCCAATGCTAAATAGGCTCTGCTGTACAAGGCTGACGCATTAATAAGCAATAAGCATGTTAATTTATGGCTGTTGCATATTTCCACGCATATAAATGATCTCCCCGGTGGGCAAGCCCATACATACATATATATATATATATATATACACACACTGTATTTGCTTTAGTCAGTAGCTTCTTTAAAGCACATCAATTTTTCAGAGGGCAGAATGCAAATCCCTTAAATTCGGTTGGAGGCCCTTATTGAAGTTCTGACGCAGGAGGGACGAGGAGCATATTTATGAAGGGACAGCCTCATAATATTTTTTTTAAATATTGATACATTTCCAGCAGTTTGAATAAAACAGCCGTATGATGTTTAGAACAGGATGATGGACTCCACTTAAATGGGTGGTTCACCTATAGATTGACTTTTAGTACATTATTCAATGACCAATTCTAAGCAACTTTTCAATTGGTCTTCAGTATTTATTTTATATCGTTTTTATATAGTTTTTGAGTGTGCCTTCTTCTTCTGATAATTTCCTGCTTTCAAATGGGGGTCAATGACCCCATCCAAACAAACAAATGTTCTGTAAGGCTACAAATGTTCTGTTATTGCTACTTTTTATTACTTATCTTTCGATTCAGGCCTCTCCTGTTCATATTCCAGTCTCTTGTTCCAATCAATGCATGGTTGCTAGGGTAATTTGGACCCTAGCAACCAGATGGCTGAAATTGCTAACTGGAGAGCTGCTGAATAAGGTGTGAAAATAACTCAAAAACGGCAGATTATAAAAAATGAAAACCAATTGCAAATTGTGTCAGAATATCACGCTATACATTTACAGTTAATTTAAAGGTGAACAACCCCTTTCAAGGAAGAGACTGCTGTTTAAGTCTATGTAGGGATGTGAAAATCTTAGACACCTTTACACTTTATTGACAGGCATATCCCTAGCTATTTGGAGACCTAAATGGGTCCTAAAAAACAGTTGGGAGGGGTACTGTGCTCCTGTGCTTATGTAACCCCTGCAATTCACACAGTGACCAGAGTGGTGCTGTGCCAGAGTATAAAAGGGGTTAGGAGCCATGCGGTCGAGAGTCCATTGCTGCTGAATCCTTCCTCTGTCTGCAGCAGAGGTTGGGAGTGGTGGAACTCATCTTAGTACTTAGTAAGTGTTAGTTATACTCTGTTATAGATCACTCTAGGAGTGACAGAAAGGTTAAATAGTTGAGCAGCTCAAGGCTCCACCGGGGAGATTAGTGGGATTAAGATCCCCGGGTATTACTAACCCAGAGAGGGACTAAAGTGTTGAGATTAGGGATAATAGGTTTCCCCTAAGAGCCACAAAGAGTTTCTATCGACTGATTGATCCATACCTGCTGTTAATTTACTCTCTGCTGTGAGTATATGTCTCCTTTGTGCTGCTGTGTTAATCTAGGTTCTATATTCCATTGTGAATGTTGCTATACTGTTCAATAAATCTAGTTCCTTGTTTAAGCAAAACAAAACCACTGGCGCCCATCATTGTGCTACTGCACCAAGTTACAGTTGCACTACACCCTGCCTCCACCTCGTGCGAGGGCTTGCCCCTGGGAAAGAGAGCTCATAGGTGGTAAGAGCCCACCAAGGAAAGTAGCTAAACCGCTAAAAGTAAAAGCAGTTTACTATAGCGCTACATTTTGGCGCCCAACGTGGGGCCCTGAAGGGGTTAACTGTAATTCCGCACCGCAGCCTAGTGTGACAGGCGCTGCGAGTGCGGACCCAAGAGGCAAAAGGAGGATTTTGTGGTTTTTACCTTCGCTGATAAGTTGTTGGAACTGGGCCTACTCTTCCAAGAGGGAACATTGTAGGTCATCATGCCGCTACTTCGTCCCCAAGAGGTGCACGCGTGGGCGGAAGCAGAGCAAGTTAACCCCCGCTGTGCCTTTGCAGTGGATCGAGTCCCCACCGGCTGCAGCGTAAAGCTCATGCATCCTACCCTCATTTACCATGTGAGGTTAAAGGGCATCCGACTCGTGATGGAAATGGAGTCGAGAGTCCTGGGGTACCGGGCGAGACTGTACTGTGGCCCCAGGGAGCTAGGGGACGATGAAGGACCGTATACTGTTTACCCGGTGGGAACTTATCCCCTTGGCTGCCCTGTTGTATATGCTGGGTCTGCAACATCCCTGCCACTTGCGCTGGAGATAAAGACTGAACCTCTCGATCCCGCCACAGTGGTTAGTGGATTGGATTCCCCGGGAAAAGTAGAGGCCCTTAGCCCAAGTGCAGGGACGATGCTGCCTACTCTTGTCATTGCTGGGACAAAATACCCGAAGCTGAAGGTTTTTTCGGGAACTCTCCCTGTCCCTGAAGGAGAGCAGGGTTTTGAAGAGTGGCAGGAGGCTGCAGTGCAGATGATAGAAGAATGTCCATGCCCTGAGGGGGATAAACGGATCCGGTTAACCGAAAATCTGCGCCCTCCTGCCAATCAGGTGGTTAAATTATTTTGCAAGGCTCACTTAAAAGCTTCTGTTAGAGATTGCCTGAAAGCACTCGAGGAAGTATATGGAGCTTGTGACAATCCGCATAATCTGCTCCATATGTTCAGAAGCTTGTATCAAGAGGAGGGAGAGCTTGTGTCCACCTTTGTGCGTAGGTTACAAAGCAAGCTATGGACATTAGTTCACAAGGAAGTTATCCCTGTTGCTGAGGTTGATGAGATGCGACGCACCCAACTTCTACAGGGACTGCAGGCAAGCCATCCCATAGCCATGGAGCTGCGCATTATGTATCGGCAGGGTACCCCGCCCGAAATGGGGGCCATCATGGGTGTAGTAAAAGAAAGGGAAGCTGAACTTGAGAGAGTGTCTGCTCACAGTCAGAAGGTGACAACTGGGAGTCTTCCCTCTGCTCAGAAGGATCTAAAGGGAGCCCTTAGGAAGACCCAAGATTCGTCTCTCCGGCCTAGGAGGGCTTCACTAGCCAAGACTTTTAGTGCTACTGCCCAGCTAGACTGCTTTCGATGTGGACATCAGGGCCATAGAGTGTACCAGTGTTACCCGTCAGTTGGCTCGGGTGAATTCCACAGTAACGGGGGTCAGTTACCTTTGAAGCGAAAGGGCACGCAGAAGGGTTTGAAACCTCTGAACCTCCCTGGGGTAGGACGACGGTGTACTTTCAGCCTGCTTGTGAATGGTGTCCCGACCACAGCACTATTTGATACGGGTTCCCAATTGACCATTATACATCGTCCGTTTTACCTTCAACACCTCAGTCACCTTCCCTTGCAAACAGTGGGTCCTGTACCGGTGTTTGGTGTGGGGACGGGCCCTACATACATGGATGGCTGTGTGGAAGTACAACTGCACATCCCCGGACTTGTAGGAGACAACGATCCCCCCATCACTGTGGTTGCTTATGTGAGTCCCCCACCAGGAGGTAAGGAAGCGGCTCCAGTCATTGTTGGCTCCAATGTGAAAGCTGTTGAGGAGGCGTTCCTACGATTCCTCCAACCCCGGGAGGGAACCCCATTAACCGTGTTGCCCGTATCTCCAGAGTTGCAAGCAATTTGCCAAACTTTCGCTCCCGAGTCACCTGGGGGTTGTATAGGAAACCCTTGGTATCCGGTGGAAATTCCACCAGGGGGAGTACGGAACCTACGAGTGTATGTGGAAATTGTGTCTACTACCCCTGGCAGTTACTTTTTGCTGGAGACTGACCCGCACGAAGCTGTCCGAAATGGTTGGGAGATAGTTCCTGAGAGGAAAGATTACCGGCGTAAATGTCCTCGTACCGATGTGGTCACAGTTAAAAACATTACTTCTTATACCGTTACCATCCCTGCCTGGTATACGGTTGGACATTGCTACCCGGTGGAGAGTGTTAATCCCTGCTCAGTTCCTGAGGGGAAAGAGGACATTAAACTTAATTTCAAGTTGGAGGAGGCTGATGATCCGATGGAACACCGTCATATGCTTGAGCAGAAGTTATTGCTGTATCGGGATGTTTTCTCCGTAGATGAGATGGATGTGGGTTGCGCTAAACGTGCTGAACATAGTATCAGATTGAGTGATGACACCCCTTTCCGAGAGAGGTCCAGGCGCATCCCTCCTCGTGATCTGGAAGATGTTCGGAAGTATTTGGACAAGATGAAGGATCAACGAATAATCGTTGAATCACGCAGTCCATATGCATCACCAATTGTGATCGTACGAAAGAAAAATGGTAGTGTTCGCCTATGTGTGGATTACCGAACATTAAATAGACGCACTGTCCCAGATCAGTATACGCTACCCCGTATTGATGAAGCACTGGATGCATTACATGGTAGTGCATGGTTCTCTGTGATGGACTTACGTTCGGGGTATTATCAAATTCCCATGAGTAGGGATGACCAAGAGAAGACTGCTTTTATCTGTCCTTTGGGGTTCTATGAGTTCACCCGCATGCCTCAAGGTATAAGTGGGGCCCCTGCCACCTTTCAGCGTCTCATGGAGAAGGTGTTGGGTGATCTGACTCCCAGGCATTGCATAGTCTACTTGGATGATATAATTGTGTTTGGCTCTACTTTGGAAGAACACGATACCAGGTTGTTTAATGTTTTGGATCGCCTGCGGCAGGAGGGTTTGAAGCTTTCTGTTGATAAATGCAAGTTCGCTCGTAAGGTGGTGAAGTTTGTGGGACATATTGTGTCTGCAGAAGGCATTGCTACTGACCCCGAGAAAGTGGCAGCTGTCCGAGATTGGCCAAGGCCAACCAATTTGACTGAACTTAGATCCTTCTTGGGATTCTGTGGATATTATCAGAGATTTGTAGAGGGATATTCCAGACTTGCTCATCCCTTGAATGGCTTGCTGGCGGGGAGTGCTTCCAAGCAGACCAATTCTGTCCAGCCCCCCCTTAAAGGTCGGTGGTCCACAGATTGTGAGGAAGCTTTCTTAACTCTAAAGAAAAGACTCACGGAGGCTCCTGTCCTAGCTTATGCTGATCCTCAGAAACCGTATGTTTTGCATGTTGATGCCAGTTATGAAGGACTGGGCGGCATTCTTCATCAAGAATACCCGGAGGGTCTGAAGCCTGTTGCCTATGTTAGCCGAAGTCTTAACCCAGCCGAAAAGAATTACCCAGTGCACAAATTGGAGTTTTTGGCGTTGAAATGGGTAATTACCGACAAACTGCATGATTATCTCTATGGGGTTAAGTTCGAGGTAAGGACAGACAATAACCCATTGACTTATATCTTAACCACTGCTAAGTTGGATGCTGCTGGGCATCGGTGGTTGGCCGCTTTATCCAATTATCAGTTCTCTCTGAAGTACAAGCCTGGTCCTAAAAATGTAGGTGCTGATGCCTTATCCAGACGTCCTGGTTTACCTCCTTGTCTGGAAGAGGATGAATGGGAGGAATTACCTAGTTTGTCAGTAGTGATGTAGCGAACTGCCGATTTGATGTTCGCGAACGCCGTTCGCGAACACCGGCAAAAAAGCGAACAGTTCGCGAACAGTTCGCGAACTTCGAACGCTCGATAAAATCGTTCGATCGAACGATCGAAGGATTTTATTCGTACGATCGAACGATTTTCGTTCGAATCGAACGATCGAAGCTATTCGATCGAATGATTTTAATTCAATCGAATGCTTATAATCGTTCGAACGAATGGAAATCGTTCGATTTTAGCGATCGAACGGTCGAATGGTCGAATGGTCGAACGAAATTTTACTTCGAATCGAACGCGAACACCAATTGGCGAACGTCGCGCGACGTTCGCGAACATTCGGCGGACGCGAACAGTCGAAGTTCGCGCGAACTAGTTCGCCGGCGAACAGTTCGCTACATCCCTATTTGTCAGTAGCTGCTCACTGTGCTACTGCAGCTATGAAGAATGGTCAAGTGGCTTTTTCCGAATTGCGGTTGGTGGATTCCTTGGGAGGAAAAGAAGATTGCATTCCTTCTATGTACGCATATCCTACGACGTTAGGAGTATCCCAGAGTCTTCAACTAAGTAATGGTGATATGATTCGGGAACAAAAGAGAGACCCAGTGGTTCGGTATGTCCGAGAGGCTGTCGCCAGAAAGGATCCCGAGCTTATGAGAAAGACTATACCTAAAGATAGTCGGATATTCTTGAAAGAATGGGACAAGCTGAAGTTTATTGATGGGAGTCTCTATCGGATTCAGTTGTTTCATGATCACCCGGAGAGGAGGCAGTTGGTGTTACCTCAAGTTTATCGGCGAATGGTATTGAGGAGCTTACATGATCAACATGGTCATCTAGGGGTGGAAAAGACTTTTGGACTGATTCGTGATCGGTTCTTCTGGCCCCGAATGAGAGAGATGGTGGTCGAGTACTGCAGGCGTTGTGTCCCTTGTTTGCAAAGAAAATCTTTACCCACTCGGGCTGCTCCTATGGAACACTTAAAGAGCACTGGGCCGTTGGATTTAGTCTGTATGGATTTCCTGTGTATTGACAAAGACTCTAGTGGGATTGGAAACATATTAGTTGTGACTGATCATTATACTAAATATGCCCAAGCCTATCCCACAAAAGATCAGAAGGCCGCTACTGTGGCTAAGGTGTTATGGGAGAAGTTCTTTGTCCATTATGGTTTACCCAATCGACTTCACTCTGATCAGGGAAGAGATTTCGAGAGTCGGTTGATAAAGGAACTACTAGACCTGTTAAATGTGGCTAAGAGTCGCACGACTCCTTATCATCCTGAAGGGGATGCTCTTCCTGAGAGGTTCAATCGAACCCTGTTGGACATGTTGGGTACTCTTTCGGTCACAGAAAAACCCTCTTGGAGTCGTCATGTAAGTGCCCTGGTTCATGCCTATAATTGTACCCGGCATGAGACCACTGGGTTTTCGCCCTATTTCCTTATGTTCGGAAGGGAAGCACGACTGCCCATAGATGTACAGCTGGGGGTTTCTACTGATGGAATTGGATGTAAGGAGCACTATCAATATGTGAATCGCCTTCGGAATAGCTTGAAGGAAGCTTATTGCCTGGCTGAGGAAAATGCTGCAAAGGTCAATGCTGGGAATAAACGTCGGTTTGATGCTAAAGTACGGTACCGTGAATTGAAGCCTGGAGATAAAGTGCTTTTACGTAACTTAGGTCCCAGTGCAAAGCATAAGCTGGCAGATCGATGGAGGAAGGAGTTATTTGAGGTAGTAGCCAAGCTACCCAGTGTTCCGGTGTATCGGATTCAGGGTACGGATGGAAGAGTCAAAGCTTGGCACCGAAACCATTTGCTGCCTGTTCCTCAGGTTCCTCAGATGAATACTAATTCCGAAGTGGAGGGGGACGATGGTTTGGTTCCAAATGATGGGGTAAGAGAAGAAGAAGTTCCATCTACTACTGAAAGTGGAGAAATGATTGCACCTGGTGAAGGAAGTGATGATATACTTCAAGGAGGTGAGTTAGATATTGATGCTCCTCCCTTCCAGCCGCATTCTCCAGGATATCCAGCCCCTGACCCAGTTGGGTGCAGGGGGCCTAACCCTGAACCATTGAGAAGAGGTGATCGGGTTAGGAGGCCTCCTTCCCTATTTACTTATGACACTGTGGGTAGGCCCACTTATGGGGTACCTGGATATTTTGGTCCTTCCCCAGCTGTGATGAGTCTAATTGATGCTCATGCCAGATTGGTACATATGATGCCTGTATGTTGTTAGAGATGGAACTATAAAAGGATTTTTCTTCAATTTACTCCAGTTGGAGTTAGGTCTATGGATTGTCTTAGTTAATACATGCCCATTGGGTAGGTTCATCCAATTTCCCCTAAGTGCATTTTCAAAGAGGATTGTGGGTTCGACTATTTGATGGACTAGAATACTGATTGTGTTTGAACTGCAGTATTTCTAACTTGTGTTCTTTTACAGGTGTACTGATAAAAGTTTACCTGTTCATGAATGAGACTGTGCTATTGATATGTTCTCTTTCAGTTATGCCATTGTACCCGGGTTACTCAGGAGAGTTACCTCGAAGGGGTTATAAGGTAATGGTATAGTAATGCAATGTGTTCTTTGAAAAGGTTTTTTGCATGATTGCCTTAACTGCTATAATTTCAGTATTGATTCTTTGAAGGTTCCTTGCCGGGACGGAAGGAATTCACCAGGGGGAGAATGTAGGGATGTGAAAATCTTAGACACCTTTACACTTTATTGACAGGCATATCCCTAGCTATTTGGAGACCTAAATGGGTCCTAAAACACAGTTGGGAGGGGTACTGTGCTCCTGTGCTTATGTAACCCCTGCAATTCACACAGTGACCAGAGTGGTGCTGTGCCAGAGTATAAAAGGGGTTAGGAGCCATGCGGTCGAGAGTCCATTGCTGCTGAATCCTTCCTCTGTCTGCAGCAGAGGTTGGGAGTGGTGGAACTCATCTTAGTACTTAGTAAGTGTTAGTTATACTCTGTTATAGATCACTCTAGGAGTGACAGAAAGGTTAAATAGTTGAGCAGCTCAAGGCTCCACCGGGGAGATTAGTGGGATTAAGATCCCCGGGTATTACTAACCCAGAGAGGGACTAAAGTGTTGAGATTAGGGATAATAGGTTTCCCCTAAGAGCCACAAAGAGTTTCTATCGACTGATTGATCCATACCTGCTGTTAATTTACTCTCTGCTGTGAGTATATGTCTCCTTTGTGCTGCTGTGTTAATCTAGGTTCTATATTCCATTGTGAATGTTGCTATACTGTTCAATAAATCTAGTTCCTTGTTTAAGCAAAACAAAACCACTGGCGCCCATCATTGTGCTACTGCACCAAGTTACAGTTGCACTACACCCTGCCTCCACCTCGTGCGAGGGCTTGCCCCTGGGAAAGAGAGCTCATAGGTGGTAAGAGCCCACCAAGGAAAGTAGCTAAACCGCTAAAAGTAAAAGCAGTTTACTATAGCGCTACATCTACATTGTACGAGATGAGCCCTCGGGTCAGAGCATTATGTCCTGGAATACGAAGCTGCTCCAATCTATGATCTAAGACAATTTGCAATTGTTTTTCATTTTTCATTATTTGTGTTTTTTGAGTTATTTAGCATTTTATTCAGCAGCTCTGCAGCAATTTCAGCAACCTGGTTGCTAGGGTCCAAATTACCCTAGCCACCATGCATTGATTTGAATAAGAGACTGGAATATGAGTAGGAGAGGCCTGAATAGAAAGAAGAGTAACAAAAAGTAGCAATAACAGTACATTTGTAGCCTTACAGAGCATTTGTTTTTTAGATGGGGTCAGTGACCCCCATTTGAAAGCTGGAAAGAATCAGAAAATAAAAACTATAAAAAAGAAAAAATGAAGACCAATTGAAAAGTAGATATTCTATAGCATACTAGAACTAAAGGTGAACCAACCCTTTAAAAGTGCCTCTGGGACACAAGATATTCTCTTTAAACTTTATTTAGTCCTATAGGACATTGTTAATTCCCTGGGAAGGAGGCTTTTCCAGTTAGATGCTATCCTGCATTGCATATTCCCCATGGCTGCTAAATGGCTAGCAGTGCTGGGTTAACTGTGCTGATGCAGCTGCATCAGAAAAATATTTTGTGAGCTGGGGCCTTGTTCAAGGTCACCTGCTTTAGGTCTACCTAACTAGTTAATAGACATCCCATAATATGCGAACACCCATGTGCTGGAACTTACCTAGGAGGAAGAGCAGGGGGGCCAGGACAAAAAAAAAGAGGATCCCCTAAATCTAAACCAGGAGGAACCTAGTTGCAGGTCTTGTAGGAACAAAATGTAGCTAAGACTTGTTTTGTGAGCAACCTTGACTCCACATAGGTGGTTCATACCACTAATCCACGAATGTACACTCAGGGTTGCTCTAGGGTGGAAGTGATCTCATGTAATGGTTGTGGTTGAATCCTAAATGTGGGTACTGTAACCCTAGAGCCATCTACTGTGGCATCCCATTGGCTTCATCCTTCAGTAAGTCATTATCAGCTGTCCAAGAACCACTGGTTAGCATCTCAGTGACTTTGAACCATACTGGTGAACTTCTGCTGAGTGTAAGAGGTCTAGAGCAGAACCCATGACAGACCTGAATTAAACCATAAAGGCCATCTAAACATCACTAATTGCATATGAGAGTGTAAGTAAAGTGTGCATGTGTGTGAAGGTGCTTAGTTTGATAAGTCTCGATGTAACACCAGGACAAGTGGATAAACAGAGAATGAAAATGAAACAGGTGGAAAAGCCCTTTAACTGCTTCAGGCATCAACAAGTGAGGCATGTGGATAGGGAGGACTCCAGATGGTGGGAAAAGTTCGGGGAGCAAATCTGAATACCTTTGACAATTCCTTTGGTTTCTCAACACAAACAATATTCTGAGGCGGCAAAGCTTACAAACTTATCCTACCTGTGGGCCATCCCATATTATGTCTTTTTATTTAGACTGGCTGTCCGGGATACTGGGGAACATTCAGGTGAGCCCCAATCCCATTGGGTCTGCCTTTCTCTGTGCTGAGGCTGTTCTACTGGTGGCCTCCATTATTCATCGACCTTCAATGAGTGTCTTATATTTTTCATAGGTCTTGCATTCTTGCCTTGCTCCCCAATTTTCTACCTGGGGACCATCCCGTATTGTCTCATTTTATTTAAACTGGCTGTCCAGGATACCAGGAAATATCCAGATGAGCCCCAATCCCAGTGGTTCTACCTTTCCCTGTGCTGAGGCTGTTCTACTGGTGTCCTACATTATTTATCGTTCTTCAATGGGTGTCTTATGTTTTTCACAAATTTTCAAAGTTCTTGCATTCTTGCCTTGCTCCCCAATCTCCTATCAGGGGACCATTCCATATTATCTTGTTTTATTTAGACTGGCTGTCCAGGATACCAGGAAATATCCAGATGGGCCCCAATCGCAGTAGGTCTTCCATCCTCTATACTGAGGCTGTTCTAATGGTGGCCTACATTACTCTCCAGTCTCCAGAGTTCTTGCATTCTTGCATTGAGCCCTAGTCTCTTTCCTTGAGCCCCATTTCATATTATTTATTATTATTTAGACTGGCTGTCCAGGATATCGGGAGATATCCAGGTGGGACCAAATCCCAGTGGGCCTACGTTCCTCTCCAATGGATCTACTGAGCTGTACTGGGAATACTGGGAAAATTTGAAAGGTCTGTTAAAGCAGGCATCTGTAGAAGACTGGGGAAGTTCTACCAGCTTTCCTCACATAAAGTATGCTCAGCACAGGTCTTTTGACATTGAGGAAGGATGTCCCACTGGGACGGGGTCCCAAGAATTATGCTCAATGAAATAAGGTACATCCATATTAACAAAGTTCATCCATAGAAGACTAGGGCATACTTGGTAGGCCCTGTCACCCATTCCTCTGGTGATGGCACCCTGGTTAACAGCTGAAATCTATATTATTTCATTTCAGGGACATTATATCAAATAAACACTGTAAGGGCTTCTAATAGAGATCAGTGCATGATACAAGGGGTTCTTCAATATTCTTAAAGTTCAATGATGTCATCACATGGTCTCCAATTCCTATAGACATCCCCTCCCTGCTATTAGCCATTATACATTGAATGGCACCTGGTGTTGCTAATAAGCTATCGATTTGCCGGTGGCTACTAACTGCGGAGCAGAACAACGTGCCATATCTCACTGTTTTATAGCCAACACTAATGAAAAAGCAAAGCCTACCTTGTGATGATATGAATCTTATCCGGGATTTTTATTGTTTGGTTTCCTCCTGTTTCTAAATCTCAGTTTGAAAACCCAATAAAATATTAATTAAAAAAACACACACTGCCGTGTTATTTAGTAGCGAGCGGCACAGGCGCATGCATTTTTCATAGATATTTGGATTAAAGATGAGGCAATGCTGTCCTGAAGATTCAGGGTAGAGAATAAACTCCTGATTTAGAAAAAAAAAAATCACACACCTCGGGCACAATAAGGGGAAGAACTCGACAAGAGCATGACATGCGGCAACATCCAAACCTCAAGCTGTTGTTAAACTGCAAATTCCACCACGAGTTGGGCCATCACCGGCTTGAGTAATAAAAATATCTAAATATTATTGGAGAATATAATCATTCAGAATCTGTTAGTTCCCAAGAGGATTTTTTTGACCAATGGATTCTTGCAATTGTCTGATTGGCTATCAGAAGTTTGGATTGATTGCTTGGCAACAGGCAGTCACAGATATATTTTGAGGGCTAATAACTGTAGAATAGCTTAAATATGGGTGTTCACCTTGGATCAACCTAAGTGTGTGAGAAAACCACACTGGAGCATATTGTTTGTTGGCCACATGTTGCTCACCAACCCCTTGGAAGTTTTGGTTGCATAAGAACCAGATTTATGGCCAAACAGACTGTCAATACACATAGGGGCTACCACATAGCCAATCACAGTTCTTATTTGGCACCCAGGGACTTTTTCCATGCTTGGGTTACTCTCCAACTCTTTTTACATTTGAATGTGGCTCACGGGTAAAAGGTTTGGGGAACCCTGGATCAAGGGGTCGTTTGCTAATTTAGGTGTTAAACTGCACTAGAGAAGTTTCCCGTGTACCCTATTGGCCTAAATGCACCAGACCAATGAAAGCTGATTGGTTCCTTTGATTTACTACAGTAAGGCAAAACGGTGCACAAGTCAGCACAATCAATGGGGGTCAATGATAAAATATGATTATGTTGACTTGACATCAGATAAAAGAAGGGACTCCAAATCATGGTTATTTGCTAATTACTTTTAGGAGTACAGGTATGGGATTAATAAAACAGTAATGTGCAGTTGATCCCAGCTAAGATATAATTAATCATTATTGGAAGCAAAACCAGCCTATTGGGTTTATTTAATGTTTACATGATTTTCTAATAGACCTAAGGCAGGGGTCTCCAACCTTTTTTTTTACCCATGAGCAACATTTGGATATAAAAGGAGTTGGGGAGCACAAGCATGAGAAATGTTCTTGGGGTGTCAAATAAGGGCTGTGATTGGCTATATGGTAACCCCTAAGTGGACTGACAGCCTACAGGAGGCTCATTTTGTCAGTGCACCTGGTTTTATGCAACTAAAACTTTCCTCCAAGCCAAGAATTAAAAAAAATAAGCATCTGCTTTGAGGCCACTGAGAGCAACATCCAAGGGGTTTGTGAGCAACATGTTGCTTGTAAGCCACTGTAGGGGATCCCTGACCTAAGGTATGAAAAGCCGGATTAGGGAAAGATCCCTAAAGATCTGTAAAACCCCAGGTCCCAAGCATTTTGGATAACAGGTCTCAGGTTGACACCTTTTGACACGGTTGAATCCAGGCAGGGGGCTGGGCCATGGTGCAATGGGGCAAGATTGTGATGGCATATTTAATACCAATGATAAAAATAATTAACTTATTGCACCAGCCTAAGGTTTCAGCTTGTCAATAGCAGCAATGATCCAGGACTTCAAACTTGTCACAGGGGGTCACCATCTTGGAAAGTGTCTGTGACACTCACATGCTCAGTGGGCTCTGATTGGCTGTTGAGAAGCTAAGCTTAGGGCTCGTCACTAATTATCCAGCAGAAAATGAGCTTCCCCTGTAATATAAGCTGATGCTACAGGTTTGCTGATTATTAAATTCTGATGCTAATTGCACTGGTTTCTGTGCTGCCATGTAGTAATTATCTGTATTAATTACTAATCAGCCTTATATTGTGACATTTCTATTCTATGTGTACTGTATATTGTGAGTGTGTCCCTAAGCTCAGTAAGTGACAGCAGCACAGAGCATGTGCAGTGAATCAGCAGAAAAGAATATGGGGAGCTACTGGGGCATCTTTGGAGACAGATCTTTACTGCTAAAGGGCTGTGGTTGCCTTGGGCTGGTACAGAAGCGCAAAATATAATGTACAGCATTTCTAGCTACTTCTTTAGTTACACTTTGGTTCTCCTTTAAGCTACTAAAAATGCCTTACCCTTTTAACAGAACAGGGAATGCTTGTCCATATATTGCAATATATTTAAGATGGCCATTTATGTCATCAATGGTACTTGCTTAAATATATAGTATATATTGTATTTGTCTATTAACTTAATGTATCTGCCAAGGTTAAGACATAGTTAAGTGGGAGCCGGGGGAGCGGAGCGTGAGTGTGATGCTGCTGAGTATGATATTATCATAACAATCCATAGGTGGGTGTCATTCCAGCGTCAGGTGGAGCCTGGATCCGGCAACCAACTAGTTACCCACTCCCAATCCTCTCCCTCCCCTATGTGTTATGTATGGAACATTCTGGATTTTATACATTGGCGGAGTGAAAATGAAAATGCAGTTCTTGATGTGACCCTAAGTGACACAATGTCGGCTCGATTTCTCACATACCTCATACCATTTACACCCTCCCCAAGCCTGTTAGCGGGAACCAATGTTTTCTCCTTGTGTTTGTTTTGCACGAATCCCACACGCCGGGCGGTGTTACATTAAAGGGACACGCTCATCAACATGGAAGTGTTTTTTTTTTTGATTTGTGCCTGAAAACAAGGTGCCAGGTTCCGTCATGTAGAATTAAACTGGCCCCAAAAATAATGATTTGCTGATGTTTCATGATAACTGTCATCGCTTTTTTCTTTGCAACGTGTGGGGGAGGGGTGTCTATCTCATATCCACGTCAATGTGTTTATTTAATTCAGATAAAGAATAGTCTTTTTCAACTACAACTCTCATCACTGTCTATGTCTATGTCTAGGGTCAATCTCCCCTTTAAAACCCAAATTTTGTCCGTTGGATAATAACAAGGTTACAGACATATGTAACATCATTGCATCAATCATAATTCCAAGAATATCTATGACTACAAATAAGTTGTTACAATATCATTCTGGTTGAACTTTAAACTGGGTCAAGTATTAGTGACATGCGGGCCGGCCCAATACCTACAGAACTGACAAGGTTTACCCACAGGTCGGACGAGTTCGGGCCAACTTCTGCACACCGTCTGTAAGTCATGGGCGGGTTCAGGTTGAGCTCCTCCTTCCTCTCTCCCCACCCACGACCTTCCTGTGCTGACTTGTTGTTCCATTTCTTATAGCCACATGCTTGCCCCGTCCCCTTTAGTGACATCAGACATGGGCAGATTGGGCATGGGCCTTTAAGTAGAAGTGCGAGCAGTTTATGGTCAAATTCAGATCGGGAGTGGGCGGCTTAGAGTCGGTGTGTTTCGAATTATTTTCAACCTGCACATCACTACTGGGTATCTAAATGAGAAAGTACTCATTCTCCTCAATAGTGATGGGTGAACTTGTCCCGTTTCGCAAAAAAAAAGAGGAATTACAGAAAAACTTGAATTTTGACACCTGCGTCAATTTGCGTAAATTTTGACGTCGGCGTTAAAGTCAATGGGCGTCCGAATAGTATTGACACGCGGTGGATTTGACGCAAGCAACTTTTCCGACACGAGTCCAAATTTTTTTGACGCTGGACAAAATTCTCACTGGAGTTTTGAATTTATTAGCTGCTGATGAAACGCGGAAATTCACCGCGAATTCTCGCATGACGCATTTATTCGTCCATCGCTATTTCTCAAGTCTCACCTAACAGACCTTTATTCTATCCAAAGCTAGCCAATGCTCTGCTCCCCTCCAGATTGGGAACCACTGCTCTAGAATCTTTGGCACTGCAGTTAAAAAAGAGCTGGAGGTCTGTATGTTGGACATCCCTTATACAAACCTTTAAGCCTCCCAAACCTGTAAGCCTGGAAGTCATCTACATAGATACCCCTGGTCTGAGCAAAGCAATGGGTATGTCATAGCATAGTGAGTCATGGACAAATTAAACTTTATTCAATATTTTTGCAGGTTGCCATCTCTGCTGATGTAGAAAATTTGTGGCCCAACCTGAAAGGGAACCATTATAGGCTGGATTCACTAACACTGGATTTAAGCAGTGCTCTAAAGAGTTGTAAAATGCACTGGTGTATTGGTAATCTGTCTGGGTTCTGATTTAAATAACTAGGCAGTCTAGAACAGAATAAGCAGCCTACAGTTTTCTATATGTTGTTGACCTACATCTTCCAGCATCTGAAGTGGAGGGAGCTGGTAAGTGTCATTCAATAAGATATGGATGGCCAAAGATTGGCTGTCACATGTTTTAAAGGATTTTTTAAGTTCAACTGGTGCCGGCCCGGGTATATTGTGACTTTGCACCGTCGGTTCTATATATGAAAAAAGTACCTTCTTCCATAGATCATTTTGACATTCAAGCCAGTTTATATATCGGTAAGTGATTTTAGGACATGAAAAGCAGAAAAGGATCAGGTTTAGTGGGCTGAAGCCCCCGGGAGATGATGAGCATTGGTAATAATGTACTTTATACTATTGATGATGAAATGTCGCAATAAGGACAGACAGTGGAGCGATTAGTTATACTCTGAACAAAAGACTGCCCATTGTTTCAAGTTTCATCCCTTTTCCACCATGGGAACTGTAATGAAGAAAGCAATCCCTGCACCATCTGCTTCACTGAATAGCAGCCAGAGTATTTCATCCCTGTACAGAGGAGACAGAGTTACCTAGAGGAGTCTCACTGTAATGCATTGGAAGAATGAACAAGGCACATCAGCAATGCTGTATAGTAACTACACACTGGTACATGACTATTACATCCCCCTACATACACATTGTACAGTATTCTGCAACTACATTTAGACTGTAAGCCCTACGGGGTAGGGTCCTCTAGCCTTTTGTTTCCTTGACACCGAGCACTTAATCTGCATTGTAATTATATTTTATATTTATGTGAATTGTATTCTAATAATGCACTTATTGTTACTTTTTATTCTGACCCCTTGTTTGTTACTACTAATTTATTGGTTTGTTGTACAGTGCTTTGCCCTCCAGGAGCGCTTTACAAATAAAAATATACATACATACATACACTATGTTTTGATGTCACACTGATACCCATAGCATCCCCCCACCTGTAAATGGACACACAGCTATCCAATGGGGTCAATCCAATACCTATATCATCCCCCACCTACACTGAGACACAGTTATCACCAATCAGTGGTGTAACTAGATATTACTGGGCCCCCAGGTTGACCAGTTTTACCAGTATTTGTTTAAATTGTATATGAATTAGGGCCCCTATACCTCCTGCCCCTCCTGCAGCCACAGGGGCTGCTCCCTCTATAGTTACACCCCTTAACTCCAATATTATAACTTCCCTATATATTAATACACAACAATTCAATAGGATGAGAATGATGCCCATAGCATTCCCCACATGCACCAACACACAACTCTCCAATGGTCCCACATTGATACACATATCATTCCCCAATCTAGACTGACACACAACACTCTGATGGGGTCACCCCAATAGTATAGCATTCCCCATACACAAGCACACATCTATTTAATGGCGTGACACTAATGCCCATAGCATTCCCACATGTACCAACATACAACAATCCAACAATGCTACATTAATATTCCACCAACACTCTGATGGGGGTCACTCAAATATCATAGCATTCCCCATACATTAACACGCAACCATTTAACGGGGTGAAACTGGTACACATATCATTTCCCCACCTACACTATCCAAAGGGGTCTCTCCAATACACATAGCCTCCCCTATACACACTAGCACAACACAATACAATGATGTTACTCCAATATTATAGCTTCTTTATACACAAACACATACGTATTAAATGGAGTGACAATGATGCCCATAGCATTCCCCACATGCATCAACACACAACTATCCAATGATGCCACAATTATACACATATTATTCCTCCACCCACACAGATACACAATTCTTTGATGGGTTCATTCCAATATTATATCATTCCCCATACTATAGCACACAACTATTTAAAGGGGTGATACTGATACCCATTACATTCCCCAGATGCACCAGCATCCACAACTATCCAATGGTGTTACCTTAATACTGGAGTCAACGGTTTTGCTTCCCACTGTCACACCCTTAAACTATAAAGTATATTGATGTTTATACAAGATACATAGGAGGTTCTTTAGAATAGAATAGGTCCCAGGGCCATAAGAATTTATTATAACCCTGTGGCCAGGTAACTGTCAGTATCCTCAATATGCAATGGGAAGCAATGAGCGATGGGCACAGACTGTAGGACACATTATGAGTGAAGCTATAGAACAGACTAGGTGATACAAATACCTATGAATTTAAAATAAGAATGTAAATGAAGCTCTGTACAGATGTAAGAGTTCTACAGGGTATCAGTATGACGACACTACATTATAGCTGTTCTGCGTGTCAGTGTGTAGGAGTGCCAGTATTCTATAAGAAGAACATAAGAGAGCATGGGAGAATGGAGAGAAGAAGACAGAATATAACAGAAACCAGAGAAGAAGAGGAGGATGATAAAAGCGAGGGGAATAAAGGGAAAGGGTTACACTGATATTCAGATACAATAGGAAAGTGTTAATGTGGAGGGAGCGCTGACTCTTTGGATGTAAATCTGCTCAGCTACATTGTGCCATACCCCGGCTGATTCTCTGTTCAACAGTGACATTTTCATTTCAGACAGAGTGTATACAAACCCCAGCGCATGTTCCACTGAGCAAGTTATCTCTTCATATGCTAATCCGCTACACTCCCACAGGGGTTATTATTAGCCAATATTACATTACTATTCTTAATATGGAGCAAAGCCATTCACAAGCATCGTGCTGCAGCGGGATCTTTGCACCCATTAGCTCCTATCTGCACATTTGCTACACTTGGTCTTAGTTGCTAATATGACATAGAGTGCATCTTCAGATATTTAACCCACAAACTGATGCCAGTGCATTTGCCCGATTACAGGACCATGATAACCTGTTGCTGAGAATTCTTACTTTCTTATTCCTGTTCCTGTTATTAATCACTACGCCAGCCTTGCTCCAGCCTGCTTATGGATTCCTGTTGATCAACTTAGGCCTGTATTATGGACCCTGCCCTGCCTGTTCCTGGATTCCTTTTGTTAGACCCTTGCCTGTTTCTTGAACTGTATCCCAAGCCTTGTCTGTCCTCTCTGTTACTACTGCCAGTCTAGGATACTAAGATAATTGTTGAAACCCACTGTTCGGGTCTTAGTGATATGCATGTTTGACAGGTTCCGGTCAGTGTCAGACTGGGGTCTCCTCGGCCCACCAGGGTTGCAATTAGAAGGACCCCCTTGCAACTTCAGGGGCTCCCTTCTGATGTTTATCTACTCTGCCCACACAGTGCCGCGCCACATAACTTATACCTCCTCCCTGCTACTTAAAGGGATACTGTCGTGGGAAAGATTTTTTTTTCAAAATGCATCAGTTAATAGTGCTGCTCCAGTAGAATTCTGCACTGAAATCCATTTTGCAAAATATCAAAAAGATTTTTTTATATTCAATTTTGAAATCTGACATGGGGCTAGACATATTGTCAATTTCCCAGCTGCCCCAAGTCATGTGACTTGTGCTCTGATAAACTTCAATCATTCTTTAGTGCTGTACTGCAAGTGATATCACCCCCCTCCCTTTTCCCCCCCAGCAGCCAAACAAAAGAACAAGGGGAAGGTAACCAGATAGCAGCTCCCTAACACAAGATAACAGCTGTCTGGTAGATCTAAGAACAACACTCAATAGTAAAAACCGATGTCTCACTCAGACACATTCAGTTACATTGAGAAGGAAAAACAGCAGCCTGCCAGAAAGCATTTCTCTCCTAAAGTGCAGGCACAAGTCACATGACCTGGGGCAGCTGGGAAATCGACAAAATGTCTAGCCCCATGTCAGATTTCAAAATTGAATATAAAAAAATCTGTTTGCTCTTTTGAGAAATGGATTTCAGTGCAGAATTCTGCTGGAGTAGCACTATTAACTGATGTGTTTTGAAAAAAAACATGTTTTCCAATGACAGGATACCTTTAACTGTTGTGGATGGGTAAATGTATATGGACGAGGGAACATCCACAGGGAGTGGGTCTGGGTATTAGGGCCCAAAAAGTCCAGGCCCAAAAAGTTATCACTGGCCTAGTCCAACCCTGATTTAGGTTGAAATTTGGGTGCGAGTCAGACCCTCCTCCCTTATTCCATTAGATGCCCTGTCCTGGAAACAAGATGTGTGCGCAGAAGTAGCATACAAAGTGAGAATATGTGGGTACAGGTTGGGAGTTGGGTGTAGGCTAAAATTTTGTAGGATAAGGCCGGGTCGGTTTAATGTTTTCTGGGTTTGGGAAAGGTGCAGGTTGAGTTTTTCCTGACCAATTTATTATAAGCAGACAGACAAGAGACACTAAAATTACACCCTCCATTTTCCCTAGCAAAATAATCTTCTGTGGCCCTTGAGTTCCAGTTTTGCTCCTTCTACCTGTTCCCCAATATCTGCTTCCTCCTTACTAAACCTATTCTGATAGGGCAGACAGTCCAATCAGGCTCTTCTGAAGACCATCAACCCACACATTTAGTAAATGGAACATAAAGCCACATCCACATCCACTAGCCAACTCACAGTCTGGAATAGGGATGTAGCGAACCGCCGCCGATGTGTTCGCGAACGCCGTTCGCAAACACCGGCAAAAAATGCGGACAGTTCGCGAACAGTTCGCGAACTTCGAACATCCGAAAATCGTTCGATTCGAACGATCGAAGGATTTTAATCGTTCGATCGAAGGATTTTCGTTCGACTCGAACGATCGAAGCCATTCGATCGAATGATTTCATTCGATCCAATGGCTTCGATCGTTCGATTCGAACGAAAATCCTTCGATTTTAGCGGTCGAAGGAATCGAATGGTCGAATGGTCGAACGGTCGAACGATTTTTGTTCGAATCGAACGCGAACTCGTATTGGCGAACGTCGCGCGACGTTCGCGAACATTCGGCGGACGCGAACAGTCGAAGTTCGCGCGAACTAGTTCGCCGGCGAACTGTTCGCTACATCCCTAGTCTGGAAATGGAAATTTTTTCCTTCATCTGCATTTCTGTTTAATATCAGCCCCCATTTCGGCCCCCTCCCTTCCGGTGGCGCACTGAATTAGCATACAAACTCTTATTACCATGACACAAACGCTTCCTTGCATATGTTTCGTCGATTTAAAAAAGTGTTTTATAATATTCATGATGGTATATTTGTTAATGAAGAAATATATGCTTATTCATGTATCATGTGGCTGATAAATAATAGATGGTATTTCGTATTCCTCCCCAGGCCGTGCAATATCCACGGATACGGCGCTCAGTGTTTGGACTTTGTTTATTCTGCTGTGGATGTTGCAGAAGGATGAAAGATTGTGGAATCTGCTGTCGGACATAATCTGTCAACCAGGCCGATGTGTGACCTCTAAAGATTAACACCCCAGTCTGCAAAAAGGAAGGCTAAACTGACAACATTCAGTAAAAATCCCTGAAGAAGAGGGTTTAGCAGCAGTGTCTCCGAGCTAAACTGCTGCCAATGTCACATGGGTTATAGTATAATATTCAAAATGAGTAGAGTTGGTCAGATTAAGGTTCTTCAGTTTTGCCTTTACTAAAACATCAAGGATTTTTGAGGACATAAGTGAAGAATTTTCCTCATGGTAAACTAAACCCTAATAATGAATATGGCTAGAAATACCTAACTTATTGAACCAGCCTAAAGGTCCAGCATCTCTATAGTAGTAAAGATTGATGCCTTCAGAGTTGTCTGAGTAGTTTCTCCTACTGTATTTTATTTTAGTGTCTGTGACACTCACATGCTCAGTGGGTTTTGAGCAGCTGCTGAGAAGCTAAAGGGATACTGTCATGGGAAAAAATATTTTTTTCAAAATGAATCAGTTAATAGTGCTACTCCAGCAGAATTCTGCACTGAAATCCATTTCTCAAAAGAGCAAACAGATTTTTTTATATTCAATTTTGAAATCTGACATTTTGTCAATTTCCCAGCTGCCCCTGGTCATGTGACTTGTGCCTGCACTTTAGGAGAGAAATGCTTTCTGGCAGGCTGCTGTTTTTCCTTTTCAATGTAACTGAATGTGTCTCAGTGAGACATGGGTTTTTACTATTGAGTGTTGTTCTTAGATCTACCAGGCAGCTGTTATCTTGTGTTAGGGAGCTGTTATCTGGTTACCTTCTCATTTTTCTTTTGTTTGGCTGCTGGGGGGAAAAGGGAGGTGGGTGATATCACTCCAATTTGCAGTACAGCAGAAAAGAGTGATTGAAGTTTATCAGAGCACAAGTCACATGACTTGGGCCAGCTGGGAAATTGACAATATGTCTAGCCCCATGTCAGATTTCAAAATTGAATATAAAAAAATCTGTTTGCTCTTTTGAGAAATGGATTTCAGTGCAGAATTCGCCTGGAGCAGCACTATTAACTGATTAATTTTGAAAATATTTTTTTCCCATGACAGCATCCCTTTAAGCTCAGTAAGTGACAGCAGCACAGAGCATGTGCAGTGAATCAACAGAAAAAAATATGGGGAGCTACTGGGGCATCTTTGGAGACACAGATCTTTACTGCTAAAGGGATGTGGTTGCCTTGGGCTGGTAGAGAAGCCCAACAATCTACAACATTTCTTCCCTACTTTTTAATTAAGCTTTAGTTCTCCTTTAAGTACATACATGGCCTAACTCAGTCTATAGCATATTGGGCTGTGTATGGGGCCCTTTTGATGTCCTGCCCAATCAATATCCTTTCAAAAACCAGGCAAGTATTTATTAGGCATTAGAAGTTTATGTGGTCCTCTTCATAGACACCCATTATAATCTGATCATTGGAAGCAAACAGATCATAATTTGTCAACCCATGTTGGGGACCAAATCAAAGTACGATCCACTTGTTTGGCAACCTCCTCAAATGTGCGGATCCTAAAGTGTATGCCCAATACAATAGAATTGTTCCAATGGACTCCAGCTCCAGCCCCTGCTTGAGGGTCCAACCTTTCGTCATTACACCCCTTTGCTCATAACATGGTTATAGACACGAGAAAATATCAGTGTATCAGCCATAAGTCCAGTGATATGTAGGATAAGAAATGTTCATCTCAAATCAATGTAAATGACCTTCAAGCTTGGTTTTCAGACATATCTTCAGGCTGAGCCTCCCCTGCTACAACTTTGCTCCCTCTTCACCCTTGGAGGCAGCCAACCCCAGAGTTTGGGAACCAATGTCCTAAACTTACTGAGATAGCAACTATCCTATGACTTTCACAGTGAAGAGATGACGTTGTATGAGATATGGTGGACTGGTTTCTGTTCACTGGATTAAATCCACTTCATCTAAGAGGGTTGATCTGTATATGTTGAGGCTGAAGGCCCAAGATTTGATGTGGCCCTCCCAGAGTTTTTTCTGGCTTCTCATCCACATCAACTTCACTTACTCATTGTATTGTAAATAAAAAATGCTATACTGTAAGTAAAAGGAGATGGACTGCACCATGGGATTTCTTTAGGCCTATGCTACAGGAACACTTACTACTGATCTCAGTTTAGGCCAAACTTGTACATTTAGTGGGCTTCATTGCTCCTCGCTGATTGTGCTTAATTGTGAGTCAGCAGCAATAACAATGCCCTGGAGCAAGTAAAACGCCTGTGCAATGAACCTTTCCTGCCAGTCTAATTTATGCTGCTAAGTAGGACAGTCGTTTGATCATATTTAGGTTTTCGCTAGGAAGATTTCCAAAACAAAACAAATTTCAGCTTTTAAAGGTCAATGCTATCTATAAATGGACGTGCTTGGCCTATCCATCCTCATCTAATCCTCTCTCTTGGCTGCCCTCGCCATGTAAATTGCACAAATATATCTAATTTTGCTCTTTTGTCTGGCCGGCATGTAAGGCTATAGCTCACGCTATGGATATCACTAAGGTGTGAGCGCTGTTATTCCACTGGGCATTAATGGTTATTCGTTTGAATGTATGTTAATGAACCATAATAGCTGATACTTCTGAATACATTTCTGGATGTCCTTATCATGCACCGTTGTCTCTCAGCCCACTTAAACGGCAAGGCAATGAGGTTCTGCACTTGACAGTGAAACTTTTCACGGCAATTTCTGTCATCCTATACAACCCAGCAAACATTTATACCCTAGCTAATTTTATACTCCATTAGAACTTGAAATTACTGTACTGCGTCCGTCTATGCAACGAAGAAGCTGCTGAGACCTTTCCCAGACCTGGGCAAGCATTATAAAGGGGAGGAGGAAATAACAGTGGAAAGATGAGTTCCCAACTACATAAATGAGGTCCAACCAAGAGACCTTCAACAGTTCTTCAACTACAACTTCCAATAAATATGCTGAGGGATGTAGTGTTACAAGTCCGGAGGTGATCTCAAGTCGATAGCAATGTTAAGTGGTATACAACATTAAAAAAAAATGCCAAATTTAAATTTATTTATATCCTGAACATCTAAGCTCATCAGGCAAGGAGACCAGGTTGAGATGGTCATCTGAAACTTGAATATCTTGTGTGATGGCCTGCTTTCTTGTAAGTAGGGGTTTTGCACATACCCAAACACATAATAATTCAATGTTGACTCAAACCCAACTAATGATGTGTGAACTCAAGTGGACAAACTTAGTGGGCTCATACTTTGTAAAACTGCTATAAGTTCTTTGCTACCTAAAAACCTACCTCTGATGCCAGTCAGCAGCATCAAGGGCAAATAAGGTCTTGAGCTGTATTAAAAGGAGCATAGAGTCACGGGGGGAGGGGTCATTCTTCCACTGTATAGAGCACTTGTAAGGCCCCATCTAGAATATGCCGTACAGTTTTGCTCTCCATTATTGAATTAGAGAGGGTACAGATAAGGGCAACTAAGCTGGTAAAAGGTATGTAAAATCTTAGCTATGAGGAAAGACTGGCCAAATTGGGGATGTTCACGCTGGAGAAGAGGTGCTTAAGGGGTGATATGATAACTATGTTTAAATATATAAGGGGATCATATAATAATCTCTCTAATGCTTTATTTACCAGTAGGTATTTCCAGCTGACACAAGGTCACCCATTCCAATTAGAAGAAAGGAGGTTCCACCTAAATATTGGGAAGGGTTTTTTACAGTGAGAGCTGTGAAGATGTGGAATTCTCTTCCTGAATCAGTGGTACAGGCTGATACATTAGATAGGTATAAGAAGGAGTTGGATGGCTTTTTAGCAAATGAGGGAATACAGGGTTATGGGAGATAGCTCATAGTCCAAGTTGATCCAGGGACTGGTCCAATTGCCATTTTGGTGTCAAGAAGGATTTTTTTCCCCCTCTGAGGCAAATTGGACAGGCTTCAAATGTTTTTTTTTTTTTTTGCCTTACTTTGGATCAACTAACACTTTAAAATAGCATTTAAAGTTTGAACTTGATGGACGTTTGTTTTTTTTTTCAACCTAACTTTCTATGTTACTATGATCTCTGAACATACAGTACACATGAGTAACCGTTGTGGACAGTAGTAAAGTGACGTCATTGAGAGAGTCTCAACCCTTGCAAAATCTTGTCCTATTCAACTGTGCAACATTGCTCGAATACGACCATACTGTATCTCAGTTCAGAATCAACTAAAACACTGATTCAGTCTCTCATCATCTCCCTCCTTGATTACTGCAACTTACTCCTCACAGGTATTCCAACAAGTCACCTTTCACAACTCCAATCTGTTCTAAATGCGGCCGCTAGACTCATTCATCTATCTCACTGCTCAACATCAGCTGCTCCCATATGTATGTCCCTTCACTGGCTCCCAATCTCCTCTAGAATCAAATTCAAATTACTTACACTCACATTCAAGGCCCTTAATAATGAAACCCCTCCCTATATTCCATCTCTAATCTCCAAATACACTCCTTCACGAAACCTTCACTCTGCTTCTGATCTTCGCCTCACTTTGCCTCACTTCTCCTCTTATCACTTCTGCCCATTCTCGTCTACAAGACTTCTCTCGGGCTTCTGCTTTTCTCTGGAACTCTCTGCCACAAGCTGTCAGACTTTCTCCTTATTTCCAAACTTTCAAGCGCTCGTTAAAGACCCACCTGTTTAAAGAGGCTTATTTGATGTACCTTAATTAATCATTGCTGTATCAAAAATGACAAAGTGTTTATATAATCCTAATGTCTCAATTGTACCCTAACCTTTAGTTTGTAAACTCTAAACTCTAGGTCCTTCTAACCCTATTGTATTCTGTAATCCTTGTTTGTTATCCACCATTTATTCCCTGTTTGCTATAACTGCAGTAAAGCACTGCGTATCTTGACAGCGCTATATAAATAAATGATGATGATGATGATCCCCACTCAACTGCTCCATCTCCTCTCTGGACCTTAAAATATAATGGCACCACTTACTTGCAGGTAAGGTTTTGGAATAGGTCCTACAATGACAACATTTTGCAGGTTAGGATCAGGTGTTAGTTTGATTTTGATGTGCTAGGATCAAGTGTGAGTTATGGTTTTGTGGGTTAGGGTTGGGTGTGAATTGCACATTATTACACCCAACATGAGCTAATTGTCCAAGATACTGTAGATGCTAGATTGGACCAGAGCAGTTGTCTATGGCAACCAATATCAGATTCAAATTTATAGGATCTGACTGGTTGTAGTGCTCATCTGTAGAAGCTTTAGCACCTACCTAACCTGCAGTGTATAAAAGTATACTTTTTGCAAAGACAGAATATAGTTAAATTGTTGATATTTTATATAACCAATGCAAATCTCTGCTGATGCAATAAATTGTAATCTGTTCCTTCACCAAGGTCATTTTGTGACCACCCCCCTCATTCCCCCAAAACAAACTTGCAAAAGACTTACAGAATATAATGTGCAGGACCAGGTGCTAAAGAATGCTAACTCAGGCAAAGCCGACTTTATTTGCCATGCACCTCTAGGCACAAATCTGGGGCTGACTGGAATGGCATCCACTGGGGTTAATTAAGGAGTGGTAACCCACAGTGCCACAGCTGTCATTGAACTGCAACTCCCAAACAGCGAGACAGTCAGATGGTGGGAAGCACAGCACAACAACAGCTGGAAAGCCACAGGTCGTCTGCTGCCGGGATAATGAAATTAGTGATTTCTAAATATAGTGCTGAGAATCTATAAGACTGGAGAATTTCCTGACAGCCTTGATCCAGTAACTGTCGGATATGGCAAGTGGCAGCGCAGCCTTCCCTAGTGTGTCGACTTTAATGGGGGAGAGAAGGAAAGAAAAAGTGGTACGAAGGAGGGAGGAGGCAGCAAATGGAGGAGTAAAAGGAGGGGGATTCTCCGAACAAATAAAAAACAACATCACGTATTGTCTTTTTTATGATATTCTGTAGATATATTTAAATATATACCAAAGCTCACTCAGTTGGCTGCACCAAGAGTCATTCTGTAGGAAGGAACGGTTCACTGTGAAAACATTTACTAACAAGGCACAAATTTGCTCAGGTTCATTTAAACATTCCAATGTTGAACACAAATTGTGCAAGACATACCAATGTGGGGCAGAATATTTATGTGGGCACCCAGTATCATCACTTCATGGTGGTATTAGTGCAATTTGAGCATTGACCTTGTGTTCATACATGGGCGCTTAGGTGTTCTTCTACATGTTCTTTCCAAACGTTGGCTGATAACTACAAGAACAAGATTGCACCTAATGAAGGCTTAATGACTTCTCTAGCAGCTCAGTGATTATTAGATAATTCCACGTTGGTCCCTAGAGGAATCTGCTTTGACATGATAATGTTATTGTTCCTCAGACACTCTACGCTACAGTTGCCTGTAAGCCGTACATCAATGTCATGCAGAACACTGACCTCCTGTTCCTTTGTATTTATTTCTCTATGCTTGGGTTAACAGTTACATTTTCCACTCAATGAAATTCTTTGCCGGTGAGATGCACTCCCATAATGCAATGTGTCTTCCACCACGTTAACAATGTTGGGATTGGCTCTATTTTTTTTGTCAGAAACCTTATTCCAGTTGAATTCTGTTAAAGGCATAGGTATACGGATGGAATCCTGAGTGTTTTTTCCATTTATAGAACTCAAAGTAGGCTTTGCCTCGTACTAACTTCTGTCTTAGCACTCCATCATACAGGCCAAGGTTCTGGAGTTGATGGGACATTGTTGTCAATTGACCACTCTCAACCATGTACACATTGAATTCCCATTCTTCAGTCTCTTTCTTCCTCCAAGATTGACTTTAAAGCAATAGCAAGGTCTGGGCAGAGTTGTGTCTCCTACTCCTACCACTAGCTAGCAGACATTTAGACAGGCTTCAAAATATATCATTCCTTATCTCCTCTAAGTTTCTTGGGAGCCATTGTCACATATTGGCTATGGTCTTCCTTATTAATGCTCTCAACCTTCCTACTTTATTAGAGTGCCTTTAACAAAAGCTGGCAAAATGCTTTGACTCTGCCACCATTTTAACAATGTTGGGATTTGCTCTATGTGTTTTTTTTTGTCAGTAAAGTAATACCAGTTGACTTCTGTTAAAGCCATAGGCATTGTGATGGAATCCTGAGTTCATTTTCATTCAAAGTAGGCTTTGCCTAGTACTGACTCCATGATACAGACACTGGCTGTGGAGTTAATGGGACATTGCTATCAAATAAACCCTTCAACCACTCTCAATCATATACACATTGGATTCGCATTCTTTCTTCCTCAAAGATTGCTTTAAAGCAATAGCAAGGTCTAGGCAGAGTTGTGTTGGCCTCCTACTCCTACCATTGGTTAGCAGGTATCTAGACAAATTTCAAGAGATATTATTCTTTATCTCCTCCAAGTTTCTTGGGAGGTGTTTTTTTCTCTCAACCCTTCTACTGTTGAATATGTTGGAAGTTGCTCTATGTGTTTTTTGTCGGAAAAGTAATACCAGTTGATTTCTGTTAAAGCCATAGACATCAGGATGGAATCCTGAGTTCATTTCCATTTATATGACTCAAAGTGGGCTTTGCAAGTTCTGACTCTATCATACAAGCCATGACTATGGAGTAGATGAGACATTGTCAAATGAACCCTTTGACCACTCTCAACCATATACACATTGAATTTCCTTTCTTCAGTCGCTTTCTTCTTTAAAGATTGACTTTGGAGCAATAGCAAGGTATAGGCAGTGTATTTTTTTGTAGTTTTGTTGACTCTTTGTTGACATCTAGACAGGCTTCAGGAGATATAATGCCTTATCTCCTCCTGGTTCCTTGGAAGGTGTTTTCTAAGGAGCGTCTGTGTATTATTACTAGCTATGGTCTTCCTTCTCAACTTTCTCAACCCTCCTACTCTATTAGAGTGCCCTTAACAAAAATACAATAGCGGCCCAGGGATGAAGGTCTGGAAAAGTTGTCAATAAAACTAATGGACTTGTCCAGGTAAAACTTATAAGGGTCACTTGCCTTTGCTCCTAGCCTGTAGATATATTTCATCGTGACTCATATTTTTTTTTGGGACTCATCGATAAGGGGAGGGGGCCCAGTCTGACCCTGACTAGGCACAATTCTTCTATAATATGTATAATCTTTAATCTATTAATAAACAGAAGAAACAAACAGTACATCTGTCCATAGGATATTAAATAGATATATTTAGCAAGACAACACTGTGCTCACAAGCACATGCATCAAAGAACATACAGTCTCTCTTCTCTCCCCACAGCTCCCAAAGGTCTCTAGCTCTTTCCCTGTGATAATAACTGCTGTTTCTCCTCCTTCGCTACTTCTGGCTGTCTCATATGATAGTGAGCATGTGGCCCTCCAGCTGTTCTTATCTGTATTAAATAAGTGCAGCAGTCTCTTCTAACACCTGAGTTAAACAGAATGTAGTGAAGCATCTGGCACACTTCTTGGAAGTTTCTTAATAGTGTACCAGATACTGCAACGAGGTCTCTGGTCCATCTAAGGGGCAAATTCACTAAGATTCGTAGTTGCCCCAGGCGTAACTTCGCCGCACTTCGCCACACTTCGCCAGGCGTAGTTTCGCCAGCGCTTCGCAAATTCACTAAAATCCGAAGTAGCGCTCAGAGGTAGCGTAAGGTTGCGAAGTTGCGCTAGCGTTGATTCGCTAAGTAAAGCGAAGTTACACTAGCGAAGGCTAATTTGCATACGGCGTGAAATTCAAATTTCAATGGAGGAACACGTATCAGCACTACAAATGGCTAGAAAAGCTTCAAAACATCAAATAAAACATTTATTTTGCCCTACACATGTGCCCACTGTATAGTTAAGTTGCCATGAGTCAGGAAATGTAGGGGGGAAGGATGGGAGCCCCAAAAAAAATTTCAATCTTTTTCAGCCTATCAACCATCATGTAGAAAACACGCCAGCGTTTTTTGGGACTTAGAAAAAATTTTGACTTTTTTTGAAGCAATCCCTATCTACTCTATTGCGCTTCGCCAGGTCTGAGGTGGCGATGGAAGTCTAGCGTAAAAGGTAGCGTTCAGTACACTGCGCAAGTTAGTGAATTTGCGTAGTTACGTCGCTAGCGAAACTTCGCCAGGCGTAAGGGTGCGAAGTAACACTAGCGAAACTACGCCAGCGTTCGTTAGTGAATTTGCGCAGTAACGAAAATGCCAAACGCTAGCGAAGTAACGCTAGCGTTCGGCGCTTCAGCGCTTAGTGAATTTGCCCCTATATCTCTGCGATATACAGTACAACGCTACTGTCTTGCACAGCTTGTGTGACAGTCATACAATGTCTATTTACTATTCTTCATCCCCTGATATGTGTCAGCCCAGTGATGAGCAGTGCGCCCAGTATTGTCTGTGTCAGTCTCTTTAACTGGAGACCAATTAAAACTATTACATAATGGGATTTTAGCAACATATCATTTCAATATTAATTAGACTGATGACACAGAAACAGACTGACAGTTGGAATCTTCATCTCCCGCAGGTTATGTTTGTGATGGAATGAGGGAGAGGCAGGTCGGGGAATGGCAGTGTTTTATTATCTGCTCCTTTTTGTAGTCTGGTATTGTTTTGGTCATTCTTCCGTAGCCGTTCCTGCTGAATTGTGCTTAGTACAGGGGAATAACTAGGCTACCATAGTTTTATAGTATCTCTCTGTACAGACTATGAGCAAACTTAAGGGACTGTTCCTGCTGAATTGTGCTTAGTATATGGGAATGCCTAAGCTGCCATAGTTTAATTATATCTCAGTGCACAGGCTAAGGACAAACTTAGTGGGGCTGTTCTTACTGAATAGGGCTTAATACACAGAAATACCTATGCTGCTATAGTTTTATGGCATCTCTCTCTACAGACTATGAGCAAACTCAGGGGACTGTTCCTGCTGAATTGTGCTTAGTATGTGGGAATCCTTAAGCTGCCATAGTTTTATGGGATCTCTCTGTACAGACTATGAGCAAACTTAGGGGCTGTGCCTGCTGAATTGTGCTTAATACAGGTGAATACCTATGCTGCCATAGTTTTATGGGATCTCTCTGTACAGACTATGAAGAAACATAGGGGCTGTTCCTGCTGAATTGTGCTTAGTTTGTGGGAATCCTTAAGCTGCCATAGTTTTATGGGATCTCTGTGTACAGACTATGAAGAAACTTAGGGGCTGTGCCTGCTGAATTGTGCTTAGTACAGGGAATACCTATGCTGCCATAGTTTTATGGGATCTCTCTGTACAGATTATGAGCAAATTTAGGGGGCTGCTCCTGCTGAATTTTCCTTAATACAGAGTATTAATACTCTTTTTTTAATATTTTTCTGTACAGATTGCAACCAAAGTCAGGGGATTGTTCCTGCTGAATTGTGCTTAGTACACAGACATACCAATGCTGCCATAGTTTTATGATATATCTGTCTGTACTTCCTTAGTAGCTCCATAGCTTTTCATCTACTAATTAATTTGCAGCATCGATGGACAGGGGCATTATTGCAATGACAGAAGCCTGGGGTATAGCTGGTCCCCTGCCCCACAGACAAGGATGGATCTGTATTTAGCCTTCCCCTCTGCATATGAGATTATGTATCTGCCAGTCATTCCGTGACCCTGATACATGACAATGTCTTCTCGTCTCCTTGAACTTCGTCGCTCTCGTTCCCCCCCCGCACACTCTCCATCTCGGCGGCACCCCCTTCCCTCTGTAGATGGAGTCACTGTCAGAATTAGATTTATTGCTTGCACTCGCTGCTATTAAACATGGAAATTCACTTTATTTTACTGTTAATTGAGGAATTAATTGTATTAAGAGAGAATTTGATGGGATTGGATAGCTTATTATATCCCCGGGGGTCCTGCACACAAGCTCGGCTCTAATGTGATGCTCTGTGGATAAATAAGTGAGGATGATGTAGTTAATTTAACAACGCTCTGTGCCCCCAGCCTGAGTTAGTTCTAGTTTTTCCCATACAGTATTAAAGAGAAAGTATCACCATTTACAACAAATCCATGGGAACTGCAAGGCTGCTCTTCCAGATATTAAACCTTATTCATATTGTTGATGGTATACGGTTCCTAGTTCAGGTGGGTATAGGTCAGGGGTGGAGCTTGTGTGGAGTAGGTGGAGTTTATGTGGATCATGGTTGGGGTTTAACATACATGGGGCCGATTAGTGGTATGCTGGTTTAGACCAGCGCTGTCCAACTGGCGGCCCGCGGGCCACATTCAGCCTGCAACCCCCTCCGCACTTGCGTGAAACTTGCATTAATGAAGCGGAAGTGATAAAAACTTCATAATGGTATTTTGGGATGTGATTTTCCTGTGTTTAGGGGGGTGCCGCCATTGTCCATTCCCCCATTGTGTCCTGAACCTTTAGGGGCCGATTCACGAATTTCGGGTGAAGGATTAGAATAAAAAAAAATTCGAATTTCGAAGTATTTTTTGGGTACTTCGACCATCGAATTGGTTAAATTCGATCGAATTCGAACGATTCGAACGATTAGAAGTAAAAATCGTTCGACTATTCGACCATTCGATAGTCGAAGTACTGTCCCTTTAAAAAAAACTTCGACCCCCTACTTCGGCAGCTAAAAGCTACCGAAGTCAATGTTAGCCTATGGGGAAGGTCCCCATAGGCTTGCCTGTGATTTTTTGATCGAAGGATTTTCGTTCGATCGTTGGATTAAAATCCTTCGAATCGTTCGATTCGAACGAAAAATCCTTCGATCGATCGATCGCAGGATTTGCGCAAAATCGTTCGACTTCGATATTCGAAGTCGTACGATTTTAATTCCCAGTCGAATATCGAGGGTTAATTAACCCACGATATTCGACCCTTCGTGAATCGGCCCCTTAGAGTCTAATCTCCAAATTTGTCCTGAGCTTTTAGAGTGTCTTTCACCCGTTGAGGCTGTAGGGGTTTGTTCCTCTAGAAGTGTTAGTGGGAGAGGATGCTGAGCCAGAACTTGATCGGCCAGATTTATCAATTTTCCATGAAATTAGTAAATTGGGTCAATTTTTTTGTATTCCCTCAGATAGCTTTGGGGGTAATGATGGCTAGCATATATTGAAACTGCAGACACCGAAAAAAAACTTAGGTGCTTTAGGTTATCGATCTGAAGCTAACTTCCGGTTCAGCACACAGTGGATTTGAAACTGCTGTTGCTAGGGTTCTCATCATCCCAGACAGCCCAGTATTTTGAAGGGCTGCCCGGGTCAAAACTTTCTGCCGGTTTTCCAGATAAGGAAAACTGGGCAGGATTCCCCATGACTGACATATCGATTGGCCGATCCCCGCCCCTCAACATCACAGCCCCTTAATGTCATGGCCCCACCCCCTTGACATCACTGCCTGGTCTCCATCGGGGGGAAAGGTGGCAACTTTAGCCAGGGAAGTAAGCCTTACCTATTACAGCTGTTTTGGGGGGGAATTAAGCATTAAAAAAAAATTGGTGTTACTGTTCCTTTAAGCCCCATCATAAATGTGCCTCTGCCTATCTTGATGACATAGTCATCTTTAGCACAGATTGGCAAGGTCACTTACCCAGAGTTCAGGCTGTTCTGGATTCAATCAACTGCTGGTTTAAAGGAACAGTAACACCAAAAAATGTACGTGTTTTTAAGTAATGAAAATATCATGTACTGTTGCCCTGCACTGGTAAAACTGATCTGTTTGCTTCAGAAACTCCACTATAGTTCATATAAACAAGCTGCTGGAGAGCAATGGCAGAAATTGAAAAACGGCTAAATGGCACAGGATAACTAATGGATAACAGAGAACACCATTAGACAGACAGAGCTTATTTGCTATCTGATGTGTAACCTGAGCCTTTTCTCCTTCGAATGGCTGCCCCCATTGCTACACAGCAGCTTATTTATATAAACAATAGTAGTGTTTCTAAAGCAAACACAGCAGTTTTACCAGTTCAGGGCAACAGTACATTATATTTTAATTACTTTAAAACACTTTTATTTTTTGACGTTACTGTTCCTTTAACAGCCAACCCTAAAAAATGTGTCAATGGGATAGAAGAGACCTGGGGTATGTAATTGGCAGGGGGGCAATTAAGCCCCAGATACACAAAATTGGCCCCAACCACTGTCAAAGGAGATTTGTGCCCAATTTTTCCACTATCGCTGCCTCAATCACTGACTTAACTAGAGGGGGGAAATCTACATGGAACCCAGAAGCAGAGACAGCATTCCAAAATCTAAAGCTGTTCTTAGTAAATGCCCTGATTTTAACCACGAATTAGGTACCGGCGGGTGGAATACAAGCAAAGTGGTAGGGTTTTAGGCAAAAAGTTCCCGATTCCTTGGTAACCTGGCTGGGTACCCAACAAATGTGTGGACTTGATCGCTCTCATCCATCTTTGTGGTTTTTCCAGTTTTTTTATTTTTTTTGGGAAGATTTGGCAACAGAGTGACATCACTTCTGGACAAATGTGACGTCACTTCCATTTTCGCATGTCCGCCGGGTCAGAAGGTTAGTTGGCCTACTGCAGGTCGGTAGTGGGAACATGCAGGTCAAATTTTGGGTTACGCGTTCGGGTCACAGGTTTGGTTTGAGGGTACAGGTCGGGTACGGGTTTAAAAAAAATGGACCCGCACCGGACTGTGAACTCATAGTTCAAACAGATGCCTCAGATATGGGACTAGGTGCTGTTTTGTCCAAAGTGATCAGGGGTGAAGAACACCCAGTGGCCTACCTTAGCAGAAAGTCAAAGTTACATGAAAAAAGATATGTAATTGTAGAAAAGCAGCTCGTGGCCATTAAGTGGGCTCTAGAAACCCTAAGGTACTATCTCCCAGGGTGTCAGTTCAGGTTAGTGACGACGGTCCTTTAACGTCACAAAACAAAGAGAAAATCAGCTTCAACTTGCCCAAGTGGGGCTGTGGGTCCTTTGGGAAAGGACATTTTCTTCCGAAGCAAGACTATTACTATTTTGCTTTATTGTAACCTCAGAAGTTCTGAACTTTCTTTTCATGTTTAAGCTACTGTGTTAAATAAATTCCAACATAAAGTTCAGCTGGAAACCCTGTGTACTGTCTCTGAAATGTGTGAAATATTCTGCTGCTCAGGGTTGCCACACGTCCGGATATCACCCAGACAGCCTGGTTTTTGGAAGAGTTGTAGTGATGGGCGAATTTGCGTCGTTTCGCTTCGCCGGAAAATTCGCGAATTTCGTGCAAAATTCGCGAAACTGCGCCGGCGTCTCGTTTTTGACGCCGGCGCCTGTTTTTTCGACGCCAGCGCCCGCTTTTGACGCTGGCGTCCGTTTTTTCGGAAAAAATTTTTTGACGCCGGCGAATTTTTTCCGCGAATTTTCGCGGGTGTTTCACGAATTTATTCGCTGGCGGCAAATCGCGCAAATTCGCCGCGAATTCGCGCCTGTCGAATAAATTCGCCCATCACTAAAGAGTTCCTGTCCGGATTGGCAAATTAGGAAATACGGATGGGACATTGAAGTGAATGACATGGCGATCAGCTGATCACCATGTCATCAGTCCCTGTTAATCAGCATGTTACCCTCCAGATGAATGACAGCCTATGGATGGGTGGCTGGGAGTTGTAGTCCAACAACGTCTGATTTAGAGAATAGATTTGTTTTTTTCCTCTCTTTGCTCTCGGTAATGTATGGAATGAAGGCAGTACAGAGCTGCCATAAGTTTAAGCAAGAACAAGGTCCCATGGCGCTGAGTCGGATGCAGTTCAATAGAAATATTATGTTTTTGCACAGACGTTTTGCAGCCGGGACGTCTAAATCAATACTAAAATGAGGGCAATGTATCTTTTGGCCCCCAGCGCTGGCGTGTTCTTAAGAGTTTTTCTTAATAAAACCTATCTGTATAATTTATCCACCCCAGTCCACAGAGCCTGGGAGTTGATCTTACCTTCCATTTGCTGAAAGAGGTGCATTTCCCCTTTGCCAATCTGGTTATTTATAGTCCGTTTTTTTTTATGCAAACCAATCACAATTATATATTACATAATATAAAGGACACGTAAAGCTTTCCTTAATTCTATATGATCACAATAAAGGTGCCTGGGGATTGGGCTGTTGTGCATGTCTGGATGTACAGCAGTCCTATAACACTAAAGAAAAGACCCAAAACCAACCATGGTTAGAGCAAAGATAAAATAAATATTCCCCCCCTCCAGCAATTTGCCTTCTACAGTCGGGGTCCTAATCCTTCCTAAGCAGCTGTCTCCCCCAGCATCGAGCCCATTCTCTGATTCCAGCCCATTTCAGATTCTTCTTCTATTTTCCTTGCTGAGAATGAATTCCAAGAGATTATAATGTGAGACACACACAGTTCAGCATGTGGCATTACTATCTATCCACTCCCTTTATACTATATGTATATATATATATATATATACATGGCCAATAGCTCCTCGGCTTGGTGACTAGCACTTCTGACAGTGGGGGGGGGGCTCCATTGTATTTGGTTATTGGGGAAATATGAATCTCCTTTTGTTTTTATCTCCTTGTAGGTTCTAGGAACCTGTTACTTCTCCACCTGTGGCACCTGCTATTGATTTTAATGGCAACTGCCAGCAACAGCAGGTTGCCACAGGGTCAGATTGGGGTGTCCGGCCCACCAGGGCTGGCAATTTAGGGGCCGGATTTCATATTGTGGTGCCCCGAGGCCGCATGGTCCCTGCACTGGAAGCTTGTGAGTGCACTCCCCTGCCGCAAGGTCCTAGCGCCAAATAATTACCACGCACAATCCCTACTTCTCCTTCACATGCACGAGCTCTTAAGCACCGGAGCACTGGGGAGCTTTCAGCTTTGAGTCCCCAGTGCTCCTTAGGATGTGGCTAGGCGGCCTGCTGTCCCTAAAATGTTGCCGCATTAGGCCCGGGCCTTTGAAGCCTGCCAACACCCCCTCAGGGGCCACCAAAACCTTGGCAGGAATTATGGGAGCACACAGAGTTTCCTGCAGGGAGCAGGTCTGGGTCATCAAGGCCCATGAGGGATGGTGAAATATGCAGTGATGTGTAGTTCTACTGCTAAGATCAAAAAAGTTTAGACAAAAAGGAAAAATTATACAAAGTGGTCACATCCCAGAAAACTCCAGTCCAAGGGATATTCAACTTTTAGTAGAATAAATCAACAGCAGGAGATGTGAAGAGATCCACTATTATTAAAAAGTAGCCAACATTAATAAAAATTAGAAAACCTGTTTTAGGACATACATTAGCCTAACGCATTTCGGGCCAAAATGGCCACGTACTCATGGGTTGATGGTCTCCCTTCTGCTCAATCCTAAAGCTTGTTACAAGGTTGTGAGCTCTAAAGGTGTGTTACTTAAATAACATCACACAATTAGTGTCCCATTAGTGAAAGCACAGACACATTGAACCAATAAAACAAGTGGGTGAGTGAGAGAAAGTCTGACCCGCACATCATTAGTCCCCACCTATTAGGTTTTATTATCGATGCCTATAACTCTTAATTTATGACGCCTCAATTGCATTGGTTTAAGTGTCTCGCTATGTTTGAGTCAGGGTTTTTATACTTAATATCCCTAATTTGATTTTTTAAGGGTCTAGTAGTTTGCCCCACATGAAGGATGGTGCCCACTGGGTTTTTTCCCTTTTTCTCGCTGGCCCAGTCTGACTCTGGGTTACTTTTCAAATCAAAGGTGGGGCAAACCTCCCAACATTTTGTAAATAGAAAGAGGGACAAAATTGCGCAGCAAATTTTTTTTGACCACTTCCATTTTGTGGCCACACCCTCCAAATTACCATGTTTATTTTACAAAATGTGGCAGGTTATGAAAGTTTGAACACATTTCTGTGGTTTTTAGGTGTTATTACAGTTTTGCTAATGAAGACGATTTGCCCTTTAAGCTGCAAGTCACAGTTTCCCCAAGAGACCTGCTTATCTTAAATTGTCACAATTGTTTCTTTGCTTATCTTAAATTGTTACAGGTGCACCTGCTATTCTGGGCTCCCTGCCAAAAACCTGTTTTTAGAAACATTGTATCTTTTTCTGGCTGTTCAGTGCAGGGGATCAAAGAGAAAGTTGGGACATTTCAGTAACAATCTGGGACTGCTGGTTAAAGGAAAACTATACCCCCAAAATGAATACTTAAGCAACAGATAGTTTATATCAAATTGAATGACATATTAAAGAATCTTACCAAACTGGAATATATATTTACATAAATATTGCCCTTTTACATCTCTTGCCTTGAACCACCATTTCGTGACTCTATCTGTGCTGCCTCAGAGATCACCTGACCAGAAATACTACAACACTAACTGTAACAGGAAGAAGTGAGGAAGCAAAAGGCACAACTCTGTCTGTTAATTGGCTCATGTGACCTTACATGTGGTTTGTATTTGTGCACAGTGAATCGTAAGATCTCAGGGGGCGGCCCTTATTTTTTAAAATGGCAATTTTCTATTTATGATTACCCAATGGCACATACTACTAAAAAAGTATATTATTATGATAATGGTTCATTTACATGAAGCAGGGTTTTACATATGAGCTGTTTTACTCAGTATCTTTTAATAGAGACCTACATTCTTTGGGGGGTATAGTTTTCCTTTAAGCTGTCAAAATTGGGACTGTCCTGTGAAAAATAGGACAGTTGGGAGGTATGGTGGGGTACACGTGTGTGCTAGTAGTCTAAGCCTTGCCTATACAGCTGTTCCTGTAACCTCCGACAGACCTCCTTTATATCGATATAAGGACCAGTGAACATTAGGGATGTAGCGAACTGTTCGCCGGCGAACTAGTTTGCGCGAACTTCGACTGTTCGCGTCCGCCGCAAGTTCGCGAACGTCGCGCGACGTTCGCCAATAGGCGTTCGCGTCAAAAATCGTTCGACCATTCGACCATTCGATTCCTTCGACCGCTAAAATCGAAGGATTTTCGTTCGAATCGAACGATCGAAGCCATTGGATTGAATGAAATCATTCGATCGAATGGCTTCGATCATTCGATTCGAACGAAAATCCTTCGATCGAACTATTAAAATCCTTCGATCGTTCGAATCGAACGATTTTCGGATGTTCGAAGTTCGCAAACTGTTCGCATTTTTTGCCGGTGTTCGCGAACGGCGTTTGCGAACACATACACGGCAGTTCGCTACATCCCTAGTGAACATTGCCTCCTGCCCTCTCCCCAGCTGCATCACCTCCCCTATCCCTGGTTATGACTGTGAAGTTGCACAAGGGTGTTGGTGCCTGCCATCTTTGGTCATGTGACTTCCTTATCCGTGTTCCATAGTGGTGATCAGAAGCCAGGAGCATGGCTGACAAAGCTGCACAAGGGATATTGTAGGTCGCACCGTCTCTCAGGTAGAACCACAGGCACCACAGCCATGCCCACTGCTCCACTTATATCTTATGTATCCATGAGCGGCTCCCACCTTCCCTCATATACATGTGCCATGGACAACGCGTTTTGCTTTCAGATAAATGGGAAGTGGCTGCTTTTATCACCGAGGCTCTTCCCAAGAGTGCAGTGCCAGTCTAATATGCCCAAATGCCCATTAGCCTTCAAAATATACCAGTGACATTTAGAGGCAGATTTACTAAAGAGCAAAGTGACTTTTGCAGGGACATCGGTAATTCACTAACAGGCGCTGGTGCCAATTTGCTAGCGAACTGGACCGCCGATAACATTCATTCGCACTCTATTGCCAGACGGCTTTCCGCTCTGGCGAACGATCGTTACTCTGCAATTTTCACAAGTGCGGATTTTCCTGTATTTGCCAGAGTTGATTTCGCCACCTCAGAGCAGGTGAAGTGCTATAAAGCAGCGAGATCTTCTTCAATCTTCTGTCACTTACACCATATCCTGTGAGCCAAAAATGCATTAAAATTCCCAATACGCTGGCGACTTTTCCTTTTTTAAAGCGGAGTTGCCTGCAAAAAGTCCTGACCTTTTTTGGCTGACTTCAACTTTTTTTGGGTAACCTCTTTTCTCCAGACATTTCATAACATATGGAACATTCACTATACCGTGGGCTCATGTGTAGGGCATTATATTAACTCTCTTGTCTTTATTAAGGTTCCCTGGACATGTATAAGAAAAAGCGGTAACTTCAAGCATTTGCAGCTAGGGATGTAGCGAACCGCCGACAATGTGTTCGCGAACGCCGTTCGCGAACACCGGCAAAAAATGCGAACAGTTCGCGAACAGTTCGCGAACTTCGAACATCCGAAAATCGTTCGATTCGAACGATCAAAGGATTTTAATCGTTCAATCGAACGATTTCCGTTCGAATCGAACGATCAAAGCCATTGGATCGAATGATTTCATTCAATCCAATGGCTTCGATCGTTCGATTCGAACGAAAATCGTTCGATTTTAGCGATCGAATGGTCGAATGGTCGAACGATTTTGACGCGAACGCCTATTAACAGTCGAAGTTCGCGCGAACTAGTTCGCCGGCGAACAGTTCGCTACATCCCTATTTGCAGCAACATTTATAATAAAGACGTCCATACAACTTTAAATTACCCGCCAGATCACTACTTTTCGCTAGGCACAAACGAATACTAGCACAACTTCGCTGTGAAATGCTCACACTGCCGATAGCAAAAAAGTCGCCAGAATTCAGCGCCCAGGGCGCAACTTCGCATATTAGTGAATTAGAGTAGTGGTAGCGAATTTGTGCCTTGTGCAATGTGTGCGATTCGGTTGCCGGTGACAATTCGCCCTTTAGTGACTCTGCACCCAAGTCTTTTCACCCCGCTGGCATTCCAAAGTCGGACTGGAAAGGATTCTGATCCAGAGCAGAAACATATTATATAATATTTGCTCGTGGGAACCCCAAGTCAGTTCTGCTTTTCAATTGAGACGGAACATGCGAGAGCGGCGAGTGGCCGGGACCGTTTAATGTACGTGGGGATGAAGTGACAGATTCAGGCAGTTCATGTTTTTTTAATCTCCCTTCCCAGCCTAATTTAAAATGCTCCGGCAGCTGCGCCCGCCTGGGTGATCTGAAGCCGGGATGGGAAGGAGAGGCAGCATATGTTACAGTATAGAGATAATAGAGCTACAAGGTTTTCATTTCCATGTTCACTTATGACCACACGCAGCAGATTTCGGAGTAAGATGTATCCGCACTCTCCGCTCTGTACCAAAGGCAACGGCACAGTGGGATGCGAATCAATCTGCACTATAAACCCTGGGATAGAATAATGATTATCCATATTCTGATATTAAAGGAACAGTAACAGCAAAACATTAATCATAAAGTTATTCAAATATAACATTTTGTTGCTTTGCCCTGGTAAAACTGGTGTGTTTCCTTAAGAAACACTACTACTAAAGTTTATATAACATGCTGCTGGGGGGAGGGGGAGCAGGAGGAGGGTGGTCTCTGGACGAGCTCTAGACTGGAGCAGGGCCCCTATAGATAAGGTGGCAGTGCGGACCCCCAGTCTGACCCGGATACCCGCTGACATTGAAAAGCACTATACTTTATTCCTCTAAAACAAAGCGTGGCCTAGGCGGAATTAGGGTCTGTGGACAGAATAGGCATGTCTTAGTGAGGATGGGGTCATGGTTAAGGTGCAACTGCATTTTTACATTTGAGTAGGAAGAAGTCATACAGTTTAGGCCACGTCCCTGGTCTGACCCAAGACATCCCAGTTGCAGCGAGACACAATGTTCCACTTAAACAACAGCTGCATACTGACTGACTATAAGCCCCCTGATCAACTCCTGTAGGCCACCTATTGTGTTATATAGGGGCGGAACTACCAGGGGAGCAGGGGGTGCGAGCGGGCCAGGGCCTGCACCCCCTCAGGGCCCCCCGGCAGTCCACCCGCCGCATGTTTCCCGGACAGTTCCGGGTGTACGTAGGGGGGCGGGGGCCCGGCTGCGTGTCCTGCGCCAGGGCCCGCCCCCCTCTAGTTCCGTTTTTGGTGTTATAGGGTAATGACCTAGCAGCCAACTGTTCAGCATTAGCATTTCCGAATAAAACCCTGACATCCAAAGCACTTCATGACTTTGTCCCACCCTACATCTCTGATCTCATTTCTGTATACTCACTCAACCGCTTGCTATGCTCCTCTACTGACCTGCTCCTCAACTCTTCTCTCATTAACTCCTCACATGCTCACATTCAAGACTTTGCAAGGGCTGCACCCCTCCTCTGGAGGTCTGTCCGACTTTCTCCCAACCTTTCAAAAGATCTATTAAACACACTTATTTAGAGAAGCCTACCCTCACTCTGCTTAACTACCAAATCCAACACTATATGCTACATTTCTCATCTTGCTTACTTGTGGTCTTGCCCACTCCCATGTGTCTCATTTCCTTCCCCTTTAGATTGTAAGCTCTTTTGCACAGGGCCTTCCTCACATTTTGTACCAGTACTGGTTGCTATGTATGTAACTCTGTAAACTCCATTTATGTAATTCATGTGATATCTTTGTACAGGTATAAAATCCGTTATCCAGAAACCCTTTATCAAGCAAGCTACAAATTATGGAAAGGCTCCCATAGACTCCATTATAATCAAATAATCCAATTTTAAAAAAGTATTGTCGTTTTCACTGTAATAATGAAACAATAGCTTGTACTTGATCCCAACTAAGATATAATTAATCTACATTGGAAGCAAAACCAGTCTGTTGGGTTTATGTAATGTTTACATGATTTTCTAGAAGACTTAGGGCAAGGTCACACTGTGAGATTCGAGGAGATTTAGTCGCCCAGCGACTAATCGCCTCCCCTTTGGGGCGACTAATCTCCCCAAACTGCTTCCATCTGTCTTCCGCCTGCTAGAATGAAAAAACGTGCGGGGCTTCGTTTTCCGAAGTGGCCCGAAGTTTCCTCGTGAGGCAACTTCGGGCGATTTCGGAAAACAATCGCCGCGAGTGCCATGCCGCAGGCGTTTTTTCATTCTAGCAGGCGCTGAGGGGAGGGGGTACACAATCGTACCTAGGGCAGTGCCAGGTATTAACACATCGCCCCTACAGAAAGATTCCATAGGTTTATGTTCTTTTAAACACTTTTACACATGAACAGATTGTGTTTCTGGGGCCACTGATAAAGGGGGACACCCTGATGTGTCTCTTCTGTACCTACACATTAAAGCAGCTGTGGCTAATGCCGAATTTAATTACCCACGCCAGGCCCTGTGCATTGTCAGCGGCAGCAGAAAGATGGCAGAGAACAATCGCTGTGAGTTGCGCTTCCCACTGTGCCGCTGGATTATCCCCATCAGTTGTTGGCTCCCGGGCCCCTGTTTCATATATCAGACGTAGGAGGGGGTGCGGGTCCTGCACCTGCACCATCAGCTCATAAGTGCCCAATAATTCTGTAACAAAATGCAATACGACTGCTCTTTCATTGATTTGTGGCCTATGTAACTGGGGCCCCGCAGGGCCCATTCTATAACAATACTCGTTTGTCTATTTCTCTAAATCATTTGGTGTATGAGGCCCAGCCAACTTGTCGCCCCCGATACACCGATGCTGAGCTGTAATTATTCTCACAGTCAAGTGATTCAGGGGCCCGAAGCTAAATTGTTGGTTTGGGTCCTGTTATTTAGAACACGGCCTTTTCATCTCCAGCTGTTACTGTACTACAACTCCCAATGTCCCGTAACGGACCAGCACTGAGTTATATTATGATTATGAGCAGGGCTTAGTAGTGAGGGAACATGGGTAAAATAACTCACAAATGTATGTTGTTTTCATATACAGTAGGTAATATCATGCTGCAGGTATCATTGTCATTTTCAGCCTCCCCTGGGACATCCATTGTTTCACTCATATTTGCTATGGTCCGTCCTTTGTTGCACAAACCTAAAATTGATGCATTTTTATACTGTAACTCCCAACATCCCCCAACAGTGTTTGGATGCCTGAGGATGCTGGGAGTAATAGTTCACTAATGCCTGGCAAATGTAGGTTGGACATTCCTGATATAAAAAGGTGCCATTTCCTTGAGGTGCAGAACCTTTCATTCATTTATCATTTTCTAACTGTCAGCTTCTCAAACCTAACTGCCAATTGGCTGTATGAGTAACTGCCCCACAGGTTTGACTGGTTTGGTAGCTGGGTGGTCACAGGGAGTGCCTTAGTATGGGCTGGGAGGTCATGGGGATTGTCTTAGTATGTACTGGGGAGGGTCATGGGGATTGTCTTAGTATGTACTGGGGAGGGTCATGGGAATTGTCTTAGTATGTACTGGGGAGGGTCATGGGGATTGTCTTAGTATGTGCTGGGGGGGTCATGGGGAGTGCATTTGTATGGTGCTGGGGGGTCACAGGGACTGCCTTTCTCTTTAGAGGGGCAGCTCTATTGGTGTGAGCCCACCCTGAACCCACCCTTCTTCCACCCGCACCTGACTTCAGGATTCCTTTTATAGACTCGGAAGTTGGAAGCGCAAGGTGGCGGGTGGGGAAAGCAGGAAGAAAAGCTTGACCCGGAACCGCACGCCACCCGCAAATGGGGATGCAAGGTCGGCCCAAACCCAACAGACCCACGGGTATCAGGCCGGTGCTAACATCACTAGACAGGTCATAGGGATTCATTAGTTTGGTAATTGGATGTAACAGGGATTCCTTACACTGGTGCTGGGAGGGCTACAAAATGTAAGTTAGTCTTAAAAGAGAAGGGTTTTTATGTTTTTTACAACAGAATATGAACATAATTTAGACTAATATTATAATAACATTACACTCATACAGAACCCAAATTCTCCCCTCCCGCATTCCAATGGGGTGACAGATATTCCTTTGAACAGATGACAGTTGGGTTACAGACCACACTCAGACTATAGCAGATATTATTAGCATGCAACTCCCAGCTCCCACCATTCGTGGTGTGTTTGGAGAAGGTTCCAGGGAAAAACTGCCGGCTGCCCATTGATGGAACTGTCACCTCCCTGCAGATCCTGCAACATTATTTGTGATGAGAGCAGCACAGAGCCCAGTGACTTTCTCCAAGGTCATGTTCTGCATGGGGGGGGGGTATGTTTATCATGCAGGCACCTCCTCACATCATTGTATATGCTGATATCCAACAGAGAGGGATCACAGAGGAGGAGCAATGGCAGAAGTAACCCAAGTGCTGCATAGTTGTTACATGGAATTCACTCAATAGGCAAGTTTATATGTATGTTTATCTATAAATAACATTTTTTATAAAGAGCTGCCCCCACCACTTGCCCTTGAGTCAGGTCCCCCTGCCTTGTTGCATTGGACCCACAGTTAATCCCTTTCCATTCCCCCCAGGTCTGTATATTCAATCCACTCCTCTGTGTAAATGCCCTTTAGCACTCGTGCTCCTTTCTGACCCGGTCGTAAGTTGGTGGCTGTCTCAACCATTTGATGTCTCATAAAAGGATTTTCTTGATTGCAGTCTAAAACATAAGCAAGCAGATCCATTTGTTAGGGCCCCTAAGCAGATCAAAGTGTTAACGCTGTCCTGTAATATTAGTCCTTACAGGTGGGGGATAAAAATGAGTTATCCTTAATGAAATAAAGTCTCCCTACTTCAAACAAACTGGTAATGCTGCGGCTGGTATAACAAATGACAGTTGCACATTAAATGGAGGTAGAGGAACAGGGTGAGCTTAAAAGGAAAACAAAACCCACAAAATGAATACTTAAAGGAGAAGGAAAGCTACCGAAGCAGTTTATGACCAATAGATTAGCCACAATAGAGTATACAGCTCTAGAAGCTCTCTCTGTTTGTTTAGGATAGCAGCTGCCATAATAGCATGGTGTGACATCACTTCCTGCCTGACTCTCATAGCGCTAGGCTCAGATTACAGCAGGGAGGGTAGAAGGGAGTAGAAGTAGAAGGGGGGAAGTAGAAAGGAGGAAGTAGAAGGGAGGGAGAGAGGAACAAACTGAGCATGCTCAAGCCCTAGCCCTGGAGGTTTAAGCTGAAAACAGGAAGTCTGATACAGAAGCCCATGAGTACACAATAGAAGGAAAGAAATGTGGTATTTCTTTTGACAGAGGACTCATTACTTTGAGGTTTTACTGGTGTATTTATTTAGACCTTTTCTGATAAAGCATAATTAATTGTAGCCTTTCCTTCTCCTTTAAACAGATATTTTATATTAAATTAAAGTGACATATTAAAGAATGTCACCTAACTGGTGTATATATGTTTAAGTAAATCTTGCCCTTTTACATCTCTTTTACATCTCTTGCCATGAACCTTTTTGCGATGGTCTGTGTGCTGCCTCAGTGATCAGCTGACCAGAAATACTGCAGCTCTAACTGTAACAGGAAGAAGTGAGGAAGCAAAAGTCACAACTCTGTCTATTAATTGGCTCATGTGACCTAACAAGTATGGTTTGTTCGGTTTGTTTGTGTGCACTGTGAATCCTACAATCCCAGGGGGCAGCCCTTTTTTAAAATGGCAAATATTATTCAGGATTACACAATGGCACATACTACTAGAAAAGTATATTATTATGAAAATGTTTTTTTTTTACATGAAGCAGGTTTTACATATGAGCTGTTTTATGCAATATCATTTAAGATATCAACATTGTTCGGGTGATATAGGTACTCCTTTAAGACTTTTAAAAATATGGACCCTATTAGCTTTCCTTGTTGCTAATTAGCAAATAAATTAGATGCATTCTGCATGAATATCATTGCCGTCTCCAGCATGCATCTAAATCAATGGCTAATCGGCCAATGTCCACAAACTAGCCAAAGTGGTAAAAGAATCTTAACCCTGTGGTCCTCCAGCTGTTGCAGGACTACAACTCCCAGAATCCTTCAGCAGCTTTGAATAACTCCCCCTTTTAAAACCGGACGCACAATATCCAAAATGTGAATGGCATTGGTTTAAGGGTACTGCATATATATGTATATATCTAATAATAAGCCACGCAGAATGTCTGGGTTCAGGCTGCAGATGCACAAATACTATAAAAATGCCAAAGATGCTTAATATCCCTCCCTGCCCCGGTGCTCACGTGCACATGGCTATTGATTGAATTTCCCAGAACCCACTCTGAGAAGGGGTTGCCATGGCAATGCCACTGTTTTACACCATCAGGTCACCCCGGTGCGATAATACGGTACAAATATACATCACTCTCTCGGGAGCCTGACAGATTGAAAATTGTCCTTAAGGGGCCGCTGTCTGAGTGATTTATAAGGTTTTAATTTGTCTCTGACACTGTCACATTTATTTCATTGCATGCCCCCCAACATCGCCAGATCATCGAATCTCTCTCTCCGGTAATTTCGGTGCCCAGGCACAGCGATGCCAGCTGTAACCCTCCCCTCCTCTGAGCCTCGGCACAAACATATTATTCCCTCTTAATTGGTACAGGAAGCCTTATATCATCCACCGACTGCCAGATCCTTGAACCCTGCCCCATTAACACTGCCACATCCAAACTGCTCAGCAAAAGAACCCTTGCTGAGAATGATGGGAGTTGTAATTCAGCAACATCTCTTTGTGCATATCAGATTTAAAAGCAGGCTATGCTGTTTTATTGTGCTCTTAACTAAGACTCACCCAATTTAGTGGGTGTCGAAATGTGTTGGGCTTTTTCTATGCAAAAGTAAACTTTTATATTATCCTGATTGCCCTTCTATTTCACTATCATCTGTATTTATTTGGGGCCCTGCCAAGGCCATCCCATATTTGACCAATAATATGCTTTCTGCAATGTGACATAATAAAGTGACTCCCAGAAAGAATGGTCAAGTCATGTGCTCAGTGACTCCTTTTCGTTGTAGGATCCCACAGCATAGAACACGTTTGTTACTGCATCTGACACAGTGGCCCCAGCATTTCAAAACACAGAGCTCTCTACAATAAATGACAAAGTGGCCTCAGAATTTCACATCCCAGAGCTCCCAACAATATATAGCACTGTAGCCCCAGCATTTCACTTCACATAGCTCCCAGCAATAAATAGAACTGTGGCCCCAGCATTTCAAAACACAGAGCTCTCAGCAATAAATGACACTGTGGCCCCAGCATTTCAAAACACAGAGCTCTCAGCAATAAATGACACAGTGGCCCCAGAATTTCAAGACACAGAGATCCCAGCAATAAATTACACTGTGGCCCCAGCATTTCAAAACACAGAGCTCTCAGCAATAAATGACACAGTGGCCCCAGAATTTCAAGACACAGAGCTCTCAGGAATAAATTACACTGTGGCCCCAGCAATTCAAAACACAGAGCTCCCAGCAATAAATGACACTGTGGCCCCAGCATTTCAGGTCACAGATCTCTTAGCAATAAATAACACTGTGGCCCCAGCATTTAATGTCATAGTTCCCAGGCTAGAAATAAATGACAAACTTATGACATACCACTCATTTTGTGAATTAGGTGCGGTCATTAGTACATAACAAGGTATATAGAAGATAATATGCTGTTTTAATTTTTGCCCTCTAAAATGTTCCTATAATACTCGTGCACCAGGACTGATGTCCTCTCTTCGTCACTCTAACGCCAACCCTGACTAAACATAAAGTGAATGCAAAGCCTATTTATAAAACAGCCTTTGGTTTGCCTTTAAAACAGCACAAGCCGCTTTGCCACCACTCAATTCTTATTTATAGCCCTATGTGTCTTAATAAGTTTTTCCATTGCTGTTGTTGGCAGGGATTAAGGACAGATAGATGGCAGCCTGCTGAGAGTGCAATATTTTCACTTATTCCCCTGGAATTCAAAGTCCTAGCTGTGACTTACGGATGCACTACCCCCGTGCACCTTTCCCTCTAATGCATTCTCATTATATAAAATATGGCTCTGGGATAATTTCTCAGGGGCCAAAGCAAGATTTCGTTTTTTTTATATCTGTATTTCACTTTTCCATTTTTTTTTTAAATCTGACTTCCTCAATACAACCTACTGTATATATCACATGTTCCCGTAAATGGAAATTCCAAGAGAACCCATACTGTGCTATACAGGTATGGGACCTGTTATCCAGAATGCTTGGAACCTGGGTTTTTCCGGATAAGGGATCTTTCTGTAATTTGGATCTTCATACCTTAAAAAACCTAGAAAAGGGAAGCTGGCACCAATCCGTCACCCCAAACAAATCTGGTAAATTAAGTAGAATCCAGGAGTCTCAAAATCTTAGTAAAGTAATACAAAAATCTTTATTTTATATAAAAAAAATAATATCCTGACGCGTTTCGTGCCCCCACATGGCCTATGTGCTATTATTTTTTATGCTAGATGTAAAATAAAGATTTTTGTATTACTTTACTAAGATTTTGAGACTCCTGGAGTTGTACGTATTCCCCCCTTGCTGAGGGTTTGGAGCATGAGCACCCGGACCCCTTATGGAAAGCGATAAGCTTGTCCTTATTAGTGATGGGCGAATTTTTCGTCGTTTCGCGAATTTCGCGCGAAATTTGTGAATTTTCCAGCAAAGCGAAACGGTTTGTGAAACGGTTCGCGAAAAGGCAAAAAATTAGCGAAATGGCGTAAAAATTGCGAAACGGCGCCGGCGCCCGTTTTCCAGACGCCAGCATCGATTTTTTTCGACGCGTCGAAAACATTTTTTGACGCCAGGCAATTTTCGCGGGCGTTTCACGAATTTTTTCGCTGGCGGCGAATCGCGCAAATTCACGCCTTGCGAATAAATTCGCCCATCACTAGTCCTTATATTTCTAAAAAGTCCATGCTTTCTATTATTCCCCTTTTTTGTAGTCTTCATACCTTTAGTCTACTAGAAAATCATATAAACATTAGTGATGGGCGAATAAATTCAGCAGGCGCAAATTTGCGGCGAATTTCCTTGTTTCATTGCTGGTGAATAAATTTGCGAAACTCAGACAAAAAATCCCTGGCATCAAAAAAATGTAGCTGCGCATTGGAAAAGTCGCTTGCGTCAAAACCATCTTGCCTCAACACTATTCGGACACCTAATGACTTTAACGCCGGCTTTAAGATTTACATGAACGTCAAAATTGATACGGGCATCAAAATTAGAGTTTTGCAAATTTCGTGGGACATTCGCACATATTTCAGGCGAAGCAAAACGGGAGAAATTCGCCCATCCCTAATAAACATTCAATAAACCAAAAAAAATGGTTTTGCTTCAAATCAGGATTACTTATATCTTTGTTTGGATCGAGTACAAACTACCGTTTTATAATTACACAGAAAAAGGAAATAATTTTTAAAAATTCAGCTTCTTTGGTTATAATGGAGTCTATCGGAGATGGCCTTTCCATAATTCGGAGCTTTCTGGATAATGGGTTTCCGGAAAATGGATCCCATACCTGTACTATAAAAAGCTTATGTCTCTTTAAAGGAGAACTAAACCCTAATAATGAATGTGACTAGAAATGCCATATTTTATATACAGAACTTATTGCACGAGGCTAAAGTTTCAGCTTGTCAATAGCAGCAATGATCCAGGACTTCAAACTTGTCACAGGGGGTCACCATCTTGGAAAGTGTCTGTGACACTCACATGCTCAGTGGGCTCTGATTGGCTGTTGAGAAGCTAAGCTTAGGGCTCGTCACTAATTATCCAGCAGAAAATGAGCTTCCCTGGCTGTAATATAAGCTGATGCTACAGGTTTGCTGATTATTAAATTCTAATGCTAATTGCACTGGTTTCTGTGCTGCCATGTAGTTATTATCAATATTTTACAGGTATTTTACAGTAAGGGCAGGCTTCCTGCTCAGGGATTCTCAGCACTGAGTTATTGCCTAGTACTGAACTCGTGATGCAGTCTACAGACCCGTGGGCAGATCCGGAGCCAGGCAGGGTGGGTGACTCATTGCAGGATGCCTTCGACAGAACAGTTGATTAAAGAAGAAGGAAAGGTATAATCAATGGGGGGGGGTGCTAAATATTAGGCACCCCTCAGTGATTATAATCACTTTCCTGAGACTCTGAGCCAGTTCCCACTGTTCACTGAAAACTGCACGGGCTAGCAATCTTCTTCAATTTTTGCTGCTGCCTCGGGACAGGATGATGGGGAGCAGTTTGGTGTTTCACTCTACTCCACATGCTCACTCAGACCATAATGTGGAGAATAGGGATGTAGCGAACTGTTCGCCGGCGAACTAGTTCGCGCGAACTTCGACTGTTCGCGTCCGCCGAATGTTCGCGAACGTCGCGCGACGTTCGCCAATTGGTGTTCGCGTTCGATTCGAAGTAAAATTTCGTTCGACCATTCGACCATTCGACCATTCGATCGCTAAAATCGAACGATTTCCATTCGTTCGAACGATTATAAGCATTCGATTGAATTAAAATCATTCGATCGAATAGCTTCGATCGTTCGATTCGAACGAAAATCCTTCGATCGTACGAATAAAATCCTTCGATCGTTCGATCGAACGATTTTATCGAGCGTTCGAAGTTCGCGAACTGTTCGCGAACTGTTCGCTTTTTTGCCGGTGTTCGCGAACGGTGTTCGCGAACACATTAGCGGCAGTTCGCTACATCCCTAGTGGAGAAGATCAAGAAAGAAGAAAAAGATGGCGGCACAGTGCTTTTACAGTAGGACTCTAAGTTGGGCCTCCTGTTAGCTGGAAACGGCACTGGCCCAGGGACCTGCTGTAAGAGCCTATAATTAAATGCCCCTGGATGCTGAAATACTTAGGGCAAATGGAGATGCTGACGTGTTTAATATTTTAAGCCTATGATTAGGGCATGAAACGTGTAAGGCTTTAGGTACAGTATGTTTACTTTTTGTCAGGAGCAATCCTGGCCATTTGGCCTTCGTTCTGCCACCCCTCCCCACAGCACTCTCATTTTCAGCGCCGGAGGGGGTCGGGGATGTCCACGTCGATAGTGCAGAACGCGCAATTGCACTCTCTGCACTAGAAGAGCCAAATTTCCAGGTTGAAAAAACTGAAATTTGCCTCTTAGTTACCAGGAGCGCCATTTTTGCCACCCCTGGCAACCAGTGGGGCGCTGCCGCCTGAGGCGAGATTCTCAACTCTCCTCATTGGCAGAGCGCCCCTGCTTCTTGCATGAAATAAAGTCTGCAGTTCCTGTCTGTGGGATATGGGAGTGCCTGCTGTTTCCACCACAGTTTTAAGGGGTTATTGACTAAAACTCGACTTTTTCTGGTAAAGGTATTTTAGGAGAAAACTATCATTTTTCTAGAGGAAAAAAAACTAAAATGTATAATACCCCGCAGCCGCAAAAATCCAAATCTGAAAATCCTCCATGTCAAACCTTGAGGTCGTGTAGAAGTCAACGGCAGATGCTCCTTTTATAACTTGATATGGTGATATTGAGATCTGCGCTGGGTTTTGTCAGATTATGGGGTTTATTTACTAAAAACTCTGCACAGGCTTTTTGGGGTAAAAACTTTTTTTTTTTTGGAAAAAAAAACCCTTTTTTTTCGAGATTTATTATACCTCGATGCTGCAAAAGCCAGAATCCTAAAATCCGGCATCTCAGACCAGCTTAGGTCATGTATAAGTCAATGACAGATGTCCCTATCCCAATGTGAAGATATCATGGTATCATGGGTTTAGCATGATCATCTGAAAAAAATTTTTTGTCAATAACCTGAAAAAATCGAGTGATTCAGTAGGAAAATCTGAAATTTGGGTTTTCACTCTATTTGAGTCTTTCCACGATCTTATTTATTCAAGTTATTTAAATTATAACGCAAATTTGTGAATGGGAGTTTGGTCGATCTTTGTTTAATAAAAAAATGAGATAAATTCAGATTTTAGTAAATAACCTCCTAAATGCCTACTGTTGGAGCACCGGGGCTACTGCATTGGGGCCCCTGTTGGGTACTGCTTACTTTACTTCCCTTTTGCAACCGCAATCTGGATATGGGGTGGACGGAGCACTCAGTTCTCGTTGAGGTGATGTGCCTGGGTCAGCGAGTTTTCGTCCCGACAGTCCAGTCCGACATTGTGTAGGAGAACCACTGCCAACCATTATGGGATCAGAACATCCCTAAAAAATAAATATCAGCAGTTTGTCTGATGGCATGGGTGTCAACATTATTACACTGGCACTGAGTTTTGATGTCATAAAGTCACAAGCATAGGTCACTAAATTCAAAATAGCCCATGCTCAACCCAGGTCCAGCTCCTGATTGCAGGTCCCAATTCTGTGTTCCCGGGAGCTCTATTCCCTCCTTCCCTGTTTCTGACTATTCTGATTCCTTTCTGCCCTGACCATGTGGCCCTGACACTGCATCCCAACAAATGGCAATCCCATTTCACCAAATTACACCATATACCGACTTGATTTCGTATAGACGCGTTTCGCCATATGGTCCCATGTCCCAGCCCATAGCCACTCCCTGCTGTGAAATTCTAAACGAATTATATTAATTTTTACCCCAAATTAAATAAACCTTGAACAACATAAGTGTAACCCCACCAAACTGTGGTTATAGGATCAGTAGCACCGGGGGCCTCAGTAACATGGAATGACTCCTTATTAAACTATAAATGGCACAGCAAGATCTCGCTCTATTACAGATTTTTAACATAAACTGTGTTTATTATCCATTCAATTAATTGTAGTATCGGAGCCAGAATGTTGCATAATTATCCTACAGTTATATTAGTGCAATAAAGAAATGCATTTTGTTTTTTAATCAGTATTTAACTGGGGCAATTTGCGCGGGGCTTAGATGAGACTGTGTCAATTGAAGAACTAACACCTCAACACTCCAACACCTCATGACCCCTCAGGCTAATCATCGTCCAAAGCATTCTGGTGTGTTAACAGCTTCCTGGTGACCTGAGTGTGCAGGTATAGCAAGAAAATTAGATTGCAAGCTCCAACGGGACAGGCACTGCTGTATAATGGCTATATATATATATATATATATAGTATAAGAAGAAATGTTCCATTGTGACATCGTCTGATTGAGACCGACAGCGGAAACCCCCCTTCCTGTAATAAAAAATCCTCTCTTCGCCTCCTCGGGTAGGTGAGGATATTAGTATGCAGGACACGCAGGGACTATGTGGTTAAGTCATGGGTGAGATACAAAGAATGAAATCACTGTTCTGTAATAATTCAATTAAAATGAAGTGAAGAAGAGAGTGTGGAGACTTAACATTATGGATGGCTGGTGCACTAAATTTGGAGCCAGGCTTCTCTTGCCTAAAGGTGAATAGAAAGTCTCGGAGAAAATGATTGTATCCTTGGCACCTTCCCGTTCTCTTCCAGAGTCACATCTTCGACTGGCTGAATCATTTCATTTCATTTATTTCTTTATCATTCCTTCTTTTATTTGCTGGACCGATCCAGCCTCCCCTCCGTGGCTTCGGTACCTCTCTTTCTTGATGCCCGTGGAGTTGAGAAAATAACTTTCATTCTATACCTTGTAGTAGATCCTTAACTAGTTCTAGTACATACAGTCTTTATTGGTATGCTTTAAAAAAGGTCAGTTAATGGGTATTCTGCTAATGATCTTTCTCAACCAAAAGTTGTTTTTTTCTGCCACAAAGTTTACTCATGCTGTGAGACCCAGACTGTCAGCCAGATTAGTTATTTCTACTTATTGGTTAGGTTAATGAAGCAGGAGAAAAGGGATTATTTATGGCTGTGGTCAGGTAACGATTGTGTGAATCAACACCATTTGTTTGAGGTAGTTGCACTTGCACGTTTTGCACAGTTTAGCACAACCATCCTTCATCTATTTAGAAGAAGTGCAGCAATTGAGGCTAGGGAACCTTGGAGCCACCACCACCTTGAAAGAGACAGAAGTTGCAGGGTTCAAATGGTGGACAGTCTCAACCCGTGAAGCAAAATTGCAGCATTCTGGGTTAAAAGTACACCTAGTTGTGTGAGAAATTGCACTTTGCACACTGCTCTTGCACTAGTGAATGAACCCTCAACTGTTTAGATTGACCAAATGCCCATTGGTATGATTGGCTTTTGAAGCAGGAGCAAAACGATAGGTTGAGTGAAGGTGAGAAGGTTGAAATGTTTGTTTGAGGAAGCCACCAATGGAATACTTACAGAACTTATAATTATACACGTATATATATATATATAGCACTTGGTCATTCACTTTTTCTTCTCTCTTTCTCCATTCTCAAGTCCCACTCTTGCTAACTCTCTATGTCTCCCTCCCATCCTCTTCTACTTGGTGTATCTTTTTCCACCCCCACCCCTCCCTCTGGGAGTGATCTCTGCAGACCTGACAGCTTGCCAGCCGCCATATTTCAGCCGGGCAGAGAAAATGAATATTGATTTTATGTTTCTTTCATGCTGGTTAATGCTGCGGCATGCATAAGCTCTCACCTCTGCGGGCTGACCAACAGACTTCCAGTCATTAGGGACTTTGGTGTGGTCCTGCCTTCGACTTCCTTCCTTCCTTTATGGGGACATCTGTTGAGTAAAGGAAAAGGTTGAACTATAAAAAAAAGTGGGCAAAAACAGGGGCTGATCTACAGTTGGTATAATAGTGTCAGAAACACCAGTGTACTCCAAGTTGTTTTCTGGTTTGGACCACTAATAATGTATGGGGTAACCCATTTGTCAATAATTAGATTGGTCTTATAAAGGTCCCTTAGTGATCTCCAACCAGTGGCTCATCAACCCCTTGCATGTTGCTCCTAGTGTCTTCCAAGCAGGTGCTTATTTCTGAATTCCAGGCCAATGGCCAATCACAGCTCTTATTTTGCACCACCCAGGAAAAATGTTCATGCTTGTGTTGCTCCCCAACTCTTTTTACATCTGAATGTGGCTGACAGGAAAAAAAAGGTTAAGGACCACCACCTAACTTGTTCAAGGTCAACAGATAATAATATCGGTATGAATGATTGAGCATTCTCATTGGTAAAATCTCTTGCATTGGTAATTAGGTTTCGGTCATATTCTTTAGAAAACTACGGCAGAGGTTCCCAACCTTTTTCACCCGTGAGCAACATTCAGATGTATAAAAAGTTGGGGAACAACACAAGCATGAAAAATGTTCCTAGGGTGTCAAATGAGGGCTGTGGTTGACCTTTTGGTAGCCTCTGTTTGAACTGGCACCCTACAGGAGGCTCTATTTGGCAGTACACCTGTTTTTATGCAACCAAAACTTGCCTTAATTGAAAAAATAAGCAACTGCTTTGAGGCCACTGGGAGCAACCTCCAAGGAGAGCAACATGTTGCTCAGGAGCTACTGGTTGGGGATCACTGTACTTCCATTAAGTTAATTTCTGAGCAATGGCATTAGGGCATTGTAGCCAATCGCTCTAGCTGTGAATGGCACTTATAAATGAAGCCGGATTTTCCTTGGCACGTGTAGGCTAGGAACTTGCACTAGTCAGTGGCGAAACATTACTGTCGCGGAAAGAAAAACAGCCTTCTGTAAATAATGCCGTGGGTGAGCTATGATCTCCATACAGCCAATGTGCTTAATCTTCATTAAAAAATATCATAGGCAAGGCATATACTCCCATGCACCATTAGATCATTTGCAGGATAGAGTGATAGTGCGGTGGGAAAGTCCTGTGGATGTGAATGAGACTCTGGTGAGCTGCCTAAGACAAACTGTTTGCAGACAGCGAGTGCTTGTAATTGCCATGCTGAGCATCAATTATTCCTAGGGAGACTATCTGTCTGCAATCATACACACGCCAATGTGACAGAGGGCAAAGAAATGCTCGGAGAGGAGCAGAGCACTGGATCTATCTCCGCTAACATCACAGGGCGCTGATTAGGTTGATTAGTGAGTGGCCAAGCAAACACAAGAGTGGAAACATTAAAGAAACATTAAAGCGGCAGACTCTTACCTGCCTGGAGGGCTTGTTATCATAATAGCCATTTCAAGGCACTGTATCTTTAAAAATGTTCCTTGAAAGATGTGTCAAGTTGAGGGGACTGCTTTGGTTCTGTATATTGTTTCTGTCATGTGGCCCATCAAGGACCCAACATCATTTGGTGACGAGTTAAATTTAGAGTTGTAAATATACCAGGAAATATCTTTTATTAAAGAAGGAAAGGCAGGTAACAGTAATAAAATAAATGATAACAACTGATCAGGAACCCGAGCGGATAATGTGTAGCCCAACTGATGCCTTTTTGGGATCCTGGAACTTTCTGAGGTGATTCCAGCGGAAAACCTACTACAACACAAGATAAACAGATGTACAGAAAGGATTAGGCAACTTGTAAACTTGGGACAGGCAAAATGTTAGGTAAGGAGTAGTGATGAGCAAAGATTTTGCCAAGTTTTGCCACAAAAATGACACCCATAGACTCCAATAGGTGAAAAAATTGTTGTGCTTCCAAAATATTTTGTTGCTCATAGTCTTTAATGGAAATTTTCTAAATTTTTGCCATTTTCGTCGAAGCAAAATGGGTCAGATTCGCACATCACTAGGAAGGAGGCAAAAACGATGTGATAAAAAAACAAGAAGCGGGTAACCTGCAGGTTGCGGGTAGAGGTTTCGGGTACAGGTTTAGAGGCGGGTTTGCGGGTCACGGGTCGGGCCACGGGTCTCCTCAATAGCAAGTTTTACTCCTTTTTTTCTGATCATGCCTACTTCCGATGATGTCACTTCTGGTTTACAATGACATCACTTCCTGATTCTTGTCAGTGGGTTGCGGATCAGGTTGCAGATAAGGTACTTGCGGGTAGGGTAGGGGGTCCAAGCATGCGGGTAGGGTAGCGGGTCCCGGTTCGGGTAAAACAAGCAAGGGGTAAAAAAAGTGAGAACTATAGAATAACATTGCTTGAGTAGGATCTGATCCTGAGTAGTGATGAGTGAATCTGTCCCGTATGCTTCACCAAAAAATTCGCAGAAACTGCAAAAAAATTTGCCAAACATATTGAAGTCTTTGGGCATCAAATTTTTTTCTGCATGCGACAATTTTTCTCTCTCCAAGTGCATTAAAGTCAATGGGAGTATTTTTCCTGTACCAACTTTTTTTGTCCCAATGCATTAAAGTCCATGGGCATTTTTTCTTATGGTGACTTTTTTGTCTTGGCGACATTTTTGTCTTGGTGACTTTTTTTGTTGCAGTGAATTTTTCAGCTGCAAATTTTTGCCTCCTTTTCTTGAGAAAATTTGCAGATGGAGAAATGCGGAATCCCACTGTGAGTCCAAGGCTGGCGAAAAAAATTCACTCATCATTAATCTTGGGCAAGCAGGGCTACTATCTGTAATGATGGGGCTCTTGACTACTGAAAGAGAATACATTTCTGTGTATGCAGATTCCCCTGTGAGCCCACCTGACTTGGATGGATTCTGTTCTCAAGCTAGCCTTGGTCACTAGTCCCTGGCCTAGAGGGCTGAGCCACCTGCTTGGCTATAAGAGCAGTGCTTTGTTTTTCTGTGCTGTGGAGTGATATCTCCATGCTCTCCCACCAGAAACCCTACCTTTTTACTCCCAACGGTAACTCCCTTTTTACAAGCTTATGAAAACTCTGTGATCTCCTGTTTTCCTGAATTTCCACAACATTGCTAGGGTAGCAGGGCCCTCCCAGGTGCCCCAAATATTGTCCTACTGGTCCCCTGGGCTTCTGGCTTGTAGGCCCAATTAGTAAAATGGCCCCTCATACACATATCCCTCCCTGGTTCGCCACTTTGAAATTATGTCCATCCATGATCCACCCAAGCCCAATTTACTTGGCATCGAAAAATTTTGGATACGCAAAAGTCGCCCGCGTCAAAACCAATGTAAATCAACATTATTCGGACTCCCATTGACTTTAACGCCGGTGTCAAAATTGACCCGAGTTAAAATTTATGTTTTATGAATTTTTCGCCATTTTTGGCGAAGCAAAACGAGACAAATTTGCATATGACTACTTCTTAGATACAGTATGAGTGCCAGTACCTGAAAAAAAATATATATATATATACAAAAAAATAATTAACTGAAAAACAAGTGCATACACATTATTTTATTATTTTTCCAAATTTCCAAATAAAATTATTTGTTGGTGCAATTCATCATTACAGGTATGGGATCGGTTATCCAGAAAACTCAAATTACAGGAAGGTCATCTCCCATGGACTCCACTATAACCAAATAATTTAAAAAATTTTTTATTTTTCTCTGTAATAATAAAACAGTAGCTTATACTTGATCCCAACTAAGATATAATTAATCCTTATTGGAGGCAAAACCAGCCTATTGGGTTTATTTAATGTTTACATAATTTTATAGCATAAGAACATTGGAAAAACTCCAACATTAGCCTCCTACAAATAGAGGGCAATTGAACATTCCCAGTATCCATAATAAATGTACAATGAATTAAGACATACATTTCCCTGCTGTAAAAACCAGTAATTGGTACAGTAGGAAATCCCAGCCTGGGTCTCGGTGTCACACGGGGAGGGTTATTTTCTAAAATCTGAATTGATCTCATTTTTAAAATATAAAAAAACCATGACCAAACTACCATACCCGATTTTACATTATTTATTATTAAAAAAAAGCTTGATTTAATCGGTTCAGGTAAAAACTTGATAAAATCAATCCAAAAATCAGAATAGTTTTTTTTTTTACCCTGAATCGCTCAATTTATTCAAATTAGGATAGGAACCTTTGCCGTTGACTTATACTTGACCTCGGCAGGTCTGAGATGGCGGATTTTCGGATTCTGGCTTTTTGTGGGCTTTAATAAATATAGAAAAATTTGACCCAAATTTGACCCAAAAAGCCAGACCAGAGTTTAGTAAATAACCCGCTAAATGTCAGATAAGAATTAGATAGTACTTTGCTTTCCATGGGTTACAAGAGTTTTGCAGAAAAAGAGGCAGCTATCATTGGGCACACTAATAATTCCAGAGAATGTTAGATTTAAAGGGAAAGTAAACATTATTGCATTATAATTAGGGTTTATCTTTTTCGTATAGGCACAACTCAAGCTATTAATCCGTATGCCTTACATCATGCAGGTAGCACTGTAAATTGGCCTCTTTTACACAAAAACACGTCTTATAATTTAACATTTCTAATTACATATAACTTCAAGGCTCTGCCATTTCTAAGACCCTAAAGGCAGGTACAACCCCTCCTGTGCAAAGCTCATACAATCCCGGTATTCCTTTGCCTCCTATTGATCCAGTCACTGATCTTTAAGATGTTTCATGCCAACTGGCATGTTTCAGATTTTCCAATTCAAGTCTAAATCAACCCTGATTCACAGCAGACTTGTCAAGTGCCGGCAGCGGGAGTGTGATACAAATATACACTAATTAACCTAAAAATCACTTGTGACCATTCTGAGCCATCAGATTGTTTATCAGACTCCATATTCATCCGGCGACCATTAATTAGGATGAAACATTTCAGAAGATACATTAGACACTCAGTGTTACATTGCCAGATTATATTCATATACTGTTTATATATATTGCCAAATTGACACTATTTCTCCAATGCCTCATTTCAAATTTTCCATATATTTTCCACTGTTTAAATAAAAGTTAATATAAAGTTTACTTTGGTCCCCTGATAAGCGTCAACTCAAAACTCTACTGAAGTCCAAAAGGATGAAAATGTGGAAAGCAGGAGGCTAAACAGAATAGAATTACGGTTAGGGAGGGTGTAGGGAGACTCAGTGCAGTGCCACCATCAGTGGGGTACAGGCCCAGATTGGCAATCTGGCAAATGCCAGAGGGGCTACTGTAAGGTCTCATAGACAATCACTATTTAATGAGCTGGTGTATGACTATTTGGGCCTCTGTGTACTAGAAATGCCAGGGCCTAGTGATGTGTGGGTCGGAATTTCCCCCGACCCGAACTCCAAACCTAACCCACCCTCCTTTAGACCGCACCCGCCCGCATCCACGCTTCCGGGTTGCTTTTATAGACCTGCACGACCCGCCCAGCCGATGACATCACAGAAAGGGCGGGCGCACAGGCGCATCGTCTATAGAAGACAAACCTGGAAGTCGGAAGCCGGCATTTGGAGGTGGAGGTCGGTGAGTAGGAGAAGAGCTCAACTCGCAACCGTCCACAACCCGCGAAGAAGCGTGCGAGGTCGGCACAAACCTGTCCGACACGGGGGTAAACCCGTGGGATCTGCGAGTATCGAGCCGGCCGATCACATCACTACCAGAGCCTATTTTTACTCCAAGTCCAGACCTGGTGGGGTACAACAGTCAGGGTTGCAGGTATAGTCATTAAGAGATGGGAGAATGTCATTCATGGGTCAAACAAGGGGTGGAGCTTGCAGGGAGAGGGTGGGATTAAGCAGATCAGGGGCGGGGTATGGACATAATGGGGCATAACAAGGGCAGATCAGGGATGTGGTAATGTTTTTCTGGGTCGCAGTTCTACTTGCTGGTAGGACCCAGCACCCAGGCTGCCCAGGTGTAGTGATGGGCGAATTTCTCCCATTTCGCTTTGCCGAAAAATTCGTTAATTTCCCGCAAGATTTGCAAAATGGCAAAAAATTTGCGAAACTCGAAAATTGACGTAAATTTTGACACCGGTGATAAAGTCAATGGGCCTCCAAAAGATGTTGACGCAACGGTTTTGATTCAAGCAACACGCGCCCTGACCGCCGGCAAATTTTCGTGGGAGGTTTGCTAATTAATTTGCAGCCGCGAAGCGCGGAAATTCACCGGAAATTTATGCATGGCAAATTTATTCGCCCATCACTACCCAGGTGTACAATGGACTAATAATTAAGCAGAGGACCCTGCTAACATAGTAGTATGGCATACCTCCCAACTGTCCCATTTTTCACGGGGACAGTCCAGATTTTAAAAGTTCAACCCGCAGTCCCGGTTTGTTACTGAAATGTCTTTATCTTTGATCTCCTGCACTGAACAACCAGAAAAACAAAGTTTCTAAAACTTAATTGGCTTTTGGCAGAGAGCCCAGAATATGTGGCAGGTGCACTCACATACATTTGCTACAATTTAAGATAAGCAAAGAAACAATAGTATCGATTTCAGATAAGCAGGTCTCTTGTGGAAACTGTGACTTGCAGCTTAACCCTTTGCCTGCCAAGCACGTACGGCGTACGTGCTGGCAGGCCAATGCTCAGGCTGCCAAGAACGTACATTGTACGTTCTTTGGCAGCTGAGCTCTCTCTCTGCTTCGGCGGCTTTTGCCGCCTCCGCAGAGAGTGGGGACAGAAGACAGCCCCCTAGGCAACGTGGCTGGGGGGCTGTCAAGTCGGATCTGCGACTCGATTGTCGCAGATCCGACTTCAAAGTAGCAGACGCATCGCATGGAGCGTCTGCTACTACACTCACCCTTCTTCCTGCCTGCAGAGCCGCCCACGCACTTCCTGCTGCGCAGCAACTCTGCAGACACGCTGCCAGGACTCCTCCAAAGAAGACAGCGATTCTCCTGCTCCAAAAACGGTAAGTGCACGTTTTTTTACACACTTACCTGCACCTACACATACTTACAGTACATTTATGCATTTTAGTAAAGATTGGAATTTTTTAAAAAAAATTTTTTTTAATTTTAGCACACTTGGTCCCTTTTGTACAGTTATTTACACTTATTTACACTTATTTACATGTATTTGCACACTCAGATAACTTTTATTAGTGCACAAATATGTATACAAAAACAGGTGTTTTTTTTTTTTTTACGAATTCATTATACTGTTATCTTTTGGTTTTTTTGCCTAAAAACGTGTTATTTTGGCAGCGTGACTATTGGATAATTGATTTCGGCCACTAATTACGCTGTCAGAACAATTATTTTGTTATTTCATTGATTTACGCTATTTTTGTGGTTTTATTGCAATTTTATCCCTGCATTATTGTTCCTTATGTATCTTTAGTATCGTTTTGCTGTTTGGTGCTTTGGTATAGAAAGATAGATTTTACTTAGTTTGATCCGCCAAAATATGTGCTTTCCAAAAATATATGGGTTTCTGGGGGTATTTTTACAGTTTGGGGGTCTTACGGCACATAACGTACAGTTAGGGTTCTCTTTTCTGCAGCTTAGTTGGCTAGCGTGAAAATTCATAGGCACGTTTTTCATTTGGGGTCCATACACAACACATACTTTGGTAAATCTATACATATTGGGCATCAAACTATTTATTAGACCTCTGACGTCCATATTTAGAGAGATTTTTCTTTGTACGTAAAACATTGTGTGTGATAAATGCGGCAAACTGCAACATTTTTAGGCGATTTTCAGAAATGTTGTAAAAACCTATATGTTTAGAAAAGCTTTGCAGTTTGGTAGTTTCGTGTAGAAAGACGTCGTTATCTTTGTTGGAATCGGCAGAATGTGTACTTTCCAAAAATGTATGGTTTTGGGGGGTCATTGCTGTTAGGAGGGTCTTGATGCAAATAATATGAAGTCAAGGGTCTATGTTCACAGAAGGCGAATCAGCAGCGGAGAAAACTCATATTCACTATTTTTATTTGGGGTCCGCACATGCCAGCTGCCTTGGTATATCTATGCATATTGGGCATCAAACTGTTCAGTAGACCCTTGGCATCAATATTTATGGTGTTTTACAATTGTATGTAAGAAATTGGGTGAGATAAATGCGGCCAATTGCAATATTTTTAGGCGATTTTCAGAAATGTAAAAACAGTTGCTTTTATCGCCAAATTTAGGAAAGGCTTGCGACTTGGTACTTTGGAGTACAAAGACATGCATACCCAATTTGGATTCGCAGGAATGTGTACTTTCCAAAAATATATGGTTTTATGGGGTGAACGCACTTTTTTCTACCTTTGCCCCCCCCAAAACAATGTAAATGTGTTGATTTTGCAGTACCTGAAATGACAGACCATTTGAGGGTCTTTGTTTTGGGGCCCTATATGCCACGTGCTTGGGTACACCTATACATATTGGGCATCAAACTGTTCAGAGGACCCCAGGCTTTCATATTTGGGGTGATTTCTCTTGATACCTAAAAGTATGTGGGAACTACGATGCTAGAGGGTGAAAATTTTGAGGTGATTTTTGGAAATGTCCCCAAAATCACCAAATTTAGAAATGGTTTGCGGCTTGGTACTTTGGAGTACAAAGACATCCATACCCGATTTGGATTCGCAGGAATGTGTACTTTCCGAAAATATATGGTTTTATGGGGTGAACTTACTTTTTTCTACCTTTGCCCCCCCCCAAAAACAATGTAAATGTGTTGATTTTGCAGTACCTGAAATGACAGACCATATGGGGGTCTTTCTTTTGGGGCCCCTGTATGCCACGTGCTTGGGTACACCTATACATATTGGGCATCAAACTGTTCAGGGGACCCTAGGCTTTCATATTTGGGGTGATTTCTCTTGATACCTAAAAGTATGTGGGTAATACGATGCTGCAGGGTAGATATTTTGAAGTCATTTTTGGAAATGTCCCCAAAATCCCCAAATTTAGGAATGGTTTGTGGCTTGGTTCTTTGGAGTACAAAGACATGCATACCCAATTTAGATCCGTGGGAATGTGTACTTTCCGAAAATATATGGTTTTCTGGGGTGAACTTACTTTTTTCTACATTTGCCCCCCTCAAAACAATGTAAATGTGTTGATTTTGCAGTACCTGAAATGACAGACCATATGGGGGTCTTCGTTTTGGGGCCCCTATACGCCACGTGCTTGGGTACACCTATACATATTGGGCATCAAACTGTTCAGAGGACCCCAGGCTTTCATATTTGGGGTGATTTGTCTTGATACCTAAAAGTATGTGTGTAATACGATGCTGCAGGGTAGATATTTTGAGGTGATTTTTGGAAATATCACCTAAAGCACCAAATTTAGGAATGATTTGCGGCTTGGTACTTTGGCGTAGAAAGACATGCATACCCAATTTGGATTCGTTGGAATGTGTACTTTCCGAAAATATATGGTTTTCTGGGGTGAACTTACTGTTTTCTACTTTTGCCCCCCCAAAACAATGTAAATGTGTTGATTTTGCAGTACCTGAAATGTCAGACTATATGGGGGTCTTCCTTTTAGGGCCTCTATATGCCACATGCTTGGGTACACCTATACATATTGGGCATCAAACTGTTCAGAGGACCCTAGGCTTTCATATTTGGGGTGATTTGTCTTGATACCTAAAAGTATGTGGGTAATACGATGCTGCAGAGTAGATATTTTGAGGTGATTTTTGGAAATGTCACCTAAATCACCAAATTTAGGAATGATTTGCGGCTTGGTACTTTGGCGTAGAAAGACATGCATACCCAATTTGGATTCGTTGGAATGTGTACTTTCCGAAAATATATGGTTTTCTGGGGTGAACTTACTGTTTTCTACTTTTGCCCCCCCCAAAACGATGTAAATGTGTTGATTTTGCAGTACCTGAAATGACAGACTATATGGGGGTCTTCCTTTTGGGGCCCCTGTATGCCACGTGCTTGGGTACACCTATACATATTGGGCATCAAACTGTTCAGAGGACCCTAGGCTTTCATATTTGGGGTGATTTCTCTTGATACCTAAAAGTATGTGGGTAAATGATGCTGCAGGGTAGATATTTTGAGGTGATTTTTGGAAAATTCACCTAAATCACCAAATTTAGGAATGATTTGCGGCTTGGTACTTTGGCGTAGAAAGACATGCATACCCAATTTGAATTCGTGGGAATGTGTACTTTCCGAAAATATATGGTTTTCTGGGGTGAACTTACTGTTTTCTACTTTTGCCCCCCCAAAACAATGTAAATGTGTTGATTTTGCAGTACCTGAAATGTCTGACTATATGGGGGTCTTCCTTTTAGGGCCTCTATATGCCACATGCTTGGGTACACCTATACATATTGGGCATCAAACTGTTCAGAGGACCCTAGGCTTTCATATTTGGGGTGATTTGTCTTGATACCTAAAAGTATGTGGGTAATACGATGCTGCAGAGTAGATATTTTGAGGTGATTTTTGGAAATGTCACCTAAATCACCAAATTTAGGAATGATTTGCGGCTTGGTACTTTGGCGTAGAAAGACATGCATACCCAATTTGGATTCGTTGGAATGTGTACTTTCCGAAAATATATGGTTTTCTGGGGTGAACTTACTGTTTTCTACTTTTGCCCCCCCCCCAAAACAATGTAAATGTGTTGATTTTGCAGTACCTGAAATGACAGACTATATGGGGGTCTTCCTTTTGGGGCCCCTGTATGCCACGTGCTTGGGTACACCTATACATATCGGGCATCAAACTGTTCAGAGGACCCTAGGCTTTCATATTTGGGGTGATTTCTCTTGATACCTAAAAGTATGTGGGTAATACGATGCTGCAGGGTAGATATTTTGAGGTGATTTTTGGAAATGTCACCAAAATCACCAAATTTAGGAATGATTTGCGGCTTGGTACTTTGGTGTAGAAAGACATGCATACCCAAATTGGATTCAGGGGAATGTGTACTTTCCGAAAATATATGGTTTTCTGGGGTGAACGTACTTTTTTCTACCTTTGCCGCCCCCCAAAACGATGTAAATGTGTTGATTTTGCAGTATCTGAAATGACAGAACAAACGGGGGGTCTTCCTTTTGGGGCCTCCTATGCCACGTGCTTTGGTACATCTATTCATATTGGGCATCAAACTGTTCATTTGACCCAGGATTTTATATTGGGGGTGTTTTACATTGATACCTAATGATGTGTGGGAGATATGTTGCTGTAGAGTGGAAGCTTTGAGGTCATTTTTCAAAAAATTCACCAATTTCTATAAAACATTATAACTTTAGGAAACAATTGCAACTTAGTGGTTTGGAGTACAAAGATATTTCTACCCATTTTTGATTCACCAGAATCTGTTCTTTCTAGTAATGGGTAGTTTTCTAGGGTAAACCTACTGTTAGCGGAATGTTTGGCCTTGAAATCAAAAGTATGCCGTTTGGGGAGTGTTGCTTTGGAAATTTGGTTGTGTACTGCTTGTAGATTTTGAGCTATACAAGTGAGAAATCTCCATAAAACGATATATATTTGGTATTGTCGCGTTCAGGAGACATAGACCTTTCTAAATCGGCTGTGTTCTCGTACATAAAATGAATGATGTTTCTGATATATGTGATTGTTCTTCGTGCAACATGATTTTTTTCATTTTATTTGACACTTAGAATCCAATATTTTTTTAGAGAAGTAGAATTACACCAAAATTCTTGCATATTGTGAATGTTCAGGTTGTCCTGAAAAAAACAATATATTGTTTTCCTGGGTTAACTAAAAGACCACCCCAGGAAAGGCCCTTAAAGTGAAAGAGTGCAAAATATCTAAAAACTGCTTGGCAGTAGATGTTCGCATCTAGGACAAAACGGCTGGCAGGGAAAGGGTTAAAGGGCAATTCACCTTTATTAGCAAAACTGCAATAACACATAAAAACCACAGAAATGTGTTCAAACTTTCATAACCTGCTAAATTTTGTAAAATTAACATGGTCATTAGGGGGTGTGGCCAGGAAAATAGGCGTTCTCAAAACAATTGTCCCTCTTTCTATTTTCCACTGTAATGAAAATTAACAACATAATCCAAGCAAACTGCTCAACAACAGATTTTTATATTAGCAACTCCCCCTCATCAAGCACAGGGGAAAAAAAAGCAAATTTACTGTTTTAGATCAATTCACTGAAACTAAACATCCCCATCAGGACTTCTATACAAGATATATTTTATGCAAACCTATTTCACCTTTGTTATTCTCTGCAACATGCAAACGACAGAGGATTCATCATGTAACCGCTTGTAGTACACGAGTAAACGGTTTGTGACTGCGCGGCTGAAATAAATTTAGCTTGAGTTTGCAAAGCTGCCAAGAGCTCATGAGAATGTGGAGACTCAGCACATGGGCTAAACTTCCAATAAATACTGAATTCTGGGCTATTTGCAGTCAGGGATGGGGACAGGGTGATCCTGTGGATAAATTCTATGGGGCAAATTCACTAAGATGCGAAGTTGCGCCAGGCGCAACTTCGCCGCACTTCGCTGCACTTCGACAGGCGTATTTTCGCCAGCGCTCCGCAAATTCACTAAAATCCGAAGTTGCGCACAGGGGTAGCGTTACTTTGCGAAGTTGCGCTAGCGTTAATTCGCCAAGCGAAGCGAAGTTTCGCTAGCGATGGTTAATTTGCATACGGCGCGAAATTCAAATTTCAATGGAGGAACACGTATCTGCACTACAAATGCCTAGAAAACCTTCAAATCAGCAAATAAAAAATTTATTTTGCCCTACACATGTGCCCACTGTCTAGGTAAGTTGCCATGAGTCAGGAAATGTAGGGGGGAAGGAGGGGAGCCCCAAAAAAATTTACGATGTTTTTCAGCCTATCACCCATAATGTAGAAAACACGCCAGCTTTTTTTGGGACTTAGAAAAAAATTTTACTTTTTTGGAAACAATCCCTATCTACTCTATTGCGCTTCGTCAGGTCTGAGGTGGCGAAGGAAGTCTAGCGTAAAAGGTAGCGTTCAGTACACTGCGCAAGTTAGTGAATTTGCGTAGTTACATCGCTAGCGAAAATTCGCCTGGCGTAAGTGTGCGAAGTAACACTAGCAAATTTACACCAGCGTTCGTTAGTGAATTTGCGAAGTACCGAAAATGCCAAACGCTAGCGAATTGACGCTAGCGTTCGGTGCTTCGTCGCTTAGTGAATTTACCCCTATGAGAGTAAAGTGAGGGTGAAACAGCACAGCAGGGGTGGTGGTAGTGTTAATGTCCCTAGTTATATATACAGTATATTAGGGGAAGAGACAAGGGGAAAGTGTTGGAAGAGTTACTGTCTGCTCTGCTCTCATTTCCCTACAGATATAAGGAATGGTAGCACTAGATAGGTACCTAATATCAGGGTCGTACTGGGGGCCCAACTGCTGTCCAGGGTCCCCCCGCCCCCCTACTGTGACGCGAATGAGCCATTCATCACGTTTGCCCGAACAGCGACATGCGCATGCGCAAACAACATCGCTAGCAGGCATGTGCAAACCGTGCTGCGCTGCTTTTGGAAAAACAATGTCGGAAGAGGGGGTCTGGCCATGCGAGGGCCCACTAGGCCAGTCCGACACGGCCTTATATATAGTGGCAGATGCAAATGAGAAGTGTTGGAAGGGTTAATGCCTGCTCTGCTCTCATTCCCCTACAGATTTAAGTATTGGTAACACTTTATAGGTGCCTATTATAAAGGAACAAAGACATGGATTAAGCATTGCAAGGGTAACTGCCTGCTCTGCTCTTATTTTCTGACAGATACAAGTATAAGTGACACTTTATAGGTGGCAATTTTACAGGAGGAGAGACAAAGAGAAAATGTTGGAAGGGTTACTGCCTGCTCTGCTCTCATTTTCCTACAGAAATAGGGATTGGTAGCACTTTATAGGTGCCTATTATAAAGGAACAGAGACAAGGAGAAAGTGTTGGAAGGGTTACTGCCTGCTCTCATTTCCCTACAGACAGGGTGGGCAGGGCCAGCAGGACACTGGGTAAAACCCAGTGGGCCCTGCAAGCGCAGACCCCCATCTTTTTTCAGCCTGTTCTGCCCCCTGATGATCTCCCCCCCTCTGGGCCGATTGTGCCGCAAGTACAGGAATACTGGGGGCCCAGAGTGAGGGTTTCGATTGAGGCGATGAGTCTGTAGGAGGGTTGCGGAAGAGGCAGAGGGGCCTTTGTGGTGGAAGCCCAAAGTACAAGATACTGTTTTATTATTACACAGTAAAAGGAAATCATTTTTAAAAATTTGGATAAAATGGAGTCTATGGGAGACGGCCTTTCCATAATTTGGATCATTCTGGATAACAGGTTTCAGGATAACAGATCCCATACCTGTATTGGCAACACTATATAGGTCCCTAATATACCAGAAGAGAGACAAGTAGAATGTGTTGGAAGGGTTACTGCCTGCTCTGCTCTCATTTCACTACAAATATAAGTATAGATAACACTATATAGGTAGTGATGGGCGAATAAATTCACCTATAACAAATTCGCAGTGAATTTCCTCACTTCGCTGTGGGCAAATAAATTTGCACGTCCGAAAAGTCGCTTGCGTCATAATCGCCGCGCATCACACTATTCGGACGCCCATTGACTTTAACACCAGCGTCAAAATTGATGCGAACGACTTTTCGGACGCAACAATTAAGATTTTCAAGATTTTTTCACAAATTGTTCGCCGTTTTGTGAGTTTTGCAGGAAATTTGCAAATTTTTCAGCAAAGCAAAATGGGAGAAATTCACCCGTCCCTGTATGTAGGTGCCTAATATAAAGGAACAGAAACAATGACAAATCGTTGGAAGGGTTACTGCCTGCTCTGCTCACGGAAAAATGAGTGAAACTCGGAAATTGACGCCCGTGTCAATTTTGACGGTCGGTGCCGGCGTTAAAGTCAATGGGCGTTTTTTTTAACACCGGCAAATCTTAGCAGGAATTTTCGGAATTTATTCGATGCCGGCGAAATGCAGAAATTCACTGTGATTTAACGACAGGGGCATTTATTCGCCCATTGCTATTGATAGCATCAGATAGGTGCCGCTGCTTAATACATAGGAGGATCATATAAGGGGGAGTAGAGGAAGAGTTATTACCTGCTCTGCACTGATTGGTGCCTGTTTCACACAATTTGCAGAAAAAGAAAATACACTTAGTGGACCAAAACCCCTACTTTCCTTATGAATTAATAGGTGCTGTGACCCATCATAAGCATGAGAGGCTTTGACTGTCAACAGCTTGTGATACATATGTAATCTGCCAGTCTAGATGGGGTTATTGGCCTTATTCTGTTTTTATATTTCTGTGTTTCTGCTGATATAACGTTATAGCTGAGATAATAATATGTTTCAGCTGTGGCCGCACTCAGCTTCTATGGGAAGTAATATCTACTCCACTCTGCGGCCTCAATATTCGCAATGAACCTGCTGTCCGGTGACCTACATTACGGCTTGTGTTCCTACTGCATCATGCAGAATATATTCCTACATATTGCGTGTCCATAAATGCCACTCCGGTTTTACAAGGCACAATACAGAAAATAATAAACAATATCGGGACTCACCTCGGAGGCGCTTGATATTTATATGGCCATGGAGAGGCTCGGTGACTTCTGATACCCTTATTAAAATATAAAATAGTAAAAATAGCAGAGAGGAAGTCAATGCGAATTCCAGACTTATTTATTTCTAGGTCACATTCCAGTGTTAATATATAACGTGAGCTGAGTTTGCCCCAGTGCACTAACCCACTACAATCGGCTGATTGGTTTCTATGCTGCGGGGCAAACTTTACTCTTATAGCTATAAACCTATGAATACGAAATGATATATACAGACACAGAACTGTACCAATACAGGGGAAACAATCAAACGTATGTGCTCTATAAACTCATCCCCCTGTAACCCCAAGACTGCACCGAAGTCCAACAGCTGAGCTTGCCCCAGGATCACATAAATAAATTACCCAAGAAAAATAAAGCGGGCAAACCCACATGTAGGGATTGGTGCAACAAGTGGAATGGGATTAAATTGGTGGTATATTACAGGTATGGGATCCGTTATCCAGAAACCCATTATCCAGAAAGCTCTGAATTACGGAAAGGCCGTCTCCCATAGACTCCATTATAATCAAATAATCTAAATTATTAAAAACGGTTTCCTTTTTCTCTGTAATAATAAAACAGTAGTTTGTACTTGATCCCAACTAAGATATAATTAATCCTTATTGGAAGCAAAACCAGCCTATTGGGTTTATTTAATGTTTAATTGATTTTCTATTAGAATTAAGGTACGAAGATCCGAATTATGGAAAGATACGTTATCCGGAAAAACTCAGGTCCCGAGCATTCTGGATAACAGGTCCCATGACTGTATATAGTATGCATATGGTATATATATGGATTCATAGGGGGCCTATGGCAGGTGGAAATGACTGGACTGCCCTCAACCCACTGACTTTGCACCTTGTATCAGTTTAAATTGGGTACAAAAGGGGTTATGTAATAAAAGGCACTATTACTATTGCCCAGGAGCAGTAACCCATAGCAACCAATCAGAAGCAGTGGCGATCCTAGAGGGGGGCGGGCCCTGGTGCGTGACGCGCAGCTGGGCCCCGCCCCCCTCTGTATGGCCGCATATGCCGGCATTCTCAGCGGCGAACGGACTGCCGGGGGGCCCTGAGGGGGTGTGGGCCCAGGCCCGCTCGCACCCCCTGCTCCCCCGGTAGTTCCGCCACTGATCAGAAGGTAAAATTTACTGGTCACCTGTTTAAAAGCAGAGATCCTGTTGGTTGCTATGGATTACTGCTCCTGGGCAAACTTAGTGCCATTTATTGGATATAGTGGTAAGTGCTTTAGCAGCAATACTTTATGGTAAATGACCACATTTGGCCTCTGGTTGATCTATAGTACAGGCATGGGACCTGTTATTCAGAATGCTAGGGACCTGGGGTTTTCCAGATAAGGGATCTTTCTGTAATTTAGATCTTCATACATTGGGGCAAATTTACTAAAGGGGGAATTTCCGCTTCAGGAAACATCGCCACACTTCGTTATTATTTCACAGCGAGTTTGCGTATTTATCAAAATTTTTTGTCTCGGCAAATAGACACTGGTGTACTTTCGCCAGCACAAACGTTTACAAGAAAAATTTCTCTTACTTTCTTCCTAGCGAAACTTTGTTAAGGCACTTACGTCAATTTAAATATGGCGGGTACATAGGGTTGCCACCTTTGCTGATGGCTAAACGCAAACATGGGGGGCGGGGAAGATAACATTGGCGGTGGGGCAGTGATGTAGGAACAGGCTCGATGACATCAGAGGTGGGCACAATGATGTTGGTGGAGTTATGACACCAGGGCAAGGTTATTGCATCCCTTAGTTGCAACTTGCTGGATTTCTATCCAGTATTCTCAATGTTTTAAAGTGCTGATGCCCAGTTATGAGATCTATAATACAGATATCAGTTATCCAGAAAGCTCTGAAACACAGCAATTCTAAATTAGAATAAAACACTTTTTTTTTTTTATTGATTTACTTTTTTTGTAACTGTAATAATAAGAAATGAACTGAACTTGATAGTAACTAAGCCATGTTGAGTTGAGTGCCTTAAGGTGGTCACACGCAGGAAGATCCGCTCTTGTGGCGATTTCGACAAATGAGCGGATCTCTCCTCGAAATGCCCACATTGAGGTGGGCGATATCGGGCTGATCCGATCGTGGGCCCTCCTGCCCAACAATCGGATCAGAATGGAGGCAATATGGGTGGTCGGAATGGGATTTTTTACCCTGATTTTCAACCAGATATCGATCGGCAGCTTTTATCAGCCCATGTATTGAGGCCTTTAATATTTAACTGCTTTTCATGTATGGCCAGATTATTGTTTGGGTTTAATAAGGGTCAAACCCAAACAGGTGCCAATCCTACCGGTACATATAGTTAATATATATATGTGTCTTTATTAAAGATGTTGGTGCAAATGCTTGAAGTGGCCACTTATTATTACACTTGTCCAAGGAAGCAAAATAAAGACAAAAAAGATCCTCTAATGTCCTAGACATGAGCCCACCCTAAAACAAAAGTGGCATGTCCCTCAAATGGTTGGAAACAGTGTATATGACATATATTTAACAGTTATAACTTGTAAACATAATCCCACATTCAAATATGAAATAATGCCAGCGATTTGTCTTTTTTTTTTTATGACTTTTCGGCAGACAGGATGTGATGTCACTGACATAATAATGTTGAGGATGAGGTTTCCTCAATTCAATTCAATTCACCAGGTAGATTCTGGCGAAACAGACTCTGGCAAAATAAAATAACAGATTGGAAAGTTGGCACTTTGATAAATCTGTAGAGTAACAATCATTGCCTGGCGAAATGGCGCAAAATTTCTCTAGCACTGAGCTTTTTCACTAGTAAATTGTCCCTTACGACTTTTAGGAAACTGGCTTTGTCATTTTGGAGGATTTAGCGAAAAAAAAGCCCACTTCTGTCCCCTTAAGACCTGGGACCTGGGGTTTTCTGGATAACAGATCTTTCCGCAATTTGAATCGTCATGCCTTAAGTCTACTAAAAAATCATGTTAACATTAAATACACCCCAATAGACTGGATTTGCTTCCAATAAGGTTTAATCGTACAGGTATTGGATCCGTTATCCGGAAACCCATTATCCAGAAAACTCTGGATTTCAGGATAGCCGTCACCCGTAGACACCATTTTATCCAAATAATCCAAATTTTTTTAAAATAATTTCCTTTTTCTGTGTAATAATAAAACAGTAGCTTGTACTTGATCCCAACTAAGATATAATTAATCCTTATTGGAAGCAAAACCAGCCTATTAGGTTAATATTTACATGATTTTCTCATAGATTTAAAGTATGATGATCTAAATTACAGAAAGATGTTATCTGGAAAATTCCAGGTCCTGTGCATTCTGGATAACAGGTCTCATACCTGTATCGTAGTTGGGATTAAGTACAAGGTACTGTTTTATTATTACAGAGAAAATGTATTCTTATTTGGATAAAATTGAGTCCGTGAGAGATGTCCATTATGTAATTCTGAGCTTTCTGGATAATGGGTTTCTAGATAATGGATCCCATACCTGTAATACATTTTATTTTTTGCAGGTTCCCAACCTCTCTCCATGGGAATTTCTTAGGTGGAATCTTCCTTCCAGTTTCCTTGCCGCCTCTGTCCACAATCCTCATGTTGACGAGCAATATTAATTAATTAACCAACTCTTTCTCAGCCCTGTATTTACTTTTTTGTCTTTCTGAAGTCCCGTACTTGCCGGGGTTTTTATGGGAGCCCCTAAAATAATAGTATAAAGACAGACATAAAGCCCATAATATTACTCCTGAATCTAAATGCAAAACACTTAAAATATTACAGCTTCTCAAATTGCTCTCTTTATTTATAGAGTGAGAAATGTGTATCATTTCAGCATATATGTCTCACTTACACTTCTAAGCTCCCTCTTCAGGCTCAAAATAGGAACGAGGTGCTAAAAATGATTTGCCTGTCTCTGGAATAATACTAGCTTCAATTCTTCTTGAGAGATAAAAATGTGCAACTGCATTAGGGTTCAGATGATATGTCTCAATCTGTCATTCGAACTATTCTTGAGTGAATTTTGAGAACCTTCCCTGAGCTGGGCATGATGGGAATTCTGGAAGTAGAGTTGGACATGGTTGACCTTGTAGTCCAAGAACACACAAATGCTATTGGGTTGATGGGCTTGTCTCAATAGACTGCAGACCCCTTGCTCCCTTTCTGAATCTGCTTTCCTCATCTTCATTGCATCATGTCTCGCATTCTTTCATAGAACTTCTGGGCCCATTGGAATTTGAGGCACAGGGAGAAGACATATGAGTCACCATGATGAGAAACGCAAGACGTCTTCCTGAGCTATAATGATGTCTGTAGACATAACTACTGAGTCATTTCTTTTCCCCAGGAGTGGTGCAAAGATAAATTGGCTACTAGTAGTCTCACAGTCTCATTGTATCCATCAATTATGGTGTGAGACTTGTGACATCATGTTTACTCTACCAGGTCATACCTACTGTTAAAGGGCTATTGTCATGGAATTTTTTTTAAGTTAATAGAGCTGCTCCAGCAGAATTCTCCATTGAAATCCATTTCTCAAAAGAGCAGACAGATTTTTTTTTTTTTTTATATATATATATATATATATATATATATATATATATTTAATTTTGAAATCTGACATGGGGCTAGACATATTGTCACTTTCCCAGCTGCCCCCAGTCATGTGACTTGTGCTCTGATAAACTTCAGTCACTCTTTACTGCTGTACTGACCTCCTCCCTTTCCCCCCCAGCAGCCTAACAACAGAACAATGGGAAGGTAACCAGATAGCAGCTCCCTAATACAAGATAACAGCTGACTGGTAGATCTAAGAACAACACTCAATAGTAAAATCCAGGTCCCACTGCAACTCCTTCAGTTACATTGAGTAGGAGAAACAACAGCCTGCCAGAAAGCAGTTCCATCCTAAAGTGCTGACTCTTTCTGAAAGCACATGACCAGGCAAAATGACCTGAGATGCACCTACACACCAATATTACAACTAAAAAAAACACTTGCTGGTTCAGGAATGACATTTTATATTGTAGAGTGAATTATTTGCAGTGTAAAAACCCCTCCCTCCTCCCCCCCCCTGGACTACACCCCCCCTGAACAAATGCCCTTAAATTGCTACTTACCCCTCGGCGCAGGTCCTCTCCCGTGGAGTTTGCAGGCGCCATTTTCTCCCGTGCGGTCTTCTTCCTGGATTCCCAGGAGTTTGGCGATGCATGCACAATAGGAGCATTTGCCGATTGGAATCTACTGCGCATGCACCAGAAGTCATGAAGTTGCCGAAAAATTAAACTGGAAAACTTTGTGACTTTCGGCGCATGCGCAGTAGAGCTCAACCAGCAAATGCTCCTACTGCACATGCACCGCCAAATGCCGGGGAATCCAGGAAGAAGACCGCACGGAAGAAGATGGCGCCTGCGAACTCCACGCAAGGGGAGGTAGGCCGGGGGTAGGAGGGGGGGTTTTGCACCAAAAGGGTTTTCTTCTCCTTTAAGAACAAGGATACCAGACCCAGTGAACCTGCGATCATCATTCAGCCCTTGACACCTATGTTGGACACAATGCTGCTAGAAACCATTGTTGGCTCAAGGGCATTGGCCTGGTCAACCACATGGTCAACATGTAACAGGTCCACATATGGAAGGAACATTATCTAGAATTTTAGCTTTGAGGGCTCACCATGCACTACATTCCTTACTGCACCATTTCCATTGAAGTTAGTTATCTGGCATGTTCTGTTGAGGTGCACCATATCATGTCAAAACAAAGTCTGGTCTTCCTATAAGAGAAAAAAAAGAATTGACTGTGCCAAAACATCCCATAACATTCACTGGATGTCTTCATAGTTAGGTTTCTCTAAGGGTTTTAGAACTAGATGATAGAAGTCAACTATATCTCTAATGCTTTATTTACCAGTAGGTCCTTCCAGCTGACATGGGTCACCCATTCCGATTAGAAGAAAGGAGGTTCTGACTAAATATTTAGGTTTGTTACAGTGAGAGCTGTGAAGATGTGGAATTGTCTCCCTGAATCAGTGGTACAGGCTGATACATTAGATAGGTATAAGAAGGGGTTGGATGGTGTTTAATACAGGGATATGGGAGATAGCTCATAGTGCAAGTTGATCCAGGGACTGGTTCGATTGCCATCTTGGAGTCAGGAAAGATTTTTTTCCTCCTCTGAGGCAAATTGGAGAGGCTTCAAATGGGTTTTTTGCCTTCCTCTGGATCAACTGGCAGTCAGGCAGGTTTTATATAGACATAAAAAGTTGAACTTGATGGACGTGTGTCTTTTTCAACCTAATCTATGTTGCTATGTATATGTTACCCACAACTGTATTTGATTTAGCCATAAGTGTCCATCAGTGAGCTGGGGGTTTTTTATATAGGCAAACCTGCATGGGTCCTTGGGTCCATATAAAGACAGACAAGTGCTTCTTTATAGGTCATGGAACTTCTAACGTCCTTATATTTTAAAGAGGTTGCAGAGAGCGATGCTCTGAGACAATCTGCATTTGTTAATTCTTAATATTTTAAGTTAATGAGTTATTTAGCTTTTTATTCAGTAGCTCTCCAGTTTGCAATTTCAGCAATTTGTTTGCTAAATTCCCCTAGCAACCATGCATTAATATCGAATAAGGGACTGGAATATGAATAGGAGAGGCCTGAATACAAAGATGAGTAATAAAAAGTAGCAAAGTAGCAGTAACGTAACTAGGACGCACAGCCGGGCCCCCCTCCGTACGAGCTGCCGGGGGGCCCCGAGGAGGTGCGGGCCCTGGCCCAATTACACCCCCTGCTCCCCCGGTAGTTACGCCACTGCAAAGTAAATTTGTTTTTTAGATGGGGTCAGTGACACCCATTTGAAAGCTGGAAAGAGTCAGAAGTAAAAGGCAAATAATTAAAAAACTATAAAAAAAAGTAAATAACGAAGACCAATTAAAAAGTCGCTTAGAACTGACCATTCCATAACTTACTAAACGTTAACTTAAAGGTGAATCACCTCTTTAAAGTAAGGGGGACATTATTATTTATAAAACATTTCATTTAGTCATGTGAGTCTGGTGGGATCAAGGTTTATGAGGATATCTTTTACATTTATATTAAATGCTCTGATAATTCCAATATTACTTTTCATAGAACTTTGGAGCAGTCAAATCAAACTTGGCCGGGCCTACTCAGTGGCGGCCCAGTAAAATGCTTGCTCAGAGTTAATTATTTTTAATTAATTTTTGACACAATACATATGAAATATAAAGCGCCTGGTTTCATTTGCTCACAAACTGGTACTTAGAGAGCATTCTGAAGGGTTAACATGCCTACGTGCTGTTCTCTACAGACCTCTGTACTTGTTTTTCTGTACCACCCTGTACTTACTTGAACATTCTACCTACTACTTTACATGAGGTACATGGGCTTATGTTTGGTTACCAGAGTATAGCTATGGTACCTGTATTATTGCTACTTCAGATCCTGCCATAGAAAATGTAGATTAGGATAATGTAACAGCAATTTTTTTTTAATATCACACCACAATCTTCTTTAGAGAATTGTTTACCATAGCAAGGTTTCATATTTTTTGGGGAATTGTAAATAAGATTAAAGAGTTACAATATGAAGCAAGGGCAATTAGGCATAAGGGGTGGAACCCTGTAAAAGGTTTCCAGTTTAGTAATATATTTAGGGGCCGATTCACTAACTTCGAGTGAAGGATTCGAAGGTAAAAAACTTCGGATTTCGACGTTTTTTTGGGCTACTTCGACCATCGAATGGGCTACTTCGACCTTCGACTACAACTTCGAATCGAAATATTCGAAGTAAAAATCGTTCGACTATTCGACCATTCGATAGTCGAAGTACCGTCTCTTTAAAAAAAAACTTCGACCCCCTTGTTCGCCATCTAAAAGCTACCGAAGTCAATGTTAGCCTATGGGGAAGGTCCCCATAGGCTTTCCTACGTTTTTTTGATCGAAGGATATTCCTTCGATCGTTGGATTAAAATCCTTCGAATCGTTCGATTCGACGGATTTTATCGTTCGATAGAAGGAATTATCCTTCGATCGTGCGATCGAACTATCTGCGCTAAATCCTTCGACTTCGATATTCGAAGTCGAAGGATTTTAATTCCTAGTCGAATATCGAGGGTTTAATTAACCCTCGATATTCGACCCTTAGTGAATCGGCCCCTTAGTTTTACTTAAGCAAGATAGTGTTGTTCATGGTTTTCTTTATATTGCTATAATTCTATGAACTTACTGTGTTTATAATTTCTCAAAGTACAAAACCTAAGGCTAAACATATCTGCCGTGTCAGGATTCAAGATCCTGACTCTGAAATTCTTTATAAAAGTAGTTTCTAACATTATAATTTGTTTACTTCTGTAGAACAACTGAGCATGTGGAAGATTTTGGCAATCGTTTTTCTTGCTGCATGTTTATGATGATGATTTCAAATGAACACTCTTTATTGATAATTCGAAATCTGTGATAGAGGGGAACCATTCCTATTTAGTGATGGGCGAATTTGCGACGTTTTGCCGATAAATTCGCTCGAAATTTGCGAAACGGCAAAAAATTCGCGAAATGGTTTTGTCGCGAATTTTCATGGGCGTTTCACGAATTTATTCGCTGGCGGCGAATCGCGCAAATTCACTGCAAATTCGCGCCTGGCGAATAAATTAGCCCATCACTATTCCTATTTCACAGTTCCCTTTAATTATGGACATCTTTTCCATGTCTCTATCCAAAGCACTTTAAATAAAATGTTTGCCGACACCTGTCTCTACAAGAACACAACTATATCATGGAGATGCAAGTATACTAAATTCATCACTATACTTGGGACAATACCTTTGCAGATGCCTTTATTCAAACCATCTTTTCTAAACGGCACTGGAACATGGATAAAGAGACTCATGTTTACTAAACACAATATTTCAAAATACATGGCATGGAATCTTTGGGGTGTTGGTTGAATTAGATATGTAATACTTTGTGATAATTCTTTTAGTTTGTATAGTTAGGCAAATAACAAGATTGGGATGGATTAGGAATTCTCCAGCATGTAGTTGTGTTGAGTTCGTGGTTTTGAAGACAGGCCTAGCCCCTCTTCAGAGCATAGTAGTCTCAATACGGTTATTTGCATTTAGGTGAGTTTATAGTTTAGGTTAATTTTACTTATTGCTAATTATCAACTCCCTGTTTCTCTGTGTCATTCACTTACCTTATATACTCGAGTATAAGCCGAGTTTTTCAGCCCCCAAAATATGCTGAAAAACTCTACCTCGGCTTATACTCGGGTCAAGCGCAAAAACGGTCGCCGGCGCCTAAGAATATTCGCTAGCACCTAAGAATAGTCACCAGCGTCCAAGAATAGTCTCCAAGAATATGCGCCGGCGTCCAAGAATGGTCGCCGGCACCCAAAAACGAGACACTGGCACCTCCAATGGGAGCAGAAACCCTCAATTTTTTGATTGAAACTTACCAGAAGCTGCTGCATTTCTCACCCTCAGCTTATACTCGAGTCAATAAGCTTTCCCAGTTTTTGGAGGTAAAATTAGGTACCTCGGCTTATACTCGGGACGGCTTATACTCGAGTATATACGGTATTCATCATCATACTGACACTGTTGCTGCATATCGCAAACACACTGATAAATTGTTGTCACGGCCGGCACCCAATACCAGAACAGGTGCCAAGTACCCTGGACTCGGCTCGGCTTCACCAGTAGTGTGACCACCGTTGGGCTTCGGGAGGAGCCCTCAGCTTACTTGGGTGCCACCTGGACTTAACGAGGGTACAAGGCGAGATGTTCTGACTAGCAGAGGGGCACGGCAGGTAGATAGTCTTTTGGGCCGAAGGTCACGGTACAAATGGAGCAGGCAAGAGAATCGTCAGACAGGCAGGGTCGAGGCAGGCAGATAACAAGAATCGTCAGGCAGGCAAGGGTCAAACTGGGGTCAGGCAGAAAGAGTAGTCGAGATGCAGGCAAAGGTCAGGATTCAGATATCAGAATAGTCAGGAACAGGCAGGGATCAAAACCGGAATAACAGACACAAGTTTCACAGGAACAGACAGCACAAGGCTTCAGGAACCACCAGAATCAAGATTCTATCACGGGCACTGGCTGGGAGTAAGAATGGGCCTTAAATACCTCCAAATTTCGTGCCAAAATGTGCGCCTGTACCTTTAAGAGGCGCGCAGGCGAGCCGCACGAGCCCTAGAGAACCAAGATGGTGCCGGCGCTGGAGGCTGGAACAGGAGCGTGGCGGCGTGGCAGCCGTCCACGCCGCCGCACCACTAGACCACCAGGTAATTTTATTACAATTGTATAATACTGTTGTTAAAACTGTTGCTACCAAACACAGATTCATTTCTTTAGGTTCTCCGTTGCAAGATGATTTACAGCACCACTAGTATGATGTTTTCACTGGCTAGTCTCTTACTGGTTCTCAAAGAGGGGGTTGAAGGGTTAACATGCCTACGTGCTGTTCTCTACAGACCTCTGTACTTGTTTTTCTGTACTACCCTGTACTTGCTCCTCTTAGACAACCTTGCATAAGCAGCATCATGTATCATAAACAATGTTATCAGCTTGCCAAAATATCTAAGCTAATACGCATGCATACATTTGTCTGTTATTTCTAGGGATGCACCGAATCCACTTTTTTGGATTCGGCCGAACCCCCGAATCCTTCGTGAAAGATTCGGCCGAATACCGAACCGAATCCGTACCCTATTTGCATATGCAAATTAGGGGTGGGAAGGGGAAAACATTTTTTACTTCCTTGTTTTCTGACAAAAAGTCATGCAATTTCCCTCCCGCCCCTAATTTGCATATGCAAATTAGGATTCGAATTCGGTTTGGCTGGGCAGAAGGATTCGGCTGAATCCGAACCCTGCTGAAAAAGGCCGAATCCTGAACCGAATCCTGGATTCGGTGCATCCCTAGTTATTTCTCTCTTTCCTATTACAAGACATATACTATGCTAATACGTCACTATATTGGGTTGTCTTTGCTTATACCCTATATGAGCCTATGTTTGGGCTACAATAAACGGAACTTGTTATTCTGATCCACTCGTTGGTGTTTCTTGTCGCAAGTTCCCCGGATCCGGAATGCGAGGCATTGTTGGCCAAGACGAAATCCATAGGCTCCAGTAGCAGTCGGTTCTGTTTCCCCCAACAGTCTGTAGGTATGTTAACCCTTCACATTCATGTTTCAAAATCACTTTTCTAATGGTGTAGGAGAAATGGTTATTTTTAAAATTAAAACGCAAAGGTTTGAGACGTAACATTAATTATGGCGGCCTAGATCAATTATTTACTAAAGGCTCTTCTCTACTACTATTTCCTTTATAGACTATTTAATCTGATGTCAGTGGAAAACATAAGCAAGGAAGACCATGTTGTTAAATTGAAAGCAACACTGCCAATGCTAAACACTATGGGGCACATTCACTAATGGGTGAATTTTCACCAGCTTCAGCAGGTGCAAATGCGCTACGAATAAGCTAATTCATGCTAATTCACTAAAACGCAAAGTTTCGTCCCGGGCATTGAACCCTGGAGACTTTCCGCTAGTTAATTTGGTAGTACGAGTAATTCATAGAGAAGATGTGTTTGCGTTCATTTGTGCCTAGCAAAAATTCGCTAGTGATCTTGTGCTTAAGTCAATTTGCATACGGCGGGAAATTTAAAGTTGTATTGACATCTTTATTATAAATGTTGGTGCAAATGCTTGAAGCTACCACTTTTTATTACACATGTCCAGGGAACCTTAATAAAGACAAGAGAGTTAATATAATGCCCTACACATGAGCCCACTGTAAAATTAATGTTCCATATGTTATAAAATGTCTGGAGAAAACTGGTTACCCAAAAAAAAAAAAAAAAGTCAGGACTTTTGCTTAAAAAAAGGAAAAGTCACCAGCGTTTTTGGAACTTTAATGTATTTTCGGCTCACAGGATATGATGTAAGTGACAGAAGATTGAGGAAGATCTCGCTGCTTTGTAGCACTTCGCCTGGTCTTAGGTAGCAAAGTCAACTCTGGTGAAAGAGGTAACGTCCAGTAAAATCCGCACCTTAGGGAATTTGCAGAGTAACGATCGGTCTTCAGAGTGAAAAGTCGCCTAGCGATAGAGTGCGAATGAATGCTAGCAATGGTTCTGATCGCTCGCGAATTTGCGCCTGCGCCTGTTAGTGAATTGGCAATGTACTTGTGGGTGGCAACGCTGGCAAAAAGTCGCTAGTGTTAGTTACTTTGCCCTTGTTAAATTGAAGCCAACTGCCCATGCAGTATATTTATCAAAAAGTGAAGTTAGAGATAACCACAGTCCGCTAGAGTGAAATACCGCCTCTCTCTCCATTAATTTCTATGGGATTTTGAAAGGCATATTCATCAAAGGATGAACTTTCACTTTCACACTTCAATAAATACACCTTTAAAAATCACATAGACATTAATGGAGAGAGAGGCGGTATTTCACTCTAGCGGACTGTGGTTATCTCTAACTTCACTCTTTCATAAATATACCCCATATATGTTGGGGGAACGGGAGACTATAGAATAAGTTACGAAGGGTCGAATATCGAGGGTTAATTAACCCTCGATATTCGACTGGGAACTAAAATCGTTCGACTTCGAATATCGAAGTCGAACGATTTTGCGCAAATCATTCGATCGAACGATTAAATCCTTCGAATCGAACGATTCGAAGGATTTTAATCCAACGATCGAAGGAAAATCGATCGATCAAAAAATCCCAGGCAAGCCTATGGGGACCTTCCCCATAGGCTAACATTGACTTCGGTAGCTTTTAGCTGCCGAAGTAGGGGGTCGAAGTTTTTCTTAAAGGGACAGTACTTCGACTATCGAATGGTCGAATAGTCGAACGATTTTTAGTTCGAATCGTTCGATTCGAAGTCGAAGGTCGTAGTCGAAGGTCGAAGTAGCCCATTCGATGGTCGAAGTAGCCCAAAAAAACTTCGAAATTCACATTTTTTTTTATTCGAACCCTTCACTCGAATTTCGTGAATCTGCCCCTAAGTATTTAATATACAGTACTATGTATATGTTCAACGATAATGTGACCCAAGGAGAGTTGTTGGACACCCCTGAGATACACAAGTAAGTGGAGCTTGCAATGATGGAGCCAAAGGGATGATAATGACCTTTTAGATGTAGTTGGCCTTTAGATCAGAACTGGAAATATTGGTCCAGCAAGGGAAGGTGATCTAGAAACATTTCCGGCCCAAATAAGCAGAAAGACTCTCAGCTGAGCCCACAATCATTTCTGCTGCTCTAGGCTGTTTTCTGTTTTTCTTGGCCGGAGAACAGAGAAAGAACTTGTATGGATGAGAATGTAATGACAGCTACATTCTACATGCGTCAAGTCCTCTGCAAAACTAGGCCAAAACAACGGCTCGATTTATCAAAGGCAAACAGTGCGGCTTCCATTTGGATCTGTACACACTAATAAACCTTCTATTATTTCATTGTCTTTGCAAATAGTTGATACCCAACTCTCATGTGGACTTTGGGAAGCTATTTATCAAGCCGATGATAAATGCACTGGTAGCCAAAGTAGGGCAATACAGAGGTAAAATCTGCTTGCTTTTGGAAATCCAATTGTAGGTAGTACAGAGGCGTACTTAGCACAGTTCTGGAGGCTCATAAATCACATTCAAAGATATAGAATAGGCGGGGTTGATGCAGATCCCTCCCCAGCCCAGTGATTAGGGTTATAAAAGGGTATGTATTATATTGCTCTGAGTATTTTACACCTACCTTTTGGTTCAGCTTGCAACTCTAGCCTTTCCATTCAGGCTACAGCCTCCCATTGCCCTCCTGCTGTGTTATAACCCTCTAGCAAGCAACCAGATGTGTGTTGACCTACTGTAATTGATGCTTAGGGGCAAATTCACGAAGGGTTGAATATCGAGGGTTAATTAACCCTCAATATTCGACTGGGAATTAAAATCCTTCGACTTCAAATATCGAAGTCGAAGGATTTTAGCGATTCAAAGGATTTTAATCCAACGATCGAAGGATTATCCTTCGACCAAAAAAACTTAGGCAAGCCTATGGGGACCTTCCCCATAGGCTAACATTGGGTTCGGTAGCTTTTAGGTGGCGAACTAGGGGGTCGAAGTTTTTTCTTAAAGAGACAGTACTTCGACTATCGAATAGTCGAATGATTTTTAGTTTGAATCCTCCGATTCAAAGTCGTAGTCGAAGGTCGAAGTAGCCCATTCGATGGTCGAAGTAGCCCAATAAATACTTCGAAATTCGAAGTTTTTTTTACTTCGAATCCTTCACTCGAGCTTGGTGAATTGGCCCCTTAGTCTACACAAATGGGTCTCTAAATGGAAGTCTCCATAGAAAAAGAAGAAAAGCTTCATCTTTCAGACAGGTATGCCCTAACACGATTTAGCAGGGACATTTGAAGGTGCTTTTGCCCTTTAATATTGAAGTTGGATGGAGCAAATACAGAAGCCCTCATTTAATCATTTAATCCATATTGGCATGGCCTCCATCAGTGATGCTGTACTTAATGAATGGGGTAAAGGAAACATGAAAATGTAATGCAGGAACAGTGGAAGGGAAATGAAACAAATGCAAATAGTAGGATGTTATTTAAAGAGTTATGGATGCTAGAAAAAAAAAATATATATATAATAGATTCCATCATAACCCCCACCCCTTCTGAGCCCCTTTGATGAAGGGATTGCAGGTCGACGGGTTAAGCAGTCTGGCTAAGCATTGATCGAATTCTCCAACGGACCGTCCATCTTAAAGCAGAAAACCTACAGCCTGTCTGGGATCAATGGCTTTATAAATTGGGCTATTGATTTCCAATAGTAATGGCAGAGGTGGTTACACTCGCGGATCTGCAGCCAAGGCCGGTGTCCAGAGAATTTCTAACAAGAGCGTCACTGGCCCTGACCAGCATCGCTATGGGATCTCATCCTTTTGTTCTCTTTGCCGCCAGTAACACATACAAGGATGTTTAACTCTTTGCTGGGCGGTAAATGTCTTGGCTTGATTTCTTTAAAAACTGTCATGCAGGACCACTACGAGAAATCAAGTTAAAGTAGTGTAGGATGGAGCACACAGTAGGAAGACTCTGCTGCAATAAAGGAGCTGTACCTACAACCATGACAACCCTATAGAAGAACCATAATGTTAGTCAATGACAGTGGCCAGTAGTATCCTGATTGTAAAGGGTAACTTGATCTCTCAATAGGTTTAGTCCAACGCTTCCACCTGTATAGAGTGCTCACTTTCCAAACAGGCCACACCAGTAGACCAACATATAATAACTCAAAGTGGTGTAGGATGGAGCACACAGTAGGCAGACTCTGCTGCAATACATTTTATTCAGACCACAACATGTTTCGGATCAGCATGGATCCTTTTTTTCAGGTGAAAATACAAACAACCAAACACACCTTTTTAAAAAAACACTCAGTAATGACTCCACCCCCAATGCATTCAATTGGTGTCAATCTTCCGTGCTGACAAGTAACCCTTTCTTTACCGTTTTATGTCCAATATTAATGTCCAATATTAGTGTCCAATATTAATATCCAAATAGTGCCCAAAATTAGGTGTAGCCAATCACCATGCCCAGAGAATTTTGCACATTAATATTGGGCATAAAATGGTAAAGAAAGGGTTACGTGTCAGCACAGAAGATTGACACCAATGGAATGCATTGGAGGTGGAGTCATTACTGAGTGTTTTTTAAAAGTTTGAGAAGTTTGTGTTTTCACTTGAAAAAGGATCCATGCTGATCTGAAACATGTTGTGGTCCGAATAAAATGTATTGCAGCAGAGTCTGCCTACTGTGTGCTCCATCCTACACCACTTTGAGTTATTATATGTTGGTCTACTGGTGTGGCCCGTTTGGAAAGTGAGCACTCTATACAGGTGGAAGCGTTGGACTAAACCTATTGAGAGATCAAGTTACCCTTTACAACCAGGATACTACTGGCCACTGTCATTGACTAACATTATGGTTCTTCTATAGGGTTGTCATGGTTGTAGGTACAGCTCCCTCGCTCAGTAGCAGGTTTAGGGGAGTTACAGGTACCAGGAGCTTCTCAAACCTTTATTCAAGAGTAGGAGCCAAACATGCTACTGTATCATCTCAATGAGAAGAAGGTTTTACTATAATATTTTCTTGTATTATTGTGGTGAATACAGCAATGTAGTTGAACTAAACCTCCAAGCACTAGGAGCTGCAGTTTACCAACAGGGGGACCTCAATGGACATCACTCATTAATTCCACTACCCTACTATTTGATACCCCAACATTCCTACCAACCACTGCTTGACTATGTGTGGGGCCCAGTTCAGTCATCTTAATGTACAACACCCTTGGGTTCAGGCTCAGATTTCTAATTCTGCTGCCCCTAGGCCAGTGGGTCCTAGTACAAATGTTGCTCCCTTGTGAGTGCGTGCATGCTCCAGTTTCTGATGGAGCACTGGGGATTATGTGGGCAGCAGAGTTAAAGGGCTCATCAGTGCTTCTGAAAAAACTAGAATGCGGCTGGGAAGTATGGCACCTCTAAAATGTTGCCGTCTTTGGCTGGGCCATTGTGGCCTCACCACAAATCCGGGCCTGCTTGGGGTAATTTATTTCTGTCCCTGACATAAGTGCAGGATCCCTAAGGGTTGCAAAACTGCCATAATGGGGAGTTATGGTGTCTGCATGCCTCCCTCTGCCTATGAATACAGCACTCCTGAACTAAGCAGCACTGTATTCATCATAGAATTGCCATTTGGAGAGCAGGTGATATAGATAGTCTCTATCGCCATCTCCACCTTCTGTAGTTACATTGTGCTACTATATCTACTATCCAGAAACTACAGCCAATTTTTATAGGCAATATATATATATATATATATATATATATATATATATATAGATATATATATATAGATATATATATATATAGTGAATAAAGTTCCCCCTCTTGTAAAATATAAGGATATTAGAAGTTCCCGAGGAGTTTCATGACCATATAAAAGCACGAGGCCGAAGGCCATGGGTCATGGAACTGTATAAAAACACTTCTAATGTTGCAACTGGGGGTCCTTTATTTATTATAATACACAAATTTAAGTGAGTCATGTGACAGAAATGACATCAGAACTCACCGTTTATAACTGATGACATCAGAACTCACCGTTTATAAGGATATAATTTACAAGATATTCATGGCTTATGTGTACTATATACAGTATATATGGTCACCAAGGATGAGCAAAAACTTTCACCAAGTTTCGTGGCAAAAAATGATGCCTGTAGACTCCAATAGATGAAAAAAAAAATTGTCACCCAGAGACTTCAATGCATTTTGACTAATTTTCGATGAAGTGAAACGTGTCAGATTCGCCCATCACTAAAAGTCACTGTCACTTTACCTGCTCAGCCACAAATTATATAAGGACTGCTTAGCTGATCTTTCCTGTGCTCTTTATACCTCCAACTGCTTTTGCCCAACATGTACCCATGTATCACTTCTGAGCATGAGCCACATCGTTGGTTTGCTTGAGCAGAACTTGTAATGTAATTTACATTACAAATCACAGATTTGCACAGATCTATAACAGGCCATTTCACTCCCCCTCTGCCCATAAAAATCCTGTGTGGGTTTCCACTTTCCTTCTCCTTATCTCTTTATGCTTTGCCTCCCCTCCTCTCTTTGATGCAGCTCTATTTGTAACTTCTTCATTCTATTTTAGGAAAAAAAGCAGCTCTTCATTTGCCATTCTCCTAGAGTGATCTATGCAGCTATCTCCCAGTCTCTTCCTCTGGCACACGCTCATCTCACCGCTCGCTCTGATCATATAAACCATGTGTCCTTTATCGCTCTTCTCTCTCTCCCTGCCAATCAGTCCCGTTATCTCCCTGTGACATGCACAAAGAGAATGACAGGCAGAAAATCGGGGCGGCACATAGACAATGACAAACCCATAAAAGCAAAAACCAAACACTGTGAATAAAAGACACACAGAGGGTTGTGTCTCCGGCTTCAGAGAGATCTGCTCGTGCATCAAAGTCTCCTTGTTTGTGCATTTTGTGTCGGGAAATAATGTAAGGAGCTTGTTCAGGGAGAGGTTTGAATTGAAGTGGAGCTGTTCCATTATTTATCTATATATGTTCTGCCGGAGATATTGGTGGGGAAAATAAAACCAATTCAAATTCCTTGTTACAAAAGTAACATAAGGGCTTGTCTATGAATGCAAGTGCAGTGCACAATGTGCCATTTGGGATGTTTGGAAAATTAGTTTTGTATTTTAACACAAATTCCGTGCATGTTGGGGTTACCATTTTCAGACTGGGATTGCGTCAGTTCCATTTAAAACACTAGGTATACGTTTGGTGCAACTTGCTGTGTGGAGTTATCAGAAAGTTCAGGTTGACAGTAGCACCGATGTGGCCAAGGCCTAATGGGTGCGGTTGTGTAAGATTCATCAAAAGAGACAGAAAGGACACAATGGAAGGGCAAGAGTGTTTGGACACATGTTCCTTAATGAATTGCATTGATTGTGTCCATTTTCCAGCACCTAGACTTGCGGCTGTATGGGTAGGTGACCAGGGCTGTTGCACCTGATCAAAATCAGTCCAATCATAAAGGTAATTTTTTGACCTCAGATCATATTTGAGATTAGTTATGGGAAGAGCTGGCCTAGGTGGTGGCGGAAACCCATTACTGATCAAGTAAAAAATTATGGGGATTCTGTTGCTGTTGAAGACCAAGTTCCACCCCCCCCCCCAACAATCTTTGGATTTTGGTAGGTTCTATGAGTTGTACTTCAATGGAAGGATCAAAGGTTGGGCAACATTGATAAACCCAGATAGGCATTCTTATTGAATTCATTAGCCACAGAAGGGGTCAATTCTACATCAGCTGAATTCTCTTTCAGTAAAGTGATATTTGGTTACGCTACTATTGGGCTTCCTCTGGAATAAAGATTCAAGTACCGACTACTGTCTTCAGAAAAGAACAAGCTCTAATTTGACTTTTGGCCCAGCAGCAGCCTGATTGGTTTGCAGTCAGGGTTGACTCCACCCTATTTAAGGCTAGCACTCCAATCGCTCCTTGTCTGAGCATTGGTTCCTATACTAGCACTTTGGCATCATCCCATTCCCTAGCTTAAGGTTCCTGCTGTAGCCTCCTTTCCTTGCCTTGCCTTACCTTGTCTGAACCCTTCTCTGTCTTGTCCTGCCTTGCTCTGATCCTAGTCTTGTTTACCTTGCTTTTATCTGCCCTCCCTGTAATATCCTTTCAGTCTGCTCCCGATCTACACCAGCACTGTCCTTCTCTATCCTTCCAGTCTGCTCCTGTCTCTTGATCTGAACTTTGCCCGCACCATTCTTGTTCTTGTCCAGTCTGCTCCCTATCCTGTTTTGATGCTACAACCTTGTAACCTGCCTTTCCTTGTCGTGTCCCCTTTGGCACATACAGCTCCTGCCTCAAGGTCAACCTCCACAGCACCCCCTACCTAATCCTTGACAGTTAGAAGTCATACTTAAGGCAGACTTCTGACTCTCAGTGGCTTTTATCCTACTTCTCCCTTATGTGCCCTCCTATAGGTCAGGTGTAGTAAAACACAGCATTTCATATTTCTTATTTTCAGTCCCCATAACCACTTTAATATAAAAAAAACCAATTCTCTCTACAGTCTAGTCATCATTCCACTGAAGCTCCACTGCAACTCTTCAACTACTGTATAGTATTACATGACTCCACTACTATTTTCACATCAGCTTGTGTTCGGAATCATATCCATGACACCATCACATCCCCTTAACCAGCTCACCCTATCATACATTGCTTCATTTAATTTGCATCACCCCATTATCCTATGGCATGTTGGTGGCAAGTCAGGATGACTCTATTCATCAATGTCCCGACCATCCTATAAAATCAACTAATAGACTTGGCCCTCTAATCTAATCAGTTAATGCAGTTGCTCCAGACACTGTAACAGAGAATCCAAAGCTACCAGTTACAGCACAGATTAGAATAAAAAACAGCACTTACATACAGGTCACTATAGGGCCAAACTTGTAAGATTTTTTTACTAATGACTAATGTCACGTTAAGACCTTTGTAGAAATTCAGCCATTTCTGAGAGCATGAAAGAAAGACTGATGCCACATCAAACCAATGTTTTGTAGCTTCAAAACGGTACCCCAAATTGTTCAGGTTGCTGTTCAGTTAAAGGAAAACTATACCCCCCAAAATGAATACTTAAGCAACAGATAGTTTAAATCATATTAAAGGAGAAGGAAAGTCTTCTTGGACTTGGGGCTGCCAAATGTTAGGCACCCCCAAGTGATTGTATTTACTTACCTGAAACCCTGGGCCGGTGCTCCTATAAGCAGAAAACGGGATTATACCAGTGAGCCCCCCATGGAAACCGCGCAATGAAAGAGGAGGATGGAAGAGGACCACACCATTGTGCTCACTGGTATAACCCCGGGCCGGTGCAGTTTTCTGCTGATAGGAGCACTGGCCTGGGGTTTTGGGTAAGTAAATACATTTACCAAGTGCACAAAGACTTTCCTTCTCCTTTAGTGACATTTTAAAGAATCTTACCAAACTGGAATATATATTTAAGTAAATGTTGCCCTTTTACATCTCTTGCCTTGAATCACCATTGAGTGATAGTCTGTGTGCTGTCTCAGAGATCAGCTGACCAGAAATACTGCAGCTCTAACTGTAACAGGAAGAAGTGTGGAAGCAAAAGACACAACTCTGTCTGTTAATTGGCTCATGTGACCGAAGTATAGTTTGTTTGGTTTGTTTGTGTGCACTGTGAATCTTACAATCCCAGGGGGCGGCCCTTATGTTTTAAAATGGCAATTTTCTATTTATGATTACCCAATGGCACATACCGTATATACTCGAGTATAAGCCGCCCTGAGTATAAGCCGAGGTACCTAATTTTACCTCCAAAAAATGGGAAAGCTTGTTGACTCAAGCATAAGCCGAGGGTGAGAAATGCAGCAGCTTCTGGTAAGTTTCAATCAAAAAATTGAGGGTTTCTGCTCCCGCTGGAGGTGCCGGCGTCTCGTTTTTGGATGCCGGCGACCATTCTTGGACACCGGCGAATATTCTTGGAGACTATTCTTGGACGCTGGCGACTATTCTTGGATGCCGGCGACTATTCTTGGATGCCGGCGACTATTCTTAGACGCCGGCGACCGTTTTTGCGCTTGACCCGAGTATAAGCCGAGGTAGAGTTTTTCAGCATATTTTGGGGGCTGAAAAACTCGGCTTATACTCGAGTATATACGGTACTACTAAAAAAGTATATTATTACGAAAATGGTTTATTTACATGAAGCAGGGTTTTACATATGAGCTGTTTTATGCAATATCTTTTTATAGAGACCTGCATTGTTTGGGGGTATAGTTTTCCTTTAAATGTTATGTAGATGGCAATTAAGTAGATGGTACCAAGCAACTACTATGTACAAATGGCATGTGGTCTCTTAACAGACTGAGTGTTTCACCATTTCAGACATGATATTTCAGGATCCCTCTCTCCAGCCGGGCAGCATCCCAACTCACCCATTCACTTATTTATTTATTGTGAAGAACAAGCTTCTCTGGTCAGGCTTCTCATTCCTAAATCCATGAAGCTGCCCCTGTAGTATCTCAGATTCTAAATAAGTAGTATGCATGAACAGTAAGCCAGGACACTTATTATCAGTACTACTGTCCAACTTCAGTACACCAACGACAAATTCTATTTCACGTGCTCTTCCAAACAGCCCCGATGACGTAAACTTTGTTTTGCCATTACATGTTACTCACAGTGGACGTGTCACCCTATATAAGAACAAACATTCATTTCAATAGGAATGATCTAAGTGGACTGACATGGTGGTACGGGATTAGTCATCTGAGCTAGGTTTCTCCATCTCTAAAGAGAAGGAAAGTCCAGTTATAACTGGGGGTGCCAAAAGTTAGGCAAAAAAAAAGGGAAAGGGTCAGGGAAAAGCCAAACTTTAACGAAGAAGTCGATATTTCGTTCTACTGCACAAAGGGAAATTTGAAGAAAGAGGAAGGAAGACGATTGCTTTGTGGTGCTCGCTGGGTAAGTAAATGAGATCACTAGGGGATGCCTAACTTTTGGCACCCCAAGTTGAAAGACCTTCTCCTTTAAATAACACACATTGTTCTACTGGTAATTCCATACAGTGACATCCTAACTACTAACTCTATCTCCCCTTCAGCCGCATTACAGCCAGTTTTCCTCATTTCACGAGCTGCGCATTTCTACTCAACTGCTTATCTTCCCATGGTGTCCCTACACTGTGTAGTAATACTCTTACCAGGCAGCCAGCCTGCTCCACGTTATTGCTTTTCAGTTATTGAGAAACAAATAATAAGTTTAAGTCAATAACACAAAAAAAAAAAAAGAAGAATTTCTATTCCTTGACTCAGAGCTATCTCAGTTCTTGTCTCCATGTGAAAGAAGCCCATCAACAACTCCACATTTTAATGGCTGAAAATCGTATAGCGTACTATATATCATCATGAAATCACCAGACTGTCACATTGGATGGATCTGGATGGCGAATAATATCTAAAACTGCCCTGGTGCCTGGAGCGGTCACTTTCTTTGTTTCCAGAGATTGAATTGTCAGCTCCCCGGGGTGCACGTTAATTTTATTCTGTGGGAAGTAAATACAAAATACAGTATTTATCAACATAAAACAGGGGGGTTTTGACAGCAGATCACAATGACCAAAAGCTTTTTCTCAAAATGTAGTCTTCTTCACATGGTATATTGTAAGTCATTTTATATACATTGTCATACCTTATTATTTATTTCCCAGACTTCAGAATGTATGGAAAGTACCTCTCTTGCTTCATTCTGGCCTGTGAGAGGCAGTTACAGCAGGTACTTCTTATGGAAAGATGGATAGAGAAAATGATACGGAGAGATGACTAGACATATACAATACAAACATACACACATACAGTATATATATATATATATACAGAGAGAGAAGGAGAGAGATAGAGATGGAGAGAGATGGAGAGAGAGAGAAGGAGAGAGAGAGAAGGAGAGAGATAGAGATGGAGAGAGAGAGAGAGCAAGAGAGAGATTGAGAGAGAAACGGAGAAAGAGAGAGAGATGGGGAAAGAGAGAGAGACAGGGAGACGGAGTAAGAGAGAGAGACGGAGACAGAGAGGGCAAGAGAAAGAGAAGGAGAGAGATAGATAAAATAGTAGATAGAGAGAGAGATGATAGAGATGTAGATAGAATGAAATATGGATTGGCAGATATGAGTGGATGAATAGAATAATACAGAGTAATACAGTTATGGGACCTGTTATCCAGAATGCTCAGGACCTGGGGTTTTCTGGATAATGAATCTTTCTGTAATTTGGCTGTTCATACCTTATGTCTACTAGAAAATCATGTAAACATTAAATAAACCCAATAGGCTGGTTTTGCCTCCAATAAGGATTAATTATATCTTAGTTGGGATCAAGTACAAGCTACTGTTTTATTATTACAGAGAAAAAATAAATCATTTTTTTCTTAAAATCTGGATTATTTGGATAAAATGGAGTTTACGGGAGGCGGCCTATTTGTAATCTGTAGCTTTCTTGATAACGGGTTTCCAGATAACAGATCCCATACCTGTATACTGATTGAAAGTTTGTTGAGACATAAGAACCAACCTTTTAGGAGAAAAGTTGTTCTTATTGCTAATTCTTAGGAAAGAAACTGAATAAAATGACCGGGGTATATATTTAGGGCCCCTGATCCTCCCTCATTCATGCTGAAATCATAGAGGGCGATTTATCAGTTTTCGAGTTCATGGCTGATTGCATACAAAATATTGAAAGGAAACTTGTTGGAGTTTCTTCAGGGCAGTGATTTTTTTGTTCCCGAAAAGGGGAAAAATGAATTGCACCAAAAATGTCATTGTTTCCTCCCTTTAAAGGGGTGGTTCACCTTTAAGTTAACTTTTAGTAAGTTATAGAATGGCCAATTCTAAGCAACTTTTCAATTGGTCATCATCATTTATTTTTTATTATCTGCCATCTTTTTCTTCTGACTCTTTGCAGCTTTAAATGGGGGTCACTGACCACATCTAAAAACAAAGGCTACACATTTTATTTCTGCTACTTTCTTTTTGGCTGTCTTTCTATTCGGGCCTCTCCTATTCATATTCCAGTCTCTTATTCAAATCAGTGCATCATTGCTAGGGGAATGTGGAAATGGCAAAATGTATAGCTGCTGAGTAAAAAGCTAAATAAGTCTAAAAACACAAAAAAATAAAAAATGAAAATCAACTAGTGATGGGCGAATTTATTCGCCAGGCGCGAATTCGTGTCGAACTGCGTGAATAAATTCACAAAACGGCCATGAAAATTCGCCAGTGAAATTTTTTGCCAGCGTATGTGCACCGGCGTCCAAAAAAACAGACGCCGGCGTCAAAAAAACGCAGTTTCGCGAATTTTTCTCCGTTTTGCGAATTTTGCAAATTTTTCAGCGTAGCAAAATGGCGCAAATTTGTCCATTACTAAAATCAACCACAAATTGTCTTAGAACATCACTCTCTTCATCATACTAAGTGCGAAAACTCAACTTTATCGGATTGTCAGATGAAAACCAGCGCAGATCATGAAACGTATTCAGAAACATCTGCCATTGACTTCTACATGACCTTAACAGGTTTGCGATGGAGTATTTTCAGATTAGAATTTTTAGCAGCTCTGGGGTAGAATAAATCTCTAAAAATTCATGATTTTTACCTCAACCAGATAAATTTGAGGTTTAATAAATGGGAAAAAGGGATACTCACCCCCTGCGTGTTCTTCCTAGTGTAGCTCCATTTTTGTTTTCCTTGTGCTCTGCCATCAGCGTTCCCACTGAAATAATATTTGCTCAAACGATTGAAAGGCGGCACACTGGTAAAAAAGAAAAGGTGGTTTATTCCAACAGGTCACTGACCAACATCACCTGACGCGTTTCGGGAGTAATCATAGCCCTATGATTCAGGAAGTTACTCCCGAAACGCGTCAGGTGATGTTGGCCAGTGACCTGTTGGAATAAACCACCTTTTCTTTCAATCTTTCGAAACGGCGCTGGCGTCTCGTTTTTGATGCCGGCGCCCGTTTTTGACGCCGGCAAATTTTTGCGGTCGTTTCGCGAATTTATTCGCTGGGCGCGAATCGCGCGAATTCGCGCCTGGCGAATAAATTCGCCCATCACTACTTTCGAGCAAATATTTAATAGATAAATGTTCATGTAAAAGGTGAACCAACCCCTTCTGTTCAGAATTCTGAGCAATTTGGGAATTTTTAACGCATTAGAACTGGGGTAAAATAAAAACAACAATAAAAAATTTAGGTTTGTTTCTGAAAATCATTTTGTTGACCTTTAAACAGAGGCGGCAGATCAACCTCCATTCTGATTGTTGGCGAGATGTTTCCATGCCAAGTAATCGCTCTATTTCCTGAGAACGTCATGGCGGCTTCCTCCAAGAATCCTGTGCATTTAATAATTAAAGCCCGGGTAAAAGGATATAAATATAGACGGTATGTCTAAACATTAATGCTTTATGTTGCACTGCTGCTCGCAGCCTCAGCTCACTATACATTAAGGCATGAGGAACGGGACGAGTAAGTGTCAGAGATGGAGTGAAGCAGAAGTCGTTGCCCGCAGTGATGTGAGCTTGGGATATAAATGGCTCAGCAGTGAGAGCTGTAATCAGATGGGTACCTCACTCACTGATATAAAGACGTGTCAGTGGCACTCGCAGTGCCAGATAAACTACACTCTGCTCGGCCCACTCTTTTCTCCAGGCAAGAGAAATAATGTGACCCAGGAGAAGAAAAGGAACAGAGGAGAAAGAGGGGGTGGGAAGTAGCGCCTTTTATAAACATGGGGATCTCTGTTGGCACGAAACACGCAAGATTATTCATATATATTCCCACAGTGCTCTGGTACAAGACTTCATTCTACAGGTAGTACCGTTGCCTTGCAATTAGGCCTCTTCTGTGTTAGTGTTGGTGCTATAACTCAATTCCCATTGAGTGAAATAGTGCCGCTCTTTTAATAAGGATGTTCCACATACACAGCTCTTTCTTGTTCAGGTATGAGACCTGTTAACCAGAATGCTCGGGACCTGGGATCTTTCCGTAATTTGGATCTTCATACCTTAAAGGAGAAGGAAAGATACCAAAACAGTTTATTGGCAATAGATTAGCCACAGTAGTGCAAGCTATATGACTATATTTATTCTGCAGAATACTTTACCATACTTGAGTAAACAGCTCTAGAAACTCCCTCTGTTTGTTTAGGATAGCAGCTGCCATATTAGTTTGGTGTGACATCACTTCCTGCCTGAGTCTCATTGTGCGTGGCTCAGATTACAGCACTGAGGGGGAGGAGGGAGGAGCAAACTGAGCATGCTCAAGCCCAAGCCCTGAAGGTTTAAGCTGAAAACAGTTAGTCTGATACAGAAGCCCATGAGTACACAATAGAAGGAAAGAAATGTGGTGTTTCTTATGACAGAGGACTCAGAGCAGCATTAGTTTGAGGGTTTACTGTTGTATTTATATAGACCTTTCTGATAAAACTTACTTAGTTTTAGCCTTTCCTTCTCCTTTAAGTCTACTAGAAAATCATGTAAACATTAAAGGGGCAGATTTATCTAAGGTAGAGGTGAATTTTGAATGAGAAAATTAAAATTTTTGTGTACTTCGACTAGGGAATAGTTCAAATTTGATTTGAATTTGAAAAAAATTTGAAAATTCGAATATTGAAATTTATCATGTACTGTCTCTTTAAAAATGTTGTCCTTGCGAATTGCTGTTTTAGCCTAAAGGGAACCTCCTAGAACCCATTTGGAGTCAATTGGTGAACTTTGAAAAATCGAAAGGTTTTTTTTGGGAAAAACTTTGAATCGAATTCGATCGAATGTGCTATTTTTGCGATTCGTACAATTCGAATTTGACCGAATATGGACCTATTCGATCTAAAACTGACCTATTAGACCAAAAAAAACCTTCAACTTAATTTCAGTTGGTTTTTTTGTATTCGAATTTTAAAGTTTTTTTAATTTGAAATTGGACCCTTGATAAATATGCCCCTAAATAAAGTCAGTAGGCTTCCAATAAGGATTAATTATATCTTAGTTGGGATCAAGTACAAGGCACTGTTTTATGATTACAGAGAAAAAGGAAATCATCTTTAAAATTTTGAATTACTGTATTTGGATAAAATGGAGACTATGGGAGATTTTCGAGCTTTCTGGATAACGGGTTTCAGCATAACAGATCCCATACCTGTATTAAGTGTATGAAGCTTTGGATAACCTGATCATCAGGCGGCATAACCAGCAACCCACCAAAGCCTTTGTAAACTGTATGGCACAGGTGTGGCACAGGTCCCAGAGTTTTAGGGGGTTCATTACTAAAATTTGAATTTATATCATATTTTATAATAATAAAAACACAACCAAACTCCCATGCACAATTTCAGCCCAATATCAGCTTATTTATTAAAAAAACAAAACTTGATTTAATCGGATCACTGAAAAAATAACGATAAAATCGAGTGAAAGGCTGAATTGCTTGAATTTTTCTGGCTTTTTCCAGAATTGCTCAAAATTTTCAGTTTTTTTTTCCCCCGAATTGATCTAATTTTTCAGGTTTTTTTCCCAAATCGCTCTAATTTTTCCAGCTCTTTTCCCGATTTGCTCTAATTTTTCCAGCTCTTTTTCTGATTTGCTCTAACTTTTCAGGACTTTTTCCCCAAATTGCAGACATTTTTCTGGCTTTGTTCCAGAAATGCTTGAATTTGAGTTGAGTTTTTGCCAGAAAACCCCAAAAAAGTTTTTGGGCTAAAGCCAGCGGAGAGCAGGAAAACTTCAAATGACTTATTTAGGACCTTGACAGGTCTGAGATGGTGGATTTTTGGATTCTGTCTTTTTGCAGCATCGGGTTATAATAAAGAATAATAGTTCTTGTAGTGCAAAAAAATAAAAATTTTCTAGATTTCAACCCACTAAATGTTTTAATAAATGTTCTTTCCAGGTGTTTCTGAACCCCTACTTTTTCATGTTTTTGCTGAACAAGTTCCCCTGAATATCCGAGTTTCCTCCCTCTGGCCCCAAAAATATAATGATAAAATTATTGGCTCCAGATAAAACTCGCATTGGTGTTTCTTTTTTTTTTTCGTAACTTATGTTTTATTTGCAATTTTTTCAGTAAATAAAGCACTTAGTGGTACATACAAACATCAAAGTAATGCATATGTGACAGGGTAGTGCAAAACAACATAAAGAAAAAGAAAATAAAAAGGAGCTCCAATAGGAGCAAAAGACATTGTAGTGCAACAGGCATTTGCATAGGTTAAATGGAAGGCAGGCATAATCTCGGCTATGATAAACTACAGACATATTGGGGAACAAAAAGAGCAATGAGGAGGTGGGCTCAGGCATGGAGATAGAGCCAGTTATATGACCAAAGGGACATGGGCATCATGGCGTAATGTGGGAAGGACTGCACAAGGGTCTCAATGATTGCTAAGAGGCCAAACCCCTAAGTTCCCACAACGACCAGACCTTGAGGTAGTAACCCATCCTGTTTTGCATATAGGCAATGTTTGACTCAAATATTCTGTTGCTGTTAACTCTCCGGATGATTTCGGGCTTAGTTGGCGGTGTTGGGTCCTTCCATCTGGAGGCAATTGCTAGGCGAGTAGCTGTTAAGATCTGATTCACTAGAGCCTGACCACTTCTACGTAATTTGGGGATGGGTTTACCAAGCAAGAGAACAATCGGATCCAATGGGACATGATGGGCTATTATCCGGCAAATGAGATCCGCTACCTCTTTCCAGAGCTGTTGTACATTGGAACAGTCCCAAAAAATGTGTGGCAGCGTGCCTTGGGCCCCACAATTCCTCCAGCAAGTGGGAGGGTGATTTGGAAACAATTTGTGCAAGCGGTCCGGGGGTGTAGTACCAGAAGGTTAGAATTTTAAAGATGCTCTCCTTTTGACGGACAAGGGAGACCATTCGCCTAGCATTATCCCAAATAAGGGACCAATCTTCAGCTGTCAATGGATGTGGTAATGCCCGATCCCACTTGTCCATGTATTTGTGTCGCAACTATGTAGGACCTGAGGGAATGGCAAGTAGTGGATAGATTCTGGTGATAAGGCCTTTCTGTGGCAAGCCGACCGTTGCTAGCAGTTCAAAAGCCGTGAGGCGGTTTGCTTTGGCATAAGTGATGTAGGGTCCCAAAAAATGTCGAATTTGGAAGTATTCAAAAAGTCTGATGGGTGTCTGTGGAAACTTTTCCCGGATCGCTTGGAGAGGCAGGATCTCATGCATGAGGGGATTGAGCAGGTCCTGGATCATAAAAAAGTGAGAATCGGACCATTTTGTGTAAAAGGAAGATTCCATCCCTGGGGGAAATGCAGGTTTTCGTAGAAACGTGGTCAGGGTCGACTTGGAAGAAGGTTGTGTTTGAGCCTAGTTTTACGCCAGACTGAGCAGGTGAGTTGGGGTTGCAGAAAGTGCAGAGGTGGGAATCTGAGCAAAGTCTGAGTGGTCCCAAATACAAGCATTTAAATGAAAATCATTTTCAATATGACCCCAACAGGTGTGCGAGGACCAGCTAGACCAGGCCAGTAGCTGTCTTAGGTGTGCAGCCTCATAGGTCATTTTGTAGATCCGGGATGCCCAAGTGTTGTCAGCAAGACAGATTTAGCAACTCTGTGGCCTCGGTGAGCCCAGATAAAGTTATGGAATTGAGACTGGATAGCCTTAAATGTAGCTGGGGAGATAGCCACTGGGAGAGTCTCAAATAAGTACAAATATTTAGCCAAAATAGACATCTTTAAAGCTGCTACTCTACCCAGCCAGGAAATGGTGTATTTGGACCAGTTTTCTAGCAAGCTCTTTGTATGTTGTATAAGGGGTTTGAAATTCAGGTTATATGTCTGACTCAAGTCAGCTGGGATCTGGGTGCCTAAGCAGGTGATAGAGCAATCTCTCCATTTATGATTGAAAGCGGCCTTCAAAGCAGATGAGGCTCGTTGTGTGATACGTAGGGGAAGGGCCTCAGTCTTATCAACATTTAATTTATATCCTGATAGGGTACTATATGTGGTTATCAACTGATGTAAATTTGGCAAGGATACAAGGGGGTTGGTGATGGTGAGCAGGACGTCATCGGCAAAGAGAGCTATTTTATAGTGAGTTTTCCCTACTAGGACTCCCGTTATATCTGGATGGAGGCGTATAGCGGCAGCCAAAGGTTCTATGCTCAAAGCATAGAGTAGGGGGGGATAAGGGGCAGCCTTGCCGCGTCCCATTAAAGATTGAAATGGGTTTACGCAATTGTCCGGGGAGTTTGAGGTAGGCTGAGGGTGTACTGTATAAGTTATGGATGGCAGCAAGGTATGAGCCAGAGAGATTGAGATGTTCCAGCAAAGAGAACAAGTAGGTCCAGTCCAATCTATCAAATGCCTTCTCGGCATCTAGGCTGAGGATTAAGGACTGGTCGCCTCTCCGCTGGAGAACCTCAATCAGGTCCAAGGTGCGTCTGGTGTTATCCCCCGCTTGTCTGCCTAATATGAAGCCGACTTGGTCCCTGTTGATCAGGCCTGGCAAAATGAGGGCTAGTCTGTTTGCTAAGAGTTTAGAGAACAGCTTTAGATCTGTATTTAGTAAGGCTATGGGCCTATAGTTGGGGCACATGGTGGGGTCTTTCCCTTCCTTCGGTATCAATGATAGATATGAAGTTAAAGTTGTGGAAGGGATAGGATCGCCTTGTAGATATAGGTTAAAGAGTTGGACCAGGTAGGGTAGGCCATCAGGCCCCAGTGATTTCCCAGTGGGCATTTGCTTAAGTACATTTGTGAGCGCCTCTGCAGTAATATTAGCATTCATAGAGGAAATGTCATCCTCAGAGAATTTGGGGAGTTTGAGAGATTCCAGAAATTTTGTGATCTGTTCCTTGTGGGTCACTGTATTCGTGTATGAGGGGGTCAGATTATACAGTTTATAGTAATATTCGAAAAATTGGGAACCGATCTGCCCTGGGTCAAAGGTCAGTTGGTGGCCCGAAGGGAGTTTGAGCGAAGTTATTCTCGATTGAGCCTGTTGGTGTTTCAATCTTCGGGCTAGCAGAGTGTGTTGTTTATCTGACTTTTCATAGAAAAGTTGCCGAGTCCAAAGGATGGCCTTTTCTGCCTGTTTGTGCTTTAAAACTGCCAATTCCCTACACTTTTTATTTAGCTGCCTCAGTAAGGTTTCAGATCCTGACATGTTGTATTGTGTTTCTAAGTCTCGTAGTTGTCTATGTAGCAGAAGGTAGTTGGCCATGCGTGATTTCTTTTTATGGGCCGATAGGGCAATAAGGTGGCCTCTGATCGTAGCTTTATGGGCTTCCCATAACGTGGCTAAGGAATCAACAGAACCTTCATTCAGTGTAAAATAATCTTTGAGCTTGGCTTCAATGTCTTTAAAATGGTTACACCGCACACCCGGAAATTTACTCACTTTCACTGCTCTAGTGGTGCTGGTTATCCGCCGGCCCGAAGAGGCCCTCCAATAGCAGCAATTCAACAATTATGGATCCGCACACACCAGTTTTCTGCAGTGGGGAAACCCCCTTTCTTTTATTTATATTCACCACCAATATCAACGTTTCGGGGGTACAACCTCCCTTCGTCAGGATATCCTGAGCCGTTCGGTCCCGGTGGTTCTTTGGTGGGAAGGCCAAGCGCTTTTAAGAATCTGTCTGCATTCTGGGGATTGTGCAGAATGTATGAGTGGCCTGCACGGTTGACAACCAGTTTAAATGGGAACCCCCATCTGTAGGGAATCCCATGCTCCCTAAGCTTTTGTGTGAGGGGTCGCAGTTCACGCCTCTTACCCAAAGTGATAGGGGAGAGGTCAGCAAAAATCTGGATCTTATGATTGCGGAAGTCCAGAGTGTTGGTGGATCTCGTGGTAGCCAATATGGCCTCCCTGCCTTGGTAGTAGTGGAAGCAGGTTATGATGTCCCGTGGGGGCTTAGGAGAGGATGGCTTGGGGCCTAGGGAGCGATGGGCCCTATCAAATCTCCACATGGTAACTGGGATGTCTAGACAAATCTGGGAACAGAGGTCCTTGAGGTAGTTAGGAATCTCTGAAGGTGTCACCTCCTCTGGGACCCCTCTAAATCTCAGGTTTTGTCTGCGGGACCTGTTTTCCAGGTCCTCGCAGATGTCCCGCAATTGGAATATCTCCTCCCGAAGTGCGGCATTGTCGTCCTCGACATTCATGAGGCGTTGTGCCAAATCATCAGTAAAGTTTTCTAATTTGTCTGTGCGGTCCCCAATATCAGTGACCTCCCTCTGGATCTCTTTTATCGCAACGTTAACTGCTGCAGAGACAGTTTGTGTAATGGTGGAGGTGAGGGCCGTCTGTAAATAAGAGAGCTGTTCAGCCAGTATCTGTGTAGTCACAGGCTGCTCTAATGAGCGTTCGGTGTGCAGTGCATCCGCGGGAGAATGTTGAGGGGATTGGTGTTTAGGGGTCGAGGCAGGCGAAGTACTGAACCGGTGGGTGAAGTAGCTGTATGAAGCGGTTCCGAATGTGCGTCATCAGATCCGGCGCCATCTTGAGAGCTCCGCAGTAAGTCCCGGCCGGGGGTTTTGTGGCGGTATGGCGACATGGTGGTGCGTTGTGCACGGGTCCCCCTTCTCCCCATGCTGCTGTGTCTTGGGTGAATGACCCGAGCTGTATATCGGCGTGGATAATTGCTTGTGTTCGGGCTGCTATGGATCAGACGGACGGAGCTCCTAGTACAGACATCTGTTCTCCGCCATGGCTAAGGACCGCCCCCCCAGCATTGGTGTTTCTAATATTTCTCCTTGAATGTAATTTGTATACAAAATAATCTGATGAAAATTGGGTTAAAATGAATTGCATATATAGAAGTAAAAACAACTAGTTTTTATTAACACATCCGACAAGAACTTAATGAAAAGGATTCATTTGTCCCTAGTGTAAATCCAACATCTTTGTTGCAGGACTAGCCTCCATTATACAAATAAAGAACAAAATACACAAAATTACAGATCAATTTTCCGTTTAAGGTACCGGCATTTTATGAATAGAATTCCTTTCATGCATTTCAATTTCCGGTCGGTTTATTCTGAAACAACTAGGTACGGCTAAAAAGAAATGATGAACCAAATAAAATTGCCTTTTAGTCCCTCTTTTTGTTTGTGAGAAAGGGTTATTTATTTATGATGTTGTTAGTGATTTAATGCCATTGTCTGAATACAATACAGTGGTAATAAAATAAAGGGTGAGCTATGAAGAAAGCAATGACTTATAGGTTAGCCTGGGGTCTGACTGATTAATTCCCTCTGCACCAGGACAGGAGCGATCACCATTGCTGGAAGACTAAGGAGTCTATTAGTTGATCAGTACGACAGACAGTGGGGTTTCCTGCTTCATTCAGCTGCCAATAGCTTCAGAACCTTGGATAGCTCCTCGGTGACTTTTCATATTTTTATAATGTACTATATGGGGTATATTATCCCTAATAATACATGAGTGATACTCAGAGTTCCCTGTATAACTCAGCCTGCAGCCTTGTGCCTTTATATGGTCACAGAACCCCTCAGTGACTTCTAATATCCTTATCATTTACAGTAGGGGTACATTATCCCTTATAATACATGAGTGATACTCAGAGTTCCCTGTATAACTCAGCCTGCAGACTTGTGTCTTTATATGGTCACAGAACAACCCCTCAGTGACTTCTAATATCCTTATCATTTACAGTAGGGGGTACATTATCCCTTATAATAAATGAGTGATACTCAGAGTTCCCTGTATAACTCACCTGCAGCCTTCTTTCTTTATAGGGTCACAGAACAACCCCTCAGTGACTTCTAATATCCTTATCATTTACAGTAGGGGGTACATTATCCCTTATAATACATGAGTGATATTCAGAGTTTCCTATGCTCAATTTTCATCTGATTCATTAAGAATTTTGCACAAAATGTCTCTGTCTTAAATATATTGATAATGGGTTGAGTGCAGATGACTCTGTATTTGTCTATATGTATTTTGTGGTCACAGCCTCATTGCACCCCCGCCTAATGGTTTTAAAAACTAGTGGTGAGCACAACTTTCCCTTGTTTGTTATAGTTATACAGGAGCAGTGACCAGCTCCATGTTGTAGCTCCCACCCTTCCCAGCTATAGTCAGGTGATCCCACTGGTGGCCAATAAAAGGGCAGCCAAGTTTGGGAGTTTTACTTTGAAAGCAGCAAGTAAGTTGCGGGTAAAACTTAGTCCCTTTGTAAAATGTATAATGAAGCAATAGAATTCTTAATGAATCAGATGAAAATTAAGCGTAGGACTGGCCAGATATGGGATGACTTTGACGTACAGGTAGTTGGCCAGCTTAAATATATTGCAATATATGGACAAACAATCCCTGTTTTGTTTAAAGGGTAAGGTATTTTTCAGTAGCAGTATGCACAAAATGTCGCTGTCTTAAATATATTGATAATGGGTTGAGTGCAGAGGACTCTTGTATTTGTCTATATGTATTTTGTGGTCACAGCCTCATTGCACCCCCGCCTAATTGGTTTTAAAAATTAGTGGTGAGCACAACTTTCCCTTGTTTGCTATATATATATATATATATATATATATAAGTGACTTATTTCAGTGACAATAATTCCAGCAGTTGGCTGCATCTCAATCCCTGAACAACAGCCTGTGAATCTGGCTGGTGCTGAACTGGTAAGAAGGATATGAATATTATTTTATATTATTGTACAGATTCATCCAGTTAATTTGCATGGATGCTGCATGCTGATTTACATTTCCTTAGGTGCAAAGCTGCAATCCCCCCCCCCCCTTCCCAAATAGTTTTCTCCCTGAAGGTGTCAGCGTTCCATTGGCATTTATATATATATATATATATATATATATATATATATATATATATATATATATATAGATCCGACTGTTTGGAACCTGAGTCTTTGAATCCTGGTGAGTTTAATTGTTCAACAACATAACTCTGAGTTATTCTATGTGCAAAGTCTATTTGTATTACAGGAGTGAATCGATTCAAGTTTAATTATTAGATGGGTGGTTTGCTTTAAAATTAAAGGGCAACTAAAGCCTGTTAACAACAGTTATTTTAATTTCCGAGAGTTTGACTGGGTCTTCTGGTTCTGCGGTCCCCATAACCCCCTGGGGTCCTAGACCCACCTCCCAGCCATACCTGGCCCCCCAGTCTCTTATTCAAATCATTGCATGGTTGCTAGGGTAGTTCGAACCCCAGCAACTAGATTGCCAAAATTGCAAACTGGAGAGCCGCTGAAAACCACAAATAATAAAAAATTAAAACTATTTGCAAATTGTCTCAGCATATCACTCTCTACATCATACTAAAAGTTAATTTAAAGGTGAACAACCCCTTTAATATGGGGTGTTCCTAATATCCAGTTGTATTTGACCCTCAGTGACAATGATGCAATGGGACAAGTTGAAACACAATCATTCCACATACCTGGAGGTCTTTACTGAAGAAATAATGGGATGGTCAGATTGAATCAGTAGTCGCATTTGACCTTTGCTAAATAGGCCTCTCAGCAGTCGGATCTCAGAGGCAGCAGAGCCAATGATATTCACTGCCAGTTCCAGTCTATAGACAGAGATTCTGCCCCCCGGGTCGGTAGCTTTGTGTGTTTTAAAAAGTTATCCTACAGAATTTACAAGGGGTTTCTGAGCTGGACATTGACATAATAAGCATTTTCATAAATTAGTTGCACCGGGGTCGAGTCAGATGTCTGCGTCTTGATAAATTGGATTTCTCCCTGACACCCAATGGACATTTGGACAAATTACAACAAAACGATGGGGAGCTTCGACAGAGAGAGAAACAAATTTCACTTTAACGGAGACTCACTTAAGCTCTTCTGTCACCCTCTTTAATTACGTAAGTGACGGATGCAGAAAGTTAACGTCCAAACTGTCACTGGGGCAGGATCAAGCGCTTTGTGATGAGAAAAGGCTGCCGCTTGCATGGGAACACGGATAATAGAACTGAAAGGGAGGTGCGCGGAAGATAAAGGGATGATTAGGGTGCAGCTTAGGGAAGATGGGGTAGAATTAGAAGGATAATGGAAAGCAGGGGCATAACTCCAGAGGAAGCAGACCCTGTGGCTGCATGGGGCCCAGGAGTGCAGGGGGCCCTCTAAACTGTAATTAACAGGGGCACAACTGCAAAGAAAGCAGACCATGTGGCTGCATGGGGCCCTGGAGTGCAGGGGTTCCTGTAAACTGTATTTAAAAGGGGCACAACTGCAAAGAAAGCAGACCCTGTGGCTGCATGGGGCCTGCATGCACCCTGTAAACTATAATTAACAGGGGTGCAACTACAGAGGAAGTAGACCCTGTGGCTGCATGGGACACAGGTGTGCAGGGGTTCCTGTAAACTGTATTTAAAAGGGGCACAACTTCAAAGAAAGCAGACCCTGTGGCTGCATGGGGCCCTGGAGTGTGTGCACCTGTAAACTGTAATTAACAGGGGTGCAACTATAGAGGAAGCAGACCCTGTGGCTGCATGGGGCCCAGGAGTGCAGGGGGCCCTATAAACTGTAATTAACAGGGGTGCAACTATAGAGGAAGCAGACCCTGTGGCGGCATGGGGCCCAGGAGTGCAGGGGGCCCTCTAAACTGTAATTAACAGGGGCACAACTGCAAAGAAAGCAGACCCTGTGGCTGCATGGGGCCCAGGAGTGCATGGGGGTCCTGTAAACTGTAATTAAAAGGGGCACAACTGCAAAGAAAGCAGACCCTGGGGCTGCATGGGGCCCTGGAGTGCGTGCACCCTGTAAACTGTCATTAGCAGGGGGTGCAACTATAGAGGAGGCAGACCCTGTGGCTGCATGGGGCCCAGGAATGCAGGGGGCCCTCTAAACTGTAATTAACAGGGGCACAACTGCAAAGAAAGCAGACCCTGTGGCTGCATGGGGCCCAGGAGTGCATGGGGGTCCTGTAAACTGTAATTAAAAGGGGCACAACTGCAAAGAAAGCAGACCCTGGGGCTGCATGGGGCCCTGGAGTGCGTGCACCCTGTAAACTGTCATTAGCAGGGGGTGCAACTATAGAGGAGGCAGACCCTGTGGCTGCATGGGGCCCAGGAATGCAGGGGGCCCTCTAAACTGTAATTAACAGGGGCACAACTGCAAAGAAAGCAGACCCTGGGGCTGCATGGGGCCCTGGTGTGCGTGCACCCTGTAAACTGTCATTAACAGGGGTGCAACTACAGAAGAAACAGACCCTGTGGCTGCATGGGGCCCAGGAGTGCAGGGGCGACTGTAAACTGTAATTAAAAGGGGCAAAACTGCAAATAATATAGACCCTGTGACTGCATGGGGCCCAGGTAGGGTTGCCACCTTTTCCAGAAAAAAATATCGGCCTTCCTATATATTTATCATTTTTTCCCTATTAATAACATTGGGATCAACCATAATTTTTACCGGCCAGGCCAGTAAAATACCGGCCAGGTGGCAACCCTAGGTCCAGGAATGCAGGGGGCCCTGTAAACTGTAATTGACAGAGGTGCAACTACAGAGGAAGCAGACCCTGTGGCTGCAGGAAACCCAGGAATGCAAGGGGGCCTGTACATTGTAATTAACTGGTGTCCAACTACATAGGAAGCAGACCCTGTGGCTGCAGGAGGGCCAAGAGGACCTAATTAGTGAACAATTTCAGCATATCTTGATAAAACAGGTCAACCTCTGGATATGTCGGAGGCCCTACAATTAATTTGCTTTGGGGCCCAATATCTTCTAGTTATGCCACTGATTGGCAAGTGTAGGGAAGCTAAATTCTGCCCCAAGATGCAGATGTAAATGCTTATTTTGCACCTCCAAGTGCTGTACAACTTACGTCTGGGGCTTTATTAAATAATGAAGGATGTCAGGGGCTGCTGGGCATCATCATTTAAAATGTAATCTACCATTTTTCAATGCTCTAGATGAGCCCTTTACCCAGCCTGATTTGCTAATATGAATGAAATATTTAAAGGGGAAGTAAAGTCTAAAATAGAATAAGGCTAGAAATGCTGTATTTTGTATACTAAATATAAACATGAACTTACTGCACCACAAGCCTAATCAAACAAATAATTTATGCTTTCAAAGTTGGCCACAGGGGGTCACCATCTTGTAACTTTGTTAAACATCTTTGCAAGACTAAGACTGTGCACATGCTCAGTGTGGTCTGGGCTGCTTAGGGATCATCATAAACAAAGCTGCTTGAGTTCTGCATGGCTTAGAAGTAAGGCGGGGTCTCCCCCTGCTGTTCATAAGTATGATTGTTTCCCTGCTCAGCAGTTAGGGACCATCTGACAATTCCTATCCACAGCAGTAAATGAAGGAAGAATTTCACTGCATACAGTCAGGTTTCTTATAAAAGCGTTACACATTTTTTAATTAAAGTATATTGGAGATAGGTTTCTTTTTCATTAAAGAAAGTAAAAATTGGATATAATTTGTTTGCCTTTACATGCCCTTTAAGGCTGCTGGGATTTGTAGTCCAGTAACCTGCCCCCTGGCCTTATATTAAGCAGAGTATCAGAGTAGGTGACCCCTGTGCTTATTAATAAGGTCAGTAATGAAACAGCAGTGCTAGTTGTGTTCATTAGCAAAGCATGATGGGAAATCGCTAATCAAAGGTCAAGGGGGTCCTTCAGGGTACAATTAAGTTCTGGCCCAATAATTCAGCCACAATGGTTTTTTTTTTTTTTTATTTACGCCGTTTCCTTTTATATTTTACATCACAGACTCAGTGGGAAACCCCACAGCCGTTGAGTGTTTTGGCCACAATCGGACCGTTAAACCTTGGGGTGCGAATAAAAGTGGATGGAAGTCAATCAGGTAAAGGCTGTAAAGCCAGGGAAAGGCCACTTCCCTCGCACAAATAACGAGTGTTTCCTCGGCGCTGCTTTATTAGCTCACACGCAGAAAAGGTTGTTGGCTCTGTGGGTCGGATTCAATTAAGCGCCATCAAATCAGTGATATGTGCTGCTCTATACATTTCCCTCCATCCCTCTCCTAAATCAATTGTTTCCTAGAATGGGAAATGATCCAGAACCCTTGTATATAATGCACCTGGGGCAAAGTTTTAGAGTCTACTTATCTCCTACCTTGGGGTGCTGGTAAGTAGTGATGGGCGAATAAATTTGCGGCAAATTTCTGCGTTTTGCCAGCGGTGAATAAATTCGTGAAAATTCCCCCAACAAAAAAATCTGCCGCGTCTATACATTGTTGCACGTCAAAATTATTCGGACGCCCATCGACTTTACTGCATTTTGCCAAAATTTGTCGCGCGTATAATAATTGTCACGGCCATTGAAATTGACACACGGCAAAATACGCTTTAGACGCCCATTGAATTCAAAGCGTTTTGTGAATTTTTCAGGACACAGAAACAGGACAAACTACTGGTAAGTACAGAGCTCTCAATGCACCTTGATCCCAAATGTGCCCTTTTGGGTAAGAGGCCTTCAGACACTAGGGTTCAAATTGTAAGTTGAGCCCCCCCTTACCTCCAGGGGCGTATCTAAAGAGGAAGCAGAACCTGCGGCTGCAGGGGGGCCCCGTGAAGCCCTAATTAATGAGCCATTTTAATATGTATTGGTAAGACAACCTCTGCATATTTGGGGGGCCCTAAAATGAATTTGCTGTGGGGCCCAATAAGATCTAGTTCTGCCGAAGCTTACCTCCTAGCAAGGTTACCCTGTGTGAGTTGCAGGGATATCCAGTGTAGGAAACGAGTCCTGTTTGCTTTGGACTCCCCTAGGGGTACCAGTTCCACAGTTCTAGTGCCCCTGTAACGGTGGACTAATAAGGGACATGTTTCTGGCATGAACTGGGTGGGGCCAGAAGGGCTGTGACCAACCCAAAATTTCTACCCACTGGTTATGGTGCATATTTTTGCTCCTTCAGCTAATTGCCAGTGTTCTCCAGCTAAGTGCCAGGGCTCTCCAGCTAAGTGCCAGTGCTCTCCAGCTAAGTGTCAGCGCTCTCCATCTAAGTGCCAGGGCTCTCCAGCTAAGTGCCAGTGCTCTCCCCAGTGCTCTCCAGCTAAGTGTCAGCGCTCTCCAGCTAAGTGCCAGTGCTCTCCAGCTAAGTGTCAGTGCTCTCCATATAAGTGCCAGTGCTCTCCAGCTAAATGCCAGTGCTCTCCCCAGTGCTCTCCAGCTAAGTGTCAGCGCTCTCCAGCTAAGTGCCAGTGCTCTCCAGCTAAGTGTCAGCACTCTCCATCTAAGTGCCAGTGCTCTCCAGCTAAGTGCCAGTGCTCTCCCCAGTGCTCTCCAGCTAAGTGTCAGCGCTCTCCAGCTAAGTGCCAGTGTTCTCCAGCTAAGTGCCAGTGTTCTCCAGCTAAGTGCCAATGTTCTCCAGCTAAGTGCCAGTGCTCTCCAGCTAAGTGTCAGCGCTCTCCATCTAAGTGCCAGTGCACTCCAGCTAAGTGCCAGTGCTCTCCCCAGTGCTCTCCAGCTAAGTGTCGGCGCTCTCCAGCTAAGTGCCAGTGTTCTCCAGCTAAGTGCCAGTGTTCTCCAGCTAAGTGCCAATGTTCTCCAGCTAAGTGCCAGTGTTCTCCAGCTAAGTGCCAGTGTTCTCCAGCTAAGTGCCAGTGTTCTCCAGCTAAGTGCCAGTGCTCTCCAGCTAAGTGCCAGTGCTCTCCAGCTAAGTGCCAGTGCTCTCCAGCTAAGTGCCAGTGCTCTCCAGCTAAGTGCCAGTGTTCTCCAGCTAAGTGCCAATGTTCTCCAGCTAAGTGCCAGTGCTCTGCAGCTAAGTGCCAGTGCTCTTCAGCTAAGTTCCAGTGCTCTCCAGCTAAATTCCAGTGTTTTCCAGCTAAATTCCAGTGCTCTCCAGCTAAGTGCCAGCGGTCTGTCTGTAGCTCTCAAAGAGATTTGGGTTCACGATCCGTGGGCTCCATTGGCTTGTGGCATCATTTTATCTTATTCTGGAGCATGTGATACAGTGGTTAATTTACTGTATGGAATAATTTGGACAGTTCTTTACTAGTAGGTCCATTGACCCAGAGAGAATCAGTTCCAGCAGCAGCCGCATATATTAATGCAGTTTGTACACTGGTTGGCAAACAGTTAATTTCCGTAATGCCGTTCCTTGGCGCCAGGGTGGAACGTAGCCTCGTATATACCATAAACCTTACTGAGAGGTGTCCTGTGTGTTGTATTATTGCTGCTGATATGCTCTTAATTGCCCACTGCTAAACACTTGCTTGGCCTTTCAGCCTGGCTTTTAAAGACATGGTAAATTATTCAACATAGGTTAAACATGCGAGGGAATCTCTGGAACGTTCATTCTCTGCACTTCCTCCTGTTCAGCCCCAGAGTTTACTTGTTATAAAATCCTCTACTTAACTGTACACTTTTCAGAGTAAAATGCAAGTGCCCAACCATGTGTTGATTTGTGTTTGGGGGGGGGGGTTGTAGTTTACTTTAAGGGAAGCTTTGATTTACTTTGTTTGAATAGAGCAGTGGATTTTGTGATTTTCATAACTTCCTTTTCAGGTAAATTACAGCAGTGCTGTCTTACTTTATGGCAAGAGTTCTAGATGCAACACTCAGGGTTAGATTAAGGGGGTTATGTATTAAAGTCCAAATGCTAAAAACTCAAAAGATTTAAATTTCTAGTGAAAAAAAAACCTCAACTATTTCGAGATCCAGGTCCGAATCCAAAACAACTCCATCTTCAGGTCCTGTAGAAGTCAATGGCCGAGGTCTTATTTGCAATTTGAATATATTATTGTCTGCGCTGGGTTTTTGTACGTTAATCCGAACATTTGGGGCAGACTTTCAGGGCATTAAATCCCCAAAATTTCCATTTTTAACGCACCAAAAAAAAAAAAAAGTCACAGTTTTCGACAATCAGAAAAAATTGTGTTTTTTCCTGATCCGATTTTTTTTTTTAGTTTTCTTTATTGATAAATAAGGGCAAATAGTGGATTCTGGTTTGGTTGGACTTATTTTTATTTAAAATATCAGAAAAATTTGGGTTTTGATAAATAATGTCTTGCACAAAAGTTTCGCTGCAGATCAACCCACGTGGATTTACCTAGAGTCACCTGGTTTTATACGCACAGGGAGGGGTAAAGGTGGGAGGTGGGTGTGGCCATGTCATAATGGGCAGGGCTAAAACATCCTAGGAGAAAACCATCAACTCACAACTCCCCATTTGCGTGCCGTGTTTCGCTTACCACTTTTCTCATTAAATGGGACTGTGATCGGGGGAGATGACAGTCAGGGGGTCCACTGTTTTTTTTTTCCAGTGTCCCTTCTTTTGGGATGCATCTCTTTTGGTACTCGCTTTAAAAATGGCATTAACATCCCATTCGCTGGATGCAAGTCTGTAGCACCTACAGCCAGCCATGGATTTACTGTGAATTTTCGCATTTCACCACCTGCACATTTTTTTTCATGAAACTGCTGCAAAAAGTCACCAGGAAAAAATTTGCTGGGACAAAAAAGTTGCACGTGTAAAAATGGTCACGCATTAAAATTATTTTGACGCCCATTGACTTCAATGCGTTTCATGAATTTTTCGCCGTTTCACGAATTTCGCAAATTTTTCAGCACACAGATGGCACAGATTCACCGATCATTAGCCTTGCATAATTTTTTGGACCATGCCCATTTTGTGGCCACACCCCCTTAATTACCATGTCCATTTTACAAAATTTGGCAGGTTATGAAAGTTTGAGCACATTTCTGGGAGTTTTAGTGCAATGATTTATGTGTTATAACAGTTTTGCTAATGAAGGTGAATTGCCCTTTACAGTTCTCCCAAGAGACCTGCTTATCTTAAATAGTTACAATTGTTCCTTTGCTTATATTACATTGTTACAAAAGTATCCAAGTGCAGCTGCTGAGTGTTCTGGGCTCAGTGCCAAAAAGTTTCTTATTTTAATTAACTTTGTATCTTTTTCTTGAGTCAGTGCAGGAGATCAAAGAGAAATTTGGGACATTTCACTAAGAAACCCGGGACTTCGGGCTGAGCTGTCAAAATCGGGACTGACAGAAAACAGGACAATTGGAGGTATGTTTATTGATGCAACCTGCACTGAGAACCCTACCACATCCAGGATAACAGAAGCTCCAGAGTTTCACAGAAACACTAGGTACAGTTATGGGTCCTGTTATCCAGATTGCTCAGGATAACGAACATTCCGTAATTTGGATCTTCGTACCTTAAGTCTACTAGAAAAACATTAAGTAAACTTAGGCTGTTTTTTCTTCCAATAAGGATTAATTACATCTTAGTTGGGATCAAGTACAAGCTACTGTTTTATTATTATACAGAAAAAGGAAATATTTTAAAAATTTGGATAAAATTAAGACTATGGGAGATGGCTTTTCCGTAATTCAGAGCTTTCTGGATAACAGGTTTCTGGATAACGTATACCATACCTGTATTAGGTGTATTGTATGGAGGTGAGGCTAGGGTGGTTTTGCTTCCAATAAGAATTAATTATATCTTAGTTGGGATCAAGTACAAGCTACTGTTTTATTATTACAGAGAAAAAGGAAATCATTTTTAAAAATGTGGATTATTTGGATAAAATGGAGTCTATGGGAGACGGCCTAACTGTAATTCGGAGCTTTCTGGATAATGGGTTTCTGGATGACGGATTCTATACCTGTACACTGAGGCTTAGAGGATCCATGTAGACGTACAAGACATGGAGGAAATGAGAACCTTGAAAGAACAGCACTAATACGGGGACACGTCTTTGGGTCCATTTTAGTGCACTCACTACCGCCTTTCATTCGAACCCATTGCTTTTGTGTTTTGGTAGGATGAAGAATTAAGTTGACCCTTATTATTCAGAACAGGCCCCCTGTATGAGCCAACAGTGGGGTTACTTGTGCCATCCCTATCTGACCCAACATGTTACTCATACATCAGCCCTGGCACATGAGTAGTCCTGACACGTGTGACCAGCCCAAGCTTGACTTGACTCTGTCCTCTTCTTCCAGCTACAATTCTGGAACGTGTAAAGCTTTATTAGCGGGGCTGCCTTGCGGGCAGATTAAAGGGGAGCCACGCTGTTCTGCATGTTTATTTTCAGTGCCGGCCTTGTTAATATATACGACTTGGAGAAAATCTCAGCCACCGACGGTTTTTTTTTTGCCGCTGTTTAGCAGAGGGACAGAGTTCATATTTGTGTGACAGTTTCTCGCTTAATATACGATGTTTCTGTCACTCTACTTTATGGTTTGTTTGGGTAATTTGCTGTTCTATTGCAATTTACACCCCAGGAGTAACGAGCTCGTTTTTTAATGCACTTTAAAATGCAAGAGATTAGATGGAACAGACCGCGTCCTATTTATTTATTGACTGTACTACAGAAACTGTGCTAATAAGAAATTTTATACTAGATGGCGGCAGGATGATATTAAGGGGGGGGGTTCTGAAAGGGGAGCAACAGTGTATTCTGCGTCAATATTTGCATCTTAGCATAAAAATGTGTAACCTTTTCGAACTGGAATAATTTTTTAAGGGGCCTGGATGTTCCTTCTTACAGAGTTTGATTTCTGTAGTTCAAATACCAAAGGAGAGGTATGACCAAGGAATTAGGAGAGTTCTCTTTAGGGTGTTTGCCTTGCACCCACACACTGTAGAACACTGATCCCCAACCAGTGTTACATGTTACTCACCATCCTCTTGAATGTTGCTCCCACAGTCCTCAAATCAGGTGATTATTTTTTAATTCCAGGCTTGGAGGCAAGTTTTGGTTGCATAAAATACAGGTGTACTGCCAAACAGAGCCTCCTGTAGGGTGTCAGTCCACATAGGGGCTACCAAATGGCCAATCACAACCCTTATTCGGTGTCTCCAGGAACTTTTTTCATGCTTGTGTTGCTCCACAGCTTTTTTTGCATTCCAGTGTGGCTCATGGGTACAAAAGGTTGGGGACCCCTGCTGTAGAACATAGGATGTATCTAAGTAGATTGTTGGGCAGCAGATATAGTTGACAAGATAATAGGAAATAGGCCAATAAGCCAACAGTAGGTCAAAATGGTGACAACATCATGGATATGTTGCTCAAACGTTCATCTTTCAGTTGATTTTGAAGCACAACTTCCAGCAGTTGGGAGTGTATGTAGTTCAACCACAGCTGGAGGTGTCTGATTTGCCACAGGCCCTGGCTGTTAAGAGTCAAGTGAAACCTGTAGATCTTGGGTAAGGAAGAGTTTTGCAGACCAAGATGAGCTCTGCATGGTTTTAAAAAGCTCTTTGGGCTTTCTCGGTTAAAACTTTTCATGAAGGTTCAACTCTTGGTTTGGGTCTCCATATATACCAAGAGCAATCAATTTTTATATGAAACCTTGTATCTGTTGAATTTCGCTAGAGCATGGCCATCGCCATGGGGTTCTATAACATGCCTTCTCTTTACTTGTTATTCAGTTAGGCACAAAGTCTGCATGGGGGAGCAGGGTACTAGCAGAACCTAAATCTGGTTGACAGACCTATTTTGCACATCTTTCTCTGTACTATATATTGGCTTTTTCAACTCCTACAGTTATATATCAACTCATCATTTGGTACCAAAAGCAGACATGCAGTTGGAGCATCAAAGGCATATACAGTACATACAGGTGGAGTATCAAAGTCATATAAATATAGATGGAGCATCAAAGACATCAACATACAGATAGAGCATCAAAGGCATATAGTTAAATTGTTACATAGTTAAATCGGGTTGAAAAAAGTCCTTCAAGTTCAACCCCTCCAAATGAAAACCCAACATCCATACACACACCCCTCCCTACTTTTAATTAAATTCGATATACCCATACCTATACTAACTATAGAGCTTAGTATCACAATAGTCTTTGATATAATGTCTGTCCAAAAAATCATCCAAGTCCCTCTTATAGTCATTAACTGAATCAGCATCACAACATCACCCGGCAGTGCATTCCACAACCTCACTGTCCTGACTGTGAAGAACCCCCTACGTTGCTTCAAATGAAAGTTCTTTTCTTCTAGTCTAAAGGGGAGGCCTCTGGTACAGTGATCCACTTTATGGGTAATAATGGCCCCTGCCATATGTCTATAATGTCCTTTGTATACATACAGATGGAGAATCAAAGGCATATCCATACAGGTGGAGAATCAAAGGCATATACATAAAGATGGAGAATCAAAGGCATATACATACAGATGGAGAATCAAAGGCATATACATACAGATGATTCACAAAGTCAAATGCACACAGATGGAGCAATGGAGACATTTAGCTTAGATGATTCACCACACCCCATTATATCAGTCAAATCATCACAACTTTCTCTCTTAAAATGAACTTTGTGATGTCACAACAAACGTTTGCTCCATCTGTAGGTACAACAGGGTGGCATCTAAGCACAGAGACCAGAATGCAGATCTTTTGTTTGTGGCATTTTTCAACAACATTGAGCTTGATTTTGTGTCGTGCATCCCTAACGAGTTTGATAAATGAGCCTTATCATGTTCCTGTTCGGTATGATTGAGGCATTTGATTGGATTCTTCAGCAGCTTTGTGGTATTCTATTTTAGGCTAATTGATTTTATTTACAGAAGGATTAATTTTGTCTGAGCTGAGCTAAACCCCAAGCCCAGCGCTAATGACAAGTCCGACATGCCCCAGTATAGTCACTAATTGTTAAAACCTTATAACCAATTCAATATTTTTCATCCGAATTTCCGAGGGTGCCCACTGTATGGCTACCACCACTTCATTAGCACTCATTATTTCTTCATATCACCAGTTAACTTTGCATGCACTGGTCCACTCCTGTTTGTTTTCTGACAGTTGATAGCTAACTGGCATTTATGCTTGAGGCCAATTTCTAAAAGTGAATAAAGTGCGGCCCATTTCTATTGATGAATCTGGTGCTATAAATGTACACACCCCACTTTTCATTTTAGCAGGAAAAAGGGGTGTCTCTATGTGCAGTATATGTGCCAGATGCATCACTACATCTGACTCTGAGGTTTCTGAACATTTGTCTCGTGGGACCCAGATTAAGAACTGCCGTCATCTCCACAACACAAAAAATGTAGCGGTCAGTGAAGGAACAATATTACTGTAATAAAGGGAATGATATAGACCCACGTTAAACAGACCCCCAATCTCAGGGCGTGGGCTAAAAGCATAGATATTGCACCATCTGCCCTTTAACTATTTGGAGATGCTGGGAGTTTGTCATCCCTGATTCATGTGGAACTTGTGTTTCCCAGAGGTCACTTGTTTTGTTACGCCCACCCAAGAAAATATTCGTTCAAATGGCTAGTTACTCATCCGTGCAACTATAAGGGTCAATGAAAGGGCTAGTAAACTCTGCTGCACTGCGCTGTTCAACAAACTTTTTTCAAGTGTTGCTGGACTACAAATCCCAGAATAATGTAACATATAATGAAGGTTGAGGCATGCTGGGAGCTGTAGTCCAGCAACATCAGGGCTGTATTCTTAAAGCAATATTGCACAACAAAACTTTTCCAAAACTTTCCCCCAAATCTCCACAGCCAGCGACTGCATTAATATGCAAGAAATCCTCCAATGAGAATCCCAGCTGATCTGTATCAATCTGGCTCCTTGTTCTTTATTTCCGTATTTGGCGTTGGAAGCTTTAGGACTACACGGACGTTTTCGTGCGATCCGATGTGCGACAAAACGCATGCAATGGAAATAAGGTGGATGTTGGATGAAGTCACGTCGTTGATCCGACGCGACACAACTGTCGGATGGAGACGCTGCGTCATACCTTATTTCTGTTGCTTGCGATTTGCCGCATCGCGTCGGATTGCGCTGAAAACTTCAGTGTAGTCCTACCCTTAAACTCAGTTTCCCAGCACTGAACAAGTCTGTATTTACTCCCCATGTCTCATTCCAGTGTAATATAATGAAGGGGGGAAAATGACACAATTATCTCTGTAAGTAAGATTACTAGTGATGGGCGAATTTCTCCCATTTTTTGAAAAATGCTTGAATTTCCCGAAAAATTCGCGAGAAAGAGAAAATTTCAAGGAAAAATTGTGAAATTGAAAAGTTTCAAAAAACAATCATGAATTCGGACATTTTTACGGAAAAATTGTGAAAATCTGACATATTCACAAAAAAATTGCGAAAATCAGTCATTTTCACGGTAAATCATGAAAGACGCTGACGTTAAAGTCAATGGGTGTACGAATAGTGTTGACGCGTGCCGATTGTGACACGATCGACTTTTCTGACATGCGTCCAAAGAAATTTGATGGCGGCACATTTCGCTATCGAATTGATACAAATGTATTCGCCAGTGGCGAAATTCAGAAATTCAACTTAATAAACTTTTTTGGACAACTGCCAGACCAGTTGACATGTGACTATGGCAGGTGACAAGAAAGATCATAGCCAGTCAGTAAAAGAACGACGGAGACTAAAAATAAAAACTTACCGGCTACCACTTCTTTAATGAATAAAAGGAAAATAATTATAAACAGAACTTTTTAGCCAACAAAAAGCTGTAGTTGACCCATCCATGGCAAAGACTGAGATTATACAGTGTGTTTTATCCAAGAGCTCAAAATGCTCTGTGTAAACACTCTTTGATATTATTAAAAACAATTTGAATGCATATTAAGATAGCGAAAATGGCTTCTGTTATTAAAAATTCATTTTTAATACATATAAAAAACACATATATGTGAAGTGCCTGGGAAACAGTGGGATTTAACCACTGCATTAATAGGATGAGAAAATGCTCATAAGTAGAGTGAAAGTCATGGCTCATGCGCCTTGCTAAGATCACCTATACAAATGTCAACTTGATGAATATTTGTGCTCCTATTTAAATTATATATTTTCACACTGTTACTATAGGCACCATCTCTCCCTACTATACCTGCTATACCACAGTCACACTCCCTTCCCAGAGACTATTATCCCACTGTTACTATAGACACCATCTCTCCCTACTATACCTGCTATCCCACACTCACACTCCCTTCCCAGAGACTATTATCCACTGTTACTATAGGCACCATCTCTCCCTACTATACCTGCTATCCCACAGTCACACTCCCTTCCCAGAGACTATTATCCCACTGTTACTATAGACACCATCTCTCCCTACTATACCTGCTATCCCACAGTCACACTCCCTTCCCAGAGACTATTATCCACTGTTACTATAGACACCATCTCTCCCTACTATACCTGCTATCCCACAGTCACACTCCCTTCCCAGAGACTATTATCCCACTGTTACTATAGACACCATCTCTCCCTACTATACCTGCTATCCCACAGTCACACTCCCTTCCCAGAGACTATTATCCACTGTTACTATAGGCACCATCTCACCCTACTATACCTGCTATCCCACAGTCACACTCCCTTCCCAGAGACTATTATCCACTGTTACTATAGACACCATCTCTCCCTACTATACCTGCTATCCCACAGTCACACTCCCTTCCCAGAGACTATTATCCACTGTTACTATAGACACCATCTCTCCCTACTATACCTGCTATCTCACAGTCACACTCCCTTCCCAGAAACTATTATCCCACTGTTACTACAGACAGAAACTTTTCCTAATGTATCTGTAAATGTCACAGCGCAGTGAAATTAAGTTACTTCAATTTACTTAATTCCTTTTAATTTATTGACATTTTACAGTTAAAATTTTAAATTAAGTTTACACTTTAAATCACTTTTACATTTTAATTCAAATAGCATTTGCATTTCCAATGACACTTTTTTCCCACTTATGAAAAGTCCTTCTCATTTAACGTAGGCTGCCTGGTACAGAGATGCTCAGTGCTGAATGGAACATTCCTTCCTCCTCGGCTAAGGTCCCCTCTCTCTCCTCTGTTGGGTACCAAAGCTGATGACCTCTTCAGCAGCCAGAGGGTTAAGCAAATTGTTCAGCTCTGACTCTGTCCAAAATTTGTTTCCATCCTATCAGCAGGCACAGGAGGGAGTCAGAGATTAAGTGAGGAGAGGAAAAGAGAGAGATGGGGAGGGGGGAGAGCTCGAGAGCACAGATAGCACTGCTGCAGTAACAATCTCCTCCTGGATAAATCAGGCAAGAGCATCATTGAGCCCACCAAGCCATGCATCCCCTTCCAACCAATTCTTCAACATCCCTTCCATTGGCTCCCTGGCCTGTTGTTTGAAAGGCAAGCCCCTAACCAGCGGCAGCTCTGATTGGCCCCCAACTGATGCCAATCACAGCCCATCTGTCAGAAGCCCCATATGGTTTGCAGAAGGCGAGGGAAGAGAGTGTGTGTCTGTTTGTGTGTGTGTTAAAGGGGGGTGAAAGGGGAACAAGAGGAGGGGGGCTGAGAAGAGATAGAAAAAAAATCAGAAGAGGCAGAGAGAGAAGAAGAGAGAGAAGGAGAGAGTGTGAGAGAGAGAAGCAAGAGGGGGTGTTGCTAGAGATTCCCATTCCCCATATACGGCTGGATGCTTCACTCTTCTCCATCCCTTGCTTCCCATCGCTGAGAGAGAGAGAGTGAAGGGGGCATACAGCAAGGAGGGAGGGAGGGGGGAAGGGGTTAAGGAGGAGAGAAGAACACTGAGCGAAGAAGAGGAAGAATCAAGCAAGGAGCAGAAGAAGGACAGTCACAGACCAAGAAGGAAAATAATCAAAATGAAGGCACCACTTCAGAGGGTGAACCTGGCCAGCCTGGGCATCGTGATACTGGCACAAGGTACTGCATGTTACTGGTATTACAAGTGACTGTTGTGTGGGTTCAGTCCAACATGCCCATGTATTGCCTGGTAGCCATGGGCATCTGCTGTCATTCTAGGGGTTTGATGAGGGCAGCTCCACTCCAGACCCCCTCTGATAATCAGCTCCCTTAGGAGTGTAGAGTGTATTTATAGGGTTAATGTAGAGTTAGCTTGCCTAGAACATACTGCAGCTCTGTGATGGGGGATTTAAAAAGTTGGCCCATCCCAAGCAAGACCCCCAAATGGACATGCCTCCCTTTACTATTTTCTCTATTAATGATGCTTTAAGAAGACTAAGTTTAGAGTCAACACTGGCAAATATTTGGCCTCCTGCCACCTGCTTCTTAGGGGGGGGGTTCATCTGTAGAGGAGAATTCCTGAATGATGCAGTGGAATCCAGAGTGAATCATGGCAACATTACCTACATTCCGTGATTGGTACAGACCTCCGATGAAGTCTTTATGGGGCCTCGGTGCAATGCCTTTGGGATTGCTCAACATCATCTCTGCATTTCTAGTTGGAATTCATTGGGGGAGGTCAGAGGCTAATGAAAATGAATTAAAATAGGGATGTGCAGGGGAAGTAGGTGGGGGGGGCTGGGGTCTATAATTTGACATAGTGATATCTCTTCTTTTCCACCGTCCCCCTCCTTCTGCTCCTCGACACCTTGCTTACCCTTTGCTTACTCTTTTGGGACGGCCCTGCAGGGATATTAATGGTGGTCTCATGGCTAACAAGACGAGCAGCAAATCTTTCTGTGGATTAAAAGGATGGATCAATAAGAAAAATCTATTGCGTATGATAAATGGAGGGTCCGCGCTGACCTTTGATCCCTGTCTGAGACTGTAGCTCAGTGACGGTGGTTTGAGCCAATGCCTGTGTATGCAGCTGTGTATTGAACCTGCTGTGTCTAGCATCTGTTCTACAGAGAGAACGTTGGGTGCCGGGAGTCTTAATGGCTGGTATATGTATAGGGCAGTGAGCACTTGGCATCTGCATGGCTTGGACCCCAAATTCTCCATCTAACATTGATGTTTTGAGATCTATGAACCCAAGAGAGATATCTCTATTGGAATGATGAGTGTGTGGACCAATGTATGAACAGTACAGTGTAGATATGTTGTGTTTTTTTTATTTGTTTGGTAACCCTAAACCATTTCCTAACTGAAGGGATTGAAATAGAGGTGACCACTGACCACCCAAGATCCTATGCGTGGTGGGGGGTCCATGCGGAGCAGTATAGTAGAGAGTATAGTAGGTACAGAAGAGCGAGATGATGATTGAGATAGTAGGGTAAGATGGTCAACTAGCGGCTGAAAGGGTATAATCTGTACCCCCTACTTTATTAAAAAATGGGGCCCACAGGCTTCATTTGCCAAGAACTTCCCTTAACTCACAGCTAGAGAGAATAGAATGGCACCGCAGTGAGCACAATGAACCCCTTCAATCAGAGCGACAGGGGTAATTAAAAGCACAAAAGATCCATACGTCCAACTTCATACAAACAAACACTGTGGTTCATTCTTGTGAATTACCCTTTGGCAAGGAAAGGGTTACCAGTTACCCTAGGGAAGAATGGTACATAAGAAGAGATGTTTTTCTTTGCTGGCAGAGGGCGCCATCGAGTTATAATCCGATCCCACCCCCTCTTAAGTATGCTAAAGGGTTAATCGCTATGTAACAATTGATTGTTGGTTGTAGCACTGTATGTAGAGGGAGGGTCTGAGGATGCAAAGGACAAACAGGCTACATTCCTTAGTCTGGGGCTGCCCTGATCCAATCACTGGGTTCTGTTCAATTGTGAAATGATCCCCCTCCAGAATACAAGACAGCAGTGTGGAAAGTGCAAGAATCTTCATATTGTTTTTCCCAAAATTCCAACACCTTCATGAGCATTGCAAAGTTTTACACTCACAGACTAAGTTATGCAGCAATACCGGCACAGGATTTAGATCTTGTTCCTATTTGCCCCACAAAGCAGTTTAACTATTTTAACCCCATGTGTGCTGGAGACAGCCAATACTCAGGCCCCACCATTAGTCCAAACACTTATTGCTTTGCAAAGCCTCACTTTTTACCGTCCCAAGAGACTGAACTGTACTTAGACCCCTGAAATAAAACTGTACCCCAGAAACATGGGGGTTTAAATTGTTGCTGATTGTGTGTGATCTGTAGCAACTAGCAATGTGGCTACTGCACGTGATGGGAACGGATATACTATAATCATATATCAGTAATATTTAGAGCAGAAAATTCTTGTACAGAGTTTTAATTACTGCAACTCCCCTTGTCAACTGGACTTTACTGCTTATTTTCTGGTTCTTGATTTACTGACCTGTATATTCTGCTCCAGTACCCCCCAACTGACTCATTTTCGCAGAAGAGCCTTGAATCATGGAGTGGAATTAACTGGAGTTTGGAATGGATCAGGGGTGTGGCTGGGCATTAGTGGGAATTTTGCAGATTGTTGAGGGACATTGCTGAAAATGACCCTAATCTGAAATGTGGAATGTTGTGAGATATGTTCTCCTGCTTTCCAAGATGTATCTTGGTCACTTACTGCTTAACTGTTGATCAGTATGGGTGACAGCTAGTGTCATTGGTCAGTATGGCGGGGGGATATTTGGGCAAAATGAGTATTTGCTCTTGTGGATGCACCTGGATGCCCGGCTTGAAGTTTAGTTTGGGTGAGATGTTGGGTTGTTGACCTGGTCATGCTTGGGATTATCGTGGAATGGTTCATAGAATGTTATTTTTCTATTAATCTTTTTATGAACTAAGGGGGGCTCTGACCAAAGGCTGGATCTCTAAGAGGAGAACTTGAACTGAAAAAATTCTGACCACCGCTGGTATTATCAATGGACACTTGATCTTCAGGAAGGCTGTTCTTCTGGATGGGTCTCCTCTGGGTTCTCAACATATTGTTGCTGCCTTTTTAAGTTATGTTTTTCTTTATAGTTTTATAGTTTTATTTTTCCAATTAAAATAATTCATATTTAAGGTCCACTGTCTCCTCCATCCTCCCATCAACAGTGACTGTCTGGCACTGCCTGGTCGCCTGCTGTTTGTCTATAACACTCAGCTAGTGGGGCCGCAGTAATGATGAGTATTAGCCATGGGAGGACACAACAAGTAGGATGATCAGTTTGTCAGATGAAGTACAAGCACACAACAAGAACGTTCACAGGCTCAAGCGCCTTCCATCTCACACTAATTATTTGCCTTGAGTCTGACAACAAGGTACTAGTGATCTAGTAGGTGCCTGTAATATAGACAAGGATCAGAAGAGTTAGGAAACAGTGCACAATACTGGGGTGCTCTGTATAAAAAGGGTGGTGCACAGCAAAAAGATAGAAGCTGTTTATACTATAGAAGGACATCAGACACTATTGAGAGGAGGGGTACACATTATAGATAGAGAGGCAGCAGACACTGAAGAGAGGGGGTACACATTATAGAGGGGCAGCAGACACTGTAGAGAGGAGGGGTACACATTATAGATAGAGGGTTAGCAGACACTTTAGAGAGGGAGGGAACATACTAGAGAGGGGGAAGACACTGTAGAGAGGAGGGTACATACTATAGAGGGGCAGCAGACACTGTAGAGAGGGGGTACACACTAAAGAGGGACAGCAGACACTGTAGAGAGGAGGGTACATACTATAGAGGGGCAGCAGACACTGTAGAGAGGGGGTACACACTAAAGAGGGGCAGCAGACACTGTAGAGAGGAGGGGTACATATTATAGAGGGGCAGCAGACACTGTAGAGAGGAGGGTACATATTATAGAGGGGCAGCAGACACTGTAGAGAGGAGGGTACATACTATAGAGGGGCAGCAGACACTTTAGAGAGGGGGGTACACACTATAGAGGGACAGCAGATACTTTAGAGAGAGGGGTACATACTATAAAGGGGCAGCAGACACTGTAGAGAGGAGGGGTACATATTATAGAGGGGCAGCAGACACTGTAGAGAGGAGGGGTACATATTATAGAGGGGCAGCAGACACTGTAGAGAGGAGGGTACATATTATAGAGGGGCAGCAGACACTGTAGAGAGGAGGGTACATACTATAGAGGGGCAGCAGAAACTTTAGAGAGGGGGGTACACACTATAGAGGGACAGCAGATACTTTAGAGAGAGGGGTACATACTATAGAGGGGCAGCAGACACTGTAGAGGGGGGTACACACTATAGAGGGGCAGCAGACACTGTAGAGAGGGGGGTACACACTATAGAGGTGCAGCAGACACTTTATGAGAGGGGGGTACATACTATACATGGGCAGCAGACTTTATAGAGTGGAGGGGTACACACTGTAGATGGGCATCAGTCATTTTAGAGAGGAGAAATGCCAAATTGTAGAAACTGGAGGTACAATACAGAGTAATGAGAAGGGAAGTGCACACTATAGACAGAGAACCTCACACTATAGAATAGGCAGGTACACAATAAAGTGGGGGGAACAGACACATGGCAGATATATTTCATTGAAGCAGTACTCATAAAATAAAGGCTACATCCCCATCACAATTCCATTTTACCAGTCATAACTAATATTTTGCCCTCTAGTACATGTACCAATCAGGGCAGTGAGATGACATGAGAGGGTGGGATCTCACTGGAATAGAGAGGGGAATACTTATTATAAAGGGAAGGAGTGGACTGGGAGACAAAATATTAACTAGTATTAACGTTAACATTATTCATATTATTAATATATTATTAATAATACTATTATTGTTAATAACAAATATTTAATATTTTTAGTATTAGTAGCATAAAATATTAACTTTCACAGACAGGACGTACCAATCCACGGCCCCTGCATATTACTGTATATACTTTACCTATAGCTTCGGCCTCTTCCTACTGTGTCTCATACCCCTGCTCTTAAAGGAACAGCAAAACTTCAAAATGAATTTGTACTGACAGAGAAACCATATTGTTATCCACAGTGGGGGAAGTCGGTTTCTCTTGTCTTGGTATTTATTTCCCTGACGTGTTTGTAACATTTGAGATCCCTGAGGGTCAGCACTTTCAATTCCCCGGGTGACGTAACTAAATGCCAAGAGTCTCATCAGCGTGAGGCTGCGGAATTGCTCACTTACTGGTATTTATCAACTGAATACGGCACGGGGGCAACACTGGGGCTGATATCACATGAGATTGTTATAACCACAAATTCTCCATAAAGAGCAGGTTTTAGGGTAAGAAACTGGGCCTCAACATCCACGGGACAAGAAAATGCCATTGGTAATTTTGACCCACTCTCTTTAAAATATCATTTTATCAACCTCAACCTTGTAGTGTTGGCACAAAAATAACTTTTTTTTCAGTGACTTTTTAATTTGATACTACATTGTCATAGGTTATATATGTTGTTGCACCTCTTCAGGGCAGGTAAACACTTTATATACAACAGTGATGTCTATCCTGTACAATATATTCCTATCAATGTTACTTGTCATCAGTTATAATTGCTTCTTGTGTATTATACAAAATAATGTACCATGTCTTTATATGGCCACAGGGCCCCTCAGTGACTTCTAATATCCTTATTATTTACAGTAGGGGGTACATTATCCCTTATAATACATGAGTGATACTCAGAGTTCCCTGTATAACTCAGCCTGCAGCCTTGTGCCTTTATATGGTCACAGAACAACCCCTCAGTGACTTCTAATATCCTTATCATTTACAGTCGGGGGTACATTATCCCTTATAATACATGAGTGATGCTCAGAGTTCCCTGTATAACTCAGCCTGCAGCCTTGTGCCTTTATATGGTCACAGAACCCCTCAGTAACTTCTAATATCCTTATTATTTACAGTAGGGGGTACATTATCCCTTATAATACATGAGTGATACTCAGAGTTCCCTGTATAACTCAGCCTGCAGCCTTGTGCCTTTATATGATCACAGAACAACCCCTCAGTGACTTCTAATATCCTTATCATTTACAGTCGGGGGTACATTATCCCTTATAATACGAGTGATACTCAGAGTTCCCTGTATAACTCAGCCTGCAGCCTTGTGCCTTTATATGGTCACAGAACCCCTCAGTGACTTCTAATATCCTTATCATTTACAGTAGGGGGTATATTATCCCTTATAATACATGAGTGATACTCAGAGTTCCCTGTATAACTCAGCCTGCAGCCTTGTGCCTTTATATGGTCACAGAACAACCCCTCAGTGACTTCTAATATCCTTATCATTTACAGTAGGGGGTACATTATCCCTTATAATACATGAGTGATACTCAGAGTTCCCTGTATAACTCAGCCTGCAGCCTTGTGCCTTTATATGGTCACAGAACAACCCCTCCGTGACTTCTAATATCCTTATCATTTACAGTAGGGGGTACATTGTCCCTTATAATACATGAGTGATACTCAGAGTTCCCTGTATAACTCAGCCTGCAGCCTTGTGTCTTTATATGGTCATAGAACCCCTCAGTGACTTCCAATATCCTTATAATTTACAGTGGAGGTACCATTTTCTCTTTATAAGCCTCAAAAGCATGAGAAAAAGTAAAAGTGCTTTATTAAATTATGGAAAATGCTAATATTGTTGCACTGGAATAAACATACACATACAATATGTTGGTCCAAATTCAGCTTCTAAAGAAAAACAAATGGCCCTTAAAAATTACATTTTGGGCTCAACATTGTATAAATATTTTAGCAAATAAGAGTAATACAAGTTCTATCCAACCCAACACAACTGACAAACTATTGAAAATCTCACTGCAACATACTGTTAATTATATATATGTATATATATATATATATATATATATATATATATATATATATATATATATATATATATAGGTACCCTTGTCACACCTGTACAGTAAGCGATTTCCTAGTGATACAGGGAGTTCACAATGATTATATGGGACCTGTTATCAAGATTGCTCAGGGACCTGGCATTTTCTAGACAAGGATCTTTCTGTAATTTAGATCTTCATACCTTAAGTCTACTAGAAAATCATGCAAACATTAATTAAACCCAACCGCCTGGTTTTCCAATGAGGATTAATTATATCTTAGTTGGGATCAAGTACAAGCTACTGTTTTATTATTACAGAGAAAAGGGAAATCATTTTTTCAACATTTGAATTATTCGATTATAATGGAGCCTATGGGAGACGGCCTTCCTGTAATTCAAAGCTTTCTGGATAATGGGTTTCTGGATAATAAATCCCATACCTTGTATCATGTAATAATCCATTGCAACTAAGTGGGACAGGCAGAGATTTCTCTCCAGTATAACTATGACTATGGCTGAGATTTGCCTTTTCCCAGGGGCAGGATGAAGGACCAAAAGACCTTGGTCAGTGCCATTTGCTGGCCAGGCCCGGATTTGTGGAAAGGCCACCTAGGCCCGGGCCTAGGGCGGCAGGAATTTAGGGGGGCGGCATGCTGCCCAACCACACCCACATTGGTTCAAAAACACTGGGAATGCGCTGGAGATACAATAATTTTTTTAATTTTCCATGTGCTAATCCCCATTGATGAAAAGTTCCTCGAATAAAGGGGAGGGGACAGGGGCAACGAACGGCAGTGGGCCTAGGGGCGCCCATTATGTAAATCCGGCCCTGTTGCTGGCTGAGGGGCCCCTTCTGAAGCTGAGGGCCCATGGCAGCATTTTCTGTCCTCTGTCTTATAAGAACCTGCTATTAAGTTGAAAGCAAAGCCTTCCATTAGCCCAGCGCCATCTGACAGGCCATGTGGGCTAAGGTCCCACGCGTTTGTCTCCTGGGACAGCCGCACTTCTGCTAGTGACCTGTTTAGAGCGCAGTTTCCTACAGTTGAGTTTTTATTATTCATGTCCTCACTCGCTCACTCAGAGGGGAGTGTTGTGCTTAATCATATGATTTCCAAAGCTGCTCGGCTATAGGGGTGACAGGGCTTGTGTCCTTGGACCATCCCCACGGCTGCCGAGGGAAGATTTATCAAAACCTGAACTGACAAATAGGCATTTTCCCCCAGGTATCCTTTTTTTCTATTGAATTGTTTTTATTCCCCCCCACACACACACAATTTGTTGAATAAAATGTATTATATTTTTCCGCTGATAAATATACAATCTCTCTCTTCCGTGTGAAAAGCATCACCTTGTATCCCCTTCAGATTAAACTCTATAACATGAATATTTATTAGACAAAAAGTCTGCAAATTGTATCAAATACGCGGCGCTCAAAGGGATCTGGCGAGTGAGCATCTGTTTTGTTTAAATTCTTAAATAAACACAGTGCAGGAATCTGTGACACTATACAGCACAAGATACTAGAGGCACCTGAAATCCAGAATTTGGGTTGAAATTTGCCACTTTTTCCAAGATTTGGTTTCAACTAAATCCAGGAACGGAGATTGATCTATTTTCAATGAGAGCTCTAAAATCAATTTTTTTTATTTAATTCAACTTGCAAAATTTAGGAGAGAACTTGAACTCAATTTTGTCACAGTTTAGTTGCCAACTGTGAATTTTTGAGATTTTTTTTTAAATTGATAAAATCTCGAAAATTAAAAAAAAAGGAGATTTCTGCATTGGGGCTCAGTATATTCATATTCTAATAAATATGCCCCATAGAGTTCACCTTAACCAAACCCTACATCGTGTGATTTTTTAAAACTAAATGTGACCTTTTTTTGTTAAGAATTTCTTTCAAATTTTAATATTTGGCCTGTTTGTTGCTAAACAAATCAGTGTTGGACTGAGGAACACTGGGAAAAAACTGGTGGGTATAGAAGCCAAAAAAAGGTATTGGGCACTCTAGAATTCCATAGATGGCCTGTCGGTGTGTACAATACCTTATTTTTGCTTCTATATACAAGGTTTATCTGCTTCCCTGAGATGAAGACCTGGGCTGCTGCATCTGGAAGAAGGCCCTTCATAACTGGCCTGGTAGACCCAGGATGGCCAAATTCAACCCTGAAACAAATGTTTTAGATATTCAGTAAATCCAAACATTGATGGATTTGGTGCATCTATACATTGTTTATGTTACATGGTTGAGATGCTTATATTAAATCTTAAATTGGCTACACACTTGAAGAAGCAACAGATATTTCATAGTCCAACTTTATCTAGTTTGATTGATCCAGCAAATGATTAAATCAAACATATGCTACAGTCCCAGTAGGGTTTTCCAATATTAAAGGGGAAGTAAAGTCTAAAATAGAATAAGGCTAGAAATGCTGTATTTTGTATACTAAATATAAACATGAACTTACTGCACCACAAGCCTAATCAAACAAATAATTTATGCTTTCAAAGTTGGCCACAGGGGGTCACCATCTTGTAACTTTGTTAAACATCTTTGCAAGACTAAGACTGTGCACATGCTCAGTGTGGTCTGGGCTGCTTAGGGATCATCATAAACAAAGCTGCTTGAGTTCTGCATGGCTTAGAAGTAAGGCGGGGTCTCCCCCTGCTGTTCATAAGTATGATTGTTTCCCTGCTCAGCAGTTAGGGACCATCTGACAATTCCTATCCACAGCAGTAAATGAAGGAAGAATTTCACTGCATACAGTCAGGTTTCTTATAAAAGCGTTACACATTTTTTAATTAAAGTATATTGGAGATAGGTTTCTTTTTCATTAAAGAAAGTAAAAATTGGATATAATTTGTTTGCCTTTACATGCCCTTTAATCAAAATAATCAATATTAGCTCCAAACAGGTATTCTCATAGGCCTTTTTGGCCTCATAAACGAGCCAATAAGCTTCAGGGTAGGTTGAGGAGTTTTGATGGTTGTTTTGAACAGAGCAATTTTGAAACCATCAAAAACATGCAAAATAAATGTTCCACCAGCCTTAGTTTGGTCATACACTGGTAGAGCAAAAGGTTTTTGCCTCATCTGACTAATGGTTGACCAATTCAGGGTGATCTTCGCCAGATGATATTTTCCAGCTTTCCCAACAGATATCTGAAGAGCACCAGAGGTGGACATCATTTTGACCCCATCAACATTTACCTGTGTATGTCCACCTTTACTGCCTCATGATTCTTTCATGTATGGGCCCCACACATGACCACTTTCAACAGACCAAACAGATCATTGTAGGTCAACCCAGGCAATAAAAATCAGGTCAACCGATGCCTCTCATCATGAATGTTTCCAGCATTGACAAACTCACATTCCCTCCGCATCCATATAGATCTGCCATTGCCAAAGGGTTTGAGTGATAATGGATCATGCAGATTCGTAAAACTCGTAAATAATGGGACGCAATGCTGTGGCTCCACCCTTACAAAGGACACTCCTACCTCTGGTCATTGTGTGTGATTTTTCTGTTGTCCCACTCGCTATTGTCATGAGCAGTCAGACCTTCTCTGACCACCTATAATGCTTTGCAAATGTTAGGTTAAGACCACCTTTTTGAGAGTAAAAGACATACATTTGTATGTATGTACAGTATACTATTGGTTCATGCAAGTCCCACGCTCTATTCACTTTATCATTTGATGCCTGAAGCTTGCATTTTGATAAACTCGTGATGTCTGGCTGTCACGTTCCGCGTTCCGTGTACTGCTCTGCGTAATCAAATCATGAGTCCCTGGGTGAAGCTCTCGGCAAGTAGTCACTGCAAATTTAACTCTGTTTTTGCATTAATCCACCACCAGAGGCATGTATTGGTCTAACCTGCAATCCCACCCGCTGCCTGCCCTGAAACCAGAAAGTGATGCCACCAAAACTAAGTGATGTCCAAGGTTGGTCAAAAGGCAAGGTTGTAGCTGCTTTTCAAGTAGAACAAATTGCTCAAACTTCAAGAAACTACCTTCCACCTGCCCATTCACCACAAGGTATTGTGGGTACCCAAAACTACCCAACCAGGTGCAGGACTCTATCGTGTCTCATTCCATGGATAATGTCCCCCAGCAGAGACTAAGGTTTAAGTAGGCCAGTTTCTGTAGTCCAGCCAGTATCCGTTGGTAGTTAACTGAGGTCCCAGAGCTACTATATATCTATCTATTCAATTATTGGCCCTTAAGCAGCAGCTTTTTCTCTTATTGTACTACAATGTTTCCAGTTCAGGTCTAGGTCTCTTTAAATTTTGTGATGAAAATCTTCCTAAGCTGCAGTCCACTTGGGTCTCAGGTCTACCAGGAGTTCCTCTGATGCCCAGTATTACTCAAACATTATTATTACACCATAGGATAGGTGGTAAGTACAGGGCTCCCCAACACCTGTATTAAATTGTGCAAATAAGGGGGTGTTCTGGGGGAGACACCCTTGTGCCACCATCACCCACTCTAGATACAGTCAACATCACTTCAGAGATAGGCACAGATTTTTGCTCTTCATTCCAGGAGCTGGGCCTCAGAGGACAACCTGCAGGACAAGGTGCAAAGTACAAATAGGGCAATTTGCACCTGTTCTTTGCATTTGGCACCCTGTCTGAGGCTTTGTAAACAAGGCCTCCTGCTCCACGACTATTTGCACCCAACTCAGAAAGCAGGAACATCAATCTGTGTGACCCTCTTTCTGAAAGGTGCTGACGCCTGTGATTCTGTCGCAGAGCTGCTCAGCCAGAGCTCTAACTAAACAGCAGAGAAATCAATAGAACGTTTGGGCGGGGGGGGGGTTATTGGAGGAGAAAACGCAGAACATGTGACACTGAAGTGACAGCTGCACATCCTTTCCCCGGCATCAAGAACGGCCCCCAAAGGATATAAGAAACGTGAGGATTGAAAGAAAATCATACAAGTCGCATCGTTTGAAGTATTTTGATATCCTCGCTCCTAGAAATCACTTTTTTTTACCCAGCAGCCCCTGCATTTCACAGGAGGAACTTTAGTAATATGAATAATACATAGATTTACTGCAATGAGACCTGCTGCTATTTTAAGTTGCATTTTTGATATTCCATTCCATTTCATACAAACATATTTGGAGTTAATTTCAAAGGCATTTAGTGCTCTGGGATAAGCATTTTATTTTAAGGAGGCTTAAAGCAGCGTGGTCGGAGTCAGGTCCCCTCCAGGTCTTTTAATCAGCTGGCTTGCAAAATTGTTTCTCAAGTTAGAACCAGAGAGATGTTACTTTACATTCAAAAATAACTGTAAAGCCGTTGTTGAGTCTAGATTAAAAAGTATTGCAAAGTTGCTTAGAATTCGTCATTGGGGTAGAGGTCTTCTTGGAACAATATGGGGCAAATAAGGGGTGTTTTACAAAGATTCCTGATGTAATTGCAAAAAAACTTAGGGGCACCCCTTATTACTCACTCTGAGAGCACCTGTGCTTGGAATCTTGGCTGCACTGAGTGCTGAATTGGTGGTTGAACAGTAGGTGCAGAGGGCAGGACAAACTTATATATTAATTAATATTAAATTGTCCCTATTGAGCTATCTGAGCCAAACCTTTGGACTTTAGTTGCGCCATTGCATCCTTTGTCTTGTCTGCTTGACAGTAGGGGGCCCATTCATTAAGTTCGAGTGAAGGAATAGAAGAAAAAAAACTTTGAATTTCCAAGTGGTTTTTTTGGCTACTTCGACCTTCGACTATGACTTCGACCTCGAATCGAACGATTCAAACTAAAAATCGTTCGACTATTCGACCATTCGAAAGTCGAAGTACTGTCTCTTTCAGAAAAAACTTCGACCCCCTAGTTCGCCACCTAAAAGCTACCGAACTCAATGTTAGCCTATGGGGAAGGTCCCCATAGGCTTGGCTAACTTTTTTGGTCGAAGGATAATCCTTCGATTGTTGGATTAAAATCCTTTGAATTATTCGATCGAACAGTTATTCCTTTGATCGTTCGATCCTTGTATTTACGCAAAATCCTTCAACTTCGATATTCGAAGTCGAAGGATTTTCATTCCCCAGTCGAATAGCGAGGGTTAATTAACCCTCGATATTCGACCCTTGATGCATTTGCCCCTAGGTGTCATTTATGTCTGCAAGCACATAAGGCAAAGTGTCATTTTAAGCACAACTGCCATGTTTTTATCACATTATGGAGAATTTTTTTGCCCAGAATTCCGGAATCATTATCCTCGACAGGGACAGTTACTCTCGGCATAGTTGTGCCTAATGCAGCAAGATTAGAAGAACTGCAACTGCATTCAGATGCAATTGGGCTGAATATTTTCGAAATCTGATTCAGAGGTTAAGGCAGCTCTAGGGTTCCCTCCATCATCAGACTGGAGGGTCTGAGGTCCACCAGGGCTTCAGCCACAGGGACCCCCCTGCAACCACTTTCCAGTCCCTCCTGCCCCAGACACAATGCAACCCCTCCCCCATGCTTACCCATTCTCTAGTTGCTGATGCGATTGGAGGCGATCAGGGGGATCAGTATGGGGTCTCAAAAGGCTCTGGGTCAGAGGTTTTTCTCACTGACCCAGCCTGATCCTGGTTCCCTCTGGCAGAAGGGAGGCAATGGCTGTGAGTGTAACTTTAAGGAGCAGATGTTGACACAAGTACCTTTAATGAATGGGGTTTTACGTGTTTGAAAATCAAGGACTTAGGAGCGCATGCGCGGAGGAGACAAGATGGCCGCAATCCGCTAGAGCTCCGTAGCACCCCTTCGGTAGAAAGCCGACATTAGCTGACAGAGGAGATCTTCCGGTGCCCGCTCGGTGCGGATTGATTGCTGCTTACCTGGGGTATGGGTCGGAGGAAGCACAAGGAGACAAGTACTCTCTCCCCGTACCTGCACCGCAAGCGCACAGGCCAACCGGTCGGAGGGAAGCAAGATGGCGCTGGTGTTCCGAGCAGCGCATCTAATTCTCCTACGCACTTAGATGCTGCGGACTCTCCCAAGTCTATGGAGGACATGAGACCACCTCGGACCCCTCCAGGGGCTGCCCCGGACTTTACAGTTACAGGTCAGATGGGGGCAATATCTACACCGGGGAGGCAAGTGGGAGATATGGTCACATCAGGGGAACTCTCTGCGCAGCTTTCCCAGTTGTATGATAAGCTGTCACAGACCATAACGGCCAGTATTAAGGCATCCATTAATGATCTCCAGAAAGATCTGAGGGAAATTGGAGATCGTACTGACCAAGTAGAGCGGGCCACTGAGGCCCTGAGGCAACGACAAGCCTTATTGGAGGATGAAAATGCCACACTGCAAGAGGAGGTTGAGAAGCTAAAAAGCATGCAGGAGGATTTTGAAAACAGGGAAAGGAGGCAGAACTTGCGAGTTAGAGGGGTGCCAAACACTGTTAGCCCTACAGAACTGAGGGCGTATTTAAGATCCCTGTTCTCTACCATTAACCCTGATCTCCCTCCAGAAGCATGGCGCATGGACAGAGCTCATAGAGCATTGGGTCAGGCCCCTGCAAAAGGAACTAACCCTAAGGATGTCATTTGCAGACTGCACTATTATGAGAGCAAAGAGTCAGTGATAAATGTGACACGGAATCAGTCGTACTACACATTCCAAGCACAGAAACTTCAGATTTTCAATGATCTCTCACCAGTAACCTTAGCAAAGAGAAGGGAGATGCGACCGACTACGACTAAACTCAGAGAAGCGAAGATCCCGTACAGATGGGGCTTCCCGTTTAAATTGTTGGTGACACGAAATGGTCAACAATATGTGCTGAGAGATGCAGCATTGGGAGACCAATTTCTCGCCCAATTGGGAGTTTCGAAACCACCTAGAGAAAGTTCCCCTCAGCAGTCCCCTGCAAGATCTGCTCCATCACCGTTGTGGAATGAGGTTTCTCCGAGGGCCGAGAATCGGAAGAGTCCAGGTGGCGGGGAATCCCAGCAGTCCACTTCGCCAGCACACAGCTCACGCCCTTCGTCCGGCAACTGAAGGTCCAGGAGTGCATACTACGGCAGCTGCTAATGGCTGAGGACTTCACAGGTCTGCGACTTAGAAGCATACAGAACTGGGACATCGGGGGTTACCAAGGAAGCATCGGCTATTTGAGCTGGTTTTGATTGCATAGGGGTGTTTGCAGGCTGGAGACCGGGCTTTTTGTTCTCACCCCATGACTCCGGCTGTAGGGGAGGGGATCCCCGCATCAGACTTCCTTTTGTTACTGCTGGAAGCCGTAAGTTATTTCAAATGTGATCAACGACTCCAGGTTGGAGCTGACAATTTGTTATTGTTATGTTGTGGTTTTATATCAATGTTGATGTTTTATATGCTATATAATCGAGAAGGTACTATCGCAGAAGGGTCCTACTACCGCGCTCTCTATTTCAATCTCAGGCTTTTGCAGCTGTTAATCTTACAGGCTTTTCTAGATTACACATGCAAACCCAGCCCAGATACTGATCATGGCTAAAGTTTTGTCACTAAATGTGAATGGTTTGAATTCCCCATTAAAAAGACAGTTGGCATATAAGGAGATAATGGTCCAAAAACCAGGTATAGTTCTCTTACAGGAAACGCATCATAAGAGGGGAGACCCATGGCGTCTGAATAATAAACTGTACCCTATTTGTATTCAAGCCTCTGGTCCCACTAAACGGGCGGGAGTAGCCACGCTAATACATAAAGACTGTAACTTTCAACTGGAGGGCATACAGAAAGATTCCAGGGGGCATTATCTCATCCTTAAGGGAACTATGGGGGAAACACCACTAGTGATTGTCAATGTATATCTGCCGAATAAACGTCCATTGCACTGTTTAAGCAAGTGTTTAAATAAGGTTACAGCGTTACATTGCCCCAATGTAGTCTTAGGGGGGGACTGCAATATGGTCTTATCTCGGGAGAAGGATAGGCAGGAATTGAGACAAGGCCAGCCGACATACTCTACAGAGCAAATTACTAAAAAGTTTCGGGATCTACTTAAAGCTCATGCCCTGATAGATATCTGGAGGGTGGAACACCCGGTGGGCAGGGAATACACCCATTACTCTCATGCCCATCAGGTACATACGAGAATTGATTATATTCTCTTATCTTCCTCCATGTGCACTTCCCAACAGTTTTCAAAAATTCACTCCATCACATGGTCGGATCATGCTCCTGTAGAAGTTACTATCAGATTAGGTCAGCGTAAAAAGAGTATGCATGCCTGGCGCTTGAACGACTATTTGTTGAAGGTACCGGATATAAGGGATAAAGTTAGTGACATGATATCTGATTATTTTCAGCTTAACCTGGGATCGGTTGATTCACAAGGGGTACTGTGGGAAGCCCATAAATCAGTAGTTAGGGGGCACTTGATATAGTTGGGGTCTGCACTTAAACGGTCGTCCCGGTTGCTTATACAGGAGAAAGAGATCCTCTTACGGGAAATTGAGACCAGGCAGGCTTCTCACCCTACGATGAGACGGCTGGTGAGAATTGTCCAGCTCCGAAATGAGATCAAAGATTTGCAGATTCAACAGGCAGATAGGAGTATTACTAATGGGAAACAGATATATTATGAAAGGGCGAATCAACCACATACTTTGCTGGCTAGGAAACTACGACAACGAAAATGTTTAAATTCCCCTCAGATAATTTACACGCCAACTGGCCCCACCTCGGATCAACAGCGAATTATGGAGGAATTCACTCAGTACTATCAAAAATTGTATAGTTTGTCTCCAGAATTAAAGGGTTCGACTACAGATACTGAGGCTATGCTAAAATATCTCCACTCATTAGATTTACCTGTACTTGGGGAGGAGGAGCTGGAAGTACTTAATGCAGAGGTGACTGAGGAGGAATTGCTTAAGGCGATTAAGGAAATGCCCACCTCTAAGGCTCCAGGGCCGGATGGTCTTACGTATAGTTATTACAAGACCTATAGGCAACTACTACTCCCCCATATGATGAGATTATTTAATGCATTTCTGAAAGGCCAAGCAATTCCTTCCACCTTTAAGGAGTCGTTCATCACGCTTATTCCTAAGGAGGGAAAGGACCTCACCAGGTGCTCTAATTACCGCCCGATCTCCTTATTGAATTCGGATTATAAAATTTTGACCAAAATCTTGTCTCAGAGATTGAATCAGTTACTCCCTAGACTTGTGAACTTGGACCAGGTGGGCTTTATAACGGGGAGGAAGGCAGGTGATAATACTAGGAGAGTAATAGATCTGGTGGATGTGGCCAATAAAAGAAACACCCCTATGATCCTCTTAAGCCTGGATGCCGAAAAGGCGTTTGACCGTATAAAATGGGATTTCATGTTTGCAACCTTAGGCAGAATGGGGTTTAAGGGGGAATTTATTGCGATTTTGTCAGCACTGTATAGTGACCTGGTAACGAAAATTAAGATGACACCAAATGTATCACAGCCCATATATATCCGGAATGGCACGAGGCAGGGGTGCCCGTTGTCCCCTTTGTTGTTTGCTTTGAGTATAGAGCCTCTGGCACAGCGGATAAGAAGCCATGCGGATATACATGGGCTCCAGATCCGGGACCAGCATTACAAGATCGCCCTATATGCGGACGATGTAATTTTAACTCTGCTTCGCCCCCAGACGTCCCTTCCGAATTTACATGCTACTCTGAATGAATATGGAGCTCTTTCTGGGTATAAAACTAATGATGCTAAGTCTGAGGCACTGCCAATTAATATCCAGGGCCCTCAGCTTAAATTGTTGAAATTGAACTTCCCATATAAATGGCAGCACAAGAGCATCACATACCTGGGAATTCAAATAACCCCGAGCTATGGGACATTATATACGGCGAACTATCCAAAATTATTAGAAACAATAAAGAAAGACTTGCTGATTTGGCATACATATAACCTGTCCTGGTTTGGACGCATCTCATCGGTGAAGATGAATGTTTTACCCCGTCTGCTATATCTATTTGACACCATTCCGGTTGCGCCTCCCAGGCGAATATTGGAAGATACTCAGAGGGCTCTAATGCGATTTATATGGGGACATAAAAGACATAGAGTGCAAAGACAGGTCTTAACGATGGCAAAGTCAGATGGGGGGCTTTCAGTTCCCAATTTAAGTAACTATTATTTAGCTACTCAGGCGAAACAGATATTAGGGTGGATGTCTGAAGTTCCGTTAACGAAATGGGCTGAATTAGAAAGAACATATCCACAAACTGGGTCCCCCAGTTGTTCCCTTTGGATAAATCATAGGCGGGCGCCTCGTAACCTCCCCCTGGAAGCTATGAAGCATACGGCTAGATGCTGGAATCAGGTGGCGGCTAGAATGGGGTGTATTCAGGAGTCATCCCCGTTTATCCCTCTAGTGGGAAATTCAGAGTTCCCCCCCGGACTTTCTCCCGTTGTTGGGGGACTACTGAAAAGAGCTAAGCTGACTCAGCTAAAATCCCTATTTAGGTCAACGGATAGGAAGATGAAAACGTATGAGGAACTAGCGGGAATGGAGGGCGTAGATAGATTCCCTCAATATTTATATTTGCAGTTGAGACATTATGCCCAGTCGGTGTACCCGGATTTAGTGCTCCCCCTGTTTCATCCTATATTGAAACTATGTACACTATCTCCTCAGCAGAAAGGGTTGATTACATCCTGGTACTATACAATCAATAAAATTGATATTGAACAAACCCCTCATAAGTATATGAGTCGCTGGTCAGAGGCCCTGGGCAAGGAGATCACGATCTCAACTTGGGGGAGAATTTGGGAAAATGCGGGAAAAACTTCCATATGTGCCTCAGTTAAGGAAAACATTTACAAGATTATTATGGGATGGTATCATACCCCAGTTTTGCTACATAAACTGTTTCCTGATTCCTCCACTCCGGTGTGCTGGAGGTGTAAAGAACAAGAGGGTTCCTTATTGCATATGTTTTGGGGATGTTCAAAACTAGATAGCTACTGGAAGATGATACAGGGCTATATGGAACGGGTGATAATGGTTACGGTGCGCCTGGACCCTATGGTCTTTGTCTTAGGAGACAGAATTCCGAAATTGCCAAACCCATCGCAGAGGATGGTTAATCACATCCTGACGGCAGCAAGGGGTTTAGTGGCGAAACACTGGAAGGCCCCTAGACCTCCCACAGAACAGGAGTTCTTAGATAGAATGAAATATATTCGCAGGATGGATTGTCTGACGGCGTTGAAACACAATACCATGGATGTGTTTGATAGAATTTGGTGTAATTGGGATCTGTTGGAGTTGCAGCGGGGGACCGTGTAATTTGGGACTTATGGGGTCTATAAGATATGTAACTGGTTTGTAAAGGATGTGCAGGGCTGTAACCTAAACACACTGCTGGGAGTTGAGGGTGGTGTCGGGACACTGGAATAACTGTGTAGATGTACCTTTATATTTTGGCAATACCATGTGGCTACGTGACTGAATGAGGGAGCATGGTAGGAAAATAACATGTTGATGTATGGATGCTGTATGGTGCTCAGATTATGCCTTCTTTTGCCAATTGTACTGTGATATGGCCCTATGTGGGTGTAGCACACTTAATGTTTGCACCTGTAAGACTGCTGGGTAATGTAGTCCCCCTCGTGCCTTCCACTACAGAGGAACTAGTTAATGCTTCAGACTGCAGGAAGGAAGGGATTTTCTCCAGCCAATGATAAAGGAGACAGTCTGTGCCCTGCCCTCTCAGCCAGGAACAGGAAGAGGAACCAGGGCCTGGAAGAGGAGGAGGGGAGACCAGCCAGCATGGAGAGATGTGCTGAGAGATCTAGAGACTGGGTTTGTGTTCCAGCCTGCTGAGTGACCAGCCAGAGAGAGAGACGGCTATTAACCTGCAAGGGGAGAACACTGCAGTGTGCAGCCTGCTTGAAGCTGTGTGCTGCTGTTCCCTGGAGGAAGTTTTGTTGTCAGCACCATTGTGATCCAGGAGTACAACAGTCAACCATCTTGATAAGGAGAAAGCCACAGTGTGGAGAGAAGCAAGGTTCTTTGTCAACTGTAAGTTATTAACCCTTGTGCTACCAGTTTAAGGAACTTTGGGAGTTATAAAACAGACATTATCCTGCTAGTCCATTGGAGGGTGAGACATATTGTGCAAGGAGAGCTGACAGCATTGCTGCACACTTCCAACAGCACCAGAGGGAGCACCATCTATACCCTTACCAAGGGACACATCACCAGTTCTTTTATTGTGGTTACATCCAGGGAGATAATCCAGTTGCACAGTTCAGCAGCAACCTAAGGTGGAATTTGCCATTCATTTAGACTGCTTTGCTATTTGCAGCCCATCCAGTTCTTTCAACTCAGTAAGGGGGCCCCCCATCGGTACACAACTGTTTCAGGACATAGGTGTGCACACCAGGGTTTGAAGGGTCTTACAGGGGTTGTCTTTGTTAAATTATCATATGTACTACAGTGTTAGCAGAATACTAATTGTCATATTATTGTTTTATTTCTAACCAATCATCTCTTACAGCTGCAGCTGTTTAATAAAGTCAGGTTGTGCCTGTTGCACTGCCATCTTGTGTGCCTGGTTACTGGGGCCTTGGGGTGTCACCTGGTTAAGGAAAGCAGACTCATATAGACTACTGCCAACACCTACGGGTGCGCTACACTTGGGGGCTCGTCCGGGATTACTAGCTTTCTACGCCCAGTCTCCCTCTAACCAGCAAGATGGAGCCAAGTGATGTTACTAAATGGTGCCAGGCAGCGGGTGTGGATCCTTCCCATTGTACTGCTTTACTATTGCCTGTCACAAAATTCTCATCAGAGCAGATCTACAGACTGTTAGACCGTTTAGCACCACAAAACAGATGCTGCATTGTAAAGCTGCAAAGAGAGGAGCACATGGGGCATCTCCAGGTGTTACTGCAGTGGGATTGCCAAGTCACTTCTCTTGATGTAACTGACACAGTTGAGCTGGGTGATGAAGGTAACAAAGCTCAGATTGTGCGACCTGAAATTGCCCATGCTGAGTACCAAGCTGTAGAAAGTCCTGCTGCACTAGAAGTGCCACCTGCCCCATCACCTGTGGCTATGATTGGGCCCGAGTTCTTTACAGCCATGGGCGAATTCATGGCTAAGTGTAATCAGGGTAATAGTGCCCATATTGGTGCAGGCTACCGAAAACTGAAGATCTTCTCAGGGGTACATCCATTGCCCATGGGTGAAGAGGAATATGAAGTCTGGATGGATCAGGCATTGCAGGCCCTTGATGAGTGGGACATACCAGAGGCACAAAAGAAGCAGCGAATAGCAGAGTGTCTGAGAGGTGCTGCATCTGAAGCAATAAGGAATTTAAAGCTGAGTCAGCAAGATTGCACGGCATATGATTACCTTGCTGCCCTTCAAACAGTGTTTGGCAGAGTTGAGGATGTAGAGGATCTCCACTACCAGTTGAAGCACACTTACCAGTGGGAGGGAGAGAAATTATCTAATTACATCCGACGCCTTGATATGATTATTCACCAAATCTTACTAAAGAAAGGCATAGACTCTAAAGAAGTGGATCAAGTGAGAGTGAAGCAAATCCTCCAAGGGGCTCAGCCACTAGACCCTATTGTGATCAAATTGAGAACCCGAGGAGCTGGGGGGACCACCCGCTACATTGATCTGATCAAGTGGGTTCGGGAAGAAGAAGCCACGCTAGCAGCTAAGGGAGCTATGGCAGACCCGGCGACCAAGCTTATTGCTGGAGTTGGGTTGGTAAATGCTGTGGACACCAACCAAAGGATCGCCCAGTTAGAACAGACAGTCAACAAGCTGGCTGAGCTAATGACAAAGGTGGTCTCACAATCGGGCATGCCCCCGGTACAAAAAGAGCTAAATACAGAAGTCCCAGTGGGACCAGCTGAACAGCCCAAGGTTTCCCAAGACAGGAGGTTGACTGGCCCAGCTATTTGTTACTGTTGTGGAGGGGAAGGTCACTTCCAGAGAGAGTGCACCTCAAAAGGAAGAGCAAGCAAGACACCACCAAAAGCAGCAGGGAAGCTTCAGGGGCCCTCAATGAAGAGCCCACTCAAGAGTTGCTCACACTGGATCCAGAAAAGCAGTAATGTGCCCAAGTCTGTGCAGATTGCGAAAAGTCAACCCCTGCCTGTCAGACACAAGCAAAGTCATATGGACAGGCTAAAGAGAGGGCCTAAACCCAAGCTACCGAAGGGCTTGGTGGGTCCATCACCTATTGTCCCTGTACAGATTGAAGGCATCTATGCTGAAGCCCTTCTAGATACTGGTGCTCAAGTGACCCTCCTGTATGAAGATTTCTACAGGAAATACTTAAAGCACATACCCCTGGAAACCCTGGACAAACAGTTAGAGATTTGGGGCCTAAGTGATAAGAAGTTGCCTTATCAGGGTTTCCTTTCAGTCAAAGTGGAATTCTCCCAGAAAGTAGCAGGGATGGCAGAACCCATGGAGACACTGGCGGTGGTGTGCAACCGACCCCCTGGGGCTGGGAAGAATGCCTTGGTAGTGGGAACCAACACAGCTGTTGTACGGAGACTCCTTGACCACCTGGTGACAACAAAGGAGGCATCCATTGTCCCAGTTCACCCACTGCTACAGCCAACCCTAAAGTCACTGGTGCAGGAAGCGAATGTTCCAGCTGATGGGATCGGAAATGTGTGGTATTTGAACAGACAAAAGATAGTAGTTGCTCCAGGGAAGATCACTTGTATGCGAGCCAAGGTGAAGATGAACTGTGAGAACCCTGGATCCCATGTAATGCTTGAAAGTGACCTTGAATTGAAACTGCCCAGGGGGGTAGATCTGCTTCCAGAAGCCATCCCAGTAGAACAACTGAAAAAGAATGGAGGCATGGTGAAAGTGGGGTTGAGAAATGCCACAAGTCAGCCAGCAGTAATTCAGCCCCGCACTCTGGTGGGAAAAGTTTATGCTGCCTCCCCAATCCTGGCATCCCATCTTAAAACTGAGGAAGGAACCACAGACAAATGGGCCTCATTGGAAAACTCTCCCATCACAAAGGAATGGAAGTCACGGATGACGGGACATTTGGAGCAAAGGAAAGAGATGTTCTCCAAAGATGACTTCGATGTGGGTTGTGCAACCAGCACTCAGCACAGAATACGGCTCCGGGAGGATAAACCATTCCGAGAAAGGTCCCGCAGACTAGCTCCTGGGGATATAGAGGACCTACGAAAGCTTCTGGAAGAGTTGAAGACCACAGGAATTCTCAGAGAGTCCCGAAGCCCCTATGCATCGCCAATTGTGGTGGTGCGTAAAAAGAATGGGTCCATTAGGATGTGTGTGGACTATAGAACTCTAAATCAGCGCACCATCCCTGATCAATATACCACTCCCAGGGTGGAAGATGTCCTGCACTGCTTAGTTGGAAGTAAGTGGTTCAGCGTTCTGGACTTAAAAAGTGGATACCACCAGATCCCAATGCATCCAGATGATCGTGAGAAGACAGCATTTATCTGCCCTTTGGGGTTCCTAGAATGGACAAGAATGCCTCCAGGACTTAGTGGAGCCCCTGCCACCTTCCAAAGGCTGATGGAAAACACAGTAGGAGACATGCATCTCATAGAGGTAGTGGTGTACCTCGATGACATTATTGTCTTTGGGAAGACTCTTGAGGAACATGAAGAAAGACTACTTAAGGTGCTGGATAGGTTAAAGAAAGAAGGGTTGAAGCTGTCACCAGAAAAATGCCAGTTTTGTTTACCCTCCGTCACCTATCTAGGCCATGTGGTATCAGCTGAGGGAGTATCCACTGACCCCAGCAAGATTGAAGCAGTCACTTCTTGGCCCCAACCCCGCACCATTACTGAACTCAGATCATTCCTGGGATTCTGTGGGTATTACCGCAGATTTGTGAGAGGATTTGCTAAAGTTGCATGGCCACTGAATCAGCTTCTTCAAAGTGATACAGAAGAAGAGGAGGACATAGAGAACTATTCTAACAAGTCCAAAGGTCAAAGAAAAGCAAAAGAACCAGTTGAGGGCAGGTGGAATGAGGACTGCGAAAAGGCATTTCAGCAACTGAAGGACTGCCTGACCAATGCTCCAGTCCTGGCATACGCAGACCCAACCCAGCCTTATGTCCTTCATGTTGATGCCAGCCGTGAAGGACTCGGAGGTGTCCTTTATCAGCAGCATGAAGGAGAGTTGCGACCAATTGCCTATATCAGCAGAAGCTTGTCACCTACAGAGAGAAATTACCCAGCCCACAAGTTGGAGTTCCTTGCACTGAAGTGGGCTGTCGTTGATAAACTCCACGATTACCTGTATGGGGCTGAATTTGACGTGCATACAGACAACAACCCGCTCACTTATATCAACACCTCCGCCAAGTTGGATGCCACAGGACACCGGTGGCTGGCTGCACTTGCAAATTACAACTTCAGTCTACGATATCGGCCTGGCCGTAGCAATGGGGATGCAGATGGGTTGTCCCGAAGACCACATGACAGTTTGCACTCAGAAGATGAATGGGTTGAAATACCAGCCCCTGGTGTAAGAGCTCAATGCCAGGGTGTACACTGTCGTCAGGCAGGATCCAGTGTGGCTGAAGCTTTGGGGATATCGGCAGCTGGGATCCCAAAGTTGTACTGCAGTGTTGTGACAGTAGACACTGCTGCCCTGCCTTCCCTCAGTTTAGATGACCTGAGGAGGGATCAGAAGGAGGATCCACTTTGTCGTCTGGCTCTGGAGGCACTGCGACAAAAGAAGCCAGAGTTGTTAAAAACAGATGAACACCCAAATGCTAGGACTCTGGCCCGGGAATGGGACAGGCTTAACCTGCGGAATGGTCTGGTATATAGAAGAGCTCCTAATTTTGCAGGATGTGAGAAATGGCAACTGCTACTACCCCATAAACACAAGGACTCTGTATATGGTCAGCTGCATGACAACCATGGACATCTTGGTGTAGAGAAGACTCTAGGGTTAGTAAGAGATCGATTTTACTGGCCCGGGTTCAAGCAAGACGTGGAGGGCTATTGCAGTACTTGTTTCCGATGCCTCCAGCGTAAATCCCTGCCCACTAGAGCTGCGCCAATGGGACACCTTGAAAGCCAGGGACCAATGGACTTAGTCTGCATAGACTTTTTATCTATAGAACCGGATGAGGGGGGAGTGAAGAATGTATTGGTCGTCACTGATCATTTCACCAGATATGCTCAGGCTTACCCCACAAAAGACCAAAGGGCAATTACTGTGGCCAAATTCCTAGTGGAGAAGTTTTTCATCCATTATGGGTTGCCTAAGCGGATACACTCTGACCAGGGCAGAGATTTTGAAAGCCGGCTCATAAAAGAACTGTTAACCCTTCTTGGAGTGCAGAAGTCCAGGACCACCCCATATCACCCACAAGGTGACCCTCAGCCAGAACGGTTCAACAGAACCCTGCTTAACATGCTGGGGACTTTGGCTGAAGAAAAAAAGGCACAATGGAGCAGGTATATAGCAGCTGTTGTCCACGCCTATAATAGTACCAGAAATGACACCACAGGATTTTCCCCATATTTCTTAATGTTTGGAAGGGAAGCCCGATTGCCGGTTGATGTTGTTTTTGGGGTAACAGCGGATGACACTCCAGTAACATCACACCAAGGGTACATTGAGCGCCTCAAGCACAACTTACAAAAAGCATATGAACAGGCACAGGCTGCTGCGGGAAATAGACAAGACCAGAATAAAAAGCAATATGACCGAAGTATGAAGTTCCATGATCTGCAGCCTGGTGACCGGGTGCTGTTACGGAATTTGGGTATTCCTGGGAAGCATAAGTTGGCCAACCGTTGGGGATCCCAGCCTTACATTGTTTGTACGCAGCTACCTAACATCCCAGTATATCAGATACGGCCTGAAGGGAGAACCGGGCCCATCAAGACATGGCACCGCAACCACCTTATGCCAATAGGTGAAAAAGTTAGGGTGTTGAAGCTTCCAGATGCAAAACCCACTACCAATCGGCCTAGGTGTTCTAGGAGACAGCAAGGCCTTCCAGCTGAGTTGCCCCCAGCAGACGTCAAAGAAACAGAAGTTTCAGAGGACAATGAGAGTGATGATGACTGGGGTCTGGATTATTTCTTCACAGATCAGAATAAAGAATGTAGCCCCAGTTTTGGTTCAGAGGTTTCCAGCAATCTAAGTGTGGATGCTAATGAGTTTATTCCCAATGCTGCAATTACACCCGAACCAAGATCAGATGAGACATCACCGCAGGAGCAGCTGGAGACAGTGGTCACAGCTAACATGGAGGAAATTTCTCCTGTACCAACTCCAGAGACCAGGGATTGTACTGAGACTCTTGAAAGGCCCTGCAGGCCACAACGAACAGTTAGACCTCCTCAGAGACTGACATATGATATCCTGGGAACAAGTCACAATCAGATGGTGCCCACTGTTCGAAAGGCTACCATCGCCCATGTTCCCTGTGTTCTGATGCCCAATGGTGACACCCCAGCCCATAAAACATACAAAAATGGTATGCCATGGTGGAAAAGATTGTTCAGTAAATGAGATGTTTCTGTTTCACTGTATATTTTTATGTTAACATGTATATTGCCATGCTTTATTTTCTGTCTGCATATTGATACATATGTTCCGAAATGCTGTCACGAGGACGTGACATTTATAAAGAGGGGGGTGAGTGTAGCACACTTAATGTTTGCACCTGTAAGACTGCTGGGTAATGTAGTCCCCCTCGTGCCTTCCACTACAGAGGAACTAGTTAATGCTTCAGACTGCAGGAAGGAAGGGATTTTCTCCAGCCAATGATAAAGGAGACAGTCTGTGCCCTGCCCTCTCAGCCAGGAACAGGAAGAGGAACCAGGGCCTGGAAGAGGAGGAGGGGAGACCAGCCAGCATGGAGAGATGTGCTGAGAGATCTAGAGACTGGGTTTGTGTTCCAGCCTGCTGAGTGACCAGCCAGAGAGAGAGACGGCTATTAACCTGCAAGGGGAGAACACTGCAGTGTGCAGCCTGCTTGAAGCTGTGTGCTGCTGTTCCCTGGAGGAAGTTTTGTTGTCAGCACCATTGTGATCCAGGAGTACAACAGTCAGCCATCTTGATAAGGAGAAAGCCACAGTGTGGAGAGAAGCAAGGTTCTTTGTCAACTGTAAGTTATTAACCCTTGTGCTACCAGTTTAAGGAACTTTGGGAGTTATAAAACAGACATTATCCTGCTAGTCCATTGGAGGGTGAGACATATTGTGCAAGGAGAGCTGACAGCATTGCTGCACACTTCCAACAGCACCAGAGGGAGCACCATCTATACCCTTACCAAGGGACACATCACCAGTTCTTTTATTGTGGTTACATCCAGGGAGATAATCCAGTTGCACAGTTCAGCAGCAACCTAAGGTGGAATTTGCCATTCATTTAGACTGCTTTGCTATTTGCAGCCCATCCAGTTCTTTCAACTCAGTAAGGGGGCCCCCCATCGGTACACAACTGTTTCAGGACATAGGTGTGCACACCAGGGTTTGAAGGGTCTTACAGGGGTTGTCTTTGTTAAATTATCATATGTACTACAGTGTTAGCAGAATACTAATTGTCATATTATTGTTTTATTTCTAACCAATCATCTCTTACAGCTGCAGCTGTTTAATAAAGTCAGGTTGTGCCTGTTGCACTGCCATCTTGTGTGCCTGGTTACTGGGGCCTTGGGGTGTCACCTGGTTAAGGAAAGCAGACTCATATAGACTACTGCCAACACCTACGGGTGCGCTACATGGGCAAGTTGTAATGTTTGTTTTTGCAAATGTAAAAAAAAAAAAAAAAAAAAAATGCAAATAAAAATATAAATAAAAAAAAAAAGAAAATCAAGGACTTAAATGACCCATAGTGTGTGCCCCCAGTGTACATATGGACATCTGAAGATCAGTTGAGGTTTTCACTGGTTTTTATCGTCCTCTATAATGACTTTTACAAATAAAGATCCTTGCCAATCACAGTCTGACGCTCTGGAATCAGATGAGACTGACATTTTCCATGGCGGAATTAAAGTTTCTGGACAGGATGAAGGGGTAAATGGATGAATAGCAAGAGAAGAAGAGCAAATGTATAGGCAGAATGGTGTTAGTATCACTTTAATAATACAAATGTTGCATTTCGGCAATTTCCCATACCCCTTGGTGCTGCCCAACCACCAGAGAATGAAATCCAATCTCAGTGAATGGTGCTGGAGGTGGTTCTTGCTCATCTTTGCAACTGGGATTTGAGTAAATATCCGTCCTTCTTCTCCTGGAGAGCAGCTCTGGAATGTATAAATGGGCCATGAATGCAGCCGCCCTTCTGGGATATCCAGGCAATGTTATTACTAATTAGCTGGACTCTAGTGCCCCTCATGCATGGTGAATCTCAGCTCGGAACATGCTGTTGCCGGGTGCTGGGGTGTAGGGTGGAAGCTCTTTTCTGGAGACAGGGCGAGAGCCAGCAGCACTCAGGTCACTGCACTGTAGAACAGGAACCAATCAGCAGCTAGCAGGACCTGGTTGGGAACTGAAGCCTCTCGTTGCTTGTGTGACTGCAGGGCTGTGATTGGCTGTCTTCCTCCTACTGTGCTTCTGGCAGGGACCATAGGACACGCCCACCCCTCATTTGAAACTATAGGGAAATAGTGGCAAAATTCCACATTTCACTGCCAGCGAATAAATTCGCTAACCTCCAAAGAAAATTCGCAGGCAAAAATTTGGCAAAAAATTTTGGACACGTGCCTGAAAAATCGCTCGTATCAAAATCGTTGCACTATCCGACGCCCATTTACTTTAACGCCAGTGTCATGATCGATGCAAGCAACTTTTTGGACACACATCCAAAATTGGATGTGGGTGTCAATTTTCGAGTTTTCTATTTTTTCGCAAATTTTTCTTTGTTTCGCTAATTTCACAGGAAATTCGCAAATTTTTCGGTGAAGCAAAACAGAAGAAATTCACTAAAAGGGAGCCCTAATAAAGGGGCTATTTTTAAAGAGAATATTCATTTTTTTGCACCATGTAAAAGCAACATCATATATTAATCATAATTGCCTACTAATTTAGGTTTTTTTCATTTATCCTAAATGTTTCCTTTAACCTCTTGTTGGGCGGTTGCTGCGCCTATCAATGACCATTAATGTCCTATAATTTCATGCTTGTAGATGGAATAAGGAATAAACGCCTAACTTTCTATATTAAAAAAGGCTTACAATCTAAAAGCTACAATTATGTGAAACCAGATGTCCTGGATATAAGTAGCTCAGTGTAATATAGTCCTGTCTCTGTGGCCACTAATTGGGAGCACTGGGACTAAAGGGACAATTGGTGCTTTTAATTGAATCCTACAGACGAGGCCTCACATCCCAATTCTGTATTGTGGGACTGGGGGGAGGGGATGGAGCTGTCCCAGGGTATCGTCGGTTGCACCAAGAGATATTGATGACTTCTCTTCTGAGTCCTCGGTGAACTTAAATATGGGTTATTGATTGGTGCATTTCAGCTTTTCCAGAAAAGAGGCTTTTACAAGGCTAATTATCACTTCAGCGAATTAACGTATTAATTAAAAGGAAACCTGTGATGCCATTGCAGCAGACAACAGATTGCAGCCATTTGGTGAGGGAACCATATGCAGAGAATCCGTGCCGCTTGTAGGAAGCAGGGCACGCATTGTGTTACCTTAGAATGGGGCAGAAAGATCATATTTAAGTAAAAATATTATTACATGTGCCGACATCTCAGCCGAGGTAGAAAGCGGCAAAGGGTCTTTAGCTCACAGCTGAGCATTAGGAGTTCCCACGGGACTTGCAACCACCCTTCACTTATCCATCAATTTAACCCTTTATTTAAAGGCTCCCTGAGGAGCCTTATTCACTAATAACACAAGATACTTAGTACTTAATGATTATTATTGTCATGTCAAGTCTAAACCAGGGCTAATTTTGTTCCTGGTTGTCATCGAACTCTAAGAGAGTCATCTGAGAACTCTCAGTGAGAATCATGGAAGGTTCAGCTATATACAGTATATATATATATATATATATATATATATATATATACACACACACGCACACACAGAGTATGTTAAATGGTTTTAAATAGATCTTGGTGGAAATAAGAGTAGTCCGATTGGAATGGACTGGAGATGGAGCCCACTGACCCAAGACCCTCTGTTACTGTAATAGACCAGTCTGACCATATTGTTGGTTGATAATAGGCACAAATGGACCTGGAGCTGTACCTGCTATCTCGCTTACTGTACCTGCATTCGTAATATATTCCCAAAGATCATGCTCCCTACTGCATGCATTCTAATGGTCCCTAAAACTTGGGACAATGGACCCTAAAAGGTCTTTCTAGAAAACTGAACAGAATTTTGGGTGAATCAGGGCCTTGGCTGATGATAACTGGGGCAGATGGGGGGGGGGGCATAGCCTAAATGCATTTTAAAATCATAGAACTTATGCTACTAAAAGTTCTGCTATGCTTTCTGCTGGGCTTTTTGAGCTTTCCTACTCTTCTTGTCTACAACTGTTGCTTTGTGGGTTGTTCCCAACACAGTTGCCCCAGCATTAGCAGCATCAGCACAGTTGCCTCAGCATCAGCACAGTTGCCCCAGCATCAGCACAGTTGCCCCAGCATCAGCACAGTTGCCCCAGCATCAACACAGTTGCCCCAGCATCAGCACAGTTGCCCCAGCATCAGCACAGTTGCCCCAGTATCAGCATAGTTTTTCCAGCATCAGCACAGTTGCACCAAAATCAGCACAGTTGCCCCAGCTACAGCACAGTTGCCCCAACATCAGCACAGTTGCATCAGCACAGTTGCCCCAGCATCAACACAGTTGACCCAGCATCAGCACAGTTGCCCCAGCATCAGCACAGTTGCCCCAGTATCAGCATAGTTTTTCCAGCATCAGCACAGTTGCACCAAAATCAGCACAGTTGCCCCAGCTACAGCACAGTTGCCCCAACATCAGCACAGTTGCATCAGCACAGTTGCCCCAGCATCAACACAGTTGCCCCAACATCAGCACAGTTTCTCAAGTATCAGCACAGTTTTTCAGGCATCAGCAGTTGCCCCAGAATCAGCAGAGTTGCCCCAGCATCAACGCAGTTGCTTAAGCTACATCACAGTTGCCCCAGCCCCAGCAAAGTTGGCACTTGGATACCTATATGGTAAATACTTTTTTTTTTGTTGCAAAGATTAAAAAAAAAAAAAAACCTTTTCCCCTGCCGCCGGATATATTTCCATGAAATCCAGCAGCAGAGGTGGGGGGAAGGGTGGATTAGGGGGTATTGGGTCCGGGTCGCAGCAAAAGTGATGTCATAAGCAGGGGAGGTACCCTCCAGTTTTTTCAAAAAATGCAATTTTTGTGACTTTGGTTTGTGAGTGCTGTTCCCGCAATGTTTTCTCAATGTTATTGGGCGCCCAGAACTGTGTAAGGTTTATTTATCTCCATTCAGCAGCTGTTGGACAGACCACATTCCGGCCACCACTGGAGTAGAACTCGGCACATCTGTCACCCAAACAATTTCTAATTCTAATAAAGCTCCCCCTGCCTCCTGCAGATATGGAAATAAAGAAAACGATTTTGTTCGATTGGCGAATTTGTTACATTTTACCAAAAATTTGCTAAATGCATTGAAGTTAATGCCCGCGCCAATTATTATAGTCAATGGGCATCCGAATAATTTTGAAGCGCGTCAATGTTTATGCGCGGCTATTCTGACGCGCGGCAATTTTTTTCTCACGGTGGCTGATTTTTTGGCTGCTGAATCTTTGCTCAAGTTTTACGAATCTATTCGCCGCCGGCAAAACATGGAAATTCGTCGCAAATTCGCGCATGGAGAATTTATTCGCCCATCACTATAAATGATCTGTACACAGGCGTGGGCCAGTAAATCAGTGACAGGCTCATGGAATGATGGCTAGTGACACATGGGCAGGTTATCAGCTCCGCCGGTATTCGCTGCTGCCAATGCATCTTTTACATCTCAGGGGCAGTGGGAGGCAGCCAGGCAGAAAATGAGAAGTAAAGAAGGGGCCTGGAGCTCGGTGTGAAACCCCCTTCTCCATGAATTCACCGGCCCCACAATGTGTTGTCTGCCAGGTCTGGGTGTCGCCGCTAATTCCTGTGCTGTTAATCCTGAACATATCCCAACATATCCCGCTACATCTGCTCTCCCCACCGCTCACTTAGCCAGAACCAAACATGATGGAGCAAATGCGGAACGGCAAGAAATGGCTGCAGATTGTCAAGTCATTAAGTCACAAAGCATTTCACGTTTAGTCTCAGGCAGAGGCTTTAGAACAGTTACCATTCTACCCATGCTCCCCTCCACCTCCCAACCTGAGTTCAAAGGTCCAATATTGGAATTCTAGACCCGTCCCTAGAAATAGAAATGTAGAAGCAGCACTACAGACCCACCTATAGCCAATCAGTATGCGCGTGTGGTTAGAGCTGCAGCCAATGAGAGCATTATATTGATTAGACTGACATGGGCCAATCAGAACATTATAATGTTTAGATCATCCTGTAGCTAATTAGGGCATTATATTGTTTGGACCACCCTGTGCCAATCAGATTATTTGATTAGGTTAGACCAATTTGTAGTCAGTTCGGACCATAAGGGAACAATGTTCCTGCCGACATTCCTAGTTGTTGGTGGTTGCTGGGAATTGTAGTTTAACAACAGATGGAGGGGGCAGGTTGGGGAAAGCCTAATATAAATATGTGGGATTTCTTTAAGACGTTTTCCTTCCAGCATAATACTGTTGGGTCTGGGGCCCCTGCTTGTAATGGAAGGGCCCTTCTTTGCAATGGAGCAAGGGAAGATCTGAGCCAGGGCCTGGGAGTTGTGAGTAGGGGAGCAGCACAGCAGAGATACAGGGATGTGAGGGGAATACGGATGAGTAGGGAAGAGCGGCTCCCCCCACTTCTCCAGGGAGGATGGAGCTGCGGAATTCTGCTAACTCTCCAAATGTTTCATATCTGAGTGACAGGGCCAGACACAAACCTGATCCTATTATTTTATCATTGCCTTATAATATACCGGGCCTTTTAATCCAATCCCGGCCCCTCACTAACTGCATTTAATTACCCCAGGCGGATCCAGTTACATTACATCCATCGACTTTTACTGCACTGCTCCTGTATCAAGCGTCTAATTAACCTGCACTGCTCCGATAATATACACTTCATTGCCTTATTGTACTGCGCCTGTCCTATGTAACCACCATCATCTCAACCTAGTGCCCATCTATATGACCCGATCGGCTTCTGTATTAAAGGGGCACTTTCTATTAGTGATGGGCGAATACATTTGGCAGGTGAGAATTCACGGCGAATTTCCATGTTTCCCCGCCGCCGAATAAATTTGCCGCGAAAAAAAATTGCTTGCGTCAGAACTGTTGTGTGTCAACATTATTCGGATGCCCATTGATTTTAACATCAGCGTCAACATTGACACAAGCCTCAGAATTGACGCATGCATCAAAATTGACGCAGGCGTCAAATTCCGAGTTTCGCAATATTTTTCGCCATTCTGTGAATTTTTCAGAGAAACAGGACAAATGTGTCCATCACTACTGTCTATACAAAATATCAGAGCCACAGATCCTATCTGATCCCCATTGTAAGCAGCAGTCCTGTCCTGCTTTATGGCAGCTGAGATTCTAGCTATCTGTATAACAGAACATTCTGTCCCAGTGGCTGCACAGATCCTATCTGATCCCCATTGTAAGCAGCAGTCCTGTCTTGCTTTATGGCAGCTGATATTCTAGCTATCTGTATAATAGAACATTCTGTCCCAATGGCTGCACAGATCCTATCTGATCCCTATTGGAAGCAGCAGTCCTGTCCTGCTTTATGGCAGCTGAGATTCTAGCTATCTGTATAATGAACATTCTGTCCCAGTGGCTGCACAGATCCTATCTGATCCCTATTGTAAGCAGCAGTCCTGTCCTGCTTTATGGCAGCTGAGATTCTAGCTATCTGTATAACAGAACATTCTGTCCCAGTGGCTGCACAGATCCTATCTGATCCCCATTGTAAGCAGCAGTCCTGTCCTGCTTTATGGCAGCTGAGATTCTAGCTATCTGTATAACAGAACATTCTGTCCCAGTGGCTGCACAGATCCTATCTGATCCCCATTGTAAGCAGCAGTCCTGTCTTACTTTATGGCAGCTGAGATTCTAGCTATCTGTATAACAGAACATTCTGTCCCAGTGGCTGCACAGATCCTATCTGATCCCCATTGTAAGCAGCAGTCCTGTCTTACTTTATGGCAGCTGATATTCTAGCTATCTGTATAATAGAACATTCTGTCCCAATGGCTGCACAGATCCTATCTGATCCCTATTGGAAGCAGCAGTCCTGTCCTGCTTTATGGCAGCTGAGATTCTAGCTATCTGTATAATAGAACATTCTGTCCCAGTGGCTGCACAGATCCTATAACTAGGATGCAAGGATTCAAGCTATATTATTAATACAGCTTTCTGACAAAGGTTCCAATTACACATGACAGCCAGTGCAAGTAGCATTATTACGGTCCGGCTTTAATAAATGGAATCCTACCTGTCCTTATGATGTGTATAAGAGAAGTCAATGAACACATCACTGCAGGATCCTGAGCCCTTAACAGGATTAATTAGCGGAGTGACTGAGATATAAGTAGGCTTAGCAAGGCAGAGCGAACAACTCATAACAATATTATCAAATGGCCGGAACCAATGAAGGGCTTTTACACACTGGTGATTTTTTATGGGTTTGAGCGCACCTGAACGCATACGCTTAATGATTCATTATCTTAAAAAAATTTCCCCATCGCTGTTCCTGTGCTCCCCATTTATTTCCCCACTGCTAAACCTGTAATAAGCACTGAGTTACCCTACTCAACGTCCCTCATAAACATACTGTATAATTGCCCCCTCCAATAAACATTTATTTACCCTAAACTGCCCCTGTAATAAACCGCTTATTACCCCATGCAGCTGCAATGACAAACGTAATTAATCTGCGCCTCTCCTGTTGTTTATTAACATCTAATTGCTTTTCGCGGGTGTTGTCATTTAATTGCCATAAACTGTTGTTGTCATAATGAGCCTGTTCCGTTCCTGGCTAATTGCCCCCTGCTGCCCCTGTAATTCTGCTGCCACTGCTGTGGCCCTAAAGTGGGGTCCATATATATTTACATGTGTTTGACTTGATAGATTGTATTGCTTAGTCATGGGGTAATGTGATGTATAATAGCGGGTGCAGTAAAGCCACATCTTATCTGCAGTAAAGCAATTGCTCATGGTATATAACTACTCCATGCCTAATCCTGATCATTGCAATTCCCCGGCATTCAGTAGCCAATAGGTACCCCCAGCCTGCGGCATTTATACACCGTGCCCTGCCTAATTAACCGCACATCTCCAGGAAAACATATCTAATTCCCTTTTGATATACATCTCCTGGTGATGCACTGCCTCTCCACTGGACTTCTTATTTCATAAAACACAGCTCTTTAACTGCGTAACGATATAAAAATGACTGTGCAATGCACTCTATTAAATATTATTTATACGCCACGGTTTTGCTGTCTATACGTGTGGATATCATTATATATTTATACTGGTATATAATAATATATATATATATTTTTAAACTATTTAAATAAAATATGATGGTTTAACCATTCAAATCCCGGTGTGCACCAAAATTCTTCTATTTGTATATATATATATATATATATATATATATATATATATATATATATATATATATATATATATATATATATACATAAATGTTTCTATGCTTAAGGGACAGAAACAAGATCCACAGGAAATGGCAATGGAATGAAAAATAAGCAATTAACAGTAAAAATTATATAGATCTGTCTTTTGGTGGCTGGGGTCAGTGACCCTGGTCGCATTTTCAGTTGCAAGCTTGAAACAGAGAGGATATAAAAAGTTATGGAATACACAAGTGGTCATTAGTCATGGGTGAATTTGTCCTGTTTCACTTCGCCGAAAAATTTGTCAATTTACCATGAAATTCACGAAATGGTGAAAAATTAGCAAAACGCATTGTGGTCAATGGGACGCACATCAATTTCGCCGCCCACGTCAATTTTTATATGCGTGGCTATTTTGTCCAAATGCATTAAAGTCGCAAGACAATTTTTATGCGTGTGACTATTCTAACGCTCGCCCTAATTTTTTTTTTTTTTTACGGCTGATTTTTCGTCTGTGAATTTTATCAACAGTTTTGTGAATTTATTCTCCGGTTGGTGAAATGTGGAAATTCACAGCGAATTTGCGCCTGGCAAATTTATTCGCCCATCACTAGTGATCATTTACTATGACACTGATTGTAATTGATAGAGCACTAAGGGCATACCTCCCAACATGGGACGGCGCCATTTTTTTGACAACACCCATTTTTGTGGCCACACCCCCTAATTTCATTTTACAAAATTTGGCAGGTTATGAAAGTTTGAACATATTTCTGTGTTTTTTTTTTTTCAGTTAATACAGTTTTGTTAATGAAGGTGAATTGCCCTTTAAGCTGTGAGTCTAGCTTTTCCCAGGGGGACCTCCTTATCTAAATTGTTACAATCTCTAATTTGCTTATCTCAAAAGTATCTTAGCTGCACCTGGTGGCTGTTCTGGGATCTCTGCCAAAAGCCAATTAAGTTAGAAACTTTGTATCTTTTTCTGGCTGTTCAGTGCAGAGAAAGTCAGGACTTTTCAGTACAAACCCGGGTTGAGCTGTCAAAAGCGGGACTGTCCTCCTGAAAACAGGACAGTTGGGAGGTATGCTAAGTGGCACAAAATGACTGCTGTGAGTTATTTTTATATTTAATTTTGAGATCTGACATGGGGCTAGACATATTGTCAGTTTCCCAGCTGCCCTCAGTCATGTGACGTGTGCTCTGATGAACTTCAGTCACTCTTTACTGCAAGTTGGAGTGATATCACCTGCTCCCCCCCAGCAGCCTAACAACAGAACAATGGGAAGATAACCAGACAATGGCTCCCTAACACAAGATAACAGCTGCCTGGTAGATCTAAGAACAGCACTCAATAGTAAAATCCAGGTCCCACTGAGACACATTCAGTTACATTGAGTAGGAGAAATAACAGCCTGCCAGAAAGCAGTTCCATCCTAAAGTGCTGGCTCTCTCTGAAAGCACATGACCAGGCAAAAATGACCTGGGATGCACCTACACACCAATATTACAACTAAAAAAATACACTTGTTGGTTCAGGAATGAAATTTTATATTTTAGAGTGAATTATTTGCAGTGTGAACAGTGTCATTTATAAATAAAAACTACATTTGTCTGCAGCCTCTTGAGATACTTAAGTAGAAATGTGCTATCTTATGTTTACAAGGCCAAAGTATATTCTAATATCTCAATAATCCTGTAAAAACATTTGTTTACAGAAAATAGACACTCTAATGGATTCGGAATTGACAGGCCAATCTTGCTAAGCCATAATAGGATAGAACAATGGGGTCGGATGTGCTTTTTTTCTGTGGCATCATCATCAGAATGTCCTCATTAGCCTTTAAGAGACGTTACAAGACTTTGGCTGAATGCATATCAAAGGAGATTTTAGAGTCATTACATTTATATTTTTCTGCTTTTGTCCTCTAAGGAATGCTCTGAGACACTAGATGATTGGGTTTCTACTGCCTGTAAAGGCAATCAAAGTGGTGTGGATTGGTGAGAGGCATTTCCCAGTGATTTAAAGTGGACCTGTCACCCAGACACAAAAATCTGTATAATAAAAGTCCTTTTCAAATTAAACATGAAATCCAATTTCTATTTTTTATTAAAGTATTCATAGCTGTTGTAAGCTCATTTAAAAATCTCAGCTGCCAATCAAATATTGTCTGCCCCTCCTCTATGCCCTGGGCATAGAGGCGGGGCAGACAATTACTTTCACTTTCCATTCAGCACTTCCTAGATGTCACCGCTCTCCCCACATTCCCCCAGTTCTCTTCACCATTTAATTGTGTAGCCAGTGCATGGGGATGGACATCAGGTCCCCCATTCTGGTGTACAAACAAGATTCTGAGATGATACAAGACTTGCCTTAATAACAGTGTCCACAAAATGGCTCCTGCCTGCTTGCTATAATTATGAATTGCCAGACTGATGGAAACAAGATTCAAATAATTTATATTGTGTAATTAAAGTTCATTTTGCTTGACTAATGTGATAAAATAGGATTTTGAATAATTTTTTTTGGGTGACGGGTCCCCTTTAAGAGATTGTCTTTCCATGTTTTAGGATATGTATTTGTGATGTGCCAACCCTCAACCACCTGCTGTGACCCTTGGATAGACCTTCAGGTCCCTCATGGTTTAAGCCAACCTGTGCATCACTAGTGCTTAACAGGTATGGGATCCGTTATCCGGAAACTGGTTATCCAGAAAGCTGTGAATTATGGGAAAGGCCATCTCCCATAGACTCCATTTTATCCAAATAATCCAAATTTTTTTTAAAAAAATTCCTTTTTCTCTGTATTAATAAAACAGTAGCTTGTACGTGATCCCAGGGCCACCATCAGAATTCACTTGCCCCGTACAACAACATTTTCTGGCCCCCTCTACAAATAAAAAAAAAAAAAACATTGGTGGCCAGGGACCAATACATGTCAAAAACAAATCCTTGGTGGCCAGCCCCCCCCAAAATTAAAAAAAAAACATTTGTGTCGGGGCACCCCTAAGTTAAAAATAAAACATCTGCGATCAAGGCCCCCAAAGTTAAGACAAAAACATCAGCGGCCAGAGCTCCCCCAAGTAAAAAAAAAAAACATCACAGCCAGGGCTCCCCCAAGTTAAAAAAATGAGTGCCCAAAGGTTGAAAAAGAAAATTGGTGTTTGGCATGGCTTGGCTCCTACTTTGGCACAATTCGGCTCCTACTTTGGCACAATTCGGCTCCTACTTTGGTGCAACTCGGCTCCCACTTTTGTGTAACTCGGCTCCTACTTTGGTGCAACCCGGCTCCTACTTTGGCACAACTCGCCTCCTACTTTGGCGCAACTCGGCTCCTACTTTGGCGTAACTCAGTTCCTACTTTGGTACAACTCGGCTCCTACTTTGGTGCAACTTGGCTCCTACTTCAGTAGTTCAAATGGGGTCTGGCTAGTCCTGCCAATGCAGCACAGCCGGGCCTCCATTCACTTATAGAAGACATCAGGCCCGGGACAATTTTCCCCCCAGTGCCCCCCTGATGGCAGCTCTGCTTGATCCCAACTAAGATACAATTAATCCTTAATGGAAGCAAAACCAGACTATTGGGTTTATTTAATGTTTACATGATTTAACATATGAAAATCCAAATTACGGATAGATCCATTATCTGTAAAACCCCAGGTCCCGAGCATTTTGTATAACGGGTCCCATACCTGTATATAGAAAATGAGAGAGAGGGAGAGAGAGGCCCTGGACGACTGTAGGTCCTATTTAGTGGTGTATATATATATATATATATGCAACCATTAAATTATAAATTGATGCTTTTCTTTCTATATGGGGCCCAAAAATTTTACAGCCCCATCTTTTACCATCTCTGCATCCTCTGCACATATATTCATAGAATTAAACTGAGCAGTTGAGCTCAATATCTGTCAGCAGCTGCCAAGTCTAATAACATCTAGAAACGTTGTCAAAAACACATGAAACGTCCCTTGTTATAAAGCAGGAAAGTACAACATTTATTACTATGAAGCATTTTGCCAATGTTGATTCCACCGAAATGAAGCTTAAGAGAACTGTAGATCTCTACTATTCATTACTACAAATTTGACTTGATAATGGAGCTGTAGCAATATATCGACGACGTATTCTCTCCCAAACAGAAGTTTTTTTCCCATAACGAACTTCACCAATATTCATGTCGTTTTTGTACTTGAAGAAGTTTGAAGACGCACCAGGGCCGCGTTCACAGTAAATTGATGGAGCGCTTCAGTCAGTAGGAAAGACTTTGGCAGATGAAGTTCATTTTCATTAGTGAAAGGAAAATGGCTGGAAGGGGATATGATTAATCGTCACAAACACATCCAAGGTCAATGAAGAGAACTCTCAAGAGAATTCCTCATTCCCAGGAGCATGTGCGCGACTGAAAGACTTTATTGTGAGCAGAGTAAAGGAGGTTGAAGTGTCTATTGTCCCATAAGAGCCACATCCATTTTGCACTCTAAAAAAAGATATGAAAGGAGCAGAATCTATTTTGTTTGGGAGAAACTAAAACTATTTTCATGAAGAGCAACAGGTGGTGGTATTACTGACCCTAAGTATTTCTGCAGGATTCTCTTGCTCCTTCTTACATAAATTTTTTAGATGGTATAACACCATAGGGCAGTTTGATGTCCCCATCAGGCAAGGTCACCATGGACCAAAGTAAATAAGCAACCCACTGCTTTTGGTCCAGTGAGACTTGCAACTTAAAGGATAAGTAAACCTTTAAAATAAGGGAATGTAAAATGAATGACAGTGCTTTTCTAAGCACTTTTGTAATTCACATGCATTATTTATTTTGTTTTTATTCCAAGATATCAAAGGATACATGTACTGTTAATATGAATGAATTTTGTTACAACAGCGCCACCTGCTGGTCATTTTCCCACCAGTCTGACCACCAAGTAGTCAAGGAAGTTGTCAGGCGAAAAAGCCCTTAGATTGTAAGGGACATCATTCTTGTAGATGGCATGATCTATATAGATGTGCTGACATTTCAGAAGACCTTCCACTCATTTTCCTGCACCATAGAGGGGCAATTTGATACACTCTTACAACATTGGATTCCCAAATACACTTGCCTTTTTTATTAAATTAACAAATGGAATCACTCCCAGGGCACTGATAGGCTTAAAAGTTCAAGGAACACGGTTTTATTTGAAATGCTTCAGAGTCTAATTAACCACATGAAAGTCATTTGAGTAACGTAATAAAAGTCACAAGGCTTGACCAGGTCTTAAATCACAATCAACAGTTGGTTGGTTGTTATGGGTTACTAGACCTAGTGAACATTTTTTATTACCTCCTTGTTGTTTAAGATTGCCTGCAAGCTTTATTGTTTTCCTCTCTAGACAGAAGTTGGTCTATCTTGCTTGGGGCAATATGAAGAGCCTGACTGTGCAATAAAGATCTTGGACAGTGTTTTAAAAATGAATTGCAACTGAATTCTCTTTTAGCAACTCGCCTTCTTCTCTCCTCTCCTCGTTTCTTCTCTCCTCGTTTCTTCTCTACTCTCTCTTCCTTTCTCTTTTCTTAGCTTCTATCCTCTTTCCTTAGCCTCTCTCCTCTTTTCTTAGCTTCTCTTCTCTCTGTTCATTTCCTCTGTTCTCATCTTCTCTCCTCTTTTATCTTCTTTACTCTCCCTTCCACTGGTCTTTTCTTAGCTTATATTATCTTTTCTTTCTTTATTAGCTCGTATCCTCTTTTCTTATCTTTTCTGCTCTTTCCTTTCTATCCTATTTTCGTCTCTCATCTTTTCTTATCTTCTTTACTTCCCCTCATCTCCTCATGTCTCCTCTTCTCTACTCTTTTATCTTCTCTCATCTTTTCGTATCTTCTCTATTCTCCCCTCCTCCCCTCTTTTCTTCTCTTCATTCCTCTTTTCTTTTCTTCTCTCCTCTTATCTTCACTATGCTCCCTTTCTCTCCTCTCCTCTCTACTTCTCTTTTCTTTCATACTTTCTCTTTTCCCTTCTTTTATTTATTGTTTTGAAAGCTCAGTGTACAGAATGAAGCAATGCTCTTTGGCTACTATAAATAAGTACAATGTGGCCAGAAAGTTTCAGTTATGCATAGGCTGCGGTTTTGTGCCATGGGTCTTTTGGCAACTTGACAGCAGACTGGCATGAGTTGTTTTTCTGTCTTCCATAGAAATTAACTGATTGCAAATGGTCCTTGATGAGTATTTCACCTGGTTGGTGATGCTTGATGCTACCCAGAACAGGTCAATGAGTATAGAGAAGTATATGGGCAATATCATTGTCATTAGATGTTGGGAGTTGTGTTCAACAACAGCTAGACGGCTACAGGCTGTGGCCTCTGTGATGATGATGATGATGCGTGCCCGTAGCAAATGACACTGCCCATATAAAGCCCATTTCGAGGCTCTGCATCGTTCCAATTATGCACATCTAATTGCATTGAGCTTCTCGTGTGATTCATCCTTGATAGTGCTGCCCTGCGATTGCATTACTTACCCAATAAGGCTGCAATTCCACCTAATTGCACCGCGCTGTTAAAGCCACATGAAATAGCAGAAGATTGCTTATGAAATATTCATGGGAAAGCAATGCACAGCGAAAAGCATAAACAGCTGTACCTCCTAGTGGGTAATCCAGCTGCACGGCGCAGGGGACCCATACCTGGGAGGATATACAGAATCCTTTAATGCTACTTACAGTGCTAGCCTCTCCATACTATCAATATAAAGCTGCTATCACCATTGCATAAATAAGGTCACCTTAAAATGAATTTGTAAGAGAGGCATTGTAAGAATATTTGTCATATAAGACTGGTTGTTAGGAATGCTGACCCTAACAACTGGGAGGTGATTTAATGGGATTATGTAATATAAGGCATTAAGTTTGCCCAGGGCAGTAACCCAAAGCAACCAATCAGGAGGTAGAAATTACTAGTCACCTGTTTAAATGCAAGCATCTTATTGGCTGCCATTGGTTACTGCTCCTGGGCAAGAGCCTTTACTAAACTTTTTTTTTTTTTTTTGCAAGAGGCGGTTAATTTGGCCAAACCCACACAAAACAACCTTTCTGGAGCGCAAGTGGTACTTGGACAGAACAGGACAAAGGGAGTTTCTATGGTGACCAACCCCAACCCATTAACGCTGAGACGGAATCCTGCCTGGAATTAATTATACATACTTTTTAGTGTTATTTGTGAGCATAGCAAAACTGCAGGTTTCAAGGAATAAGATGCCCCGGCAGACTGGGATAAGAGTTTATGTACAGACCTATCCTAGTAACACAGACTGGCACAGTATTCCATAAAACCCCTTATCCAGAAACCCATTATCCAGAAAGCTCAGAATTACACAATGCCATCTCCCATAGACTCCATTTTATCCAAATAACCCAAATTTTTAAGAATGTTTTCCTTTTTCCCTGTAAAATGTAAACAATACCTTGTACTTTATCCCAACTATAATTAATCCTTATTGGAAGCAAAACCAGCCTATTGGGTTTATTTAATGTTTACACGATTTTCTAGAAGACATAAGGTATGAAAATCCAAATAACAGAAAGATCCATTGTCCGGGAAACTCCAAATCCCACGCATTCTGGATAACAGGTCCCATACCTGTATAAAGAATCTCCCTTATATTTGTATATTTGTGCAAATCTGGTACAAGTTGTGTCAGTTTGTGTGGTAGGAGTTGCATCTAGTGATGGGCGAATTTATTCGCCAGGCGCGAATCCGCGGCAAATTTGTGCGATTCGCCACCAGCGAATACATTCGCGAAATGCCCACGAAAATTCACGCCATAAAATTCGCCGGCGTCAAAAATTTTTTTTTTCCGAAAAAACGGGCGCTGGCGTCGTTTCGCGAATTTTTCGGCGTTTCACAAATTTTGCAAATTTTTCGGCAAAACGGCGCAAATTCACCCATCACTAGTTGCATCAGGTATTCAGGTCTGGGGTTCCTACTGCCACAAACGTCGGTGGGAACCCATCTTTGTATATGTGGGAGTAACACTGACATCACCTTCATGGGGGGCTATAATATTCCTGAGGTCTGTTGTCCAAAAAGTTCAATATACAAGAAACAAGAGGGGAACACCTACCAATAGGGTTCCTGGTAGAAGCTTTGGCAACACTAAAATATCCCTTTTTTTTTACAAAAGTGTTTCAGAATAACATTTAGGCTATTCCCTGTGCTATTGGTTGGTAAAAAAATGGTAGGCTGGACCACCATTGTCTTCAGCCTATTGGGTCTTTGTCCTGCCCCAAAGTCTAACAAGATGGCTGCACCAAGAGAGAGGAGAGGCCAAGGAATTAAAACACCACTGGGAATTTTTTTAAGATGAACAGGAATATGTTGGGATGTGACAATATCACTTTATATGCTCTCTTCTCTCTTCACTCATATATATATATATATATATATATATATATATATATATATATATATATCGCTGCAAAAACAAGAAGTGAGAACCTATGCAGAAGTATATAAGGCAAAATAAATACCAACTGACAGTTACACATTTCGAGGCACTCCGTCTGCCTTCTCCCACCAGTCATATTCGGAGCTCAAACTCAGTGCTGCCTTATAACTTCGGCGTATTTATTTCCATTAAAAGAGAAGTGGTTATTATAGTTCTCAAAAGACTGCTTTAAACCTTCTTTAAAACGAAATGTCTTGGGATAAATCAACGTAGAAGACCATTGCAGCTGTACATTGGAGTCAATGATAGAATAATAAAATGGATAGCTGTTTCATAAAGAATATAAATACTGAATTATACACTTGCTCTGCCAGCTCATATGTACAGAATGTATGCGTGCGGAATGCTAGCGCTCAAATGTGCAGGAGATAAGATTGGCATTACCTGGATCTGCATCTACTGTATCTCCCAGAAAGCTTTCATTCATCCGATTGCTTGATATTCCAGGGTCTGCTGTGCAACAGCATATTCCTAGGCATGGACTGACCCACAATACTCCCAAGAAAACTTCTCCGTTGTCTTGAGACCTAGCTGGTCAACCAATCATTTGGCCTTCTATGTCCTTTCCCTTTCCTATAAAGAAAACCTTTCTCTGCAAGAAAGGCAAGTGAAAAGAACATCAAAAAAGATGATAGGATACAGATGGAGACATAATTTGCTATGTGGAGTGGTGGTCTTTCATTTATTAGTGGGTTCTTCTGATGTGTCAAGATAGTAGAGGTCATTTATATCAACTTTGGGTAGGTTTTATACAGTAACAATTATGGCATTGTGGAATTCCTTCCCAGAAGTGGTTGCAATGGCAGAAATGATAGATTTTAATGAATTAGAAAATTCAAGGTTACTGCAAATAACATTTATGCTAGAAGGTTGATCCAGGGGTTGGTCCAAAAGATCTTCTTGCTCCCTCTTTTTTGCTTTCTGGATCATCTAGAGCACAACTTCCGAAATGATGTGGCTGACCTCCCTAGTAAGGCTCAGAACCTTGGTTGGGGGAGTACAATTTGAAGCCCAGTTAGGGTCTGATTTAAGTGAATACTTATTTGCTCTCCTAGGAAGTCTTGGATGCTCATCTTCATGGTCAGTTTAAGACATCCTAGACATTATTGGAGCTATTGAATAGCTCATTGCACATGCATATATTTACCATAACCTAAAGAGAACCCTGGCCAAATCTTTGGCCTCCAAGAGGTTAGTGTACCGAATAAGTCAAATAACCACTAATCCAACAGCTATATAGGGGTTACTTGAGTAAAAGGTTGAACCGTCTATTGCCTACAGTACTAAAGTTAACATAACTAACATAAAATACAGAGTTGGTGGTTTCATCCTTAAAAAGCAATAGATCAAACTTTCTTTACTGGCAATAAAAAGACAATTAGGGCTGAGAAGAAATGCTGAAGTTAATATGTTTTGCATGACCAGGGCAGAATTATGTCTGAGAGCTTCTTTTTGGTAAGTAGGTTAACTAAAGAAAGTGCTAGAGGAGTGACCTTTAGCCGGCAGGACCAATGGCCAGTGCTTGAGAAGGGAATATGGGAAGATTAATGAAGCATAACAAAGTGCATTGCTTTCCATGTTTAAAACCTGAGCTTGTTAATGGACTTTGTGGAGACACTTAGGTCAAGGTTCTAAATAGAAAAGAGCATTAAAATATGAATTTCTGCAGTTCCTGTAAGAGCTTCTCCAGGGATAAGATAATATATACATGTGTTGTGTATTGGTGAGGGCTGGGGGGGAAGATTTGCTTTGCCATTAATATATATTAATTGTGCTTAGAACAGGGGAAAACATATGCTGATACAGTTCCTGGTATGTCTCAATCAAGCTTAGTATAGTGGAAACGTGTTTAGTACATGACTTAGCTTTGTTGGGTTGGTTTCATAGTACATTACCGTTCTGTTATGGCTTTGAGTTGCCCCTACATTCTATAGTATTCCATTATTGGCTATGCCCTTAGTAAAATTATCCCAATCCCTCTGATTTGCTAGATAACATCATGTCTGCTCACCTGTAAGGTGACAATAAATCTACAGAAGGACTAGGGGGTCCATCAGCAAAGTTGGGGCAAGGGAACCAGTGCACAGGCCAAAAGGCAGTAACTGGAGGTCAATATTAGGGCCTGGATGAGATGGATGAATGTGTTTAGCAAAGTTCTCCAATAACCAAAGAACCATTAATTTCCCAAGGGGACCAGATATTTTGTGTAAAAATGTAGTTTTTACAGTTGCTCCCATCCAACTACTGCCTACATCCTTGGTGATTCGGTTCCCATCAGATATATTTAAAGGAAAGTGCAAGTAGTTTCATTTGTGCTATTTTGGCCATATCCTCAAACCACCAGTCCCAGGCCCTTTGCAATCTAACCTTGCTTTGTTATTATTATGATTTATTTTTTATCACGCTGACTTATTCCTTGGATCTTTACATCATTCCCATCAGCCCCTGTCCAAGCAGAGATTACAGTCTACAGCCCCTATGACCTTTACACACACACTATGGGCAGTTGTATATTTCCAGAGAGTGGGAGGAAACTGGAGCACCCAGGGGAACCCATGGAGACATGCAGAGAACATACAAACTCCTTGCAGATAGTCATCATGGTGGCAATGGAACCTAAGGCCCCGACGATGCAAGGTAGCGATACAGACCAAGACGCAATTTATACCTAAAACTGTTCCTTATCCAGTATTAGTTTTCTGTTTTCTACTGTCTTTGTTCTATATTCTTGTAGACCTGGTTTTGCTGCAGATCCCTCCCTTTCGTTGGTATGGAACGGATATTAACAGCCCCCAATAAACCCAAACGCTGCAGCCAAATCAGTTCATCTCAGACTTCTATTCTCCAAAAAATAAAAAGAACTTTCTCTATTATTTTTTTCCCTTTCCATTCATTTTAAGTCCATTGGTCAGACAAGGTTACTGTCAACTCTGAGCCAGAGGTTTAAATGATGTTATCAAAGCGACAATAAATGCTGAGAGGAAGCTAAAATCTCCGATAGGTTCTGCTACCGTAAGATTTGGGCACCACAATGAACTCCAAAGTTATTTGTTCTTTTTCAGATTCCAAACTTTTTAACATTTCAGATTCCAAACAATTTTGAATAACACAACTGCCTAGAGCCGTATCCGGCGTAACCTGGTGCAATACTTTCATGTAACTCTGGCGACATGTGCATATTCTTATAACAGAATAAAAAATAAAAGTTCTACATGATCCGTTATCTGGAAAACTATTATCTAGAAAGCTCTGAATTACAGAAAGACTGTCTCTCGTAGACTACATTATATATATATATAATATATTTCTTTTTGCCGTCTAAACTGACTGTAGTGGGTTTTGGGAAGGATAGGATCTGTATCTTCATATTTTACTTTTCCATCTTTTTTCCCCTTCCTTTAATCCTCCATAAACTTATAATAATAATGATGTATTTTACACAAATCCTTCCAGACGTAATTATTGTGAAGCTTCCCCCAGCAGTAAAAGATTCAATACAGAAGGAATATCCACAATTCATTGTTATAATTCATTCCCGGCACGGGAGGAGATGGGTGCTATGTCACAGGGAAGAAGAAAGGTGGGTGAGTTATGGAGCTCAATTATATTTTTCAGGATGAGTTAATAATTATGATTCAGGGACTTCCTCACCAACATTGCTAACTACCATAACTCATATCCACGTCTCATTAGAATTCCTATACCTGCAATATTTATAATGTTCCTATGTCATAAAACTCAGATATATTTTTAGGTGCAAGGAAATCAATTTGCTGCCTTTTTTTTTTTTTTAAAGTGTTTTATTTTGGGATACAAGGGCATTAGGAAGGGGAGACTGCAGTGTAGTTTTTTAGAGCACCCTTTAAAATGGTGGGTCACCTTTAAGGTAACTTTTAGTACCGTATATACTCGAGTATAAGCCGAGTTTTTCAGCCCCCAAAATATGCTGAAAAACTCTACCTCGGCTTATACTTGGGTCAAGCGCAAAAACGGTCGCCGGCGCCTAAGAATATTCGCCGGTGCCTAAGAATATTCGCCGTCACCTTAGAATAGTAGCCGGCGCCTAAGAATATTCGCCGGCGCCTTAGAATAGTAGCCGGCGCCTAAGAATAGTCATCCAAAAACGAGATTGAAACTTACCAGAAGCTGCTGCATTTCTCACCCTCGGCTTATACTCGAGTCAATAAGCTTTCCCAGTTGTTGGAGGTAAAATTAGGTACCTCGGCTTATACTCGGGACGGCTTATACTGTATATACGGTATGCCGTGGAATGGCTAATTCTCAGCAACTTTACAATCGGTTTTCATTATTTTTTTTTATATAGTTTTTAATTATTTATTAATAATTTCTATTCTTCTTCTTCTGACTCTTTCCAGCTTTCAAATGGGGTTCACTGACCCCAACCAAAATACAAATGCTCTGTAAGGCTACACATTTAGGGGCAGATTTATCAAGGGTCGAAGTGAAATCGAGGGAATTTTCGAAGTTAAAAAATTCGAAATTCAAAGTAATTTTTGGATACTTCGACCATCGAATAGGCTACTATGACTTCGACTTTCGATACGAAGTAAAATCATTTGACTATTCGACCATTCGATAATCGAAGTACTGTCTCTTTAAAAAAACTTTGACTTCAATACTCTGCCAACTTAAACCTGCAGAAGTGCTATGTTAGCCTATGGGGACCTTCCAGAGCATCGTTTTTTTGTATTCAAAGGAATATAAGGATAAAGGATAAAATCATTCGAATCGTACAATTCGAAGTACGATAGTATTCAATTCGATGGTCGAATTTCAAAGTATTTTCCACTTCGAATTTCAACCCTTGATAAATCTGCCCCTTATTGTTATAGCTGCTTTTTATTACTTTTACCGCATTTGATCAAATTCAAGTCAAAGTATTTGCCCCAAAAAAATTCAATTTTTTCGAAAGTCCACCAAATGACTCCAAATAGGTTCTAGGGGTCCCCTATTCCCCCAATTCAGCAGGTTTCAGATGGTGAATGGTTGAAGTTGAAGTTTTAGAGAGACAGTATATGATAAATTTCGATATTTAAATTTTCTAAATTTTTTCAACTTCGAATCAAATTTTGGCCTATTTGATTCAATAAATCTGCCCCAAAAAGTTCATTAAAAGGTAAACAAGCCCTTTCACACCCTAACACAGTCTGGGTTATAATGAATGACCCCTTGATCCAAACCTGCACATGTAAAATATTTTTCTATAAGAAAAAACTATGGGAAATAGAATTGCCGGATACAGGTCGGCACCTAATGGATCCCATACCTGCACCACAACTGCACAAAAACCTTCCCATGTGACGTGGGGTGATTTGATGGCCGGATATATTTCAGTGGTCTGTGCTTGTGATTACCTGTAAATTTAATATGCAGGGATTTAAAATGCCATATCCTTCAGAGTAGGAACATAAAAGAGCTCTATATTTCAGCGCTGAACCAATAAAGCCATACATTTTCCCAGACTTAGGATGGAATTTAATATGGAACAAACAGCTTTGAAGTAAACAGCACAAATCTCTAAATACTCACAGACTCGTATAAAGCTCTGCCGCAATCAACTGCCTGCCTGCTGGGTAAACAAACACATAAGGCTGTAATACAGGGTAAGGAACATACACAGAGCTTTATTATAAGTGAATCATTTTACTGTCTCCCTACTATACCTGCTATCCCACAGTCACACTCCCTTCCCAGAGACTATTATCCCACTGTTACTATAGGCACCATCTCTCCCTACTACACCTGCCATCCCACAGTCACACTCCCTTCCCAGAGACTATTATCCCACTGTTACTATAGACACCATCTCTCCCTACTATACCTGCTATCCCACAGTCACACTCCCTTCCGAGAGACTATTATCCACTGTTACTATAGGCACATCTCTCCCTACTATACCTGCTATCCCACAGTCACACTCCTTTCCCAGAGACTATTATCCCACTGTTACTATAGGCACCATCTCTCCCTACTATACCTGCTATCCCACAGTCACACTCCCTTCCCAGAGACTATTATCCACTGTTACTATAGGCACCATCTCTCCCTACTATACCTGCTATCCCACAGTCACACTCCCTTCCCAGAGACTATTATCCACTGTTACTATAGACACCATCTCTCCCTACTATACCTGCTATCCCACAGTCACACTCCCTTCCGAGAGACTATTATCCACTGTTACTATAGGCACATCTCTCCCTACTATACCTGCTATCCCACAGTCACACTCCCTTCCCAGAGACTATTATCCACTGTTACTATAGGCACCATCTCTCTCTACTATACCTGCTATCCCACAGTCACACTCCCTTCCGAGAGACTATTATCCACTGTTACTATAGACACCATCTCTCCCTACTATACCTGCTATCCCACAGTCACACTCCCTTCCGAGAGACTATTATCCACTGTTACTATAGACACCATCTCTCCCTGCTATACCTGCTATCCCACAGTCACACTCCCTTCCCAGAGACTATTATCCACTGTTACTATAGGCACATCTCTCCCTACTATACCTGCTATCCCACAGTCACACTCCCTTCCCAGAGACTATTATCCACTGTTACTATAGGCACCATCTCTCTCTACTATACCTGCTATCCCACAGTCACACTCCCTTCCCAGAGACTATTATCCACTGTTACTATAGGCAACATCTCTCCCTACTATACCTGCTATCCCACAGTCACACTCCCTTCCCAGAGACTATTATCCACTGTTACTATAGGCACCATCTCTCCCTACTATACCTGCTATCTCACAGTCACACTCCCTTCCCAGAGACTATTATCCACTGTTACTATAGGCAACATCTCTCCCTACTATACCTGCTATCCCACAGTCACACTCCCTTCCCAGAGACTATTATCCACTGTTACTATAGGCACCATCTCTCCCTACTATACCTGCTATCCCACAGTCACACTCCCTTCCCAGAGACTATTATCCCCACTGCTACTTTAGGTTCTACCTCACCTTTTAGATTCACTAAATTATCCTTTACTGGAGGCAATATTCCCACTAAGCTGTGTAACACACAAACACGCTCATGTCCCGACCCCCCTGGTTCAACCTACTGTGCAGCGTACAACCAATTATATTGGTGTCATTTGCTAATGGGAACTTTGCTCCAGGTCTGGTCGTCTATATCAACCAATCAAACGTTTGCTTTCACACGGCAGTCCTGTAAATGCTGCGTGCTGATTGGTTGCTATGGGTAACTGGAATCGCAGTCAGTGTAGGATTTGTTATTACATTAAACAATATCCCTCTGCCATTGTCTGAGCATGGGAGAAATGTAATATATAATATTAAATGTAATATTTCCTTTATATATCTACATTTATTCCCAGGGGGCCGTGGGTTGTTCTAGTTCCTTGGTGACATATAGTCTTTCCTTTTTCACAAGGTGAATATTATCCAATAATCTCAGCCCAGCTCCAGTGTAGAATGAGGATGACTTGTTCTATTGCTGCCGTAGGCACGTTACTGCCTGCACCGCTCGCTGCATCCGCCGGCAAGATATTGATTGCTTTGTATTTCATAATGCAAACTACCAATTTTTAAGTCTCGAGTGGGATCATTTGAGACAGAAAGTAGTTGAAGGCTCAGATTCTTCGCGAGCGATTTGTACTGACAAATTTCATACAGTAGTTTTGTAAAGAAGAAAATAATCTCTTTATCTGAAACATCCTGAGCCAGTTCTCATTTTTTAACTCCATCTCCAAATGCTGCGGCAGGTAGAGCTCCATCCTTGTGACTCTGTATGGGGCGGAAGGGCATTTCTTTGTGCGTTTTAAGGATTTTCATATAAATCAAAGTTTCCCTTAATCTATATCCCAGGCCTAAGGCTAAAAGGTTACTGATCTAGAAAGAGATATAAAATTCCTGCCATAAAGCAAGACAAGACTGCGGTTCTTTGCCAGAAAGGAAGTAGTATTCATCTACATACCAGAAAATACACCCCATCCACATTAAGGTACAAGAAGTAATATGTGAAAAATGAAGTATCCTAGAACTACACATAGAGGTGCAACATTAATATAATCAACACCCAGTATATTAGAGGAAATTCCCCCGGGGCTCCCCCAAATTACATTATTAGAATACTTTTAGAAGAAAGAATCCGTATAGCGGAGAAATTACTTAAGATAGGGAGTCTCACTACTGGGAATAAATATAAAATGTACTTTAAAAAGTGTGTTTTTATATTTATTTTCAGTAGTGAGACCTAGTGATGGGCGAGTGTGTCCGGAAAAATGTGCGAAATGCATTGAAGTCAATGGGCATCAAAATAATTTTGCCGCTTGCGAACATTTTTATACGACGTCTATTTTGTCCAAATGCATTAAAGTCAATGGGCGTCCAACCTGCGACAATTGTGCATGCGACGATTCTGATGCGCGCCCAAATCTTTTTTGTTGCAGTGGATTTTTCGGCAGTGAATTTTCGCCCCAGTTTTGTGAATTTATTCTCTCGCGACGAAACGCGGAAATTCACAACAAATTCGCCCCTGGCACATTGATTCGCCCATCACTAGTGAGACCCCCTTCTTAAATAATTTCTCTGCTATATGGATATTTTCTTCTACAAGAAGCAAAATACCAGCAACTTAAGATACTGGAGCTGAATTGATTACATGCAGGTCTATTAACCTATAGCAACCAATCAGCAATCTCTGTGGTCAAGCAAACATCTGATTGGTTGCTATGGGTTACTAGACCTGGAAATTTTTTTTTTAAATTAGCTTTGCTGTAGTAGATTTTAGAGCTTTCCTTCATTCTTCCTCCCTTATAAGTTCTCCTCTATGGGGCCCCTGTATGTAAGGGGTCTACAACCTCTACTGACACCCCCTCCCCCACATCTTTCTAACAGAGGGTTATAGGAAAGCATGCCAGCCCAGAGCATTGCCTGTGTTGGTGCGGGGGGTCGGAACCTGCTATATACATTATGATAATTTCAGGCCGCATTGTGCTTAATGTTCTGAGAAATGAAGAGAGCGACGCACTTTCACGCTGCGTAAAATTGTTTATTTTGGGAGACAACGGGGGAGATGAATCAATGTTTTTACTGTACTTCAGCAGGGCAGGGACGGGGGGGGCGAAACTGGCAGATTTATGAAAGAGGTAAAAAAAAATGTTGAAACTTCATTTTCGGGGCCGCAAGAGCGACGTTCTTGCCCACCGCCTCCTAGTACAGTATGTTTAACCCAGAGAGCAAGGAACCTGCTAATAATCTCACAAAGCAAAGCTGAGTGGAACATTTTACCTAGTGCTCCAATAATCTCCATTATTACCCAGCTCTTTGCATGCACTTGAAAGGGAATTGTGGGCAGCGGCGGGCGGAAACCTTTCACCCATGGCTGCACTCACTTTTAACGCTGAAAACTCTTCTTATACCCACGGCTGCAAACGTTTGTCATTATCCAATTAGACTGCTAGCTCTCTCGCGCAGGGAGAAACACTTCTATTTTCGGACAGTTTTGGAGCAGTTTTTTTGTAGATATGCCCCTGCATGTGGCCGATCCGGATGTTGGCTGCTTCTCAGCCTGGTCTATTAATTGTTTAAAAGATAAGTAAACCTTAAACATAAGTGAATGTAAAATTGACCAAGGTACTATTCTAAGCACTTTTCCAATGTACATTGATTAGTTATTTTTTTTAATTCCAAGATATCAAAGGATACATGTACTGTTAAAAGGAGAACTATCACAAAAATGACAATGTACTATAAGCTTCAGCATACTGAAATATGAAACTTTCTAAATAAAAAAAAAATTTCTGTATTGTTTCTGAAATAATCAAGTATATGATCACCCTCTCAGCATCTGTTTCTCTTCATTCTCTCTTCATGCAGCAGTTGGGTGTCAGATATTCATTGACAGTTAGATCCAATATATCTTATAGGGGGGCTCCTTTTGCCTAGAAGATGTATTAGAGCTCACTCTATTAAAATCACCAGACATCATGTCTCTCTACATGCAGGATTTGTGCAAAAGGCCGTTATTTTGTTTGTACTGGAATCAGTTATTTGAGTGAGCTCTAATTCATCTGCTAGGAAAGGAGCCCCCCTATAAGATATATTGGATCATTCATCTGACACCCAACTGCTAAATGAAGACAGAAAGAAGAGAAACAGACGCTGAGAGAGGAATAGGGAAGTTAAACTTGATTATTTCAGAAACAATGCAGAATTTTTAATGGCTTATATTTAGAAAGTTTCTTACTTCAGTATGAGGAAGCTTATATTACATTTTCATTTTCACGATAGTTCCCCTTTAATATGAATGAATTTGTTACAACAGCACCAACTGCTGCTCATTTTCCCCAAAAATGAACCCGTGGGTTTTACCCGCGGGTCAGGCGGGTTTGGGCCGACACCTGTACAAATCTTCGGGTTGTGGGCGGGTCCGGGTCGAGCTGTTCTTCACGCCCACAACATACGCCCACACACGCTTCCGGCGCTAGAATTTATAGACTTCTGTCCACCCCGCCCCTTATGTTACATCACTGAGGAGTGGGTCTGGCACATGTCTATAAATAGAAGGCAGCAGTGGGCCCAGGACGGGTGCAGATTGGGAGGGGGCTACTTAGGATTGGGTGTGGGTCGAGAAATTCTCGACCCGCACATCACATCACTGATAACATAGTTATGTTATGTTAAGTTAGGTTGTCAGTTGAATGAAGTTGTCAGGAGAAAGAAAGAGGCTGCTCTGATGTTCTTCTGCTTAGCAAAAAATAATAGAAACCTTTCTCACATCTTTCCTAAGCAGAAAAACATCAGAGCAGCCTCTTTCTTTCTCCTGACAACTTTCTTGACTACTTGGTGGTCAGACTGGTGGGAAACTGACCAGCAGGTGGTGCTGTTGGACCAAAAGTAATTAATATTAATAATACATGTATCCCTTAATATCTTGGAATTTAAAAATAATAAATAATGAATGTACATATCGCATATCGTGTATTGACGTCCTCGTCAATTTCACATTCACTTATTTTAGAGGTTTACTTGTCCTTTAAGTGGGCGTGCTCCTGTGCCTCCATTATTGCTACGATTACAATGCCCGCAGATATAAAATGGATATTGCAGAAGTGCTTAGAATAGCACCCTCATTGGTTTTACATTCTCTTATTTTTAAGGTTTACTTATCCTTTAAGTGCCATCCACATGCACAAACCCAGGCTTGATTGATATCTCCTTCCTGCTTATGCGCTAATCATCTCTGAGCTGCAGATGTTCCAACCCTTTTGGGTGCCACCATTCATTGCTATGCAACTCTATTCCCATAGGATGACTATGGGGATGGCGGCACCGTGGTTCCAATGATCAAGAGCAATTCAAGGGTCAAGGGCCTTTCGGATGCAAAGAATAAACCAATACATGAACATGAGGCTCAGACGCTCCCCCATGCTGATGGCAGCCATAGTTCTGTATCCTTCACATGCCAATAGCAATGCCATATCCCTGCAACTGCTGTGCCTCTAATGTTTGTTACTGCAGAGCTTGCTTGCCTGTGCTTTATTGCTTATTCCCTTATTATATTTCTGCTCCTCTCAAATTTTCACATCTCATTTTCTCTTCCAAAATACACGCATTGCCGGCTGCATCTCTGCTTCCAATATGGGAGGTGCCGGCCCCCGAGGCAAGCACCCCCATGTACACAGCAGCGTGCCCATAGGCATCAAAGAGGTACATATGGATAAAATCACACCACTCATGAGAAATAAAAGACTTCCAGGGAACGTTGCCAGCTACCCTCAGGCGTCGCAATTGCCAGGTTTTTTTCGGCTGTGATATAAACTTTCCAGCTAAATTAGCAATGGCTTCTTTTCCCTGCGGTTTCTTAAGAGTCAATAGATCTACCTCCATTGTGCAAAGCGGCCTGCGTAATCATTCGGGGTATTTATAGGGAGCGTTCAGCCGCCATGCCGAGCTGCGAAAAATGGGCACTAAAAAAAGCCAAATTATTGGCAGCGGAAATGAAGCATTATCTGCGAGAGTTTCTTACCGGCGAGAGACGCTGATTTGTACTTGGGTAATGACAGTCCAATTAAAGTGATTTTGTTATTACAAAGAAAAGAAAATATTTTGTGGATACCTTTGGTTCTGTAGGAGAGGTGATCAGATTAGGTGGCTTATTTATTAATAGGGATGCACTGAATCCAGGATTCGGTTCGGGATTCGGCCTTTTTCAGGCCTGGCCGAACCAAATCCGATCCGAATTTGCATATGCAAATTAGGAACGGGAGTGACTTTTTGTCACAAAATAAGGAAGTAAAAACATTTTCCACTTCCCACCCCTAATTTGCATATGCAAATTACGATTCAGGTTTGGTATTTGGCCAAATCTTACGCAAAGGATTCGGGGGTTTGGCCGAATCCAAAATAGTACAGTAATTCCATAATTCTGTGCAACCCTATTTATTAAGCATCATTGATGGAAAATACCGTCAACCTTTCGTTCTTATACCATTTCGACCCGGTTTGACTTAAACATCAACAACCTCAATGAAATTCGACCCCCAATTCCCAACTGACCCAATCCCGTTATTTCCTATGAGACGTTGAAGAACTACTTCTGGGCAATATCAGAGATGAAACCATTCTTATTTTTCTACTTAGGGTCAGACCACACGAGTAGATTTGGGGAGATTAGTCGCCCCAGCGACTTCCTCAAGCGGAAACTTCGGCCGACTTCGGAAAATGAAGCGCTGCGTGTGCATTGCCAGAGGCGATTTTCGTTTTAGCTGGCGGAAGGCAGTTCGCTGAGATTGTTGTCCAGAAAAGAGGCGATTTGTTGATGGGGCGACTAATCTCCCCGAATCTTCTCGTGTGGTCTGACCCTTAACAGTAAAACATTAATAAAAAAAGTAATAAAAATAATTATGTTGACGCATTACGGTCTATTGAAATAATGGGGGTTTCAATACTCAGGGCTAAATCAACAACCAACTCTGCCTTGTAAACCCCACCATAACCCCGCCCCACAATGCCCCCTAGTTTTCCATAGAAGTTGCGGAAAAACGCAATTATACGCAAGAAATTTCACCAATGCGAATTCTACTGATCAAACACTTCATTATTAATGCAAAATTATTGACCAATAAGAATTCTGATTCCGAGCACCACGTCGGACATCTTGCTGTTATATTACATATAGAGATAATTATGCCATTTTTTTTCAATAACCAATAATGAAGCTGGAACGCTCCATATTTTATCATTCCCTCCCCCCCACACCTTCTATATAAACCCGTTGCCTTAGATTAGCTTCTCCCAATAGACTTCGTCAGGTCTGAAGTTCGCCTGAAGGTGTTTACAGCAGGAGAATGCGGATGAGATACCAAGCTACAGTTTAGACAAGCCCCAGGTCTTTTTTTAATATAAATGCATATACACGTGTGGGATCCATTATCTGGAAAAGCATTATCCAGAAAGTTCCAACTTACAGAAAGGCTGTCTCCCACAGACTCCATTTTATCCAAATAATCCATTTTTTTAAATTACTCCTTTTTCTGTGTAATAATAAAACAGTAGCTTGTACTTGATCCCAACTAATATATAATTAATCCTTATTGGGATGAAAACCAGCCTATTGGGTTTATTTAATGTTTACATGATTTTTTGTGGACTTAAGATATGAAGATCCAAATTACAGAAAGATCCATTATCCAGAAAACCCCAGGTCCTAAGCATTGTGGATAACAGGTCCAATATACAGGTATGGGATCTGATATCTGGAAACCCATTATCCAGAAAGTTCCAAATTACAAGAATACCATCTCCCATAGACCTAATTTTAATAATAATAATAATAAAAAATAATAATTCTTGTAATAATAAAACAGTAGCTTGTACCTGATCCCAGCTAAGATATAATTAATCCTTATTGAGGGATAAACATTTCTATTTGGGTAGGGATGCACCGAATCCACTTTTTTGGAATCGGCCGAACCCCCGAATCCTTCATGAAAGATTCGGCCGAATACCGAACCGAATCCGAACCCTAATTTGCATATGCAAATGAGGGGTGGGAAGGGGAAAACATTTTTACTTTCTTGTTTTCTGACAAAAAGTCACGTTATTTCCCTCCCTGCCCCTAATTTGCATATGCAAATTAGGGTTTGGATTCGGTTCAGCCGGGGCAGAAGGATTCGGCCGAATCCGAATCCTGCTGAAAAAGGCCGAATCCCGAACCGAATCCTGGATTCAGTGCATCCCTATATTTGGGTTTATGTAATGTTTAAATGATTTTTTTTAGTAGTTTTAAAATATGGTGGTTGAAATTAAAGAAACATCCCTTACCCGGAAAACCCCAGGTCCTGTGCATTCTGGATAACAGATCCCATATCTGTATAGTTTTTCTTTCCTTAATATAACAATTAGATAACAATGTTCCATTCACTATCCAATATCACAATACCAAATGACATTTAAAATACACCAAGAAATGAAATCTGATGAGAAATCTGCTAATAATAAACCAGGCCTATAGGGATACTTTTATGACGACAGCATTCCTCTAAAGGAAAACCTTGGAAGTCTTGAGGATGGAAGACGTACAATAAAGTGATTAAGGAAGGTGCTTCTGCGAATCTGACGAATTATGAGCCTGTACGATAAGCCAGTGAAACAGGAGTCTTGTGACCTTTGTGCGACACATTCCCATTCTAAACATTATCTTCCGCCCGTGCACAATGGCAAATTGGCTCACAGTCAATCTACCGGAAGTGCTGGAGGCAGTCAATCTGCCCAGTCATGTAGAAAAGCCTGGTTAGGCCTCCTCTGGAACTGTCACAAATGCTTATGGCCGACGAGTTACAATGATTGGTTTGTAAGGCACCGAGTGAAAAGAAGAGCGGCTGACAAAATAGACTTCTTATTTGTTAACCTTTAAATGTGTTCCATTTTTGAATTATCCATATCAGCGATGGCTGCAAGGTTACAGCTGACAAGGCCTTGACTAAAACCATGGAGATTGCAAACAGTAAACCATAAAACGGGAGGACCATATTGGAATGTTGATGTGGTCTTCTCCCAGTGGACTTATATAGGCCTCACGCTATCATTGGTCTGGTATTAAAATATTAGAGTTCTTCTTCTGGTAGCCCCTCTCACTTACCTTCTGGGTTCTTCAAGAATGGTCCTCCGTCTCCAAACCCAAGAGAAGCATCTGAAGCAGTGTGGAGTACTTGATTAATATTCTCCCCCGAGGCATACAGCAGCCTTTTCAGACTTATTTGGTTGAAGAACCCAACATTTCATCGATATCCCCCTTAACAAGGTTAGAGATATGCAAAAATATTGTTGTATTGGCCATTCAGCCAAAGTTCCAAGAATACCTAGGGTAGCAATATCTTGCATGTCTTCCCCAAATTTTTTTTCTGAATGGTCCTTACATTAGACTAGGAGAGCAGATAATCCCAAATATTCTTAAAGAGGTTCTGTCATGATTTTATGGAGTAGTTTTTATTTCTAAATTACACTGTTCACACTGCACATAATTCACCCTACAATAGAAAATGTAATTCCTGAACCAGCAAGTATATATTTTTTAAATTTATAATATTGGTGTGTAGGTGCAGCTCAGGTCATTTTGCCTGGTCATGTGCTTTCAGAAAGAGCCAAAACTTTAGGATGGAACTGCTTTCTGGCAGGCTGTTGTTTCTCCTACTCAATGTAACTGAATGTGAGGCAGTGGGACCTGGATTTTCCTATTAATTGTTAGATCTACCAGGCAGCTGTTATCGTGTGTTAGGGAGCTGTTATTTGGTTACCTTCCCGTTGTGTTTTTGTTAGGCTGCTGGGGGGGAAAGAGAGGGGGTGATATCACTCCAACTTCCAGTGCAGCAGTAAAGAGTGTCTAATGTTTATCAGAGCAGAAGTCACATGACTGGGGGCAGCAGGGAAACTGTCAATATGTCTAGCCTCATGTCAGATTTCAAAAATAAGTATAAAAAAATCTGTTTGCTCTTTTAAGAAACAGTTTTCAGTGCAGAATTCTGCTGGAGCTGATGCGTTTTGAAAAAAAACTAGGGATGCACCCAATCCACTATTTTGGATTCAGCCGAACCCCTGAATCCTTTGTGAAAGATTCTGCCGAATACCGAACCGAATCCGAACCATAATTTGCATATGCAAATTAGGGGTGGGAAGGGAAAAAACATTTTACTTCCTTGATTTGTGACAAAAAGTCACGCGATTTCCCTCCCCACCCCTAATTTGCTTATGCAAATTAGGATTAGGATTCGGCCGAATCCGAATCCTGCTGAAAAAGACCGAATCCTGGCTGAATCCCGAACCGAATCCTGGGTTCGGTGCATCCCTAAAAAAAACATTTTCCCATGACAGTATTCTTTTAACTTGCCCTCAGACTGGGCTCTAAATCCACCTAGGAGATGAAAACTACAGTTTTGCACCCACTGTCCTAGAGGCATTATATTAAAAGATATATAATATATTAAAAGATGCAGGGCAAAGGGGTTCCTTTCCACACCCTTAAATTATTTAAACAAGGCCACATCTATTTAGAGCTTTACTTGGCCTTTCAGCTGATTGAAACAAGAGGAGAGGTTTCTGCAGTTGGGAATCTAATCCTAAAGCCAATCCTGTAATGCACAGGGTGTGATGGGGAGAGTGTAAGACCACCAGTAGGGCCAGAACTCAGCACGTATGGAGAAAATCAAAGAAGACGAAAAAAAAGAAGATTCATCATTCCCGGGAAAATGTTAAGAGCACGAAGCAAGGTTAGATCTCTTAGCCAGCAGAAATATAGAGCCAGGGGGTTATCTATGACTGCAGCAACTGTGCACTGGGCCAGCACTGAAACAGCAGGAGCGGCAGAGACAGATACGTGAGGATGGCAAACGGAGATTCGGCTGCGGACTTAATTAGAAACCCTCGTACTTATTAATATTTCTGCAGGTGTAGACATTTTGCAAATGAAGGTGGTTACATTAAAGGCTTATATTTGTGCTTGCAGTCTCTGCATATTTCATGTTCTCTGTTATTATCTAAACAGAGGGGCCCTGGGTGGCCCCTGCTGCCATACAGTCTGTTATTGCATAAGACAGAGCTAGTGATGGGCGAATAAATTCATAAGCACAAATTCATGGCGAATTTCGCTGGTGACGAATACATTTTTGAAAACTTGCCAGCGTCAAAACATTTTGGTCATGCGTCGGAAAAGTCAAAATTGGCCCGCGTCAACATTATTCAGACGACCATTGACTTTAACGCTGACGTCAAAATGGACGCAAGCGTCAGAATTGACCCGAGCATCAAAAGTTGCACAAATTTTTTTGCCGTTTCACGAATTTTGCGGGAAATTTGCAAATTTTTCTGCGAAATGGGACAAATTCGCCCGGCACTAGACAGAACCTAATATTTGCTGGGCCTCCTATATTTGTTGCTCCTGAACAACAGGGCCCCAAAAAGCTTGTTTTGATCCAGGCCCAGAGAACACTAAATTCATTTTATACAATATATACAAGTGAGTTCATCAAGTTCAAACTTACTGAAATCCCATCAATATTCATCCAGGGAAAGGCAAATAAATGGAGCCACTTGAAGCACAAGTCAACAAGATGAACAGCTTCCTCCATTGATCAATAGCTCTGAAAATGTTCATTTGCTGGAAAACCCCATCTATTATGGCATTAAATTTACCTACTGAATCAGCCCTTACGCAAGGTCTCTTAATCTCTTTATATAAAATGTAACCAAACGGCACGAAAGTCCCTATAGCTAAAAAAAAAAGCAGTTTGTTTACATGAAAGCATGAGGGATCTTTCCACAATTTGGATCTTCATACTTTGTCTACAAAAAATTATTTTAAACATTTAGGGGCAGATTTATCAAAGGTCGAGGTGAATTTTCAAAAGAAAAAAATTCGAATTTCTAGCTATTTTTGTGTACTTCGACTAGGGAATAGTCCAAATTCAATTTGAATTTTAAAAAAATTTGAATATCGAAATTTATCAGGAACTGTCTCTTTAAAAATTCTACTTCGACCATTCACCATCTAAAACCTGACGAATTGCTGTTTGAGCCTATGGGGGACCTCCTAGATCCTATTGGAGTCAATGGTGGACTTTGAAAAATCTAAGTTTTTTTTGGGAAAAACTTCAAATCGAATTCAATCGAATGTCGTATTCCTTTAATTCGTACGATTAAATTCGGCCAAATATGGACCTATTCGATCGAATACCGCCTATTCGACCAAAAAAAACTTAAATATAATTTCGGTTGGTCTTTTTGAATTCGAATTTTGAAGTTTTTTCAATTCGAAATTCGACCCTTGATAAATATGCCCCTAAATAAACCCAAAATAATTGGTTTCCAATAGGATTAATTATATCTTAGGTGGAATAAAGCACAAGGTACCGTTCAACTATCACTAATAGTGATGGGCGAACTAGTCCCGTTTCGCTTCACCATAAAATTAGCGAATTTCCCGCAAAATTCACGAATCGGGAATTTTGGCGCCATTGACAATTCCAACACCGCCGTCAATTTGACATACATTAAAGTCAAGGGGCGTGCATTTAATCGTCACCAGTGTCAGAATTGTCACCAGCGTCAAGAAAACGTTGATGACGGCGAATTTTTGCTCCAAATTCACAAATTTATTCGCCGGCAGTGAAACACGGAAATTCATCGTGTAATTTGCGCCTGGCGAATAAATTAGCCCATCACTAATTACTAAGAAAAAGGAAATCATTTTTAAAAGTTGGAATTATTTGATTAGAATGGAGTCTATTGGAGACGGCCTTCCTGAGCTTTCTGGAAAAAGGGTTTCTGGATAACGGATCCTGTACCTGCATGAGGTTTTGCAGCAGCTGCTTGACATTGAGCTATACCACTCCGTATATTCAATAGATACCACATCAGGCCTGTGGCATGCTGGGAAATTTTGAGGAACCCCTTCCCCAAGAACAAGCAATGTGCATCGGGTATAAAGACAGGTTTTTGTAGTTCTAGTAACTCATAGCAAGCAACGGATTGTACTTCCCAGTAGTATTGCCCCATTTAATACACCCATAAAGCTCTTATTGGGGTTTTTTGGGGGAAATCCTCTGCATTTATGATCGTTCCATTTCATCCTGAGCTATCTGTAAGGAAAACGCATCTTCCTCTTCTTGTATCTTTTGCTACATAATTTATTATCATTAAAGAGGGATATTTTACTTTCATGACCTACTTGCGAATCATTAATAAATACATTTTAATGCAACGACGGAACCCCGGGGTGCATCACTTACAACTTGAGTCCAATTTCCAAATCATCCATTTACAAGAGCACTTTGCTCTCTCCCCTTCAGCCGGTTCTTTATCTCTGTACAGCACATATATTTATCCTTCCCCAATTTCTCTGTGCAGGAATCTCCTACGGGGGAACTGAATCAAATGCAGCTGGAAAAGTCTAAACAACTCATTTCCCTGGAGGATTTTCCTATTAACTGTATTTCAGAATCTGTTTCGTTTGATGGGCCCAGTCCATGAGCCTACCTGTGCTGTTTATATAAATGGCCTGTAGATGTCACTGTGCGCAGACTTATACTTTGCATACTTCCTGACAGCTTAAAAGTGAAAGCTTATGTTGTGTAATGGCTGCATGAGCATGCTAACAAAGCAATGTTATACTCTACTCATCCTCGGCTACCCAAAACATAACACTACCGTATCATTTCAGTTTCTTCATCGGCAACTGGCCACACCCATGATGACCTCAGAGTATGCTCATCGATGATGTCACAGCATGATCTCCTTGTCGTTGTTAATTTTCACAACAGGAGAGTAGTGATGGGCGTTCTGGTGTTCATGTATATCGTTTGGGGATAGATTTCCCTTTCTTAGCAATTGGATTTCCTGTCTTTTATGTTTTTGACATATAATATAACCAATGTTTAAACATGCCTCTGCTGTACATAATATAAATGTCCTTTATTTTCTTCCTGGACATATTTATTTTTTGACTAAACCCCATTGTAATGGAATACTTTATGATATATTTAATACACAATCCTCTTTTTCTTCTTGACTTACCGTATATACTCGAGTATAAGCCGTCCCGAGTATAAGCCGAGGTACCTAATTTTACCTCCAAAAACTGGGAAAGCTTATTGACTGAGTATAAGCCGAGGGTGAGAAATGCAGCAGCTTCTGGTAAGTTTCAATCAAAAAATTGAGGGTTTCTGCTCCCATTGGAGGTGCCGGCATCTAGTTTTTTGGATGAAGAAAAGTCTCCAAGAATAGTCCAAGAATAGTCTCCAAGAATATTCGCCGGCGTCCAAGAATGGTCACCGGCTAATATTCTTGGAGACTATTCTTGGACGCCGGCGACTATTCTTGGACGCCGGCGACTATTCTTGGATGCCGGCGACTATTCTTGGACGCCGGCGACTATTCTTAGGCGCCGGCGACCGTTTTTGCGCTTGACCCGTGTATAAGCCGAGGTAGAGTTTTTCAGCCCCCAAAATATGCTTATACTCGAGTATATACGGTATCTTGAAAAATGACCTCTTCTCTCATCATATTGTTTGTGCCATTTCAAGGTGACTTTGCAGAGTCAGGACAGGTGTCAGTAATGGTTTTCAGTATTTCACACTCATGTCCTGAGCAATGCGCCCTGAATTAATCTGTTAAATGAGGACTTGTCAGTACATCTGTTTTATGTAACAATAAAACACAGCCAACAACTAGGACTGAACTGGATTATGGAAAAAGGAAAAATTTTACAAATTGGAGATTTGGAATAGATTTGCGCAGAAGAAGATTCCATATAGTGATGGGCGAATCTGCGGCGAATTTGCCGGCGTCGAAAAACTTTGGACGCTGGCGTCAGAACCAACGTTTTTTCAATGCCGGTCAAAGGGCGCCGGCGTCAAAACCGCCGTTTCGTGAATTTTTCACGAGATTCGCGAATTTCGCCGAAAATTATCGAAATTCGTGATGAAGCAAAACATGACAAATTGCTAGTTCCCTAGTTCCATAGTTCCATATTAAGAGGTGGGGATCATGTGACATCCTTCCAACTAAGGATGCACTGAATCCATAATTAATGGATTTTTTAAAAAAAAATTCTCTAAGCTTAGGATATGGTTGATGATTTGGCGAGGATACATCAAGTCCACATATTTTATGATACCAAACCGCCACAAAAGTTTTTACTGCATCCCACACTTCAATCCAAACCTTTATTTGCAAAAGATTAGCTAAAAAACAACAACTTTCAGGAGGTAATTTATTAAATTCTGAATGGCAAAAACTCGAAAAATTTTAGTTTTTTGACTATAAAAATCTAATTTTTAATGAAAAAAAAGTTCAATTTTTTTTCCCGGATTTACTATACTAAAAAGTCAGAATCTGAAAATTTGGCATCTCAGACCGGCATAGAAGTAAATAATTTGTAGAGTTTGTGATTTTCTGGCAAAAATCCGAAAAAATCAGAATTATCGGGTGGAAAAATCTGAAAAATCCGTACGATTCAAATTTTCGTCCTCTTTTCACGATTTTTTGGAGTTTTTTCCCGCACTGGAATTTTTCTGGAAAATGTATTGATAAATAAGGGGAAATAACCCGTTCAGATTTGGTCGGAGTATATTTCAGAAAATAATGATATAAATACGGATTTTGATAAATAACCCCTTCAGTGTAAAGTTAAATGATAATTAAGCAGGCACTTAGATTTGGTGATTATAAAAATAAAAACAAAAGCTTGGATATGGCCCAATCCCAAACCAAATCCAATATTTGGACAGTTGGGTCAGAGGTTGGGAAATCTTTAAATAAAAGTAAATAACATAAGGGATAAGAAAATGCAACTGGTCTAACCAATGAGAAATGACCTACATCTGTGTGAGTGTGTGGGTGTGATTGTGTACAAGTGTACATTTTAAGATAATTTTATCCAGGTTTGTAAATCAGGTGGAGAATGACTGGTATTTCTATGCACCATAATAACACAGATTATAAGGAGATGGAGATGATAGAGAATAACATTTTGTGTATGAAGATTCTCCTGAGAGCCCCCATGACTTGGATGGCTTATTTTCTCAAGCTAGTCTTGGTCACTAGTCCCTGGCCTTGAGGCAGAGCCACCTGCTTGGCTGTGAGAGCAGTCCTTTGTTTTTCTATGCTGTGGAGTGATATCTCTATGCTCTCCCGCCGATAACCTCCTTTTTACAAGTCTATAAATACTCTGTGATTCCTTTGTTCAGGGTTCTGACTCTTTGTGAAGTCAGAATCCATGGAGCTTGTGTCAAATAAACGTTATTTTTTAAGATATTATCTTTCAAGTGGTCTCCGCTAACTGATTTTCCACAACAGAGGGAAGAGCAGAGCGAGCAGTGCATCAGTTTGTAGCTGGCTCAGGATAAAGCTCAATGAGAAAGTGAGAGAAATAAACGGGAGGGTGATGAGTACTAGATATTTATAGGTGAGGATGCCGATTAGCGTATGTGTTGTACACTGTTACTGCTGCTGTGTAGTAATGGGCGCCGCCTCTTCTGTCTCAATCTCACTTTATGCTGAATACTGAGCTATTGTTTATGGATGGAAATTTAGGGTGTTTGTTCAAACTTTGTGGGATTCCTTGGTTCAACAACTGTCTACAGAAGCAAGACCCAAATCTTTAGGAACAAAGGCAAAATAACAAACATCTTTGTATTAATCTTTCAACCTTAAAAATCAGGAAGGTCTCATTGGTCAGGAGAGATCAATATAAAGCTCAGGGAATGCCTTCCCTACTCTTCTCTTCTATTTGGTGTGGACAGCTTGGTAGGCAGTTCCTACAGTCTGTGCCTGGCACTTACAGGATTGCCCACTGTCATTAGATAAATGCCATTTGCTTCCTTGCCCAGTTCTTCATGTCTCATGCCAATAAAGCAAGGAATCAACAGCAACCTTGGGTGCCCTTGAGCAGAGCTCTGTCACATTGCATTAGCCATTAGGAGAGGTAACTGGGTGCAGATGATTGCTGATCCAGGGACTAGTCCCATTGCCATCTTAGAGTCACTAAGGAATTATTTCCTCCTCTGAGGCAAATTGAATAGGCTTTAGATGGGTTTTTCACCTTCCTCTGGATCAACTGGCAGTCAGGCAGGCTATATACATATATACAGTGCCGCGAATCCTCTATTTTGGATTCGTCTGAACCGCTGAATCCTTCGCGAAAGATTCAGCCAAATACCGAACCGAATCCTAATTTGCATATGCAAATTAGGGGTGGGAAGGGGAAAACATTTTTTACTTCCTTGTTTTAAGACAAAAAGTCATGCGATTTGCCTCCCTGCCCCTAATTTACATATGCAAATCAGGATTGGGTTCGGCCGGGCAGAAGGATTCCGGCAAATCCGAATCCTGCAGGAAAAGGTTGAATCATGGCCGAATCTCGAACCGAATCCTGGTTTCGATGCATCCCCAATATATATATCTCAAATTTTTGGGTATTTATTATACTCTGAGGATGAAAAAAAGTCAGAATCTAAAAATCCGGCATCTCAGACCTGAATATAAGTCAATGGGAGAAGTCCTGAAGCTATCCTGATCTGCTATCCACGTGATTCGCATTTTCGGACGATTTTCACAATCTTTTCCCGAACTGGAGTTTTTCGAGAAAATGTATTGATAAATATAACGGGAAATAACCTGTGCGGATTTGGTCGGAGTGTATTTCAGAAAACAATGGGATAAATTTGGATTTTGATAAATAAACCCTAAGTGTTGAACATCATATATAATGAATTTGAAAGAACAACCCAACCTGCTGATCATTTTGGCCTGCTGACTACAGTCGGCTGAAAATGAATTGGGTGAGAGCAGGAACGTCTTACGATGTTGCTCTGCTTAGAACCAACAAGAGAAAGATCAGAAGGGCGTCTGTTCATTGAATGGGGTTATTGAGTGCTGGAGAAATAGGGAAGAATTGGGCAGAAAGGTTAGAGGAAAACCACGCTGCTCTTTGACTCAGCAGGGGCACCCCAAGTTCACCCCAAATGTTGGCCAAGCCCTGTTATATCTCATTCACACCCATCAAACCCCACCATGACTCCCCCTTCCAACCCTAAAAGTTTACCCTGATTTCTGACTCCATTCTCATATCCCATGATTCCCAACAACTATAACAGAAAGTGACCTGCACTCAATTCCCGATGTTTCGTTTTAGAAAAAAAAAAAGCAGAAAAATGTGGAATTCTGTTAAAATTGTAAGAATTGAGGAATGTGAAATTCTGCTGCATTTCCCAAAGCGCAAGGGAACGGGGCTATTTTTAATATAGTTATATATCCGTGCATGTTTCTCCCTTTCAAAAACAAGTAGTTCTCTAGTGGAAAGCAGCTTGGGAGTATTTTTAGCCAGATGGAAGAATCATTTTTCCTGCCTTCTTTTTTTTCTGCTGACTCAGCAGGACGGCAGAGAAAGTGCAGAGAAAGTATTACTTCTCCAACTTTGTTTTTTTTTCCCAAAGAAAGCCATTTATTATATTCCCCTTATGTGCCAGTGGTGACTGCACTCCATCCCTGTTAAACACATTCAATTTGCTATTATTTGCAACAGTTGGTGGATTTATCATGGCACCGCGGTGCTGCGCTCTTTAAAAATGTCCCATATATCAGCTGTATGGCAGCAGCAGCGCTCCCGCTACAGTCGGCGGGTTACTCTTGGGTGACGCACGGGCGCAGGCCTGGGATGGATTGTACCACTAGAGCTGGGCAGGTTAAAGGAGCAGTAAAGCTGCCAAATACCTGGTTTGCAGGAGGAGAATAAGTTATATGGAATCTGGGTTGGTTAGAAACATATAGGAGCCTTTGATGACCAGTTAAATAACTACAGTATATGGAGAGGGTTCCAGATAGGATAAAGGCACATATACTGTATAGATAGATGATTATTAGATGAAAGTTCAGAGAGAGAAGGGGGGTGGGAGAGAGAGAGATGATGATGAAGATGGACAGACAGACAGACAGATAATAGATAGATAGATAGATAGATAGATAGATAGATAGATAGATAGATAGATAGATAGATAGATAGATAGATAGATAGATAGATAGATATCAGGCAGACGGACAGACAGGCAGACTGACAGACTAACAGTCTTAGAGACAGACAGACAGACTAAAAGACTTAGAGACAGACAGACTAACAGATTTAGGGACAAACAGACAGACAGTCTAACAGACTTAAGTTGGCCATAGATGTAAAGATTTTTAAAAGATCCGATCATCATTGTGAGACCACGATTATCTCGAAACGATCGTACGAATTGTCCATCAACTAAAAAGACCATTTGTCAGGAAAACAAAGGGGAGCTGCCTGCTTGTCCCTGCAAACATAGATAGATTGCACTGGCCGATCAATTTTCTGACAGATGGCGGACAAAAATCGTAAGCTGTATGATCGTTCGAATCCCACTAACCGCACAATAATTTCGAAGGATTGGTCAGACTTCACTATAATCGGTCGTTCGGCAAGAAAAATCTTTGCGTCTATGGGACCTTTAGGGACAGACAGACAGACTAACATACTAAGAGACAGACAGACTAACAGACTTAAGGACAGACAGATCTTGGTAATAATATTACAAAGCAGTATTGATTGGGGGGAGGTAGATATAACGATAGCTAGATGGACAGACAGATAGAATATAATGGGGGGGGTTTTCAGAACCTAAACCCAAACCTAAAGGGCCCAATGATAGAGAGTAAGATATAGATATTCAGATTAATTGCTGATTGGTCACTATTGGCAACTGCACTTGTGCACTTTAGCACCTATTTATGTAAAGCAAACCCAAAAAGAGAGTCGGAAAAGGGGAATGGGAGGAAGATAGATATATAGATGACGATAATAATAAATAAATAAATAAATCTCTCTAATCTGGGATCTCATCAGTCTAAAATGTATGTGGCCCATTGGGTTACCTGTAGGCAAAGTAGATTCAGCTTCATTTAAAGGGGTTGTATACCATTAAATAAACCTTTACTATAATATAGCGTCATTATTATTTGTGGTTTTTTGAGTTATTTAGCTTTTAATTCAACAGCTCTCCAGCTAGGGTCCCAATTAGGTTCTCTTGTTTCCATCTTTTAACTCTTCATCTCCAGCTTTCCTGTATCAACTGGAACGCCAGCACCCTAACCCCCACTAACCCCCACCCTGTTCCACATCATTCTCTCTCTCTCTCTCTCTCTCTCTCTCTCTCTCTCTCTCTCTCTCTGCATTCATTCCAACAAATCATTCCAATAATTCATTCCTTATTTTATTTTTGTTAAATAATACAGTAACGCAATGTGTTAAGCTTCAAGGTCAAGTTGCCGCTTTAAGAAGAATTTATGTAATTTATGTACAGGTATGGGACCTGTTATCCAGACTGCTCAGGACCTGAGGCTTTCCAGATAACATATTTTTCCATAATTTGGATCTTCATACCTTAAGTCTACTAGAAAATCATGTAAACATTAAATAAACCGAATAGACTGGTTTTGCTTCCAATAAGGATTAATTATATCTTAGTTGGGATCAAGTACAACCTAATGTTTTATTATTACAGAGAAAAAAGGAAATGTTTTTAAAAAATGTAGATTATTTGGATAAAAAAATTCGTAATTCGGAGCTTTCAGGATAACGGATGCCATACCTGTGTGTGTGTGTGTGTATATATATATATATATATAGACATGGCCTCTAACAATTTTCTCCCCGTCCCTTCCCTGTTTTCTCCACTATTTTACAAAGCTCCATAGCCCTAGAGGTGCTGAGCTCAATGTGACCATAATTGCTTCATGCACGTTCAGTTCTTAAGGTCCCGGTATCTATATTCCAGCCCAGGACAAATTAGATGATTGAATCCGACTGTGTAATCGCATTTGCAGGAACGGTAAAATAATGGGTCTCATCCCAATATATCACTTAACCTCCGTGCTGAGATAGGGATTGGGGCTGCTTCTCTAATCCCCTATATGCTATCAGTACATTATGGCGTGGGCAGGAGAAGCCAACCGAGAAATTGTACAGCGGGGCTAATGTTAATCTCTCCGGTTATCAGATTTTTTTCCCTTCCCAGACAAATGGAAAGGTCTTGCATGATTATTTCCCTGCGCTCTCACCTTCTTCTAAGCCTTGAAATGAGAATTTAGAAAATAAAAATAAATCTCTCTTCTTTTTATGAAAGACACAGCGATCTCCTCACTGGTTTTCAGATTAACAAAAAAAAAAAAAAATACAGCAACAATATTGTTTTTGGGTTTATTTTAGGAGGCTGAGCGGGTTTTAAATGCAACTGGGTCTGTGGATGTTATCCCGTTCAGTTTACCCTTTAATGACTGGAGCAACGTGGAAGATGGAGACTTATTCTGTGATATATAAACAATAATACCTATGCTGCCATAGTTTTATGAGATCTCTCTATACAGACTATGAGCAAACGTAGGGACTGTTCCTACTGAATTGTGCTTAGTACAGGGAATACCTATGCTGCTATAGTTTTATGGGATCTCTCTGTACAGACTATGAGCAAACTTAGGGGACTGTTCCTACTGAATTGTGCTTAGTACAGGGGAATTCCTATGCTGCCATAGTTTTATGGGATCTCTCTGTACAGACTATGAGCAAACGTAGGGACTGTTCCTACTGAATTGTGCTTAGTACAGGGGAATACCTATGATGCCACAGTTTTATGGGATCTCTCTGTACAGGCTATGAGCAAACTTAGGGGGCTGTTCCTGCTGAATTGTGCTTAGTACAGAGGAATACTTATGCTGCTATTGTTTTCTGGTATCTCTCTGTACAGACCAGGCCTGGACTGGCAATCTGTGGGTTCTGGCAAATGCCAGAGGGGCTGCTATAAGGTGCCATAGAAAGTCAGTATTTAGTGGGCTGGTGGGGGTTGATTGGGCCTCTGTGTACCTGAAATGCCAGGGCCTATTTTAATTCTCAGTCCGGACCTGGTACAGACTATGATCAAACTTAGGGCTGTTCCTGCTGAATTGTGCTTAGTACAGGGAATACCTATGCTGCTATAGTTTTATGGGATCTCTCTGTACAGACTATGAGCAAATTAGGGGACTGTTCCTGCTGAATTTTGCTTAATACAGGTGAATACAGGTGAATACCTATAGTTTTATGGGATCTTTATTTACAGACCATGGGTAGTTTCCAACTGAAATATTATAGCAAACCAAGTAACCATCAGTCCTTTATGCCTATTAGCTTCTAATAAAATTTTTATTACAAAATAGGAGGCCCATGAGCAATAAGGGCCCAGTAAGGCGCCCTATAAGGAATCCAAGAAAAAATGATTCCATATTAAAAATGCTAGAGAAAAACAAATGAAAGTAGATTTAAAAGTGGCTTATTTTGCTGGATCCCCTTTACGGTTTCCATTAGGCTAATACAAATGGGAAAATAGAAATAAATGCAGTTATAGTGGCCTTTGAAGTCTGTCACGGAGGAATGTTAGCAAATTGGGGATTTGTACATTTATTCAAAAGTTATTCTGAAGTTTTAGGCGACTCATTTGTTTTCCCATGAAATAGTCGGTGGGGCAATTCATCATGTTTGTAACGCAGTACAGTGCTTTATCATGGTTATATGGCCAGGCAATATGTAGAACAGTGACACTTTCATTTGACCAGATCCGTGGGCAGAAAGTAGTTTGCAAGCGACAGGCTCTTTAAAGGAGAACTGAACCCTAAAAATGAATATGGCTAAAAATGCCATGTTTTATACACCAATCTTATTGCACGAGGCTAAAGTTTCAGCTTGTCAATAGCAGCAATGATCCAGGACTTCAAACTTGTCACAGGGGGGTCACCATCTTGGAAAGTGTCTGTGACACTCACATGCTCAGTGGGCTCTGATTGGCTGTTGAGAAGCTAAGCTTAGGGCTCGTCACTAATTATCCAGCAGAAAATGAGCTTCACCTGTAATATAAGCTGATGCTACAGGGCTGATTATTAAAGGGATAATGTCATGGGAAAAAAAAATTCAAAATGAATCAGTTAATAGTGCTGCTCCAGCACAATTCTGCACTGAAATCCATTTCTCAAAAGAGCAAACTGATTTTTTTATATTCAATTTTGAAATCTGACATGGGGCTAGACATATTGTCATTTTCCCAGCTGCCCCCAGTCATGTGACTTGTGCTCTGATAAACTTCAATCACTCTTTACTGCTGTACTGCAAGTTGGAGTGATATCACCCCCTCCCTTTCCCCCCCAGCAGCCAAACAAAAGAACAATGGGAAGGTAACCAGATAGCAGCTCCCTAACACAAGATAACAGCTGCCTGGTAGATCTAAGAACAACACTCAATAGTAAAAACCCATGTCCCACTGAGACACATTCAGTTACATTGAGAAGGAAAAACAGCAGCCTGCCAGAAAGCATTTCTCTCCTAAAGTGCAGGCACAAGTCACATGATCAGGGGCAGCTGGGAAAATGAAAAAATGTCTAGCCCCATGTCAGATTTCAAAATTGAATATAAAAAATCTGTTTGCTCTTTTGAGAAATGGATTTCAGTGCAGAATTCTGCTGGAGCAGCACTATTAACTGATGCGTTTTGAAAAAAACATGTTTTCTGATGACAGGATCCCTTTAAAGTCTGATGCTAATTGCACTGGTTTCTGTGCTGCCATGTAGTAATTACGTGTATTAATTACTAATCATCCTTATATTGTGACATTTCTATTCTATGTGTATTGTATATTGTGAGTGGGTCCCTAAGCTCAGTAAGTGACAGCAGCACAGAGCATGTGCAGTGAATCAGCAGAAAAGAAGATGGGGAGCTACTGGGGCATCTTTGGAGACACAGATCTTTACTGCTAAAGGGCTGTGGTTGCCTTGGGCTGGTACAGAAGCACAAAACATTTCTACCTACTTCTTTAGTTTAACATTCCTTGTCCCTTAACCAGGCAATGGCTCTCTCTATATAAGTGTCTCCAAGACTATTACTACATCTATGTCACATTGGGGTGCCCCTCACTGGGGAGGACGGTGACAGTTTCGGGAAGGTACAGGCAACTCTCATTGGGCAGCTTATAATATTGGAAATAGTTCCAACTTGGCCTTACTAATAGACGTTTCCCTATTCACCCCCAGTTCGGGTTATGACTTTGGGGATATAAGTTTATAGAGCTTCCTGTTGCTTCAGGGTCTAAATTAGAAATCATGGGGCCCCATAGTGTTTAGTTAGCAGGGCCCATACCAACACATGCGTCCCTGTTATTAGTCCATCAGCTGCCCAGGCTCCCTGGTTGGAGGTCTAAGTAGAATGGGAATCCCTCTAAAAAACAGACAATGACATACCTGCCCATAGCCCGGTCTACCCCATTACACCCAGAACATTTCCACAATCCTCCTTTAAAAGGGCAGTTCACCTTTAAGTTAACTTTTATTATGTTATAGAATGGCCGATTCTAAACAACTTTTAAATTGGTCTTCATTAATTATTTTGCATTGTTATTTTTAATTATTTACTAACTCTTTCCAGCTTTCAAATGGGGTTCACTGACCCCATCTAAAAAAAACTTTACTGTTATTGCTACTCTTTATTACTCATCTTTCTATTTAGGCCTCTTCTATATTCCAGTCTCTTATTCAAATCTATGCATGGTTGCTAGGGTAATTTGGACTTAGTGCAGGCAGGGGCAAATTCACCAGCGTCAAAAAAATTTGGACAATATTCAACATTATTCGGACACCCATTGACTTCAATGCAGGTGTCAAAATTGACGCGAGCATCAAATATGGCGAGAATTGACGCAGGCATCAAAATTGATGCAGACGTTTCGTGAGTTTTATGTCGGGACAAATTCACCCTTCACTGCTGATGACAACATGCATGTTTCATACTCAAATACAGTATGGGACCTATTATCCAGAATGCTTGGGAGCTGGGGTTTTCCAGATAACGGATCTTTCCATAATTTAGATCTTCATAACTTAAGTCTACTAGAAAATCATGGAAACATTAAATAAACTCAATAGGTTTTGCTTCCAATAAGGATTAATTATATCTTAGTTGGGATCAAGTACAAGTTACTGTTTTATTATTACACAGAAAAAGGCAACACTTTTTAAAAATTTGGATTATTTGGATAAAATGGAATCTATGGGAGAGAACCTTTCCATAATTCGGAACTTTCTGGATAACGGGTTCCCATCCCTGTACTGCCACTAGGGGGATTCACTAACAAAGGGTTAAAGGAACAGTAACGTAAAAAAATAAAAGTGTTTTAAAGTAATGAAAATATAATGCTGCAGTGTTGTCCTGCACTGGTAAAACTGCTGTGTTTGCTTAAGAAACACAACTATTGTTTATATAAATAAGCTGCTGTGTAGCCATGGGGGCAGCCATTCAAAGGAGGAAAAGCTCAAGTTACACAGCAGACAGCAAATAAGCTCTGTCTATCTAATGGTGTTATCTGTTATCCATTCATTAACCTGTGCCATATAGCCGTTTTTCAATTTCCGCCATTGCTCCACAGCAGCTGGTTTATATGAACTATAGTAGTGTTTCTGAAGCAAACACATCAGTTTTACCAGTGCAGGGCAACAGTACAATATATTTTCATTTCTTTAAAACACATACATTTTTTGGTGTTACTGTTCCTTTAATGTAGCGGCAGAACTGTAAGCCATATCGGCCAATCGGCAATAAGCTTTGATGGGCTAATGAAATCTGGAATACTGGCTGCTAAATTGATTCTCTTTTCTCTTTCTCCAACCAACATGAAGCAGTGCAGGGAGAGGAATAGCATATGAGATGGTGTGTGCTACTTCCCCTTTAATAATGCAACATGTAATCCCCAGCCATGTCTTCCTCCTTTTTCTGCTCTCGGCCAGTTAAGATATTGATAGGGATATTCCTTTTGGGGAGAAGCCGTCTTCCTTTCGCCCAATTTAACGCGTGCCCCCCGGCTGTAGCAGTTAAGTTTTCCAGAAGAGAATCACCAGCATAACCAGTGTAATCTTCCCTTATACACACAGAGAACACAGAAACATAATTATTTTTGTTTAAATAATGTAATGCCTGGGTCCACCTCTACACCATATATCCACAGGATCCTGCACAATACCAGCGCTGTATTAGCAGCTTTTCTATCTTTTGCTCAATTTATGGATTTCTGAAGCCAATACATTTTCTCACACTTGTGTCTGATTTGTGGTCTGCACTTTATTTTGCTGATTTTCAGGATTTTTTTTTTTTTAAAGTTCATCTTTATACGAGTACATGTGCATTTAAAAATATAATTATAATTAGGATTTTTATCTCATGTAGTAAATCTAAGAACAGGGGCATATTTGCTATGACTGGTGCAACCAATTAGTGGCCTTCAGACTGGGCCCCCTTAGCTCATAACAAGGTTACAGAGACATAGAAACATTGGGGTAACAGTCACCCTGCTATAGTTCCAGGGGTACCCAGGGCACAAATAAACACTCACCCCAAATCTCCCCCTAACTGACCTTCAGACTGGGCCCCCTTAGCTCATAACAAGGTTCCAGGGTTTCTCCTTGTTGTTAGGGGGTTAGAAGACATAACTGTAGTCTCTGGGAATATTCAGGATCTGTTCTATATATTTATTTTCCTCCCCCTTCCGAATATCTTTCTTTTAGTCTTCCATCCCTCTTTATCTCCCTCACTGTCCTCTTCATCCCTCCATCTTGTCCTCGTTTCCTCCCTTGAAAGGCTTGTGCTTATCTCCCGACACCCTCCTTCGCTCTCTTTTTATCTTGACAAGTTTCTGACATTCTTATTCCCACTAATCACCTTGCGTTTCTATGACCCAATAGACTCCCACTGCAGTGCGGATAGGGCACCCGTTATCCCATCTCCTTAATACAGACAGACTCAGCACTCCCTCGGGTGATCTGTGTTCCATAGCTCAGGCCATTTCATAATGAATCTTTTGCCTGACCCCTCGCTTTCTCTTTGCACCCTCCCCTGTATCCATTGATTTCTCTTTAATTCAGCTCATATACTTAGGGACTGTTCCTGCTGAATTGTGCTTAGTACAGGGGAATACCTATGCTGCCATAGTTTTATGGGATCTCTCTGTACAGACTATGAGCAAACTTAGGGACTGTTCCTGCTGAATTGTGCTTAGTACAGGGAATACCTATGCTGCCATAGTTTTATGGTACATCTGTACAGACTATGAGCAAACTTAGGAGGCTGTTCCTGCTGAATTGTGCTTAGTACAGGGAATACCTATGGTGCCATAGTTTTATGGTACATCTGTACAGACTATGAGCAAACTTAGGAGGCTGTTCCTGCTGAATTGTGCTTAGTACAGGGAATACCTATGCTGCCATAGTTTTATGGGATCTCTCTGTACAGGCTATGAGCACATTTAGGAAATTGTTCTTGCAAAGTTATCATCGTACTATACAAGGGATAATAGCACAAAAGCAGGACTATGGAGCCAAAAAGAAAGCTTGTAGCCGGCCAATGTTTAGCCAACGATTAAGTTAAAATTCCTATTGATTAATACACTTATTTCTCCGTATCTTTATTAGACAAACAGAGCAGAAAAATAACCAGATGTAGGTATTGTGGCCTTTAGTCACATGACAGTTCCTTTCCCCGTCAGCTATCAGTTAACACATTTTTCCGATAAATAACCCCGGGGTCGGCTGATAAACTGCTCATAAATGCCAAGTGAATGAGCTTTGCGGGGAGCCAATTGGCAGCTGAGGAATATTGATCCTGCTGAGATATTTCTTTTGAGATATATATATTTATATGTATGGATCAATCCTAAAGAGAGAAAGGGGCTCTCAGTGTTTAATGTCACTTGTATATATCGGCCGCTGATCTGTTAGCAAGTGATAAATGTATATTTAGTGCAGGAGCAGCAATTCTGAGCAGAAGAAATATCCGACACGTGTCAGCCAGTCAGAAGCTGCTATTTGTTCCAAGGAGGTAAAAACCCATGTCCCCCCACCCCGGGATGCTCTGTTCCTACTGGGGTGCAGGTCCTGTAGGTGGGGATGATGGGGTTGCAGGGGACCCATTGCACTGGTTTGGGCGAGGGAAGGGGCATGGGTGCTGCCTGTGTGATCCTGGTATGTTTGTGGGAGTATTTTATTCTATGGGAAAAGTGTTCATACCCATGATGGGCGAATTTGTCCAGATTCGATTTGCCACGAAATTCGTGAATTTCGCGGGAAATCCGTGAAACAAGCAGACATTCGTCCATCACTTTTCATATCTCTTAACTATTCATATCTCTTTACTAATCCTATCTCTTTACTATTCATATCTCTTTACTATTCATATCTCTTTACTATTCATATCTCTTTACTATTCATATCTCTTTACATGTTGCCATTGCCACTGGGCAGAGGATGGAGAGGGGCGAGAGCCTAATCCGGAATAGGGGTGCTTCACCTTTAAGTAACCTTTTAATATGTTATAGAATGGTTAATTCTAAGCAACTTTTCATTATTTATTCTTTTATATATTTTTTTTTATTATTTTCCTTCTTCATCGGACTCTTTCCAGCTTTCAAACGGGAGGGTCAATGACCACATCAGAATGAAACAAATGCTTTGTAAGGACACAAATGTATTGTTATTGCTACTTTTTATTACTCGTCTTTCTATTCAGGCAGGCCCGGACTGAGAATTAAAATAGGCCCTGGCATTTCAGGTACACAGAGGCCCAATCAGACCACACAGAGGCCCAAACAGCCCCCACCAGCCCACTAAATACTGACTTTCTATGGGACCTTAGAAAGCTGCTCAATAAAAAGCTAAATAACTCAAAAACTGCAGATGATAAAAAATTAAAACCAATTGCAAATTGTCTAAGAATATCCCTCTCTACACCAGACTATCAGTTAACCTGAAGGTGAACAACCCCTTTACTAAGGGGCACATTTACTAAGCTCGAGTGAAGGATAAGAATGAAAAAAACTTTGAATTTCGAAGTTTTTTTGGCTACTTCGACCATCGAATTGGCTACTTCGACCGTCGACTACGACTTTGAATCGAACGATTCGAACTAAAAATCGTTCGACTATTCGACCATTCGATAGTCGAAGTACTGTCTCTTTAAAAAAAACTTTGACTACCTACTTCGCCACCTAAAACCTACCGAGCACCAATGTTAGCCTATGGGGACCTTCCCCATAAGCTTTCTAAGTAATTTCTGATCGAAGGAAAATTGTTCGATCGATGGATTAAAATCCTCCGATTCGTTCGATTCGAAGGATTTAACCGTTAGATCGAAGTAAATGCGGTAAATCCTTCGACTTCGATATTCAAAGTCAAAGGATTTTACTTCGATGGTCGAATATCGAGGGTTAATTAACCCTCGATATTTGACCCTTAGTAAATGTGCCCCCAAAACTTTATTTTAAGGTGAACAGTCCCTTGAAAATTAAAGGGAAACAGGGAATGGTCAGCATCACCCTCTGAATGAATGGGGGAGAGTTCCTAATTACAGAACAGAATATTAAAGGGTAACATTTGTGCAAATATTAACCTCTTATTTTCTGGCCCGATGTGCACCCAGCTTCTCAATGAGGTTTGATCTGCCCTTATTTAAGCAACAGACTCTTGTTTTTTGGATGGATCGTCCGTATAGCAAGGGATGGGAGATGTGGGATATGGGCACGGAGCTGCCAGTAATGATGCCCAGTGCAGTAGCGGAGCTGAATCTAGGTCATACACTCTTCAGATGTTGTTCCCTTTGAAGTCTGCACAACCAGTTCAAATCTATTGTTAGATCTCCCTGTCACTCTGGGCGAGTGTTACTTGTTATAACCCAACATTAGGTTGTGCCGTGCAGCGGCGCCCGTCCAGACGTGCCGATTAAGGTTTCCTGATGTCGAGCTCATCGTCTGACTTGTCTGACTTCCACTGCTGATATGAAGCCGTACACTAAATAACAGAAATCATTTCACTGGTCATGCTAAATCTATAAGTGCCAATGCATCCGCTGCACGGACTGGCACAGACAGTAGGCGCTCATTGGCACCGCAGCCAGAGTCGGACTGGCCCATCGGGATACCAGGAAAAGTCCCGGTGGGCCCAGGTGTCAGTGGGCCCTCATGCTGCTAAACAATTGGTCTTTTTCATGGCCATTCCCTATTTCTATGAGAACAAAGAGACTAAATAGATGGAATAATAGATTATAGTATGTAAAGAAAAGAGACTAGGAGAATAGAGGTTGGGTGAGAAGAAGAAGAATAATAGTACTGAGAGTGGGGCCTTTGTCTAAGTTTAATTGGTGGGCCCCTGGTCAAAAGTTTTTGGGTGGGCCCCTGATGTCCCAGTCCGACACTGACCTCAGCTGGTCACCTATAACATACCTCCCAACATTTGGGAAATAGAAAAGGGATAAAAACATTTGCCGTATGTATTGCAACTAAAATCAGTTGGACCACGCCCATTTTATGGTCACACCCCCTAAACACCACATACTATTTACAAAATTTTGGCAGGTTACATACCTCCTGCTTTTGACAGCTCAACCCGCAGTCCCGCATTTGTACCAAAATATCCTGACTTTCTCTGCACTGAACAGCCAGAAAAAGAAACAACGTTTCTGGCTTTTGACAGAGAGCCTAGAACAGCCACCAAGTGCAACTGAGCTATTTTTGTAACAATTTCAAGATAAGCAAATAAGTAATTGTAACAATATAAGATAACAGGTCCCTTGGGAAAAGTTAGACTCACAGCTTAAAGGGCAATTCACGGTCATTGGCAAAACTGTAATAACAGATAAAAACCACAGAAATATGTTCAAACTTTCATAACCTGCCAAATTTTGTAAAATGAACATGATAATTAGGGGGTGTGGCCACAAAATGGGCGGGGTCAAAAAATTACTCATATTTATTTGTCCAAAATGTTGGGAGGCATGAGGTTATGAAAGTTTGAACACATTTCTGTGGTTTTTATCTGTTATTACAGTTTTGCTAATGAAGGTGAATTGCCCTTTAAGCTGCAAGTCGCATTTCTCCCAAGAGACCTGCTTATCATAAATAGTTACAATTGTATTACAATTGTATCTTTGCTTATCTTAAATTGTTACAAATATATCCAAGTGCACCTGCCATTCTGGGCTCTCTGCCAAATGCCTCAGTCTTAGAAACTTTGTATCTTTTTTCTGTAACAACGGGACTGCAGGTTGAGCTGTCAAAATCGGGACTGTCCCGCGAAAAACTGGACAGTTGGGAGGTATTTCCTATAGCATCTTTGCTTTCGTAACTTCTAGCGGATTGATCAAATGCAACTGCTACCTGGTTGCTATAGGTAACAGCACTGGGAAGGATTAACATCAATGTTTGTAAATGAGCCACACTGGGTTTTTTTTTTTTTTGCACAAATTATTGTGAGGGTAATTGGGGAATAGTGTGTATTAGAAAACAATTCATGTCAGCATCAGGGTTGTTGAATGTTCTGTCTGCAGCTAGGATGCTGGGAAATGTAGTTCAGTAACTGATGAAGAAGCACAAGCTGAATGATATAAACTGCGTCCTCTCTCTGCCGCCTGTCTTCCTGTTTATTATAGATAACTATAGGGAACTCCTGCATTTTTGTTTGTTTTTATTCTGCAGAAATCATAACCTATGGGCAGCATGACTTTCCAAGAGGTGCTGCAGCAGCTGAGCACATTATATAATGACCCAAAGCTATGAATAATCTTTAAAATGAATGCTGATACCTGGTTCTTAATGATGTCCAGGATCTGACCTGGTGGGTCCCAATACTGATAGACCCCACTGTCTTATACACATCGGGAGCATTTACTTGGTGGACCCTGGGTACTCCAGTCTAACACCAGTAATGTCATTAGTTATAATAATATGTGCTTAAAGGATTACTGTCATGATTGTTATGATGCTGTTTTTATTTCTAAATCACTCTACAATATAAAATTTAATTCCTGAACCAGCAAGTGTATTTTTTTAGTAGTAATATAGGTGTGTAGGTGCATCTCAGATTATTTTGCCTGATCATGTGATTTCAGAAAGAGCCAGCACTTTAGGATGGAACTGCTTTCTGACAGGTTGTTCTTTCTCCTATTCAATGTAACTGAGTCGCAGTGGGACCTGGATCTTACTACTGAGTGTTGTTCTTAGATCTACCAGGCAGCTGTTATCTTGTGTTAGAGAGCTGCTATCTGGTTACCTTCCCATTGTTCTGTTGTTAGGCTGCTGGGGGGGGGGGGGGAGGGAGAGGGTGGTATCACTCTAACTTGCAGTACAGCAGTAAAGAGTTACTGAAGTTTAGCAGAGCACAAGTCACATGACTGGGGGCAGCTGGGAAACTGACAATATGTCTAGCCTCATGTCAGATTTAATAATATATATATATGAGAAACGGATTTCCGTGCAGAATTCTGCTGGAGCAGCACTATTAACTGATGTGTTTTGTAAAAAAACATGTTTTAACACAACAGTATCCCTTTTAATGAGGTCACGTGTGTCACATGACTCACTGAAACATTTGCCTTTCTTTTTGTGCATTTGCATATTTCTTGGGCAATTCTTAAAGTCATAGGAGTCATATATATAATGGAGGTCACATTGACCTTCAGGCTGAATTCACATTTCCAGCATTGAGAGCCCATGTCACCCCTAAATATACATGACGTTTCCCCCTGTTCTGCCCTATGTGTTGGCGCTGGCAGTGATGGGTTTTCTAAGCCAGTGCCCGTTGGTGGAAGGAGAGCTCTGTGCGTCTTTATCTGCATATGTCAGGCTATAAATAAGCCGAGAGGAGACCGGAGGATGCGTCACCCCCTTCCCAGAGCCGATATAATCGCAGGTCTCTAAACGGCAACTAATAAGAGCCAGGGAATGGGGCGTAGATGCCTGCGGCCGATAGAAGTGGCATTTCAGTAAATCTGCATCCATTCTAATCCTTGATAATATTCACAGACGTCTCTTAAATCCAGTCTCTTCCTCCAGCCCCAGGCACGGGCACCTAGATCTGACTATTGACTGCCTTTTTCTCTCGCCTACAATGGTCCTGTCTGGATCTCATTACCTGGACTCAATCGCTAAGCTGCGCCCATAAACTGCCTTATCAACACTTAATGAATGTGAACATTTTCAACCTTACGGCCGCCAAAAAGATGTCATTCCTACTCTCTTCTATTGCAGCAGGGATAAGTGTTAGCTGGGTGGGTGAGGGGTGATACCGAGGTTTGGGTACAGAGTGTTTATTATTCTCATTGACCTCTGCAAGCTGAATTGGCAGCAGAGCTGACAATTTTCCCTGCAGATCTTTTCTTTAAAGGACAAGAAAATGTAAACTAAAGAAGTAGCTAGAATTGTACATTATCTTCTGGGCTTCTGTACCAGCCCAAGGCAACCACAGCCCTTTAGCAGTAAAGATCTGTGTCTCCAAAGATGCCCCAGTAGCTCCCCATCTTCTTTTCTGCTGATTCACTGCACATGCTCTGTGCTGCTGTCACTTACTGAGCTTAGGGACCCACTCACAATATACAGTACATATAGAATAGAAATGTCACAATATAAGGCTGATTAGTAATTAATACAGATAACCAGTGCAATCAACATTAGAATTTAATAATCAGCAAACCTGTAGCATCAGCTTATATTACAGGGGAAGCTCATTTTCTGCTGGATAATTAGTGACGAGCCCTAAGCTTAGCTTCTCAACAGCCAATCAGAGCCCACTGAGCATGTGAGTGTCACAGACACTTTCCAAGATGGTGACCCCCTGTGACAAGTTTGAAGTCCTGGATCATTGCTGCTATTGACAAGCTGACACTTTAGGCTGATGCAATAAGTTCAGTATATAAAACATGACATTTTTAGCCATATTTATTTTAAAGGTTTAGTTCTCCTTTAACCCCCTTTTCCAGACAGTTACATGGGGTTGTTTGTCTTGCTCACTGCCTGAAGAGCAAACCCCTCTCTCTAGCAAAGTACAAGAAAGTCTCTGAAAACCCAGAGAACACAGAAAAGACACAACTGACGCCATTAGTGTCCTTTGTCTCGTATATAATTAACTGTAGAAAGCAGGTGGAAGTTCAGCAGCTGGAAGCCTCATGTTGGACCTCTATGGTGTAAAGAAATCCGTCCCATTTGGTGAGGCTGCCAAAAGAGGCCCTTGCCTAGTTCATAAGGAAGGGAGCAAATTGGGTAGGCTCAGTTATGAGAACCATCAATATATACAGTAAATATATGTCATATACTGTAGGTCTATATATATAAATATACATATAAAGTGAGTGATAGAATTGGATTCATATACACGCCTCCAAACTCCCAGCTTGGTGACCAATACACAGGCGCCTTATACACCTATTTTTTGCTATTATTTTGCTTCTCTCCGAAACAGGGTGTTTTGTTAAACGTAGACAATGAGCTCTGTATAAACAAACCCCTTCCTTTCCTGCAGCTGGAGCTTTTCTTAAGGTGGCCATAGATGTAGAGATCTGCTCGTTTGTTGACCTGATCGTGGGCCCAACGATCGGTTCATAATGCATCCGATACGGGGGGTCGGATTGCGGGAAAACACATCAACGCACAGATGCGGCCGCGATCTGTCTGAATTTTTTAACCTGCCCAATTGAGATCTGGCCAACTTTCACTAGATATCGATCTGGGAAGCCCGTCAGATGGCCACACATGGGCAAATAAGCTGCTGCCTCGGTCTGCCGGCCCATGTATTGGGGCCTTTAAGCTGTGAAATAAGGAGAGGCTTATACATTATTATGTCTTATTACGGCAAGAGAGACTTGTTGGGACAGGCATTGAGTAAGAACGCTTCCTTATTAAAACAAAAGGCAAAGAGTATATTCAGCACCAGTCTTATTCATTGAAATCATGCAGAAAAATAAGGCTATAGTTCCCCTTTAAAATATATATTAGTTAATGCACAGTCATAGTTACAATTTCCCCCTGTGGAGTTGGGGTTCAAGGCTACTGTATGTTCTAAGCCCCATTGTACTGCACCCCCTTGTACATCGCTATGGCCTGTGGCACGCCCCCCCCCCCCCGTTGACATTGTACATGGGTGGGTCGGCTTCATATAAAGCATAATGGGATTGATAGCAATAGATAGTTTCTTAAAGGGGTTGTTCACCTTTGAGATAACTTTTAGTATGATGCAGATGATATTCTGAGATAATTTGCAATTTGTTTTATTTTTTTCTTATTGAAGGTTTTTTGAGTTATTTAGCTTTTTATTCAGCAGCTCTGCAATGTGCATTTGAAGAAATCTGGTAACTAGGGTCCAAATTCCCCTAGCAACCATGCATTGATTTGAATAAGAGACTGGAATATGAATAGGAGAGAGTCTGGACAGAAGGATCAGTAATAAAAAAAATAGCAATAACAATATATTTGTAGCCTTACAGAGCATTTGTTTTTTTTATATGTCTGTGAGTCTCATCCGGCCGTCCTTTCCCTCTTGATAATCATTTCATTCCAGGCCCTTCAAGTCTCCATCAGTACAACAAGCCACGGGCATTTATTAAAGCTGTAGCAGCCGCTCGCTGATAACTAGGCGACTGTCATGTGGGACACAGAGAACCGCCCGGCACTTGAACAGATGGTTTCAAAATTTTCATTCCGACAAGCAAAAGCGTTTGCATCTTCTCTGGGTTCAAACGGAAAAATCCGAGCACAACTTCTGCTCCGTTCTGTTTTATAGAGTTAACGAGGCACTGCAGAAAAAAAGATGTAATATTTGAAAAAGCAGGTAGTAACGCTTCCAACATTCCCCCTTTTTCTCCGTCTTTCGCTCCCACTCTGCTTTTGATTTCATCCTTCAAGCCATTTTGAACGTGGCTGCTAGTGATGGGCGATTTTGTCTCGTTTCGATAAATTCGCGAAATGTTGATGCCTGCAACAATTTTCATACGCCCACCTATTTTATCCAAATGCATTAAAGTCAAGGGGTGTCTGAATAATTTTTACCCATGACAATTTTTATGCATGCGACTATTCTGATGCGTGCCGAAATTTTTGTTGATGCTGTGGATTTTTCGCCTACGCATTTTCGCTGCAGTTTATTCGCTGGAAATTTGCAGCGAATTCGTGCCTGGCAAATTTATTCGCCAATCACTAGTGGCTGCACCTTTCTCTGCAGGCACCATCCTCTCCCCTCTGGTGACATTGTACATGGGCCACATATAAAGCATGATGGGATTGATAGCAATAGATAGGTTCTTAAAGAGGTTGTTCACCTTTGAGATAACTTTTAATATGATGCAGAGAGTGATATTCTGAGATGATTTGCAATTTGTTTTATTTTTTTTATTATTTAAGGTTTTTGAGTTATTTAGCTTTTTATTCAGCAGCTCTGCAATTTGCATTTGAAGAAATCTGGTAACTAGGGTCCAAATGACCCTAGCAACCATGCATTGATTTGAACAAGAGACTGGAATATGAATAGGAGAGCCCTGAATAGACAGATCAGTATAGCAATACATTTGTAGCCTTACAGAGCATTTATTTTCTTAGATGGGGAAAACGACGCCCATTTCAAAGCTGCAAAGTATTAGAAGAAAAAGGCAAATAACTATAAAAAAATAAAATAATGAAAAACAATTGAAAACTTGCTTAGAAATTGGTCATTCTATAACAGAATAAAAGTTACTTTAAAGGTGAACCACCCCTTTAATTCTTATGGACGGAGACAAGAGGAAAGTGTTGGAAGGGTTACTGTCTGCTCTTATTTCCCTACAGAAATAGGGATTGGTTGCACTAGATAGGCCAGAGTTGGCCAACCAGGAGGCCAAAGAAAGACATGTTGGTGTATCAGCTGGAGGATGGGGACATCTAACTCCAAATTTAAAGAATCCCACCAACAACCAAATGCTGTAGTTCAGCAGCAACCACAGCTTGCAAGTTGGACATTCTTCAGTTACCTTTTTCATTCTCAAGATGGGGTTCCCAGTCTTCCTGATTTACGTTGGCCTATCCCTACATTATAGCACATAAAAGGCCACAATGCGGCGTGTCACCTAGCAACCAGCGGATCTAGCACAGCACAGTGTGTCTCTGCTTACGCGCACTTTGTAGGCTTATAAATATGCGTCGGAGCCAAACTCCTTGGAGGGACAGCGCGTCCGCTACTCCTCTAGCCCGCCCCGAGGAGAGAAGGGGCATGAAACCATAAATCAAGAGATGGAACTGGAAGAACATTGCTATTGTGTTATTCAGGGACACCATTATTAAATGTGCTGCGGATACAATCATTTTCTGTCTTTAATGTGGGGGCTCTATCATGCCCCTATACGTCTGCACTTCTGCTACCCGCCTGCTGCAAAGCAATGGCACAAGCCAGAGAGAACTACATCTCTCAGCATTCCCTTGCCCAGCCTTGGTTACATATCTGTAAAAATTAGCACAACAAGGGTTACTGCCTGCTCTGCTTTAATTTCCCCTATAGAGATCGGGATTGGTAGCACTAGATAGGTACCTAATATATAAAGACAGAGACAGAGGAGAGTGTTGGAAGGGTTACTGCCTGCTCTGCTCTCATTTCCCCTACAGCAATAGGGATTGGTAGCACTAGTTGTATATAGCTTTTAGTACCTTAAAGGACAAGGAAAATTAAACTAAAAAAGTAGGTAGAAATGTTGTATATTATGGATTGTGCTTCTGTACCAGCCCAAGGCAACCACAGCCCTTTAGCAATAAAGATCGGTGTCTCCAAAGATGCCCCAGTAGCTCCCCATCTTCTTTTCTGCTGATTCACTGCACATGCTCTGTGCTGCTGTCACTTACTGAGCTTAGGGACCCACTCACAATATACAGTACACATAGAATAGAAATGTCACAATATAAGGCTGATTAGTAATTAATACAGATAATTACTACATGGCAGCACAGAAACCAGTGCAATTAGCATCAGAATTTAATAATCAGCAAACCTGTAGCATCAGCTTATATTACAGGGGAAGCTCATTTTCTGCTGGATAATTAGTGACGAGCCCTAAGCTTAGCTTCTCAACAGCCAATCAGAGCCCACTGAGCATGTGAGTGTCACAGACACTTTCCAAGATGGTGACCCCCTGTGACAAGTTTGAAGTCCTGGATCATTGCTGCTATTGACAAACTGAAACTTTAGGCTGGTGCAATAAGTTCAGTATAAAAAATATGGCATTTTTAGCCCTATTTATTTTTTAGGGTTTAGTTCTCCTTTAAACCGCTCTTAGCACAAAGATTAGTTGTTCTGGCCTTGATGCTGCATCAACAAACAACAGCTTTTGTGATGGAGTTCTTGGAGGTGGAAGGCAGCCCCATATTTTGGGAACCTATTCTGATGGAAATAAAAGACATGTAATATCTATATTCAGCTGCCAGGGGAAAGATCTTCAGTTTATCTGTGCAGTATAATGCCTGAGGTGCCAGTGACAATTTAATTACACATTATATTATTATTCCTGCCCTTTCCATTATGAACCAACTGTATGTTTAACTACATCAGGGGATGAAATGGGACATCACTAACATACGTCTCAGTGGGTGGGACCCTCCAGGGGGCCAATTCCCAAACCGGGAAAAGTCCTTGGGATTCGGGTAAATGCAAACACCTGCATATAACATGTTCACATCATTTCAATCAGCTAATTAATGATATTTATGTTTGATTACGGCAAGATAGGAAAGGTCAGGGCTGATATTAGAACGTGTATGTGCCTTGCCACTGTCATTCTGAGCTTCTTCCCAATATTCATCCATTAGGCAGTTTCAATGGTTTAAAAGCTATATGTAAATATAATTGTTACTGAAAATCGTGTCCTCTGCACTGGGTTTGAATATTTAGGGCTCATACCCACGGTTGTTTTTACCTGCGCTCCCCTGCGTTACGTTTTCTTCCGTTCAGCCGCAGGGGAGCGCAGGAGTAGACGCAGTCAATTATTTTAAAGGGAGCTGTACTCACACAGACGCATGTAAGCGCCAAACGCAGGTTGGAACGCAGCATGTTGCATTTCACCTGCATTTGTGTGGGTACAGCTCCCATCAAAATAATAGACTGCGTCCTCTTCTGCGCTCCCCTGCGGCTGAACGGAAGAAAACGCAACGCAGATGATGCAGGTAAAAACGGCCGTGTGTAAGAGCCCTTAAACAATGTAGCAGCTAAGGGCTCTTACTCACGAGCGTTTTTACCTGCGCTCCCCTGCGTTCCGTTTTTCGGCGTTCAGCCGCAGGGGAGCGCAGGAATAGACGCATTTCATTATTTCAAATGGGCCTGTACTCACACAGGCGCATGTAGGCGCCAAACGCAGGTTGAGACGCAACATGCTGCATTTTTCCTGCATTCGGCGCCTACATGCGCCTGTGTGAGTACAGGCCCATTTGAAATAATGAAATGCGTCTATTCCTGCACTCCCCTGCGGCTGAACGCCGAAAAACAGAACGCAGGGGAGCGCAGGTAAAAACGCTCGTGAGTAAGAGCCCTAAAGAAGAAGCGTTGCGAGGCTAGAAGAGAGCTGACTTCTGTTACATGGTTTCAAGAGTCAGATCCAGCAGTGCAGAAAGGGACATACGCTGGGCTTTCTGCTGCACTTACATTTACTGACAATGTATAATGAATGGATACTGGGAAGCTGCTTCTATTCCCATCCTTGTATCCCTAGCAGCAGCAGGAGTCACTTTGGAAGGAAAGTTAGTTATGGGCGAATTTCTCCCGTTTCGGTTTTCCCAAAAATTCACGAATTTTACTGCGAAATTCACTAAACGGGTGAAAAAAACGTGAAAAAATCGCAAAGCTGGAAAATTGCCGCCTGCGTTCAATTTTGGATGCGCGTCCAACAAGTCGCTTGCATCAATTTTGATGCTGGCGTTAAAGTCAACGGGCGTCCATATAGTGTTGACACACTGCGATGTTGACGCACGGCGATTTTGACGCCAGCCACTTTTCGGACACGCGTCCAAAATGTTTTGACGATTGCGAATTTTCGCTGGGTATTCACCGGCAGCAAAAACTTTGAAATTCGCCCCGAATTAGCGTCAGGTGAAATTATTCGTCGGTCACTAAAAGTTGTATATATGCAGTGTTATTTGATAGAGTAGAATATATATGCTACGGCCTGTGCTGGATTGTGCTGGCGGCTGAGGGAAAGATTTTTATGTCTTTACTCCTGCAGTGCTGCTGACACATTAAATGCACAGTTTATTATTAGGCCTGATTGTTACTACATGCTCTGTGATATAGGAGCAAGCGATACATTCATAACAAACGGCCTTGTGACATTGGTTTAGAAACACTGTAATGCTTTTATTCCATGCCGCCGAAAACGCCAGCCGGGCCCTTTTTCAATACTATGATACAGATCCGGTTATTAGTGTGGCTCTCGGGTAAACTCTCTATGTGCCTGAGCTCCGAGGACTGGATTAAAGGAGCTTTACACCTTTAAAATAGACGTTAGTACAGGTATGTGATCCATTATCCGGAAACCCGTTATCCAGAAAGTTCCGAATTATGGCAAGGCTGCCTCCCATAGACTCCATTGTAATCAAATAATCCAAATTTTTAAAAGTGATTTCCTTTTATTGTGTAATAATAAAACAGTAGCTTGTACTTGATCCCAACCAAGTTAATATAATTAATCCAGGGTTGCCAGGTTGCCAATTTGGCTACTAATTTAAAGCCCAATATATGGATTTGGGCTACTTTTTGGGCCTTTGGCCGGTTTGTACTTTGGAAACCAGCCATTGTTTTTCTTGCCCTAATGTGCCAATTCTGGATCCATCTCCCAGTGCATGTTGGGAAATGTAGTTTTGATTAACAATTTGCCAACTGCCAAGTTTTATGTAAGACTACAATACCCAGCATGCAATGGGACTTGTGTAGAAGTCGGGAATTACCAGATTTTCGGCTCTGTACCCCAGTCCCCCGTCACTGTCGCATTTTCCGACGACATTCATCAATTTCAGACAAGTTTGGGGCAAAAATCTGCTGGCCACCAAAATGTCTAGAGGTTGGCCTGTTTTACCAATATTTATTGAAATTGTATATGTATTAGGCCTTATGGGGCCCCTATACCTCCTGGGACCCCCTCTGTAGTTACACCCCCTGCTGACAGTTGAATCTGTTCCATTTTACTTCATGGAAAAATTTGCAAAACAGTAAAAATTTGAAAAAGGCACATTTTCCCATAAATTCATTAATCTTGTAGACTTTTTCCACTGCATATATTGTGCTATTTTTGGCCTACTTTCAAAGTGCTGGTTTTGGGCTGGTTTTGTAGCCGACTTTGGCTGGTTTTGAAAATGAGACCTGGCAACCCTGAGTCAGACCCTCACTCTTGCACCTCTATCCTGGGTCTTCAGTAATGAACTCTTTGGTTTCTGCATGGTTTGGTTTCCTATAACACAATAGGAGGGCTATGGGTGTCTGTCTGAGAGACAAGAGCAAGGCTAAAACTGCTGAGTTCATAGATACTAAAGGAGAAGAGAGAGAGAGAGAGAGAGAAAGAGAGAGAGAGAGAGAGAGAAACACATTCCCCTCTTTATATTTCCCTGCTAGAAATCCAAAGGCAAAATAACACATGAATATATAATGGCCCCATAAAACTCCCTTGTCTGCTGTTCTTCATCACCTGAGCGTTACAGCGGCACGTCACCTCATCACTGCGAATCTCAGGGAAGCAAATGACTTCCAGATCCATAAACGTTTCCCACGCCGTTATATTTTATCGTTAGAGAAGCGCCAAACAATTCCTGAATATTGTCAGCCATCAAATGATTTCTGCTGGGGGGGCTGAGTAACTCAGAGTTACGCCACTGTCTAAATGCCACTCTCCTCTAAATGCCGCCCACCCCTAAATGCCACCCTCCCCTAAATGCCGCCCACCCCTAAATGCCACTCTCCCCTAAATGTCGTCCACCCCTAAATGCCACTCTCCCCTAAATGTTGCCCTCCCCTAAATGCCACTCTCCCCTAAATGCCACTCTCCCCTAAATGTCACCCTCCCCTAAATGCCACTCTCCCCTAAATGCCACTCTCCCCTAAATGTCACCCTCCCCTAAATGCCGCCCACTCCTAAATGCCACTCTCCCCTAAATGCCGCCCTCCCCTAAATGCTGCCCTCCCCTAAATGCCACTCTCCCCGAAATGCTGCTCTTCCCTAAATGCCACCCTTCCCTAAATGCCTCCCTCCCCTAAATACCGCCCTCCATTAAATGCAGCCCTCCCATAAATTCTGCCCTCCATGAAATGCCTCCCTCCCCTAAATACCGCCCTCCATTAAATGCCACCCTCCCCTAAATTTCATCCTCCCCTAAGCTGCCCTCCCTTAAATGCCACTCTCCCTGTTTTTCATGAACGTCGCAGAACGAGGGTCTATTTACAGGAAAGCTCGGGAATATTCTGTTGCTGTTGGTGTAGTTATCGCTTGCGGAGGATTCTCCCTTCCCCTAGTTACTTAAATTAAAAGTGTGATTTTCTCGATCCTTTTAGCGTCGAGTCCTCATTAATTCTGGAGTATATTAAAACACAGAAAGTAATATAATAAGTGCGCACTTTGCTTTATAATCTCAAATGGGGCTGCGAATCCTATTTCAGCGTTTTTATTACAATAACGAGGCGCAAGTCTGCTTAAAGGCCTCTAAAAGTATTAGTGTTTATTATCACTTCATAATTTTACTCCACAAGGCCGTGGTTTGTGGCGCCGGAGAGAGAGGAGAGAAAATAAGGATAAGAGACTTCTCATAATCATCTGAGTCAGCACTTACACATTGGTTTGTTTCTGGTTATACTCAGGATTATCCGAATTAATGCTTAATATTCTCAAGGAGTTGGAATGGGCAGTGACTCTCACTTCTCCAACAGCCCTGGGCACTGCTATATGGTTACAGCCCAGCCCATACTCCATCTACAATCAATACGCATGACCTTAAACGGGTGCTTCACCTTTAAGTTAACTTTTAGTTTGTTATTGACTAGCCAATTCTAAGCAATTTCATTATTTATTTTCAATAGTTTTTAAAATGATTTTCCTTCTGACTCCCATCTAGGGTTGCCACTCTCTGTCCCCTGGATCTCTGAGCAGGGAGGGAGAGACAATGTAATGGGGCTGCTCTGTGACACGGCAGGGGCAGGTCCATGACACAGCGGGGGCGGAGCTATGACCAATCGTCTGGGTCAAAACCGGACAGGTGGCAACCCTACCCCCATCTCAAAAACAAATGCCCTGTAAGGCTACACATTTAGAGGCAGATTTATCAAGAGTCGAAGTGAAAAGTCAAAAAATCAAAAGACAAATTTTGCACTATTTTTGTGTACTTCGACTACGGAATAGTCCAAATTCGAATATCGAAATTTATCATGTACTGTCTCTTTAAAAGTTTGACTTCGACCATTCGCCATCTAAAACCTGCCGAATTGCTGTTTTAGCCTATGCGGGACCTCCTAGAACCTATATGGAGTCAATTGGAGGACTTTGAAAAATCTATGGTTTTTTTGAAAATCTTAATTCTATTCAATCGATCGAATACAGCCTATTCACCTGGAAAAAAAAAACCTTTGATTTTTTTTTTTTTTAAATAAATTTCGGTTGGTCTTTTTTTATTCGAATTTCGAAGTTATGGGAGTTAAAAAAAAACTCCCATTACTTCGAAATTCGAACCTTGATAAATCTGCCCCTGAATGTTATTGCTACTTTTTTATTACTCATCTTTCTGTTCAGGCCTCTCCTATTCATATTCCAGTCTCTTATTCAAAGCAATGCAAGGTTACTAGGGTAATGTGGACCCTACCAACCAGATGGCTGAAACTGCAAACTGGAAAGCTGCTGAATAAAAAGCTAAAAAAAAACACGAATAATGAAAAAATTAAAACCAATTGCAAATTGTCTCAGACTATCACTCTCTACGTCATACTAAAAGTTAATATAAAGGTGAACAGCCCTTTTAATGGGTTGGTTTTTTGGATAACTGCCTTTACAGTGCGTTTCTGTAACAGAAGTCATTTGAAAATGCTCGCTCTATCCTGCCCCTGTTTTTCATGGCATAATCTGACATAAGTGAGCCTGGCCAGTCTGCTAGATAGTTTTTAGGTATGTTAATACCTTCTTTACAAGGAAGCAGTGATCAGTCACAACAAACAATTCATAAATTAATGGAGTAAAAGGAAAGAAAAACATGTTTCCTATATTTTTCCACTCTTGATCATAACATTGACAGAGTCTAACCAGCTTGCTAGGTAGGCTTTTTTAAGCTGGGATGTCAACAACTTTCTTACAAGGAAACAATAACCAGTCAGAGAACAAAGGATTCATAAACTAATAGAATAAAAGGAAAGAAAAAAAAATGTTTCCAATGTTTTGCCACTCCTGGTTAAAACATGAACTGACAGAAGAGAGCCTAGTCAGTCTGCTAGACAGGCTTTTTCAAGTTGGGAATGTTAACAAAATCTTTACAAGGAAACAACAGCCATCCAGAACAAAGGATTCATACACAAATAAAAGAAAAAAATTTACAAATTGTTTTTCATTCATGGTCATAACATGAACTGACAGAAGTGAGTCTAGCCAGCCTGCTAGATAGGCTTTTTACACTTGGGTATGTTCAAACCATTGGAAAAGCCAAAGTAAAGAAAAACAGCCACAGTTTATTCAGGAAACTGCTTTCATGTTAGAAATAAGAACAAAAGATTTGTGAATGATAACCACAAAGGCAGAAAGAAAAAAAGATGGAGAATGCTTCTTCAGTCTACTACTATAGCTACTGATGCTATAAACTGACAGAAGTGAGCCTGGCCAGCCTGCTAGACAGGCTTTTTAAACTGACCAATAGAAACAAAGGAGGAACGAAAAGAGAAGGAATATCCTTCCTTTGTCTTGTCATCCCCAGTGATGTCATAGATAGGGATGCACCGAATCCAGGATTCGTTTCGGGATTTGGCCAGGATTCAGCCTTTTTCAGCAGGATTTGGATTTGGCCGAATCCTTCTGCCCGGCCAAACCAAATCCGAATCCTAATTTGCATATGCAAATGTGGGGCGGGGAGGAAAATTGTGTGACTTTTTGTCACAAAACAAGGATGTAAGAAATGTTTCCCCTTCCCATCCGGATTCGGTTCGGTATTCGGCCGAATCTCTCGTTAAGGATTCGGGAGTTCGGCCGAATCCAAAATAGTGGATTCGGTGCATCCCTAGTCATAGAATGACAGAAGTAAGCCTGGCCAGCCTGCTAGGAAGGCTTTTTAAATTCACCAATAGAAACAAAGGAGGATCGAAAAGAGAAGGAAAATGCTTCTTATTTCTTGTCACCCCAGTGATGTCATAGACTGACAGAAGTGAGCCTGACCAGCCTGCTAGATAGACTTTTTAAACTGACCAATAGAAACAAAGGAGGAACAAAAAGAGAAGGAATATCCTTCCTTTGTCTTGTCACCCCCAGTGATGTCATAGATAGGGATGCACCAAATTCAGGATTCGGTTCGGGATTCGGCCAGGATTTGGCCTTTTTCAGCAGGATTCGGATTCGGCCGAATCCTTCTGCCCGGCTGAACCAAATTTGCATATGCAAATTAGGGGAGGGGAGGAAAATTGTGTGACTTTTTGTCACAAAACAAGGAAGTAAAAAATGTTTCCCCTTCCCACCAGGATTCGGTTCGGTATTCGGCCGAATCTCTTGTGAATGATTCGGGGGTTCAGCAATCCAAAATAGTGGATTCGGTGCATCCCTAGTAGTGATGGGCGAAACGCGACAGCGTCTCGTTTTTGACGCTGGCGCCCGTTTTTGATGCCGAATTTTTGCCACATTTCGCAAATTTATTTGCTGGCGGCGAATCACGCAAATTCACCGTGAATTCGCGCCTGGCGAATAAATTCGCCCATCACTAATCCCTAGTCATAGAAGTGAGCCTGGCCAGCCTGCTAGATAGACTTTTTAAACTGACCAATAGAAACAAAGGAGGATCGAAAAGAGAAGGAAAATGCTTCTTCTTTCTTGTCACCCCAGTGATGTCATAGACTGACAGAAGTGAGCCTGACCAGCCTGCTAGATAGGCTTTTTTTTAAAATGTGGGTTTGTAAAACAAAAACACTAGGTAAATAAACAGCGATTGGATCCCTTTAAAGACACATATATCTCAGTGGAAGCAGCCATCCATTCCAGCAGATATTAAACTCATCCCATTACTTAACTCGATCAGATTTTAACAAAGCTCTGCAGCAGCTGAATAGTCCTCTGGGTGACATTGGATGTGATATATTGTTACCTGCAACTGCCGACACCGAGGGCCCTTTCCATAAATGAGAAAATGGTTCCTGTCGCTGAGAGGTAAACTTTTAAAAAGAAAAGCAATTTAAGGCCGGGTCGCTGCTTTTATGGCCCTGAAATATGGCACTTTGACGATATCTGATCTCTGATGAATGTGGATATTACTCGGAGTAAAGTGGCGGCAAACGCAGCGCAAGCAACTGTCACCTGTAATACTTCCACAGTAACAGCGCCGGCCAAGTCTCTATCTACTGTGTGTAATCCTGGGGCCTTTAAATATTCATGCGCAGGAATTATTTCCCAATATGAATGTGTGGCGCCGTATTAAATGTATGTTTATATGTTTGTGGAGCAGATTAAGTGTCTGTGCGCAGTTTTCCATAAAGTAAACGCTGTTTCTGCATCGCTGACAAGATTAAATAGACGTAGGAGTCGCTATTAGGCATGAATAACTTAACTAGCAGTTTGTAGCAAGTGTTATTGTACTTGTAGGGCTGTGTATCATAACACTGTGTTTGTAATGGTCACAGCTATTCACATTATTTTACTGAAATACTCTCCCTTCCCTACTGTTACTATAGACGCCATCTCTCCCTACTATACCTGCTATCCCACAGTCACACTCCCTTCCCAGAGACTATTATCCACTGTTACTATAGACACATCTCTCCCTACTATACCTGCTATCCCACAGTCACACTCCCTTCCCAGAGACTATTATCCACTGTTACTATAGACACATCTCTCCCTACTATACCTGCTATCCCACAGTCACACTCCCTTCCCAGAGACTATTATCCACTGTTACTATAGACACCATCTCTCCCTACTATACCTGCTATCCCACAGTCACACTCCCTTCCCAGAGACTATTATCCACTATTACTATAGGCACCATCTCTCCCTACTATACCTGCTATCCCACAGTCACACTCCCTTCCCAGAGACTATTATCCACTGTTACTATAGGCACTATCTCTCTCTACTATACCTGCTATCCCACAGTCACACTCCCTTCCCAGAGACTATTATCCACTGTTACTATAGGCACCATCTCTCCCTACTATACCTGCTATCCCACAGTCACACTCCCTTCCCACAGGCTGTATGTTATAATGCTATATATGCATTTCCCTGTAGTGCTTTATCCTGTGAGCAATCACATTTCTGCCATTTGTTTTACCTTATGGGCACATGTCCTTCAATCCACATCCAATTTTATGTCTGTTCACAGGTTTTTAGCTGCCTAATTGCCCATTCTTCCCTAAATCATTGGCGAGTTGTGGCTGAATTAACACAGAATACATGAGTACAATTTGTAAATACCTCAGTTTGGCAAAAGATTCACCACTTTATGAAATACGGATTCCTGGGTTTAGATTAGAATAATGAAAGCCAGCATCTGGTTAGTTATTATGGGTTTACAGTTCGAGGGCGAAGTTCGCTAAACCTGACTTTTTTTGCAATAAGAAGGTTGTGTTGCTCTAAGCAGTACAATACCTGACTAAGCACTAAGGCTGAATTGATGTTGATGCAGTTGAGCCGCTAATAAAAAGCACTTGTAATGTACAGTATGGATTTCATTAATGGAGGGAGATGTTTGCCTTTATATCTGAGATCATTATGACACATAGTGGATGGGCCTTTCAGCATGTGTTCATTTAAAGTGCTAAGTTGCGGCTGGCTTGGTTCCCTCATTACGGCATCCTTCATAAGACGGTGTTCATATCAAAAGTGCCTACTCTGGAGCTTTATGAGCCTTTTAGTCCTGTAGGTAAATTGTAGGTTAAATGAAAGCACAAATAATTACTCATTCAATACCCCCCTACTTCTGCCTGATACCAGCAACTTGAAAGTCTTTATGAGGGGAAGCTGATTGGTGGTTTGTGATTGAATTAATTCAATTAAAAATAACTTCATCCTAGAGAAAAAAAGAGACTCAGAGACTGGATATGAGTGACAAAAAGGGTCTGGGCTAATTGAGCATTAAGAAAAAAAAATATTGAAGTAATTAGCCAAGATTAGGGGAGAGGAAACCAAGAAGGAGGCAGGAGAGAGAGGGAAGGAGGGGGGACTGTTGTTTTGGGGGGAAAAGTGAGAAACAGAAATAGACTGTTTTATATTAAATTGTAAGCTGAGCCAATTCTTATTAAACGTCTATAAACAACAGGGTCTGTTATGGAAGGGCCAATGTGAAAGCCAAACATCTTCATAGAGTTACCACTGTACTTTGAAGCTGAGCAACACGTTGACACGGGAATATAAATAAAAAGAAATAAGATTGGGGCCCTTATTTAAGTCACATTGAAGCTTGGGGAACACTTTAAAATAATCACAGTATCTTATAGTCTGAGAAACAGAAGGTACACGCATAGATCTCTTTGGTGGAATAATATTTTACAGCGGGAAGACTTTCGAAATATATATATATGTATGGGATCCGTTATCTGGAAACTCGTTATACAGAAATCCCCAAATTACAGAAAGGCTGTCTCCAATAGACTCCATTATAATAATATAATCCAATTTTTTTTAAAAATATTTCCTTTTTCTCTGTATTTATAAAACAGAAGCTTGTACTTGATCCCAACTAAGATATAATTAATCCCTATTGGAAGCAAAACCAGCCTATTGGGTTTATTTAATGTTTATATGATTTTCTAGTAGACTTAAGGTATGAAGATCCAAATTACGGAAAGATCCATTATCTGGAAAAGCCCAGGTCCCGAGCATTCTGGATAATAGGTCCCATACATGTATATGTATGTATATAGGGATGCACCGAATCGTTCATGAAAGATTTGGTCGCAGGGCCTGAACTAGGGGTAGGCAGAGTAGGCATGTGCCTAGGGCGCAAAGCTGGGGGGGCGCCAGGCACGTACCTGCTCTGTCGCCTACCCCATGTCCGGTCCTCTTATTCCCCATCTTCTTGCACGCGATTGATGCTTCTGAGCATGTGCGCACGCCGATTACCGCTTCTGCGCATGCGCGCTGGCGTTAACACGCGCATGCGCACCAGCGTCAACTTGCAGGCGCCTTAGGCAACCTGGGCCGACACTGCGCCCGCTGAATGTGCGCATGCGCACATTCAGCAGGCGCAGTGTCGGCCCAGGTTGCCTAAGGCGCCTGCGCAGTGTGGCCCGGCTCTGTTTGGTCGAATACCGAACCGAATTTGCATATGCAAATTATGGTCAGGAAAGGAAAAAAATCTGAATTGTTTTTTACTTCCTTGTTTTATGGCAAAAAGTGATTTCCCTTCCCTCCCCTAATTTACATACGCAAATTAGGATTCGGATGCGGTTTGGCCTGGCACAAGGTTTCGGCCAAATTCGAATCCTGATGAAAAAGGCCGAATCCCAAACTGAATTCTGGATTCAGTGCATCTCAATATTGCACTGCTTCCATATTGTTCCTCCTCAATATTTTGCTGCTCCTTCTCAATATTGCATTGCTTACATATTCCTCCGTCTCAATATTGCGCTGCTTCCACATTGCTCCTCCTCAATATTGTGCTGCTTCCAGTGGCGTAACTAGATGTTGCTGGGCCCCACAGCAAATTAATTTTAGGGCCCCCAACATATCCAGTGTTTGTCCTGTTTTACCAATATATGTTCAAATTGCTCATCAATGAGAGCCTCATGGGGCCCCCTGTACCTCCTGGGCCCCCCTGCAGCCGCAGGGTCTGCTTCCTCTGTAGTTACACCCCTGGCTGCTTCCATATTGCGCCTCCTCATTATTGCACTGCTTCCTTATTGCTCCTCCTCAATATTGCACCGCTTCCATATTGCTCCTCTTCAATATTGCGCTGCTTCCATATTGCTCCTCTTCAATATTGCACCGCTTCCATATTGCTCCTCTTCAATATTGCGCTGCTTCCATATTGCTCCTCTTCAATATTGCGCTGCTTCCATATTGCTCCTCTTCAATATTGCACTGCTTCCATATTGCTCCTCCTCATTATTGCACTGCTTCCATATTGCCATCATCAATCCTACTATCTCCATGTTGTCCTTCTGCACCATCTTGCCTCACTATCCCCTATCTTGACCTACTATGGCCAACTTCTCTTACCCCAACTCTTTGCAGAATCCCCATTATTTGTGGGGCCGTGGAGATCCCCTATATAGTTTTGTGAGTTCCGTCTGACACACAATGCTTGGTGGAATGAATTTAGTCGGGCAGAGAGTGATTGGAGGCCTTTTCTCTGGGAGAAAGAGATCTGGGTTTCTTGCACTAATAACTGAGCTTTCTGCTAATGGGATTTTTCGGTTTGATTATTAGCTCCATTTTTACTCGCTGTGCGTTGCTTTCCTCTCTACCTCATGATGCCCATTATGTAGAAAATGTCTCGGGGCCTTTCAGAGGAATGTGCATCGCTCTCCAGCAGCACTTTACTTGTGGGTGCTGCCAATTGCGCTCCGAGGCCTGGTTCCCTCACATTTATATGCAAATTGTATTTACTCCATGGCTATAAATTGACGTGCCTTTCATTACTTTATTTCCAAGGAAGAAGAAAAAAAAAGTTCTAATAGGTGCAGCAAAAGCATTTCATTCCGCTGCCTTTTATTCAACCCATATTGATACAATCCTTCTCTTTATAGCTGAATACTGATCATGCAGCCTGCTCACTATAGCTGAACTACAGCTCCCTCAATAGCTGGTAGAAATATATATTTCTTATATTGGCATCAACAAGGCCAATACCATAATTTAAGCCAATGATAAAGGGTGGCAGGCATTGCCCTAGAGGGTATTACCTTTGCTACATCTCCCCATTTCAATCCCTTCCCCCTTAAATTCCCCCCTTCCCCAACACCGCCCCTGACTTGCCGCTCCTTTCTCCTCTATTTCCCTCAGTCACAAATGGCATCCTCTCTCCACAGGCCTCCCCCTGCCAGCTCCGAAAGCACAAGGGGATGCTCCATTAAGCAGTAATTGAAGTGGTGACGTGAGTCTGGAGCTCAATGCGTATGACACAGAAGTTGCCCACGGGGCAATAAGGAAGCGGAGCAGTTGAGGTGGGGGAGGTGCATGTATGGGGGATTTCTGACTGGAGAACCCACAGTTACAATAATAATCCTGTAATTGGAAATATTCAAGATATGTATTTGATCAGAATTCCCCCCCTTCCCCATATTAAATAGGGCTCAGGTTGAATTGCAATTTCCCCCTTTATAAATGAGCACTTTGCAAAATCAAATTGAAAATTCGAATTTTCGACATTTTTTTTTATGGTCAAAACTGTCAAATTAGACTAGGGAGTTATTCAAATTTGATTCAAGTTTTTTTAAAAAAATTTGAATTAAATTTTCGAGATTTATCATACTTTGGCCCTTTAAGAACACAAATTCGACTATTTGCCACCTAAAACCCACCGAATTGGGAGAGGTCCAGGGATCAATTTGGAATTGTTTGTAGCCTCTCTGATATTCAAGTTTTTTTCATAGAAAAAACTCGAATCAAGTTTTTGCAATTAGATTCGAATTTGATTCGAGTTGATTCATCCGAGTTTGAAAAGTTCTGTTTTTTTGTTTATAAATTTCAGTTGGTGGAATTTCGAATTGATAGGAGTTTGGGGGAGTGTTTTAAAACTCGTATAAATTCGACCTTTGATAAATGTGCCTCTCCGTGTATAGATGGTTAGATCAAGAACGGTAAATGCAAAAGGAGGAAGCCATTCAGTGCTGCGCTTCTCTCTTCCTGAGCAGGACGCCTGCTTTCTGCTATGGCAGCCAAATTCAGAGTGCAAAGTAATCTGCTTCCCCCGGCATTGTATAATTATCATTATTATTCATTAAGCTCTATTTTTAATTAGTTGATACAAAATAATTTCTTTCATGAGACCATCTCATGACATAACGGAATCAGCAAAAGCAAATTCCGTTATGTTTATTGTGGTTGTTTTAGTTTTTATTTGGCTAGGTGTTTCTTCCCACCCCTCGCTAGGGATGTAGCGAACTGTTCGCCGGCGAACTAGTTCGTGCGAACTTCGACTGTTCGCGTCCGCCGAATGTTCGCGAACGTCGCGCAACGTTCGCCAATTTGAGTTCGCGTTCGATTTGAATAAAAATCGTTCGACCATTCGACCATTCGATTCCTTCGACCGCTAAAATCGAACGATTTCCATTCGTTCGAACGATTGTAAGCATTCGATCGAATGAAAAGCATTCGATCGAATGGCTTCGATCGTTCGATTCGAACGAAAATCCTTCGATCGAACGATTAAAATCCTTCGATCGTTAGAATCGAACGATTTTGCGGGTGTTCGAAGTTTGCGAACTGTTTGCGAACTGTATTTTTGCCGGTGTTCGCGAACGGCGTTCGCGAACACCAAAACGGCAGTTCGCTACATCCCTACCCCTCGCACATCGAGCAGTTTAAGATCTAAGGTGCCGAGCTGATGAGCATTCTGTTTATGCAGATTGTGTGAGAAAAGCTCAGATAATTTGTTACTTGGCAAATGCGCTGCTGATTCAAGGCACGAGGCTCGTGTTTAATGGTCTTAAGTGGAGACATTGTCTTGTTCCCTTTTACATTGGATGCCTGGGATGCAAAAGAAGCAGGAACGGGGGCCGTTTGTATTAGAATAAAGCCTTGCCGGGCGGAGGGAATAAAGGAGAAATTAATACATCTATGTCCTTAAGATCTGGCAAACCACCAAACAGGCAGTTAATGATTTGGCCGAATTCCAGACAAAATAAGGAATTTTAGCAAAACACGAATGATCATTTTAATGGATGTTTCCCCGGGAGGGAATCGGCCGTGGCAGGAATCTGTTGGGACAACCTGATTGGATTGATGTTATTATCAGTTGCAGATTGGGCCTCCTAGAGTCTGACATCCAGGGTACGGATGCACCGAATCCACTATTTTGGATTTGGCCGAACCCCCGAATCCGTTGTGAAAGATTCGGCCGAATACCGAAACGAATCCGAACCCTAATTTGCATATGCAAATTAGGGGTGGGAAGGGGGAAAAAATTTTACTTCCTTGTTTTGTGACGAAAAGTCATGTGATTTCCCTCCCCATCCCTAATTTGCATATGCAAATTAGGATTCGGATTCGGTTCGCCCGGGCAGAAGGATTCGACCGAATCCGAATCATGCTGAAAAAGGCCGAATCTTGGCCAAATCCCGAACCGAATCCTGGATTCGCTGCATCCCTAATCCAGGGCCCCCTCTCATAGCAATTAGATGGTTAGAAATATTACAGCTGGTGTATAACTCTATGGCGGAAATAAGTAGTGATGGGCGAATTTGCGCCGTTTCGCTTCGCCGAAAAATTCGCGAATTTCGCGCGAAATTCGCGAAACGGCGAAAAATTCGCGAAACGGCGCCGGCGTCTCGTTTTTGACGCCGGCACCCGTTTTTTCGACGCCGGCGCCCGTTTTTGACGCCGGCGAATTTTTGTCGCGAATTTTCACGCGAGTTTCGCGAATTTATTCGCTGGCGGCGAAACGTGCAAATTCGCCGCGAATTCGCGCCTGGCGAATAAATTCGCCCATCACTAGAAATAAGAAAAGGTTGATGATGACAATTGTCCTTTTCTGGGGCAAACTGCTTAGACCAGTAGTGATGGGCGAATAAATTCGGCAGGCACGAAATCACAGAAAATTTCCGCATTTCGCTGGTGGCAAATAAGTTTAGAAGAAAATTAGCCGGCGAATAATCCAGCCCGGCAGAATAGTCGCACGCATAAGAATTGATGTGCGTAGAAATTATTTCGGACTCCCTACTTCTACTAAAAGCCCAGATTTAAAGGGGCGTAAATGAACTTTTAGTATGATATAGAGAGGGATATTCTGAGACAATTTGCAATTGGTTTTCATTTTTTTTTATTATTTGTGGTTTTTGAGTTATTTAGCTTTTTATTCAGCAGCTCTCCAGTTTGCAATTTCAGAAATCTAGTTACTAGAGTCCAAATTCCCCTAGCAGCCATGCAGCAATTTGAATAAGAGACTGGAATATGAATAGGAGAGGCCTGAATCGAAAGATGAGTAATAAAAAGTAGCAATAACAATATATGTGCTTTATGGAGCATTTGTTTTTTACATGGGGTCAGAGACCCCCATTTGAAAGCTGCAAATTATCAGAAGAAGAAGGCAAATAGTTAAACTATAAAGAAGAAAAAAAATAAATTTAGCCATTCTTTAACATATTAATTAACTTAAAGGTTGACCACCCTTTAAGAGCCTGGGGACGAACACTTATTTGTTGTCCTAGATATTCATAGAATGATGGCTGAATAGAGCCAAGGGGGATCTGACCAAATAATTGAACCTCAAAGTGGGTTTGAACTGAAGATCACTGGTTTAGACTATGTTGCCACCAAATTGGTAGAGCACACAATGTCTCTGGAGGGGTATCTGGCCTACCAGAAAATCTGACACTCATGGTCCACTCTCATAGCAATTAAATGGTGATAACTATTACAGCTGGTGTATAGCTCTATGGTGGAAATAAGGAAAGAATGATGGCAATTGTCCTTTTCTGGGGCAAACAATGGCCTGGGCCAACCAGGAGATCCAGTGGAACTCCAGCAGGCCTAGTATACATTTTTGGTCTAAACAGTATGGTAGCTAGAACAATAGGATGGGCAATATGAGGTTCAATAAGGAAACCCTGGGAATAATAGTTCAACTTGGGGTGGCTGCAGTGTCTAGCAATGTCACCAACAATATTACCACCTGTATTTAATTTTGGCATCTAAACTTTAGAGCAGTGGTTCCCAAACTACCAAACTGGGGGGCAAGACTTCCATGGTGGCCTTGAAGCAGTGGCAGGGTTGGAAGGCCATCTAGGATAATATTTAAGGAGAATGATAAGAAAGTCTATCTTGAAGGTCAATGAGGGTGAGATCTTGGAATAATGGCTTAAAGTCCATCTATAACCATCTGCCCCTGTGCAAAAGTTGAACCCTCTAAGAAGCCTGAACTAAAAACCCACCACTAGAACTAGAACAACCATTAGAGAAATATACAAGAGTATAATGATTCTGTTTGGGACATCATGAGAGTTTTATGATATGGGGAGGGATTTCATCATTTATGGTGGATTTTAATTGTATGCAATAGAGTTTCTGTGGGGGTGGTGTTGGATGAACAAAGTGGTAAATGATAGGGTTAGCCTGACTATGAGTGAAGGGAGAATAATATTTAGAAAATAAATTGGATGAACATGACCCTTGTGGAAGTTAGGTCAACAGGTTGACCATTAAGCGGTCACTATACAAGTTTACATTTGTCTAGCATAGCTTTATAGCGATGTTCTGCACTGCAGGGGGTTTGCGAGTCTCTCAGCCTCAACACTTGCCTAATGTACCACATTGATACGGGACCCCCCACTATGATCTAATATTACATTTGATTTCCCAGATAATGTTTGCTTGCCCTCATGCGATGCAGAAGACTTTTCATGTTGGTGCGAATACAATTTGATTACAATTTTATTTCTCTTTGAAATTTCACTTTGGTCTGGAACCTCTGTAGCTTTGGTTGCTTTGAAACATGTAAAACAGGCCCCGCAGTTGTACTGTGTGATGCTAGCAGTTGGGTTCCATCTGGCTTTCCCTTCATCCCCCCTTTTTTAGCCTTGTTAGATTTTAAGCAGACAACTTATCAAAGTGTCCTGAAATCAAAATGCTCTGCGCTGGATCAACAACTGGAGTTTTCTGTTTTTTTTATCACTTTGGTATCCCAGTGCCTTGCTCTTGCCCTTTAATTGCCCCAGTGTTGATGACCCCTCGTACTTAACTTTTAGTTTGCCAGAGATTCATTTCATCTTAATTTTGGCAGTAGAGTGGTCACACCTCTCCCCTCATGACTCCATGAGTTCCAATGTATAACCATAGGGAGCAACAATGGTCATAAGATTATTATTATTGCTAAAGAAGCCTAAAGGTGACCATAAACGGGCCAATAAAAGCTGCCGACAGACTTAGCAGCTTATCAGCTAGTGTATGGGGTTTCAGCAAAATAAAAAGAGGGGTATTGGGCACTCAGAATAACTCCACTAGGGCTGCAAAAAGTAAAGTTAAGTGTAAAATTTATTGTAGACTTATTAAAAAAGAAACAGTATCTCCATTGGCCCTAGGTGTGTCATGCCCCCCAGGGCACTTAGTCATAGGCTTCTCCAATGGGTTTCCCCAACCAATATGTGGCCTATAGTGATGGCCGAATAAATTCGGCAGGTGCGCATTTGCAGATAATTTTTCGCATTTCGCCACCGGCGAATAAATTCGCAAGACTGTTTTGCGAAAATTCGATGTGCCTTGAAAGAGTCATTTGCATCAAAACCGTTGAGCGTCAACATTATTTGAAAGTCCATTGACTTTGACATCAGCATTAAAATTGGTATGTGCATCAGAATTGATGCGCGGGTCCAAAATTTGCATTTCGCTGGAAATTCTCAAATTTTCAAAATGGGACAAATTCGCCCATAATTAGTGGCCTAAAATCCTGTTGGATTGAGGACTACATTGGTTTGTTGATGCTCTCCTCACCACAACCGCCTACATTCCTGGTGTTGTGACTTGATAGTGGGACCCTAGAGCTCACGATCCAGTGTCGGACTGGGGCACTAGGGGCCCACCCAAAAACCTTAGACCAGGGGCCCACCATAAAGCCCTAGACCAGGGGCCACTCTCAGTACTATTATTCTTCATCTCCTCAATCAACCTCTATTCTCCTAGTGGGTTTTCTTTACATACTGTAATCAATTATTCCATCTATTTAGCCTCTTTGTTCTAATAGAAATAGGGAATGGCCATGAAATCGGCCTAAAGTTTAGCAGCATGAGGGACCACTGACACTTTGGCCCACTGGGAGTTTTCCTGGTATCCTGGTGGGCCAGTCCAACACTGAAGGTGGGTATATCGGGGCAAGATTCGCTTATTTGGCAAACTTTCCAAACTAGCAGATTTGTCCATTTATGGCCACAAATACAATAGGTAAACTTAAAAGCAAATAAACTGGAAAGTGGAAGAATTACCTATTACCTCTATGTTTTCCAGCAGGTTGTTCCAGTTCTTCAACCCACCATTTACTAGTCTGAAAGCAAGCACCCGATTGGTTGCTATGGGTTAATTTTGGGCCCATTGCCATCTTCCCAAAAGTATTGCATTATCCACAAAATGTGTATGTCCCTAATACTTTTTTTTTAACTGAGACATATTGTTGTGTTCATGGGTGACTTAGAATATTCATTAGAAACAGTAGAATGCCAGGATGCAATGAAACGGGTGCAAAGTCAATCTCATGCTATAATGCTTATTTATGTGTAATTAGTAGATAAGCAAAATGCTTCACAAAACCAATTATCATGTGAAAGAGAGAGAGAAATGTATATTGGCATATGAATAAATGAGGTTTTCTTGAACACATTTAATAGAACCAGCACTTTTCCAGTATTTATCCCCTGAAAAAATGTGTAAAAAGGTTTTTCTTTTAATCCTGAGACAAGTATTAGCTCATTTTTTCTTCTTATTATGGTCCCATTTTGGAGGTGTCCTTCTGTAGTGTTGTGCCCCCTGGATCTTGGTCTGCTCCTTCCTCACTTCATGCCCACTCCATGAATGCTTAGACCAGTGGGTTCTATTGTGTAAGAGCCCCCAAGTGATGGCAGGTTAGTGTGGGATTGGGAGAATGCTTCGCCAAAAAATTAGCAAAACGCATTGAAATCAATAGACGACACACAGCTATTTTTTTTACCTGCAAAATATTTTTTTTTCTCACTCCAAGTCGATGGGTGTTTTTTTCTTGGGACTTTTTTGTCTTGGTGACCATTTTTGTCTGTAGTAACCTTTGTATCTCTCCTGCAGCCCTCCAGTTAACTAGTTCAGGTGCCGTAGTGTTAAATCATTTAAAACTCAACTTTTATTTGTCCCACTAAAAACATTTTCGCCACAAAGACACAACATTGAAAATCCACTTCAATGAAGCTGGATCATATCCATAAAATAACATACAACTTAAAAACACATAAGTGGACCAGATTGGGGGAAAGGAGTGAGCTGATAACTTCTCAGCCACCATCTATGTAGATATATTCTTCAGTGGGGTATATTTAAATTCCCCCTTTACTGTTGTAAATAACTGGGCCAATATCAAGACGCTCAGTATTGGCAATGGTCATTCCTAATTAACTCCAGAAAGCCACAGGGGGAATTTAAATATACCCCACTGAAGAATATATTGTGTCTCAATGTTGTGTCTTTGTGGCGAAAATGTTTTTAGTGGGACAAATAAAAGTTGAGTTTTAAATGATTTAACACTACGGCACCTGAACTAGTTAACTGGAGGGCTGCAGGAGAGATACAAAGGTTACTACGTACTTCTCTTTGCAACTCCTCAATTGATACATTTATTTGTTACATTTTCTTAACTTGCGGGTGCACTGTTACATTGTATCTACTTGTTACTCCATTAATAGGTATTGACCATTTTTGTCTCTCGACTTTTTTGTCTTGGCAACGCTTTGCCCAAATCAAAGTCAAAGGGTGTTGTTTCTTGTGGCAAATTTTTTGCTGCAGCAAATTTTTGCCGTCGTTTTGTGAAAAATTTGCAGATCGGCGAAATTTTGCTGTAAATCCATGTCTGGTGAAGAGGTTCACTTGTCACTGTTGGTAGAGCACACAATGTGATGTTAGTGGAGGGGTTTGGAGTAATTAAGGAGAACTGCAGATGTTGAGATCAACCTCAACATATGAGCCATTAAAATGTGAATCCATGCTAGAAACTGTATATACATGTCCCTTTATAAAAAGTGAGGCCTTGAAAACTTAACCAACAGATGATAGATTGATAAACTTTAGGGGTCATAGGCATAACTACCCCCATGGCAATCTTAGGGCCCCAACCCATTGGTAAGTTGATCTGTTCTACAAAGATATATGAAAATTTGGCATTAATTATGTCCTTACTGGGGCCTACTACACTCCTATATTTGTGTTGTGTTGATTTCTAAATGAAGGGATTTCTTTTTAATTAATATCTGGATAATCCCCCCTCCTGCAGCGTGAGCGAGCCCTCAGCGGCTTGTTAAAACGACAGAGATATTTGCACTTGACAAACACAAAAACATAATCTTACGTAAATTGCCTTGGTTTGTATTCCTTGTCTGTGGGCACCGACACAAGGATATGACTCAATTTCTGATTGGCTATAACTTTAGAGAGAGTGAAGAAAACATGGCTTCCAACTGCGCTGATTTCAAGACGGTTGGAGGTGGGGCTGTCAGACGTGGCTGGAAGAAATGTGGCTAATAATATTGGAAAGTATTTTTTTAATGGATTCAAATAGAATCCTCATTCTTTTTTTTGGAAGCCTTTACTTGCCCTTTTAAAGTAACCAAAGGCTCAATGCCCCTAGAAAAATAAACGTGACCAACTTGACTCAATGAGAAACCTGTACATTAAGGGCTGAACTAGAAAAAAAAGCGGCCCTTAACATTGTTGGAAAGTTGAGTGCACTACAAAAATCAGCTGTCTGCTGGATGGCTGCAGGGAGTTGTAGTTTACAGCAGCTACAGGTGGGATGTGGGGGCCATGCCTTTAGAATCCATTGATCTCTCTGTTTTCATATCAAAAGCTTTTATATATTCAAAGATCTGAAGGAGGCAAGTCAGACCCATGACTTGGCACACACTCAAGGCCGGAAAGGCGTAATGAGATCAGACAGGGGGATATTTGGGGGATTATTCAGACGTGCGGACTGATTCCATTGTGATCCAGAGATGTTCCAGGGAGAGAGGGGAATTCACTCGTGTATTTGACTCACGGCTCTATTTCCTAATAGTTGGTATAAATTGTCACTGCTGTGTCCCCCCCCCCCTCCACATTTACAGGTGCCCTTGGTGAATCATAACAGGGTTACGTTGTATTGGAAACGGTCCAGTGGAGCGGTCTCCTATGGCCGAGCCCCAAGGGCCTTTATCTGAAGATTTGTGCTTCAAGGCTGCTTTTATGTTTTCTGATGGAAATAATGAAAATGTGAGTGATAGTTACGGTGGAACATCTATTTATTCTGCAGTTCTTGCAGCCAATTTACTGACTTTATAGCAAATGTTATTGCCACAGAGTAGTATTTACTTCCACCTTACCCTATTAAGGAGAAGCAGATCCAAAACAGTGATCTGAAATAGCCTGGGGCCAAAAATCAAGTGGGGTGTAGGATGGACAGTTGGGCATGTCTTGGTGTTGCTATGGATGATTTCAGGATCATCCAGTCCACAGCCAGATATATAGAAGGAAAGTTCTTGGCTTTTGAGCAGGTGTCACATGACTGAGCAATGACTAAGGGCCAGTAAGGTTAAAATCTGGATTCAACATACATTGGCTGTTCCAAACATTCTTGGAACTATGGCTTAATGGATGATACACCTGTATTTTGCTATATTTGTTACTTCATAATCATCTAAGAGGGCAAAGGCTGGACTTTAAAGAGGGGCTTCAACCAAAAATCTATGATATAGAGCAGGAGTCCCCAACCTTTTTAACCCGTGACCTAGGATGAATTATAAAAAGAGTTTGGGAGCAAAAATAGGGGCTGTGATTGGCAATTTGGTGGTTCTTATTTTGAGTCTAAAGGTGGCCGTAGACACACATAATATTGTACGAAACAAATTTTCTTACAATATTCGGTGCGTGTTTGGTGGGAAACAAGCTGATCGATATCGGCAGAAGACTTGGATATCGGTCGACTCGTCAATTGGGCTGGGCGGAAATTTTCTGGTGTTTCTACCTGTTTAGCTCTAAATGTGTATTGAAACGAACGATCTTTCTTGGAAAGATCTTTTCCAAGAAAGATCATGATTGTTACATCTATGGCCACCTTAAAGGAGTTCTTTTTGGCAGTACACCTGGTCTTTATTCAACCAAAATTGCCTCCAAACCAGGAATTAAAAAAAGCTCTTGCTTTGAGGCCACTGGGAGCATCAGGCTGGGATATTCTTCCCTCTACATTGCCCCGGGCCAAAGAATGAATATCTATATATAGACCAGCTGCCTACACCATAGAGAAGAGCTACCATGCTGTATATTGGATTGTATTAGCCCAAGGCTGTCTTAGACCATGGAAAACATTAACAGCGTGCTATGTATGGGACAGCACTACTGCTTAGTTTCAGGGGCCCTCGGGCTATGTAGGCCATGTGGCTACTTATGTCCTAATTCTCGCTCAGATTATTCCTACTTAGGGTCCATGCATGTGCAGAGCAGAGAGAAGACATTTTCATTGGTCTGAAGCCTCCATGAGCCTTTTGACAAATACAAATATACATTCCATAAGATTTATGTCGTCATTTTTCTTATTGTTTGCTCCAGTAATGCCAGACCTGTGCCCAAGCTCAAGGTATAAGGCGAAATCAGCCCTGATTTACGTGAATTTACATACATGCGTTTTAAATATTTATCTTGAAGGCAAACTCTGCTTTTCCCCAGGTCATTCAATGGTATATCAGGACTTTCCCATGACTAAAAGAACTACAGCCAATCACAGTGCTACACCAGCCTGTAGCCAATCACAGCTTTAGAACAATAACAGACCTAGAGCATCCTATTACCAAACATACCATCAGAATAACTGCAGAGCTAGATCAGCCTGTAGCCAATGAGAGCATTAGAATATTCAAGGGACTATATTACCTATAACCAGTCACAGCAGAGCCAAGGACAAAGTGCAGTCGGAGCAGCAATTAAATAAATGAAGGGCTCCTCTATACGAGACCGAGTTCTTATTCATTTTCTTTAAAAAAGGAAACTTTGACATCAAAGTCTTTATATATAAACTTTTGAAAAGTTTCCAAATATTAAAACTGGTATGTCGGTATAATTTACTCCTTAGAACCAAAAAGCTGCTGTAATAGATGTCATCCATGAGGCTTTATTCTTACAGCCCCAGAATGTAGTTTTACTCATGTTATTAATGAGAACTGTGCAGCCCTGTAATTTCCCTTTTATTTATCCCCTTTCACCATGAGCCGTGTCTAAATCACTAATCGGGCGACATTTGCTCCTGTTCCCACCGGCCGCATTCATTTGTTGCCTACAAAGTTGGTAAACAAACACGAACAGCCGTGGGGCTTGTTGTGTTTACAGCACTGCAGTAAGATGACGTCCCTAGAGGGGCAGTGGGAGTGGAGACTGCATGCAAATTGCAATAATAAAGAATAATTGTATGCAGACACCAACGTTAGTGTGGGACCCGCCTTCTGTTATTCTGGGCTTTAATTAATGGTAAATAAAAACATTGGCTTTTTCCCTTGTGGTTCCCAATTGGATCTCGGCAGAATATGACGTCCCCCTCATGCCTGTAATGAGTCTAATAAGGAACCCGGGGAGTCTTTAGGGGAAGACTATCCCTACTGGCACAAAATTATAAATATAAACATAAAGAAGAGATGATAAAAGGGGGAGGTTTATTGTAGTACATGCAGCTATGCAGTTGGTCTTGTTTATTTTAGCTTAATTTGGACCATGGAGTGTGGGATGAATTATTAGCTTGGCCAATGATCTTCGGTCTCATTGCTATGGTTAAAGACGATCGGGGGGGACTGTAATAAAAGTCGCAAAGAGCAAAACAATTCGCACCAATAAGAATAAAAAATCCACATCTCGCAATTTTGTTCATTAAACTATTACATTGCGAATTTTAATTGCGCACTCTTAAGAAGTGCTTGAAGGTGTCGTAATCTTTTGGAGCAAACATAACGACTTTTTCAGTAAGAAGTTTTATTACATTGACTGTGCATTGGCGCAAACTATAAAATTCGCAAGCGCTCTTCCACTGTCGGAACTGGTTCGCTAAACAGTTACCGTGTTCGCAAAAGCTATATTAAACTCGTGCAAAGCAAAATTTGTTCGTGCAAAGGCATAACTTTACGCATTGCGAATAGTTTTTCTGTTACCGACTTTTATTACATTCCCCCGTTTGCGATTTAACCCCTTTCCTGCTGGGAGCTTTTGCCCTTGCCATGCTGTACTGCTGCCAGACAACATGTGGCATGGCATAGATCAAAGAGCAATTTGGCAACATATAATCGACAGCGTCGGTGGCTAGATACTTGACAGCTGGCACTAAAATCCATGGCAGGTGAGCCCGTCTGCATTTATTGTTATTAATATTATCGTTTTTATGATTATTGCTTTTGTTCCACTTTATTTATTGCAACCAAAGAGCCGTAGAACGGGCTGCAGGAGCACAGGCGGAACATGAATTTAAATGCAAACTCACTAATGAGGTCCTGTAAATGGTATAGTAAAAAAAAAATCATTTTTTCGTTGTAATATATATATATATATATATATATATATATACTGTATATATATACATGTAAAACAGGACAGCTCCAACCTTCAATTAAAGCTACCTTGTAGCTGCCCCTGTGCCCGGAGTAAAATGCAAATACAAAGAGAACAAAAAAAACAGCACCAGGGGTCTTTGCAATGAAAAAAAACTTGTATTGTTACATGGTATGTACAACCATGTTATACATACCATGTAACAATACAAGTTTTTTTTCACTGCAAAGACCCCTGGTGCTGGTTTTTTTGTTCTCTTTATATATATATAGATATATAGATATATATATCTATATATATATATATATATATATATATATATATATATATCTATATATATATATATATCTATATATATATATATATATATATATATATATATATATATATATATATATATATATATATATATATATATATATATATAAATATATACTAAAGAAGACCAACAACACAGAGATTTCTTATGATAAAAAATGAATATATTAGAAAGTGCATGTACAGCCAACGTGATGTATATATATATACATATATATATATATTTAAATAGACAAAAGGAGTCCGCACTCAAAGGTCTTGTGAAGAAAAAAAGTGAGTTTAATCAACGTTTCGGCTCGTAAACGTGAGCCGTCTTCCCTGAAGTGCGGACTCCTTTTGTCTATTTGTATGCATGACCTTGTTCCTGCACCAAGGCTTCAACCAGGTATTCTGAGTGCACCAATCCTTTTTGTTTTATATATATATTTATATATATATATATATATATATATATATATATATATATATATATATATATATATATATATATATTTATATATATATATATTTATATATATATATATATATTTATATATATATATTTTTTTATATATATATATATATATATATATATATATATATATATATATATATATATATATACAGGTATATATATATATATATATATATATATATACAATATCAAAACAGGGGGGTTAAATATATATATATATATATATTCCACTGACAAAAGGTGCACACCAGGATTTTTCAGTTTAAAACTCCATATTTATTAAATAAATTTAAAACAGGGACCGGCCAACGTTTCGGTCTTTCTCTAAGACCTTTATCAAGACCAAAGAAAAAGACCAAAACGTTGGCCGGTTCCTGTTTTAAATTTATTTAATAAATATGGAGTTTTAAACTGAAAAATCCTGGTGTGCACCTTTTGTCAGTGGAATTTGGATAATGCAGCTATTTCCAGCGTAGCACCCAGGTATGTGATCTAATCTTCTCATCATGTGATCTAATCTTCTCTCATGGATGGTGTGCGCTAGGACTAGGACTATATACAGAACCCAAGGGATCCAAGTCCTCTGCACCTGAATATATCTCCATGCAATGCTGCTGTTTGGGTAGTGCCCTCTCGAATCTTCTTGGCACTCGGATCAGAACACAAGAGGGGGCTTTTTCTGCCAATTACCTCTCACTAAACCGGCCAATGCAGTGATTGCAGGGAGAACTTGACCCTCTATATGGGTTTGAGATTTCTTTGTGGTCCAAAATCTAACCAGGCTTTGTACCTTTGTGTATAACAAACATGTGACATAAATGAAAAAAACATTACCTAAGTAATTTAGCAATAGTTCTTGGAATATTTAGGGCAGCAATAAGTGTTCAACCCAGGTCTCACCCTCAGTTGTCATTTGCAGGTGTACCTAAGGGAACAAGGAGGCATCCCCCATCTGATAGACCTTGTGCAAATTTTGGAGGCTCTTATTATATGACTCCTAGAAGACAATTGTTGTGTACATAGTGTACAGTTCCCTTAGTCACATTCACTCCTACTCCATTTCAGAACAGACATAGACAAGTCATGTCATTATCTTCTCTGTCATAGTCAGGTCTTGTACATGCAGCAAAGTTGAGTGGCATCGATTATATAAACACGATGGGTTCCCCATGCCACAGACTCATCTTGTACCTGCAGTATAATCCAGCTGGAATAGTCAAGTGTTTAACATGGCAACTGTACATAGACTAGACAAGCCTTGCACGGTCTGGGATTTGTAGGGCAAGGAGAGGTCTTGTGCATGAAGGGAACAGTTTATTACATGCAATGCATTCAGCCGAAGAGACACTTGGCACAGTTACATGTATTAGTACGAGTGGTAAATATTTATTCTATGTTATGTATATACGACTTCTTCCAATTATCTTGCATAAAGAAGATATGGTTATATTCAACTAGCCCTGTAATCTGCTGCAACGACCAATCAGCAGGTAGATTTTACTGGTCTACATTTAAAGCTGACAATACAATGAAGTCCTGCTCATTTGGGGAGGTTATAAGATGAGATCTTTCCCTGATGTGGCCACCTCAAGTAATGGGCCTAATCATACTCAGTTCCCAGGCCAATGACTGGACCAACCACAATGGTTTGGTGGGGGTTTGTCAGATAGCTATAGCATCTGGCTGATCCTTGGTCAGATATCAGTCTGCAGGTCATCCTTTTGGCCTTTTTTTTGTTGCCTTCTCTGTCTAGAGCAGTGTTCCCCAACTAGTAGCTCATGAGCAATATGTTGCTCACCAACCCCTTGGATGTTGCTTATTTTTGAACTCCAGGCTTGATTGAGGCAGGTTTTTGCTGCAAAAAAACAGATATACTGCCAAACAAAGCCTCCTGTAGGCTGCCTTTACACCCATGAGTTTTTTTCATGCTTGCATTGCTCCCCAACTCATACTTTGTGCACACATATATTTCTCATACATGGAACCCATGTCTGTTCCTCTTTGAACGTCTTGGGTAAGCTTATTAATTCCCTAATATTGATAAATCATTCAGAATAGAAATGTGACTTTATCATACAGGGCCCCCTTGATGATTATAACAAGTAATATCTGTGACATAGAGCCTGAACTACTAACTGGTGCACTCATTGGTCACAGGTTGGTGTAATCCTATGAGCGTTTTAATGTATTGATCGACTACAAATCGGTGTAGTCTTAGGGCTGGGACACACTGGGCGATTTGGGGAGATTTAGTCGCCTGGCGACTAATCGCCGCGACTTTCCACGACCAATATTCCCCGAATGCCTCCCCTCGCTCTGTGCCTGGCTAAAATGAAAAATCGTCTGCGATAATCACACGCGGCGATTCGTTTTACGAAGTTGCCCGAAGTTTCCTCGTGAGGCATTTTGTATCCCATTACTCTGTGCGGTACGTGCTCCACCCAAACCGGAAACGGTTTGTGCTTCCCGCTGTATCCTGGCGTCTTTGCGTTCTTGCGTCATTGCGTTCGCATTGTTATTTGAATACAATTGCTGCTACTTATCTGTATGTGTGTGCGTGTCTACGAGATTTCAGTGCTTTTCGAAGTACATGCTATTTCTGATAAATCGCTCGGAAAAGGGTCTCGGTGCGTTTTGGAGCTACAGGCGATTTACAAACGCGCTGTGGGCACAGGAGCTAGCGTCTTTCATTTGGTTTTGTTCAGAGACAAAATGAGCGATATGTCGCCGCGATTTGCTTTTTAAAAACGTTGGCGACAAATCGTCCAGTGTGTCCTTACCCTAAAGAGTGTTCTAGCTCCTTGAATACCCTCTCTGATTGGCTAAAGGCTTACTGGGACTTGCAGTAAAAATATAAAATTGTGGTCTATAGTTTTGGTGGAAATTGTCACAATTGTAATGTTCTGATGGTTAGTCTATTCCTGTGAATCTTTTATGATCTCTGATAAATTAAAAAAACGGAATCCCATTTCAAAAAAAGAGTTTTCCAACCTGTAATAATCTGGCTAGCGTTGAACTAGAACTCTCAGAATTCCCTGACAACCATCGGCTGTGCAAGGGACACTGAGTGCAGTACTTCAGCTCGAGGGCATCTGGTTGGACATCCCTGACATAAGTAAGAAAGTTTAATTTATGGCATATTGGATTAAGCTGTGAATGACTCAGGTAAAGGTGACCTAATGCTAAGAGAATTCATTGCAGTTAAGGTGCAGCGTAAGCAACTCTGTCCCTCTGAGGATCCGCATTGTGTTTGTCCCTGGCTCATTGTGCAAAGGGATAACCCCCCCCCCTCCCACTTGCTCTGCAAAGCATGAAAAATTCCCTTTTCAGAGAAGGGAGAGAATCACAGATGTTTCTGAAGGGTCTCACAATGCAAATGGAAAAAGAAATGTTGCATTGTAACAAATAAAATGCAGTTTGTTTGGGGCCAACAAAGCCCCTCCGAAGTTGGGTTAAGTGACCTGACCTAGAACACTTTCCATATCCAAACTCTACACCCCACTGATTTGCCCTCTGGTATCCCCAAACCATAACTGGCATGTAAGCCTTTCACCCACAATCTCATCCCAACAGCACCATGACTCTGGAGGCCTCTAAAAGAAGGACTCATTCAATAGATATTTTCCAAACTGTTCCCCACTAGGGAGGTACAGAGTCTTGGTTGTGGGGGTTGAGGTTGCATTCTGAAGTCCAATCAGGGACAGATTTGGGGAGAATAATAATTTGCTCTACTTAGATACTCCTGGAAGCCCATCTTGGAGGTCAATTTTAGCCAGATTTGTGGTGAGCTCTTCTCATGTCTTGGATAGTCTTGAAACTACTGCTGACTCAGTAATGTTTTCATACATTTCCAACTATTTTATGTGCTAAGGGAGCTTAAAGAGTGGGGATGTCCTCCACAAGATTAGAACAGGACATTGGTTGGGGGGCGGGGGTAAATTAAAGAGGTAGGTAGAAATGATGTACAATATGTTTTGTACCTGCCCAAGGCCCTTTAGCAGTAAAGATCTGTGTCTCCAAAGATGCCCCTGTAGCTCCCCATCTTCTTTTCTGCTGATTCACTGCACATGGTCTGTGCTGCTGTCACTTACTGAGCTTAGGGACCCACTCACAATATACAGTACACATAGAATAGAAATGTCACAATATAAGGCTGATTAGTAATTAATACAGATCATTACTACATGGCAGCACAGAAACCAGTGCAATTAGCATCAGAATTTAATAATCAGCAAACCTGTAGCATCAGCTTATATTACAGGGGAAGCTCATTTTCTGCTGGATAATTAGTGACGAACCCTAAGCTTAGCTTCTCAACAGCCAATCAGAGCCCACTGAGCATGTGAGTGTCACAGACACTTTCCAAGATGGTGACCCCCTGTGACAAGTTTGAAGTCCTGGATCATTGCTGCTATTGACAAGCTGAAACTTTAGCCTCGTGCAATAAATTCCAGTAAGGGACATATTTGGGGAAAATAACTATTTGGGAGGGATGCCCTCCACTACTAACTGGAGGCCCCTAAAAGAAGGTGTCATTCAATAAGTATAGTATTTTTCAAACTGTGGGGATATTCCCCACTAGGGAGGTACAGGGCCTTGGTTGGGGGGAAAATACTTATTTGCTCTGATAGATAATCCTGGAAGCCCATCTTGGAGGTCAATTGTAGCCAGATTTTAGGTGAACTTAGATAGTCTTGAAACTACTGCTGACTCAGTAATGTTTTCATACGTGTCCAACTATGTTATGAGCTATGGTCAAATACTGGGTGTCACAGTGGAGCTTGACCTAAATACCAGCATCTCTCCAGTTAATTAATAAATGAGTGGGCCCACCATGTTATACTTGAGGCAGTGTTCCAAAGCAAGACTGCTAATGATATTTCCGTCTTGTTCACTGTGACCAACTGTAGGTACCTCCCTCCCTATGCACATTAACCCTTCATTTTCAATACCATGTGTATTGAGAGGGAGAAAAAAAAAGTACAAACAAAAAAAAAGTACAGAAGATAAAAAAAAATATCTAGAAGCTGAGGCTGATATCCACAAACAACCAGATAACAGAATACACTGGAAGGGCAAACTTTAAAGAAGGTGAAAAGGTGGGGGAAGAAGGGAAGGTACCAAGGGGAGAGAAGAAGGGTGACAAAAAGAGCCACAAGCCTGACGCTGAGATGAAACGATTTCATTTCCTCTGTGATTGGCTTGAAAAAAAAAAAGAAAGAAAAACTTATCTGCTCCACTGAGCAGCAAATCAATACAGAGACTTTATCTCCTGCTTTCTTCCTGACTGAGGAATGTCATTCCTTGTGTAAAGGGGAGACCGACAGGAGACCAGTAAAATAAGGGTAAGAGTCGTAACCTAGAAGCTACATAAAGGAGACAACAGGGCAGCATCATGAGATATTTCATTTCATTCAAAATTGTTATTATTTTTAGGGATGCACCGAATCCAGGATTCGGTTCGGGATTCGGCCAAGATTCGGCCTTTTTCAGCAGGATTCGGATTCGGCCGAATCCTTCTGCCCGGCTGAACCGAATCCGAATCCTAATTTGCATATGCAAATTAGGGATGGGGAGGGAAATCACATGACTTTTCGTCACAAAACAAGGAAGTACATTTTTTTCCCCTTCCCACCCCTAATTTGCATATGCAAATTAGGGGTCGGATTCAGTTGGGTATTCGTCCGAATCGTTCACAAAGGATTCGAGGGTTCGGTGCATCCCTAATTATTTTATCCTAGCTCCTTGGGTGGGGTTACTGGCTCAATCTGCAGTTTCAGTCTTGCCTAAACTGCCATTGTCTTTGAGGCAGAGGCTGACCTCAACATTTTTTATACTGACCCATAGCCCTCCTATTGTGTTATAATTTACTAAAATGAAGCCAGAATTGAGGGGTTTGGTCAGACATCACTTGCGTCATGAAAAAAATGATGTTATAGGGAGCCCTTTCATTGACCAAGTAGTCATCATAGTCAGTAGGCAAAATGTTGCACCCAGTATGGCACATGACACAGAAAAACTTCCATGAAATCACCTGTGGCATTTGAAGGTAAAAGTCATCATGGGGCAAGGTACTACATACAATCAAAACCCCATAAATAATATGGAAGGTCTGGGGTGTCTCTGGGCGACACCTTCTGGACTTCAAGCTAAATACAATTCTTGTTCAGCTTCTTGATGATTGGGAAACAGGAAAGGTGTAAAATGATACCCTATGCCAAAGCCACTCATTTATTGCAATTTTTTAACCAACCAGTTAACCAAAGTTGCTCTAAATTTCTTCATAATTACACTGAAAATGAGATAAATAATATTGGCTCCTTACCTTCTCACCTCCATGCGTGGTTTTTAATAAAGATTAAGATTGCAACCCAATCCAGCTATGATATACATACTGTAATTTAAGGAGTTGTAATTTACTGAATGTAGAAGTGCCTTGGGAAACCAACAGCTGCAAGGTAGTAGTGCTATAAAAATATTATATCATCAATCAACCTTTCCCAGTGAACTCCCTATAGAACAACGTCAGATATAGATTTCCTGGGAAGATATAGCAATGTAAAGAAAAAGCATGAGGAAATGCAAACATGAGATTTCTGAGTTCATTGCTGTTTGGAAATGTTGGGCAAGGTCAACAGCTTGGCATTTTCTTTGCCAGGCATAGAGGAGGTGACTTTGAGCACTGAGAAGACATCTTAGTTCTCTTGTTCTTCATGGAGCAATGACTCCGTTGAGATTGAGGCATCACCAGCTAAGGTTCTCTGTAAATAAAATCAGTACCTCTTTGGTTGAAATACTAGGCTACAAATCTCCATCTGTATGTGACTTTTGATATCCATAAAGCAGTGTCATCAATTAGTTATGAAGGTGGACATGACCATGAGTAGTTACTATTATATTAACTGTAAAAAAAGGTTAAGGAGAAAACAACCCACTATGGAGGAGAACAAGCATTCCACAATCATGGTGGCTCCATCTGTATGTGATTTTTAATGTTCTTAAAGTAATGTCATCTATTAGTGTCCCCTGAGAACTTCATGAAAGTGGACATCTGGTAGTTACCATTATATTAACTAAAAAAAAAGAGGGTTGCGGAGACCACAACCCACTATGGAGGAGAACTAGCATTCTACAATCATGGCAACTCCATCTGTATGTTATTTTTAATGTCATTAAAGCAGTTGTACTTTAGTACTTTGTGAAGGTGGACATCTGGTAGTTACCATTATGTTAAATAAAAAAAAGAAGGTTGAGGGGACCACAACCCACTATGGAGGAGAACTAGCATCCTAAAAGCATGGCGGCTCCATCTGTATGTGATTTTTAATGTTCTTAAAGCAGTGTTACCTATTAGTGTCCACTGAGAACTTCATGAAGGTGGACATCTGGTAGTTACCATTATATTAACTAAAAAAAGAAGATTGAGGAGACCACAATCCACTATAGCGGGGAACTAGCATTCCACAATCATGGTGGCTCAATCTGTATGTAATTTTAATGTCCTTAAAGCAGTGTAGTCTATTAGTGTCCCCTGAGAACTTCATGAAGGTGGACATCTGGTGGTTACCATTATGTTTAATAAAAAAAAGAAGGTTGAGGGGACCACAACCCACTATGGAGGAGAACTAGCATCCTAAAAGCATGGCGGCTCCATCTGTCTGTGATTTTTAATGTTCTTAAAGCAGTGTCATCTATTAGTGTCCACTGAGAACTTCATGAAGGTGCACATCTGGTAGTTACCATTATATTAACTAAAAGAAGAAGATTGAGGAGACCACAATCCACTATAGCGGGGAACTAGCATTCCACAATCATGGTGGCTCAATCTGTATGTAATTTTAAAGTCCTTAATGCAGTGTCGTCTATTAGTGTCCCCTGAGAACTTCATGAAGGTGGACATCTGATAGTTACCATTATGTTGACTAAAAAAAGAAGGTTGAGGAGACCACAACCCATTATGGAGGAGAACTAGCATTTGACAATCATGGCAGCTCCATCTGTATGTGATTTTTAATGTTCTTAAAGCAGTGTCATCTATTAGTGTCCACTGAGAACTTCATTAAGGTGGACATCTGATAGTTACCATTATATTGACTAAAAAAAGAAGATTGAGGAGACCACAAACCACTATGGAGGAGCGTTCCTCAAGCATAAAGTGATTTTCAGTATCATGTAAAGATTCCCAGTGCGTTGCAACTCCATGAATATGACATGCAATCATCACATGAATAATGTATATCTATGGGCCATGCAAACAATAGCTGTTGGTGACTTAGCAACTGTCCCGCTGCATCTCGGGATGCATAATGAGATGGACGGGACTGTCTGACACCCACACATTACAATGGGGCGAACGTTACTCGCAGCTGTACAATACAAAAAGACTTGTGTGCTGTCACAGCTGTGAGTGGCACACACAGGGACGGATCAGAGATGCCTACACTCAGATTGGGAACCAACAAAAGAATGTCTGAGTCCTCCCTGCACTCAGAGACATTTAGAAAGGTAACAAGGGAGGCAGGGCCCTATCAGAAGTGATGCAAAGAAAACGAGAAGGAAGGGATCAATAAGCAGACACCTTACAGGCCGACCGGGCAATTACCACCGATCAACACTGCATCATACGCAAACTGATCGCCGTTCAATGGAGAATAGTTCGGCCCACAATAGAGACAGACTGTCATATAAAGGGAAAAATTTCCCTTCCGTGCAGCTTTAAGGAGTCGTTGTGCATTTATTCTCCCATCTCTCAGGCTAACCAATCTTGTAGGAGACATCCGGAATGCCTTTGTCCCTATCCAGAGCCCTTCTGTCATAGAGGTGACAGTCACTGTGTCCTCTAATAATCCTGCCCTAGAGGTGACAGGCAGCTTTCTATTATCTGTGGCACCTCAAGATATTAACCTTCCAGGTTCTTTATCCTTCCAGAATGACCTAATAAAAACTTCATTTTGTGCAGAGCAATAGAACCAAGTCTCAGCGTGTAAAAAAAAAAGTCTCAGTGCCCCTGTTGGAATTATTTCTCTGTGCTAAAACAGGAAGACTTTTTACTGCATGGCTGTTCATTGGACCATCGTGTGATTCATCAAGGACAACTGAAGGGCACCATGTTTCTCTGGGCAGTAATTAACCCCATAGTCTATTAATGGGAATAAAATACCCTGTTTTAAAACCTTTCTTTTCCCTTGCACCGGAACAGCAATATAAAAGCCCAGCTTTATAAAAGACCTTTAACTTCAGCTTCATTCTACGATTCTGCTTGGCAGTTGCCATATATCTTGCCTTAGTCTCAGTAGACATAAATTATCAAATATATAAACCGCTAAGTCAAACAACCAGGCAACTCCTACATGTACACATATACAAACAGAGAAGGAATGCTGTGTGTTTAAATTCTTCAAATCTTTCAACCATGTTTCTGGGAGAGAATGAAGGGCAAATTGTTTAGTTCATAAGATGCAAAAATGTGCGAAATCAACTCACGTTAGTAATATCTAATACAGGTATGGGACCTGTTATCCAGAATGTCTGGGACCTGGGGTTTTCTGGGTTAAGGGATTTTTCTGTAATTTGGATCTTCTTACCTTAAGTCTACTAGAAAATCTTTTAAATCTGTAATCAACCGAATAGGCTGGTTTTGTCTGCAGTAAGGATGAATTATGTCTTAGTTGGGATCAAGTACAAGTTACTGTTTTATTATTAAAGAAAAAAAGGCACCATCTTTCCCTACTATACCTGCTATCCCACAGTCACACTCCCTTCCCAGAGACTATTATCCCACTGTTACTATAGGCACCATCTCTTCCTACTATACCTGCTATCCCACAGTCACACTCCCTTCCCAGAGACTATTATCCACTGTTACTATAGACACCATCTCTCCCTACTATACCTGCTATCCCACAGTCACACTCCCTTCCCAGAGACTAGTATCCCACTGTTACTATAGACACCATCTCTCCCTACTATACCTGCTATCCCACAGTCACACTCCCTTCCCAGAGACTATTATCCCACTGTTACTATAGACACCATCTCTCCCTACTATACCTGCTATCCCACAGTCACACTCCCTTCCCAGAGACTATTATCCACTGTTACTATAGACACCATCTCTCCCTACTATACCTGCTATCCCACAGTCACACTCCCTTCCCAGAGACTATTATCCCACTGTTACTATAGGCACCATCTCTCCCTACTATACCTGCTCTCCCACAGCCATAGCCCTTTTCAGAGCCCTTGTTCACAGACCCACCATTGCTGAGCACTAATAGATTTTCCCCATGCTGAGCAGGGTTCTAAGAAGACTGTAAATCCACTAGGTCTGAATTTGTTTAATCCGCATTGTCAGGGACGTGGAAAGAATGGTTATTGTGCCTGTACATAAGCTCTTAAAGCAATCACCACCCCCCCCCCAGACTAATGTATCTCAATATTTAAATCCTTTGCACAGAGGAAGAAGGAAAAAAATCAGAAAAATGCCATTTTCACTGGCTACACATCAAAACAACAACAATCCTTCCAAGCTACAGTTCTAAGAGACATTTTAAGCAGGCCATGGCAGATTCATTTTAATGGAAATAAACTAGAGCAATCTTCTCCCTTCAATGGCTTCAGTACAGTATATAGTATGGGGAATGTATAGCAAACCAGCACTTTCCCCATTAATGGAGGCTCCGGGTTATAATTTAACCCTTGGACAGACAGCTAATTCCCTGCACAGATTGGGGTGGGGGGAAGCGCAAGGTCAGCTGCCTTGGTGAATCCAGTTAAGAACCGACTATTGATCAATACCGTCCGGCAGCACCTTCTGAAACACAGCGACATTACACTGAGAACATTCCCACATCAGTAGCGGGCCTCAGACATTTTAAAATAGCCATAGTGGCTGTAGTGACTCACAGATTTAGTCCAACTAATACTAAGGATATTTTCTCTCTGTTAACTTTTCTTTTTATAGCTGAGGCATCTGCAGTGTATTCATTGTACAGTTGTTTATAGTGATGGGCGAATTTGCGCCGTTTCGCTTCGCCGAAAAACTCGCGAATTTCGCGCGAAATTCGCGAAACGGCGAAAAAAAATTTTTGACGCCGGCGAATTTTTTGACGCGAATTTTCGCGGGAGTTTCGCGAATTTATTCGCTGGCGGCGAATCGCGCAAATTCGCCGCGAATTCGCGCCTGGCGAATAAATTCGCCCATCACTAGTTGTTTATATTGTGGCACTCAAAACCAAATGTCAATGATCATTCTCATGTACAGGTACATTTAACAGTTATCAGTGGCTGAGCCATTGCAGGTATAGTAAGGAGAGATGATGCCTATAGTAACAGTAGGATAATAGTCTCTGGGAAGGGAGTGTGACTGTGGGATAGCAGGTATAGTAGGGAGAGATGGTGCCTATAGTAACAGTGGGATAATAGTCTCTGGGAAGGGAGTGTGACTGTGGGATAGCAGGAATAGTAGGGAGAGATGGTGTCTATAGTAACAATGCATAATAGTCTCTGGGAAGGGAGTGTGACTGTGGGATAGCAGGTATAGTAGGGAGAGATGGTGCCTATAGTAACAGTGGATAATAGTCTCTGGGAAGGAAGTGTGACTGTGGGATAGCAGGTATAGTAGGGAGAGATGGTGTCTATAGTAACAGTGGATAATAGTCTCTGGGAAGGGAGTGTGACTGTGGGATAGCAGGTATAGTAGGGAGAGATGGTGTCTATAGTAACAGTGGGATAATAGTCTCTGGGAAGGGAGTGTGACTGTGGGATAGCAGGTATAGTAGGGAGAGATGGTGCCTATAGTAACAGTGGGATAATAGTCTCTGGGAAGGGAGTGTGACTGTGGGATAGCAGGAATAGTAGGGAGAGATGGTGTCTATAGTAACAATGCATAATAGTCTCTGGGAAGGGAGTGTGACTGTGGGATAGCAGGTATAGTAGGGAGAGATGGTGCCTATAGTAACAGTGGATAATAGTCTCTGGGAAGGGAGTGTGACTGTGGGATAACAGGTATAGTAGGGAGAGATGGTGTCTATAGTAACAGTGGGATAATAGTCTCTGGGAAGGGAGTGTGACTGTGGGATAGCAGGTATAGTAGGGAGAGATGGTGCCTATAGTAACAGTGGATAATAGTCTCTGGGAAGGGAGTGTGACTGTGGCATAGCAGGTATAGTAGGGAGAGATGGTGCCTATAGTAACAGTGGATAATAGTCTCTGGGAAGGGAGTGTGACTGTGGGATAGCAGGTATAGTAGGGAGAGATGGTGTCTATAGTAACAGTGGATAATAGTCTCTGGGAAGGGAGTGTGACTGTGGGATAGCAGGTATAGTAGGGAGAGATGGTGCCTATAGTAACAGTGGATAATAGTCTCTGGGAAGGGAGTGTGACTGTGGGATAGCAGGTATAGTAGGGAGAGATGGTGCCTATAGTAACAGTGGATAATAGTCTCTGGGAACGACCTACAGCAAAGGAATGGTTACATTTCCTATGTATATCTAAAGCTTCCAAGATCCCTGCAGTCAGGGCTGCTGCACCAATGAGGTGAGGTGAGAAACATGACTCAGGAGGCAGCAAAAAGCTGCTCCTGGTAACTTTAAGAGCCGAATTTCTATTTTTCAATCTAGAGAGCAATTGCACTAGTGGAATGCTCCCCCCCTCCTGGACCCCCTCCGGTAAGGAGAAAGGTGAGAGTGGGGGGGTGGCAGAATGAGAGTCGCCTCAGGGAGGCCGTGGGGTAAGGGGCACCTCTGTCTACAGTGGGTTTCTGACTGGCTTTGCTAATGGTACAAACATGTGCCCTGCATTATGTAGACAGCAGCTTGTTTGGAGACTGTACAATAATTTTTTGGAGATAAAATGCAAGCTCTGTAATTAACCTATGAAGTCAGACGTGAGCAGGAGGGAGGGAGGCACATTGCTGAGAATGAGAGACAGAAAGACGTGTAATTTGGGGATGATTGAGCCGCTGTTTAGCTGTTTGAAAGTGATTTTCGCTGCTCTCTCTCCTTTATCATTTCTCCCCTTGTCAAGTGGCGTTTTCGAGGGGGCGGCGCATCTTTCCAGCAGAGCCAAAAGTCAATGGCTTTATATTCGAGCGCCGGTGCTACTAAACAAGAACTTGTGGCCCTGAGATGTTCTTCATTGAGAGCAACACTGATACAAACCTCATGTTTCATAGTTGGACACACGGTGCGTTTCAAGGTTCCATTAAAGGGGTCATTGACCTTTGAGTTAACTGTTAGTATGTTACAGAGAGGGATATTCTGAGTCAATTTGCAATTGTTTTTCAATTTTCATCATTTGTGGTTTTTGTGTTATTTAGCTTTTTATTCAACAGCTTTCCCATTTTCAATGTCATCAACCTGGTTGCTAGGGTCCAAATTACCCTAGCAACCATGCACTGATTTGAATAAGAGACTGGAATATGAATAGGAGAGGCCTGAGTAGAAAGAGGAGTTATAAAAAGTAACCATAACAATACATTTGTTTTTTTTAAATGGGGTCAGCGACCCTCATTTAAAAGCTGGAAAGCTTCAGGAGACGGCAAATAATCCAAAAACGATACACAATAAATAATGAAGGCCAATTGAAAAGTTGCTTAGAATTGGCCAATCTATAACATACTAAAAGTTAACTTAAATGCCAAACACCCATTTAATGAAGGTACAATCTGATGTGAATATACATCAGCTGATCTCTTGCTGGGGGCGCTGAGACTCCCTTAAAGAAACAGTTCAGTATAAGAATAAAAACGGGGTAAATAAATAGGGTGTGCAAAATAAAACATCTTTCTAATATAGTTAGTAATCCAAAAATGTAATGTATCAAGGCTGGAGTGACTGGATGTGTAACATAATAGCCAGAACACTACTTCCTGCTTTTCAGCTCTCTTGCTTTCTACCGATTGGTTACCAGGCAGTAACCAATCAGAGACTTGAGGGGGGCACATGGGTCATAACTGTTGCTTTTGAATCTGAGCTGAATGCTGAGCATCAATTTCAAACTCACTGAACAGAAATGTCCCATGTGGCCCCCCTTAAAGTCACTGACTAACTCAGTTAAAGAGCTGAAAAGCAGGAAGTAGTGTTCTGGCTATTATGTTACACATCCAGTCACTCCAGCCTTTATATATTACATTTTTGGATAACTAACTATATTAGAAACATTTTTTTTTTTGCACAGTCTATCTATTTACACAATTTTTATTTCCACGCTGAACTGTTCCTTTAATATTCCTTTAATATTCATTAGTCTCCGGTTTACCCTCCCATCCCCACCACCTCTTCCCCGGCACATCAAAGTCAGCCAAGTGGGACATAAATGGGCAGCGAAAAGCCTCTAAAGTAAGATCCGTGCTTTTCAGCGAGTAGTTTCTGTGCCGCTCATGAATAATGGATGATGGTGCGTATTATGCTCTGCTGTATATGAATTGTTAATACATATTGATCCATTGCAACAAGTATTATTAACCAACGACACATAAACATTAGACACAGCTCTCTTTTGTAACAGCAGCCTCGCCGTTCCTATATATTTCTTTCAAGCATGCGGAAAAAGCGCCCGCATCCCGAAACTGTCAAGTAAATACTCTGCCATGTAATGAAGCACTTTCATGCGCTGTAATTCATCCTCGGCGCGTACTCCCAGGCAGCATGGCGTCGCGGGAGGCCGTTCAGTGTATCCGCTAACAAAGGGGCCACAATTATTTTGCAGCCAAAAATAAAAAGGTGGTGGATATATCAGCTTTACTTGTCACTGGCACACTGTATTTGTCTATGCTGTAATAAACAGGGACTGCCATACTGATTCCTTTGTTGTGGAGAGTCATACACGGGCCGATAAAAGGCGGCAGTTTATTGGTCCATGTGTGAGGCCCTCCAACAGGATTCCATGATCGACAGGGGTCGGACTGGCCTGGCGGGACACCAGGAAAAAACCCAGTGGGCTCCGGGCCTCATGGGCCCCGCCGGTCCAGACCCCCTCTCCCAATCTCCTGGCCCTACAAAAAAATAAACCAATTTGAGGTGCCGCACAGCGCCGTTCGTGCATGTGGGCGACTTACTTTATGCACGTGCGTGGCTCTGTTTGCGCATTCGCGGCATTGCAGTGGGGGGTCTGGAGGGGGGGTCCCGATGGGTCCCCTAGTCCGACCCTGCCAATTGATATCTGGCGTCGATCGGGCAGGGGTAAAAATCTGGTTGGATCATGGACCACATCTGTTTGTATCGGTCCCTCGATCTGGCCGGCTGTATTCCTTTCATTATGATCCGATTGTTGGGCCCTAGGGCCCATGATCGGATCAGCCCAATATCGCCCACCTCAAGGTGGCACATTGGGGAGAGATCCACTCGTTTGGTGAAATTGCCAAACGAGCGGATCTCTATGTGTTCTGTATGTCTCTAAGTTCTGTTTATACGTTGTAAATTGCCAATACCCAAGGACCAGAATACCTTGGATTTGTGTCTGGGATTTACTTGTTCCTAAAATACTTTATAATATCCAGAGTTTACACCCAAAGGGTTGCTGTTATTATTCATTAACTGACTCTTTAAAATTTAATTCCAGGTTGGACTGGTGTGCCGGGGTACCGGGTAATCTCCTGGTAGGTTCCATTATAGCAGACATCTCACCAGCTCTTTATATTCTCTGTACAGCGGTTGAGAGTGGGTCCAAGAGAACTAGGGTGGCCTCCCGTCAGTATTTCAACCCAGTTTTACAGATTTGACCGCAACTCACATGCTGGTAAATTTGTAATTAGTGATGGGTGAATTTATTCATCAGACACGCATTTGCAGCAAATATCCACATTGTGCCACCTGCAAACTTTTTTGCACAAAACTGCTGAAAAAATTTGCTGCAACAAAAAAAATTGCGCGAGTAAACATTGGCGTGTAAGAAAAAAAAATGTTTTTGACTCCCATTGACTTCAATGTGTTTCTTTAAATTTTTCACCATTTCACTTCACTGAAAAATGTAAGAAATGCATTGAAGTAAACGGGCGTCAAAATCATTTTGGCGCGCAACAATTTTTAATCGCTCATCACTATTTGTAGTACCCACATAACCCTTGATATCCCCAACTCCACCCCTAACTTACCCCTTCTCTGTGGTCCAAACCATCTGGAATTCACACCATGACCCACTTACCTATATCACTGACCTACCTCAAAGTTTGTAGCAGGTCTAGACTTGTGATGGGCAAATAAATCTGCCAGGCATGGTTTTGCTTTGAATTTCTGCGGTTCGCTGCCCGCGAATGTTTTCGTGAAACTGTGGCAAAAATTTGCTGCGACAATAAAAAATTGTTACACGTAAAAATTGTCGTTTGTCAAAATTATTCGGACGCACATTGATTTTAATGTATTTGGATAAAATAGTCGTGCGTCAACATTGACTTCAATGCGTTTTGCGAATTTTTCACGGTTTCTGGACAGATTCGCTCCATTACTAGTCTAGACCAGCTAAACAGATAACAGTTCCAGGTAACCTGTTTGAAAGCGACCCTCGGATTGGTTTCTGGGGGTTACGACACCTTGCTGGCTTTTCATAATTGATATAAGTGGGAGGGAAGTAAGATAAACAGAGTTAGATAAAAGCCTTTGCTCCAAAAGCCTTGGCGACTGACTGAAAGGGAGCCTCAGCAAATGCTTAGATAGGCTTTAAAGCACTGATATGGCAGCATTATAATCCATTTTCCAAAACAAACTATGTGTTATGCACAATATTCGGGCACATGTCAGCAGCAATAATAACCACAGCACACACGTCTCAGCACAAAGCCCAACATGTTGGTCTCCTCCGCCCAAGAGAGCCCATAAACGTCTCCAACATGTGTAGACTGTGTTTAATGACAAAATAAATCAGTCGTGTGTCAGGGTATGAGCCTCCTGCGCCTCAGCGATTCCCTTCCCCTCCGTATACACCTGCACTCACACCCCCAGACGCCTCGCAGGAGGCAGACAAGCAACAGCTGCTTCTTCTCTGTCCCCCAGGCTCACAAGACGGGTTATAAACTTCTTTAGATAAAGTCTTTCCTGCTGTTGCTTCGCTCACAGGTAAAGAAACCCCACTGTTCTATTAGTCACAGACGTGAGCTGTTCCCTTATAAAAGCCTCTAAATGTTCTTATTCCTCCAGTCAGACAACTAAGTTGCCAGCGTAACCCTGTCGCTAATAGGGGCATTCATTATGCATTGAGCAGTTCAGTTAAGGAACCAAACAAGCCTCGTACAAATGCGTGAGCCGGCACCAGTAGTGCAAGGAAAATATACTTATTTACAGCTGGGCTTTTTTTACTGCTAGCTAATTCCCATTAAAGAGAAACTGAGATTATATATATATATATATATATATATATATATATATATATATATATATATATATATATATATATTGAATAAAGTACCCCCTCTTGTGAATTATAAGGATATTATAAGTTACAGAGGAGTTTCATGACCTTGTAAAATAACGATGCCGAAGGGGGGTACTTTATATAAATTACAAGATAGTCATAGCTTTTTTGTATTATAAGAATATAATTATATGGGATATTTGTGGCTCTTGTGCAGGGCCGCCATTAGAAATCACGGGGCCCCATACAACAAAATTTTTGGGGCCCCCTGGGCCCTGCCCACACTGACGACCAAGCTCCACCCCATATGCCGCCCACTCCACATCGCAGTTAAAAGACCACATAGACATCAGCGCTAAAAAAGTAACCCCCCACACAAGTTATAAAAAGCTATTGATGGTCAGGGCCCCCTTATAAAAAAATTGGGGCCCCAAAAAAAAAAAATGTTTTTTTGAAAAAACATTGGTGGCAGGGGCCCCCTTATAAGTTAAAAAAAACTTGGGGCCCAAACAAAAAAAATGTAAAAAAAACATTGGTGGCAGGGGCCCCCTTATAAGTTAAAAAAAATTGGGGCCCCAAATTTTTTTAATTTTTTTTTTTTAAAAAAATGTTTTTTTAAAAAAAAAAAAACATTGGTGGCATGGGTCCCCTTATAAGTTAAAAAAAATTGGGGCCCCAAATTTTTTTTTAAAAATTTTTTTAAAAAAAAAAAAACATTGGTGGCAGGGGCCCCCTTATAAGTTAAAAACAAATTGGGGCCCCAAAAAAAATTGAAAAAAAAAAAGTTTTTTGAAAAAAAAAAAAGTGGCAGGGGCCCCTTACAAGTTAAAAAAAATTGGGGCCCCAAAAAAAAATGTTTTACAAAAAGATTGGTGGCAGGGGCCTATAGAATATTAAAATAATACATTGGTGGCCAGGAGATTCAAAAAAAAAAAAAAAATACACAAACTGGTGTTCAGTAGAATTGAACTCATGGCTTCAGTACTTCAACTTCGCCTCCTTTCGTGACTTCGGGTCTTTGCGCTGTTTCAGGACTTCAGCTGTTTTCGTGACTCCGGGTCTTTGCTCCGCTTCGTGACTTCGGGTCTTTTCAGCGCTTCGGGACTTATATATACTCATATATACTCCGAGGTAACTTCTAATATCCTCATATTTCCAACAAGGGGTACTTTATTTATTATAATACACAAGTTTTAGTGAGTCATGTGACAAAAATGACATCACTAGTCACCGTTTATAATCGAAATAATTCACATTTTTAAAAATGATTTCCTTTTTCTCTGTAATAATAAAACAGTCACTTCTACTTGATCCCAACTAAGATATAATTAATCCTTATTGGAAGCAGAACCAGCCTGTTGGGTTTATTTAATGTTTAAATTATTTTCGAGTAGATTTAAATTATGAAGATCCAAATTACAGAAAGATCCATTATCGGGGAAACCCCAGGTGCCAAGTATTCTGGATAACAGGTCCCATACCAGTATATGTTATTTCTATATTATTATATTTTTGTAAACAGTAGCCCCCCCTGCAAATTCTTTTTGCCCACACCCCCACCAACAGAAATGACGGGTGACCTGCAGTGCAGAAAAAAATCACTGGTCACCCGCCAAGCACACCATTTCACCATTCACCATTCACATACCATTACATCATGAAATGTGTATGGCCACTTAATGGTCTGGGTCTCACAGCATGTTTGAGTTATTTCTACCTGGAAAATAATAAAGCTAGGTTGCAGGAGCAGAGTAACAAACACATCAATATTTCATAGAATTAGTTTCATTTCTATGCCTGTGCCCCGTGGTATGTGGTCTAGCCTTTCAATCAGTTTGAGCAGACTATGCAGTTGATTGGCCAAACTTGAAAAACAGCCCAACCAATAAACAAACTTGGTGCAAATATTGAGCCCATCACAGACCTGGAACTGAATTAGCCCTTTGTAGCAATTTTGCTCAACAAATATAAAGTATCCCTTCATTGGGGGGAAGCTGAATATCAAATGACAGAGGATGCTGGGAGTTGTAGTTTAGAGCCACAGGTCATTGACGGCTAATTTGCGCAACACATTGCTCGGCAGTTTTCTCTGTACGTCTGCCAAGATAATCTCCTTTCATTTCACACTTGGTAGTTCCTTATTCTTTGTCATCACTTTTTTTATTCTTGCCATTTCAATTGTAACTGAGTTTGGGGTGGGGGGGGGAAGACATTACGGCACGTCAGAACTACAGAACGGCGTTTTTATCCCTCGGTATAACAATCACAATGAACATTTCCAAACATAAATAGTTTTTTTTTTTTTTTTCTCGTTGTAATCAAATAAGATAAGAGGTGCCTTCAGGAAAGCGTATTAACTTGTAAATAACAACACGCATCCGATGTAAACAATCGCCACTTAGGCAGGGAGGCATTTTCCATTTTTGTAAACAATAAAGGCGTGAGAATGTTTTTGAAATTGTTCTTCATCCAGAGGAATTGTCAGTCCAACGTCGTCTTCTCTTTTATTAATGAATGATTGGAGGCTTTGTATTGAGGGCATCAAAAAAAAAAAAACAGAAAGGCCCAGCGGATAGAATTAACCCGCACGTCTTAATGATTGTTAGTATTTGCCGTGCGCATTTTAAAGGTTCTTTGTTTGATTGGCGAGGAAACATATGCGTGGGAGAGGATAATGTGTATCCAGAGTCACAAACAGGAAACTCCATGCTAAGTGCAACTGGAGACAAATCGGATCAGCTAATCTCTTGGGCGGCAGAGGGGAGAGAGAGGTGAAAAGTCGAGCTGGAGACTGGCAGTTGGGCAGAAGGTAGGCAGGTAACCATGGCAACTACTAATTTAGTATAATTGTGGTAAATGCATGTTATGAACACCCAGCAGAGGTGGTAGCACCGATTAATAATATATGCAGCCCCAACGATCTTTAACAATTTATTGAACTGCAGCTAATAAGAGCCAATTAGTGATGTGCAAGTCAGAAATCAACCCCAACCCAATACAGACCAAGCTGCAGCCAACCCAGCCTGAAGTCTTCTTCTACACATGACCCAACTTCCCTCTGGTAATTTATATATGGGTGGGATCAGCCACCATATGTAAGGGGTCAGCACTATTGACCAAAGAGGAGATGCCCTGTTTGACATATAAGCCAACCCATCTTTTTGGCCTGAATCAGCCCAACTCAAATGTTCATGAGTCCCATAGGTTTCTGGTCAACCTGTGTATCAGTAGATCATTTACTTCCTTTAGTCAGTGTGTAAAGTGCATAAATAGGCTGCTAAATGCTGGCTCACGATGAGGATCACTCCCTGTGAAAGCCCCAATAGTCTACTCTTTGCAGACCACACTGGCCAGCCTGTGGTTGCTTATGAATAATACATGCAGTCATAGAGGTCATTCTGCAGTGTGGCTTTCCATAGGCGCCTTCAATGATACAGGAGAACTGTAACTATACCCCAGTGACACATGGGAATTCTGGAGATGGATTGAGTCCTCTGGAAGTGAAATCTGACACAGGTCTAGGAACTCCCTTCTTCTGACACAAATGGCATGTCTACAATATCAATGGCCTCTTAAGGTAACAAGGCTATTGTGTCTTGCTGTATGACACGCAAAATCAGAAGGCACCTCAATGGTTTCAGAGCTAGGTAGGCTAAATGAGTCAGGCAGGTGCAAGTCAGCTTTGCTTATGCATTGACTGATAGCAGCCATGCCTTAAGACAAACTCATTCAACCTGCCAGGCTATAAAACATTTAGGTGGTCCATGAAGTACATAAAGGCCCCTCAATGGTTTCAGAGCTAGGTAGGCTGAGTCAGGCAGGTGCAAGCCAGCCTTGCTTATGTTAGGTGGTCCATGTAGTACATAAAGGCACCTCAAATGTTTCAGAGCTAGGTAGGCTAAATGAGTGCAGGCCTGCTTTGCTTATGCCTTGACTGATAACAGTCATGCCTTCAGACAAACTCATTCAACCTGCCTGGCTATAAAACATTTTAGGTGGTCCATGAATTACATAAAGGCACCTTAAAGGTTTCAGAGCTAGGTAGGCTAAATGAGTGCAAGCCTGTCTTGCTTATGCCTTGACTGATAGCAGTCATGCCTTCAGAAGAACTAATTCAATTTGCCAAGCTAAAGAACATTGTAGGTGCTCCATGAAGTACATGAAGGCATCTGAAAGGTTCCCCAGCTAGGTAGGCTCAATGAGTCAGGCAGGCATAAACCTGCCTTGCTTATGCCTTGACTGATAGAAGCCATGTCTTCAGAAGAACTCATTCAATCTGCCAAGTTATGGAACATTTCAGGTGCTCCATGAAGTGTATGAAAGGCATCTGAAAGTTTCCAAAGCTAGGCAGGCTGAATGAGTTAGCAACCATGCCTTCAGAAGAACAAATATAGAGTAGTGTAGCCTGTACAGCAGGGGTCCCCAACCTTTTAATTGTGTGAGCAACATTCAGATGTAAAAGGAGTTGGGGAGCAACACAAGCATGAAAATGTTCCTGGGTACCAAATAAGTGCTATGATTGTCCATTTGGTAGCCCCTATGTGGACTGACAGCTTACAGGAGTCTCTGTTTGGCATACACCTGCTTTTTATGCAACCAAAACTTGCTTAATTCAAAAATAAGCACCTGCTTTGAGGCCACTGGGAGCAACATCCAAGGGGTTGGTGAGTAACGTTGCTCACAAACCACTGGTTAGACATCACTGCTGTACAGTTAGTGACAAACCAACGATCCCAAATCCTGAAATAATTAATAACAATACACTGTGTCCTTTGTGCATTTATCAACATTTCTCCTCTAAGTGGCCCCTGTGGTGCTATGGATCCCGGGTAAACATACCAGTAATCATAATATTTAAGGCTTTCCTGATTAGTGGTTTGTTGAGGAACCCAGATCCACCTTCAGATATAATGCAATGGAAACAATTCCTTTGATTATCCCCCCCCCCCAGTGCGCAGGCTTCCGATGAATGAACCCGTTCTATAGTCGCAGATGCAAAAACAATAACGAAAACAAACAAACAGAAAACTCAACTGAAAGATTACATTTCATTCATTAGCACCAATATTCAGATTTTTTTCTATAAAGCGCACATTTGTTGACTCAGCTTTGTTCAGTAGTTGGGGTGTAAAGAAGAGTGCAAGGCAAAGGGAAAAACGCTGTGGTATTGGTTAGATTATGCCATACTCTATAGTCCCCAAAATATTTATAGGGGACAAACAGAACCGCAAGAGGTGCTCAGTAGCTGTGGCTCTTCCTCGCTTCCTCACCTGTGGAGGCTCCGTACACTTGATATTCATTATTCTTAAGATTATGTTCATTGAACAACTTTTTGTACAGGCCCTTTCCCTATTCAGCTTCAATTCTGACATTCAAACACGCCTGTTGTTCTGGTAAGTGGGTGTCAATTGGGGAGCTGCAGAAGGAATAATTTAGAAACCATTGCAAGCACAAAATGTATTTTCCAACATCGCGCTAACCGATAATTGTACGCTGAACGTTTCCTCTATACAGCGAATAAACCCCTAGATGTTCAATAATTGCCCTATAAAGGGGGGAGTTAATATCCACTGTATAACCTGTAATTTCAGACTTACCTCTAGCAATAAAGCAGCTTTGTGTATAGACATGCATTCAGAGAAGGCAATTGCTATGTAATGCCAATAAAACATGACATTTCCCTACCCAGTTGCACCATTATATGATGGACTGTGCATTAAGCAGAATAGAAGTTACCCATAAGGGGAGATCAGCCTTTCACTACAAAAGAAGAATTAGAGTGATATCATAGTCTGGTGGTGCTGCCTACACACTGTTTGTATATGTATTAATCATGCTGATTATCTAATACAGGGGAAGGATTCAAGCATAGCTATGAGAAGGCTGGAGGCCACTCCAACTAAAAAGAAAATACCAAAAATGTGGTGCCCAACAAGGATTAATCTTGTTTATCATGAAATTATGATTATTTCTTAACAGCATCTGCATACGAGAAATAGTTTGCTATTGGAGGGACTCATTCTGGATATAAGTTCCATTTTCAGTTGTGGATCAAGCAATGGGGGTCATGTGGTAACATGGGCAATGTTTGTACCAACCTAGTTGCCCATAGAAACCAATTAGAGGTTAGAGTTTGCTGGTGGGAGTTTACAGCAAACCTTGGGCCTGTACACTACATTTATATTCTTCCCACCTCCTTACATAAAAGCCATTCTTAGGTCAGTTGAAAGAAAGGGTAAACGCAAAGGTCTCCAGGTTTTAACTGGGTTAAATAAATTCTGCTTGCAGAATTCAGGATATCAGGGATGTTGGCAGGTCACCAAAAGACCTAGGACACAAGACCATGATCTGTGCAAACCCGAAGGAGCATTGCTACATGTTGCACACTGACTGTGTTGGGGTTGCTTTGTAATACACCCTTATAGGAAGAGGGGGCTAATGGGCATGGGTTGCCTATTGGACTTGCCTAGTCTTTCAATAAAGCTTTCACATTCAGCTGGACTTTGCATAAGATATTTGGTTATTGCTCTTGGTTAATGGGAGCTGGACTCTACATAATGTTTAGGGTTACAGTTCTTGGATAATGGGACAAAGGCACTGCATGAGATTCACAGTTACTACTCTGGGTTAATGGAACCTGGACTCTACATACGATTTAGGGTTACTGCCCTGGGTCAAAAGGGGGCTGGACTCGGCATATGATTTATGGTTAATGGGACCTGGATTCTGTATAAGATTTAAGGGTACTTGGTTAATAGGACCTGGACTCTGCATAGTACTTAGGGTTACTGTCTTGAGTTAAAGGGAGCTGGACTCTGCATAAGGTTTGGGGTTACTGCTCAGAGTTAATAGGAGCTGGACGCTTCTAATATTCAGGGTTACTGCTTGGAGTTGATGGGATTGATCTCTACATAGTATTTAGGGTTACTGCCTTTTGTTAAAGGGAGCTGGGCTCTGCATAATATTTAGGTTTCCTGCTCTAAGTTAATTGGAGCTGGACTCTGCATAGTATTTAGGGTTACTGCTCTGGGTTGAAGGGATCTGGACTCTGTATAAGATTTAGGGTTAGTGCTCAGAGTTAATAGGAGCTGGACAGTACTAATATTTAGGGTTACTGCTTGGAGTTAATAGGATCTGGTCTCTACATAGTATTTAGGGTTACTGCCTTTTGTTAAAGGGAGCTGGGCTCTGCATAATATTTAGAATTCCTGCTCTAAGTTAATTGGAGCTGGACTCTGCATAGTAGTTAGGGTTAGTGTTCTGGGTTGAAGGGATCTGGACTCTGTATAAGATTTAGGGTTGCTGCTCAGAGGTAAGAGGAGCTGGACGGTACTAATATTTAGGTTTTCTGTCCTAGGTTAAAAGAGCTGAACTCTGCATAAGATTTAGGGAGTTAATGAGAGCTAGACCTTGCATTGTATTTAGGGGTTCTGTCCTAGGTTAAAGGGATTTGGACTTGGAGTTAGGAGTTTAGGGTTACTGCTTGGAGTTAATGGGAGCTGGCTGCTACATAATATTTAGGGTTACTCAGGGGACTGCTCTAAGATTCCTCAGACAGTCATTATCTAATGGGCTGGTGGGGGGCCTCTGCGTACCTGAAATGCTAGGGCCTATTTTGAATGCTAGTCCAGACCTGCTAACTGCATGATTTAGGGTCACTGCTTAGGGTTGAAGGGGTCTGGGCTGTGCAAGACTTAGGGTTTGTTAGGTATCACTTATTCTTTAAATAAGCCCAGAAATGTCCTAATAAATTATTCTGGACCAAAGACAAACACTACACTTTGGGGTTTTTACTTCCTTTCACTTCTATTTTCTGACATTACTGTCTGCGGAAAAAATGGCAGTGATCTATTCCTATTTACTTAAAGCAGAGACAGCGAAATAGGCTTACACCACATTACTTTCCTCTAAGTGGCTCATCATACGATGAAAGTGTTAATTAGACTTCAAAGCGGCCTCCATAAGGAAAGCAAAGACTGGGACGAATGAAATCAGGGCAAAAGCAAACAGTCTGGGAAAATGACTTGTCACAATTGCAGCCGCACACATGCGACAAGAAGAGAAAATAAGGGAACCTGTCCCTCACTCTCCCTCCCCAGAACCCACGCAAATCGCTTATCTGAGTGTCAGAAGAGACTGACAGACGAAGAAATGTGGATACATAATTAAAATAATAGAACCGATTACATAACCGCACGTGTTGGAACTGGCAGAGTTTTTTTTTGGGGGGGGGTAATTTTATTCATAATGAAGCAGAAAGTGTCCCCAGATGGCACAGAAATGGGTTAACAAGCAAATGAATGCAAATCAGCTGGAACATAAATCATCCAGGACACTTCTCATGAGGTTCTGTAATCAACGCCGCTTGCCAATTACTGCACCAGGATTCAGAGTTTCTTAATTGGAACACAGGAGAACTGGAAAACATAAGGCCATTGGGTGTGTACAGTAGATCCCACTTGATGAATAGATTTCATTGGATACACTGTAAGAATGGCTCGCTATGTTGTACTCGTCTGTCTTCACATATAGGGGCAAATTTCCTAAAGGGCGAAGTGACTAACGCTGGCGAAAATTCCCCATCGTGACATCATTTCGGTACTTCACTGATTTACTAAAAGTCACTGGTGTAACTTCGCTAGCGAAATCCCTAACGCCTGTCGAATTTGCGCTCTGGCGAATGGACGTAATTACGCAAATTCACTAAGATGCGGATTTTACTGAACGTTACCTCTTGCACCAGACTTGCCTTCACCACCTCAGACCAGGCGAAGTGCAATAGGAGTTCCAAAAAAAATAGCTGAAGATCCCAAAGTCCCAAAAAACGCTAGCGTCTTTTCCTTTTTTCAGGGTGGTAGGCTAAAAAAGAGCGTACATTTTTTTCGGGTAACCGGCTTCCCCCCTACATTTCCTAACATATTGCACATAAACTATACAATGGGCTCATATGTACGGCAATATAACAACTTTATTTTATTTTATTAAGGTTTCCCGGGCTTGCGTAGTGTAATGTATTTGCTGCAACATATACGCTCATTGAACATCCCACCGTATGCAAATTAGCCAACTTCACTTAGTTTGGCGCGGTAACGCTAGCACAACTTCGCCAGCATTCAGCGCTCTGGACAGAACTTTGGATTTTAGTCAATTAGCATTGTCCTGATGAATCTATGTCTGGCGAAGGGTTGCGCTGTGAGTGAAGCTGTCACTCGCGACTTTTCGGAGGTTAGTGAATTTTCCCCATAGAATGTAAGCTCTCTGATATACGACTCTTATTTTTATGTTCTCAGAAACCTCATAAGGTGTATATTGCTTTTGAGATGCATCCAAAACATTTGAAGGTGTCTCTTTGTCCTTAAATATGTTTTAATATTAAAGCTGGACACACTGATGGTTGGTCAGTTTGGTTGTTGTCAATATGTGAGACCTAGTGATGTGTGAGTCATGAAAAACTAAACCCGCACCTGACCCTAACCCATAAAACCCTTACTCACACCCAAACCTAATCTGCAAAATGTTGCCATTCTAGGGCCCCCACCCAACCCATGCCAGTGTCTTCTTGATCTTTACATTGCTTTCAAGATAAGGAACCTTCTTCAGGAGAAGTGGAGGAATGTACTTCCCCAACCTAACCTGCAATTGTCGCCCAAATGTCAAACCTAACCCACCCAACCAGTGGTCAACCCAAGTGTCACCCCGGGTTATGGGTCAACCCACACAACACTAGCAAGGTCCTCTATTGACCATTTGGAACAACTGTTATGTAGTCATGTTGCATCAACTCCTTTCAGAAGACATTTTTTAGCCAAAGTCTACCATTGGTTTGAGGTTGGTTGCCTTATGATAAAAATCTCATTGCCTGATGTCATCAGTTCACAGTTGGTTGCTCTATAATGAAAATTGCATGGTTCACAGTCAGTTGCTCTGTGCTTCAATTCTTGCTAGTTGATGCCAACTGTTGGGGGTGATTGTTCCTTCCCAAAAAAACTGTTAGCATATGCCTCCCGTTGGGTCACTGTTGGTTGCTTCTTCCTTAAAATCTTGTTAGCTAATGCCTTCTATTAGTTCATGTTCGTCCATCATGAGGGTTTGTCAGGCATAGGTTCAACGTTTGTTGCTCCATCCATAAAAATGTTGTCACTTCCAGGAAATCCAATGAGCAGACATCTTCTATTGTCCTGCAGTCAGAATATTCACATGGGAAGTCAGATGCCGATAGGAATAGACAGGCACTAGATTCCCCTGAGGTCTGATTGGTCAGCATACAGGTGAGTAGACCAATGCTATTTGACCATCACATGTGAGTTCAATCTAACAAAATGCAATGACCGTCCTAAATCATAGGTTACCTTATAAGTTCACCTTAATTTGTCCTATGTGTGACCACCTTAAGCTTGGGTCACGGGGGCATAATTTCACGTAGTGTTTCAACACTATAAGAAAGTGAATACTGATTTCATCAGCCTCCTGCAGAGCCAGCCAAATGAGCTAATGAAGCCGATCTATTTCCTCTTGAATTAGCCTGTGTTTTTCTGATGATGCTTGCTTGTCCTTGAGATGACATTGAGAGGGAGGCATCAATATGCATTGCCGGCCCTGAGCCATTGAAGCAAGTTGACAGACGAGCTGGTGGCAGAGGGCCAAACAGCCAATTGCATTCATGCTTCTTGGCACAAGACCCGCCTCCAGCCTATTTTCAGCGCATCCTACTCAAGAGCAGGAATCTAAACCAAAGCTCTTTTTTCTCACAAGAACACTGAGCACTAGTAAAATCTAAGTTTAGATCTGCACATATCAGTCCAAACACAATTCTGTAGTACTTTACTGCCCCAGTGCCAGAACTAGGGGGTGATCAACAAAGGGTGCTCAGAAAATCAGAGGGGAGAGAATGATGAGAATCAAAAAAACAGGTGAATAGAGGTGGAGTAAAATAACCAAGAAGTAGAGTGGGGAGTTCAAGCAGTTGTAAGTAATCAATACTACATGGCCTGCAGTTTACAATCGAAGGGCCCTATCAAGGAGTCTTAGAAGTCAATTAACCTGCCTGTATTGCTTTGGAGTGTAAAAAGGTACTGGAGTACCCAAAATAAATTTACACACTCTCTGGGAGAACATGCAGACTACTTACAAATAGTGCCCCAAGTGGGATTGAACCTAGAACACCAAAGGTGCAAAGCATCAATACTATCCATACTAATAGCAGGCTGCCCATCTCTCATTATAAAAGGAACACAACTCACTACTGTGGAAAAAAGACTACCTTGTTGTACCCTAGAGAGCTGAATGCTCTAATTGTGCATTTAAGGACAGAATCACAAATTCTCTACCCTAGTTATTCCATTCCTATCCATTTAATATATAAATATTTCCAACTTACACTGAAAAACACAATAAATAAATAATGGAGAAAAAAACATGCTGTTGGACCAGCAAAATTAGAAAATGCTTTTCCTGCCAGTGTTTGTAGGGAGGTAGAGATGAGTTTGAGCTACAGGTGGGAATGGATGAATAGGGAACCCTGCAGAGGCTGAGATAGAGGATGACGAATATAGAAGGGCGTCTTAAATGCACCCACTGGGTATGGCATCACAGTGCATTTATGTTTCACTCAGCACAAGCTTCTGGCACAATTGTGGGTGTACATTTCCTATGGGTGTCCATGAGATAAGAATTTTACTTACATGATGTTGAGAAGGGGGCACATCTCTGCTCTAGTTGCCCATATATATCCATCAATGAGCATTGGGTGTTATCTGGGTGCTAGCTGCAGACGACAGAGTTGGGTGTTCACACAGTGGAGTTTGCCAGTAGGAACTGCCCTATCTTTTTACTGCATCAGTTAATTAGACCACGGTGTCCAACTGATGGTCCATGGGTCCTCCAAGAGATTATTATGGCCTCTCAAGACGACTCAAAAATACTGAGCCCTTAACATAGAATGGAGAATAATTGGCCCAATATTTGAAACCGCTGGATAAGAGAGAAAAGTGATTGTCTTGGCATTTTTGACACTGCATTCCATTTGGTGAAGAAGTGGATGAAGTTTTAGCAGCTCCAGGATTGGATCATTACCTCCCACCTGGCATTATGGAATTCAATGGCATCTCCAGCAGTTGACTATATCCCATAAGCTTGACTACCTTTCATCCTTAAAGGGATCCTGTCATCGGAAAATATGTTTTTTCCAAAACGCATCAGTTAATAGCGCTACTCCAGAAGAATTCTGCACTGAAATCCATTTCTCAAAAGAGCAAACAGATTTTTTTATATTCAATTTTGAAATCTGACATGGGGCTAGACATTTTGTCAATTTCCCAGCTGCCCCAGGTCATGTGACTTGTGTCTTCACTTTAGGAGAGAAATGCTTTCTGGCAGGCTGCTGTTTTTCCTTCTCAATGTAACTGAATGTGTCTCAGTGGGACATGGGTTTTTACTATTGAGTGTTGTTCTTAGATATACCAGGCAGCTGTTATCTTGTGTTAGAGAGCTGTTATCTGGTTACCTTCTGTCAGGGAGCCGGGAGCCCCCTCTGGGGAGAGGTCCGGATCTAGGAGGAAGCCCCTCAGGAAGGATCAGGATCGTGGTATCCAGGGATAAGCAGAAAGGGTAAACGAGTTCAGGCAGTAAGTCACAAGGCAGGCAGAATATAATCAAAGTCCAAAGTCCAGGCAGGGGGTCAGCAATTAGAGATCATCAGGAATAACCACAGGGATAATAGGAACAGGCCACAGGAAACCCAGGAATCAATGCAGGAACAAGATCCTATACTTGGGCGCATTCTAGCATCAGAACTGGCTTTTTATTTGAATTTTGGCGCCTTAGTGACGTCATTGACGTCCTTGCGCCGACGTCGGCGCACTGACGTCATCGCGCCGGCGCCGCTTACCCACGTGGCGGCCATGGGCGCCGCCATTTTGGGAGCGACGCCGGCGGAAGAGGACGCGCCGCCCGGAGCTCCTGGGTTTGCTCCGGGCGGCGATCGTGACAGTACCCCCCCCCTCACGGGGGGCCTCCGGACCACCAGGGCTTGGCTTCTGGGGAAATTTGGAGTGGAACTCCCTCACCAGACGAGGAGCATGGACATCAGAGCATCCTTCCCAGGAGCATTCTTCAGGACCAAAGCCTTTCCACTTGATGAGGTACTGAAGGGACCCTCTGGAGACTCTGGAGTCAAGGATTTTCTCCACCTCGTACTCGAGTTGACCCTCCACAGAGATGGCAGGAGGAGGAGACTGACCGCCAGAGAACCGGTTGGTGATGGCGGGTTTCACCAGAGACACGTGGAACACGTTGGGGATTCTCATCTCTGGTGGAAGCTGGAGTCTGACAGCCACAGGGTTGATTATCTCCAAGATGGGAAATGGTCCCACGAATTTTGGACCCAACTTGGGAGAAGGGATCTTCAACCGGATATTCCTGGAAGAGAGCCAGACATTATCACCCACCTTGTAGAGAGGAGAGGATCTTCGACGACGATCCGCGAAAGTCTTATGAACAAGAGCGCTCTTCTCTAGGTTCAACTTGGTAGCAGCCCAAATAGCAGACATATGGGCTGCGGCATCGTCAGCAGCCGGGACGTCAGATAGCACAAAGTCTTGGGGAAAAGCTTGAGGATGCTGACCATATACCGACATGAACGGAGACCTTCCTGTAGAGGAATGACAAGCATTATTATGAGCGAATTCCGCCCATGGGAGGAGATCAGACCAGTCATCCTGGCAGAGGGATACGTGGTTCCTCAGGAACTGTTCCAGGGCTTGGTTGACACGTTCAGCTGCCCCATTCGTCTGCGGGTGGTATGCAGATGAAAACTGAAGAACAATTCCCAGGTCTTTGCATAAGGAACGCCAGAACTTGGCAGTAAACTGGGTGCCTCTATCGGAGACGATCTCCACCGGGAAACCATGCAGGCGGAAGATGTACTGGATAAATAGCTGGGACAACTCCACCGCAGAGGGCAACTTCTTCAGAGGGATGAAATGGGCCATTTTGGAGAAACGATCAATGACAACCCAGATCACAGTGTTCCCACAGGAGGGAGGAAGTTCGACAATGAAATCCATGGACAGGTGGGTCCAAGGACGGGAAGGAACTGGCAAAGGCAGTAGTAACCCACTGGGGCGGGAGTGACTTGACTTGGACGTGGCACAAACATTACAAGCAGCAACAAAGTCCTTCACATCCTTGCGGATATCAGGCCACCAGACCAGGCGTCGTAAGAGTTCAAGAGTCTTAGCTGGGCCAGGGTGTCCGGCCTGCCTGGAGCAATGGGTCTGTTGCAGGATAGGCAGACGCAGCTCAGGAGGAACAAATGCCATCCCAATGGGAGTATCTGAAGGAGCAGAAGACTGACCAGCCAGGATTTGGTCGGCAAACTGTGGATACAGGGAGGCAATAATCTTGACTGAAGGGATGATTGGCTCTTGTCTTTCAGGAGAACGGTCCACCGGAGTGAAGCTACGAGACAAGGCATCGGCCTTCCGATTCTTGGAGCCTGGGCGATAAGTCAGGATAAAATTAAATCGAGAGAAGAAGAGAGCCCACCTTGCCTGTCTGGGGTTTAACCTCTTGAGGGACTGGATGAACTCGAGATTCTTATGGTCGGTGTAAATCTGAACAGGTATCAGAGAACCCTCCAAGAGGTGACGCCACTCTTCAAGGGCAAGTTTAACAGCCAAGAGTTCTCGGTTCCCGACATCGTAGTTCTGTTCTGCGGACGAGAACTTCTTGGAGAAATAAGCACAGGGGTGCAACTTCCCATCAGCGGGATGTCTCTGAGACAAGATGGCTCCGGCTCCGACTTCAGAAGCATCAACTTCGATGCAGAAGGGTAGTTCAGGATTGGGGTGTCGGAGGACAGAAGCAGATGTGAAGGCCTCTTTCAAGGACTGAAAAGCTTCAATGGCAGATGGGGGCCACAAGCTGGGTTTACCCCCTTTCCGGATGAGGGCCAGGATAGGTGCAATACGGGAAGAGAACCCCCGGATAAACTGTCGATAATAATTAGCAAATCCGATGAATCTCTGGATTGCCTTGGTACTCAGTGGGAGAGGCCACTCCTGGATGGCCGACACTTTCACGGGGTCCATCTCAAATCCCTCTGGAGAGATAATGTACCCTAGGAAGGGGATCTTGGATACCTCGAAGACACACTTCTCCAACTTGGCGAAGAGAGAGTTCTTCCTCAGACGAGAGAGTACCTCCTTCACCTGGGAGCGATGACTTTCAAGGTCCTTGGAGAAGATCAGGATGTCGTCCAAATATACTACTACGAACCTTCCTAGGAGATCTCGGAACACATCATTAACAAACTCCTGGAAGACGGCAGGGGCATTGCATAGGCCGAAGGGCATAACGAGATATTCATAGTGCCCGTCACGAGTGTTGAAAGCCGTCTTCCATTCGTCACCCTCACGGATGCGAATGAGGTTGTACGCCCCCCGGAGATCCAACTTAGAGAAAATCTTCGCCCCCTTCAGCTGGTCGAAGAGCTCTGCAATCAAGGGCAATGGGTACCTGTTTTTTACAGTGATTTTATTCAGGCCCCGGTAGTCTATACATGGCCGAAGGCCTCCGTCCTTCTTCTCCACGAAGAAGAACCCAGCCCCTGCAGGAGAGTTAGAAGGGCGGATAAACCCCCGCTGGAGATTCTCTTGGATGTATTCCTTCATTGCGGTAGTCTCTGCAGGAGAGAGAGGGTAAGTGCGACCTCTAGGGGGCATGGCTCCTGGCAGGAGTTCGACAGGACAGTCGTAGGAACGATGTGGAGGAAGGAATTCCGCAGACTTTTTACAGAACACATCGGAGAATTCCTTATAACAGGAGGGAAGAGATTTTAACTCGGTTGAGGAGATAGTTACCTTCTTGAGGGGTTTTGCAGGAAGGCAATGCTGTTGGCAGAATGGGCTCCAACGAGAAACCTGCCCTGCGGACCAGTCTATGGTGGGATTGTGCAGGCGCAGCCAGGGGAGACCCAAAACAACTGGAACAGCGGGACAAGAGATAATAAGAAACGAAAGTCTCTCTCTATGCAGGGTCCCAACCTGCACGGGTAGTTCGCCAGTGGTCATCGTGATTACAGACTCCAGGGGTTTATCATCTATGGCGACGATCCGCATGGGAGAAGGCAAAGGGAATAAGGGAATTCCCATGTGCTTAGCAAAGAGAGCGTCTATGAAGTTACCCCCAGCACCGGAATCAATGAAAGCATTCCCGGAGATGGTCTTATCAGTCAGACGAATCTGGAAGGGAAGGAGAAACCTGTGTGAGTTTTCTAGGGTCTTCTCCTGAGACTTATCACGAGACTTTTGAGTAGTGCCCCCTACATGAGTTACCATAGACATACCTCGGGGTACAAAACTCTTAGCCTTTGCAGGACAGGCATTGGCGAAGTGGGAATGTCCGCCACAATACAGACACAGGCCTGACATCCGTCTACGGAGTCTCTCTTGTTCAGTGAGGCGAGTTCTTCCCACTTGCATGGGTTCCTCCTGGAGAGAAATGAATGCTCGGTCAGGCGGGGTGACGGGAGCCTGCAGGAGAGGCCTCTGGAAGCGGGGTGCCAATATGGGTTGAAACTTCCTGACACGATCTCTCAGGCTTTGATGCTCTCTCAGAAGAGTGTCCACCTTGACTGCTAAGGCGATGAGGTCCTCAAGTTGCGTGGGTAATTCACGGGAGACCAGGTCATCTTTGATGCGGAGGGAGAGACCATTATAAAATGCAGTATGGTATGCGTCGTTGTTCCAACGAGTCTCAGCAGCAAGTGTACGAAATTCGATAGCATACTCTGCTACACTGCGACTCCCTTGGCGGATTTGGAACAGACGGGAAGCAGCGGATGTCACCCGGCCGGGAGCATCGAAGACGATCCGGAATTCTTTGAGAAATGCTTCTGCGTCATCCATCAGTGGGGACTGCTTCTCCCAGTGTGGAGATGCCCACTCGAGAGCCTTCCCTGCCAGACGAGTAATCACGAACCCCACCTTGGCACGTTCAGAGTCAAATTCAGTGGGGTGCAGGGCAAAGCGAATCTGGCACTGATTCACGAATCCTCGACAGGCTTGAGGATCGCCATCGTAGAGAGGCGGAGCAGGAATATGTGGACCAGAAGTGGAGGGGTGGGTAGCCATGGCAGCAGCCGCTTGCGGAGGAGGTGCCGGCAGGAGGGGCGCTGGTGTCAACAAGGAGAGCTTTTCCAGGATCGCCTCCAGCGTGTGTCCCACGTAATTCTGCCGAGCTTCATATGCCTCCATGCGGGAATGCAGGCCCCGAAAGGCCCTGCCGAAATCTGGCTGAGCTTCCTCAGTGGGATCCATGGCCCAAGTATAATGTCAGGGAGCCGGGAGCCCCCTCTGGGGAGAGGTCCGGATCTAGGAGGAAGCCCCTCAGGAAGGATCAGGATCGTGGTATCCAGGGATAAGCAGAAAGGGTAAACGAGTTCAGGCAGTAAGTCACAAGGCAGGCAGAATATAATCAAAGTCCAAAGTCCAGGCAGGGGGTCAGCAATTAGAGATCATCAGGAATAACCACAGGGATAATAGGAACAGGCCACAGGAAACCCAGGAATCAATGCAGGAACAAGATCCTATACTTGGGCGCATTCTAGCATCAGAACTGGCTTTTTATTTGAATTTTGGCGCCTTAGTGACGTCATTGACGTCCTTGCGCCGACGTCGGCGCACTGACGTCATCGCGCCGGCGCCGCTTACCCACGTGGCGGCCATGGGCGCCGCCATTTTGGGAGCGACGCCGGCGGAAGAGGACGCGCCGCCCGGAGCTCCTGGGTTTGCTCCGGGCGGCGATCGTGACACCTTCCCATTGTTCTTTTGTTTGGCTGCTGGGGGGAAAAGGGAGGGGGTGATATCACTCCAACTTGCAGTACAGCAGTAAAGAGTGACTGAAGTTTAACAGAGCACAAGTCACATGACTTGGGGCAGCTGGGAAATTGACAAAATGTCTAGCCCCATGTCAGATTTCAAAATTGAATATAAAAAAATCTGTTCTTCTCTTTTGAGAAATGGTTTACAGTGCAGCAATCTGCTGGAGCAGCACTATTAACTGATGCGTTTTGAATTTTTTTTTTTCCCATGACAGTATCCCTTTAAAGTTGTGTACGCCCCCCAGCCCAATACAGCCATAAACGGGCATTCAGGTATTAGCAAATACACGCAACATGATGCAGTGTATACTTTTTTAAACCTGACCTTGGATCCAACACTTCTCCATGCGGGGTGTGCTTTCTGCTCTGTAACTTGCCGCTGGATGAGGCTTCCTACTGTTTATAGACTGTGAGCTTTGACAGATAAGAGGATCCACCTGCCAATCAGAACTGAGCCTGAACAACAGAAATAAAAACATCTCATTGCAGTTTTTTAACATTTTTTATGGCAGGCGTATACAGCTCTCCTTTAGTTTGGATACAAACAGATTGGCATAGGTGATCCTGTGGTTATAGGTTGTAGGTGGTCCTTATCTACATATTTGCCTTCAGCAGTGTGGTTGAAGCCTTGTCTGTTCTAGATGAAGAGGAAGCATGTGAAGGTTTTTAATATGTATAATATTGTATTTCACCTCTGTATGCAATGACATGTCTCCATAAACATCAAACAGGTTTTATTTTTTGTGAACAGGGTACCTTCCACCTTCGGGAAATGCACGTGTATTAATTGGGCTTTGCCGGATCTTGGGTGTCAAGGAAGAGATTTGCAAAGCGGAGCAAGAAATCAAAGGGCAGCGCATTGGGTTAAGTAGATGTGGCTCTTCTTTTTGAGACGGGGCTTAGGAAGAGCTTATTAGTGGGATAGTGAAGGTCACAGTGGGCAAAGGAGGAGGAAGCTGGTGTCAATCGGAGTCCAAATAAACACATTTCTGAAGGGTGTTTTTGAGACAGAAGATCTTATTGACGCTCTAAATGCAGAGTGGAGAAATGATAAAGCAGAGCGTGGGGTTATAAGTAAGCGAAAAGGCTCAGGGGGCTTTGATGCAATGAAGATGATGGTGCGACTGATGATGAGGGACTGTGTAGCAGCCGGGGATGATGCCTGCAGTGACAACATGTCATGTCTCATTGTGTCTGAAGAGGTTACAAAGTCCTTGAATGGTGGCCTTAGGAGGCTAGTGCAGTAAAATTGCTTCTAACAGTAAATATACACCCACACTGTAAGGCAAGAGCAGCAATGGGCGAGAATCGGATATACAGGACAGGTCATTAGAAACTGCCTGGCAAAGGATGCTGGGTCTTGTAGTTACAAAAGGAATTTTTAGTTTCCTTACATTGGACAAAATATACATTTATATTTAATCAGTTTTATGGATACAAGTCAAAGCCAAAGCTCATGCAGGGGCATAACTGAAGCGCAAACCTTTCCCCCCAGAATACAATGAAAGCAGTGGGTGGTGTATATGTAACAGGGAGAGATAAAAATGTTATTTAGTTGGGAAATGCCAGTGTACCACATGCTGCAGCCTTTCAGATGGCATAAGGATAGGTAAGACAAGGCTATCAGTATCTCGTGTCAGCATCGTCCGTCAAACCCCAGGGTGTATTGAGGCAAAGAGAAAGTCATCTCTAATGTGGAGCCTTCCCAGACCGGCATAAGGTGTTTCTGCGGATTGTTACACATTAAAATCATGATATCTTCTGCATATATTCTTATTCTGAAAGTATAGCCAGGACTGACTTTGTGAGGGTCATAACAGTTACACTAATTAGGATTGTCTTAGCCTTATAGTCTTTGTAAATATTGCACAGCTGCAGTACCTTCCCAGAGGCTGTTATACCCACTACTACTATAGGCGCCATCTCTCCCTACTATACCTGCTATCCCACAGCCACACTCCCTTCCCAGAGACTATTATCCACTGTTACTATAGGCGCCATCTCTCCCTACTATACCTGCTATCCCACAGTCACAGTCCCTTCCCAGAGACTATTATCCACTGTTACTATAGACACCATCTCTCCCTACTATACCTGCTATCCCACAGTCACACTCCCTTCCCAGAGACTATTATCCCACTGTTACTATAGGCACCATCTCTCCCTACTATACCTGCTATCCCACAGTCACACTCCCTTCCCAGAGACTATTATCCACTGTTACTATAGGCACCATCTCTCCCTACTATACCTGCTATCCCACAGTCACACTCCCTTCCCAGAGACTATTATCCACTGTTACTATAGGCACCATCTCTCCCTACTATACCTGCTATCCCACAGTCACACTCCCTTCCCAGAGACTATTATCCACTGTTACTATAGACACCATCTCTCCCTACTATACCTGCTATCCCACAGTCCCTTCCCAGAGACTATTATCCCACTGTTACTATAGACACCATCTCTCTCTACTATACCTGCTATCCCACAGTCACACTCCCTTCCCAGAGACTATTATCCACTGTTACTATAGGCACAATCTCTCCCTACTATACCTGCTATCCCACAGTCACACTCCCTTCCCAGAGACTATTATCCCACTGTTACTATAGGCACAATCTCTCCCTACTATACCTGCTATCCCACAGTCACACTCCCTTCCCAGAGACTATTATCCACTGTTACTATAGACACCATCTCTCCCTACTATACCTGCTATCCCACATCACCTGATTACCTGATCACATGTGTGTGCACCTATCTGAGCAGTCTGTATATCTGTAGAAAGGTGACTATAGAGAAAGTCTCTGTGACCAGGCAGGGACTTATTCCTCTATAGTCGTGCCATTGTTCTGGAGTAATCTGCATGTTTTTATCCCAGTGACTTCCTTTACTCCTCTGTCCATCATTTGTACGTCTGCTAAAGACAATCCAAGCGGCACAGTGCATTCCTACCCCATTCCTGGCACCACCAAATGCTTTTGGGAGTGAAAGAGTAAATCGTGAGGAAGAGTGTGGGTGCGGTGAGCTGGAGGTGACCCAGATTTTGGCATGTAGAATCTTATTCTGTATGCAGTGTCCATCCCACCAGGAGCTTAAACGGTTTAGTTAACGAGGCGGGAAGCCAGCGAAAGAAAAATCTCTTTCTCCCTAAACCCTTTAATCCTGCAGAACTCCTGCTATTTCTGCAGTGCCCCTCACACTGGCACATGGCTCAGTGCCTAACTCCAACCCTGCAGTACCCCTGCTATTGCTACAATGTGTATCACACTGGCACAGATTCAGTTCCCAAATCTTGCCAATTTCATACCCCAACTATTCCTGCAGTGCCCATGATACTGATGCATGGCTTAATGCCGAATTCTAACCCTACAGCACCCCCTCTATTCATGCCGTGATTATCATTAAGGCACAGGCTCAGTGCCCAAATCCTGCCCTGGGATACTCCTGCTATTTATGCAGTGCTTATTCTATGGATACATGGCTCAGGGTCTACATCCAACCCTGCAGTACCCCTACTACTGCTACAGTATTTATCATAGTGACTCAGTGCCCAATTCCCACCCTGCAATACCATTACCACGATCCCAGTTCCCATGATACCTGCTATTCATAAGGAAATACAGTGTGATGTTATAACATCATATTCTGAATGCAGTGGTCCAAGATCCTGCTTGCTGGATTCTGTACAGGGGATTAATTAGTAGTGTGGCTAAATTAAGAAAACTTCACAGGACTAATGTGATTTTTCCTAGGGAATTGTGCTTACCGCAGGAAAGTATCTCTGCTGGAGTTATAGTTCCGTTATCAATCAGTATAGTTGATATGAAATTCAAGGGAGGTGTCACTAGTACAGAGACTGCACGATACACCTGACCATGCCCCCGAGGAGCTCATGGTCAGACAAGAAGTCTGAAGCCTGGTCAAGGCAGAACCTGTAATGTCATCATAGATGCTTGTGGATAGTGTTTGACTGGGACACTAGAGATCCACCCAAAAACCCACAGACCAGAGCCCCACCAAAAACCTTAGACCAGGGGCCCACCAAAAAAACCTTAGACCAAGGGCCCACCCAAAAACCTTAGACCAGGGCCCCACCCAAAAACCTTAGACCCAGGGCCCACCCAAAAACCTTAGACCCAGGGCCCACCCAAAAACCTTTATAAAGGGCATATAGGCCCGAAACATGTTGTGTACAAGTAGTCAAGCAATAAAAAGATAACCACAGCATTAATTGCTTGCAGAGTGCTCTCCTCATTTCTTTACAAATCAAGTTACAGATATCAGGATACCGGTGACCTGATCGAGGAAAGTTGCACCCTTCTCCTGAACCAAGCGGGCAGAGCGTTTTGGGGCATTATACTTTTTGGATATCGCTTTCAACCTCTATTCTCTAGTCTCTTTTCTTTACATACTATAATCTATTATTCCTTCTATTTAGCCTCTTTTTTCTCATAGAAATAGGGAATGGCCATGAAATATGCCAAATGTTTAGCAGCATGAGGGGCCACCTGAGCCAACCAGTAGGAGTGGTATCCCTGTAGGCCAGTCCGACACTGGTTGTAGAAATTAAAGAAAAGGAAATATGAATTCAACAATTAATATTTGCATTGCACATATAAATAACCAATGAAGGTGAAGTTGAATTCCTTGAATTTCTGAGCCTGACTACGACATGGTTTTCCCCCTTTTTCCCCCTGATCCTTGTGGGTAATTTATTAATGAACGACAAATGTAAAGCATTTCACGGCAATATTTTATATTCATTTGCAAACCATTTTGACTAATTTATTGAATGATTTAGCGAGAGAAAAATAGCCCATTTAGGGACTAGCGAATCTGTTTCTCAATTTAGCAACAAAGTAATTAATTGAGCCATTCCTCGTCACGTTTATTATAGTTTTACATAATTAGTCCCTGAAAAAAAAAAAAAGCGTGACCATTTTAATGGCACCTTCACACGCCGTCAGTGACTCGCAAGGAAATTACAAATAATTGATGAAATGATTAGAGGATTATTAGTAATTGGCACATTACAGTTTAAAAAAAAAATTGGCGCAATCACACATTTTCATTTTAATGTGTTCCCCTTTGGGCGATGCCGATATGTCTGTGTGTGTTGTCTGGGGGGCGGAATGCAGATGGTGGGTCCACTGGAATGTTTCAGATGCAGCTGCTATAAATTGTGGCCTGGGTATAGAAGGTAGGAATTATTTTATCATTTACAGTGGATGGCAAGGTGCAGAATATAAAAAATGGGTGCAGTCCACCATGTTTTGCTCTTTGCACCCTTCTTTTCAGCATTCATTGGGGTGGCCACTGTACTCATGGGGTCTGTTCTCTTAAATGTAGTGCAAAACCAGTGTTTACTTGCGTCCCAACTGCCATCCCCTAACTTGTGTGTCATTGAAACATATTTATTAGGGTGCAGTAGCAGACCCAAGCTGCAAATGGGCATTCTACCGACAACCTGCCCTATGGCAAGTGGTAAGGACAGGGTTGTTCTGTGTCAAATAACTCTGTTCTTGGCACAGAATTAAAAAAAAAAACAATTTTGATGTTCAGAGTACATGGGGAGAACATCTGTATGCAGATACCCAAGAAAGCCCCTCTGACTTGAATGGATTCTGTTCCCAAGATAGCCTTGTTCACCAGTACCATTGACTTGAGGCAGATCCACCTACTTGAATAAAAATTATATTGTGAGGTGCAGGGTAAAGTCAGATCAGACCATGGAGAGAAGTGCTCCAGGAATGAGCACTGAGAGAGAGAATACCATTATGTGTATGCAGATTACCCCAGGAGCCCACTTGGATGGATTCTTTTCTCAAACTAGCCTTGGTCATTAATACTCTGACCTTGAGGCAGATCCACCTGCTTGGCTGTTTTTCTGTACTGCACAAAAATTTGCCAAACACCGCAGGCTAGTATAGCGGATGTTTGGCAAATTTTTGTACAGATATTGTTGGGAGAGGTGCCGACCCCTCCAGCCAGCACTAGGCAACTACTATCAGGAGAGACCTAGGGGAAATAGGGAATCTTTTTTGCTGTTTTTCTGTACTGTCAGGAGTAATTTGCATGCTCTGCCATCAGTGGCTGCAGCAAAATAATCCTCCAAATTGAATCCTAGTTTATCTGTTTAAATCTGGCTCCATGATCTTTGCCCCTGCAGCTGCAGTTGGAAACAGTAAAGGGGATGTAAAGGTAAAAATAAAATCCAATACAAATCTCTGCACAGTCGCCGACTGCTCTACAGGGAAACAAACAAAGCTGCTTGAGTTCTGCATGGCTGGGAAGTAAGGCAGGGGCTCCACCTGCTGATCATAAGTATGATTGTTTCCCTGCAGAGCAGTTAGGGACCGTCTGACAATCCTTAGCCACAGCAGTAAATGAAGGGAGAATTTCACTGCATGCAGTCAAGTTTCTTATAAAAATGGTACACATTTTTTAATAAAAGTATATTTTAATTACAGTACATTTTCATTAAAGAAAGTAAAAATGGGATTTTATTTTTTTTGCTTTACATGCCCTTTAATCAGACACATTCTTCAATGTGTCTATATTTGTGATGGCACAGACTAACCTACTTGTGCCACCCACACATCCGAATGTTGACCCTGGGTTACTGATGGGTCCATCTGTGCCACTCACATCTTCCCCAAATATAAGAATTAATCTCTTTTGCTGAACAATATGAAAAGACTGATATAGGTCCATGTATGGCTGCCTAAATAGACAGGGGACAGTGCAAGGAAAAATGGGGAAGGCTGGTCGTTTTGGTCTACCTATAAAACGAGGGAGCTGTAAACCAATTACATGGTAGTATGGGCCATGACTGTATGTACTGTAGCCTGCAGCCTGCCAGGAACATGGTGGCGTTATCTGTACTGTAGTAGTATTGCAGATTAACATCTGGATGACTTTCCTGACTGTGCAGATTATAATGAGGTTTATACTTTACATAAGTAGGGCAGGATGAATAGTGATGGTGGATGTCTGTGCATAATTTTCTAACCATGATGTGGAGCTGAGTATAAAGGACGGATTAGCGAAAGGGCCTGGTAATGTGACTGTAGCTTCGTGCATTGAACACTACTCAAGACGTAAGAGAACAGCTGAGATAACTGTAGGAATTCGTTACCGACAGCCTCACGTTAATGATGGGGAAGAGGCTTAGCTACTAGTACAGTTGGAGAAAAAGGCATGACAAGTGGGCCAAGTCTTGATCACAGGGGATTTTAATTTCATGGCTATTGACTAGCGTATTGCTGCCAACTCATCAAAGAGAAACAAGTTTTCTAAAGTTGCCTCATAAGCATTTCAGGGCTGGAGTAGTAGAAGTTCCCTATTGGAAGAGATGTTCTTGGATCCGGTGAAAGGAGAATAGACTTGGGGTTCAATTGCATATCTGGGATATACTGCGCTATTTCTGCATTTACTTGGATAAGGAACTTAACTTATAGAACTGGATAATGTCTAGGGTTGGCTTAGTTTACATTAGAGAAGAGCTTTATGGCCCTATGCACTTGGGGAAGGGGTTTATTCTGTAATTTTTTAAGTACACAGATCCAAATTCTTTAAAATTGCTGAAAAGTAGAGGTACAGGATTCATTATCTGGATATACGATAGGGCACCATACCATAAGACCAGTAAGTACAGTATTTGGATTTATGAAAGACATCACCTTATGAAAGACATTCAGCCCTAGTGCTACATCTGAAGGCCCACAGCTTAGACTTTAACCTTTGGCCAGGAATCAGTTTTCAACTCTCTTATTTGGTGCCTTCTCTCTCTCCCTCTCTTTCTCTAATCCTCACTGCCATCTCTCTCTCTCATCCTGGTTTCCTTCTCTCTCATATCCTCATTTACTTTTTACTCTTAACTTCGCTGCCTCTCTCTGTCGGTCCCTCATATACATCTTGGCTTCTCTTACCCTCTCTATTGCTTTTTTGATATCTCTGTCATCCATATTTTCTTCAAACTTTGTCCTCTTTGTCTTTGTCATCCTCTCATTTTTATCTTTATCTTTTTATCACCCAAATGTTTTCCTTCTCTCCCCCTTATCTCCCTGTATTTCTTCTCTCTTTCACTCATACTGTTCCTCTCTTTGTCTCCCAGTGAGCCCCATTTTCATCCTGACTGCATTATCTATCACCTTGTATTCCCTCTCTTTATCAACCCATTTTGTTCTTCTCTCTTTTTGGTCAACCTCACTGCCTACTTTTTCTTTAAACTCTTTATCCTTTACCTCTACCTTACCTTATTTACCCTCTGCACACCCTCACTATTTCATCTATTTCTTCCCCTCAGCTCCATCTCTGTCTCCCTCTCATGCCCTGACTTCACACTCTCATATCTGCTTTGCTCTCTCACTTATTCACACTGCTGTCTCTCTCCCTGCATTTCCTCTTTATACTATCTCTCTCCCTTGCTGACTTCTCTCTCTCTCTCTCTCTCTCTCTCTCTCTCCAGCCTTCTCCTTGTTCATGTTCTATCTGAAACCACAACCCAGTGACATCATGGGCAGTCAGTGAAAAGTGGGCATAGTGGAATGTAGCTATTATTCTGATTTATCTCTTCTGGCTGCAAAACTTAAAGCAAGGCCAGTGTGCAACATTATCAATGGAAAGGAACCCTCTGTCAGCTCCTGTACTCTCCACTGAAAGGAATGCATGTTCCACAGGCAACTTTATTATCTTATCTTTCATTGACAAACTGAATCCTTGACTCAATGCATCCTTACTTTAAAGGACAACTAATCCCCATATAAATATAGCCTATTTTGTATCAGACATATGACACAGAGCTAATGTGTGACTTTTCAGTTCCACCCTGGACCCTACATGCTGGTTTCCTCTACCGTGGACTTTCCCGCTAGGAGCATGCATAGTGTATCACCCCAACAGAATTGCATGTGGATATGCATCAAGTACATTAATGGCACCTATTAATGACAGGTGCTAGAGCAGTGGTCTTCAGGATTTTTGGTTCTGGCCCCTCTTTGTGGTCAAGCATGGTATCAACCATTCAGTCACATTTCCAAGAATATCTAGAACAGCAACTGTTACCTTACTGTATCTAGAAGAGCAAATAAATATTCTCCCAAAATCTCACCATACATGGTCTTTAGGATGCACCCCCTGACTGCGAGCTGGTATCTCTTCGACAAACCTCACAATTTGGAAAATATCTTTTTCTAAAGGCTTGGAAAGGGAAGGTTCAATGAAGAATGCTAGTGGGGGTAGTGCAGAAGGTCCACAATGGAAATCAACAATAGGTCATGTTTATCTTGAGCTTTAAAGGAATGACTTGACAAGGTTAATGGGTTAATGCCAACCTCTGCCCTCTATCACGTCTCTCGCATCTCAAACTGAACCCCTGCAGTGGAGTGCCCTAACTTTCAGCTTTGTGGCTTTGCCCTAGTGGAAGCTAAAGGGTTTTTGTTGGCTGCGGCAGAGTCCTGGATTTCATTTCACACTCCGCTAGTCCCGTTCCTCTCTTTTGTTTCATCCTTTCATTGTTATTAATTCCTTCCCTCCTTTCCCTGCGTAGAGAAAGGTAGCGGTGGGAGGAGGGAGGGCAGGCGATGCAGTTAATTTCCTCGCCCGTCCAGTAGTTAGAAATATAGGCAAGCTCACTGCAGCACCTTTGTCACATGTAGAAAATGAGGCACAACACGGCTCTTAGTGGTGATGTCACCCTGTATATCCCTTTGTCTTGTGTGCTGAGGTACCGGGCTCCTTCTCTCGTCTGCTCCTGAAGCCCCCGGAGGCACACTTTGGTTTAGAGATTTATTTTAAGCAAAGCACTGGGGAAGATATTTAAAATAATGGCAATTTGTTTCAATGAATCATATGTGTACCCATAATTCTGTGCAGTTTGAGGTTCTGCATACTAAACTAAACTGCATTAGTGCAGTAACCCATGACAACCACTCTATAATTTGCTACTGCACTGATGCAGTCTAGCGCTTATGTTGTAGTTTAACATCATCATTGTACTTAACAGCAGCTGCCACCTGCTATTAGACCAAGGGACTTTGCAAGTAACCCCACCCTGGGCTAAAGGGAACTTATACCCAAAACTCACAGGGGCTGATTTACTAATATAACTGGTCACTTGCATTAATGTAGTTAGCCTTAGTTAGCCAACTGCAAAAGCCATTTAACCTGTAGTAGACAGATCAAATCTAATTGCTGTAATTGCTGATTGACTGTGCCCCACCATGTGCAAGATTTACAATCAGACGCGGGTGGAAATTACCATGTACTATAAGGCTGCTTCATGGCCATCATGCTTAATGGGCAGATTTGTGGCCCTATTACAGAGCCTGTTACTGAGGTGCAGAGAAGAGAAGCTTTCTTGGTCATGTTTCGATCTCATGGCAACTCTTGAAAACGGGTCAGATTGAACATCCACTTGCTGAATGGCTACCATTGCCAGTGTACTGCATCACTGCACATAAATCAGCAGAGTCTGCAGCATGCTCCCTAACCATACAGGCTGCAGAAATTATGCAACCCGTTTTCCGATCTTTCAGTTGGAGGAAACATTGTTTTGACATCACATGGCTCACGCAGAGCTCCATTGTGTATAATGGTTTGCGGCCACAATCTAATTCAAAACATCTGGTTCTACTGTCTCCTTGAGCTATTCTTGTCTCCTTGTTCAAATTGTATTTACTCTCTGCACCTTGTTCTACTGTTTTAATACTAATACTTCTGTTATACTTGACTGTCCCCATCTTACAAAACTTTCTGTCTTGTCCTACTGTCTCCATCATGATTTACTCTTGCCACCTGCTTCTACTGTCTTCTTCTTTTCCATACTCTTTCCATGTTCTACTGTCTCTATTTTGCTGTACTCGTACCTTCTCTCCATCTTGCCGTTCTCTTGCCAACGTGTTCTACTGTCTACATCTATATACTCTTACTCCACTGTCCCCATCTTGCCCTACTTTATGTCTCGTCCTACTGTCTCCTTACTCTTACCATCTGGTTCTACTTTCTCAATCTTGCCCCACTCTTACTATTTGGTTCTACATTCTCCATCTTGCCCTACTCTTGCTTTCTTGTTTTACTTTCTCTGTTTTGCCCAACTCTTAACTACTTGTTCAACTGTTTTATTTTTTTCTAATCTTGCCAGTTTGTTTTACTGTCTCTATCTTGCCTTTCTCTTGCTGCCTAGTCCTATAGTCTCCATCTTGCCCAGTTTGCCCTACTTATGGCATCTTGTTTTACTCAAAACATAGGAAGAAATTACCAGCACTCAATCTAACCCACATTCTGGAGTTGACCAGCTGATAAAAACAATAAAAAAGCCATTATTTGTACACAAATAAGGCAAAGGATTGCCAGTGCATAGTGACCCTCCTACAGATATTTAATTTTTAGTGCTCTACTCCTACCACCTTATCCCACCATCTCCATCTTCCTACAATGTTGGGATCCTGCTCCAATATACTTGTCCCACCTGAACATGGTTCTCTATGGGCCCACTATGCATGGGATTCTACACATTTGCTCCATTTTGCACCTCCCTAAAGGCAGGTCTAAGTAACACACAAAGGGGCTAACACAGCAGCTAAACCAACCAGCAATCACTTTATATTAGACTGCCGCAAGTTACAAAATGAAAGCAAAGAATTTCATATTAGTGGTCAAATACAGAAACACTACAAAATACAGCAGAACACAAGGCGGAATGTGATTTGCTAAATAGGACAAACTGTTACAGCATTTCCACTTCAGGCAGCTAATCTGAGACTATGAAAATAATATTTCGGCAAATCAGGATTTATCTTTATGCGCAGACCATTTGCAGAGATGCGGGGCTTTTTAATTCCCACCTCAAACCGATCGCTGGGAGGGCTTGTCTGGAAACGATTCCTATTTCTGCCAGTTTCAGAGCAGACAGGGAACTTAAAGTACTTACTGAGATCTATGGAAAATGCAGCCACAGTATAAATAAACTATAAAGGCGATAAAATTATATCTAGAGAAGCGACGGCAGCAACAACAGTTCAGGAGATCTCAGAATGCACTTGGATTTCTATGTAACCCCTTTCCATGTACAGACAATTCTCCCATGTGATGAAATTCTGCAGAGTCAATTTGCAATCATTTTATATATATTTTTTTCTTTTTTTTTTTGGTTTTAGAACTGACATTTTTGCCTCTCTCTTTCTTTAGCCTGAAATGTAAAGTGCCTTAAACCTTATATTTAAGGGCAGACTTGGACACCATTTTTAATTATTCTCACTAGTTCTTACTATAGTATAGGTTTCTTGGGTTTTTCATGAGTATTCGTTTCATACCCTTATCATGTCAATATTCTCAGACTTGTGGAGGCCTCAGATATATCTTGTTGAGTTTGCGAGGTTCGCTTAGTCTTTTTGTAATTGGACTTACAAACCCAACATGACAGTTCTTGAGGAAGTCCACTGATAGAAATCATTCATAAAGCTGGTGTTACCATTGTGTTTATCAGTTCTTGGTACCTCTAAACCCCACAAAATATTCCGGCAACAAAATACTGAAGACGAAAACATGACAAAATGGACAAATCTCAGAAAAATCTCATTCTGAGGTTGAAGGGTAGGATTGAGTTATGGGAAATACCACACTTGTGTATTCATTTCATACACGTAGGGGGTTATTTACTAAACTCTGAATGCAAAAATCACAAAAAAAAATGATTTTTTTTAAATAAAATCTGACTTTTAAAAAAATCATGAATTTTTCGGATTTATCAAACCCCGAGGATGGAAAATTCAGAATCTGAAAATCTGGAATCTCAGACTTGTCGAGGCTGCATATAAATCAATGGAAGAAGTCCCAATGATTTTTTGATGTGTGCTGGGTTTTGTGCAATACCACAAAGTTTTCGGAGTTTTTGGTCAAAAATCTGAGTTTTCGGGTGAAAAATCTGAAAAAAAATTTAAAATTGATGAAAAGTCAGAAAAAAACATGAAAATCTGATTTTTTCCTGAAAAGCAAATTCTAAGGAAAATGTAATAATAAATAATAAATGTAATAAAAAAAATATTGAGAGAAATTCGGACTTTGATAAATAACCCCCTTATTTGTCATGTGTCATGTCAGTTTTCTTAGGCTTGGGGAGGCCTTGGAAAACTCTTGTTGACTTTGTTGTTGCTCACTTAGTCTTCTGGTGAATGGATTTACTAACCCAACTTGAGAAAGTCGGATTAAAGCTGGTGTTCCCATTGTGTAGATTGATTCTTAGGGGCAAATTCACTAAGATGCGAAGTTGCGCCGCACTTCGCCAGGCGTAGTTTCGCCAACGCTCCGCAAATTCACTAAAATCGGAAGTTGCGCACAGGGGTAGTGTAAGGTTGTGAAGTTGCGCTAGCGTTGATTCGCTATATAAAGCGAAGTTACGCTAATTTGCATACGGCGCGAAATTCAAATTTCAATGGAGGAACACGTATTAGCACTACTAATGCCTAGAAAACCTTCAAATCAGCAAATAAAAATTGTATTTTGCCCTACACATGTGCCCACTGTCTAGGTAAGTTGCCATGAGTTAGGAAATGTAGGGGGGAAGGAGGGGATCCCCAAAAATATTTTCGATCTTTTTCAGCCTATCACCCATCATGTAGAAAACACGCCAGCGTTTTTTGGGACATAGAAAAAAATTTGACTTTTTTTTAAACAATCCCTATCTACTCTATTGCGCTTCGCCAGGTCTGAGGTGGCGAAGGAAGTCTAGCGTAAAAGGTAGCGTTCAGTACACTGCGCAAGTTAGTGAATTTGCGTAGTTACGTCGCTAGCGAAAATTCGCCTGGCGTAAGTGTGCGAAGTAACACTAGCAAAACTACGCCAGCGTTCGTTAGTGAATTTGCGCAGTAACGAAAAATGCCAAACGCTAGCGAATTAACGCTAGCGTTCGGCGCTTCGGCGCTTAGTGAATTTGCGCCTAGATACCTCTAAATTCCCAAGAGATTCTGGCAAGAAAACACTGAAGAAGAAAACAAAAATTCTCATTTTGAGGCTGAAAGGCAGGATTGAGTTATGAAAAATTATGACAAGCCCCACAGTATTAAATGCTTGTGTAATGAATAATCATTTTATTCAGCTCCGCTCCTACTTTTTTTCCAGTCTCTCAATCAAATTGTGGTCTACTAACCCTAGAAACTAAATATTAAATAAAGGGTTAGTTCACCTTTACGTTAACTTTTACTGGGTTATGTAATAAAAGGCACTACGTTTGCTCAGGAGCAAACCATAGCAGCCAATCAGCAGGTAGCAGTTACTTGTCATCTGTTTTAAAACAAGTATCTTATTGGTTGCTATGGGTTACTGCTCCTGGGCAAACTTAGTGCCTTTAATTACATATGGGGGTTAGTGTGTTATAGAAAGGCCAATTTGATCTTTTCAATGCAAATAAGTGCCCTGACTTGATTTATGACTTTTAATATGTTAGAACAGTCACCACAACATTTGCAAGAACCCTAATGTTCCATATCTGAATTATTTGGTGTAGGATTCAAATCACTGTAGCCTGGAGTGGTCTTAATATCATAAAGTAGAAAAGCTGATTTATAGTGCACAAGAGAGTTTTTCATAAACGACGACTCCAAACTGGACTCAATCAGCAAATCAAGACGTGAGCAATAAAAAAAGTACAGCCCCCATTTTACATTTCTCAAGGCACCAGAATAATGTAAAATGCAAATGATATACGAGGATGAATTAAAAATCAGGGTATGTAAAATTGAGGTTTTACTGTATTATAGTTAAGAAAAAAAATTCCAAAAAAAAAATCTGCAAATTAAGGGCCGAAGCCCAAAAGTTACCATTATATTATATAAATTCATGCCACTGGCTGACTGTACATGCTGGGAGTTGTGGCTCAGAAAAGCTGCAGTTCAACAAGTTTGATCAAGTCCCTCATGAAATAAATGCTTTGCTGCGTAAGTGCCTCCTGGTTCTTGTTCTTGCTTCGCTCAGTGTGAAGGTGAATAGACACAATGGGTCATAGATCCCCTCTTGCCTTGTGCCCATTTGTCACTTGGAGAGGTAGGGCTGGAATTAATAGACCATGGGCTCCTATTGTCTCTGGATAAGAATGTTGCACTGCAGAGGGAGGGAGCATCTCCAACTGCGCTGTTGGTCAGGGAAAAAAGACTAAACAGTCCCTTGAATTATCATGGTCACCCTAAAAAATACTGAGATGGAAAGATTTACTGTAATGTCCCTGAGCTTAAATAAAGGCTGCTCATTAATGTATTTAACCCCTGTTGCATATGCAAATAATAGGAATGAGAACCTTTCTTCATTTCACAGCTCGTCGACCAAACATGTGTCTCATATTGTACTCAAACCGGGCCCCTGTGACCAACTATTTACATACAGCTGCTCTCGCTTGGTTGCCAGGACTGGTAAGCTGAGGTTTTAAGAGACCAAAGAGTTGCCTTGTCCTGGGAATTGTCTACAACTGGCTGTGGGCTCGGAGGTTACACTTCATTATGTTTTATTTAATGGTAATTGACAAGGTCACAGTTTTGGAGAGCTAATTATCTGCTCTCTTCCAAGCCATTCCTTTATACGCACATTGGGTGTAAGGAAAAACCATCCTGATTTTATCTGTTTTGCATTTATACGCAGGGAATGTCTAGCAGTCGGAGCTTCTATTTCAACAGAGTCGTTGGGCTTTTACAATAAACCTGTCTTGGCAGCAAAACAATCGTGGGAAACAAGGGACCAATGCAAAGACTTTGTCTAAAAAATGTCCCTTCCTAAAGCCATCCCTACACTGAGCACTGGAAAGCATAACAGTTTGGGATTTCTGTATCTCTGATGTCCCTCTTTTCTTTCCACTGGTGAAATATAAAAATCATGGGGGTCCTTCATATAGAACCCTAAATAAATGTCCTACCCTAAAACCAGCCCAGAAGATCCTCATTGGTATACAATTCCTACTGCTTCATATGAGACACGAGTGAAGTGATCAAGGGGACCTGAAACTGTTCTTCTAATCTAGACAGCCATGTAGATACAGTAGAGACAACACCACAGCAATGAGCATTACTCCTCTAGGAGTAGCTAGGCTTCTTGGCCTTTGAGGGCCTGGGGGCATAAGAAAGTCTAGATGGTTTCAAACTTTAAGGATGTTGGATGAATTTATGCCTCACTCTTCAGCTGAAAGAAAGTCATCGTAATATGGCAGTCGGCCCCTTTAGGGCATATAGGTGACAAAGGAATATGCAATGCCACTGACTAGGAATGATGCTCAAATATTCCCATCCGTAAGCTCTTTCATATACAGGGATAAAATCTGATGTTTCATAAGAGATGAGATTGCATATCTGTCTACTTATCAAATATTCCCTCGCTTTGATCTGCCCATTAATTGGCCTCTGGCACCGACTTTTACACGAGTAAAACAGTCTCCTCCTCTCACTCCCTGTTACATTACAGATCCATCTCTTATGTCTTTTTTACAACACTTACATCGATCAATCAACGTGTTCTTTCAACCTAATAAGTAAAAAGCACACTGCTTTCCTTTTTCTGCTGCCATTACACATATATCTGCTCCATTCCTGTCTTTCTGCACCAGGCACAATTGCTGGGTCCATGTCTCTCATTCTGCGACGCAACTTCAGATGAAGCCATATAAATGAGACATTGTAGAAATAAGGTATTCCTCATTGTGAAGAAAAGTGATTGTTTTGATCTTTGCAAACCCCCCTGTGGCATTTTCTTTAGACTCCCAGTACCTTTCATCCACAATGAACAAACAGAACTTTCTATGCCTAAAAGGTATCAGTCTGTTGTTTGTAAAGGAAGAATAGAGATAACGAGTGGAATATAAAAGGAAAGAAACCACATGTAAGAGAAGCAAAGGTAAGCAGGGAGAGCAAAACAAAACAATGGTTTGAAAGAACTTGAGGGTTAAGTTGGGTGATGGGAGATATAAAGATATTGGAGCTAGGTTGGAGTGAAGGATGGAAGGAACTGAAATGAACAAAGATATGGAATTGGAAAAGAAGTACAAGTTGAGTTCATAGGCAGAAGGGATTTTACACAAGGGTGGAGAGAAAGGAACTAGGGGGCTGGTTTTTGTACAGAAAGATGTTCTGAACTATTGCTATTTGATAGAGAGTAAAGAAGATGAAGACAAGATAGCATTGCTGCTGGTAAGTATAAATGAATATAATGAAAAGGTATTTGAAGAACAGGGAATATTTCTGGGAGTAGTTAAGGGAGTTTAGGTTTTAAGAGACAAAAGAGTTGCCTTGTCTTGGGAATTGTCTACAACTGGCTGTTTGGTAGGTGCAATTAAGGGCATGGGGTGTAGAAAGGAAATGGAAAGAGGATTATTAATTAAAGAAAAGGCTATTTTAGGAATGTATCTAGCAGGAAACTGGTAGATTGTAATTAGACTTAATCTTGGTGTTAAATTAAAAGATTAAAAAAGAAAGTTGTGTAGAGGTACAAAAGGAGTTTTATAGTGGATGGAAATTGGATTTATGTGGGTGGTCAGGAAGATACTTAAAGGAATAGCAGAAGACTTGAGCAAAGCAAGGCAAACAGGAAGACGTAGGAGAAATAAAGTGATGGACCATCATTAGGGAGATAGGAGGAAAGGTGGGCCAGTAGAAATACAGTGTGTGAATAATTTATTGGAACAAAGGGAGTCGGTAGGAAGATCAACAGTGAAGGAAAATAAATATGGAAGTGTCTATAGAGGACAGAAGGACAGGGAACAGTAATTGGGGCAGCAGAGAAATATTTTGGATTTCTTCAATGGTGCAAAATAAAACCGTGGCTAAAGAACATCAAATAGAAAAGTAAAAGTATGCAGAGGCACAGAGCAGTGAGAACTGACAGCAATTGTGTACAACATTTCCACTCCTGAGTCTTTGGCTGTTCTTTTTTTTAAAGCCAGAAGACATTCCTCTATTATGTAAAATAACACGATATTAGGGTATAGTTCCATTTTCCACCCTTAATAATGGTACAGCGACACAATGGAGTTGCCTTGTAGATGGTGAGTGCACCTTAAGCATAAATTACCACTGCTATCATCTAAATTCTTATATTCATAAGGGCTGCGCTTTTGCAAAAACTGTCATTTGTGTCACACCGCTAAACAGCTGCTGGGATTAATATCTGAAAAACATTCCCGTTCCCTGCTGCTACGTATGCAAACACTGGATGGCTGAGTGAGCGGCTGAAGGGAAATATTCATGTATTGTCTTATTCTTCGTGTTCCTCTGCTCTTTTTCTTAAAATAGTCTGGAGAGCCTGGAATGTCTTTGGCCAAGATCCATTGAGATTCCATGCTTGACCCATCACAGCACTTATTTTGCACTACCCAAGAACATTTTTCATGATTGCATTGCTCCCCAACTCTTTTTACATGTAAATTTTGCTCTAGATAAAAAAAGTTTGGGGACCGATCTAAGGCATGTATATTAGCCATTGTCCGTGGGCTCCAATCTGATGAATGGGAGTGCAAGTAGGATTAAATATTGGAAATAAGCTGGAGCTAATCAGCCCTGAGACATCAACCCCCAATAAGGAACAACACTTTTGGCCACATGTGATCTGCCTCGCTTGTAGCCTACTGATCTCATCCAGTCTAATACAATGACAATGCAACATCAAGCACTATGGGGGAAATTTACTAAAGGGCGAAGTGGCGAAAATTTGCCAGCGTGACATCATTTCGGCACTTCGCCAATTTACTAACGATAGCCAAGGAGATAGACTCTGGCGCAACTTCGAACTCCAGGCCATTTATGGTCTGGCGAAAGAGCGTTACTATGTTAATTCACTAAGTTTTTGATTTTACTGACCGTTACCTCTATCGCCAGGCTTGACTTCACCACCTCAGACCAGGCGAAGTGCAATAGCGTAGATAGGAGTTCCTCAAAAAAAAGTCCCAAAAAACGTTGGCGTTTTTTCCTATTTAAAGGGTGATACTTCGAACTGCTGAGCGTAATTTCACTGGCGTTCGGTACCCTGTGCGCAACTTCGGATATTCGTGAATTAGCGTTGTCCAAGCAAATTTACGCCTGGCGAAGTGTTGCGATGTGTGCGAAGCCATCGCTGGCGAATTTTCGCCTGTTCGTGAATTTGCCCCTATGATGGGTTTTGAAGCCTTCTTCTGTATTAACTAAAAGTTAGGCAAGCGGCACTTCAGCTAAAGCTTGAACTTGATGGACCTTTCACACCAAGAGCTATTAGTGTCATTTCCAACAGTTGTTATACAGTACACAGTAAGAGAGTCTCCAGCTTGGCCTTAGCCTAGCATTACATTTTCTGTGGCCTTTCATTTTTCATTAAAACAACTTGATCTTTAAAGACAAAGGAATTTCTCTTGCTAATTTTCCCTACACTAACCTACATAGCATCTGCATTATTGTCTATTTGTAGCTCGCTTTTAAATATGGTGTTGGTTTGGGGCCATATTTATGCAAATGTTTAGCAATAAAGAAGTTTCAGGCAGTATCAATGGATATGGTGCATGCTGGGAATGTTTTACTCCCATTGGGAGAGATTATCTAGTAGGGCACTTTCAATCTTTTTATAAATTCAAATAGTTGTCATGGCATCAAGGGGAAAAAAGGATGGATCTACATGATTAAATTCCATGAATATTCATTGCAAAGTAAGTGTTGACTAAATGATATACTTGTAGTGTAAAGTCCCACAGTGAGCTAAATGCATTATTTCCCACCAGTTTAAAACTAGACGTCTGCAGATACCAACATATAAACATTTGAGACGATCAGGCTGCTCTTCATAGGGGTTGCAGGGTTCAATTATTGTAAGAAAACAATGGAGACGATATAGCTTGGGGCTTGAGTTCACAACTCAATAAAATCTGGGCTCCAAAGGGAATATGTTTCCAAAGACGGAATAAAAATACCTGAAACATCAATGGCAATGAATAATTACAGTTATTGGTATTGCCTTGACCTTTCAAGATCAACTACCAGGGCTTAACTAGAACCAAATAATCAATTAGATGGCAGAGTCAATGTTTTTGAGAAGTGTCAGCATCAGCTGTTTTGGAAACTTTATGCTCATGTCTATATCCGGCATTGCCAATGACTGTAGGAACAATAGAGATTTATTGTAGCGCGACTCGTGTCAATTTAAACCCCCGTTGATATGCTTCGAGTAAAATAAAGCAATTTGTGTAATTGTTTGCTTATTTCTCCCTGTGTGAGTGATATGGTGAATATTAAAAGAAAATCTAATTCGGCGAGCAGGTGCTGAGGCATTGGCAAGTGATGAGCGAGGCACGTACATTTTCTTCTCTTTTTCTATTTTCCGCCATGTATATAAACATGACTTCACCTCTTTCCTTCCACGCTTTAATCCAGCAGGAAGCGCGGTGCGGTGGTTAGATGCTCGTCTTTGTATATACAAGGTCGGAGAATTGATTGTCGTTCAGTCACTTCTGTAAAATAATCTTGGAAAGATAAGCATGACCTTAGTTAAGGAATAGCACAGGGTGTATAGCAATGTTGAATAAAGGGATGTAAAAATAGTAGTTTAGTTTTATTTAAATGTGTTATAAATGTAGGGCAGGTGGGAAGAAACAATGTTCTACTTTACTTGTGTATGGACTGAGAATTGGAAACAGCACTTCACTACAATAACAGTCACCCTGATATAGTTCCAGGGGTACCCAGGGCACAAATAAACACTCACCCCAAATCTCTCCATAACTGACCTTCAGGCAGGACCCCTTAGCTCATAACAAAGTTACAGATATATAGAAACATTGGGGTAACACCCTGCTATAGATCCAGGGGTACCCAGGGCACAAATAAGCACTCACCCCAAATCTCCACCTAACTGGCCTTCAGGCTGGTCCCCTTAGCTCATAACAAAGTTACAGATATATAGAAACATTGGGGTAACAGTCACCCTGCTATAGTTCCAGGGGTACCCAGGGCACAAATAAACACTCACCCAAAACCTCCCCCTAACTGACCTTAAGTTTGGGCTCCCTTCACTCATAACAAGATTACAGATATATAGAAAGATTGGGATAACAGTCACCCTGCTATAGTTCCAGGGGTACCCAGGGCACAAATAAGCACTCACCCCAAATCTCCCCCTAACTGTCCGGCCCCCTTAGCTCATACAAGGTTACAGATATATATAGAAACATTGGGGAAACAGTCACCCTGCTATAGTTCCAGGGGTACCCAGGGCACAAATAAGCACTCACCCCAAATCTCCCCCTAACTGACCTTCAGTCTGGGCCCCCTTTGCTTATAACAAGGTTACAGATATATAGAAACATTGGGGTAACACCCTGCTATAGTTCCAGGGGTACCCAGGGTACAAATAAGCACTCACCCCAAATCTCCCCCTAACTGGCCTTCAGACTGGGCCCCTTAGCTCATAACAAGGTTACAGATATATAGAAACATTGGGTTAACAGTCACCCTGCTATAGTTCCAGGGGTACCCAGGGCACAAATAAACACTCACCCCAAATCTCCCCCTAACTGGCTTTCAGGCTGGGCCCCCTTAGCTCATAACAAGGTTACAAATAACAGCTTTTGTTGATGACACCCAGCACCTCTGCTAAAAGCTGTAGGTAGCCAGAGATGGGTGGGCATGGTTAAGTTGTCCTCATTTCAGATGACCTTTTTAAACATTTTGTGGGAATCAGTATAGGGGAACATGTAGTACAACAAATCCTGAAGCCCCTGTGTTATCACCAGCCTGATTTGTGTGCCATGGTCTCATCTGTTCTGTTTAGTTAATGGGTTATTTCCACCTACTGATGTTTGTATTACCAGATTTCTGCTACATTGCTTTAGGATTACATTGTACTGCTGGCAGAGGGGGTAATTGTAGAATTCGCAACATGGTCTCTATTGTTTTCTTTGCAGAAGGTTCTGTAACCAAATGAAAATATAGTAGTAGTAAGTAGTTTTTCTGCCTAGAAAGCTCTGCTAGATGAGCACAGCATCTTTCACATCAGTAATTTACAAAATGCTTTAATAGACTACACATCATGTTTTAATAGCTTGATATAGCGATGGGGTATTATATGACACCAGCAACACGCATGTTTGGGTTCAGGCAGTGGGTAGAAGCTATATATTTTTCGGTGGCATAGTCATTAGGCTCTACAGCCGATTCATTTTAGGCCCTAGTTCTGTATCTTCTTTGCATCAGCTACAGTGCCCAGGGTGGTGGTTCTTGTACATATTTGGTTCAAGACCACTTTTAAGACTCAACATTTGGCCAGGGCTCCTCCATAGCTCTTAACAAGGTTGGAGATATATGAAACATTGTTGTATCAGTCATAGTTCTTAGGGTAGCATATCTGTGTCAATCTCAAATCTTGCTGACCTTCAAGTTTGGCTTTAAGGAGTATGTAGCACTGTAGCAGAGCAAATAGGCACTCTTATTAACAGGCTGGATCCCCCAGCCAAGGTGTTATGCTCCTAAGGGGTACCACAGTCTTACACCAACTGGCCATTAGACGCAGGCACTAGTAAGTAAAGTCATGTTCCAGTACCTAGTAGAAATGCTATGACTCCAACTTTTTGCCAATATATTAAAAGATCACAGGTCCATAATGTAAATGTGATTGCCTCAAGGTGGGCAAATTCTCAACTGCCCAGTCAACTTCATCTTCCTTTAGGAAAGTGATCCCCAACCAGTGGATCATGAGCAACATGTTGCTCCCCAACCCCTTGGATGCTCCCAGTGGCCTCAAAGCAGGTGCTTATTTTTGAATTCTAGGCTTGGAGGCAAGTTGTGGTTGCATAAAAAACAGATGTACTGCCAAACAGATCTTCTTTGAGATTACCAGTCCACAAAGGGGCTACCAAATAGCCAATAAGAGTTCTTATTTGCCTTCCCCAGGAACTTTTTTCATGGTTGCATCGCTCCACCATTCTTTTTACAGTTGAATGAGGTTAAAAAATGTTTGGGGACCCGTGTTTTAGGAGAAGCCCATCTACAGTAGTTTATGATTGATCTATGCAAAATAGAAAACATCTAAAACAAGGGGGTGCAGGAAAGGGGAATCCCAATACAACCATGCTTAATGGATCATTTGGTCCATATTTGCTGCCATATTTCCTTTGTTTAATATCTCCCTGTTTTGAGCTATATAGAAGCAAGACGGTTCAAGCGCCAAGCTGACAAACCTGGAACACTGCCTACCTTAATGGGCATTCAAGATGTATCTGTTTCTGATGTGCTGAGAGCTCATTTAAGGTTTTAACATTAAAAGTACAGCACTTGCAATAGTCTCTTCTGTTGATCCATTCATAAGCATTATAGCCTTCTATATTAGCTCCGTTCCCCCCTTGGGATACCAATATGGCTTTGCTGTGAGCTTTGTACATCTAATAAAAGATTGCATATGATTGAAAGCCTCGTGTATAAGAACACAACGAGGAACGCTCTCAGTGCAATGAAAAGCATTTCCGTCTGCAAGATGAGTAATTGAAGGACAAAGCTCAAGAGGTCAAATTGTGGAAGTCGATAACTGCTGCCTGGTCACTTCTGAAATCTCATATCATCTGATTTATAATGCTGTGTCCTAGAACAGTCATTTAGATGCAGCAAGTATTGACATGTAGCAGAAGCAGGAGAAGGGAGAAAGGCTGGTGGATGTGCCAGAGTCTTCCCCGGTCCAATTTGTTTGCATTTATTCATATTTTCTGTGCCAACGTGTTAGATGAGAAGCACAATTAGTGCTGAAGGTAGAACCCCCCCCCCCCTTCAGACTAGAGGAAGAACTTTCATTTGAAGCAACATAGGTGGTTCTTCACAGTCAGGACAGTGAGGTTGTGGAATGCACTGCCGGGTGATGTTGTGATGGCTGATTCTGTTAATGTCTTTAAGAGGTGCTTGGATGATTTCTTGTACTTGATCCCAACTAAGATAAAATGAATCCTTATTGGAAGCAAAACCAGCCTATTGGGTTTATTGTAATGTGTACATAATATTCTAATCGACTTAAGGTATGAAGATCCAAATTACAGAAAGATCCCTAGGGCCCTAGCATTCTGGATAACAAGTCCCATGCCTGTGATGACATTTTGAGCTAGAGTTTGGTCTGCTTTAACAAATGGGTTTGTAGGAAAGGGCTTCTTAACCTATAGTCAGGACCACAAAATAGATTGCCATGCAGGGCCATCATAATAATGTATACATTTTGTTCTGTCTTCTGCCTTTCTACCAAAGCTCTAGATCGTTGTGATACAGAGGTGCCCCATTTAGCCTGGGTCATAACAAAGTTGCAATGCGAAATTGAACAGCACCATCAACTCTTGAAGTATTTAAAAAGCCTTTATTTATGCTTTTGTGGGCATCACCGCAACGTTTCAAAGAGTCAATGGTGCTGTTCAACTTTGCATTACACTGTTTGCCAAGGGGAAGTGGCCATTGCAGAACATGCACCATTGCTGACTACTTTTTCTTCACATTACAAAGTTGCATACAAACAAAAACAGTTGTATCTTAGAGTTCCAAGCGTTTCTATTAAAACAAATGCATGTTCACCCTAAAATGCACCCTGACTGCTCTTCAGGCTAAGCTTCTAGGAGTATCTAGAAGAGCAAAGATGCATTCTGTACAAATCATACTGCTATTGGCCTTCAGTCCCCAGCCACTGCTCTAAACCTCTAGTAGACCAGACCAACAGGTCAGAACCCATAGATATCTTTAGTGCTACGTTCTTTTTTTTTAATCCATGGGGCTGTCAGTGTTGTACATTCTCCAAAAGAAGAGTAAAACTATTTCTGAGACAATGCAGTTTATTGCCAATATGTTTTTGTTTGTTGTTTCTGGGATGAAGGAATTCCCATAATTTAAGACTGGTCTAAGTACTTCAGAAGAGAGAGTTTTAGAGTAAGTTGTGTCAGAGGTTGAAAATCACTGAATTATTTTATATTTCCTTCCCTCCCAGGTTTTGTGAAGTGCTCGGCCACCATAATGTCTAACCTCGGCCCTAGAGCTTAGCACTCTGTTTGTCTGTGCCAAAAAGCAGTTAAATATAACAGTTTCATAATAAAAGGTAACTGCTTATAAAAGTCCCATAAAATCAACGCAGTAAATAAAACAGGACTCAAACACAAAAATGAATGTAGACATGCTTTCAAGCCTAATTAGCATCAGTCCTGGCTGCCTGGGTATTGGCTTAGGAGAGATGCATGGAAGCTTGGGTTTTTTCTTTAAAATAGTCTGAACATTTGTTTTCTTATCTCCGTACAAGGAAACATATCACAGGATATGTGTATTTTTACCTTCTGGGCTGATTTGCCAACAGTCTCTACATAACAGTGTACCAGAGGATATTCAGTGGGCCTTAACCCTAGTTGGAACCACTCAAGAACAATTTTCACCAGCCATTTTTTATTTGTACAAGAGCTATGTGACACCTATTACATTTAGCATTGTGTAGAAGACCACATCAAATCTGGGTGTTCTTGTCACTGGCCCCCTGGGCTAACGATCAGATAATATTGAGGACCTGTGGGAAAAGAGGAAAGCATCAACACTCTGTTTCTCAAATGTCAGCCAGAGATGGGACCTCCCATAGCCCCAAACATGGGCCAATAAGCTTCTTACTGAATCTGGAGGGGCAGAGTTAGATGCTTCTATTGGCCCATGTATGGTCAGCTAAATGGTTGGCTAAATCAGGATGATCCTCATATTTAGTCTTTGGACCCAAACTGGATTGCTTGTGAGGGCTCAATCAGCTTGGATTAATGTATGAATGATTAGTCCCATTGTTCAGTTTGAGTTAGCAGCCAACAATTGCCCATCTTACTTTATTCTAGACAAACACTCTTGCCTCTTATTATTATTTTATTATTTTTTACCTATGAGCCACATTCAGTTGTAAAAAGAGTTGATGAGCAACACATGCATGAAAAAGTTTTTGGGAATGCCAAATAAGGGCTGTGATTGGCTATACCGTAACCTCTATGTGGTCAGGCATTCTAAAGGAGGCTTTGATTGGCAATACATCTGTTTTATGCAACCGAAACTTGCCTCCAAACCAGGAATTAAAAAATAAGCACCTGCTTTGAGGCCACTCAGCAACATCTAACATGTTGCGCACGAGCCACTGGTTAGGGATCACTGCCATAGATGGTGTGTGCTTGGCAAGAGTGCATTAGAACATCATCAATAAAACATGTAGATCTGCTGTTCCCTAACTAAATAAATGTCACATGAATGCAACTGAATCACTGCTGTCCTGTGGGTTGCTGGATAATATTGGTTTTATATTTTAGGGAAGGGGCTAAATCATAAGCTGGAGAAAAAAAAAACATTTCAGTTACATCTTTTATTTGCCTCATCATCATTCTAACACTAGACTCCTGGTTGACTTGATCCCTTGTGCTACTGTCTAGTCTTATATCCATGTTTATTCATTCAGATTTACATGACATTACGTGATGTCATTGAAACCAGTACGTTTTACCATATTAACACCGGCAATGATGAGTTAACCAGTTTAGAACGATGGGGAGCTACTGGGAACAATACTCAAGGCTTGGATTGTACTTTCCCAGACCTCTGGGGAACTTGAGCAACTATATTTTGAGCCTTATTCTTTCCCGGCTTTAGCTCTCATTTAATGTAGAATGTTTGTGAAGGACAGGCCATAATTATATTATGAATATTTCATTATAAAGGGACAGCATGCCTTGTACTGGAAACCGGAGAATAAAGCAGAACAGTATCTACAGAAGAAAACAGTAACATTTACAGAGAATGACACAGAGCCATTTGTTGCTCAGGTAGGCGCTAGCATACAGCCGGGCTGTCACCTCCACGGGTCTGGACATTAAAGTCTTGCCTGACGGAGCTTCCCCAGACCTCTTAACTACAGACAGGTTCTGCCATCCGCTGCTCTGATATACCCTGTGGGCTCCTCAAGCAGAGGAAATGTTAAAGCCTAAAAGGAGTTCATATTCTGGGAACTGCAGCAATTTGCAGGACATTTATCAGGCAGATATCGGATTCTCCCTGGTGCTAGCACACGGGCCCACTGCAGAGATATATCATTGACTGGTCATAAACAATTTAGCCCAATGCAAGGAAAGATGGTTTGCAAGCTGAGTATTTATGGCAGGCACCATGGATTGGATTGCGCTTACACCAGACATGAAATGCCATTTCTGAAAAGAATAGAGACTTGAAAAGAATGAATCTGTTATTTATATATAGTGGGTCTCAAGACTAAGCGTCTTTGTTGAAGTAAAGCTCCCAACAGGGTCTCCCATCAGCTGTTGGCATTTGGGTTAAAAAGTTGCAGGCTTTGTATGACCTTCAATGAGACTAGTTTAGCTGACTATTATATATGCAATATGGAGAGCTCAACCCCCTTGGGATTCATCTTTGAAGGTGCCTGGTGTTGATACTGGAATTGCTCAACTGCTGTTTGGGTCAAGGCTTGTTAAAAGGCCCAGGGGAGCCCAAAACGTTAACCTTACGTTGTATGTACATGCCTGGGCTAAATAAAACACAGACACTTGTTTTTTTACCAATTACAGTGTACTACAGGTTTTTTTCGAGGTTAGCCGAAGGCCCTTGTATCTTTAGACAATTGACTTAGTAGCAGCAGTCATGGTAGCAATGAGGTTCAGCCAGATCATTTAAAAGGGGTAAAGATACTCAGGAGGAATGTGTAGTTCTCCCCCTTTACAAAGCACTGGTTAGGCCCAATATAGACTATGTAGAGCAGTTGGTGTAGCAGAGGGAGAATACTTTGGTTTGACAGCACATGTCACTGCAGTAATTGTAATGGAAAAAGTTTTATGACAAAAATCTATTTAAATGAAGGGTCATAGTGGGGCATGGTGAGTCATCTGTACTGTGAATATGATTATGTGCCGCGTGGAAGATGAGCATAAGGCTAGATATATATAGCCTATAAAGAAGTCCTCTTTTCCTTTAATATGTCTGGTTGTTTGATCTGTGAGTTCCTGCTGTAACATTTGGGCATGATCCCCTCCTCAACTGGTGGGCCTGAGGTATGTGCTTCCAGACCCCATGTTGGTACTGGTGAGCTATAGCCCTATCAGCACTGCATCATTTTTAGTTTATTCCTTAAAATCTGATGGTAGAGTTCAGATTTGAGGTCCTGGGGAGCTTAGGAGGATACATGATCACTATGCAGAAATAGTTAATGAGTTTAAAGGGATACTGTCATGGGAAAACATGTTTTTTTTTTATAAAATGCATCAGTTAATAGTGCTGCTCCAGAAGAATTCTGCACTGAAATTTCCATTGCTCAAAAGAGCAAACTGTTTTTTTTATATTTAATTTTGAAATCTGACATGGGGCTAGACATATTGTCAGTTTCCCATCTGCCCCAGTCATGTGACTTGTGCTCTGATAAACTTCAGTCACTCTTTACTGCTGTACTGCAAGTTAGAGTGATATCACCCCCCCCCCCCCAACAGCCAAACAACAGAACAATTGGAAGGTAACCAGATAGCAGCTCCCTAACACAAGATAACAGCTGCCTGGTAGATAAAAGAACAGCACTCAATAGTAAAATCCAGGTCCCACTGAGACACATTCTGTTACATGGAGTAGGAGAAACAACAGCCTGCCAGAAAGCAGTTCCATCCTAAAGTGCTGGCTCTTTCTGAAAGCACATGACCAGGCTACATGACCTGACATGCTCCTACACACCAATATTACAACTAAATAAATACACTTGCTGGTTCAGGAATTAAATTTTATATTGTAGAGTGAATTATTTGCAGTGTAAACAGTGTAATTGAGAAATAAAAACGACATCATAAAAATCCCTAAAAAGTTCAGACTCTCCAGTTTGTCCCAGTCACACCCACCATGCTGCAAAACTTGAAACCCTGCCTACTGTAGTTTCTAGTCCCTACTGGGGTCCCTGAATTGGTGTTATCCCTCTTAAATCATGAGCGTGGGGAGTAACACTTTCCAGTGGCCACAAGGACAACCCTACAGATTAGAAGAAATTAGGCTTCCTGTAAGTGGGGTGGGACGGGGTTTTTTTTCCAGAATTTCCAAAAATAATAAAATTGTACCATTTTCTTACAGACACTGCTCTACTGGCACATAGATGAGGTTGGATTCTTTACCAGTAATAATGTAGGGTTTAGGTGCACATGCCCAGAAGGGAGTGGAGTAGCCTAGATGGATCATGGGTAGGCACTTGCAGAAACCCCATGACCAGGCCCATACCAAACACATATTTACTGGATTACAGGAACTTGCATGAAAAAGCCTAAAACCAGGCTGAGTTTGAAGGACTTTGTGGGTTTTCAGATTTGTGCATTTTTTTATATAAAATATGACAGTTTGTTGTTTTTGCTGTTATTTGAGAATAAGTAAAGTGTAATCTTAACTGACATCTTTGTTTTTGCCCCCCTCCCCTGTGTTTCCCTTTCTCTCACCCCCATCCTGACCCGTTGTCACACAATCTTCCATTACTCATCTTGCTCCTCACTTCACAATTTATTTCCAATCTCACACCCGCTCCTCCTCTTGTCTGGCTTCATTTGCATCTCGTTCCTTTTCATCTCTCAATTTCTCTCCTCATTTTCCCCTGTCTCTTTCATTTCGCCTCTCTTCCCAACCCCTCCTTTCTCTCTACCTTGCTTTCCCCTTATCTCTCTGTCCAGTCCTCTTTGTACAGTGCACAGAGTTGGTCCCTCCAGCTGATAATTACACCGTGAGTCAAGGGGATAACGCCACTCTTAGGTGAGTGTGTCTACTTCTCCTTCAATGTTCCAACCAGATGACTCTATTTCTTGACTTCTCTACAGAAGGCCGGAATGTGCCTGCTGCACTGGTTAAAGCTTTCTATACAATTCACTTTTGTTTTATTGTACAGCAAACAATACTGCCCTGACGGAGGGCTATGCACAGCTGCATAGGCGCCATCGCCACATAACACTTATTTATCAACACAAAAAAAAAAAAAACGCCTTGTCTCGTCAGGCTGGAATTGTTTCATGTGTATCAGGAATTCGAATGCCACATCTGAGTTGGCAGCTGGAACAGATGTAGAATGGTACTTATTTCTGCATTAAATAGACACTAATGGTAGAATGCAAGTTGTTCCTAAATAAAAGATTGCATTCCACAATGTCGAGATAGATGTGTTTAAGTTTCTTTAGTTGTAACACAACTTTACTGTCTTTCCTTTCTTTTTTCTGAAGTTTGGGGGAACTGATTGTCCCTACTTCCTGGTCAGAAATCTGTAGCCTCAATAAATAAAAAAGCAAAAGAGAAAGCGTGTGATGGCTCTTGTTCCCCTACCCAGAATGCCCATCTGTTGAGTTTCATTAGGAAGGTTGGTCTCTTAGTAGTTTCGGGAGTATCAAGGAAGGGCATTAAAGTAAAGAATGGTTGGTAATGGGACAGCATTTGGCTAAAATGTCTAATAATGGAGACCAAATGGAATATATTGATGATGAGGAAATGACAGAAATTGGCACACTGTCGTCTGTTCTGGTTCAGAGTTAAATTTAGAGATGTTTAAGATTTGGAAACAGCACTTGGGAATTGAGAAAAAAACAATGGATGGTTTTGAGTCATCGAGCTGGAAAGACTCTTGAGAATTCTGAGGATTTTGGGTAAGAAAGTTTTAAGATAGTTAAGGCTTGTATAAGTATGTTCCAAGAGGGAAGTTTGTGGCACCAGATAAAAAGGATGGGATGAAGATTCTGGTATCACTTCCATAAAAGCTTTCAGGGATAGGGATTTCCAAAATTGTTGTGGTGAACCCGATGAACATTCATATGTTTGTTCAACAGACAGGTCATCTGAAGAGAGCAATTGGATTTTCGGATAGAACATAATCACTTGGAATGATCTCAAAGATTGTCTGTAGACTTAACAGATATTACATAGTTGAATCGAGTTGAAAAAAGCAAAGTTCATCAATTTCAACCCCTCCAAATGAAAACCCAGCCCCATACACACACACCCCTCCATTGTTCTACAGGACCTAAATTGTCTAACCTGTTTGATAACAGAATGATCAGTAGACAATGGCATGATAATGTCTTTCCCAGTCATTTACTCAGTATACATGAGCAGATTATCTTATGAAACCTTACATATGACTATCACTGTGTACCACCTATCTGATTATTACTCCATCACAAAAAAATGCCTGTCTGCTTGTTGCCTCATGTCCAGTTTCCCTTTGTCTGCTTGTTAATCCATTTTTAATTTCCTGGGTCTGCTTGTATTTCCATTGCCTAATTTCCTGTCTGCTGGTTGTCTCATTTATGAGTTTCCTGTGTTGGATTGTTATTCCGTCTCACTGCTTGGTGCTAATTCTCTGTTTTGCCTGGTGTTCAATTTAGTAATTCATATTTACCTGTTTATTACCCCATCTCTTCGTTTTCTGCACTTGTTATACCACCTGCTAATTGCTATTAAATCGTTTAGCTTCTTGTGTTGCTCCATCTCTTTCTTATGCAATAACAGAACTAGTAGTTCCCCCAGCCTTCCACCCAGCCCCCCCCCGAACCAATTTCTGTGCAGATGTCCATCAGCGGACCCTGAAGGGGTTCAAGCCAGGGTGCAAACCCGCTTCACCTCCCAATAGTTCTTCCACTGTTCCAATGCCTGCTTGTTGCCCCAGGTGGGCCAATCTTATATGAGGCTTTCCTTATGGTTGCCTGATTCAAAATGTGATATATATATCTATCAGGCAGGTTAGAAAACCTCATAGGACAACAACCACAAACATACATAGGTTTATAGTATGATGCAGTCGTCGGCCCATGGTTCATACAATTGGATCAGCCAGAGTTTGTCCAGAGGCTGAATGGCAACAGATTTGCTCAATTTCTCAACCTCAACAAACATCAACAAGTTTATGCCCAACTTTAGTTTCCTTTACTTATTTATGGCTAGAATAAATTCCTAAAGGCCCTCATACAAGTCCCGATAAAAGCTGCCAAAGCTTATTGGCCCATGTGTGGAAAGTTGGTCATATCTCGATCGGGAAGGTTAAAAAATCCCATCAGATCACGGCCGTATCTGTGCGTCTATGCGGTCCCACGATCCGACCGGCCGTATCAGATCCATTCTGATCCGATCGTTGGGCCCTAGGGCCAACGATCGGATCAGCCTGATATCACCCACTTCAATATGGGCATTTTGGGGAGAGATCCGCTTGTTTGGCGATATAGTCAAACAAGTGGATCTCTACGTCTATGGCCACCTCCAGAGGCTATCCAAGGATCCTTAGGGTGCCATTCTCACAATGCCGGAGGTCTGGCTTAGCATCTGAGATCTGGTGTTAGTTCAGTTTTTCCAAGATAGGGATAGACTGGCTAAGTAGCAAAAGTGTGTCCCAGTCCATGTCCCAAACACATAAACATTGATTTTCTCATTTAAACTGCTCTAGACTAAGGAAAGTTATTTGCTGATTGGCTACTCTAGTTTATTGCAGAAGAACAAACATTTTCCTATGTAAGAACACAATCCCAGTACTTTCTACACTGTTCATATACCATCTGGCACGGAACCCCTCGCTGTCCTCATTTAGCTTTTTCAATTCTGAATATATTTCTTGTACCAGTAGTTCTGAATCTGCTGAATTTTAAAAATCAAGAGGGAGAACTCCAGTGAAACACCTTCTGTGTGTGTGTGTGTGTGTGTGTGTGTGTGTGGGGGGGGGGCAAGTGCAACAGGTTGCAGCCATACAGATCCAAATCCAGAACTCAGCAGAGGCTGATGAAAGGGATGCATTGTGGGAAAATTCACCCATGCAAGTAATTCTGTCCAAATGTTCTGCCGTGCAAAGGTGAAATATCTCAGCAACTGCCAGATTTGATTAGTTCTTTCAGTACGGCTATTAAATTGGGTAAAGTAACAAAATGCTGGGATATGCTAAACCTTTACATAATGCTCTCCCTGGCACAGGAATGATCTGTATACCCCCAAACTCCGCTTACAAAACGTAAGTGCGGTATGAAATTTCATCAAAGGGGAAATTCACCTCTAATTTAACTTTAATATATGGTATGCAGAAGTGATCCTATCATCTGTACAATTTATTTTGGGTTTGTTTGTTTTATTTAACTCTATTAAGTCCCTGAATACAAAATACTTCACATTCCATTGTATCTTTTGTATTCTGTTCTATGCCGAGGATTATGTTGGCACAGTATAAATACATGGTAATAATACTAATAACAATAATTACAATAATAATAAAAAAAAACATGCTTGTAGCCCCTTTTGAAATAATTTGGTGATCTAAATACTGTTATATAATACTTGCACTACCCTCCCTAACCCACTTCTTTTACATGATAGTCAGGATCTGAGTTTAGTCTGAGTGTTGGGGCATTTTCCTGGCATTACATTTATATAAAAGAGCAAGACATTGGGCAGCGCCGATTCTAAGTAAAGTTCCGCCTGAGGCGGCTCCTGCAATGCCGGCCCCCTCGCCGGCTTACCTGTCGGGAGGGGAGGCAGGAACACTAATGCGGAGAGCGCAATTGCGCTCTCTCGCATTAGTAAAGCCGAATTTCCGGTTTACAAAATGAAAATTTGGCTCTTACAGGTACCAGTACCAGGAGCGGCTTTTTGCCCCCTTGCTTGCATATCATTCAGATACAGGGATGAGTGAATTTGTTCGCCAGGCATGGATATGCCGTGAATTTCCGCACTTCGGCAGCTGCAAAGTTTTTTTTTGCAAAAATTCACCTCAACGATAAAAGTTCCTCATGTAAAAATGTTTCTGATGACCATTGACTTTAATGCATTTGGACAAAAGAGTTGCCAGTGTAAATGCGTAAAAATTGGAGCCCATTGAAATTATCTTAATGCTTCAATTTAGCCGATTTTTTGCCGTTTTGGGAATTTTTTGGCAAAGGGAAATGGGACAGATTCGCTTATCACTATTCAGATACAAACACTAAGGGGCAAATTCACTAAGATTCATAGTTGCGCCAGGCGTAACTTCGCCGCACTTTGCCGCACTTCGCCACACTTCGCCAGGCGTAGTTTCGCCAGCGCTCCGCAAATTCACTAAAATCCGAAGTTGCGCACAGGGGTAGCGTAAGGTTGCGAAGTTGCGCTAGCGTTGATTCGCTATGTAAAGCGAAGTTACGCTAGCGAAGGCTAATTTGGATACGGCACGAAATTCAAATTTCAATGGAGGAACACGTATCAGCACTACAAATGCCTAGAAAACCTTCAAATCAGCAAATATAAATTTTATTTTGCCCTACACATGTGCCCACTGTCTAGGTAAGTTGCCATGAGTCAGGAAATGTAGGGGGGAGGAAGGGGAGCCCCAAAAAAAATTTCGATCTTTTTCAGCCTATCACCCATCATGTAGAAAACACGCCAGCGTTTTTTGGGACTTAGAAAAAAATTTGACTTTTTTTGAAACAATCCCTATCTACTCTATTGCGCTTCGCCAGGTCTGAGGTGGCGAAGGAAGTCTAGCGTAAAAGGTAGCGTTCAGTACACTGCGCAAGTTAGTGAATTTGCGTAGTTACGTCACTAGCGAAAATTCGCCTGGCGTAAGGATGCGAAGTAACACTAGCGAAACTACGCCAGCGTTCGTTAGTGAATTTGCACAGTAACGAAAATGCCAAACGCTAGCGAATTAACGCTAGCGTTCGGCGCTTCGGCACTTAGTGAATTTGCGCCTAAGGAGTTCCAGCTACTGCAAAGTGCAAAACTCAGCCATTGCCCTAGGAGCAAGGAACACTGTGTTTCCCTTAGTGCTCTTGCACCTGCTTCTAGGGTAAATTTATAATTTATAAACATGCTCATGGGAAAAAAAGCCATAGTCGGGTGAATTGACTCCATTCAGAGGTCCTTCCTTGCATTCAATGACAGTCCTTAAGCTTCCATATAGTTTATGTTTGGTACCAGGGCCGCCATCAGGGGGGGGGATTGTTGTCCCGGGTCCAGAGGGTTTTAGAGCTTAAGGGCTTCCTTGATTAGCTGGGCCCCCCTGCTGTCACAGAGCTGCCGACTTCAGAAGGGAGGGCGGGAGCACAGATGACAGCATCTTCTGTCCATTCTCTTCCATTATTGGTCACAAAAGTTAAGTCCCCATTGAGCTGCTCAGGGATTGGATAGCTGAGGTTGGAACTTCCCCTCCAGCTCATCCAATCTCCATGCGGTTTGACTGGGACTTAAAATTCTGTGACTGAGGATAAGGGTGGTCCCTGTTATTGTATGGGGGGGAACCTTGGCCACCAGTTTGTTTTTAAATTCTGAGGTGGTTGGCCACAATTTAAACTAATGTTTGAGGGGGGCCCTGGGCACCAATGTTTTATATATGTGGGGGCCCTTGACTATGAATTAACAAATGGGGGCCCTAGCCACCTATGTTTTTTTATGGGGGGCCCTGACCACCAATATTACTTTTATGGGGTGCCCTGACTACCAATGTTTTTATTTTTTATTAATGTATGGGGGTTCCTGACCACCAATGTTCTTTTTTATTAACATGTTGGGGCCCAGGAAATTTTGTTGTATGGGGCCCTGTGATTTCTAATGGCAGCCCTGTTTGGTATGCTCAGCCTACTATAACAAATAACGCACCAGAACGCTCAGGAACTTCAAACTACTAACCACCTCCAAGCTGGCTCCAGTAGCTCCAGTGCTCCTACTATGGCCATCGTCAATGTAAGAATCAGGTGCAGACATCATTTGGGTGCCAAACTCCAGAAATTATACCATTCCGATTTACAAAATCGATATTAGAGTCGGAAGAAGCTTTCCCCTGGAATGTTATAGAAAAACCCATTATATTCTTGAAAAAAACAAAACATTGAGAATTGCATCCAAAATTATACACTGCTCTGAAATGCCCCCTATGACTAGGGATGGGCAAATTTGACCCATTTCATTTCGGCAAAAATTTTCCGGCAGCGAAATATTGCAGACGTCTATGGGCGTCAAAAAAAAATTGATGCGGCGCAAAAAATTTTTAGACGCACAACGCCTTACAAGTCTATGGCCGTCATTTCCTTGAAAAAACAAGGCGAAAAAATGTTCCCATCCCTACCTATGACGCTTACAATGTCTACTATTATCATAATTAATATATACTTATCCAGCCGAGAAACCTGGGAGATACCCGCTACACAAGGCTTTTGGTTCTTCCTTTTGTTTTTTTCCCCATTTCTTTATGCTGATCTGTGATTGATCTTGATGTTTAAGAGATTTCACATCATAATCACAGGTGATATTATATAGAAGTGTCAGGTTTTGGGAAGCAATGGTCCTGCCCAAAGTCAATAGTCATTAGTTAGAGGGAATACCCATAGTTATGGGAATACTTTCCACCTACCCCTGCTCATATACATTCATCTTAATGACTTGCACAAGGGGGACTGAGAAGATAGTTAATCTATAGCAAAGTTCACCAACTTACCTTTTTGTTATATTGTGAGTCTCAACACCCCAATTTCTTCGTGCCTCTAAAGCTGGCCATAGATGCAAAGATCCGATCGTACGAATCATCGTACAGCAGCCGACAGAAATTTTCTAACCTGTCTGATCTCCGTCGGACGAAAAATGCCGGGACTTTCCACACACGTTCCCGAAAATCGTACGATCAGATCTTTGCGTCTATGGCCAGCTTAACTCTTGTTTGTTGAATGCTCTTTATATAGCTTAAAAATGCATTTTCAGAACACAGAGAGCCAAATATCTGTCGACCACAGACTCAACAGTTTGGCAGACTAGATTAATCTGATGCAACAACTGGCAAAGCCAACACAAAGGAATCCTCAAGCAGTTTGGTAATACTTTTATATTCAGAACATTGGCTTCTTGAGGACTTCGTTGTGTTGGATTTGCAAGTTGTTCCATCAGATTGGTCTTCTCTGTCCAACTGCTTGAGTCTATTGGATCAAAGGATCCGACCTGCTGCAAAAGGTGTTATCTCTGTGTTGACTTGCTACCCCTGGGAATTAGGTAGATTACCATGAAGGCACTAATTAAAGCATTGGACCAGAATTAAACATTTTGAAGGCCCTGTCACAGTAGCTCTTTCCTGTATAACAACTCCATTCTGTAATATCGTAAGTGTTCCGTTCTGCATGAAAAATAAGGGTTTAAATCCATATTTAGACCTCAGAGTTTGCTTTCTCCTGATTACATTTTTTCCATCTAGTTTAGTTAAAGTGCAAGGATTATCAATGCAGATTTGCTTTGTTTTAAACCCAAAAGTGAGCCAGCGGCTTAATAGTTATACTTACAATCCTACACAAAATCCCAAGAGCAGGAAAAAAAACATATGTTTTGTTAAATGCTCAGGTGTAAAGAGGAGTTACGGGATATCAGATTAAATAATATGAAGAAGGGAATTTTCATTTACAGGAATTAGCCTGTGGTCAGTTCAATATAGGCTTGCTTTATTTTTCTTTTAATCCATTATAAGAAGTAGCCCAGGAGGCTAAAAATAGCCAAGGCTATCCACGCTGCTAAGTCACAAAGCATCAGGCCACGGGGAGGAAGCTTACTGCCGCGCCAAAGAGAAAAGAATGTGAGGACTGCCGGAGGATCCTTGCAGCTCCATTGTAATGTAGCAGATTGGCAAACAGCAGAAGCTGGGGAATTAAAGGGCATAAACAAGCATTCAGAATAGTTCTGGAGAGGACAGCAGGAATTAACCCTTTTAGAATGAGCAGGACTTGCAAATGGCATGGTGCAAATTATTGTCATACCAAAGGAGTCTTCTTAATTGGTATAGGTATAGTAGGGAGAGATGGTGCCTATAGTAACAGTGGGATAATAGTCTCTGGGAAGGGAGTGTGACTGTGGGATAGCAGGTATAGTAGGGAGAGATGGTGCCTATAGTAACAGTGGGATACTAGTCTCTGGGAAGGGAGTGTGACTGTGGGATAGCAGGTATAGTAGGGAGAGATGGTGCCTATAGTAACAGAGGGATAATAGTCTCTGGGAAGGGAGTGTGGCTGTGGGATAGCAGGTATAGTAGGGAGAGATGGTGCCTATAGTAACAGTGGGATAATAGTCTCTGGGAAGGGACTGTGGGATAGCAGGTATAGTAGGGAGAGATGGTGCCTATAGTAACAGTGGATAATAGTCTCTGGGAAGGGAGTGTGACTGTGGGATAGCAGGTATAGTAGGGAGAGATGGTGCCTATAGTAGCAGTAGGATAATAGTCTCTGGGAAGGGAGTGTGACTGTGGGATAGCAGGTATAGTAGGGAGAGATGGTGCCTATAGTAACAGTGGGATAATAGTCTCTGGGAAGGGACTGTGGGATAGCAGGTATAGTAGGGAGAGATGGTGCCTATAGTAACAGAGGGATAATAGTCTCTGGGAAGGGAGTGTGACTGTGGGACAGCAGGTATAGTAGGGAGAGATGGTGCCTATAGTAACAGTGGATAATAGTCTCTGGGAAGGGAGTGTGACTGTGGGATAGCAGGTATAGTAGGGAGAGATGGTGCCTATAGTAACAGTGGGATAATAGTCTCTGGGAAGGGAGTGTGACTGTGGGATAGCAGGTATAGTAGGGAGAGATGGTGCCTATAGTAACAGTGGATAATAGTCTCTGGGAAGGGAGTGTGACTGTAGGATATCAGGTATAGTAGGGAGAGATGGTGTCTATAGTAACAGTGGGATAATAGTCTCTGGGAAGGGAGTGTGACTGTAGGATATCAGGTATAGTAGGGAGAGAGGGTGCCTATAGTAACAGTGGATAATAGTCTCTGGGAAGGGAGTGTGGCTGTGGCACAGCAGGTATAGTAGGGAGAGATTGTGCCTATAGTAACAGTAGAGACAATAGCCTTTGGGAAGGGAAGTCTTTCATTTGTTGTTGAAAAACATTTCCACTTATAACCAGCAGCCAAAGCTTTAACAACCATAGGGCCATAACTGATCAGTGCTATAATGGGTTTTGCCTGGCCCCACCACCATGAAAGGGCTACATGGCTGGCATAAAATAATAAGACCTGCTTTATACAGAGCAAACAAACATACAGTACTTGAAGTCAACATAGTTCTCCTGAACTCTATTGTAAGTCTGCCCCCTGCTGTACCAAGAATAAGTGCCAGTATTAGAGAATACCCTCCTTGTGACCTACTCACTGCTAAGAGCAAGCCCCCATCTCCATCTTTATTATATTGCTGAATAAATGCAGCCCGCTGAGTCTTTTTGAGATGGTTCTATTAGTTAAGATACTCAAGAAAGCCAGACGCAGTTGTAGAGTCTCCCACAATGTGCCAGGTAATTTAGCATTCTTTGAACTACATCCGAGAGAGCTGGAATCCTTTACAAACACATATCTCCATTCATAAGCGAAGCAAATAGACTATAAAGTATAGAAAGTGACATTACATTCATGGATAAAGAAACAGAGGTTTCCTACGTTTGCCAGAATGTTAAGGTGATCATTAAATTTCCTAAGTAAAGAGAGTTCAGTAGACATTTCTTTAATAGAGATGCAACGGGAGGGGCAAAGGGATGAGCCCAATATAAGAATGAATTGGGGATATTGTACTATTGTTGCTAATATATAATAAACCTTTCTGCCTGTCTGAAGCATGTGACCCTGCCTGTGGAATTATTCTCTACTAATGTGGTAAGCTGATTTTGAGGGGTCCTAACAGGGGTGAAGCCTATAGTTACAGTGGGATAAGGGTCTCTGGGAAGAGAGTGTGACTGTGGGATAGCAGATATAGTAGGGAGAGATGTGTCTATAGTAACAGTGGATAATAGTCTCTGGGAAGGGAGTGTGACTGTGGGATAGCAGGTATAGTAGGGAGAGATGGTGTCTATAGTAACAGTGGGATAATAGTCTCTGGGAAGGGAGTGTGACTGTGAGATAGCAGGTATAGTAGGGAGAGATGTGTCTATAGTAACAGTGGATAATAGTCTCTGGGAAGGGAGTGTGACTGTGGGATAGCAGGTATAGTAGGGAGAGATGGTGCCTATAGTAACAGTGGATAATAGTCTCTGGGAAGGGAGTGTGACTGTGGGATAGCAGGTATAGTAGGGAGAGATGGTGCCTATAGTAACAGTGGATAATAGTCTCTGGGAAGGGAGTGTGACTGTGGGATAGCAGGTATAGTAGGGAGAGATGGTGTCTATAGTAACAGTGGATAATAGTCTCTGGGAAGGGAGGGTGACTGTGGGATAGCAGATATAGTAGGGAGTCTATAGTAACAATGGGGATAGTAGTCTCTGGGAAGGGATTGAGGGACAGCAGGTATAGTAGGGAGAGATGGTGTCTATAGTAACAGTGGGATAATAGTCTCTGGGAAGGGAGTGTGACTGTGAGATAGCAGGTATAGTAGGGAGAGATGGTGTCTATAGTAACTGTGGGATAATAGTCTCTGGGAAGGGACTGTGGGATAGCAGGTATAGTAGGGAGAGATGGTGCCTATAGTAGCAGTAGGATAATAGTCTCTGGGAAGGGAGTGTGACTGTGGGATAGCAGGTATAGTAGGGAGAGATGGTGTCTATAGTAACAGTGGATAATAGTCTCTGGGAAGGGAGTGTGACTGTGGGATAGCAGGTATAGTAGGGAGAGATGGTGCCTATAGTAACAGTGGATAATAGTCTCTGAGTAGTGCCTTTTATTATTGCTATCGCTGTATGATCCATCTTTTTCCATGCTCTGGGCCAGATAGCATCTGTTCAATGTATTTGAGGTATAAATTAAAAGAATATGATTATATCATAGAATTAAGTCTATTAGTCAAAGGGGCAAACTCTCTATATGGTCACTCGTTGGACAGTTCTGCTTTGGGGTACTGGGGTGCTGCTGTGCTGCTGTGCTATTACACGTGCTAATACAAACACTGCGGTGGTGATTTTTCAGTGATTCATTACTAATCAGTTTGTGCTCTGAGCTTTTGTGTCTTCTTGTGCCCCCACAGCTGTTGTCCATGGGTAAATTCAGATTCATACTGATGGAATATTGCAGAGGATGGTTCCATTGTGCTACTGTATATAGTTTTTCTTGCTGGGCATGATTAAAACCCTGTTTACGGGGGGGGAAGGGTTGTTTTTTCCCTCGTGGCTGAAGGCTCTTAGAACACTAGAAATAGGCTGAGAATTCAGGAGGATTGATGAAGAGATAGGTACATGAGCCGCAGACAGCAGTGAATGATAGTATAGATATGGGGGGAGATATAGCTAAGCACTGAGCATTAACAGATTCACAAGCCGTTAGATAAGGTCTCCCATTTAGCTCTGCTTATTATTATATTTTATTTATAAGGCATCAAACTCTTTTTCGGCTGCTCTGAGCGCAGAGACCTCTTGTTGCTCTGACCTCCCATAAAATGGCACAAAAAGATCACATGAAAAACCCCCATCACATCCCTCCATTTCCCAGAGGAGCCGGGGTGGATGTGTACCCTCCTTCTCCGATATCTCTGCCTCCAAAACCGCTGCAAATGGACTAACTCAATTATTCCAGTGCTGTGTGTCCGACAGATGTCAGGAGAGAGAGAGAGACAGAGAATGCCAGAATAAATACCCACTGGGGAATGAGATAAGCAAGGCAACTCTGCCAAAACCCCTTCACTGCCAGAGCCACTGTCAGTTGGGACTATTGATGGAGCCCGCTGTAGGGACGTTGCAACTGCCACCGTGTTGAGGGTGGCAGTAGCTCCAGGGCTCCCCAGGGTCTAATGTGTTCTAAAGTATAGAAAAGTAGACACAGCATTCTACCCTGTGGATTCATTCTAAATATACAGATATAGAATCTATTACCTTGAATGACTGGGGTTTCACGATAAGGGTTTTTTTTTCGGTAATTTGGATCACCGTACCTTAAGGCTACTAAAGCACATTGAAACATTAAATACATCTGTTTTGCTACCAATAAGATGCATCGGTGATGGGTTGAATTTCTCCCGTTTAGCTGAAGAATTCATGAATTTCCTGCGAAATTCGCGAACGTGAATTTTGACGCCCGGATCACTTTTCGCTTCAATTTTGACGCTCGAAGAATTTCGATGCAACAGTTTTGACACGAGTGACTGTTCCGACGTGCGTCAAAATTTTTTAGGCGCTGGTGAATTTTTGCAGCAGTTTCGCAAATTTATTCAGCATCGGCGAAACTCGGAAATTCGCCGCACATACACGCCTGGAGAATTTATTCACCGCGCATTCTCGCCTGCCGAATTTATTCGCCTATCACTATCCTGTGATACTGAGCTTTCTACATATTGGGTTACCAGATAAGAGATACAATACCTGCAGTCCCCACAGTGCAGATGCCTTGTATATATTTAAGCTCCAGACCTATGAGGCCCTTATTCCAGCCTTGCCTTGCTTGCTTTGATTTGTTACCCTAGTTGGGTCCCCCCCTTTCTCTATCAATTGTGTGGCAGCCTCTTTTGTAGATCCAGCCCTGTATGCGATAGCATTAAACATGTCAGCCGTTTCTCAGAATCACATCATGGTTTCTTTGTCAGTCTGATAAACCAAAATCAGCAGGTGTCAAATTTGTGAAGGCGAGAGCCCGATGAAATGGCTTTTTTTCCCCAGTACAGAAATCAATGCTGTTCATTGAGACAAGGACTCCGTAACATTGAGTGTTGGTTTTTAGATATTTTTTCTATTTGATTCTTTCTTTACATGTGGCAGGAACAGAGATACATGTGGGAAAACACTGATTCAGTCTTAAGGGGGTTGGAAAGTTGGGTGGAGAGCTCTTGGGCTCATTGGGAAGCAGCAAAAACTTGCATTTGTCCCAATACCTGAGGTCATCAAATCCAAATCATTGTTCTTTAAGAGAAAACACAGTATTATCATACAAAACACTATAATAATTGTTGTTAGTTAGACTTGAGAAAAGAATGGTCCACCTGGACATCAGTTCCATATCTCCTGGTAGGTCCAAGTCAACCTACCCAACCAGTTAAGTTTGCTGCCAGTGCCAGATGTCTTCTCCAATATCTTAGGCCACTTAAAAGGTTTTGGAGCTGTAGGCTGGAAAGATTAGCAGAGAGCTCTTGGGCTCATTGGGATCAGCAGAGAATGCATTTGTCCTAATACCAGAGGTCGGTAATGCTAACCCTTTAGAAGAAAATACTTGAATCCAAATAATTGGTATTTAAGAGAAAACACAATATTATCCTCCAAAACACTGTATTAATTACTGGTATTTAGACTTGAGAAGCGAATGGCCTAACTACCAGTAATTAATACTGGACCTCAGGATATCTCCTGGTAAGTCCAAGTCCAGTTGACTTGAATTTTCTCCCAGTACCAGGAGTCTTCTCAAATATCGTGGCCACTTTAAAGGTTTTGGAGCTAGAGGTTGGAAAGATGGACATAGAGCTCTTGGGCTTGTTGGGAGGAGCAGAAAATGCATTTTTCCAATACCAGGGGTCGGAAATGCTAAGCCTCTGGTAGATGGTTATAAGTCCAATATTGTAGGCCACTTTAAAGATTTCTGAGCTGTTCAATCACAGCAATGGCAAAATTCAGCCATCGGGAACCCATTTAATACTCTAAGGCCCTACACCTGTAGAAACAGATACAACTCGGTCCTAGAAATGATGGGACCATGCACAGTAGCACCACTATCACCCCCTAATGGCTCTTCTTCTTAGTAAGCCAAACATATAGAGATAATTTAGGTTGAAGCTGAAATGGGGTGGAAAGTAGGGGCTGAAAACGCATGGGTGGGAAAGGCAAGTGAAGAGTCTCAGAGACAGAAGATGAGGGAAGGAAAGAAAATGGATAGGAGATCAGACGAAGTGACAAGGAAGTTTAGGAGAATAGGAAAGAGACACAATGATATTCCAAAGGTGGGAGGCACAGCTCACACTCATTGTACAGTATAATAAAATGTAATTGGTGCCTTAACCAATGGCCCCTGTAGAACCTGAGATCACAAGGAAAAAAAGCCCTCGCTACACTTTCCTAAAACTATCTCTGTTTCCCCAGTATAATAGAGCTTAAATTATACAATGTTGTAGGTTGTGACTCAGTAGGATGAGACCAGGACATGGACTTGTAATTGACTGGAATATCTTTCAGAGACAGGCACAATACATAGTAATATGATTTAACCTCTAGTATTCTGCTTTATAGATGGCTTTTATGTATTCCTTTTCTATTTCGGGTTTTTGCAAAGAGAAACATCAGGCTGCGTGTGTGTGCATACATTTGCTCTGGTGACAGATCTAGTTGTATCGCTGTATCTGTGCGCAGAGATAAATATGGCTGCGAGTATGTCCTCAGCAGGAGATAAATGTATACGACATAGTAAGACACATAGCTTAGCGAGATACGGCTGGCTGCCTGCATTCTTAGACGACAAGGAAAAAGCTTAAAATTCGGAACAGAGTGGCTACAAAAATAATGTTTGGTTTCTTTTTGAAAAGAGAGGTTGCTGTAGCCTCTTGGGTATCTGTATTTACACACAATCATAGACAGAAGCATGACTACAGATGACAGCCTAGATACTACCCATTTTTAAGATGGAATGCTACTTAATGCTCCAGTGCGCCAGTTGCAGATAAAGAGCATTAATAATTTCTAAATTCAGGGTGGAATAGATAGTATTTCCCCCATGTGGTATACTGGCTATTCTATATAGGGAGTACTTCCCATATGTGACTATTAAGATAACTCATCTACAGAATACTTCCCTACAGAGTAAAGAGTAATTCCTCAATGTAGTTTCCTTTTAAGGTTGCTCAGCTAACCTATATAGAGTACTGCCCCTACATGGTTGAACAGCTAACCTATCTAGAGAGTCCTACCTCTATTTTGTTGTTCAGCTAACCTATCTAGAGAGTACTACCCCTATGTGGTTGCTCAACTAACTTATCCAGAGGGTTCTTCCCCTGTGTGGTAACTTTGTTAAATTCTCTAGAGAATGGAGAGTAGTGATGGGCGAATTTGTCCTGTTTCGCTTTGCTGAAAAAATCACGAATTTCCAGTGAAATTTGAGAAACAGCGAAAAAATTAGCAAAAGCCGCCAGCATCTTGTTTTGGACACCAGCGTCCGTTTTCGGACACCGGTGAAACGCGGGAATTCTCAGTGAATTCGTGCCTGGCAAATAAATTACTAATGGAGAGTTGTTCAGATCATCTAGAAAGTACTACACCAATGTGGTTGCTTAGCTAACCTATCTAGGGAGTACTACCCATTTGTTTTTGAACAGCTAACAGAGTACTACAGCTAGAGAGTACTACCCCTTTGTGGTTTCTCAGATTTCTAGAGAGTGCTACCCCTCAGCACTCATATCTAGAGTATAGTTCTCCTATGTGGTAGCACAGCTAAGATATCTAGAGAGTTTTTCGCATATGCCATTCCTATGCTAACTCAACTAGAGTGCATGTACCCCAATGTGGTTACTATGCACACTTATCAAGGGGGTACTATGTAGTCATTGGACTAACGTATGTAGAGAGTGCTTCTCCTTTTGGTTTCTAAGCTACACCTTACCTAGAAAGTACTATATGTTCTGACTTATCTAAGGATTTCTTACTCTGTATGGTTGTTGTAATCTATCTAGCGATTATGTCCCCTATGTGGTCACTATGCTAAATGTTTAAGGGGGTACTTCCCCTATCTATGTGAATCCTAGTCTAATTCATCTAGAGAGTTCTTCTCCAGCATGGTCTACTTTATCTAGGGAGAACTTCTCCTATGAGGCCACTAAGCTAAACTATCTAGGGAGTACTTCCCCTATGTGGCTACTAGACTAATTTACCAATGTATTTTCAACTGAACACACAACTATTTGGACTTGAAAGGATTCCCCAATTCATTTGTGAAAATAAATGTGAATGGATAAAGCTACAGTGCAGAAGTGTTCTCATTCAATAGGGACGATCGGGCTGAAGTTTATCTCTGACCTCCGGCTGCCTTTTGCCTTTTAATTCCACATCAAAATATGCGTTTGTGCCAATGCACAGTGTGCCCATTCATTCCCGGAATGCCTTGAGAATGTAGAATGGGGTCAAAAATGTACTGAAGCATATCTTTCTCTGTTTATAGATCCAGAGCCCTTTCAATGTATCATAAAAGAACTGCATGTCTATAACTGGGTATTGTACAATGTTTTCCTTTCCTGTTGGATTATATAATTACTTAACGTGCAAGAGATATGACCCACGCTGACCCTATGGAAAGGTCCCTGCCCAGAATGACAGTATAAGGGTGCAGGGCCGCCATCAGGGGGGGACAGGGGGGAGAGTTGTAGGGGGCCCCCGAGGGTAAGGGGGGCCCTGCCACGCCACACTTACTTGATTAGCGGAGCCCCCATCTTTCTGAGTGCTGCTGACTTCGGGAAGGCATGGATGTTTAAGGGGACCTGGCCACCAATTTAGGCAACCAATTTTTTTTTTTTCTCATGTGGGGTCCTAGCCACCAATATTTTGTAATGGGGGGGGGGGGCCCTGGCCACAAATGTTTTTTTTATGGGGAACCCAAGCCACCAATATTTATTTTGTTTTTTTTACTGTGTGGTGGAGGACCTGTGGGGTGGGGAGGGCGGACCTGTAGGTGGGGCTTGCGGTGGGTGCAGCCCAGGGGGCCCAGGAAATTTTGTTGTATGGGGCCCTGCGATTTCTGATGGCGGTCCTGTAAGGGTGTAATGCTAGTTAACTGGCTGGTCCATTTGCCATTTTTGAGTGAAAGGGTTTTTTTTTTGTTTTTTACCCCTTCTTCAGCCAATTAGATGTCATTCTGATTTACTTAAAGAATCTAAGATTTAGTTGAGTGATATTGATTGATGTTTGTCTTTTCTCAGCCTTAGTCACAATGCTCAAACTTTTTTTTCTTTTTCTGCGAATTTGTTGATGGCGGAAAATCAATATGAATTCAATGCAATGGCATTTTAATTGCCTGAAATGCACCAAGTTTGTTTTGATGGCTTATAACATATTCTGTGCCTAATAGCTGATCTTGCTGTCTCCACGCAGAGCCAGCCCAAACCGTTTTTTTTTTTTTTCATTTGATACGATGAACCTTGGAGCTTTTTTTGCTTAGAGCCTGACAATACTATATGTAAATGGAATTGCATTATCCTTCCGAGTGTGCATTTACAGATCAAAGTCTTTGCTAATTTGTGCGGATACTCGAGGGGATTCGATTTTGGGCTTACTGGAAAATCATACACGGTCATGGTGGGCTGTGGTTATTTGTTTATTTGATAATGTTGTCAGCTTCCCCTCCAACCATGAGAACTTCCAGAAAACAGAGCTTCCTTCCTTGCTCAGCAGGTTCTGTGGATCCTCTGCAAATGGCAATCCATCTGAGGTGAAGCAGTTCAGGACCTTTCCTACTCCATCACTTGAAATGTTATTACCAAGGAAGAAAGACTGCTATGATAAAGAACTCTGTGGGATGATAAAAAGAAAGATTGCTCGTGAGATAAGAGATGGAATTAATTCAATCTCAGGATTTATTGCAGGTTTAGGATACCTGTTGATGGACTGATATTTATCAGTGGAATGATTACCTGTAGAGCTGCCAAACCCTAATACTTGTCTTCTCCAAGAGATGGATATAAAATACTTCAAGAACATTATTTTATGAGTTTACTGTAACCCCACACCTAAGAAAAGCAATTCTTATGCCCCTTGATAAACAAATAAGTCTCAATTAGAACATTCTCATCTACCACATTTTGAATTATCACCCTAATGTTGTAAGGCAATTTTTATTCAATGAACTGCTTTATCATCTGTATGTGTGTCCTCTTAAAATGATCAGTTGGGCTGGTCAACCTCTGGTGCAATGGTATTAAGCAGAAAACTTAACCCACTAATTGATACATTTCAGCCTATGGATTTAGTCACTGGCTACCCTAGAGGTGCATGAGCCCCCACTACCTTGGAGTTTTTCCAACTGATTTGATCCATGTGTATGCTGAGTTACTTCACGTGATAGAAGGTTCCCATAAGAAATGGGCCAAGGTTTTTACTTCTCAAAAGACAAGAAATTAGGTAGTTGTGTGTCTCCACAAGAGAGCTATGGTCTATGACCTATGAGGTTCCCCAAGATGAGGGGCCGATTGTTTTTCTTGGTTTTCGAGAGACCAAGTTGTTGCTATTTTTCTAAGAGTCCAGGAGTCAAAGCTTTTACTAAAATTTTACCAGAAAAGGGAATCATGGGTATTCCTAGGTTCCTTAGATACCAAGGGGCAAAGGAACTTCTTGGTTCCACAAAGATAAAGGGGCAAATTCACTAAGATGCGAAGTTGCACCAGGCGCAACTTCGCAACACACTTCGCCGCACTTCGCCAGGCGTATTTTCGCCAGCGCTCCGCAAATTCACTAAAATCCGAAGTTGCGCACAGGGGAGCGTTAGTTTGCGAAGTTGCTCTAGCGTTAATTCGCCAAGTGAAGCGAAGTTTTGCTAGCGATGGTTAATTTGCATATGGCGCAAAATTCAAATTTCAATGGAGGAATCCGTATCTACACTACAAATGCCTAGAAAACCTTCAAATCAGCAAATATAAATTTTATTTTGCCCTACACATGTGCCCACTGTCTAGGTAAGTTGCCATGAGTCAGGAAATGTAGGGGGGAAGGAGGGAAGCCCCAAAAAAATTTTCGATCTTTTTCAGCCTATCACCAATCATGTAGAAAACACTCCAGCGTTTTTTGGGACCTATCTACGCTTTGCCAGGTCTGAGGTGGCGAAGGAAGTCTAGCGTAAAAGGTAGCGTTCAGTACACTGCGCAAGTTAGTGAATTTGCGTAGTTACATCGCTAGCGAAAATTCACCTGGCGTAAGTGTGCGAAGTAACACTAGCGAATTTACGCCAGCATTCGTTAGTGAATTTGCGCAGTAACGAAAATGCCAAACGCTAGCTAATTAACGCTAGCGTTCGGCGCTTTGTGAATTTGCGCCAAAGAGTCAAAGGTTCTCAGTAAACATTGGTCTTCAAAGGATCCTAAAAGGCAAACAGAGTTTAGCGAGATTTCAAATGAGCAATGGTTAGACTGATACTGTGTTCTTAAGACAGAAAAGACTAAGTTAGGTACATTACATAGTTCCCAAAAGATAAGGGAACACGGGTGTTACCAGTATTCAAGAAATAAGGGGCCAAGTGTGGCAGTAGATGCCAGAGATGCAATGGGACAAGGAGATTGCTTGGTTCATAAGAAACAGTAGGTCAGGTTGTTGCCAAATTCTTGAGAAACCAGCGGCAAAGAGATTTATTAGGTGCCCATGAGACAAGGGACTAAGATTCCTATGAGTCACAAGGTATGCTTGTGAAAGAGACATGGCAAAAGTTGAATTAATAAATTAAATTAAAGCATAGCAAAAACTCGGCCCCTCTAAAAAGACAGTTGGGTTGTTAGGTGTTAGATTAGTTACACTAGTCCCTAGAATTTACCTTACTTCCGAACTGCACTTTATAACACAGAGAATGGCACAGATATATAACTACCCTAGAGATGGAAGTAGGGGTCATGCTTCCTATGTGAGGATTTTATTTTTGGCAAAGGTGAATACCACAGCATGTCTGTATAATGGGATTAATTAAAGTGTAAACACCAATAAAATAACTGCTTTATCTGCGTCCGTAAACCTTCTGCAGGATGGAGTAAAATATTGTAAATGTTGTGTTTTAGTTCCATGGCTCCCCTAGTCGAGTTATGTCTTTCCGCTTGCTTGGAGCGTAGCATTTCAGCTAATCCCGAGCCCTGTTTCATGGAGGCAACACATTTCTTCAGGTGCCCAGTGCGCAAATAGTTCACCGTTGATTTGGTTTAGCCCTTTACTGTGCTGTACTATTAGGTCTTACAGGGATAATATAATCCAGTTATGCAAGAGATGTAGGACCCATTTGCCATTCATTGGGAATTCTATATCCTATGCACCAAAGAGTTCTTCTGTACAGAAAGTCTGCTATACAGTGTGTTTAATTCTGCTTTTCTCTTCCCCAGCCTTGTCCAACTCTGGGAAGTTCATGAGTTAAACCCCAATCCCCCTTGCTTTTACTGCAGTTTCTTATGGTAAATACCAAAATAACAAACGTTGTTTTCTGAATTTCCAGCTGCAATTACCCAGTTACTCAACATTAACTCCATGCCATGGTTTATATTTCATAAAGCACATCAGCTCTACTGCTTAAAGTCTGTATTCAAATATATTAAAAGAATGTTTTGTTAAATAGAAGGGCAGGACTGATGCTTACATTGGACTTTCCCATAGAAACTAGTCCTGTTGCTATGATATGGTGGCTTAGTGGGTGGTATTGTTGCTTTGCATCATTGGGATACTAGATTGCATGCTCCTCCTGTGTCTGACTGGGTTTTCTTTAGGAACCTATAGTTTCTTCCAACCCTCCAATTAATTGACTCTTTTGGTGAACTGACCACAGGGTGTGTTGTTTGATAGGAACCTTAGATTGGGGCAAGGAGATGAATAATAATAGTCCTACTATTGCTTATCTACATTGTGTGCAATTCTCAGGACATGCGTCTTTATTGCCCCCACCCTTTTCAAAAAGAAAAGCTCTGAGGGTGCATTTTCCCTTTCCAAATACCTAGTGGAATCCAATTCATTCTGGTGAGCCAGAGTGAGAAAGCTTCCATAGGATCCAACAAGGAACCTGTTTTGCTACTAAAATCTAACGCCCCTCAATGACCTCTCATTGCAGCTAGATCTGTTTTGTGAAGCCCCGAGAATTCTGCAATGCACATCACAGTAATCAGATGAACTCTATAGAGGTCATCAGTAGCCCATGTGTTTCCTTTCCCTAGCCAAGTAATAACAACAATAAGCAGCGGTACATTACATGTAACTAATAATAACCCTGCACATTGGCATGCCTGTTTGATTGATTGTTCTCATGCATGACTTGCATGATTGGCCTCCTACAGCTGAAGGGCCTCAAACTTGTTTTAATTTTTTTCAGGCAGTTGCATCTTGTAAGCCCCTTCTGCAAACAACTGCCTTAAAAAAAACAGTACACCTAGGGCTGACCTTGGTCTCTTAGAGCCTTAGGTCCACCGGAGAACCTGACATTATGGACCCACTCTCACAAAAAAATTAGATATAGATTGTCTCAAATGTTCTAGGTAGTAATAAGGCCCACAATAAAAATACAGATGGGAGATCCTCTTGTGTTCCGCCCAGCCTCGACTACTGCCACGATTCTCCTTGGAGTTTTTATTCAGGGGGTTTCTATAACAATGAACCTCTTTTACAAAAAATGGGGTACAACATCCAGCACCCAACGCAGATTGTACCTTTTAAAGTGCGAGGCATAGGCCACAGAGGCTAGTTCTGGCAACATGATGGTTTATTTGCTTCAAAGTATCTGTTTTTGCCTTTAAATGTTCATGCTGCCAGTGGGGGCAAATTTATTTATATGAAAACAACACTTCCAGAAGGGACTTTAAAAAAAAAAAAATGGGCATCAAGGAAGGGGTTAAGAGAACAATATCCAATTTTCTCCGAGTAAGCTTGTCCTTGTATCCATCGAATGAAGCAGCAACACTGCGACCTGCTGGCCACTGACATTGGAGCACAGTGACTGGCAATGAAATGAGACCCTCCTCGGGGGATACTTAGCCTGCCTTTCATTTCAGACTATCCGTGCTTCTTATTAAAGGCTGATTTTACTGGGTGGCAGAGCAGAATTGTGTAAATATGTTCACGCCATCCCTCCAAGGGTAAGTTCACTCATTAACACCTTACTTGCTGCTAGCACTGGAAGATCAGGCATGACTTATAGTGTATAAATGGGAAGGTCTTCTTCTAGATTGGTTAGAGCGATGAGGACCTAATTTAGTGTTGAACTGTATCATCTTGCACCATCATTACCATATTGTCCTGCTGTCTCTATCTTGCACAACTGTCTCAATTTTGCCTTACTGAACCAGCTAGTCCCCTAGTCTTCGTACATTTTCTTTGCAGTTCTTCACTGTGAGCATTTGCCCCTATGTGGTCTCTTCTGGGATTTCAGTCTGGTTTGTGAATGATGGGCAGACTGGTAGGACTTCTCAGATACATATGGCTACATAACTAAACGTCCAAATGTTCCTCTGAGGCTTTCAATCCGAAACAAATGGAAAAATGAGGCATGTACAGTGCATATATTAGGGTGTGTGCTTCCCATGTCTGTTTATAAAAACAAAACAAGTAGGGGGCACCATTGTAGATCTGAGTAACTATGACTAGTAACTGATTCTGAAGTTCATCCATTAGAATTTTACTTACTTAGCACCGTTTTATAATGAAAGCCATCGAAAAAGTCAATTTACCATCTGGGTGAAAATAAGATACATTTCTCCTTGATGCCAACTAGGCAGAATTCTCTTTGGATCAATCACCAGATGTTAATCAAGTATAACCTTGAGAATCTTGTGTCACTAGAATCTTGTCTCTGAAACTCTTCGGAATAATTATTTCATCAGGATTTACAACCTGGCTTGGCAAGTCATTCAATAACCAGTGTCTTTATGGTGCCCTTCGCCTTTCTGGAAATGAGTCCTTTCCCAGCCATGTAACGTATGTACCCTCCAAACTGGCTTCCTTCAGACTGGATTCCATTAGGGCACTATATGCAAGGAGTTTGTATGTTCTCCATATGTCTAGGTGGGCTTTTGCTGTGTACTCCAGTTTCCCCCCACACTCCAAAATCATACAGGATGGGTAACTAATTGCTGACTAAAGTGGTCCTATTGTGAGCGAAAGGGCCCTTAGATTGTAAGCTCTTCTGGGGCAGGCACTTGTGTAAATGAAGGATAGTCTTTGTAAAGCACTGCAGTAATGTGTCAGTGCTATATACTGTAAATGCCAGTCAATATATATCTAGGCAAATTATGTATGCATGCAGGTTTCTTCCTGGAATTTTCTGCATAGTGTTGTTACAGTTTCGTAAATACGTAGGCCCCTTAATCTGCAAATTCTCTGGCTGAATCAGTTACGTACCATGTCTCAATTTATATGAGATTCACAGCTTGCAAATCACCCTGATTTGAAATGAAATGCAATTTGTACTAATCAATTTTCCCATCTCTATGACAACTTCATGGTCATAATGTGATAACAGTGCAAGATACAAGAGCTTCAGAGCATTTACAGATCTGTGTGATTCCCCACTCACTGTGACCGCTGTGTTGTTGTTAAACAGGGACTTTTTCATTTTCAGGGAAAGAATAAACATTTAGTTAAGGAAAATGAGATAACTAAAAGCCCCATCTTTTTAGGTCCTCAAAGTGGAGCCTTGACTGGGATTTGGCAAGGGAATGTGACTGTGGGATAGCAGGTATAGTAGGGAGAGATTGTGCCTATAGTAACAGTGGATAATAGTCTCTGGGAAGGGAGTGTGACTGTGGGATAGCAGGTATAGTAGGGAGAGATGGTGTCTATAGTAACAGTGGATAATAGTCTCTGGGAAGGGAGTGTGACTGTGGGATAGCAGGTATAGTAGGGAGAGATGGTGTCTATAGTAACAGTGGGATAATAGTCTCTGGGAAGGGAGTGTGACTGTGGGATAGCAGGTATAGTAGGGAGAGATGGTGTCTATAGTAACAGTAGGATAATAGTCTCTGGGAAGGGAGTGTGACTGTGGGATAGCAGGTATAGTAGGGAGAGATGGTGTCTATAGTAACAGTAGGATAATAGTCTCTGGGAAGGGAGTGTGACTGTGGGATAGCAGGTATAGTAGGGAATGATGGTGCCTATAGTAACAGTGGATAATAGTCTCTGGGAAGGGAGTGTGACTGTGGAATATCAGGTATAGTAGGGAGAGATGGTGCCTATAGTAACAGTGGATAATAGTCTCTGGGAAGGGTGTGTGACTGTGGAATAGCAGGTATAGTAGGGAGAGATGGTGTCTGTAGTAAAAGTGGATAATAGTCTCTGGGAAGGGAGTGTGACTGTGTGATAGCAGGTATAGTAGGGAGAGATGGTGTCTATAGTAACAGTGGATAATAGTCTCTGGGAAGGGAGTGTGACTGTGGGATAGCAGGTATAGTAGGGAGAGATGGTGCCTATAGTAACAGTAGGATAATAGTCTCTGGGAAAGGAGTGTGACTGTGGGATAGCAGGTATAGTAGGGAGAGATGGTGTCTATAGTAACAGTGGATAATAGTCTCTGGGAAGGGAGTGTGACTGTGGGATAGCAGGTATAGTAGGGAGAGATGGTGCCTATAGTAACAGTGGATAATAGTCTCTGGGAAGGGAATGTGACTGTGGGATAGCAGGTATAGTAGGGAGAGATGGTGCCTATAGTAACAGTGGATAATAGTCTCTGGGAAGGGACTGTGGAATAGCAGGCAAAGGGGCACTTGGATATAATGGGTCATTTGCTTCAGACCACTCATGCCTTCTAGTAAATGGCACATCGGTAGCTGTCACTTTTTGAAAACTCCAGATAACCGGCAGGACAGTAACTGCACATACAATAATATTACATTACATGCGAATACATTATGTACTTCCCAAAATGTAGGCCTTGTCTCAAGAGAACCAGCATGAGAGAGAGAGAAGAGACTCAAACTAATAAAGTGAAGGGATTGAAATGAACTGTTCAGTGGAGAAGATGAGACTGGAGGCAGAAAAGGTGAAAATGAAGTAGTGAAGAATAAGAAAAGAAACAGGATAGAAATGGAAAACCATTTGTAAGAATCATTTGTGTTCTAGAGGGGCACTGAGACGACACCACATCCCATGTCATAACATAATAGCTTATAGCACCCATATACTATATTTGTGCCCCTTATAACCAAACTCCCCTCTGCTCTGCTTCTTTCTACTAATATGTTTAAGTTTTATCCTCTTTAAAAAGCATTTTGATTCTTTAATAAGCTTGCATTTTAACGCCCCGCCATCACAGCTCTGGATTATTCATTCTAACATTGCCCCCCTCCCATTTCAAGTTTATTAATCCCCATTTCCACATCTCGTCTTTATTAATCCCGTTTTTAAATGTATAAACCCCTCAGCATCACAACCCATCCATGGAAAAATCTCATGTTTATTAGTCCTAAATGCCCCATATTAGGTTTATTAACCCCCAACATCATATCTCAGGTTTGTTAATTCCATTTCAGGTTTATTGGTCTCAAATTCCCCATTTCAAGTTTATTACCCCCTCCATCATATCTCAGGTTTATTATCTCTACCATCTTATCTCAAGTTAATAGCCCCCACCACTGTATCTTAGGTTTATTAGCACTCGGCAGTATATCTCATATATATTAACCCCCAATATCATATCTCAGACTTATTAACCCCAGTTATTACATCAAAATAGCAAAAATTGATGCAAAAATGCCAAAAACAGCACCACTATAAATTAGTAGCAAATATCAGGAACAATAATAGTGAGAGGAGAAAAAATATACTCACAGTTCACCAGTCCATGGGTGCATAACATGTAGATGTTTTCAGCCAAAAAATTTAGATTTTTTTTCTCCAAAAGTAAAGAGCAAAATAAAATTAAAAATTCAAGTAATTTATTAGGACATACAGGTAAAGGCCTGACGCATTTCGTGCCTACTTGGCATAGGCCTTCTAATTCCCAACATCGATAACAGAAAGAATGATAAGCTGAAGAGATCCCAAGACAAGGAACATTTCCTCATTTCTCAAGGGACTACGTTCTTGGAATTGTAAAGAAAGGAGTGAATGCCCTTAGCTTTCCACATTTCGTGACAGCATATCACTTTGGGGATCAATCGAGACCAAATCCCCAATCCATTAATGTTTTCCCACTCTGTGGCCTTTTGTCACCTGTTCTTTATTTGCTCCCAATGCTCATAACTTTTTACTCTCCAAAGTGCCTATATCCCATTTATATTGTTCCTTCAGCCATAATACTGATACTGGCTTCCCATGATTAGAGCTGCTAACTGGTCCCTAGGGCCCTTGAACAAGACTGGTTCATATGGACAGATGAGGGTATCAGTGTCACTCTGTAGCAGATCATTTTTGACAAATCATTGTGATTCAGATTGGAATAGAAGATGGTTCTATCTTCAAGCGTTAGGTGACCATAAGGGTTTCAGCACAAGGGCTAAGAAGCAACAACTCTTGGTGGACCTATTTGAGTGAAATATGGCTCCTTCACCAACATCTACAATGATATTATAAGGTCTTTTGAAAATCCAATCCAAAAAATATATTCTGAGGGGAGCTTCAACCAAATACGTATACCTTGAATACAGGGCCGATTGGATTTTTCTGTTTTTAACCAAAAAAATCTTAGCCTAGCAAGAGGAGAATAATATACTTGAGGTTGTTTAGGTTTGGTAAAAGACCATTAGTGGCTAGGGTTTATAACTTCTAATTTATTAAGAAATCCCTGACAGTCAAAAAGACTGAGGGTACACTTCTCTTGGAAGAGAGTTATGCTTTAAGAGATTATAGACAAATAATGTAATGTAGATTTAGGCTTAGACTTCCCCAAAAATAAACTCACTGCTATATATATATATATATATATATATATATATATATATATATATATATATATATATATATATATATATATTCATAAAGTCATGAAGGTGAAGTTTTTAAACAGAGACTTCACCCTTCACCCTGGTTTCCTTGAAGGTTAAATTGTAATGGAACTCTAGAGAAGAGTCCTACAACAGGAGAAACTATGAGTGGTAATGAAAGGTAAAGTAGAAACTCTGGTGATGGCATCATCGAGACTACAAGCTCACCAAAGACAAAGACCAAGACAAGATTCAAGATTGTGGCTTTCCTTCACAATTTGTATAGAATAGATAGATAGAAAGATGATGATAGATAGATGATAGATAGATAATGATAGTTAGATAGAAAAATAGATAGATAGATAGATAGATAGATAGATAGATAGATAGATAGATAGATAGATAGATAGATAGATAGATGATAGATAGATAGATAGATAGATAGATGATAGATAGATAGATAGATAGATAGATAGATAGATAGATAGATAGATAGATAGTAGATAGATGATAGATAGATAGATAGATAGATAGATAGATAGATAGATAGATAGATAGATAGATAGATAGATAGATAGATAATGATAGTTGATAGATGATAGATAGATAGATAGATAGATAGATGATAGATAGATAGATAGATAGATAGATAGATAGATAGATAGATAGATAGATAGATAGATAGATAATGATAGTTGATGATAGATAGATAGATAGATAGATAGATGATAGATAGATAGATAGATAGATACATAGATAGATAGATAGATAGATAGATAGATAGATAGATAGTAGATAGATAGATAGATAGATAGATAGATAGATAGATAGATAGATAGATAGTAGATAGATAGATGATAGATAGATAGATGATAGATAGATAGATAGATAGATAGATAGATAGATAGATAGATAATAGATAAATAGATAGATAGATAGATAGATAGATAGATAGATAGATAATAGATAAATAGATAGATAGATAATAGCTAAATAGATAGATAGATAGATAGATAGATAGATAGATAGATAGATAAATAGATAGATAGATAGATAGATAGATAATAGATAGATAGATAGATAGATAGACAGATAGATAGATCGATAGATGATAGATAAATCGATAGATAGATAGATAGATAGATAGATAGATAGATAGATAGATAGATAGACAGATGATAGATAGATAGATAGATAGATGATAGATAGATAATGATAGTTGATAGATAGATAATGATAGTTGATAGATAGATAGATAGATAGATAGATAGATAGATAGATAGATAGATAGATAGATAGATAGATAGATAGATAGATGATAGATAGATAGATGATAGATAGATAGATAGATAGATAGATAGATAATAGATAGATAGATAGATATATAGATAGATAGATAGATAGATAGATAGATAATAGATAGATAGATAGATAGATAGATGATAGATAGATGATAGATAGATAGATAGATAGATAGATAGATAGATAGATAGATAGATAGATAGATAGATAGATAGATAGATAGATGATAGATAGATAGATGATAGATAGATAGATAGATAGATAGATAGATAGATAGATAGATAGATAGATAATAGATAGATAGATAGATAGATAGATAGATGATAGATAGATGATAGATAGATAGATAGATAGATAGATAGATAGATAGATAGATAGATAGATAGATGATAGATAGATAGATAGATAGATAGATAGATAGATAGATAGATAGATAGATAGATAGATATATGGTAGTCTACCAAGTAGTAGCTGTAGCACTCCTACAAATTATCACAATGACTTGGTGCTCTCATAAAAGTATAAAACATCCACAAAGTAATGGTGAACTTGTGGATTTCCTTCAACACATGAGCAGGTAGAAAGAAAGATAGAAAAATAGATAGATAATTGATAGATGATAGACCTTGCCCATTTTGTATGCCTTAAGCATTCGATGAAAGTTTGCAAGCACATGGTGTTTTTAAGATCTGAAGTTTTATAGCATCGGAAACAGTCAGTGAACATACTTTGTACTTCATCCAAGGTGAGCGTTGGCTAAAAAAAATATCCTTGCTCAATAATTCATGTAGCTCTTGGGCTTGCAGCGAAGAAGTGGGCAAACGCATTCCATCTGCTAAAGTCGTTAGCAAAAAAAAAAAAGTCAATTTTTATCCATTGTCAAGAGCACTTTGACAATATCTGACCCCCCCCCCCATCCCGGGAAAGGTTGAATCATTGGCCATGGTCTGTATAAATGGCCAGCACCCACTGTTGTGTAATGGACAGATTTTTTTTTTCTTGCGTGCATATGGACAGATCCACAGAGCTGACAGCAGATATTATAGACCAGACTAGTGCCTTAAAAATAGATGTTCTCTGAGTTTTCTGCATAATACGTGCAAAATGTAACAATCAGTTCCCCCTTCTGATGAGCTATGCGGAATATGTCCACGCTCAGTAATGATAACAGACATTCTCTCCTGTACTGCTCTGTGTCTGCATTTTAAATGGCTCTGTAGTGCTGATGGTTCCTCTCCGGATTCTCCCATACTGATTCCCAGCGTATTCGTAATTGCACAGACATTTAATCAAGGAGACAACATGTTGATCTGTGATCAATGATGGCCTCATTGCATATGTCTTTCCCTAATGCATCATAATTTTCCACTGAGCCTTATTATTGCCCAGATTACATATTCAATACTCAGATTTAACCTTCCAACGAGTCGCTAACCCGGCGTTCCTTCTGTATAACGGTTCTTCATTATTGGATATCTCCTTTAAATCGATGTGCTTCCAAATCATAAACATCCTCCTCTGTTTTATTTTCCAGGAGCCTTCAGTGATTATAAATGGGCTCCCTAATCCGATCAGCAGCAGGAGGAAAATTGGAAAACAAAGTTAAACCTATTATCCCTTAAGATGTCGGCAGATCTTTTATATCACTTTGACTTACCGAATCTTATGTTCTACACATATCCAGAGATTTTGATCTGTACATTCTACATTGTCTCCATATTGGTGCTAGGAGACACCTCCGCATATTGAATTTTTTTTTTTACATTTTAAAGACATTTAAATGCAAAAGCTCCTAAACTCGGTATAACCTTTGCGAACAAACAGTTGTATGCTTCAAGGCTGTCCAGCCCTCAGGCCTGATGAAAAGCTTCAAGTAATTTGTAATATGTAGGTCCTCCAGGCTTGCCCTGCTCTCCAGTGTTTTTTATCTATATAATAACAGTTAATGTCTACTGGGCAATATTGATAACAGGTGCACACGTTTTATCCAAATCCTGTAACCCATAGCAACTAACCAGATGTTGGCTTGTGGGCATGGAGGTGTGGGCCCAGGTACAATCACCCCCTACACCCCCAATAGTTATGCCACTGGATTGGAGTAGGCATGTAGGCAAGCCCCTTTCTGCCCCTACCTGTCATTCAGTTTGGAAACAAAATGGTGGGAATTTTATCTGGAGGAAGGCACAGACCGCAACCCGACTGGAGTACGCTCGCACGCCTTATTTGTAAATGAAAAGGCCTGGAAAGGCTAAATATTGTACATGGATGTGGCACAATATTTGCACTGCCATGTTATTATACATAAAATTGCCATTGACTTTATACTACCTTATAGGTCCTAAAAAGGACTCCAGGCCCAGATTTGCAGCAATCGCACAAAGGCCTTGGCCTAGGGTCGGCATAAATTAAGGGGCGGCCCCCAGTAATTTCCTTGATTCTGGAGATGCTCCAGTAGAAATAAAGGCTACACATGTCTGCAATCCTCCAGGCGGGCACTAAGGGGCGATGGAGGATGCTGGCCTCCAGGCTCCCTCAAATTAAATGCAACCCTGTGGGCTCTTCTACTCTAATTTACGGGATTAATAAGTGATGGCCAATTTGTTCTTAGGTTACTATACATTGGACTGGTTTAATATTTATCCTGCTATGTGTTTTGGGTTATTACACAGCCAATTCATTTATCTTGTCTCGTCATTCATCTAGTGTACCATAAAGGACAAAAATATTTTATTTATTTTCTACATTTTTTATATGGGGCATGAATTTTGGTTGTAACTTACTTTGAACTCTTTGAAATCATGAAGCGCTTCCCAAGGATCCTCTCTGGTCTAAAATGATTCCCCCCAGAAGCATGGCAGGGTGTGGCTAGCCAATCACAGCTTTGCCTTCTCGCATCCTACAGTGTTGCCGGTACCAATTGTTATGCATTTTCAAATTTGTTTGATTCGTTTTAGATATCTATAATTGTAGAAACATATAGAATATACATTTATAAATGAATACAGTTTATTTGAAATATGATTATGTTTATTTTCACTATGTTAGCTTCACCCTGCACTTATATATTAGTCCCAAGTCACAAGACAAATACATACAACAAACAAGCATGTTCAAACACTCATCCAACCCAGTCAGATACTAATAATCCACAGGGACAAAATGTATGAGCACAGGGTACAGAAGAATGGCAGATAAAAGAGAAGCTGAAGAAATAATTGCGTAGGCGGTATGCAGCCATGAAAGGACAGAAATAACTGCTCTGTTTTCAGAAGGCCAAGGAGACCAACAAAGATCAGATTAGATCTGAGTGAAGGGTCCCTTAGAGTAAAACCACACAGGGCAGTTTCATCATCTTGAGGATCAAAGGGGCTGATCAAGAATAGTAAGTGCTTGGTATGTGACTCACAGGATCGATGTTGCAGGAGACTAAGGACTTCTGTGATCAATTCGCCCTATAAGTCATCCCATGGGTGATAAGATCAGCATTGTCCTTCAGCTACAAGGGATTTGTAGGTTTTGTACCTCGTATAATGTTGGACTTACTTAGGAAGATCTGTTTGTTTGCCAAGGTCATAACAGACCCTGATGTTTAGGCCCCCAAGTTAAGAAACTAAGGAACCACATCAATTGCCCAATGTGGTCATCAGCTGATGGCATTTTCTGCTCAGTATGATCATTATCCATATGAATCCTAATCAAATTTTAATTTAAAAGTCAATCATTTTGCCAAATTATAATATAGGCCCATGGATCTAAAAGGAACCCACAATCACCAGGAAGCCAGTACCAATAACATAGTTGAGGTCCCATTACTTTATATTCTGTATTCTGACCTGGCCAGTGCACTGCTGCTCAGACACAGAAGAAGCTCAGTCTTGGCTTGGCTCTGACTTATCTCTGAGCTTTGGAGTTCAAGTCTTTAGAAACAAGGCCCAAGGTCCTCTTAATGTTTCCTGACAGCAGGTTTCTGTATTTAGGTCCCACACCATTTTCCATTAGAACTAATGACTTTTTGTAAGTTTACCGCAGTCCAAACGTGAACCCAATAATAAAGAGAATGAAGTTATTGTAATTAGAAAAGTCTGATGAAAAGGAGATTGTTAGGAGCCCAGTATGGGTCCTTATCAGCCTGGTACCAAATGTGAATTGTTAATCAGCATCTCTGATCTAAGTCTTTCTAATTAACTGCCCTTTGCTTCTGAGCTAATTGTCAACTGCACCCACCTGTGCCACAAGACCTGCATTACTAATTAATCCACTGCAGTCCCAGCAGTCTGTGTTTGATCACTGTGGCTTGTTCTCCATGCCCAGCCTGTCCTGTTCCGGTAGACGCAGAGATCCTATGATGCCTGCAACCTCACTCCTTGATCTTGGTTTTGCCTATATTGCTTTTCTCCTGACAGTTGACCCCTACTTTATACCTATCTTCTGGGTTCTCCATGCCCAAGCTGTATTTTGTTCAAGGAAAAAATTCCCTCTACAATTGCTTTCATTTTGCTTGTGTTTTCTAGTAATGTCCTGGCTGCTCTTTTGATTTCTCTCTCTCCTTTTCTACATCAACTCTCATGTTTATGTTTATACCTGAATCAGTTTTTTCTTCTGTGTGCTTCCATTTTCATTTGTCTCCTTTATTGACTGGTTTAGTGACTTAGACTTTAGTGTCTAGCATTTATTGTTGATTGTCTGCAGCTCCCAACATAAGTAAGAAAGTGTCTGTAGTCAAAGCCCGACCTGTGTAACAACCTGGTGGTGCATTTCTCTGTTGGGCCACAGGAAGGTATTGGACTCAAATATATGAGTAATCTAGTTAGGTAGTAATCAAGAGCCTATATAAACCTACTTGAAGCCACCACTGATATTTGGTCATTGTTAGCTCATTTTTATAAATCTATTCTGTTGTTTCTTGGTCTCTTCATTCCATGCCTAGTTTCTGGGCCTCTACCTGGTTCCTGGTCCCCGATCTTCTGTCTGGTTCCTGAACTCATGCCTATTTCCTGAGACCCCTTCCTGGTTCCTGATCCCCTTTTTGGTCCCTTATCCTCTGCCTGGATCCTGATTCTCTGCCTAGTTCCAGATTCTCTGTCTGGTTCATATTTTTGTCTGGTTCCTGATTCTCTGCCTGGTTCATTATCCCCTGTCTGGTTCCTGATCCCCTGTCTGTTTTCTTTTTCTCTGTCTGGTTCCTTGTCCTCTACCTGGTCCCTGATCCTCTGCCTGGTTCCTGGTTATCTGCCTGGTTCCTGATCCTCTGCCTGGTTCCTGATCCTTTGCCTGGTTCCTGATCCTCTGCATGGTTCCTGATTTTCTGCCTGATTCCCGATTTTCTGCCTAGTTTATATTTTTTATCTGGTTCCCGGTTCTCTGCCTGGTTCATGAGCCCCTGTCTGGATTCTGATCCCCTGTCTACTTTCTGTTTCTCTCTCTGGTTCCTGATTCTCTCTCTGGTTCCTGATTCTCTGCCTGGCTCCTGATTCTCTGCCTGGCTCCTGATTCTCTGCCTGGTTCCTGTATTCCTTTCCTGTTCCTGGGTCCTGCCCATTTCCTGTCTCCTGAGTTTTCTGCATCTTCTGGCCCATTTCCAGGACTCTGTTTGCTTGCCACCTTCCCATACCTTGGCCTCGTATAGGACTTGCCCCTCTGTCTATGCAGTTTATTATGAACAGTTATTACACATTCCCTTAGAAGCAGCTACTGTTGTTACTCACCATGTGACCTCCATGTGTACAAGTAGCTGATCAGTCCTGGCATGCAAAGATGAAAGTATTCTGGGAGTTGTAGTTAATCATCACTGATGAATAAGACATGGGAAAGTTCAGTGTCAACATTAACAAGTTTTGCAGACTCTTTTGGGCATTTCAGTCTGCTCCCCCCCTCACTACCCCTCATTTCTATTTTCCTTCTCACCTCCCACCTCCCTCATCAGCCTTTTAATGAAATCCCCACTTCCCAGCTTCATTTGCATCAGTCAGTACAAAAACAAACCCTGCACCTCAGAAAGTTCTGAGCTCGTGGGAACAGAACACACATTTTCTCAGTTTGACAGATGCTTGACGCGACCTTCCAAGGGTCATTAATCAAGGAACATGACGTTGTACAAGTGCAGAATGGCTGCATTTGATGGCATCTTTGTATTTATAAAGCAATCCTTATTCATTTCTCAACTTCTGCCAGATGAGTCTGCAGTGAATTGCTTTGTTGCCCGTCTGTACTGATGGGGTAATTAAAATCTGAAGAGAAACTAGGATGATGTCAAGGCATACTGAAGTACAATCAGCAAAGAGTTAACTAAGGCTGATAAATCTTTGTGCATTAACATGAACAAAGCCAACAGAGAAAGAACCACAGAGGGTCTTGCTATTGTTGCTAAACCTCATTTCTCAACATTATAAGGTCAACACAACTTATCTTGCCTATATACCTATAGCAGTTTAGTTGCCAACATTGGCTGCTTCATTGGGAGATGTGCAGTCAGTTAATAGGAAGAACTATTCATGGATAATGTTTTTCAGTCCAAGACAGAGATAAGCAATTGTTGTCCATTAGCTTTCGTTGTCCCCCACACATCTATATGTGATGTTTTCTGGGGCCCCCATTTTCCTATATAAATGAAAGTTGATGAGCCCCTGGATACCTATATTTCTTATTGCTGTTTCATGTAGATAAACCCATAGGGTTGATGTAATAAAATCAAATTTGTACCAGGTCTAATGACCCAGAGCAACCAATCAAATGTTTGCTTTCAAACCTCCTGATTGGTTGGTGTTGGTTAAATAGAGTTGGTGAAACTTTTATTACACTTTTCTCCTAAATTGAAACACTTAAGGTGGCAATACACATGATGGAGGCTGACATATTAGCATCTCCTTGCCTAATATGGCCATTTTGAGCTGATCTTCTGGCCCTCAGGCCAATGATTATATCACATTGAGGTCAATGCAGGCTGTTGGGAGAGGTCCTCATCAATTCATCAATGAGGTCCTCACCTCCAACAGGATTTTCAAACATGCTTGACAGCTATCTGTCAGGGACAAAGTCAGGAAATACATATACTGTATATATATATATATAACATCTGGCCAGTCTGATATGGGATGGAAGAAATCCATTTTTTTTTTAATATTCCTTCTTCTCTGATATAATAAACCATTACCTTGTACTTGATCCAAGATATCATTAATCCTTATTGGGTGCGAAACCAGCCTATTGGATTGATTAATGTTTACATGATTTTCTAGTAGACTTAAGGTTTGAGGATCCAAATTACAGAACGATCTGTTATGCAGAAAAACCCTGGTCTGCTCAGCATAAGAAAACTGCTCCAGAAATACTAATGCAAATATCTGTTCCAATAATCCGAGCGAGAGGCTCAGTGGCTGATCCATTTGATAAGTGCATATCATAAAGACAAACACAGAATTAGATCAAGGTGAGATGAATCTTTTGTTAACGTCAAAACTGACATTTTTATGGAGACATAAACACTCTTTTATTGGCTTCTCATACAGGCAGAAAAGTCACTCCAGCTAAATAGGAAAAAGCTTCCATGTTAACAGTGAGGGTGTCTCAGTTTGTACTAGATAAGTATCAAATAAATAAATACAAAAATTTTAGTTATATTAAAGCAACAAAAACCCACAAAACAAAGAAATTACATATTTTTTTTCTTTATTGTTTTCTCTAGATATTAGCAGTTTTTTAAATTAAAACAGCAGTGCCACTTGCTGTTCATTTTGCTCACTGGTTTGTCTGGCCAGTTCTAAGCAAAGCAACAATACAAGTCTAAATTGAGCAGCAGGGGACACTGTTGTTTAAAGTTCATGATATTAAGAGTTTGAAAACTGCAAATATCTTGAAATCTAGAAAAAAAACATAAAGTTGCGGGATTTAACGCCCTGAACAATTTTGAATGTGAGTGTTCGCATTTATTCTAATACATCATGTTGATTGTTCCCTTGATACACTTCTTTGTTGTATATTAGACTTGCTAGATTTTGTCTTGTCTAATGAAATGCATATGATATAAATACTAATAAATGTATTTATTTGATTTCATTGCCATCTTTAGCTTTTAAAGGTGGTAAAGGTGGATAAGGTCCCCACCTGTTGGTATTTGGAATTGTCAGAGTGCCCCTGTCGGACATATACTATTTTTTGTATAATAATATAAAGCCCTAAACATACCAATTTGCCAGTCCAGGTGATTGTATGGAATGTTGTGGTTCTGCCTGAGCATGTGTAATTAATGCTGAAGGCAGAAATACATTATAGTAAATTATTAGTACCCACAGATAAAGTACCAACCACAATTGCCCATTAACTGACTACTCCATCAGCAGAGAACGTGACCAGGTCAAGCATGTCCACTGACCTTCAGTTTTGTCCAATATTCTACCACCCAGTTATTTTTAAAAGATGGCTGCCCTGTGGCACAGCACTGCAATGTCTAACGCTAGGCCTCAGTCAAGAGTATGGAGATATTCCAGTTTAAATCCCTTGAAGAATGCCAATGAACAGCTGCACAGTTCTTAAAAGACAGATGTCCCTGAAGACCAAACAAAGTTGTCCATATCTAGGCACCATTACTATTTCTTCCATAGCTCCAAAATTCCATATTGTGTACTCTGCCTGCCACCATATGCATTGATCTTGTTTCTGAAATGCCGATTGTCTCTATGCTTCTCTTCCCTTGTTGCCATATGCCATCACGATTTTCAGCATGTTCCCCTTGGCACATGAAATTGCTCTGCTGCGTGCCCAAGCCTTCTGCAAATTTGGCTACCAGCGATCCAGCCTTTTTAAAAATCTGTTCGATTTGTCCTACTGCATTAGCTTGTCACATCATAAATTCCCAATTTATAAAGCAGAAACACATTGGTCGTTAGTATTGAAATTAGCAATAGAAATGTGTGCTTTCCTTAACCAGATTTTTCTAAACTTCAAAATAAAAGGTCTACCAGGTCATGTTTTCAATTCAAGTACCCTATAGTACAGGAATGGAGCTAGGGGTAGGCAAAAGAGACACTTGCCTTGGAGAAATTAGGGGGGGTGGGGCGCATTAGGACCTGGAGTGATAGATGGGGAAGAAAAAAGAGAGAGCAGTAGATGGGAGTGAGTTGTGGCCCTACAAAAGGCTTCAAAACATACAGGGAGTTAGCTGCCTTGGTCACTAATACTATTTGCTATAGTTTCTCCCACTATATATACCTGGATTCCATAGAGTGGCCCTAAGCAATAGAATGGGAAGATCTATCTGGATCCCATAGAGTGGACCTAAGCAGTAGAATGGGAGATCTATCTGGATCCCATAGAGTGGACCTAAGCAGTAAAATGGGAGATCTATCTGGATCCCATAGAGTTGACCCACGCAGAAAAATGGGAAGATCTGTCTGGATCCCATAGAGTGCACCTAAGCAGCAGAATAGAAAGATGTATCTGGATCCCATAAAGTAGACCTAAGCAGCAGAAGAGGAAGCTGTATCTGGATTCCGTAGAGTAGACCTAAGCAACAGAATAGTAAGATGTATCAGGATTCTGTAGAGTAGACCTAAGCAACAGAATAGTAAGATGTATCAGGATTCTGTAGAGTAGACCTAAGCAGCAGAATAGTAAGATGTATCAGGATTCTATAGAGTAGACCTAAGCAGCAGAATAGTGAGATGTATCTGGATTCCATAGAGTAGACCTAAGCAGCAGAATAGTAAGATGTATCTGGATTCCATAGAGAGGGGCCTAAGCAGTAGAATGGGAAGATCTATTGATCATCTAGGTTGCCAGGCCTTGAGCACCAATGCTTCTAAGCCTGGATCTGCATAAGTTTTCTACCCTATATGACTGCCTGGATCCCATAAAGTGATCCCAAGCAGTGGAATGGAGGTACCAGCCCAATCAGCAGTTGGAGTGAGATGGTAACTTACTGTCATAGATTCTAGAGCAGGGAAACTGCTGTGACAGTATAACCTTGTTATAACCAAAGAGAGAAAATATTTGGGCCATGGGAATTATAACCCAACACTGTAAAAAACAAGGATATTATAAGTTACCGAGGAGATCCATGACCATATAAAGCACAAGGCCGAAGGCTGAGTCATGTGACAGAAATGACTAAGCTCCGATTATAACCAATGACATCACTAAGCACCGTTTATAAGGATATTCATGGCTCTTGTGTATTATAAGACTATACACAACTATCCTTATACACCTTCATTAAAGATCCTTTCTCAATGCTGGAATAGAGGGCGCATAACAGGCAAGGTGTTCCGAAAATTCTTCTTTAATAACATGACAGCCCGAGCGGGGGAAGAGTTAATGCAGTGTGTGTGTTCTTGTGATTTATGTGTCCATCTCCCAGTAATCATAACTACATTATGATCTCTCCACGGGCAGCTTTGCAGATCAATCTTGACATGTTGAGACTCTGATGCCTTATCAGGGGAGTTTTATTATAAAAGGAATGTCTCCCCGAGGAAAAAAAAGTCAGACTGAAGAAGGGGGAACTGCTCAGTTTTACTCGGGTCCTTATGTAACAACAACACTTTTGTGCACACACTGATGGCAGCAGAGGGATGTGGACAGGGAATTCTGTGCCATCCTTAATAATAACAGAGGGGACTCGGTTAAAAAAGAGGGGGTGTGCTGTTGCATTATTAATTAATGCTGAAGGCAGGAATATATAATAGTAGGTAAAATATCAGTATCCGCAGATAGGCCTTGGGGAGATCTGAGCAATGATTGTGCTGTTTATCAGTCTCGTTCAGCTGAATGAATGGAAACGCCTACCCACAACTGTATACTTGTATAGGCTGCCCCATTTAAACCATACATTGGAATAATACAAAAGAACATATACAATACATGTAGCAGCTCTAGGAATTGTATTAAACACCGGAGTTCACTACCATCTAATTGGTTGTTGAACTTGCCCCAAAGATCAAACTCTACATGGATGGGAACTAAAATAATGTATCCTTTAGCTTGGTAATTGGGGGCCCCCTGCTCCTGTCGAAAAGCCCACTCAGGGCCCTCTGCCCCAGCCACAAACCCCTGCATCCCCCCCCCCGACCGGTGCTGGAGAGGGAGGCCAGAGGCAGCCACCACAGATTCAGGCAGGGAGCCGGGCCCACCAGATTTTTTCCCAGTGTTCTACAAGCCCAACCCTTGATTATGTGACTGTTCCATTACAGAGGTGTATCATTTCTGCCATCAAATCAGAATTTGTATCAATTTACAGTTCTACTGTAGGTTACCCACTGGTGGATTAGGTTAATATTATCCAGAAATCCTCCAGTCATAGTTCTGTATTACAGGCCAAGGCATTATATTATACCTCTTGGCTTCCTGCCTTAGCTCCAGGTTGTAGGGCACAGTTGGTCAATTCTTATATATACAAAATAAAAAAGCTGCTGTGGCCAAATAACTTTATGTCATCTTGAATGTCTTTCAGTTCAAATCATGCCTTAAATATTGTGCAAAATGTACTTAATGTATATTCATATCCAATGTACAATTAAGTACATAAAGGGCAGGAAGCCTTCTGAGACTCTAACAATTAGATTTGATTTTTACTTTTCCAAAGCATCATGCAACTGCTTATAGATTGACAAAGAGCATTATGCTGATTATTATGGTGGTTCAAAACTGTGGGAGTGCCTCACATGGGGAAGAGCTTGTCCCATGTCAACCTCAATGTCAGCTCTTGTAGATACACCTGAAAAACCCAGCTTGAAGGTCAAGTAGGGTTTGATTTCTGGTGAAAACTTTCTGCTTTGGATAATTTTGGAACTATGGCTGGAAGTTATGCACAGATAATTCCCTATATCTGTAACCATGTTGTCAGCTAAGGGAGGGTTTGACTTGAGGTTGGACCTCCAGTGGGGGATTGAACTGAAAAGTCAACCATAGTTGACTATGGTTGGAACCAAAACTTTCTCATTTTATCTAAATGCAACAAGTAAGGCTTCCTTAAGGGACTGCCCAAGATGAAGCCAGATGACTAAGTATCTCCTCATGTGTATACAGTATGTCTATTGTTGGCCATAGTCATCAAATGCAGGCATTTCTTGCTAGGACTAAACCCAAAACACGTTTCTTGTGACATGCGTGGTTCTCAAAGGGGCTCTACTGCCACAAATCTTACCATTTCCACTTTCTTAAACCTTTGAGCTCAACCCTAAAGCCATGTGTGAGGTTAATGGACAATCAGTCTCAAAGTTTGGTGTCCATTGTAGCCAGAAGGATGGTCGCTCTCAAAGTACATTGAGAAGAACACCGACTGCACCATTCTCAACTTCCTTGATTGCTTAACACATGCTAAACAGTAATCCTTATCTTTGGAGAAACGTTTGGGAAGACAAAGGCAGGTGTATGGGTTTGTGTGGTTTTTGTGTTGTGCTTAGGCAGAATATGCATGGGGTAGTGCTGGATGATCGATGTTGAACTATAATGATCCTGATTTTGATTCATGTTGTTCCTTACCTTTTCCTTCTTCTCCCCCCAGTTGTTTAATTGATGACAAAGTGACCCGAGTGGCCTGGTTGAATCGATCCAACATCCTTTATGCTGGAAAAGACAAGTGGTCCATAGACACGCGCGTGCAGCTGCTGACCAACACCAAGACCGAGTACAGCATTGTTATCACCCATGTAGATGTAGCTGATGAAGGTTTATATACGTGCTCCTTCCAGACTGAGGATAAACCTCACACCTCCCAAGTGTATCTTATTGTACAAGGTAAGGGCTCCTCTATATTTCATTCATCTCTGCTCTGATGTTATAGAATGGTCATTGGCCATTGAGCATAGACCCATATCATATTATATTCTAATCATTGACCATGAAGCCACGTGAGCCAGTGTAGATACTGGGACTTATTTATCAACACTAGGCAAATTTGCCCCTGGGCAGTAACCCCTATCAACCAATCAGTGATATATTTTTTTTCAGCCAGCTGCTACCTAAACAATGTATATAAATAAACCCCACTGGGAGTCATTTATCAACACTGGGCAAATTTGCCCCTGGGCAGTAACCCCTAGCAACCAATCAGTGATATCATTTTTTTTTCAACATTGTGATTATAATAAAGCACCACGGGGGTCATTTATCAACACTGGGCAAATTTGCCCATGGGCAGTAACCCATGGCAACCAATCAAATTCATTCATTGTTCTACCTGCAGCTGGCTGAAAAAAAAGCCACTCGCTGATTGGTTGCTATAGGCTACTGCCCATGGTCAAATTTGCCCAGTGTTGATAAATGAGCCCCACTGTGTGATTTACATACATAGTAAGTTAGGTTGAAAAAAGACACACGTCCATCAAGTTCAACCTTTTAACTTTTTTTTAACCTGCCTAACTGCCAGTTGATCCAGCCTAACTGCCAGTGATATATATCTATATATATATATTTCCCATTTAATTGCACACTGTGACAGTGGGTTTTTTTTTCTCTATGTAACTGTTTCCTGCAAAAATGTTTATATTTACAGTTCACCCTATAACACACTCAGGTACTTTTATATAATTACAGTAATTGACCAGATTGACATCATTTAACTTTGGTTGAATCTTGGCAAACATTGAATCATTATGTAGAGGTATGGAGCCAGTTATCCAGAACTCTTGGAACATTGGGTTTTCCAGATAAGGGATCTTTCCATAATTTGGATCTCCATCCCTTAAGTCTACTAAAAAAAAAAAAAAAACCCAATAGGCTGGTTTTGCTTCCAATAAGGAATAATTATAAATTAGTTTAGATCAAGTACAAGCTGCTATTTTATTATTACAGAAAAAATATTTTTTTTTTTTAAATGTTAATCATTTGGATAAAAGGAAGTCCGTGGGAGATTCTTGTAATTTGCATCTTTCTGGATAATGGGTTTCTGGATAACAGAACCCATACCTGTATACTGTGTTATTGTGTCTTTCTTTACGTTATACTATGATCAGGTTGGGCAGAGGTGGTGGCTACCTTACATTTCATTAGAATTTATTTCAGTGGTTTCTAAATCAGTTTGAAATGGGTCATTATTTTTATTCTTTATTTGGCCTTTTTTGTCTGTAGCTCTCTAGTTTGGAATCAATGCAACTTTTAGCAGGTTGCTAGGGTCCTACTTTCCTTAGATACCTGGTAGTGGTTCGAATGAAAGCCTAAGGTTCTGCCTACTGATAACAGTGTTCCTAAACTGGTATATACAGGTATGGGGATCTGTTATCCAGAATGCTCGGGACCTGGGGGTTTCTGGATAATGGATCTTTCTGTATTTGAGATCCTCACACCTTAAGTCTATTAGAAAATCATATAAACATTAAATAACCCCAATAGGCTGGTTTTGCTTCCAATAAGGATTAATTATTTCTTAGTTGGGATCAAGTACAAGCTACTGTTTTATTATTGCAGAGAAAAGGGAAATTGTTTTTAAAAATTTGGACTATTTGGATAAAATTTGGAAATTTCTAGATAATGGGTTTCCGGATAATGGATCCCATACCCGTATATTCAACATGAATATAGAGACAATTCTTCAAAGAGCAAACTATTATTTTCTTCTTCACAGCAGATACCCACTAAACACTTATTTAGGATGTCAGCTGTGCTATTAGAACTTGCTCCGTGATCTCAACCCATAATAATGCCAAGGAGAAATGAATATATAGGTAAACATGGCTTGAAAGGAAAAGCCAACGGAGACAGAGTTCAGTGAACTGAGCTGTAGAAAACACGAGTACTTCCCATATTACTGTACAGGTATGGGATCCGTTATCCAGAAACCAGTTATCCAGAAAGTTCCAAATTACGGCAAAGTCTTCTCCCATGGACTCAAATTAATCAAATAATTAGCATTTTAAAAAAGGATTTCCTTTTTCTCTGTAATAATAAAACAGTAGCTTGTACTTGATCCCAACTAATATATAATGAATCCGTATTGGTGGCATAACAGTCCCATTGGGTTTATTCTATATTAAAATGATTTTTTTAGTAGACTTAAAGTATGGGGATCCAAACTATGGAAATCTGTTATCCACAAAACCCTAGGTCCTGAGCATTCTGGATAACAGGTTCCATACCTGTACTATATTTATGGGCCTCCCGCTTGGAAAGCCAATAATTGTTTTTGTGTTATTCTGCAGCATAGCTTGTGTTACTCTTGCTCCATAAAGTTGCTTGTCCTGTACCAGTGCTCTGCCTTCTGTTCTTTTACACCATAACCTACTGGGTAAAGCTTTAATATATATGTAATATGGCACAGGTTGAGATAAGGGGTTCACCATGTCACTGCGCATTGGATTGGGGGTGCACTGGTCTTGGGCAGAGACTGCTCTGATTTACTGGGTTATACTGTACCCCATTTGTTTATATATTGTGGGGTGCAGTGGTTGGGACAAGGCTTCTAGGTTTTACTGTATTATACTATACAGCATTCGTTTATTTATAGTGGGGTGCCCTGGTTGGGACAAGGCTGCTAGGTTTTACTTTATTATACTGTACCCCATTCGTTTATTTATAGTGGGGTGCACTTGTTGGGACAGGACTGCTAGGTTTTACTTTATTATACTGTACCCCATTAGTTTATTTATAGTGGGGTTCACTGGCTGGGACAGGGGTGCTAGGTTTTACTTTATTACGCTTTACAGCATTAGTTTATTTATAGTGGGGTACAGTGGTTTGAGACAGGGGCTGCTCTACATTACTGCTTTATACTGTATCCCATCAGCTTATATATATTTATATATAAACAAACAATATATATATATATATATATATATATATATATATATATATATATATATATATGTAAATGTTCACAAAGTACCTGCACTCTTTCCCTCTTAACGTCACTGGGTGCTTGGTTAGTCAAAGTATACAAATTCAAGATGGACCAGCACTCCAAATCTTCAATCAAAAAGGTTTATTTCAACATCACTCCTTGATAAAGGCCCTAATGTGGGCCGAAACGTTGGACACTTGAGTGATGTTGAAATAAACCTTTTTGATTGAAGATTTGGAGTGCTGGTCCATCTTGAATTTATATATATATGTATATATATATATATTAGTTTCTATATACAGTATATTTGGGGTGCACTGGTTTGGGAAAAAGGCTGCTATATTATATTGTACCTCATTAAGTGATATATAGTGGGGTGCACTGAATTGGAACAGATGCTGCAATGTTTTACTGTATTATACTGTACCTCATAGGGTTATAAATAACAGGGTGCACTGGTCTGGGATAGGACTGTTAGGTTTTGTTTTATTATAGTGTACCCCATTAGTTTATATATTGTGGGGTGCACTGGATTGGGACAGAAGTTTCTCAGCTTTATTATATTATACTGTACCCCATTAGTTTATATATTGTGGGGTGCACTGGATTAGGACAGAAGTTTCTCAGCTCTATTATATTATACTGTACCCCTCTATATGATATATGGTACTGGGACGCAGGCTATTTTACTATACTGCCCGTAACTAGTTAACACATAGAAGAAATGCATTGGTTTGGGTATTATTTATTACTCCTTACCCCTTTTTTAGAGATATTGTGGAGGTACAATGCATTGGGTGGAAGATCCTTTAACTACTTAACAACAGGGGTCAGTTTGCACCATTGTGTGTTAAAATGAATATTGCCTGTTTTTCTTTGCATTTATACAGGACAGTACTCGGCACCACTTAGTTCTGCTACACAGCAGCGGGTTCAGCCTGCTTTAAATCTCACCAGATCCTAATGTACAACAGATCCCCACAGATATGGGCCCTTGAGCTACAGGAGCTGCTGCCTCTGTGGCACTTCTTGTTCTTCCAGTTTCCTTCTATTTGGCAGCACAACATGGAAAATACGGGCACCTTATAAATAAACCATAATTACAATAATAGCAATTCATGCTGATCTATTCAACTGTAACCTGAAATCATATTAACACAATGAGTATGTTCAGTTCCACTCCAGCCCTGCAATTTATTCCGTCCATTTGTAGAACACCAGGGTGCAGGTCCCTTGGAGTTTGTGCTCCGGCTATAGGAAGGGCAGAAATTGGGTAAATGTCTGTTTAGTGGTTTAACTAGACACGGCAGTGTCTCCAGTCTCCAAATCTTAAAAAATATGATCTCTTTCCCCCTTTTAAACTGCCACTTTTATTACTTTTTTCTACCAACATTATAGACGGACCCTTTCTCACTGTTCTCCTGTCTCTATCTATGATGAGCCTGTATACAAGATCTAACAGCTGACAATCAGAACTATACACTGACGCTTCCAGGTGCACCCCATAAATACCAACACCGACTGGGAATTTAAGTTGACTTCCCAAATCCCGGGATTGAGTAAAATGGCTTTGTTTTGTTCTTTTAAATGCCTAAAACAGGATTTTCATGCAGAATGCACTGGTTTCTATGCTGCCTTGGAATCTAGTGAATTATCGGCCTTGGATTGGGTATTTATATTGTATATATGTGAGTCAATCGATAGGGGGGTTTCTCTGGAGGCCCAGATCTTCACTGCTCAAGGGCTGACGTAGCCCCTTAGGCTGATAGACAGGGTCGGACTGGCAGGGCCGGACTGGGACGAAAAAGCAGCCCTGGCAAAAGTATCAAAGCAGCCCATGTATTCACACGTATGCAAAGCATGATATATATTTCCAACCTCAAGATTAACTAGACCTAGGGGTTATTTATCAAGGTCCGAATTTATCTCAATATTGGTTGCTACAAACTCCGATCTAACCCGCTTGGGTTTTTAACGCTGATTTATTATTACATTTTCACGAAAATTTGCTTTGTGTGAAAAGCTCAGTTTTTCACGATTTTTCCGTGAATTTTCCCCGAAATCTCCGAAAACATAGTGAAATTGCCTGAAACCCCCGATAAAACCAAAAATCAATGGGACTGTTCCCATTTACTTTTATGCAACCTCGACAGGTTTGAGATGCCGTGTTTTTATATTCAGGCTTTTCAACCCTCGGGGTTTAATAAATTCCAAAAAATTTGCTATTTTTTTTTTAAAAGTCAGATTTTATAAAAAAAATCACAAATTTTTCAGATTTCAGGTATTTTGAGCTTAGTAAATAACCTACTTAGTGTTTATTAATAGATATTTTAAGTGCCCATTACCATAAAATCCCCAGCAATATTATACACCCTATGGGCTGGAACTGGCCCTTGCAACAAATCTCTCACCCTAGTTTCTATCACAACTATTCTATCAGATATATTAGTGGCCCTATAAAGGGGGCTTGGAGGGGTGAGTGCTACCAGGATGGGGGTCTGGAGGGGGCAAGGGACTTGAGGCCGGAGTTGGGGCCCCTGTGGCAGAAGTCCCAGTGGGTCTTGGACCCTCGAGTCTGATGCTGCTGATCCTACAACATAATGTGAAGCTTTTCTTATTATTTGTTGAATTGTGGAATGTTGCACGTTGTAGCAGAACAACAATTGAATTAATGCAGAGTGTGCCGTTGGCTTATGGCTGATTTGGAAGAGCCTATTAGATCACAGCAGGTAGAGGAACCAAAATCTGTCTATATTCACTGTCTGGGGAGCGAGTTTCACTTTGCTGAGCAGCGAATGACACGGAGCCGTCTCTTTGGAGATGATATCGGGCCTTTCGGTTTTTGTGCTGCAGTGACACGTGCAATGTGGAAGTGGCGCAGCCAATGGCGAGGCAGCCTGTAATGTGGCCAGGTTTATAATGGATGCCATTGTCTCTAGGTGGGTTCCCCATCTGGATTTGAGAGAGAGACGCTGTCAGTCAGTCAGTCGTGCCTCTCAGCCCCCACCTCCCCTCTTACAATCAGCGCCATTGTCAGGCCCATGAAAGCTGTTCTATTGTGGGCTGGGGGGGGGGTATAATTACAGCCTGACGGTGTTTTTTTGGAATGAGAAAGGCAAGTCTGTACGAAGGGCCCAATTCAGCATAAACTAACAAAGCCAGGGGAAAATAACAAAAAGGAAAAATTGAATAAACACAGGGCAAACTTTCCAGGGACGTCAGCAGTTTGTTTCCTTCCGAAACGCACAGCCATACGTTATTCCATTCCAAGGGGAAGGAGCATTAATGATGGAGAAGGGAAACAGGCGAATAGATGTGGTGGCAGGGGCGTAACTACAGCAGAGGTATAAATATCAATTTCAATAAATATTGGTAAAACCTTTCGAGGGCCTGAAAAACAATTTGCTGTGGGTCCCAGTTATATCTAGTAACTCCGCTGTAGGGTGGACTGTACAATGAATAAACCAAAAAGTATGTCTTCACTCCCTTAGCGGTGCAGTTTTGCAGTAACCTGCTGGACAGCTCCTTCCTATTTTCAGTTTACTATGGAGAAGGGAAGCCAAGTTGGGTGGTTGCTCCACTCTATCGAGCTATTGACCTCCTTGGCATCTGTAAAGTCAACTGCGATTTGTGGGCAAACCATTAATTCCAAATCGGGCACAGATCGTGGAAGGAGACTTTCGTTATCATCTCCTACAGTTCCAGCCTCGTTGGGACAGTAGACCCATTTCTGAAGGTCCAACTTGAGATCTATATTCTACCGGCAGATGATTATTTCCAAATCACATGGAAGCATTATAGGTTTGTTGGATAGAATAGTTAGAATTTAAAGGGGAACGATCGCGGGAAATTTAAATTTAATATAAGCTTCAGCACAGATAAGAAGTTTTCTAAATATAATCAATTAACAATTCTACAGTGTTTCAGAGATGATCAAGTTTATCTTCACTATCCCTCTCTCAGCATCTGTTTCTCTTCATTCTGTCTTCATGCAGCAGTTGGGTGTCAGATATTCATTGACAGTTAGATCCAATATATCTTATAGGGGGGCTCCTTTTGCCTAGAAGATGTATTAGAGCTCACTCTATTAAACTCACCAGACATCATGTCTCTCTACATGCAGGATTTGTGCAAAAGGCAGTTATTTTGTTAGATTTTGTTTGTACTGGAATCAGTTATTTGTGTGAGCTCTGATACATCTGCTAGGAAAGGAAACCCCCTTATAAGATATATTGTGGGACATTCACTAAGATTCGTTGTTGCGCCAGCGTCCGCTTCGCCGCACTTCACCAGGAGTATTCTCACCAGCGCAATGCAAATTCACTAAAATCCGAAGTTGCGCTCAGGGGAAGTGTAAGATTGCAAAGTTGCGCTAGCATTAATTCGCCAAGCAAAGTTACGCTTAATTTGCATACAGCGCCAAATTGAAGTTACAATGGAGGTATATGTAGCAGCACTACACAAGCCTGGGAAACCTTCAAAACAGCAAATAAAATGTTTATTTTGCCCTACACATGTGCCCACTGTATAGTTAAGGTGCCATGAATTAGGAAATGTAGGGGGGAAGGAGGGTAGCCCCAAAAAAAAATTCGATCTTTTTCAGCCTATCACCCATAAAAAATGAAAAAACACCAGCGTTTTTTGGGACTTAGAAAATTTTTTTTTAAGCAATCACTATCTACTCTATTACACTTCACCTGGTCTGAGGTGGCGAAGGAAGTCTGGTGTAAAAGGTCGCGTTCAGAATAATTTGCGCGTTAGTGAATTTGCGTAGTTATGTCCGTTGCGCAAATTCGCCAGGCGTAAGGGTGCGAAGTAACACTAGCGAATTTATGCCAGCGTCCGAATGCTAGGCTGGCGCATTCATGCTAGCGTTATGCGATTCGTCGTTTAGTGAATTTGCCCCCATTGCCCCAAGGGGGTTATTTACTAAACTACGAATGCAAAAATCTTTTTTTTTTTTAATAAAATTGGACTTTTAAAAAAATAACGAATTTAATCCGGCATCTCAGACCTGTCGAGATTGCATATAAGTCAATGGGAGAAGTCCCAATGATTTTTTGATGTGCAATACCCCAAGTTTTCGGGAAAGATGCATAAGAAAAATCCGAAATTCCCAAAGGTTTTTTGATGCGCACTGGGTTTTTGGCAATACTTTTTCTGCAAAGTTTGCAGCTGTCAGGTGAAAAGTCCAAAAAAAATCGTGAAAATTGGATGAAAAGTCCGGAAAAATATTGAAAATCTGATGAAATCAAAAAAAAAAAAATGTGAAAATTGTTTTTATTCAAGATTTTTTTCTGCGAACAAAATTTTCGGGAAAGTGTATTAATAAATAAGCCCAAAAAACCCGTGCAGATTTGTTCTGAGTTTTTTTCACAAAATATTCCGCTAAAATAACCCTCTTACTGTCAATGAATATCCAACTACTGCGCGAAGACAGAATGAAGAGAAACCGACGCTGAGAGAGGAATAGTGAAGATAAACTTGCTTTGTGGATATTGGATCTTTTTGTTACGCAGATGTTTCCCATGTAGGTGCAGTGGCGTACTAAGAAGACGCAATTTGCCATGTATTTTACCCACAATGCACTGGAGCCCAGGAATAGTGTAAGCGCATGGGCTGTTTGCCTGCTCTGTAGAAGACCGTGCGCTATATTTCTGCCTGTGCATTAAGCCATGACTATAAATACATACAGTATATGGAGATTTGTTGTGACTGCTTTTAACAAAACATGGAACCCCCATAGGAAAATGCTGCCGGATTGTTAGGATTCCAGAACGGATATTCAACAATAAACGTAATTTACAGAACCCACCTCACTATTAGCCGCCGCTGCTTTCCTTGCTGCTGTAGTGGCATCAGAGTTTATTGCAGGAACATACACAGTTATAGGAGACAGATTGAAACGCAGCATGAGGGTATTACTGAAAGCCTACAGAGTAATTTATTATGCAGAGAACGAGCAGAATATCTTATGTGGGCTGGGGGCAGCACCCTTAATCAACTGCAAAGAGTGCAGCAATGACATGTTAACACATTATTCCACCATAAGAGATTGGAGGGGCAGTGCTTGATGCCAGTTGCCTTACACATACAGGGGGTTCAGTCTGAAGGTCAGTTAGGGGGAGATTTGGGGTGAGTGCTTATTTGTACCCTGGGTACCCCTGGAACTATAGCAGGGTGACTGTTACTCCAATGTTTCTATATATCTGTAATCTTGATATGAGTTAAAGGGGCCCAGACTGAAGGCCAGTTAGGAGGAGATTTGGGGTGAGTGTTTATTTGTGCCCTGGGTACCCCTGGAACTATAGCAGGGTGACTGTTACCCCAATGTTTCTATATATCTGTAACCTTGTTATGAGCTAAGGGGGCCCAGCCTGAAGGTCAGTTAGGGGGAGATTTGGGGTGAGTGCTTATTTGTGCCCTGGGTACCCCTGGAACTATAGCAGGGTGACTGTTACCCCAATGTTTCTATATATCTGTAACCTTGTTATGAGCTAAGGGGGCCCAGCCTGAAGGTCAGTTAGGGGGAGATTTGGGGTGAGTGCTTATTTGTACCCTGGGTACCCCTGGAACTATAGCAGGGTGTTACCCCAATGTTTCTATATATCTGTAACCTTGTTATGAGCTAAGGGGGCCCAGATTGAAGGTCAGTTAGGGGGAGATTTGGGGTGAGTGCTTATTTGTGCCCTGGGTACCCCTGGAACTATAGCAGGGTGACTGTTACCCCAATGTTTCTATATATCTGTAACCTCGTTATGAGCTAAGGGGGCCCAGTCTGAAGGTCAGTTAGGATGAGATTTGGGGTGAGTGATTATTTGTACCCTGGGTACCCCTGGAACTATAGCAGGGTGACTGTCACCCCAATGTTTCTATATATCTGTAACCTTGTTATGAGTTAAGGGGGCCCAGCCTGAAGGTCAGTTAGGGGGAGATTTGGGGTGAGTGCTTATTTGTGCCCTGGGTACCCCTGGAACTATAGCAGGGTGACTGTTACCCCAATGTTTCTATATATCTGTAACCTTGTTATGAGCTAAGAGGGCCCAGATTGAAGGTCAGTTAGGGGGAGATTTGGGGTGAGTGCTTATTTGTGCCCTGGGTACCCCTGGAACTATAGCAGGGTGACTGTTACCCCAATGTTTCTATATATCTGTAACCTTGTTATGAGCTAAAGGGGCCCAGACTGAAGGTCAGTTAGGGGGAGATTTGGGGTGAGTGCTTATTTGTGCCCTGGGTACCCCTTGAACTATAGCAGGGTGACTGTTACCCCAGTGTTTTTTCATGAATCTGTAACCTTGTTAAGCTGATTGGCGTAAAGTATGGGGTGAGCGCTTATTTGATGAGATAACATCCTCTTCCATTAGATATGACACCAAATTAATGATGATTTGTTTTGTGAAGCCATGCAAATAAAAGTACTTTTGTGCTTCTTTGTAGTTCCTAACTATGCCAATGAGATCCTAAATACAGCAATAACTTGTAGGTGTCTTCTACTGTAAAGAAGGATATATTGTTCCCAGGGGGCGCTATGTGGATGGGCCCCTCAGGCAAGGATGGGCATTTGGTGAAGGCCTTCAGCTCTCTTCTAGAGTGGAGTATTATGGTACAAAGGACATAACAATTCTTATAAAGTATCTGTATATAAATCAGGGATCACCAACCTGCATTATCAGAGGCCCCATCTTCTTTATCTACTTCCCTGACCCCAGACTCAGTACCTGCCCTGCCCTAAAGCAAGACAAGGAAAGCAATTCCCGAGAGAGGGAGAGATGGGCTATATAGCAACCACAGGCCCAAAGTTTAAGTGCTGAGGGAATAACACTGAAAGCCAGAGATCTCATTACTTGAGCAATTATGAATCCTGTGAGGATAGTAACTGTGCTCATAATACAGAGCTGAAAAGCCGCTTACCACTAAGAGGGGTCACCGCAGTGATATAAGCACCGCATCCAGAAGCAGCAGCCGCGCATTTTATGTTTAACCCCTCTGGATACACTGAGCATAGTCTGCCCATTCGGGGTCTCTGGTGACATTTTTTCCCCATATTGATCTCTAGGGTATTTAACTGTTTAATTTAAACATAATTTCGAGGTGGGAAGTAACTAACAATGGAGTGAGAAAGTAATAAACATTCTTGTTTCTTTCTAAGATGTTGCCAAGAGGTGCCGCAGATTCTCCTTGCATGACGTGGGCTCTTGCTTCTTCACTTGTACCCGAAAAGGCCCAAAAAACCTGTGTTGTCCGGCTACCAAAAATAAATGAAGTAGGGCCAAAGCCTTCAGTTTAAAGTATAAGTAAACCTTTAAAATAAGTGAATGTAAAATTGTATTCTAAGCACTTTTGTAATTTATTTTGTTTTTATTCCAAGACATGTACTGTTAATATGAATGAATTTTGTTACAACAGCGCCACCTGCTGGTCAGTTTCTGACCATTCTGACCACCAAGTAGTCAAGGAAGTTGTCAGGAGAAAGAAAGCGGCTTCTTCTGCTAATTTTTCCAGTTTAGAAAACTCAACGCCGGCAACAATTTGATGAACATTGTCAATAGGCATCCATTTAATTGTCGCCGGTGCTTGAATGGTCACCGGCTACGGAATTGTCGCCGTCATCAAAAAAACCTTTGACACTGGTGAATCTTCATGGCAAATTCACAAATTTATTCGCCGGTGTCGAAAACTCAGAAATTTGCCGTGATTTTGCACCTGCCTAATAAATTTTGCCCATCACTAGTATAGTGTAATAAGAGGACCTTGTGCAGTTTAGATACCTAAGCTGGGGTAGAATCATAATGGCGGGTTCATATTTTCACCATCATCACACTTATTCATAAGTGGATGATGGTGGTACCATTGTGCTGAAGCTAAACCAGCTGTGCCCCCTTTTTAAAAAGGAACCTTCCAGTTACTAAGGGGAAAACAACATCATTGCCAGATCTCCAGAGTGCAGTCTTGTTCTTGATACATTCCCATAAGAGTTAGGAGATATGTATAAATGATTTCTGCCCAACAAAACTCTGGGTAGTCTATAGTAACCCTTGAATATCTTCTGCAACCAGCAATTCATTGCTTGCACCCATTGTAACCACTTGGATTTAATTTTTTTACTTCTCTTGCACAGTTGTTTGGACATCAAGACTTCATTGGCTTAACATCACCCAAGTGACCTTATCCAATGAGCTTTATCTCCTTTGTGCTCTCTTCAGAGAACTTCACTCTTCCCCTATATATCAGCAATCTTTAAAAAAAACAGGATTTATTCTGGCTATGCCCCACCTATTTACACAGACCCGCCCCATTGCACCAAACTCTGCCCACATTCTGGTAAGCCGCACCCCTTTTTCTGACGATTGAAAAGGAAGCCTGGGACAGCTTTCAACACAGTCTGATTGGCACATGATTTTTTTTTTTTTATTCCACGTTAATTCTTCTTTATTTTACTGAACTTAATTGTGTCAATTTTTATGTATACTGTTAATTTTCCTATTAAACCTTTTAAAGTTTAATAGCCTTTTAGTGCTGGATAATTGGGAGTTCATGCGAGTAATGTTATTGCTAATTATCCCAGATTATTGTATAATATTAGCATGCCGTGTTTCCTCTGTTCTGGAAAGTGGGAGACCCCTGGAGTGTAATGTCTCCTTTCTTGGGGGGGGGGCATTTACCAAGATGATGCTGTGCCAAGAGATGAATGGGATTGTGTTCTGGGCACTATGCCCCTTCCTGCCTGTGCCCCACTACATGGTGTCAGATAATCTGAAAATTTTACAGGGCCTTAGTGTGTTCTCATTATTGTTGTTCTTTATTTATACAGTAGACACATTACCTTATGCTGTAATTAATAAAGAATGTTCAATTATTTCCATTCGTCCATGTCCCAATAGAACTTACAACCTAAGTTCCCTACCAGAAACACACACACATACATATACATATACAGGGTCAAACTATGGTGTCCAGGGCTTCCACCTGGGGGCCCCAACCCAGTCGTGCACAGCTCCTCCATGTACTTTCTCCTTGTGGTCATGATTGGGGCAGGGGGATGTCCTGCATCCTACACTGCAAGGTCCATGAAGCCTGGGGCCCACCTACGGTTGCCACCTGGCCGGTATTTTACCAACCTAGCCGGTAAAACACCTGCCAAGGCCAGGGGCGGTATAACAAATTCACCGGCAATGTAGTTAGCGGTAAATTTGTACCCTTAACAAAAGCCCTTGGCCGCTCGAAATGTACCTATTCTTCACCTTCTAGCCATCGCACAACGTGGCTCCACCCCTGTTTATGTCACAGCAGCCCCTTTTACATCACGGCCTGCCCCTTTTGTTCCCATCCCCACCACCAACTTCAGACCGACTTCTGAAAAGTTAGCAACCCTAGGCCCACTGGGGTTTTTCCCCGGTGTCCTACCAGCCCAGTCCAACCCTGCACACACACTAGAGGCTGTTTGTTTTTAGACTTGGGGATGAAGTGGGAGCAACCAAAGGAAACCTACCCAAGCACAAATAAAACATGCAAACCCCAAATAAACATGGTCAGCGTCAAACCCAAGAATCTAGAGTTGCAACCATTGAATATATGATGCATAGAAGAGGACAATGTCCTACTGTTGTGAAGGAGATGAGAAAGAGTTGACTTTTTTTACTATGTCCTGTGGGAGGTACTGCTTCTGGTCATAATCTACTTCATTGGACTCCGTTTAAGGCAGGGGGTGGTGCTTCTGAAAAATTGAGGCAGTAATAATCAGTAGGGGCCTGTGGGATGAGACCTCAGTGAGAGAAATGCCAGAACCATAAAGTATAGAGAGCACTTTAGTGAAGGTTGGAAAAAGAACCCCATGAATAAGGTTTGTAGTGAGTGATTGTATAGTACTGGTTATAACGTTCGAGGAGTGTGTGATAGACAGGGTAACTAGTATGAGTCCTGTTCTCCACTGAAGAAGGAACGTGATAGGCGACACTTGCCAGAGTAGAGACTTCAGTGTGGTAGGAATAAAGGTGGCCATATACGGACAGATTAAAGCTGCCCATATTGGTCCTTTAGAGGAATTCGGCAGATTATCTCCCCATGTATGGGGGCTTCCGAAAGGGTCTTACCGATTGATATCTGTCCTCAATATTGGGAAGGTTTCATTTTTCAGGCGATCGCCCCATCAGAGCTCATTGCTCATTGTCCTAGGGCCGAACATTCGGATTAATTACCCAATATAGCCCTGCCGTTGGTCGGCATTTGGGGACAGATCCGCTCATTTGTCGATGTCGCCAAAAGAGTGGATCTCATAGTGTATGGCCAGCTTATGTATGGTAGGACATTACCTTAGGAGACCTCACTGATTATTCGGTTTGCTTAGGTTGACATTGAAAATAAGATTAACTTTTTAAACTTAAAGAAGATGACAAGACATTTGTGAATTATATTGACACCATCCTACTAAGTACTTTATTGCTATTGTTTGTTCTTCAATAAATCAGTTGTTCCTGTTCAAGAACAACTGGCAGATTTTTCCAGTGCCATAGGCTGTCTGATACCCTACTGCTTTCTGGAACTTTTTGTTATTTTGTCTTGCCTGAGTCATATCCCAAATGGGCCTATGTTGGTAACTGAGCTCAATTGTATCCTGATTTTGCTTTTAAATGATGCCATGGAAGAGAAAAGTCTACTAGTCTTGCTAACTGTGGAATCACCTTCTAGCTTTAGGTCAGAACAATCTAGAACGGTCTTCAATTTCTGATAAATATGACCCTTTTTTTCCTACTTTCTAAAATTTGAAAATACATTCATGTGGCAGATTACCTTAAAATTAGCTTTTAGTATCATGAAAACAGTGATATTCTGAGACATTTTGCAGTTGGTCTGCATTTTCTATTTTTTGTGGTTCTATTCACCTTTCTCATTTGTCTCTCTCCAGCCTCGAATGTAATATGCTCTTTAGTTGCCAGGGTCACTGACTCCACTAATGAAAATGCAGTTTTTTTTTTTTATCACACACCTCTGGTTAGGCTATCTTCTACTGATCTTCCAGGCTGCCTTTTGAACCACTTTCTAGTTGCTCTGATAATTAAAACCCTAAGAACCAGCTGATATTCGAAGGCCAACTGCATGTTGTCCTAGAATACCACCATCAAAGTTAATTCTATAGTGAACTGCCCCTTAAGATTTCTGCTGCACCTTGGCACGTGTTAGCAGAACTCTCTATTCCGATGGTTACAGCTCCCAAATTAAGCCCAGTCAATTTGAATTACCAGAATGACATTGGGTAATGGCAAAGGCAAAGCAGACATTTCAGAATAGTGTTACAGTGAGTGTACTACACAACTGTCATGTGCCCGGGGGCACCTTATTGGGAGTGTTGTTCTGCAGTATTTCTTTGTTGCATTAAAACCTTTATCCATAACCCTATTCATTTCCAGCTGTGCCACTCTAATTTCACAACTCATTGGTTTACAGAACCTTCCTTCCAACCAACCTCTAATTATTTAGATCTTGCTCTCCCCCAACTGCAAACAGCTACATTTTCTCGCTTTAATCTCCATCAGCGCCATCCAATTCCTTCCATGGACAGGGCTGATTATCTTTTATGCTCACATACTCACGGGCTGGATAAATTAAAATGGTAATGTCTCAGACAGAGGTCTACAGAACTGTTGGACAGGACGAGAGGCATAAGAAAAACAGGGGGACCGCCAAGGCTCTAGCTATAAATTGGCCTCATGTCAAAAATTAATATTTACATTTTCATTCAGACCATACATACCAGCTATGGCTAGTCATTTGGGGCATTTTCCTACATTGGTTGTATTTTCCTTTTAAAAATGTTGCATCACTAGAATCACAAGCGCATTGCATTATTTCTATGGGATTCCCATGGGCAGCAATGAGGCGTGATTGGTGTGAATTTTAGCAGGCACATGATGATGATGACTCTTCGGGCATAAATTGGCAGTAGCTTCCTATACCATGGGTCTTAATACTGTATCTGAATATAATGATCACTGAATTAAGTTCAGGACAAAAGTAACCCCATATTGTAGAATTTCAAAGTGAAGTCACACCAAATTCCCCATTTCAGCCACACCCATTTAATGACATACTCAGATAATGGTGCCTTTTATATTAAAATGAAACATTTCAAACACAACTTGACCCTAAACTGCTACTGCTCAACCCCTACCTAGCATAGCCCAGTCCTCTTCTCATTTTGAACTGCACCCAACCCACTTCTATTTGATCATTCCTATATGGGCAGGATGAGCCATGCCAGGGGAGGGATTTATTACATTACCAAAGAGGAAGGACCATGCTTGACTTGCCATCTGCATAGACCTGCACCTGGAGCTCAACTTGTTCACCCAACTTGCGGCTAAACACTTGGGTCCTGTGGACTTCGGTCAACCCACTCATCACTAGTTCCCAGAGAGGGTACATTTTTTCTCCTTTACATATGGTCCTCATTATTTTGTACTTGGACAGAGAATCTACTTTAGAAATAATACATCTCACCTACTTTCTGCAGAACACACTACATGGACTAAGTAGAAGGGACATTTCCAGGAGACAAGCAAATGTGGACTTATGCAAATACAATTTTATATAGATTATTTATTGCTCAGCACAAATGTACTGTTAAATGCATATTATAGAGGTCAGTTACTGCAGGGCTTAAGGGTGAGTCCACACAGGGCGTTTTGGGGAGATTTGGTCGCCTGGCGACTAATCGCCTCGTTTTTGCGGCGACCAATCTCCCCAAACGCCTTCCCTGAATCTGCGCCGGCTAAAATGAAAAAAAAAAAACGCAGGAGCACACGCGGTTCGTTTTACGAAGTCGCCCAAAGGGCGACTTCGGAAAACGTACCACCGCATTTGATTAGCGATTGCGTTTTTTCATTTTAGCCAGCGCAGAGACAGGGAAGGCATTTGGGGAGATTGGTCGCCGCAAAAATGAGGCAATTAGTCGCCAGGCGACCAAATCTCCCCAAAACGTGTGGTTGACCCTTAACCACTACACTATGTAAGACAGCCAGGTAATGAAACCATTTGAGATGAATCAACTATCCAACAAGTAGGGATGTAGCGAACTGCCGTTAATGTGTTCGCGAACGCCGTTCGCGAACACCGGCAAAAAAGCGAACAGTTCGCGAACAGTTCGCGAACTTCGAACGCTCGATAAAATCGTTCGATCGAAGGATTTTATTCGTACGATCGAAGGATTTTCGTTCGAATCGAACGATCGAAGCTATTCGATCGAATGATTTTAATTCAATCGAATGCTTATAATCGTTCGAACGAATGGAAATCGTTCGATTTTAGCGATCGAACGGTCGAATGGTCGAATGGTCGAACGAAATTTTACTTCGAATCGAACGCGAACACCAATTGGCGAACGTCGCGCGACGTTCGCGAACATTCGGCGGACGCGAACAGTCGAAGTTCGCGCGAACTAGTTCGCCGGCGAACAGTTCGCTACATCCCTACCAACAAGATCTGGGTCCGTGTTCACACGATAAAACAAACACAGACATTATGTTCGTTTTAGAAACTCTAATGGATTGTTTTTCATCTTGTTTAGGTTTAAAAAAAATCTATAAAGAGAATACAATTCTTTAAAATGACTGCATTGATTTAGGAATTGTCAAAACAGCAAATGATACTCTTTCATGTCATTGTTAATTAGAAAAAGGGGAACCCCATGAAAAAGTTGACTTCTGAGGTTACAGAAATGGGGCCACTGTAAGTTAACGCTCGTGTTACTGGGGTATTATACTCTAGATAATAATTCTAGAGTTTTAGCTTCTCCTGAAATATAATAAAGCCATGGGAGATGTCTTGTCCTAGGAAGCACTCATGATAACCTGAGGCGTGTGTTTGGGTTCCGTGATTTAGGCACACGAGGATCTGTATTAGTGAATGATCAAAGAGATTTATTTCCATCCAATTAATGTGTATTTAGTAACATGTTCTTCACTCTCTGTTTTTCAGTTCCGGCGAAAATAGTCAACATCTCGTCTAGTGTGACTGTTAATGAAGGTAGCAACGTGAATCTCCAGTGCTTGGCCGTGGGGAAACCTGAACCTACTATAACTTGGCAGCAGCTAGCAGGTAAGAGGGGGAGCAAGCATTGGGTTCCTTCATAGAGCACAACAGAACTGTAGCTACAGGGAATAAAGATGTTATAGACCAGTGATCCCCAACCAATAGCATGTGAGTAACATGTTGCTCCCCAACACCTTGGATGTTGCTCTCAGTGTCCTCAAAGCAGGTGCTTATTTTTGAATTCTTGACTTTCACACAAGTTTTGGTTGTATAAAAAACAGATGTACTGCCAACCAGAGCCTACTGTAGGCTGCCAGTCCACATAGGGGATACACATAGCCAATCACAGCACTTATTTGGCACCACCCAGGAACATTTTTCATGCTTGTGTTGCTCCCCAACTCTTTTTACATCTGAATGTTGTTCACGGTGAAAAGCGTTGGGGGAGCCCTGCATATTTACTAACATTGGAGATAAATATCTAGAGAGATTTCTGGAGATGTATTGATATCCCTAACAACCAATCAGGTATTTGCTTTTGTTTTGTAACTTAGAGATGGCTGTTTAAATCTAATTGCTGATTGGTTGCCATGGCAACATCTCCAGAAATCTCTCCAGATATTTATGTCCAATGTTAGTAAACATGCCCCACAGTCAGAACTCAACGGGTCAAAGGTACCATGGTCACATGTGAGAGGGGTGAGTTCACAATGTCATCTACAGAGGATGAGGGATATGCATGGATAGAAAGAGGAAAATAGGAAACTGGTGGTCACTGGGGACTTAAGTGCTTAAAGGGGCACTGTCATGGGAAAACATGTTTTTTTTCAAAACGTCAGTGCTTCTCCAGCAGAATCCTGCACTGAAAATCCATTTCTCAAAAGAGCAAACAGATTTTTTTTTTAATTTTGAAATCTGACATGGGGCTAGACATTTTGTCCCAGGTGCCCCCAGTCATGTGTCTTGTGCTCTGATAAACTTCAGTCACTCTTTACTGCTGTACTGCAAGTTTGAATGATATCATCCACTCCCATTCCCCTCCAGCAGAACAGAACAATAAGGTAAGGAAGGTAACCAGATAGCAGCTCCCTAACACAAGATAACAGCTGCCTGGTAGATCTAAGAACAGCACTCAGTAGTAAAATCTAGGTCCCACTGAGACACATTTAGTTACATTAAGTAGGAGAAACAACAGCCTGCCAGAAAGCAGTTCCATCCTACAGTGCTGGCTCTTTCTGAAAGCACATGGCCAGGCAAAATGACCTGAGATGCGCCTACACACCAATATTACAACTAAAAAAAATAAATTGTTGGTTCAGGAATTAAATTTTATATTGTGGAGTAAATTATTTGCAGTGTAAACAGTGTCATTTAGAAATAAAAACTACATCATAAAAATCACGACAGAATCCCTTTAAGCTCCCATTTCGCCAATGTCACTGCATTGTGTGCCGTTACTTATCACCACCACCTCCTATAATTTGTGTTGTTTCCTTCAGAAAACTCTAGTCCAATTAATCTTCCATGGACTGATTAATGTTTGGGTCTATTTGCTGCTTGACATTGGCTTTCTGCTGGATGAGGTGTCAGTGTGGTGCAAAATAATGGGTTTGAACAGAATGCTGTGTCTGCAAGATGCAGCCTAGTGGGTTTAAACAGGGCATTGTGTCTATATGGCGCTGAATATTGGGTTAGTACAGGATTCAATAGCATATTTATACACAATAGTGTATATTTAGGGTGAATTAAGCACAACATTTGGGTGCAGTAATGGACATGGGGGTAGTAAGAGGAAACAAGAGCCGAAGGATACGGGGCACATATATCAGGAGGCAGACAGGAGGCGCGTGATGCATTATATTCATACATTATCAGCCAGCCATCGTGCTCCTGATGTATTAGTGTAATGCATTAAACTTATACATCATTGCAGGCCACTGACTTTGATGTATGGCGTTAGAAGGACGCCAGCAAAATGGGAGAGTTGGCCAGAAAATTGCAGCACAAATGGAGGGACTTTTCCTCTATATTTTTGCATACGATGTACTTGATAATAATGAGTCTTGCATCTTTTCATGTTTAATAAATGTGCCTCTCTACGCAAGAGTACAGCGCCTGGCTGAATATTAATGTATTTCCCTGTTGCTCTTAAACTGAGGGAAGCCCTGCATTGTGCAAATGGGACCAATATAGGTCAACCCTCTTGTTGTCCTAAATTGTTGTATTGGGGATGCCAGACACTCCCAGGGACTATACCAGAATCTCCCAAATGATACCTAGTAACATCTAGTAATATCAATGTGTTTTCCCAACTGGCCCATGCAACATAATCAACACCTGCTCACATAGGAGTGTCAGTATGGGGATCCCACCGTGGCATAACTGCTTTGGTTCCATAGATCTAGGTGCTGTATTTCAGAACTATGTGCTGTCCAGCTTTTGGCTGGACTAACACTGCCCTTGTATTGGTTAAGGAACTAAGTGGTCAAGTCCCTTTGCCATCAGCCCCATCACAAATTCAAGCTAATGGACCAGCAGTAGGAGACAACAGATCAATCCTTTAATTTCTAAAACCAGAGGGTTACCCGTAAGTTACAGCTACTAACTTACTTTGTTGCTTATAGGACAGAGAGGTAACAAATATATAGGTAATAATACATATTATACATCATGCCCAACATCCCACAAGGCCCGGACTGTCAATCTGTGGGTTCTTGCAAATGCCAAAGGGGCTGATATAAGATGCCATAGAAAGTCACTATTAAGTGGGCTGTTTGGGCCTCTGTGTGGGCTGATTGGGCCTCTGTGTACCTGAAATGTCAGGGCCTATTTTGACTCTCAGTCTAGACCTGCATCCCACCAACAACCAAAACCTGTAAACTTTAGTAACAGGGGATCCCATGTTGTGAACTCTTTCTGACATCTATATAAAAGTTACCCTCCCCTCCATAACTACCATGCCCTTATTATACACCTCGTCCTACCTGCCTTGTTTCCTCATCTACAGTACATTATGATGTTCCTGACTTTGGGGAACTTAGGAAACCTTTAAGCCTTTGAGTACCATAGATCCTAGACTCTACAGCCCTGACCCATAATTACTACAGAGTAGATGATATAGGATTGCAGGATGATTTGTCAAACCCCACCCAAATTGGTCCAAATGTCCATGAATGGCCAGCAGAAGAAGAACTTCAGGCCACATTGGGCCTAAGATCCCAACCAATCGTATGGCTGGCACAATCAGTTCTATTCCAGCCAGGACATACATTTATTTTCTCTGTTCAATTTTGATTAAAAATTAAAGACAAGATGAAATAAAAGTGCTTAACCCATTGATTAATTACAGAGTTTGACCAATGCTATAAAATTCCATCTCTACTTCTCTCAATGAAGCTGTTTTGGCCCCTTACACGGAGATGAGTGATTTTGGGTCAGTCTGGTATCAAAGTACTAAACTTTGCAGACTAAACCCATCCATATATTTTGCACTTGGTGTGTCAGTATAGACGGATTAGCTAGAGCTCATTATCTTTATATTTCTGTATAGGCTGTGGCCATTGTGAGAATTCAAGTTGCTCTTAGCTCCAATTACTTTTAACAGGAAAGAGAATAAATTATAGCGCAATATGACTAATTAAATAAATCCACTGTATAAGCTGACTGTGCAGATTATTGCCCTTTACACAGACTCCGTGATTAATGTTACTCTATCTATCTGGATCAGCTGTGCCACCCTCCTAACAGTTCCCTTTGTGGGAAAGAGACATAGAAGATTTGTAGATTCTTAGAGTGTGTTGTGTAATGTATGTCTTAAAGGGGTAATATTTACATTTAATACCCTAATTATTTACCCATTGTTTAAAATCATTCAATTGCTTTATAGCAATTATCAATTTGCTCTTTCATGCCTACAAGAATAGCGAGGCAGAAGTATAATGGCAATGGCACATGGGACATTTTCAGCAGCAGAACACTGAAACTTAAATTTTAAATCAACTGGACTTCTCGTTCACTTACTGGTCAGCAGTGAGTGATAATTACCCAACCAATGAGTGCCATTGCCCTAAGAGATCCCTCAAAGCATGGTCAGTTGTGGAAAGTTCTATTACAGAAGTTCACTACAAGACCAGAAGTAGATGGGCAATTTATTTCCCAATATCTCGTTCCCAAACAAAGGGTATTAATATGAAGTTGATTCTCCCTTTGCTGCTATAGCGGCCTTTATTTGTTGGTATGGTTCCCATTAGATGTTGGTACATTGTTAGTGAGATTTGCTCACAAGTAAGAGATTGGGCATTGATGTTGGGGATCAGTTTTGGCTCACAGATGGGACTCCTGTTCATCCCCCAGGAGTTCTTTGGATTGAGGTCAGGTCTCTGTACAGGCCAGTCACATTCTTCCACCAACCAACTCAATTTTCAGTTCTGTATGGACCTTAGTTTGCCACAAAGTAGGAAGTGTAGAATTGCCACCATTGGTGGAGGCCCCTTGTGTCAGCAGGGATGGGTTTGACTTAAATTGCCAATTCCAGTAGGGGGTGTCTATATACTTTTGGCCATATAGTAGGGTGTGAGTGCCCTTCCCTTTGCTGTCCACCCCCCATGATGGTAGAACCTGATTGTGAGTAAGCTTGGAGCACATGGTAAGTAGACCTCACGGTACTAATGTGCCTAAAAAGCAGGATAAGAGTTCACATGTATATTCCTTGGCTTGTTATGTGATCTTTGATGTCTGCAGTGCTTTAGAAAGGATTTTTGCTTTCACGTCACTATTTGCACCATGGTTGGGCACTTACAAACAACCACTTTACTCCAAGAGATTCTTAGCTGCTCCTCTGCAGTATATTATTTATGATGATGAATGCCCAAGTCTAGTCACTTTCAAGGTAAAACAGCTCTTCCTCTTATCAACGGCGTTTCTTTAATATGAACCGATCCGTAATGGAAATGTTCAACCCAACTTGACAGAGCTTGGCATATAATTTTCTACATGTGCTGATCTTTAGGCAGATTAGGAAAGCAGTTTCCTTTTGACATTCACATGTCTCCCTGACAGCTCACGTATGTTAAATCTGTATCCTGTACCGATGGGAAGAAACTGCAAAGTGGAGATGTAGTAATAACGAGATGTGCGTTTGCTGTCAACCTAACAGGGATCTTCAAAGAATTCACTATTGCCTGTGTATGTGTATAATATTTTTAGTGACAGGTCCTATTTTCACTTGGTCAGCTGACTGCATGATTATTGCTCTTGGGAACACCGATCTCTCTATATATATTAAACTATCATATTAAAGGTATATGAGTTATATTAAACTAGGTACAGAATGAATACCCCAGCAAAATTATAAAATGACTTATCATTAGAGGAGCCCTGGTGGATTCTTGGGGGGATCACGCCTAAGTAATTAAGGCTTCTCAAGCTCATACATGTTTAATTGTCTAGTATTTTAGTAGGCAGTATATAGTCATTTAAAGGAATACTAAACCTCAAATAAAACGTGCTCTTTATCGAAGAGCTATCAGTAACATTGACAAATATATGGGTAAAAGTTTTAGGAGTGCAGCAGAAATAAATATATTTGGGAGAATACTTTGATCGTGGATGGCGCCATTTTTTTTTTCTCGGTGAACCTTTCAGCGATCGAAATGGCTGAAATTAGAGTACAAAGGCTTATAGGGACACTGAAAACTTTTAAAAAATGACATCAGCCAATGTTTCCAGGTTTTACAGAGACATTAAAAATGTTCATATTTACAATGCAGAATCAAAAATGGGATTGTCTGGTAGTTTAGGCAGTTTCCCTTTAAATAATGGTTAAGCTAACGTCTCCTTATGCAGAACAAATTTTTTAGAAGGGACTAGCATTCTAGAAAAAGCTCATCTGATCGAATGTGACACAGCTACCTGTAATTTCGGGAGAATTGTTTTGTTTCCCGGTAGCTCCGAGGTCTGTAATCCTGAGAATTTCTAAGCCAGTTTGATGTCCTTATTTTCTACAGAGACCTCAAATGCAACAGAACCTTCTACTGCCACCCAGTGCTCACACGTGGTCTGGAAAACGCATTTGAAATGATTCCATTGATTTTTCTATAATATCATTATGGGATATATTTATCAAAGTGCACCAACAGCAGTTTTTTTTTCCGCTCTTAGATTTTTGCACAATTATTTGTGATTCTATTTTACGACGTGATTAATTTGAAGGTTTTTATATGAGGTTGGTTTTTGAGTAATGTCTGATTTAACAGTATCCCCAAAATAAGAACCAGGTAGCAGTTGTCTTTAGTTTCTAATGTACAGTAAGAATAACAAAACCAAACTGCCCTTGTTTCCCATAGCAACCAATCATGAAACATTTTTTGCTACCTGATAGATCAAGTTTCTGTAGATTCCACTGGATGTTAAGTCGATCCACTTACATTGCGAGTTTGCCAAACAAGTAGATCTTGCCATTAATATGCCCAAATTTAGCTGGGTGCTATCTCTTTGATCTGTTGGGAGAGGACCACATTAATGTGCCAATGCAGTCCTCACCCAATGGGAAAACCAAACCTGCCTGACTAATATCTGCCCAATTTTTTTAGCCAGATATCTGTTGGGAGCAAGATCGTTGGTGGGCCCCATAAACAGGCCAATAAACTGCAGATTTGGACCTTCTGGACCTTTCTCTGCTGATGTATGACCACCTTAAGACTTGTAATAGCATAATATAATTATTTTGCCCTTGCTCTGCTCCCAGGGCCAGGGATATGTCATCTCGGCATGGGACATGTTGTTCTTTCTTCGACCGCAGGTCACTGCACATTCACTTAAAGTGACAACTATCATATTGTGTTTCTTGTGTTGTAAGTGTGTGTTTGTGTCTCATTCCTACCCGCCATCCCTTGTTCCTTTCCAAACCCCAATCCTTTCCCTCCCACCTTTACCCCACAGAAGGCTTCTCGAGCGAAGGTGAGCTCTTGGAGATCACGGAGATAAACCGGCAGCAGGCGGGAGACTATGAGTGCATCACCTCCAATGGAGTGTCCATCCCTGACACCAAGAAGGTGCAGATCACTGTCAACTGTGAGTTTCCATTATACATTTCCTTATAGTTGCACATAACCTGTACAGAGAGAATATAAAACTAAACAAGTATAGAAATTCCCTTATACTAAGTACAATTCAGCAGGAACAGCCTTCCAACTACTGGCTCTTTTAGACAATGGTTACAGGGGGCTCTGTTCAAAGGCAACCAAAATAAATTGCTGACTTAACCTGAAGCATTTCCGCTGTATGTGATAAAGCAGGAGTATCAGCATTTAGCCATTAGAGGAACAGAGCAATAAATGGGGCTGATGATAAGAGCCAAACAAATCCAGCAGTGCAGAAGATATTAAAAGAATACGCAGAAGAGGCGCGGGCCCTTCCGAGGGATTGGAGCTGTACAATCCAGTTAGCGGAGGAGGTTACAGTAATCCTGGCGGGAGATGATCACGGAAGGAACATTTTCATTTAGGAAATTGTTACATTTGTTTCAGATGTATTACGTTTACCACGGGGGAGACTTTAGTAATTATAATAAATGCAAAGTGAACAGCAGCAAAATATTTCTGTATTCCTGCACGGCGTACTAATAACAAAAATATGAAAAAGCTTGCCTGAGGCGGGAAAAGCTGACATTTATTAATATTATAATGAAAGATATGCCATGCGGCGTGCAGGCCTTGTCGGAGGCAGAGCGGCTCATTGTGTTGGGCTCGGAAAAGTCCTTGAAAGTATAAAGGGAGAATTCTGCCGCGGAGCTCCGAGACAAGTGCATTGTGGGGTTGGAACAAAATAGAAACAAAATTAAGGAATACAAAAAAATTTAGAAATGGAAGATTTTAATAAAGGGGAAGTAAACACTGTTCGATCAACCTCACTTTACTACGTGGCTCCTCAATGACAAATTCCAGCATTCTGGAAGCTGTAGGCCAACAACATCAGGGTTGTATTCTTAAAGCTCAATAAAAATTTTCCCAGGCTTTCCTAGGCGCACAAAACCTTTAAATATCCTCCAATCAGAATCCCACAATGAATAATAATCAGAGACTGGTGACACTCATAGAGCACTCTTCTTTCCATTGGAGTTAGGCATTTGGACATGGCACAATGTTCATTAACTCCCTAAAATTCCCATATTAATGCCACTTTATTACTTATTAGCATTCACTTGGCTCAAAGAGGCAGATTTACTAAAGGGAAAAAGTGACTAAGCTTGTGAAGATTCGCCAGCGTTTCCATTTTCAGGGACTATGCCAATTTACTAATAGGCAGGTGTCACTTCGCTAGCGAAGGAGACAGGCGGTAGCGTCGATTTTCACTCTGGCGAATGGACGTTACTCAGCAAATTCACTAAGATGCAGATTTTACTGAATGTTACCTCTGCCAGACTTGCCTTCACCAGTTCAGACCAAATGAAGTGCATTGGAGTGCATAGATCTTCTTCATTCTTCTGTTACGTACATCATATTTTTTAGTGGAAAAAGTCCAAAAAATGCTGGCGTCTTTCAGACTTTTTTCAGACTGATAGGCTGCAAAAGTCCTTCCTTTTTTTTTGGGTAACCGGGTTCCCCCCTACATTTTCTAACATATGGAACATAAACTATACAGTGGGCTCATGTGTAGGGAATTATAACAACTCTATTGTCTTTATTAAGGTTCCCTGGACTTGTGTAATGTAATGTATTTGCTGCAACATATACGTCCATTCAACTTTATAATTTTTTTATGCAAATTAGCCTGAGCGAAGACCTCTAACGAAGTTGCGCTAGGCAGAATTTATCGCTAGCGCATTTTCGCTTTGATTTGCTCGCATTGCCGAAGTAACTCTTCCAAAAATTTCACCCACGTTGGGCGCCCTGGACGCAACTTCGCATTTTTAGTAAATTATCTGGTCTGAGTGAATTCTCGTCTGGCAAAGTGTTGCGATGGCTGCAAAGCCATCGCTGGTGAATTTTCACCACTTAGTAAATTTACCCCAATGATTTTTAGGCCTTTAGGGGCAAATTCATTAAAGACATATTTTTCGCCTGTGAAGGCTTCGCAACACTTCGCCTAAAACAAATCTGACATGATCTTCAAATGGTAAAAAAAAAAAAGATTAAAACAAAAATTTGTAACACTTAGACCTTTTGACCTTTAAAATATGAAAAAATGGTGGTGAAGGAAACTCTGGCGAAAGAGGTAATGATCTGTAAAATTCGCACTTCAGTGAATTTGTGGAGTAACAATTGTTCACCTAAGTGAAAATTCGCCTATTGATAGGGTGCAAAACTGTGCTAGTGACGGTCTCTTCCACTAGCGAATTGTCCTCTACACCTGTTAGTAAATTGGAGATTTCCCTTCTGATTGGATTTCTGGCGAATTTTCGATAGCAACAGTGATTCGCCCTTTAGTAAATCTGCCCCTTAGCTGGAATAGGACACGGCGTGGGTCAAGGAAGGACATGGTATGTGAGCCAAAAATGCAGCTCATTGTGGAGAAACATTGAGGACAGCTGCAAAGTTTTCCTTGTTTAGCATCACTTATAGCTTAAAGTAAATAAGTCCCCGGCTGTTTGGAGACATACATGCAATAAAGTGACTGGCAAGGGCGGGTGCAATTAGGATCACTTTTTGTTCTATAGACCCATTTCTCTATATCCAGAAACTACATTCATTAACCTTTCCTTTTTACGCTACCCCATTTCCTTAGATCCACCCTACATCACAAAAGTGAATGACGCACAGTCGCCGGTTGGCAAATCCGCGCGGCTACGATGTGAAGCACTGGCCGTGCCTCCCGCCGACTTTGAATGGTTTAAGGACGACAAACGGTAAGCACAGTTCCCAGCTCACCATTCCCAGGGTCCGCCATGTTATTCACGATTGTTTTGCAGGATCATTCCTTGTTCAGGGATCTCCTACCTTCCTCCAGCTCTTGGAAATCCACCGGTTGGAGATCAAAAATATTCTTTGACCCTTTTTGAGTGTTTGTCTGTTGAACCTAACAACACCTTGCCAATGGCATGACAAGTGCAGAATCCTTCAAGATGGCAACCGTCCCAATACACATGGCAGTTGTTTTGCCATTGGCTGCCATGTTAATTAAGTCCTTAAAAGATAAGTACACCTTTAAAATAAGTGAATGTAAAATTGATGAGGGTACTATTCTAAGCAGTTTTTTAAAAATGCAAGATATTAAGGGATACATGTACTGTTAATTTGAATGAATTTTGTTACAACAACGCCACCTGCTGGTCATTTTCAGACCATTCTGACCACCAAGTAGTCAAGGAAGTTGTCAGAAGAAAAAAAAGAGGCTGCTCTGATGTTCTTCAGCTTAGGAAAAAAAATGAGAAACCTCGGATAACTTTTTTCACATCTTTCCAAAGGAGAAGAACATCAGAGCAGCCTCTTTCTTTCTCCTGACAACTTCCTTAACTACTTGGTGGTCAGATTGGTGGGAAACTGACCAGCAGGTGGTGCTGTTATAATAAAATTCATTCATATTAACAGCACATGTATACTTTAATATCTTGGAATGAAAAAAAAAATTAATATACATTGCAAATTGCTTAGAATAGCCCCCTCATTCATTTTACATTCTCTTATTTTAAAGGTTTACTTCTCCTTTATGATGACAGCAAAGAAGCGGCCCATCTACTGTAGCTAATTGTTGATTGTTTGTGGTTACTGCTCTGATGTACATGTTTTCCAGTGTCCGTACATGAGAAACAATGTCACCATGTTGCCATGATATATTGATTATTTAAGAACACAAAAATTAAAGGACATTGTACTGACCCAAAGGGAATCTAGGACACAACAGGTCTTAAATAAGTACTCCAGGCTTATAAAGGGTCAGATAAAGACCCTCAAGGATGCAAAAAGTTGACCCTGTAGGCATAAGTTTGAGTAGTTCTTGTAGCCTGCCTAGCAACTTATTCCTACTTGCTTCCTATTGGCTTGTGCTCTGTTCAGTAGACAACATGGCTGACTTTCTTTGTTACACCCAACACTTCTACTGTAAAAACATCAAAGAGAATATAATCAATGTATAGCACTCAGGGGCACATTTACTTAGCTCGAGTGAAGGAATAAAAAATACTTCGAATTTCTAAGTATTTTTTCGGCTACTTCCACCATCGAATTGGCTACTTTGACCTTCGACTACGACTTCGACTTTGAATCGAACGATTCAAACTAAAAATCGTTCGACTTTTCGACCAGTCGATAGTCGAAGTACTGTCTCTTTAAAATAAAACTTCGACCACTTACTTCGCCACCTAAAACCTACCGAGCACCAATGTTAGCCCATGGGGAAGGTCCCCATAGGCTTTCTAAGTAATTTGGGATCGAAGGAAAATCGTTTGATCGATGGATTAAAATCCTTCGAATCATTCAATTCGAAGGATTTAATCGTTCCATTGAATGATTTTTCCTTCGATCGTTTGATCGTACGAATTGCGCTAAATCCTTCTATATTCGAAGTCAAAGGATTTAACTTTGAGGGTCGAATATCGAGGGTTAATTAACCCTCGATATTTGACCAATAGTAAGGGGCCGATTCACGAAGGGTCGAATATCGAGGGTTAATTAACCCTCGATATTCGACTGGGAATTTAAATCCTTCGAATTCGAATTCGAAGGATTTAGCGCTACAAATTCGATCGATCGATCGAAGGATATTTCATTCGATCGAACGATTAAATCCTTTGAATCGAACGATTCGAAGGATTTTAATAAAACGATCGAATGAATATCCTTCGATGAAAAAAACTTTAGCAAGCCTATGGGGACCTTCCCCATAGGCTAACATTGAATTTTTAGGGGATCGAATTTTTTTTTAAAGAGACAGTACTTCGACTATCGAATGGTCGAATAGTCGAACGATTTTTAATTCGAATCGTTCGAATTCGATCGAATTTAACCAATTCGATGGTCGAAGTACCCAAAAAATACTTCTGCCCCTAAATGTGCCCCTCAGTCTTGTTTTATGGTATTGTAACAGGATCTGCACTTTTTGGATTAGACTAAGGTGGTTATTTACTAAAATCTGTTAAAATCTTGAAAAACTCTATTTTTTCTCACTAGAAAACTCAAATTTTTAGAGGAAAAAAAACAAACATTTTTGAGATTTATTACACCCGGGTGCTGCAATCCGAATATACCCCCTCGGACCTGTCGAAGCTTGTATAAGTCAATGGTAGAGGCACCTATCTCAGTAAAATCCTATCTCTAGAAAAATTCAAGCGATTCAAGAAAAAAAATTGGGTGGTTTGGGGCAAAAACTAGAAAAATTTCAGCAAATGGGTGAAACATTTTGGAAAAATTGAAGCAATTATGGTTTTCTCTCGATTTTTCGCTGACTTTTTCTGCAATCCGATTAAATAGAGTTTTTTTTTATTTATAAATAAGCTCATGGGACTTTGGTCATGGTTTTTTTTTTTACAATAAAATATGAGGGAAATTTGGATTTTAGTAAATAACCCTCTATTATGTCCCCTTTAAGAATAATACAAACATGCAGAGTCTTGTGTGCTGAATGCTCAGTTCTAACAAACATTTACAAAGAAATAAAGAGAATTTGCCTCTGCCTTAAATAAAAGTCAATTTTCCCTTTAAATAAATATTTACTCTTTTTTTCTGCTTTCTCGCTTCCCTCAGCAGACTGATCTCCGGGACGGATGGATTGAGCATTCAAAGTGAAAGTATTTGGTCAGTGATCCTGTTTTCAAATGTCACCTCAAGGCATTATGGGAATTACACTTGCTTGGCATCCAATAAACTTGGCTCATTTAACAGCAGCTTGCGTCTGCTCAGTAAGTAATGGCATTTTTGCTTTTATTGTCTTTATTTTGTTAGTCATTCAGCCCTGCTGTCTGGATCACATGCACCGATGGGCCACAATCATTTCTCAACAGGTTTTTGGTTTTTTGCAATAACACAGTTTTCCTATCTTGGCGGCTGAGGATGATGGGAGTTTAAAGAGGGAGCAGGGAGGGTTGAGCATTGCTTCGCTTCACGATAAAGTAAAAGGCCTGATTGGGAATGTTTTATAAAAAAGGACCTAAATGAACAACTAGGGGCAGATTTACTAAGGTTCGAGTGAATTTTCGAAGTTGAAAAAGTTTGAATTTCGAAGACATTTTTTGAATACTTCGACCATCGAATAGGATACTACGACTTCGCATTTACTTAGACTTCGATTCGAAGTAAAAATCGTTCGAATATTACACCATTCGATAATCAAAGTACTGTCTCTTGAAAAAAACTTCGACTTCAATACTTTGCCAAATTAAACCTGTCGAAGTGCTATGTTAGCCTATGGGGGCCTTCTACAACCACTTTCTAAGTCTTTGTACATTGACGGAAAATCCTTTGATCGTACGCTAAAATTGTTTGAATCGTTCGATTTTCCTTCGATCGTTCAAACGCTAAATTCGGTGAAAATCCTTTGATTTCAATATTCGAAGTCAAAGGATTTCAATTCAAGGTTTTTTTAACTCTGAAATTCGACCCTTAGTAAATCTGCCCCCTAATGTCTAATACATTTGTTTATATAAAAGAAGAATAGTGACATAATAGTGTCTTTCAATGATGTCACTGCTACCTGAGTGATGTCATTGCCACCTGAATGATGTCACTGCAGATGAACTGGCCTGTGTTGCTGTTTTATAAAGGAGGCTCAGACCGATTAGACTATAGGGTGAGAATTAAAAAAAAAAATTTAACCCAAGCTTGAGTTCCATCACCAGTGTCCGACCTGGACCCCGCAACCTGCCGTGGGCCCATCTACTAACTTCAACCAAGACTATTGGCTCTACATAACTAGTGATGGGCGTATAAATTCGCCTGGTGCAAATTCGCAGCGAATTTTCCGCGTTTTGCCACCGGCGAATAAACTTGCGAAACTCCAGCAAAATCCCCCGGCATCAAAGAATTTTGGATGCGCGTCAAAATCACCACACGGTGTCAAGATGCGCGTCCAAAATTGACGCGCCATCAACTTTCGAGTTTCGCTAATTTGTCAATGTTTCACATATTTTGCTGGGAAATTCGCACATATTTTGGCGAAGCAAAACAGAGAAATTGGCCCATCACTATACATAACCATACCCACAGTTTTAATCTGACCCAAGAATTACATAACCTGGTAGAGACATCATTGTGGACCAGAAGTAACATCACTAGAGGGGTGATTTATCAACTCTCAGATTCCGATTTTTTATTTTTTTTGACAAGTCAAGGTTTTTTGGAGCTAAAACAAATTAGAATTCGATTTTTCGAAAAACTTGAGTTTTAGAGATTTATGAAACACAAAAAAACTTCAATTCAAAGCTTCTGCATTTACAGGTTAAGAAGCTGAATTCATGGAAAAGTCAATGGGAGTTGTCTAGACAAATCTAAAGGGGTGATTCACCTTGAAGTTAACTTTTAGTATGCTATAGAATGTCTAATAGTGATGGGCGAATAAAGTTGGCTGGCACGAATTTGCGGCGAATTTCCGCTTTTCACTGCTGATGAATACGTTTGCGAATCTCCCACGAAAATTCGATGGTGAAATTTCACCGGCATTAAAATTTTTTAGACGTGCGTCCGAAGAGTCAATCGCGTCAAAATCGGCGTGCGTCAACACTATTCGGACGCCCATTGACATCAACAGTAATGGCAGCGTCAGCTTGGACGCGGGCGTCAATTTCCGATTGTCACGATTTTTCGTGAAAATGTCCGATTTTCACAATTATTTCATTAAACTTTCTGATTTCACAATTTTTTCTCTAGTTTTTTGCCGTTTAGCGAATTTCGAAAAGTTTTCGGGAAATTCGTGAATTTTTCAGCTAAGCGAGACAGGAGAAATTCGCCCATCACTAATGTCTAATTCCAAGCAACTTTTCAATTGCCCTTCATTTTTTCTTTTTTTTATAGTTTTTGACTTTTTTGCCTTCTTCTTCTGACACTTTACAGCTTTCAATTGGGGTTCACTGTCCCCATTTAAAAAACAAATGCTCTATAAGACAACAAATGTATTGTTATTGCTACTTTTTATTACACATCTTTGTATCCAGGCCTCTCCTATTCATATTTCAGTCTCTTGTTCAAATCAACACATGGTTGTTAGGGTAATTTGGACCCTAGCAACTAGATTGCCCAGTGCAAACTGGAGAGCTGCTGACGAAAAAACCAAAATAACTCAAAAACCACAAATCTCATGTTTTTTGAGTTTGTAAACGAAGTTGTCACGTTTTTTTATTCTGGTTTTTTAATAAATTAGCAAATGTTCAAGATTTTTTTTTTCAATGACATCTTATTCAAAGTAAAAAAAACCTCTAAAATGACACAAATGTAAATTTTGATAAATAGGTCTCTCAAAAAAGTGGATCAACTTTGGTAAAAGGAGAGGGAGTGGGTGGCAAATTTTCCAGATTAGAATCAGCACTTTAACTAAAAAAAACCCAGACAGGGGACCCAAGGACTGTCCACCCAGTCAGGTATTTTTCACCTGAATCCAAGTCGTATTGTCTTTGGCCCCCAAAATTCTTGGGGAGCTGGAAACATGGGGCTAGACTAGATCTCTGATGGCAGTTTACATACCTATAAAAAGGCTACATGGGCATGCTTTCTACTAAACTGCTCTGCATCACATATTTAAAAAAGAACATTTTTTGGGGGGATTAAGTTTCCCTATAAAAGAGTTTTAGTAGCAAGATTCGTAATTGTACAGAACCTGATGATTGTTCTAATTCTAAATACTCTGGGATTTGCTCCTAAGCTGTTTACACTCGGACAGATTGATGTCTGATTCAGAGAACTTTTGATTTATCATTCCTACATATTCCCTGAACTGTTTCATATTTATTTCATTTTCCCTTGGCCCAAAAATTAGAAACAAACAAACAAAGCGTCCGTATGTGCAGCTTTATCCACAGCTTTCACTTCTTCTCTTGCCACTTAAAGGGACAGGCACATCAGTCTACTAATGCCCAAACACACTTTTCATTACTGTTTATTATTTGGATTTATTTATCAGTGCTCTTCTATATAAAGGGTAGATAAAATGCTATATCATGTATTTAAAGGGCATGTAAAATCTAAAATAGAATAAGGCTAGAAATGCTGTATTTTGTATACTAAATATAAACATGAACTTACTGCACCACAAGCCTAATCAAACAAATGATTTATGCTTTCAAACTTTCACCATCTTGTAACTTTGTTATACATCTATGCAAGACTAAGACTGTGCACATGCTCAGTGTGGTCTGGGCTGCTTAGGGATTGTCATTAGGGATGTAGCGAACTGCCGTTAATGTGTTCGCGAACGCCGTTCGCGAACACCGGCAAAAAAGCGAACAGTTCGCGAACAGTTCGCGAACTTTGAACGCTCGATAAAATCGTTCGATCGAACGATCGAAGGATTTTATTCGTACGATCGAAGGATTTTCGTTCGAATCGAACGATCGAAGCTATTCGATCGAATGATTTTAATTCAATCGACTGCTTATAATCGCTCGAACGAATGGAAATCGTTCGATTTTAGCGATCGAACGGTCGAATGGTCGAACGAAATTTTACCTCGAATCGAACGCGAACACCAATTGGCGAACGTCGCGCGACGTTCGCGAACATTCGGCGGACGCGAACAGTCGAAGTTCGCGCGAACTAGTTCGCCGGCGAACAGTTCGCTACATCCCTAATTGTCATAAACAAAGCTGCCTGAGTTCTGCATGGCTCGGAAGTAAGGCGGGGGCTCCCCCTGCTGTTCATAAGTATGATTGTTTCCCTGCTCAGCAGTTAGGGACCGTCTGACAATTCCTATCCACAGCAGTAAATGAAGGGAGAATTTCACTGCATACAGTCAGGTTTCTTATAAAAACAGTACACATTTTTTATTAAAGTATATTGGAGATTTGTTTCTTTTTCATTAAAGAAAGTAAAAATGGGATTTTATTTTTTTGCCTTTACATGCCCTTTAAGGGACAGTAATTATTATATATTCAAGTACATATATACAGTAGTTCTGCTATCCCACAGTCACACTCCCTTCCCAGAGACTATTATCCACTGTTACTATAGGCACCATCTCTCCCTACTATACCTGCTATCCCACAGTCACACTCCCTTCCCAGAGACTATTATCCCACTGTTACTATAGGCACCATCTCTCCCTACTATACCTGCTATCCCACAGTCACACTCCCTTCCCAGAGACTATTATCCACTGTTACTATAGACTCCATCTCTCCCTACTATACCTGCTATCCCACAGTCATACTCCCTTCCCAGAGACTAATATCCCACTGTTACTATAGACACCATCTCTCCCTACTATACCTGCTATCCCACAGCCACACTCCCTTCCCAGAGACTATTATCCACTGTTACTATAGGCACCATCTCTCCCTACTATACCTGCTATCCCACAGTCACACTCCCTTCCCAGAGACTATTATCCACTGTTACTATAGGCACCATCTCTCCCTACTATACCTGCTATCCCACAGTCACACTCCCTTCCCAGAGACTATTATCCACTGTTACTATAGGCACCATCTCTCCCTACTATACCTGCTATCCCACAGTCACACTCCCTTCCCAGAGACTATTATTCACTGTTACTATAGGCACCATTTCTCCCTACTATACCTGCTATCCCACAGTCACACTCCCTTCCCAGAGGCTTTTATCATACTGCTATTATAGGCACCATCTCTCCCTACTATACCTGCTATCCCACAGTCACACTCCCTTCCCAGAGACTATTATCCACTGTTACAATAGGCACCATCTCTCCCTACTATACCTGCTATCCCACAGTCACACTCCCTTCCCAGAGACTATTATCCACTGTTACTATAGGCACCATCTCTCCCTACTATACCTGCTATCCCACAGTCACACTCCCTTCCCAGAGACTATTATCCACTGTTACTATAGGCACCATCTCTTCCTACTATACCTGCTATCCCAGTCACACTCCCTTCCCAGAGACTATTATCCACTGTTACTATAGGCACCATCTCTCCCTACTATACCTGCTATCCCACAGTCACACTCCCTTCCCAGAGACTATTATCCACTGTTACTATAGGCACCATCTCTCCCTACTATACCTGCTATCCCACAGTCACACTCCCTTCCCAGAGACTATTATCCACTGTTACTATAGACATCATCTCTCCCTACTATACCTGCTATCCCACAGTCACACTCCCTTCCCAGAGACTATTATCCACTGTTACTATAGGCACCATCTCTCCCCACTACACCTGCTGTCCCACAGTCACAGTCCCTTCCCAGAGACTATTATCCACTGTTACTATAGACACCATCTCTCCCTACTATACCTGTTATTCCACAGTCACACTCCCTTCCCAGAGACTATTATCCCACTGTTACTATAGGCACCATCTCTCCCTACTATACCTGCTATCCCACAGTCAGACTCCCTTCCCAGAGGCTTTTATCATACTGCTATTATAGGCACCATCTCTCCCTACTGTACTCTCCTGCTTGGAATCCCAAAAGGCAGCTCTGCAGAGTGTGAATCAATAATAATGTTCTGTGGAGTTGTCACATTTAATTTGTGTTTGTGTGCATGTGTATGTGATTGTGTAGAACTTTCTTCAATTCTAGCAAAGTCAGTTCCAAGAACTGCACTTTCTAAACAGCTGAGAAACAATTCCATTGTATATATCTGTAGACTGCAGTATTCTGAGCAGCTTATTCCCAGAACTAGAAGAAAAGGACAGGTTCATCACTGTGGTACCATTATTCATTTATTCACTTCATTCTTAGAGGCACAGTACAAAAGAACTCAGCCTCCCCGACACAGAATGGGTTCCAATGAATGCTTTAAGAACCTGCAACAGAAACTGAATAGAGTCGAGCGTGTAAGAGCCTCAGGGCATTTAATAACCACTCCACTACCTAATGTTTTTATTCACACTGTCATTTACCAGCCATTATATATATTTCCACCTTTGATAGATATGTCAGTCTGACAAAAAAAGCTGCTGCCAATCTACATTTATCCACTATTTCGTATCTGATGGATCCTGAGGATCCTGGGTGGTTACAGATCAGCCATTATTGGAGTATGAAAGGACCACTAACATTATAGGCAGTACCTACACATGGCCAAATATGCTGCTTGTTCAGCCTCTCTTGATAATTCTGATTTGTTGGTGCAAGAAATCAAAATGATCATATTTCCAATTCACTGGGGCTAATTTAGATGTTGACTAATCTTTAAGCTCAACCACATCAAGCAATAGATGTGACCCAGTCTTGGTTCAAGATCATGTATACTCTGAAGGCACCATGCTGGCCTGAAGCTGCCACTGCAGTTGAAACCCTGTTTTTTCCACCTTCTTTAGCAACCAAAGGTGCTCTTTTGGTTGATAATTATGACAATGATGGTACAATAGCTGTAGGGTTGCTCATTACATTCATCATTTGGGGGCTGACCAGGCTTTTCCTTCTTCTGGTACATTAACAATCAACCCCGGAACATTGAATAGTTGCATTTTCAAATGGTTGGCTTATCCTCCATTAATGTTGAAGCAAAGTGTCCGTTGGAGCCTCCCTGGGCCCACCAGGTATCATGACCTCAAGGGTGCAAAACAATTAGATGTAGATAGTGGTAAATGCTATAAGTATTAAAGATACATAATTTAAGTAAAAAAGGGCTGATGGGACCTTTTTTTGGATGGGCCCCCCAAGATTCTAGTACTCTAGCAACATACCTCAACCTCAAGCATTTTGTCATCCTTCAATTCTAAAGACGGGAACTTTTCTGCCTAGAGACTGGCTCTGTACTTTAAAACATTTTTGGATTCTACTAAAGAAAAGTGACCAGCTCCCCAAGAGATTTTAATTAAGCTCCTGGAGTCAGGTGGCTATTCCCCCTGAATGGTTGAGGGAATTCCTAAAGTTGGGTGCCCTGTGTTCTGAAACCATTGAGCAGTCTTCTGAAGATTGCTTCTGTACTAATGAAATGTTGAGGAAGCTCTTGCAGAAGGGTGACAAGTCCTCCTGAGCACATTGAGATGGTTCTGAAGATGAGTGCCTGCTCCCACCTCCTTTTACACAAGCTTCCTGCAAGTGTTCTGCCATTAGCATACATTTTATTTTTAATAATTTAGCACACTATCCAATGCTTCAACATTATGATCTCTCAAGACCTTCAATCGCACCCTTTGCATGTCTTTCGATCAACTGAGTCATGGGATCTCATTATAAAGAGGAGATTATTGTGCCTCCCTCTCAGCAGTTGGCAGTTATTCATGAATGATGAAATGTGCTAGTTTATTGGTACCCATAAATCAGCCAGAGGAAACTACTGAACTGTCCAATAAGTGTAGGCCAGAAGGAGACAACTTTCCAAGCAACATAACTAATTGATGTTCTCATAAATTAGGTGGCCATGGGATGCAACTGCTCATTGCATAACAATGAGAATAAAACGAACAACATCCGTCACTGTTCATGTAAAAAACATTTGCATAATCAATTCCTATCAAGCTAGGAATCCATATGTGACACAGACAATATAAAACTATATCACTGCATTTCCACAGAGTATTATTACATATTTGACTGAGGTTGCAAGGTCTAATGAAGGAATGTCCCCTTACAATTACTTTGTGGCATGTCATATATATTTAGCTATCAGAGGCGAGGCTGGCCTAGAAGCATTGAGGAGAGGGTCATGGCCAACAAAAGAGGATAAAAGCCTATGGTGGTTTCTGTATGTGCAGAGATATACCATAAAACTGTCAGTATAGATATTCATTTGTACTAACATAATTCAGAAGGAACAGCTGAACATTCCTGCCCTAGTGGTACTTAGAATTTATGGTCCATACAAGGGATCCCCAACTATTTTATCCCATAAGCCACTGTAAAAAGAGTCAGGGAGCAACACAAGCATAAAAATAGTTCCAGGGGGTGACAAATACGGGTTGTGTTGACTATTTGGTAGTCTCTTTGTTCTCTACAGGAGGCTCTGATGGCAGTACACTTGGATTTTATGCAACCAAAACTTGACTCCAAGTCAAGAATTCAAAATTAAGCACCTGCTTTGAGGCCATTGGGAGCAACATCTAAAAGGTTGCTGAGCACTAGTTGGGGAACACTAGGCTGTACACTACACACATTTACAAGCCAGTTAACTTGCCTCTATGTTTTTGGAGTGTGGGAGAAAACCAGTATAATTTCTGCCAAAAGGCAAGTTGAGAATGTCCCAACACCCCAAAGAATATAGTTGAATAGTTGGGAGTTGCCATGAGCTTGCTGAAGCTCAAGGTGCATCCTGGTCACATGCAATTACTAGCAGGGAAAAACCCTAAAATTGGGAATTATTTGGATTGATCATTTGCCCTGAGCTCTGCCTGACAGGGGCCCCAATGGCAGCAGTTGTAAGTAGGAAAAGTGCAGGATAGCAGACATGGTATGTAAAGACATCGACATGGTGTCACCTAACCATCAGTCCTATTAAATAGTAAGAACAGATCAAAAGAAAAAAGGAGAATCTCCTATTCCAGTATGAGAGATTTAGTAATTACTTTAAGGGGAATAGAACAATGCACCGTTAAATGAACCACATACAGCATTTAGCTCTCACTAAGATAAATTGGTTAGTCAGCTCTGTGATTTACTGTGCCGGGGCGAGGAAATCTGCTTAGGAAAGTGTATTATGAACAACCTGGTTCCATAGTATTGACTCTTCTGAATTGTATTGAACTGGTTGGGTCCTCTGATGTTTCTTGTAGTAATATTACTTCCAATCAGGTTATAATCACTTCTCCTGTTTGGAGACTGCAGGTCTCTCTTGCAGTCTTCTGAGCAGTTTGTGGTATTGACATCTTTCATTGAAAATGAAGTTACAGAAAAAAAAAATCTGAAGTAAAACATCTGCTCCCAGTTCCTCCAGAAACACATGGAGCTTTCTGTTCCAGGGTATTTTTGTACAACACTGAGAGCTTGATGAACCAAACAGTCCAGCACAGATTTCCAAGCCCACTACGTGTGAAGTTTTTGGTCAATGATAAGATATTGACCCAACATTGGTTATAGTAGTAGGAATCATGTTATTTCACAGCCGCATCATTAGTCTCATTGCCCCATGAGAAAGAATGTTCCTAATTTTTTCATGTAGCTGCCACCAGTGTTACTGGGTCTACATGCATCAATACAGCATAAAATAACTCCTGTGATTACATACCCATCCATCCTATAAGAAGGTCCACACACATTTCGTATAATAATTCAAAAGGCAGCAAAACAGGGAAATTAAAACGTACAGAAAGCGATACGATGCTGAAAGATTTGGTTCTAAATATTTATGTTGCCTCTAATATCATTGAACATAATTTTAAAAATTCATATTTTTTTTCTCTTGTAGAACCTGGTGATCCTCTCAATCAAGGTGTGACCCATACGGTATCGCCACTATTGCTTGGCTTACTTTCTTCCACGTTAATCCCCCTCCTACGTACAGTCTAAAAACAATTCCAGAGAGGGTTCCCATGATGAGCAGAAGGAAACATAAAAAAAAAATCAAAAGATTACACAAAAAAATACTATAAAAATACAAAAAAAATGTGTTTTTAGAAAAAGTCTTGACACTGTGAGGGAACAATTTATGCATTTCTAAACCTCATCATCGACTTGCTGCGCCTTCTTACCAGACACGGACCGGGATTTACTCAAAAGGGAGGAAGACATTTGGAGGCTGAAGGGAATACAAAGAAATCAAGAAGACAACATAAGACCAGAGATTAACGAGTCTGGAAAGGGAGGTTGAACCTCATGAGCAAATATATGACAGAAGGCTTTTATTAATATTTAAATCATATTCAGTGGTGATACAGATTGTACCTGTCTTCATCACTGAATGCAGTTCCCTCTGCACCTTATACCACTCATAAAGGGATCTTGGAGAACCCGAGAAACAAAATGTCAATGTTTTGAGATGTCCTCACTCAACTTTCTCCCCTCCACATCAATGTTGCTGTACAAATTTTCCTCCAACACCCTACCCTTTAAAAAAGTCAATGTCAATAATTCCATTCTAGTAGATGCTGATTCCTTACTATGAATGCCAGCTGTCCCTAGACTTCCAATGAAGACATCGGTCAATGTTCTCCAACGTTCTCCAGCATGTATTTAGCATGAAGGGGGCATTGACAGAAGATAAGCAGGGTGCAGAGAGACATGATCTGTTGACTTTATTTTGGATTATACCTTCCTTATCCCTTTCACCTGGCACACCCACCCTAAATTTGACATCCCTTTGATCGTAAATCGTAAAATTTAGGTTGTTCCATTTCTGTACGTACACGTTGGTTTTCTCCAAAGCACATACACTGCACTTCTGGATGTTGGCAGAAATATCTGGAAGGGACTTACAACAGTGGCATGGAACAAGCATTTGGAGATTTACAGCTGTTATAGGTGATGGGTACTGAAACTGTTCTGAGGAATCTATATCCACCATATCAAAGACAACAGATAATGGAAGCATATATACTATGGCATCTTTAGAAATACATTTGGATTCTAAAGGGATAGTCACAATCCCTGAAACTTTTACAAAATTACATATGCCTGTCATTCATCACCAGTGTCTGTGACATTTTTGTGGGTATTATACAAACCCCTGTTTCCCTTTCGTAGCCAAGAAAGAAGGGAAGCACGGGGCCTTGAGTATCGTCCGACTGTTAGCTGTCTGTCTGCATGGTCCTATCACTGATTGCAAGCCCCGGGCTCATGGTTACTCATTGCATTATTTTGACATGGGAAACTCAGACCTCTCAGGGTGTAATGTTGTAGTGTGTGAAAATGGAAGGGGCTGAGATTAGCGAAATTAAAAAATGCTTCCATCACCCAACAAGTGCTCCACAAAGTCTATAATAACACTCCAGAGATTCATGTCACCCATAGACCCACCAGAAGCTGCCAACAAATTCCTGCTGGTCTTTCCACAACGACAGACCTGATCCAACCTTGTCTTTGTCCTTGGCGTCTGTTTGTCTGTCCACCTGTTTATATCAGATTCTCATGGGGGGCCTGACACATGGTCCCGACCAGAGCTTCCAAGCCGTACGTCTGAGCAATGCATTCTGCCATTTCACCATCTTGTAGGGCTTTTGCATTTATGTTGGGGCACTTTATGACTCATCACAGGAAAATTTAAGGCATTTTGATTTTGTTTTATGGGTTTTTTTTTTTTGCAAAAAAAAAAAATATAAAATACTTGTGAATATTGGCAAACAAATGTAAAAAGTGTTATAATATAAGAGAGATAAAAACTCTACTGAGAACTTGAGTGCTAATTTCCATTCTACCATAGAAATGAGTGTATGATGTTCCCCTCCATGATTTATAGTCAGTCCCCGTGCACATCATGAATCAATAGCTTGATAATAAAAAAAAAAATCTAATTGTTATTCAGAATTCCCTACACGCACCCCTATCGATCACTCAGGTTATGGTATCTATAAAAGAATGTGGCTGGAACGCACCCATAAATCTCCTCTTTGATCTTCAGCTGTTTTCTCATTGCATCCACGCCGGGGAAGCTTGCTCTTCAAGCCCAGTCTTGTTTACAGGTTTATTTGGTTTTGTTGTTTTTTTTTAACTGATTTTATTTCTGTTATTAAAAATCCCTTTTACCTTTTATAGCTTTATTTAGTGTGGGGTTAGTATTTTATTACTAATAATAGACCAGCAGCATTTGAACTTCGCAAACTTACGCTACCCCTGTGCGCAACTTCGGATTTTAGTGAATTTGCGGAGCGCTGGTGAAACTACGCCTGGCGAAGTGCAGCGAAGCGCGGCAAAGTTGCGCCTGGCGCAACTTCGAATCTTAGTGAATTTGCCCCATAGACTTACATTACCAAGCACTATAATCATAATTTTGTCAACTAGTCCTAGGAAGCTTGCCCAACATCCCTGGCAATTGTATCAAAATGCAGCACTTGTTGTGCACAATGCCAGTAAAACCCCATAGTAGCAAGAGCCAGGCTCCTGTAGCTCCTTAAAGGGGAAGTAAACTCTAAAATAGAATAAGGGTAGAAATGCTGTATTTTGTATACTAAACATAAACGTGAACTTACTGCACAACAAGCCTAATCAAACAAATGATTTATGTTTTTAAAGTTGCCCACAGGGAGTCACCATCTTGTAACTTTGTTAAATATCTTTGCAAGACCAAGACTGTGCACATGCTCAGTGTGGTTTGTGCTGCTTAGGGATCGTCATAAATGATTAAAACAGCACAAGTCAAATAATATCTGCCAGAAGCCGATACAACAAGACCGATTAATAATCAGAATATACAGACTGCACTGGGTCCTGTGTTGTCATGTAATCTAATGTGGATTTTATAGTTTTTGTATTGTTTAATTCAAACTTTCTCCAACTCTGCAGAACCAGTGGCTGCAGCAAAATAATCCTCCAAATAGAATCCCAGTTTGTCTGTTTAAATCTGGCTCCATGATCTTTGTCCCTGCAAGTGGAGTTGGAAATATTAAAGGGGATGTAAAGGCAAAAATAAAATGCAATACAAATCTTTACACAGTCGTCGACTGCTCTACAGGGAAACAAACAAAGCTGCTTGAGTTCTGCATGGCTGGGAAGTAAGGTGGGGGCTCCCCCTGCTGTTAATAAGTATGATTGTTTCTCTGCAGAGCAGTTAGGGATCATCTAACAATTTCTATCCACAGCAGTAAATGAAGGGAGAATTTCACTGTATACAGTCAAGTTTTTGTTATAAAATGGTAGACATTTTTTAATTAAAGTATATTGGAGATAGGTTTATTTTTTATTAAAGAAAGTAAAAATGGGATTTTATTTTTTCGACTTTACATCCGATTTAAAGTAACTGGAGATTCCTTTTCACCTGCTCTGCTGGGCACAACTTTTTGGAACATATTTAGGTGTTTATAGGAGTAATTGTCATAGCTACAAATGCACCCAAGTTGAATATTAAGCCTTTTCCCCCTCTAGTTTCTCATTAATGTTTATAGGAGTAATTGTTATAGCTACAAATGCACCCAAGTTGAATATTAAGCCTTTTCCCCCTCTAGTTTCTCATATTAAAGTTTTAATCCCCTTTAGTTCAATATGTTCTACAGCAAGCAAGGAAATCCCTGGCAAAAAGCTCACTTTGCTTGAGATAAACCTGACACAACCAGTGGCTCCTGCTGATGTTCTGGGACTCGCAGCATGAGTTGTTTGCAGCAGGACTGCAATTAGGTAGACAGAGCACAATCACAAAACATGGAATATCTAAAAACAATTGAGAAAAAAGATCATAGACAATTTGCTAAGTAGATTACTGCACTTTAGTAGATCACAGAAAACACTTAATCTGGATGCTAAAGAATGATGGAAACTAAAGATGGTTGGTTGTTATGGTTTACTGTATACAGGAAAGACTGGTGTTATTAGTTCTACTGACTTTAAAATATCCACCTGATCAACCTGTTCCTATTATCCAAATTCTACAAGCACAGTCCAAAGGGACTCAACTGCTCAAAAGAGGAGTCTATAAGCACATTTTATCAATAAAGTTGGGATGACCATGATTATATTAATCTGAATTAATTGAGTATGAGCTATGGATCCTCAACTGTTGAAGATATCTTCAACTAGAACTTAGAGATGGGCGAATTTGTCCCATTTCGCTGAAAAATTCGATAATTTCCAGCGTAATTCAGAAACAGAAAAATTCACGAAATGACGCCGGCGTCTCGTTTTTGACGCCGGCGCACATTCGCCAGTGAAAATGAGCCAGTGTCCATTCTTTTGGATGCCGGTGAATTTTTGCCAAATTTATTCGCGGGAGGCAAATCAGGGGAATTCGCCACAAATTCACTCATCACTACTAGAACTGGATGGAGAACCTGAGTTAAATCTATACGTATTTGTGCCAACCTACAAACCCTCATGTTGGAATCTAGAATGAATTGGCTACTCTTTGATGGGAACTGTAAATAAGCAGAAATTATTTGCCCAGGACCCGCTTCCTCTACATGCAATCTTATTACACACCTAGGCGCTACTTGTTGGATTCAGACACTGAAGAGGAGTGCAAAGAGCGGTGTGCAATCACTTTGACAGCCATAAGCAAATTTGCATCCATAAAGCACTTAGAAACGCTCAAGGTAATGGCAGTCAAGCAGACCTAGAGCCATTGTAGACAATAAAATGGTTTACAGTGTTAAGTGCTATTTTGTCATCAGGAGACTATAATTTAGTGAAACCACTCATAGCTATTGGCTGTAGACTACTGGTTGCTTTATAATTAAGCCTTTCATCCCAGAAACCTACATTCACAGGTTGCCTCTCGCCTGGGGGCTGAAGAACATATGCGCTAGATATGGAAACGGTCAGCTTCTCAATTATCCTTTGAACCCAAAAAAAAAAAACAATACTCAATACAGAGTAAATAAAGATTCTGCCGGCGGCACTGAGGAAAAGGAATATTTACACTTTTAACGATAACTTGGCAAACATATTGTTTCTGAGCTCAGTAGACGTCCTCTAATAAAGATGCCACCTTGGTTCTTACAGGGCTAATAGGTGCCCTCATCCTCTATTCTTCTGGAAAAGGTCTATCGTGGTACAAGCCTGATCCCACCTAGGCAAATTCCTATAAACAATATTATTTAATTGGTTCAGATTGCACAGATCACATCAAGTAGGAATGAGTGAGAGAAGGTGTCCCTTATCCCAACTTCTACATTCTCCAGAGGCCATCAGCTGGAAGAGATTCAAGCCTTGGTTGACCAATGTCATTGCAGTAGACCTTCTCCTTGTATGTTTTAGAGAAAGAACACTTTTAGCCCTTGGCCTTTTGTTAGGGCGACCCCAAGATTAAGATATTTAGAGAACATGGCATGCAGTTCAGCAGGCTGTAGAACATTGACCCACAATGTAGTGCATCTAAATGGAAAATATCAGGAACCTATTCCATATATGCCATCAGTCACATGGTTTTATAGAATAAACAAATGTTTTCATTGGATGATAAGGAAGGAACAATATAACCGGGTCCTTTATAATTTGACTATTGCCATGCAGCGATATTTAAAGGGCATCTGTCACTTTTTATGGGCAGGGAAATTTATCCTTTAATTAACATGTGTAAACATAAATTTTAAACCATTAACCAGATGAAAAAAACCCATATATGTTTCTGTTGATAGGGGCCTGGGGTTTTCTGGATTAGAGATCTTTCCTTAACTTGGATCTTCATAAATTAAGTCTACTAAAAAAGTATTTAAACATGAATTATAAACGTAATAGGCTGGTGTTGCCTCTAATAAGGACTCAGTATACAATTGTAATCATATCTTAGTTTGGATAACGTACATGGTATTGTTATATTATTGCAGATAAAAAGGAAATAATCTTGTAAAATAAAAATTTTAAATAATTGGATAAAATGGAGTCTACGGAAGACGGCCTTCCAATAATTCAGAGCTTTATGGATAATGGGTTTCCAGATAACAGATCCCATATGCATTCACCATCCAAAGGATGTGCCTGTTACCATGTTGGTTGCTTTTCATTCCTTCCTATTCTTTTAGCCGCACTGTTCTTAGTTTACACCTAATTTCATTTGTTTTATTGTTTTATTTACATTTAATTTATTGCTGCAGTAGCTAATCCTCTGTAAAATTTTACTCAAGCTTCTCTAAAAATTAATCAAATTCCCTTATAAACAGGTTTAATTTTAAAGTAACTTTATATCAAACTGTATCCTGTTATGATCTGTGTCGACAACAGCCCAGAAAGTGCTTTATAATTTAATATTGTTCTCGTGGAGTAATTACAATAGAAAAGTAATGGGAAAAGTTCCACACCCGAAAAAAGCTTTGTGATCCCTGAGCAAGTTTTGTGCTTTTTATATTGAATTTAATCATTTCTGCAGCTTTTTATTTCGTTAATAATGCAGTAATAGTATACTCATTTACTGTTGCTAAACTATTTCTCTATACTAAGCAAAATTCAGCAGGAACAGCCCCCTAAGTTTGCTCATAGTCTGTACAGAGAGATCCCATAAAACTATGGCAGCATAGGTATTCCCTTGTACTAAGCACAATTCAGCAGGAACAGCCCCAAGTGTGCTCATAGTCTGTACAGAGAGATCCGATAAAATTATGACAGCATAGGTATTCCCTGTACTAAGCACAATTCAGCAGGAACAGCCCCCTAAGTTTGCTCATAGTCTGTACAGAGAGATCCCATAAAACTATGGCAGCATAGGTATTCCCTTGTACTAAGCACAATTCAGCAGGAACAGCCCCAAGTGTGCTCATAGTCTGTACAGAGAGATCCGATAAAATTATGACAGCATAGGTATTCCCTGTACTAAGCACAATTCAGCAGGAACAGCCCCATAGGTTTGTTTATAGCCTGTACAGAGAGATCCCATAAAACTATGGCAGCATAGGTATTCCCTGTACTAAGCACAATTCAGCAGGAACAGTCCACTAGGTTTGCTCATAGTCTGTACAGAGATATACCATAAAACTATGGCAGCATAGGTATTCCCCTGTACTAAGCACAATTCAGCAGGAACAGCCCCCTAGGTTTGCTTATAGTCTGTACAGAGATATACCATAAAATTATAGCAGCATAGGTATTCCCTTGTACTAAGCACAGTTCAGCAGAAACAGCCCCCAAGTTTGCTCATAGCCTGTACAGAGAGATCCCATAAAATTATGACAGCATATGTATTCTCTGTATTAAGCACAATTCATCAGGAACAGCCCCATAGGTTTGTTTATAGTCTGTACAGAGATATACCATAAAACTATGGCAGCATAGGTATTCCTCTGTACTAAGCACAATTCAGCAGGAACAGTCCCCTAAGTTTGCTCATAGTCTGTACAGAGAGATCCCATAAAACTATGGCAGCATAGGTATTCCCCTGTACTAGGCACAATTCAGTAGGAGTATTTAAGGTTACAGAGGCCTTGTAAATTCACATTTTTACTTACTGTGTTTTTTTCACTCTTACATTTTCTGGACACAAAGAAAGACACAGTTATAAGGCTCAACAGGAAAGGGACATCGCACTTTCTCAGTTCTGAATGCTGTAAGCAATCAACAATTCATAGACTTTTCTAACAGAGCAAAAAACAGAATGTGACAACTTGGCCACTAGAGGTCAGTACTGAGTCAACTGATAACTGGTTTCTGTAAGTTATATGGCAGCTTCCACTCATGTGATAATACAAAAAATATGGATCATTTTGGTTTAAAAAACATTGGTTAAATTGCAAAGGGGATGTTACATTGGGTAACAATATATTTAATATAATGGGGTAGAGATTGCCCCCCTACTTGAACTTGACGGACGTGTGTCTTTTTTCAACCTTACTTACTATGTTACATCGCCCTTGTCCCTTTAACTTTGCCTCAATGTAAAATCCTAATACAGAAGGAGAAGGGAATTATATTAGGAACAGAACTGGGCGCATATGGCGTTGCTTGTCACCTGCTAACACTCGCTAATAGCAAGGAAAATAAATACAGCCGCCACTGTAAAAAAAAGTCTTATTTATTGAATTTTCTTGGCTTGCGTTTTCGCCGCATTGTTTACGTGACACGAGGAGAGATAAAGGACGGATATGCAGATGAAGAGAGGTTAATTAGTGTTGGCTCATCAAATGGAAATGTCTGACGGCACAGCAGATGCTTTTTTATAGCCTCTGACTTTTCCTTTAATGGAGTCACCCGAAACTGGAAGCGTCGGTAAGTTGGGGACGGAGCCGCACAGCAGAGAAATAAAAATCTGCAGTTTCAAGGATTTTACTAGGAGAAATTATCATTAACACTTGAATATGAAATAGTCCTGACTCTGCCCTGGTTTTTTCGTAGAGGTCTGTGGGGTTAGTTCCTGGGGAGGTTGTTTTTCTGACAGTAAGGGACGTGTTTAGTTGTGCGGCAAACAATAAAAATGTGCCCTTAAACTCAACAACCTCTTTAAAGGAGAACTAAACTTTAACAAAGGAGTAGAATAAAACTGTTTCACTGTATGTCGGGAGCTCTGCAGCAGCTCAAGGTCACCCAGCTCTTTAGTAGGAAGGATCTGTGCCTCTGAAGATGCCCCAGTAGCTCCCAGTGCCAGACTGGCACCCCACTCAATCACAACCCACCTTGCCCAAATTGTGCCCCCCTGCCCCAGTCATGAGTGCTTCCACCCATCCCCTTGCATACATATTTTACCTTTTGAGCCCCAGCGAGGGGGCACACAGTTCCCAGAAGGGATCGGGCCTTGGTTGGTGGGGTCTACCAGGTTTTTTCTGGATGTCCCACCAGCCCAGTCTGACCCTGGTAGCTCCCCATCTTCTTTTCTGCTGATTCACTGCACATGCTCTGTGCTGCTGTCACTTACTGAGCTTAGGGACCCACTCACAATATACAGTAGACATAGAATAGAAATGTCACAATATAAGGCTGATTAGTAATTAATACAGATAATTACTACATGGCAGCACAGAAACCAGTGCAATTAGCAATAGCATCAGAATTTAATAATCAGCCCTGTAGCATCAGCTTATATTACAGGGGAACCTAATTTTCTGCTGGATAATTAGTGACGACCCCTAACCTTAGCTTCTCAGTAGCTCACTGAGCATGTGCAGTGCCACTGACACACAAAAGATGCCTAACAAGATCCAAGATGGGGAACTGCTCTGAAACTTTGAAGGGCTGGATCATTACTGTTATAGGGCTGCTGAACATCTCTGTTTATAATACAGTTATCCATTGGATAAGATCTTATTGCTGGCTTTCCATTTTTGCCATGAGATCATTTATCAAATTAGCACGGGGTAGTAACCCACAGCAACCAATCAAATTGTTGCATTCATTGTTCTACCAGCAGCTGGTTGGAAAAAAGCCAATCACTGTTTGGTTGCTATGGGTTACTGCCCACAGGCAAATTTGCCCAGTGTTGATAAATGAGCCACCCTGTCTTGTCCTAACAGGCAGCCATATTGGATACATCAGCCGAGAAATACTTTTACTGTTGAATTAGCAATCTTCCATCTTCTGAGCCAAACATCACAGCTGCTGCCAGTCATAAATGCACAAGAAGCATGCAGAACCAGGACAATGTGTTCATTCAATCTTCTGTGTCAGGGGTTGTTGGACTTTCTTTGGTTCAAGCCCTCCTTGAAAAACCAACATTTAGTCCCCATGGGCTCATAGTAGCCACAGCTTCAAGAATATCTAGAACCCAAATCAGCTAATTGGCTTTTAAGGGTATCAAGGCATTATCCTCAACTCCTACCCTGATTGGTCTTTAGACTGATCTCCCTGCTCAAACCCTGCTTAATAACTTCTACTCCTAAACATGACATATTCTCTTATTAAAAACCAAGGCTTAAGGGGTGGAGGGAAATGATACAGCTCAACCATTCATGCTACTCAACACACATATTTTCCTTCTATATATCATTATAAAGTGAGAAGCTACTGGACTATTCCACTCGGCCACAGGCTGGCTGCTTCTGCTTTACACATGATTAATCATATGCTTGTAGCATTGTAGAGAAAGTTATGGCGCCTTAGCCTAGTATTATATCTACAGAGCCTTACCTTACAAGTCCCCTTTGGCATGTCACGTAGAGGATAATGAGAGATGCTGCTAAGGAATGTACCTTGCCCATTGGCCATGTTTACTATGCACAGCAAGGCTCGTCCAAGGGAAGCCAACCTCACCAAGGCCTTTCATAGATCTAATAATCTCTTCTACTGATATGGGAATTAGGTCCATTGGGACTTAGCTCTGCATAGCTTCCTCAACCTTGCAAGGCAATCTGTTTGGGGAGCCATATATGCTGACTGCATTCTGGAAGGCAATATTGTCTGAACCCCAATGTATGTAATGTAGTTATACCGACAACATTTCTGCAGTTGAGCGTTGAGCTTAGCTTTGACCTAAATGGTACAACCTAATGTGCCTACTGGGTCTTCTGCAGTAAGGTCCATTCAACTTAATTGCGATCTGCTGATCTTTCATTTATGGTGAAGAGGCTCATCCTCCCCTCGTAATGACTTAACAAAGGTGGCAGTGTAACTCAACAGGGGCAGTAGTTGTTAATTCATGGGTCAAAACCCCAAAAGGGTTTCCATGTTGTCCATTATAAACTCATTTATTGGGGCAACACAATAAATATCATTTGTAGGACATTTGTTGAGCTCTAACCACCAACCCCGGTCAACACTTTATGCCAATCGGTGACAGTTGAAGGCACCTGAACTGGTTGAATGCCAGGCAGGATGAAGTGTCGGGCTGGGGTGCCCACCAAGGCTGCCACCTCAGGGCCCCCCCACCCAGTCACAAACTCTTCCAGTCACTGGCATCCTCTACTAAAGGGCCCTCAAATACTACTTGCTCTCGACAACTTGCTTAACTTCTACTTCTAGAACTACTAGAGGAGTTGGAGTGGAGTGCCAAAGGTATCTGCTATAAGTCCGCTCAGACTCATTACAGCTCCGTAGATGTCTGACTTTGGAACTATTTAGATACATCCAGGTGTCATGGAGGCTTCCACGTGGAACGATCATGATTAAAATAAATGCACACAGATGCTAAACTGACATTTTTTTACTATAATATATTTAATTATCTATAATTAGTAAAAGTATTTACACAAACCTAGCACATAAAAAGTCCTGTGTAAGCTGTGGTCTTCCCTTGAATAGCATTTCATTTGTGTTTATAAGGCATTCCATAAAGAAGTATACACACCAGGGCAATAAAACACTGAGGCATTGGCTGGACAGATAACAGTTACCATTAAACCTTGCTCCAGGGGGCTTGCGATCTATCCAGAGTTCAAACATGATGTCATCTCATCGCTCTCTAAGAGACAACCAACGGGAAAGGGGGAATACGGGGTGACTGTGCTAAGGATCTCCGCCAGTGAGCTCTCAAATGGAAGTAGATGGGGTCAGCCTGCACTTAGCCTTGCAATTAACCGCCAATCTATATGTAAAATTCCTGAGTTAAGCACAGAGCAGTAAAATCTCACGCCATAAAACAAGAGCATTGATTTTGAGGTGATTTATTAGGCTTTATGATATGACCGAAGGAATCATCAACCCAATCGGAATTCATTTAATGTGTATGGAGGGGTTGGTGACCCTCATCACTCTGGCTGGTCACCTGGGAAGGGTAAAGCATAAAAGTCACCACAGGGGCATCATTGGATGGGGGTAGATAAAAATACAAAGGGCTGGAAAGGTTGTTGGGAGTTGATGTCAAATATTGCTGGATATCTCGGAGGGGCACAAAAGATTTTACATTGGGACTTATTGTACCTGCTGTTGGCCACACATGAGGCAGCCCAGTCATTGAGAATTCCATTGTGGAAGGAACTGTGTATGGCAATATTTCCAGAACCCAGAGGCATTATGGGAAAAAAGTGGGCATACATAAGGAGCACTAAGCTCTTCATAAGTAACTGAAAGACTTCACCGTAATAGTAATAATACATCACAGTCAGGGTTGCCAGGTTGGTGGTTTTCCAGTCAAATCGGGCTACTAATTGAAAGGCCAGGCGGGTTTTGGATGTACAAACTAGCCAAGGTAAGGATTTGGGCTACTTTTTGGGCCTTTGGCTGGTTTGTACTTTGGAAACCAGCCAATGTTTTTCTTGCCCTAATGTGCCAACCTGGATCCATCTCCCAGTGCATGTTGGGTAATGTAGTTTTTGTTTAACAATTTGCCAACTGCTTTTAATGTAAGACTTCAATACCCAGCATACAATGGGACTCTGGGGGAAAAATTACCAGATTTTGGGCTCTGTTCCCCAGTCCCCCATCACTCTTAAGCATTCTTGCATTTTCCGGCGACATTCCTTAATTTCAGACAATTTTGGGGCAAAAATCTGCTGGCCACCAAAATGTCTAGAGGTTGGCCTGTTTTACCAATATTTATTGAAATTGTATATGTAATAGGGCCTTATGGGGCCCCTATACCTCCTGGGCTTTCCTCTGTCGTTACGCCCTTGGTGACAGGCGAATCTGTTCCATTTTACTTCATGGAAAGTTTGCAAAACTGTAAAAATTTGAAAAGGGCATATTTTAACATGTATTCATTACATTGTTTAGACTTTTTGGGCTACTTTTGAAGTGCCTCTTGACTAGTTTTGGGCTGGTTTTTGAAAATTAGACCTGGCAACCCTGATCACAGTTATCCATGTTTCAAAATACAGGGTGCAACGTGCAAAAAAAACACAGTGGGGCCCTGTACAAGGGAGTAACTAAAGACGATGCAGGTATAGGGGGCCCTAGGAGCAGTGGTGTAACTGGATATTACTGGGCCCCATAGCAAATTATTTTTCAGGCCCCCAAAATGTCTGGAGGTTGATCTGTTTTACCAATATTTATTGAAATTGTATATGAATTAGAGTCTCATGGGGCCCTTAATCTCCTGGACCCTCCTGCAGCCGCTGGGTCTTCTTCCTCTGTAATTATGTCCCTGCCCAGGAGGCTAAAATAATGAGCAGTTTCAATATCTACTAGTAAAACAGGACAACCTCTGGATACGTTGGACCCTAAAATTAATTTGCTGGGTGGCCTAGTAATACCTAGTTACTAAGGATGCACTGAACCCTGCTTTTCAGGGTTTCGGCCAAATGTCCAAATCCAGGGTTACGGATTCAGGGAAATACCGAATCAGATCTGAAACTTCTTCAGTGCTGGAAAAGAGGGTGCACCAGCGAATTCTTCAATTCAAGCGTCCAAAGTGTTCACCCAAATGCGCAAACCACTCTCTTAGATTCAACCGAATCCTATGAATTATAGCTGAGATTTGGCTGAATCCCAAACTGAATCTGGGATCCAGTACATCACTGGTAGTTACACCAGTGACCTGTACTTACTGTTTGCCCTATGACAGGCATTAAGTGCAGGGTAGTGTTGCACCTTATAGCACCATGTACTGGACTCTGGGAAGATATCGCCCCTCTAATGTGAGTTTATTAAATGAACATGATTTCCAGAGAGTGGGGCAAATTATGGGTTGAACTTAGCAGGCCATGGTCCAGGCAGATGGTCTAAAATATTGGAACACTGAGAGGTATGGCCTGGCCAAGAGGTAGGAAGTAGTGATGGGCAATTTCTCCCATTTTGCTTCGCTGAAAAATTTGTGAATTTCCCGCAAAATTTGCAAAATGTAAAGTTCACAAAGAAATCATGAAATTCAAATGTTTTCACGAAAAAATCTTGAAATTCGAACGTTTTCACTTAAAAATATTGAAATTCAAATGTTTTCGCAAAAAATCGTGAAATTCAAACATTTTCACGAAAAAATCTTGAAAATCTGAAATTTACGCAGGAGAATTTTCGCGGGAGATTTGCAAATTTATTTGCAGGTGGCGAAACACGGAAATTCGTGCCAGCCGAATGTATTCGCCCATCACTAGCAGGAAGGGAATGAAGTTCATCTCCATTTACATGAATATACATTTACATGATTTGAGGAACAGACATATCCAACCAGTGGTAACGTCAAATACAAATACAGCTCCTAGGACTTATTTTCCTTTATTTTTGGGTCTGCAAATATGAAGAGCTAAGAAATAAGTATAAACTCACAGAACTCTACACTTCCAGTTACAGGGTTCAGTGTTGGCAAGACAGCATAATAAATACCAGCCCCTACACTTCCTTAAATGGATTATTTATTAAACCTCGATTTTTTTCTGGTTGAGGTTTTCATTCCCCAAAGCTGCTAATAATCCGAATCTGAAAATACCCCATTTTAAACCTGTCGAGGGCATGTACAAGTCAATGGCAGATGTCCCTTTGACAATTTGAAAACATCGTGATCTGTAATGCGTTTCGTCCAATAATCCGAAAAAATTCAGGGTTTTCGGACGATAACTTGAAAAATTTGAGCGATTCGAGCTTCAAATCCAAGAAAATCGTGCGATTTGGATTTTCGCTCCATTTTGTTGAGGCTTTTCCTGACCCGACTTTTTTTTCGAGCTGATTATTTGATAAATAAGCTAAATTCGTAGATGGGAGTTTGGATAAGCTTGGTTTAATCTATAGGTACTGTAGATATAAAGCATTAATAAACATTATCTTGGCTCTCCATAGATCTCAGCAGCAACTGCACCATCACCAACGATGTTGTGAAACTGTCAATGCAGAGACTTTAATCTCAATGCAACGGGGAATCTTCCACCCATTTGCACCAGCGCAAACATGCCGCCGTCACCACAATAAATCTAAGGAAGGACAGATCTACAGAACACAACTGCATATGAATACAGGCTAAAACACTAATACCAATAAACAGGAAGATGTATTTTCCATTTAACCAGTAAAACTGATATAGAGCCATAAAATGAAGATACACAGGGAACATTTATGTAGGGACCCATAGGGTTAACACTCCCCTATGGCTTTAAAGGAATTTTTCAGTGTGAAAAACAAACTGGATAAATAGATAGGCTGTGCAAAATAAAACATTTTTCAATATTTTTAGTTATCCAAAAATGTAATGTATAAAGGCTGGAGTGACTGGATGTGTAACATAATAGCCAGAACACTACTTCCTGCTTTTCAGCTCTCTTGGTTTCCATTGATTGGTTACCAGGCAGTAACCAATCAGTGACTTGAGGGGGTCATAACTGTTGCTTTTGAATCTGAGTAGTGATGGGCGAATTTGCGCCGTTTTGCTTCACCGAAAAATTTGCGAAATGGCGAAAAATTAGCAAAATGGCGCCGGCGTCCATTTTTGACGTCGGCGTCTGTTTTTTTGGAAATGCACTCATTTTCAGTGTACAAACACTTTGCAGTCTCCATAAGACTCTATGCAGTCTCTATCACTGTACAGACACCATGTAACCTCCATGCAGTCAATCTGCAGTCTCTATCACTGTACACAAATTCTGTAGCCTCCATAAGTGTTTATGAAGCCTCTATCGCTGTACAGACACCGCGTAACCTCCATGCAGTCATTGTGCAGCCTCGATCACTGTACATGCACACTGTAACCTCCATATAGTCTCTATGCAGTCTCTATCATTGTACAGACATTCCGTAGCCGTCATGCTATCACCTCTGTGCAGTCACACTAACTATGCAGTATCAGATTTGAGGATGAGGACAATACATTTTAAAAATAATTATTTAGATTTGTGGGGGATTTACTCACCATCCAAAATGAAAACATATATATTTGAATGTGTTTTTTTTCATCCTATTCATTTTGGTAAAATATTTAGGGTTAGTTCACACGAGGAGATTCGTCTTCTGAGCGACTTCGGGGCGACCATAGAAAACGCATCGCCGCGTGTGCATTAGCGCAGGCGACTTTTCATTGTTTCCTATGGGAAAAACGCTGAGGCAGTTCAGGGGGATAGTCGCTCAGAAGATTAGGCGATTAGTCGCCAGGCGACAAAATCCCCCCCCGAATCCCCTCGAATCCCCTCGTGTGAACTAACCCTTAAAGTATTTGTTTTGAGTGCAGTATTTCAACATCAGCCTCAGCAGGCCAAAAAGGGCACACATTGATCTTCAGCTAGCCACATCAAACTCCACACATTTATAACCACTAGCCATATTGTTTTATCTGAGTACAAAGGCACATGATCAGTCTCAGAGAAAAACAGACTTCTAGTGACCCACACAGTATATATATATAATAGATTAGACAGAGAATGGACCGTCAGAAGTCCCACAAACCCTTTGTGTCGGTGCTTGATCCAACATGTTTGTTTATGGGAGAGGAGCAGATATTGGCCGAGGGCAAAGGAACAACAGAGAACTTCCAATTTACTCAAAAGTACTTGAATTTACTGGATTCGCAGATGAATTATTCTGTAGGTAGGAATGGTCACTTTTTTTCTGTGTTCTATCCAGCAGCATCTGTAATGGTGTCAGGCTGAATCGAAAAAATATTTGCTCATGTTGGGTGCTCTGTTTCTATGCAGAGTATTGTGTAACACAAAGTGCTTTTTGAGATGCCTAAATTAATTTTTCTGTCACTATATAAATCTAATATGACCAAAATTGATTCGGTGAATACATAATGAATTTCGTTGGCACAAAATAAAACCTGTGAACATAAAAGTCTTTTTGTGTAGTCAGAACAAATCCAATGATAACAAAAATCCTTCTGTTAAAAAAAAAACCCAATTAATCTGACAAAATCTATCTTGGAAATATGATATGAAATGATTTTTGTGTCCACAGAATTTATTTTATTCACAAAAAATATTTTTAGAATAAACAATTTTTATTTTGTGTTCACACAATATATTGTGTGATGTCAAAATGAATTCCATGAATGAAAAATTATTTTATAACCACAAAAATATTTTCATCATCACTGCAATATGCATTCTGTAAATACAATAAAAATGCATCAGGCAAACATTATTCCGTAACTACAAAATGTTTTGTGTTCTTCGATTTAATTGTGTGCTGTCAAAATTAATTATCTAACCACCAAAATTATAATTTGGAGAATTATGACAGAATTGATTGCTTTGTTAAGAAAACAAATTGTATTTTATTTATTTTGAGAATTTTTTTTTTTGTGTGTTTTCACAATTCATTTTTTACTGAGAAAATGTATTTGATTATGACAATTCAAAATTCAAGAAAGTTCATAAAATTTGGAGCTTTTTTTAGATTTTTTTGTCTTTACAGAAAGATTTTTTTTTGCGGAGGAAACAAGTGTCATTTTCAGAATTCAAAATGATTTTTGTCGTTGCCAGGTTCATTAATTATTTTTCTATGAAAACTAATTTTATTTTGAGAATCAAAAATTATTTTTTCTGTTTACACAATTCTTTTTTTTTTTTCGGAAAATGTATTTATGATGTAATGAAGTAATGTATTCTGTGGTCACTGAATGAACTAGTCAACATCAAATAAATCAGTTTATGAAATACATTTTTACAACAGTAGCTGTTACAAAAACACTGGCAGAGAAAAGCAAGAGAGATGCCAGCCTTGAATACTATGACCGGTAAATTGTTAGGGACCACCATATGGGGTTTACCTTGACGTGGTATGGTGGCTTGTCAATTGTATGACCATAACTTAGTAACTAAAAACCTTTGTTTTTGTAAGTAACCTTTTCCAACATTTTTCAATCGTAAGCCACATTCTAGTGTAAAAAAAAAGTTGGAGATCAACAGAAGCATGCAAAAAGTTCATTGGGGTGCCAAAAAGGGGCTGTAATTGGCTATTGGTAGCCACTATGTGGACTGGCAGCCTACAAGGGGCTCTGTTTGGCAGTACACATTTTTTTTAAGCAACTAACCTTCAAACCAGGAATTGGAAAATAAGCACCTGCTATGAGGCCACTGGGAGCAACATCCAAGGAGATGTAGAACAACATGTTGCTCATGAGCCATTGGTTGGGGATCACTGGCTTAGTAGGTCACTACTGCTCGGACATTTACTATGAGTAAAACTTCATTAGATTGAACTTAATAAAGGTTCTGAAATGTTTATCTGCTCTGGACTAAGCCATGCAATGAGATAAAGGCAATTTAATTTTGTCTATTAGAATTGCTGTCCATTATACCCTTTTGCCCTGGGTACAAATGGAGCCTCGTTGACTTGGTTTCTGTACCAAACAGGAACTGAAAAGCTTTTTTTCTTTGCTGATAGGTTTCTTTGTTGTACCTCAGAACAAAGAACTGTTTATGCAAAGATAAAGCAAACCAGATAGAAAAGCACATGCCTATTAATAACACAGCAAAAACATATAAATAGATTTACTGTAAATATTATATTGGAGCTTTGGGGTCCCCCAGGTGTCTGTCTTAAAGTGATCTCACATGTTTCATCTTAAAAAGAATTTTTATATTATATAGTCCTTTTGTTGTTACTGCTTTATCCTTTACACTGTTACCCTCACTGCCTGCTTTCTTTAATCCATCCCCAAGAGGGAAATACATGTGTAAAATGTGGTATCATGTCATCTAAGCAGTTTTGCAGTTGGTCTGCTTCTATTTCTATTCAACTTTTATCCAAATAGTCCAAATTTTGAAAAATGATTTCCTTTATCTCTATAATAATTAAAAAGTATGGAGATTCAAATTACGGAAAGATCCTTTATCCAGCAAAACCCAGGTCCCTAGCATTCTGGATAACAGGTCCCATAACTGTATATATATATATATATATTAACTATACTATATTACATCTGGCCTCGTGCTGCTGTGGGATGTCTTTGCTACACTGCTGTAAATATCAGCCCTGAGTTATTCATAATATCACTGATAATGCCATTAAACCTGCGTGACTATTACCATTGTTACAAGACATGAAACAATCTCATCTCATAGCAGGAACTGAGCTCCTCTATAAACACAGAAAAGGGACTTTACTTTTAGAAGGTAGGGACATATTTATGAAACAGTGTAAATATGGTTGACTAGTTCTGTTTATTTATGTCTGCTAACTCTCCCATAAAACTCACAGTTCTGATTTGGGAGGGTCACATGGGACTGAGATATAGATTTTTGGCACACCGCCAGCTTTTTTTACCAGCAGGGTTTGGTTGCCTCGTTTCTTACCTCCCAACTGTCCTGTTTTTCCCAGGACAGTCCCAATATTCAGAGCACCATCGAGACTGTCGTTTAAATGTCCCATGTTGCCCCGCACTGCTATATTTTTTACAGGAGTTAATCCAGGCACAAAGAGACAAGCAGTGTGAAGACATTAGGAAAGAAGAACTTTGGTGTTTGTGTTCTGCTCGTGCCAATGAAGGTGAGGAAATGCTTTCAATTTCTCCATTTCTGCGCTGATATTACTGGCGTGTCTGGGGTTATTGCAGTCTACATTGTCCATTTCTGCAGCGATATAACAGGTATCTGGGGTTAATATGCTGATTTTATGTATTGATATACTGGAATGTCTGGGGTTAATATGCCTGATATCCATTTTATTTAGTGATTGTTCAGGCATGTCTGTTTATCCATTTTTTGTAGTAAATTCATAGTGATTTTACTGCCACATCTTAGGTTAATATAGTGAATATATAAGGATATTCAGGGTCGGACTGGCCTGGCAGGAAACCGGGAAAAAAACCCGGTGGGCCGACAACCCTCATGGGCCCCCACCGGGCCAGACACCCCTCACTGGATTGTACCCCAAAACTGTTTTCCTGCACCGCGCAGTGCCAAATGCGGATGCGCGCTGAGAGACGCCGTTAGCGCATGCACGCCGGCTTTTAAAAATGCACACCGGCTTTTATACAGGCCTTTATACATGGGTAGGGGCCCGCAGGGGGGCCCTGGGCAGCGGCCCCGGTGGGCCCTGGGCCCCCCAGTCCAACCCTGAGGATATTATAAGTTACCGAGAAGTTTTTGTACAGGACATGGAACTCCGAGGTTACTTCTAATATCCTAATATTTTTCAACAGGGGGTACTTTATTTATTATAATACACAAGTTTCAGTGAGTCATGTGACAGGAATGACATCAGAACTCACCATTTATATAATGAATAAAGTACCCCCTCTTGTAAAATATAAGGATATTATAAATATCCTTATATAAATACCGAGGAGGTTCATGACCATATAAAAGCATGAGGCCGAAGGCCTAGTGTTTTTATACAGGTCATGGAACTCCGAGGTAACTTCTAATATCTTCATATTTTGCAACAGGGGGTACTTTATTTATTATAATACACAAGTTTTAGTGAGTCATGTGACAGAAATGACATCAGAACTTACCATTTATAAAGATATAATTTACAAGATATTCATGGCTTTTGTGTATTATAAGCTTATTATACATTATCTGTCGTAATGATATGCCCATAATTTTATTTAATGATTATACTAACAAATCTGGGGTTAATATGTTGATTGTCCATTCTCTGTAGTAATTATATGCCCATTATTTTATTTAGTGATTATACTGGCACATCTGGGGTTAACATGCTGATTATCCTTTTTCTGTAGTAATTATACTGGCACGTATTGGGTTAAAATGCTTATCCATTATCTGCGCTTATTGTATGCTCTTTATTTTATTTAGTGATTATATTGGCACATAGGAGGTTAATATGTTGATTATCCATTTTTTTGTAATTATACTGGCATGTCTGAGGTTAATATGCCTGATATCTATTTTATTTAATAATTATACTGGCACATCTGGGGTTAATATGCTGATTATGCTTTTTCTGTAGTAATTATATTGGCACGTCTTTGGTTAATATTCTTGTCTGTGATCAGCAGTTTTATGTATGCTCTTTATTTTATTTAGTGATTATCCTGGCACATCTGGCGTTAACATGCTGATTATCTTTTTTCTGTAGTAATTATACTGGCACGTATTGGGTTAAAATGCTTATCCATTATCAGCAGTTATTGTATGCCCTTTATTTCATTTAGTGATTTTTATACTGGCACAATTAATATGTTGATTGTCCATTTTTAGTGATTATACTGGCATGTCTGAGGTTAATATGCCTGATATCAACTTTATTTAATAATTATACTGGCACATCGGGGGTTAATATGTTGATCATCCATTCTCTGTAGTAATTATAGGCCCATTATATTGTTTAGCGATTATTCTGGCACATCTGGGGTTAATATGATTATTATTCATTTTTCTGTAGTCGTTATACTGGCATGCCTGAGGTTAATCTGTCATTATCTATGTTGTGATTATATTAGCATGACTGAGGTCACAAAAACACACACTCAGTCTCTCAATCACCTGACACACAGGTTATCCTAGGGTAGCGGCATCTCAAAGACAGACCAACACCCACAAAACAGCTCCTCAACAGCAGCCCACTGAGCACGTGCAGTGCCGCCAACACTAAAAAACAATGAAAGACCTAATAAGATCAAAGATGGAGATCCTGTGGACAATTTTGAAGGCCTTGATACTTACTGGATCATTACTGTTATAGGGCTGCTCAACCTCTGGGCTGGTACAGTAAGTTCAGTATATAACATAAAGCATTCCAAGCTAGTTTCATTTTCAGGCTTTAGTTCTCCTTTAACGCAACAAACAGAATCAACCTGGCTAGCGACATATTACATTTGTAATTAAAGAATAGAAATAGAATGAGGAAAATCTTTAAAAAAAATAGTGTCAGTTGAAAATACTCCAGCATGCCAATAAACATTAACAATAAAAGTGAGAATAAACTGGTTATGAGCTGCAGAACAGACTAAACAAAATGCTGGGTCTGTCTGTCTATGGGCGTCATTTCCACAGCGAAACACATCGAAATAAAAAAACTTGTTCATCCCTAATGGGCACAAATAATAAAATTCGCCAGTGTCAAAAAAACGTTGATGCCGGCGACAGAATTGACGACGGTGACAATTTAGGTGCCGACGGCGATTACTGGTCGCCCATAGACTTGGGCAGCGTCAAAATCTGCGTTTCGCGAATTTTTTACCCGTTTCCCAATTTTGCAGGAAAATTCACAAAATTCATGGCAAATCAAAAAGGGACAAATTCACCCATCACTAATCGTCAGCTCTTCTCCAGCCAAGACTCCATTTCTGAAAAAGACCTTTCACTCTTCTATATACGGAACATATTTTTATGCAATTCAGGTACCCCAGGTGTTTTTTACTTTTGGGTCGAGTTCACCTTTAAGTAAATAAGGGATTAGCGCTTCCTTTACAAATCTACAATAGTCGGCTCCTATTCCATCAGGCCTTTTGGTATTTATTATTCTGGGGTACCTGAATTGCAAGTTATATTACTTTATTTGGAGAAAATGGGACAGTAAATAGTGACTTTATTTTATTTTATTTCCTCTTATTTTATTTCCAAGATAAATCTTCTCATAATCTTGTAATTTAGTTAGCAAGTATGAAAAGTTGTTGTTGACAAATTCTTTGGAATTTTCTTTTAAAATGTAATTGTTCTTCTAAGGAGCCTATTTACTAACATTCGCATATTTTTTCAAAATTCTTGTTTTTTTATATTTCTCTAAAACTCTTTAAAATTGAAGAATTTAATACAAAACAGCATCAAGTTCCCATAGAAGTCAGCAGAAGCTGTGCTGATACTATTGAATCTTTTTTAGCCTTTTAGACTTTTACAGGTTTTCAGGGGTTTTGTCGCTATCAATTGTCCAAAAGGACTTTTTAGAGTTTTTCATATTTTTAGGGCATTGTTCAGTTTTTTTTTCATTCATATGGATAACTTTCGTGGCATTTGTGGTTTAAAGAAATACAGTTTAGTTGTGGTTTCAAAAAGATCTAATACCATGAAAGGGCTCATTTACTAAAAATGTAGTTTTTCCTCAAATATCTAAAAATTCATGGTTTTCCTATTTTTTTTTATTAAGGTCTAAAAATTTGAGATTTATAAAGTGTAAAAACCAAGAAAACCACTAATATAAAACTTAACCAAGTAAAAGTTGTTGAGGTCCTATAGACCTTTATTTACTAATAATCAAATTTAGTTTTTATGTTCATGGTTTTCCTATTTCCTATCAAGATCCTATTAAGGTCGAAAAATTTGAAAACCACAAAAATCACTAATACAAAACGTCACCAAGTAAAAGTAGTTGAGGTCCTATAGAAGTTGATGGGATCTGCGCTGATCCTATTGGACCGTTTTAATCAATTCTGACTTTGAGATTTTTTTTTTTTTGTGCTAAGAATTGTCAAAAAACTTGACTTTTTAGAGGTGTTAGAGTTATTTGTACTTTTTACATTCGGGTCTTGTAATAAATGTCATGGCATTCGTGATCATAGAGAAAAAGAGTTTACTTGTGGTTTCAAAAACCTCTAAAACCACTACAATTTGACCTTTGATAAATGAGCCTCAATGTGTAAGGTTTGAAAGGGGCATATTTATTTCCTCTCCAGCTGTTCATAATATTTGGCTATGGATTATCAATTAAAAGACAAGGAAATCCAGATACATTGAAGATGCCAGTGTGTTAGGCATCACCTGGTAATTCCAATAGGTAACTTATTCCCTCTTAGGAAAAATACCTATACTTTGAATAAGCTTTTTTGTTGAACATGGTTGAAGGACTTCTCCACATCTAAAAACACCTACCTGTGCCTCTATTATATTCTACTATCTTCTCTGAGGTTTGCCACAGAGTGAGTAGACCCTGAGTACTTCAACCAGGTCTAAATCCATGCTTATCCTCCCTTAGTTGTTTCTTTCCTCAAATCTGCTCTCCAGTATTCTTAAGTAGATGTTGTCCAGGAGACCTGAGATGACCTCAAGCTTTTGACACTTTCTTTTATATCCCTGGGGTTCAGTTAACGTCAATTCTGAGAAGTTCCAGTATTCCATAATTTTTTTGGACTCCTTTTCTCTCTTCCCTCTCAAGTTTTTTAGGGACTTTACATACTAGGTTTTTGTTTTCAGTAAAGCCACTTTCTCAAACTTCTACAAACTTCTTACATAAAATTGGCTTAATAGTTTTTATAGTTTCCTTGGAAGTATCTAACATACATAAATTTAGCAGGGGTTACAGGGGATAGGTAAAAAGGGCAAAAAAGAGTCCAGTGTAATAAAAAATGTAGTTAGAAAGGTAAACTTACCAATACCATCAGGGGGACCAGGTGCTCAAGCCCCAGACCTTCAGCTCGGGGAGGCAATATTAGACATTTAGATTTCTGTGGTAGACCAGCACAAAAACTGGACTTCACTCCAAAAATAGATGCAAGTAAAAAAGTTTTATTTATACAAAAAGGAACATCTCAGAGGGAGGCCTTATGCGTTTCGTGCCTTCTGGGCACCTTTCAGCAGCTAATTTTCAGTAACCTCAGGTACATTCTGGAGCATGGTTCCAGAATCCTCAAGAAAAAAAGTTTAGTCCATAAAGTTTCCTACTAGTAGTTTCCAGTTCAGGCACGGCCATGGGAGCAACTGCCACCTACTGAACAAACAGGAAATGTAACTAAGTAGAGGTCTAGGATCTGTTATCCTGAAAGCCATTATGCAGAAAGCTCTGAATAAAGTGAAGGCCATCTCCCATAGGGGGAAGTTCACTAAAGGGCGAAGTGACTAACGTTATTCGCCAGGGTGACGTCATTTCGGGACTTCGCAGATTTACTAACGGGGGCAAGTGTAACTTCGCTATCGAAGGAGATAGACTAGTGCTTCTTCACACTCTTATGCCAGGCGAAGTTTCACTCTGGCGAAAGAGCGTTACTTTGCAAATTCACTAAGATGTGGCTTTTACTCAACGTTACCTGTTCCGCCAGACTTGCCTTCACCAGCTCAGACCAGCAGAAGTGCAATGGAATGTATAGGGCTTCTTCAATTTTTAGTTGAAAAATTTTATAAGTCCCAAAAAACGCTGGCGTCTTTTACTTTTTCAGGGTGATAGGCTGCAAAAGTCCGTAAATTTTTTATTGGGTAACAGGGCTCCCCCCTACATTTTTTAACATATGGCACATAAACTATACACTGGGCTCATGTGTAGGGCAAAATAACAACTTTATTTTATTAAGGTTCCCTGGACTTGTGAAGTGTAATGTATTTGCTGCAACATATACGTCCATAGCGCAACTTCAATTAGTTTGGTGCAGTAACGCTAGCGCAACTTCGGCAGAGTTCATGCCCTGGACGCAACTTCAGATTATAGAGAATTAGCGTTGTCCTGGAGAACCTTTTTATATTTATAACTTATATCACCTCTTTGCATAGTAGATTCATAGCCTCCCTCTGTCCTTGTGGTGCCATCTTGGATAAAACGAGATTTGATTCGGAAAAACAATCTCTATCTATTTTTTAATTTAAACATTTTTTGGTTCACAAATGTATGACGGGCCATGCTGTATTTATGAAAGATTTATTTTGCTTTTATTCTGCTCTTTTCCCTAAAGAAGCTGGTGATGACCAGTGTAACGGGCTGGAGTTATGGTGTTGACCAATAAAATGTGCTGGAATTATAGAGCTGGATATTGTATTTCCCAAGCTGCTCTGCCTTATGATGAAAGAGAAAAACACACTATAACTGGGATATCAGATGATACTGTAAGTGCACCCCCTTTTCTTGCTTTGAGATGCTTTTGTGTTGACAATGGTAGTGGGTTCCTAACCTAAGTGTGACTTCAAGTGTGGCCATCGATTGTGATGCTGAGTATCATTATTCCTTATTATGGTTACATTTCTGTTCAAGTGTTTCTACTCACCTTCAGTTCTGATATTCACCCAAAAGCCCACTTGATGGGGTCCATGAGCTATATCACTACATAAGGAGCTATACTGTAGAAACATTAATATCCCCTTTGATGATTTAAAGTCACTTGCACGTGATTTGGAAGACGAGGTTGCATTTTTGGACACAAGTATCTTTAATGAGTGGTGTAATGCTTGCCACAAGTAGTATCTATTTTATGTGCAACCCATTTACAGCTGCAGTCATAAATGAGCCCTACTAACGGTATTGATCAGTCTAAAGCAGTGATCCCCAACCATTGGCTCGTGAGTAACATGTTGCTCTCCAACCCCTTGGATGTTGCTCCCAGTGGCCTCAAAGCAGGTGATTATTTTTGAATTCCAGGCTTAGAGGCAATTTTTGGTTGTATAAAAACCAGGTGTACTGCCAAACAGAGCCTCAATGTAGGTTGACAATCCACATACTGGCTACCAAATGGCCAATCCCAGCACTTATATGGCACCCCAAGAACATTTTTCATGCTTGTGTTGCTCCCCAAATCATTTTAAATCTGAATGTTCCTCATGGGTTCAAAAGGTTGGGGATCCTGGGTCTAAAGCAACTGGACAGATGAGGGGTGAAAAGATTTTGAGATTACTGCTTTCTTATATCTACTGGATACTGTATATCATGTCCATGTTATTATTAGACATCAGTATTACAATAAATTAATGATGAGATGAAATATATGCATATGACTGGTACCTGCCTACCTTAGTCTTCTAAGAATGGACTAACTATAGGGTGTAAAATACACATTCTGTCATGCATAGGCATGTAGCTGTAGCTGATGGACTGGTGGAATGATTAATGGAAAGTAAAGTTGATATGGAAACCAAATCAGAGGCACAAATATCCCACGTCTGAAGCCACATGTAGGTTTCCAAGATTAGTATCCCTATTCTTTTCTCACAAGATCTTTTTAGTCATTTTTGGGGATCCTCTTATTAGATCCTTATAGAAGCTTAGGGTAGGTAAGCAACAATTATTTATGCTTTTGTTATTTTTTAGGAGGCCACAAACCTCTGGTTATGACCAGTGCAGGCACAATGGTGTCTCAAGAATCAGTGGAACATTTTAGGGGGAACAAGCAGGCTCATGTGCAAGTCCAGGCACCAGGTCAGAGCAGGCAGCCATCAAGTAGAGTCTTTAGAAGTCTTCAATTTAAATATAACAGAAGCCTCTACCACAGACATAGTGGTTTAACTAGTGATCGGCAGGCCTGGGGGCAGGGTGGGCTCCCATGATAATGATTATCTCTCTTCAGGCGGTCCCCAAAGAGGTGTGGACCAGGGTGCGACCCCCTGCACCCCTGGTAGTTATGCCACTGGCAGAGGGACCAGTAGGGAGGAAGTTCCGCAAACTGGTAAGGGTTCAATTCAGGGTAATGTGAATACATAGGCAGTCTCTGCTAGGCAGTCTTTGGGAAAGGACTGTACATTTTAAAGGGATACTGTCATGGGGAAAAAAAATTCAAAATGAATCAGTTAATAGTGCTGCTCCAGCAGAATTCTGCACTGAAATTCATTTCTCAAAAGAGCAAACAGATTTTTTAATATTCAATTTTGAAATCTGACACAGGGCTAGACATTTTGTCAATTTCCCAGCTGCCCCTGGTCATGTGACTTGTGCCTGCACTTTAGGAGAGAAATGCTTTCTAGCAGGCTGCTGTTTTTCCTTCTCAATGTAACTGAATGTGTCTCAGTGGGACATGGGTTTTTACTATTGAGTGTTGTTCTTAGATCTACCAGGCAGCTGTTATCTTGTGTTAGGGAGCTGTTATCTGGTTACCTTCCCATTGTTCTTTTGTTTGGCTGCTGAGGGGGGTGATATCACTCCAACTTGCAGTACAGCAGTAAAGAGTGATTGAAGTTTATCAGAGCACAAGTCACATGACTTGGGGCAGCTGGGAAATTGACAATATGTCTAGCCTCATGTCAGATTTAAAAAAAAATCATAAAAAATCTCAGCTGTCAATCAAATATTGCTTGCCCCTCCTCTATGCCTTAGGCAATTACTTTCACTTTCCATTCAGCACTTCCTACATGTCACTGCTCTCCGCACATTCCCCCGTTCTCTTCACCATTTAATTGTGTAACCAGTACATGGGGATGGACATCAGGTCCCCCATTCTGGTGCACAAACAAGATTCTGAGATGATACAAGACTTGTCTTAATAACAGTGTCCATAAAATGGCTCCTGCCTGCTTGTTATAATTATGAATTCCCAGACTGAAGGAAACAAGATTCATATAATTTATCCAGTGTAATTAAAGTGCATTTTGCTTGACTAATGTGATAAAATAGGATTTTGAATAATTTTTTGGGGTGACGGGTCCCCTTTAAGCCGGTAAAGTGTACAAAGCTCAGACATTAAAAGGGTTAACATTCATAAAGCTCATATTCCATTTTATGATTTTTCCCTATTAGCCATTCCTCTTTCTCACTAATTTGCATGTTCTTTTAATAAAAAACATTTGGGACAATAAATAATGACTTTTTTTATTGAACTGTCTCTTGGTTACAGCATTAATGCCTTATTAACACTTATTAACAATCAGAAGCTTCTAGGCATTGTCTTTCCCTCCCATAAAGATTCTTAATGACTCTGCAGAGATCGAAACAACTCAGACGGGCTTAGGATCTGATCTTATATTTTGAACAAGGAGGGATAAAATGAACACAATAAAATAAAGTCAGGTAATACCCCTAAATAATATAATCTCATATACGACTGCACATAATGATCTCTGGGAAATTGCTCATTGTTCCTACCGAGTAAATATTCATTACATTGTATTACTGTAGGAGGCCCATTTATCAAAGGTCAAATTTCGAATTCATGACTCTTTTTTAACACTATTAAATACGAAATACGATAGGAAGGTTGTTTGATTAAAAATGTGAATATCTAAAACTTCAACTAATATTGGCGACCTAAAAACTCGAATATAATTCGAATCTAATTTGACTAAACTCGAATCGAGTTTTTTTTCTGTAAAAAGAAAATCAGGAAGGCTATTAACATCTTCAGTAGGTCACTGGGCCTCTCCCATTGACTTATACATGAACTCGGCAAGTTTTAGGTAGCGAATAATTGAATTCGAATTTTTAGGATCTGATAATGACAGAAGCCCATAAATCTTCAAGGCCAATTTACTGACATTCGAATTTCATTATTTTTCACGAATCATATGTTTTCTCTAAAAATTCATGATTTATTATGGAGCCTATTTACTAACAATCAAATTTCTTATTTTTCCATGAATTTCTATTTCTGTAAAACTCAAAAAATTTATTTCGTGTAAAACCACGAAAAATGCAAATTTTTGCCTTTTTGATCTAATTGGGCTTTTAGAGGTTTTCTAATTTTTTTTTTCCATAGGAATTGTCCAATAAACTAAAATTTTTAGAGGTTTTAGAGGTATTTGTAGTTTTTTTTGGATGTTTCAGTGCTTTTCATCATTTGTGCTTTTTAAATTCAGATCTTTTGATAAATTTCATGGCATTCGAGGTTTTAGAGAAAGTGAGTTTAGTCGTTGTTTCAAAAACAACGAAAAACGACAATACAAAATACAAAACTTGGGCAAGTAAAAGCAGTTGAGCTCCTAAAGAAGTCAATGGGAGCTGCACTGATTCTATTGGAACTTTTTTTAGTCATTCAGACTTGATATAGAGGTTTTCAGATTTTTATCGCTAGAAATTGTCTGAAAAACGTAAGGTATTTTGAGATTTTAGAGGCTTTCGGATTTTTATTTGGATCGTTAATCCTTTTTTTGTTTGTACTTTATATATTCGGATCTTTAAATAACTGTTATGGGTTTAGAGAAAATCAGTTTAACTGTGGCTCTAAAAAGCCCAAATACCACTGAAATTTAACCTTTAATAAATGGGCTTCCCCGTGACTTTATTGGATAAAACAGTAAATTTCTGCTGGGAAACAATTTTGTTCAATACTACAATAATGTCATAATACTAATCTTAAAAGGATAAGGATCCGGTCCATAACTTTGTGTTTAGCTCATAGTTTTTTCACAGATTTTTATTTTGGCCCATTTTATATTATTTTCCATTTTAAAAAAAACTTGTCTTTAGTATTGTGGATCTCAGGCAATGGATAAATATCTGGTTCTTTTTTTAATTATTTGTTGTCTTTAATAATGTTTGCACATAAGCAAACATTTTATATTGCCAAATGTTTTTTTCTTTTCTTTATTGATACTCATAATTGTGTGTTAATTTCAAAATGTCAAAAACAATAATTGAGGAATAAAAAAAACCAGTCAATTCTCCAATATCACAGTATTGTTCACCAAGGTCTGGAAACAATAACCTTATATCCTGAGCTGGCTCAATCCACCCCAAATGGGTCAGCACTGCACATTTATTACCAGATTCCAATTTGATTAGAATCTTTCCTGGTTATCTTATAAAAACTCAAAAAAAGTCTATTTTTCCAACTAATTGAATCTAGTCTACAGTCTGAAGAAGCACTTCAATTACACAAGAATCTATAATTACATAAGGTTTTCTAATTCCTGCAGTATTTTGTGCAATTTAAGCCTTCTTTGTATTAGAACACATCCCCATGGCATAGGCAAGACTGATAGTTCTCAGCTGAACCCCAATGTTTTTCATCCTCACCCAAATACAAAAATGTCCTTTTTTCAGTTCTAGGTGTTGATAGAAGATCTGGACTCTTTGTCAATATGTCTTAAAATTGGCTTTAGTGTACAAGCTTTATTCCTTACTCTTGAAATTCATATCTGGGTTTTCAGTTTGGCTCAAAGAAACAGTCCAAAGTTCCTCTCCAAACTTCTGGTGAGCCAACTTCTGGGAGGGAAAGACAGCTCCTGGGAAACATATGAGACCTACATACTATGCTTTATATTCTAGGGTGTGACTGGTGAGATGTCAACAATGCCATAAAAATATGACTTCACTTTGGAAGGGCACTAAAACTCCTTTAGAAGGTCAGTCAGCCTCTTGAAAAGGCAGGATTTGAACTTTTTGGAAGGCGAGTCAGCTCCTGGCAAGTCATGTCAGACCAACGTACTGCTCTTTATTTTCTGGGGTATGATAGATGTGCTGCTCTGAAAACTAGAAGTGTAGCCTATCCCACTAGAAGCATGCAAAATAAAAGAAAATAATTTTTTTCTTTTTTTTCTTTTTTTTTTCTTTTTTTCTTTTTTTTTCTTTTTTTTCTTTTTTTTTCTTTTTTTTTAATGAATTCCCAAATCTCATAGCACTTTGGCCTTAAATATAACTTGAACATATTCTATGAAATATGTCAAAATGTGGCACTAAATTTCATGCAACTCCTACCCCATCAATAAATGGTATTAAAGGAGAACTAACCCCCTCCTAATGTGAAAAGCCCCATCCACTACCCTCCTTAGTGCCCCCTCCCCACATAGTGTAATAGTGAAAACCGTGTCCCTAATTGCGAATCTCATGTACTTGTGCAGAGTAGAGCAGTGGAGCTCAAGGGCATCATCTTCCGCCATCTTTCTTCTTTGTTGACTATTCTCTGTCTTCAGCCTTCCCCTGACCTCGCCTGTCTATCGGACTTACCATGTTTGCTGCCTGTCCAGACTTTCGGCCTGTTTAACGGACTCTCTGTCTGCTTCTGACCTGGTAAAAGGACTTGTCTATTTTGTTACCTTGCATTGAACCTGCTTCAATAATAAATCCTTTTTCTTCATAATATGCTATCTGCTTATCACCAAGCCCGGTTCCTGAATTATCCTCGTTACACAGCCCATAGGCTCACTGTTTAAAAGATGGGTTCTTCAACAGAATATTGTTTCAAACATTGTTCCATAAAAGTGTTACCTGATCTGTATTATTCCACATAGCATAGCCATCATGTGGGGTCTTCCATGCGTTGTTTGTCACTTGGTTTGACACCTGTGAGAAGAAAAAAAACAGCAACCAATCAAATAACAGTAGAAATATAAAAAAGCAGCAGATTTTCCAATGTATCCAGCTGTAAGATGGGAATTCAGGAATATGATCCAGATTGGCTGACCAAGGATGCGAAGAAGAACCCCGTTGAAGATGAAGCTGAATGCAGTCTACAGTCATGGTCAACAGCTGAAACATTTGGTACAAATTGTTAAGCAGGAACCCAGAGTTGACTGCTACTCTTTTGTGAAGCTGAGATACCCTGCAAAGCACTAGTCTTCACAGGGGCACCCTTTTAGGGCCCTGGAATTTTTGGTGATGGAACTAACAGGGAGCCTACTGATTATAGAGTTTAGAAGCAATACCGTGATGCATATAAGCATGAGACAAAAGTGTAGAGAGACAAAAGGGTCTGGACAGACAGTTAAGAACATGGTCAGTAAAACTGGCAAAAGAAATCACACAGAATCAGACTTAGAACAGTAGCCTTCTTGGACAAGTGTACCATGTAAAAACGAGAATTAAACCCAAAAGGGCACAAAACAGAGCCGAAAATGAGCTGAGTAGTGTCAACATGCATGTGATGGTGGAACTGTGTGGCCACTGACTTCTCAACATGTGATAACGAAGAACATGCGATGATGATCTGGAATGCAACACAACAAATAGGAGAGGAATGGAAGAACTTTGGTACAAAATATTATTTTTGGTGACAGAAACAGGGTCATCTGGAGATTGGATGATGCCAGATACCCATAACAAATAGAGAAATCAGCGACAAAGAGAGAGAATAAACTGTAGAGAGAAAGTGCCACTGAAATGGGACATGAGCAGAAACAAAGAACTTACGGTGTGAACAACATCCTTATCCTTAGGCCACTTTTCTTTTTTACCTGGACGACAATGAGATAATGACAGGTCATTCTAATGTTAATAAGCAGTCACAAAGAACGGAGATGACAATTTTTTTTTTACCCATGTGGATAACCCACCCCTTTTAAATTCCTGAGCTTCCCAGGTATTCCAAAACCCTACACCAAACTACATTTGTAAATCCGTTCAACTCCTAAAATCGCTGGGAGAGTTGACTAAATCGTAAATAAAAAGGGCAAGCAGATAAAAGGAATCACGGCCAACTATGACCCAACTCTACTTTTAGAACAGATATATTTTTTAAAGCAATTTAATAACTGTTCTTTATAATTTATTTGTAGCCCACCCTTGAGTGTGCTTTCACTCTGTATTTGATGTAGTGTGTGACCAGGCTAAACTGCTTGTATCTGTGCCCGGGCAACTCCCTGCAACTCCTGGTACCGGGTGTAATTCAGTGCAGCAAAGTATCCATTAAGAGAGGTGCAGCAAAATAACTTGTTTATTTACAAAGAATAGTTGCAATTAAAGGAGAAGGAAACCCCCTGGGCGCAAAACCCCTCCCTTGTGTTCCCCCCCTCCCCCCTCCCCCCCTGGACTACCTGTTCCCCTGGGCAAATGCCCCTAACTTGTTACTCACCCCTCTGCACAGGTCCTGTCCACGGAGTTCACAGGCGCCATCTTCTCCCACGCGGTCTTCTTCCTGCTTTGACCGGCGTCTTCTGGCGCATGTGCAGTAAGAGCATTTACAGGTACGGATCTATTGCGCATGCGCCGAATGTCACAAAGTTTTCGGATTTCACTTTGTGACATTCGGTGCATGCGCAGTAGATCCGTACCTGTAAATGCTCCTACTGCACATGCGCCAGAAGACCGCGTGGGAGAAAATGGTGCCTGTGAACTCCGTGGACAGGACCTGCGCAGAGGGGTGAGTAACAAGTAAGGGGCATTTGCCCAGCGGGACAGGTAGGCCAGGGGGGAGGAGGGAGGGGGGGCAACACAGGGGAAGGGGGAGGGGTTTTGCGCCTGGGGGTTTCCTTTAAATCAGAAAATCCGGCATCTCGGACCTGTCGAGGTTGCATTTCAGCCAATGGGAAAAGTCTCAATGATTTTTTGATGTGAGCTGAGTTTAGTGCAATACCCCGAAGTTTTCCGAGTTTTCGGACAAAAGGCATAAGAAATTGGAGTTTTCGGGTAAAAATCTGAAAAAATGTGAAGAAAAATCGTGAAAATCTGATTTTTTTCCCGCAAAGCAAATTTTCGGGAAAATGTAATAAAAAATAAGCGTAAAAAACCAGAGCAGATTTGATCGGTGTTTGTAGCAGAAAATATTGAGATAAATTCGGACTTTGATAAATAACCCCCTTAGGGTATCTAAAGGACAAAAATAAATAAAATCATGTAAAATTGCTTTCCTTGCAAATATTTTTTTTTTAAAGATACTATCAGTTTTACCCTGCCAATACCTTCCCCTGTCATAGCAGCTCATCAGTAGTCAGCTTTGAGATTTAACCGGTTGTAAAACCTAACGTCTCAGTGCTCTCTCTGTCTCTCTCTCTCTCTCTCTCTGCCAGAATAAGAAGGGTTAAATGTACCTACCATAGGGCAACAGCAGGAGAAGCACCCAGGGCAGTGGCACCAGCCTCCTCATCTCCCAGAGAGACAGCACTAACACATCTCCCAGAGAGAGAGAGCACTAACACATCTCCCAGAGAGAGAGAGCGCGCTAACACATCTCCCAGAGAGAGAGCACTAACACATCTTCCAGAGAGAGCACTAACACATCTCCCAGAGAGAGAGCACTAACACATCTCCCAGAGAGAGAGCACTAACACATCTCCCAGAGAGACAACACTAACACATCTCCGAGAGAGAGAGCACTAACACATCTCCCAGAGAGACAACACTAACACATCTCCCAGAGAGACAGCACTAACACATCTCCCAGAGAGACAGCACTAACACATCCGCAGCAGCACCGTTGCTTTCCTATTCACCTGGTCAGGTGTAACCCTATATATTACCTGTGTATCAGTGGGTTCTGGCAAATGCCAGAGGGGCTGCTATAAAGTGCCATAGAAAGTCAGTATTTAGTGGACTGGTGGGGGCTGATTGGGTCTCTGTGTACCTGAAATGCCAGGGCCTATTTTAATTCTCAATCCGGACCTGCATGTTGGTACTTTGGTGTGGAAAGACATATGTACCCATGTTGAATTTGTCACAATGTGCACTTTTAAAAAATATATGTTTTTCGGGGGCTTTTTTGCAGAAGTTGAATTGCCAGTCAAGAAATCCCATATGCACTATTTTCCATGCCTTGTTCAAAGTGCAAATTAGGCAGTAATCAGACTTTTCTGCATTTTGTCCACTGTATTGGCATTGGGTAAGTAGCTGCAATCATCGCTCAATTCAAATGTGCTGAGGGAAGGCATTCAGGTGTACCCCCCACCTTGTGTGTACCTCTGGAGTTATTATATATGATATATTTAGGGTTATTTATCTTTGTATAAATAAAAGCAGCAAATTATAAAAAAAAAAATTGTGATTTTCAGAAATGTCATAATAAAAAGTTTTGCAGCTTGGTAGTTTGGAGTAGAAAAACATATATACCCATGTTGAATTTATCAGAATGTGTGCTTTCCAAAATATATGGTTTTAAGGGGTTCACATACCCTTACATTCAGGGTTCTTATTTTTCAACAGGACAAATGAGAATTTGCATGCATCATATTCATTTTGGGGGCTCTACATGACATGCACTTGGATAAACCTATGCAAAATGGGTATCAAACTACTCAGCAGACCCCTGGCATTAATTTTTAGGTTGTTTTATCTTGGTACCTAATGATATGTGGGAGATAAGGTGCTGTAAAGTGGAAGCTTTGGGGTGATTTTCAGAAAAGTCATCAAAACTGCTATATTCAGGAAACCTTTGCAGTTTGGTAATTTGGCGTAGAAGGCATATTTACCTATTTTGGATTCAGGAGAATGTATACTTATATGGCTTTCTAAAAAAAGCTTACTTTTTCGTGGCTTTACCCCTCATAAAATGTAGTAAATTTGTTGATTTTGCAGGAGCTGAAATGACAGAAATGACAATATCAGGGGCTGCTTCTCAGGGCCCCTACACTCCACATAATCAATGTACATTGGGCATCAAATTGTTCAGTGCTCCGCTGGCTTTCATATTTAGCATGTTTTCTCTTGGCGACCTATTGACCTGTGAAAAGTAAGATCCTGTGAATTGGAAGCTTTGTGGTGATTTCAGAAATGTTTATAAAAAACAAAAAACTAGGAAAGCCTTGCAGCTTGGTAGTGTGGAGAAGAAAAGACGTTTACCCATTTTGGATTTGTCAAAATGTTTCCTGAGGTAGGCCTATTGTTTGTGTAAGTTTTGGCCTTGAAATGTAAAGAAGGTAGATTTCGAAAATCCTTCTTTGGAAATGTGGTATTTACTGCTGTGAGTTTTTGACTTATAGCCGAAAATCTACATAAATGTATACATATTTGGTATCGGTGTGCATGGGAAACACAGGACTTTACAAATGTGTGTAAATGTATGAAAATACACTTACACTTATTTGGATAAATGATTTATGATATTTGCCTTTATATTAATGAAAATAGGGTCAGACTGGGCAAGTGGGACACTGGGAAAAAACATGGTGGGTCCCTCCAGCCCAGACCCGCTCCCTGTGGGAAGCCTTTACCGAAACTTCCGACTCCCCTCCCTGGTCCCTTGAACAGTCGTAAGAAGACTATAGGTGCGTGAGGGCAGGAGGGGGGTTGCAGCTCAGGTAAAGTGGTCAGAGGCGCGGTGGGGTTTGGGATGGGGGGCCCCTCGATCCAACGCTGCATATTTCCAAAGCTTAGGTTGTTCTGAAAAAATAAAAAACATAAACAGGTGTGGGAGCTGTTATCCAAAAAGCTCAGGACCAGATTTTTCAATAATTTGGATCTTCATACCTTAAGTCTACTAGAAAATTGTGTAAACCTTAAATAAACCCAATAAGGATTAATTATATCTTAGTTGGGATCAAGTACAAGGTACCGTTTTATTATTACACAGAAAAAGGAAATCAGTTTCATAAATTTGGATTATTTGGATAAGATGGAGTTTATGAGAGAAAGCCTTTCCGTAATTTGGAGCTTTCCGATAATGGTTTCTGGATAACAGATCCTATACATGTACATAGTTTTCCTAGACAAACAGTCCAGTGCCACTGACACTAACAAGATGAAGGGTGGGAAACTGCTGCGGAAAACTGAATCATCATTAGAGATGCTGAATATCTGGGCTCTGTCAGTAAGTTCATTATATAAAATTCTGCAGATTCTTTTTCAGGTTTTACTTCTCCTTTTACCTCCCCAAATAGACTCAGCCTTGGACTGTGACTTTAATGCAATAGCAAACTGGTATTTATATGCCCCATGGTCAGTTTCATAAACATCCGGTTTTACTGGGCAGAGAAATAGTCAGACTGAGGAAAAGTAAAAAAAAGCTAAAGTTATATGTTATCAGTTTAAAATTCCCCCGGCATTCCAATGTACAGTTATAGGTACAGAATGAGCTGCAAAACAGGTGACTGAAATACTGGGTCTGTATTATAAAAATGTTACAAGATTCCCCAAGAGCAAGAACGACTTTACACTAGGGACAGGGTCGGACTGGCCCAGCGGGATAACGGGAAAAAACCTGGTGGGCCCCCGCCGGGCCAAACTCCCTCTCCCGATTTTCTGGCCCTACAAAAAAAACAATTCCGTCTCCATTCATGCATGCACGCCGAGTGTCTCCATTTGCACATAGGCACAGCATAGTGTCGCAGTAGTGGGGGGTCCAGAGGGGGGCCCTGGGCTGCGTCTTCATCCGACAGTCGTGTCGCGTCAGATCAACGATGCGACGCCATCCGACAATGCATTCACTTACCTTATATCTGTCGCATCCAATGCGACGCCTGCATTTTTGCGCAGTTTGTCTGATCGCCCGGAAATCGCCCGTGGAGTCCTACCCTAAATTGCAAATGATATTGCCAAATATTTAAATAGCGACTATTTTTTTTATTTGTTTGTTTTATTTTTAGTTCCGCACCAATTCATTGATGTTGTTGTTGCACAGCAGCACCCAGAGCACTTGTAACCCTTGACTGAAGATATAAATGTTCTCATTTCCTTGTAATTCACAATTATCACATGTGCAATTTGTGGCCAAATTCTTGGGATTTCTGTTTGTAATGCGAAAATGGTTTGTAAGTGTAGGTGCTGAGGAGGGCTGGTTCATAAAGGGGTTGTTCGCCTTTAAATTAACTGTTAGTATGATGTAGAGAGTGAGATTCTGAGACAATTTGCAATTGGTTTTCATTTTTTATTATTTGTGTTTTTTTAGTTATTTTTTTTTTTTATTCAGCAGCTCTCCAGTTTGCAATTTCAGCAATCTGGTTGCTAGGGTCCAAATTACCCTAGCAACCATGCTTTGATTTAAATAAAAGACTGGAACATGAATAGGAGAGGGTCTGAATAGAAAGATAAGTAATAATACTTAGTAGCAATAACAATACCTTTGTAGCCTTACAGAGCATTTGTCTTTTTTTTTTATAGATGTGGTCAGTGACCCATTTGAAAATTGGAAAGAGTCGGAAAATCATTCAAAAACTATAAAAAATTGAAAAGTTGCTTAAAATTAACCATTTTACAACATACTAAAATACTAGTTAACGTAATGGTGAACCACCCCTTATGTCTGTCTGGCTTGGGATTACTTATTAAAGGAAACTCGTATTCTTTTAAGGAAATAATATGCCACACCTCCTCACTCAGGCCCGGATTTGTGGAAAGGCCACCTAGGCCCGGGCCTAGGGCGGCAGGATTTTAGGGGGGCGGCATGATGCCCAACCACACCCACTTTGGTTCAAAAACACTGGGGATGCGCTGGAGATACAATATTTTTTTAAATTTCCCCATTGATGATGAAAATTTGCACTAATAAAGGGGAGCGGACAGGGGCGATGAACGGCAGTGGGCCTAGGGGCACCGTCTATGTAAATCCGGCCCTGTCCTCACTTGTGTGTCTGATGACAGCTGTATCGTTGCTTGTCCTGACAGTTAGGGTTATGTAGAAAAGGTGCAAGTTTTTACGTAGACTGGAACTCATTGCACAGATTGAAAGGAAGCCATGATAGTCGGATGAACCATATCCCAGCATCCCATAGTATGCAGCCCCTCCTTTACCTGGTTCCATTGTGAAGTGATGGATTCTGGGACTTGACGTCTCTCTGCTTTCCACATTGGCCTGAGCACAGATTCTCTGGAAAGCAGAGGGACTATAAAGGAGAGGCTGTCAATATAGTAAAATAGCCAAAATATCTGCTTTGAAAGGGAGCTTTGCCAATTCCAGTTGAAGATTAGAATCATCCCCAGCCTTTCTCTCTTATGAGATGCAAATCCCTTTGGGGTAACAGTTGGGGGACAGTTGGGTTCCCCCTATTGGCTCTCACTTCCCAGTGCGAAGCTGCTAAGTTATCACTGAAGGTCCATCAAGTTCTCCAAACTCCCCTACATTGTCTCCCTAACTGGGATTTTAGTATGGGGCCACTGCCCTAACTAAGCTCCTCACTGGGAGCTCAAACTGCCAATGTTTAGTAGCCCGACCAGGGCCGACAAGTGTCCCGGGCATGAAGTAGGGTTGCCACCTGGCTGGTATTTTACTGGCGTGGCCGGTAAAAATTATGCTTGAGCGTAATGTTATTAATGGGGAAAAAGATAAATATTTAGGAAGGCCAGTATTTTTTTCCAGAAAAGGTGACAACCCTAGCATGAAGGGGGCCCGGCAATGATGTACTTTTGAAAGAGCCGGGCCCCCCTTGAGAGCGACGAAGCTTTGCAGCCATTTTTGAAGTCCCGAACAGCCGAAATGTGGAAGTGCCGAAAAGCCGAACAGCCGAAGTCCCGAAACGACAAAAAGACCCAGAATCACGAAAGGAGGCGAAGTTGAAGTCCTGAAGCCATGAGTTCAATTCTACTGAACATCAATTTGTGGTTTTTTTTTTTAATAAATCCTCTGACCATCAATGTATTATTTTAATATTCTATAGGCCCCTGCCACCAATGTTTTTTTAAAAAATATTTTTTGAGGCCCCAATTTTTTTAAACTTGTAAGGGCCCTTGCGCCAAAGTGTTTTTTAAAAAAAAAATATTTTTTGGAGCCCCAATTTTTTTTTTTTCTTTCTCTGGAGTATTAGCAAGTATTGTATCACTTTTAACAGCTGCCTGTAATGAACCCCAGAAATTCTGCTTGATAAGAAATGTATGAACTAAATGTATCGCAGGTAAGAAATACATTTATCCAACTGTACGCTGAATTTTCATCTTGGATAAATGTATTTCTTATCTGCATTTTTTCCTTCACTTCCTGTATCTTCAGAACATCCGGCACATCGCATGGATTTCACCGCACTGTGGAGTTCTTCCCTTATAGTGCAACCCCCTAAAATTTGGAGTCAACTTACAACCGCTAGAGTTTCCTAGTTTATCCACTAGGTGGCACTGTATAGTGATTTATATTTGCAAGTCAGGCGGTTCTAACGGCTTTTTGCCAGACACGCCCCTAGGTGGATGGGAGTCAAGAGTGGACCCATATTAATGCTGGATTTAGTGAGCTGGCAGTTATCTCCTGTCACAGGTCTTTCCAGGAGAGACATTGGGGGATATTTACTAAAAGGTGAAGTGGCTAACACTGACGAAAATTCGCCAGCGTGACGTCATTTCGGCACTTCGCCGATTTACTAACGGTAGCTGGCGTAAATTCGCTGACGTAATTTCGCCAAGGAGATAGACTCTGGCGCAACTTCGCACTCTAACGCCAGGCAAATTTTCGGTCTGGCGAAAGAGCGTTACTACGCAAATTCACTACGTTTTTGATTTTACTGACTGTTACCTCCATCGCCAGCCTTGACTTCACCACCTCAGACCAGGTGAAGGGCAATAGAGTAGATAGGAGTTCCACAAAAAAAAGTTGAACATTTTTCTAAGTCCCAAAAAATGCTGCCGTTTTTCCTATTTAAAAGGTGATGTGCTGAAAAAAGATTGTAAATTTTTTTTTTGGGGTACCCTCCTTCCCCCCTACATTTGCTAACATATGGCACCTAAACTATACTGTGGGCTCATGTGTAGGGCATTATAACAACTTTATATAATTTTAAAAGGTTCCCTGGCCTTGTGTAGTGTAATGTATTTGCTGTAACATATACGTCCATTGTACTTTAACTGCACGCCGTATGCTAATTAGCCAACGCTAGCGTAACTACGAACTGCTGAGCGCAATTTCGCTGGCGTAATTTCACCAGCATTCGGTACCCTGTGTGCAACTTCGGATCTCCGTGAATTAGCGTTGTCCAGACAAATTTACGCCTGGAGAAGTGTTGCGATGTGCGCGAAGCCAGCGCTGGTGAATTTTCGCTGGTTAGTGAATTTGCCCCTTGGGCTAGTAATAAGGGCTAGATCCCCAGTGGTATTGTTGCATAGAGAGGGAACCAGTGTGCAGGTTCTAGGACCTAGATAGTTTCCCACCTGGGTTCCACTCAAAGAGGAGTTCCACGAGGAAGAAAGAGGAGTCCCACGAGGAAAAGAGAACTCTGTTGGACATACTCTATAGAAGGGAATGCTCTGCTCTCAGTGCTGTACAGGAGAATGTACTGACTACTCAATGATTGTTCCATGTATTATCTCAGTGATCTCCGCAGTTATAAGAACCACTGACTCCCATTCTAAATACTAAACATTACAGTTCCACAACACCCTGCCTCCACCCCATTGCGAGGGCCCTCACCTGAGTACACTGAGTCTCATCCGGAGCAAATACAGGGTAATGGTGCTGCTCCATTTACAATAGCCTTACACAGTAATCATTTCTAACACACTACAAATCTCAGCGTAATTACCTTATTACACTAATTTGCGATCTCCAGATAGTACTGGTCCAATCCAGCCCCACAGAAATAGAACCACTGCCCTATAGGCTACAGATCACCCACTGGTTTCTAAGTCACAGCCAGGACAGTTGCAGATGAGATCCAACGACAGTATCACTCTTATTGGGGCTCATCAGTATAATACAGGGTTAGGTTACTATGAGCCGCTGCTCCATTACAATTAAAAAATAACAACCGGGCAGCTAATGTATTTCACTATAATGCCAAGAGTCAGTTACATTAAAAATAGATATTTTACTGTAAAAAATATAGGGGATAAAACATTTGTATAAATTTGTATAGATATGTTATACGTATATATATATTTTTTTACAAGCGTTCCTTTATATGGTCACCAAACCCCTCAGTGACTTCTAATATCCTTATCATTTACAGTAGGGGGTACATTATCCCTTATAATACATGAGTGATACTCAGAGTTCCCTGTATAACTCACCCTGCAGCCTTGTGCCTTTATATGGTCACAGAACCCCTCAGTGACTTCTAATATCCTTATCATTTACAGTAGGGGGTACATTATCCCTTATTATACATGAGTGATACTCAGAGTTCCCTGTATAACTCAGCCTGCAGCCTTGTGTCTTTATATGGTCAAAGAACAACCCCTCAGTGACTTCTAATATCCTTATCATTTACAGTAGGGGGTACATTATCCCTTATAATACATGAGTGATACTCAGAGATCCTGTATAACTCAGCCTGCAGCCTTGTGCCTTTATATGGTCACAAAACAACCCCTCAGTGACTTCTAATATCCTTATCATTTACAGTAGGGGGTACATTATCCCTTATAATACATGAGTGATACTCAGAGTTCCCTGTATAACTCAGTCTGCAGCCTTGTGCCTTTATATGGTCACAGAACAACCCCTCAGTGACTTCTAATATCCTTATCATTTACAGTAGGGGGTACATTATCCCTTATAATACATGAGTGATACTCAGAGTTCCCTGTATAACTCAGTCTGCAGCCTTGTGCCTTTATATGGTCACAGAACAACCCCTCAGTGACTTCTAATATCCTTATCATTTACAGTAGGGGGTACATTATCCCTTATAATACATGAGTGATACTCAGAGATCCTGTATAACTCAGCCTGGCCTGTATAACTCGGAATCATCACCCAAACATGAAGATGTCCTTCTATCAGTTCTATTGACAGAAAACGTGACTAATTGGCAGTGTCTTTTGCGTTGGCTTTAGGGTATGAGGATTGTTCACTCCACGCCCAACACATATTGGTTCTTCAGTTTGGCTCATAGAAATATTCCTCAAGGAAAGGAAATTCACTTCAGAAGGTGACGTAGCCCCTCGGGAAGGCGAGTCAGACCTGGGTGGCATGCTTCATATTTCGGGGTCTGTTTGGGGTGCTGTATTGATTTGTACTGACAGGACTTGTGTTGTGCCCATTACTTTCATTGGAAGACTGAAAAACACCAAAGACAACAAAAACTTATTGACTACATGACATTGTTAGATAGAACCCTAGCTCAGTTTCCAAATACTTTTTTACCAGTTGCACACATTCAGTAGACGAGCAGAAATGGTGATGGCCATTGAATTTGCCCAATTTCATCTAGCTGTGAATTTATGATGAACAAGCAATGAAAGCCATATAGTGGCTATTTCTGCCCATTGCCTTGGCAAGTGAATGAGTGTCTTGAATTGAATGTAGGAGAATATTTGGAATGTGAATTTATTAATAAATAATAATTTAATATCCAGGATAGTACATTGTCCATGGGTCTAGCAAGTATGAGACCTTGAAAGAGTACATGGCCTAAAATACACTTGTTTGTATTCTTCAGCAGAACAGTGTTCCTCAAAATAGTCAAAATCCTTTGCCACCAGTTCACATAGCAATGTCTATCAGGATATCTGGGAAGACAAGGATGGAGTTTACATGTCCTCTAGGCTCCTAGAGTGATTATGGATCTGCTATGGAGTTCCAGCCTGGGGACAGAGACACAGGAGAGCGCCTATAGACACAGGAGTGCTCCAGTCTGGGGACATAGACACAGGAGAACTCCTACAGACACAGGAGTGCTCCAGCCTGGGGAAATAGACACAGGAGAACTCCAGCCTGGGAACATAGACACAGGAGAGCTCCTATAGACACAGGAGTGCTCCAGTCTGGGGACATAGACACAGGAGAACTCCAGCCTGGGAACATAGACACAGGAGAACTCCAGCCTGGGGACATAGACACAGGAGAGCTCCTATAGACACAGGAGTGCTCCAGTCTGGGGACATAGACACAGGAGAGCTCCTACAGACACAGGAGTGCTCCAGTCTGGGGACATAGACACAGGAGAGCTCCTATAGACACAGGAGAGCTCCAGTCTGGGGACATAGACACAGGAGAGCTTCTACAGACACAGGAGTGCTCCAGTCTGGGGACATAGACAAAGGAGAACTCCAGCCTGGGAACATAGACACAGGAGAGCCCCAGCCTGGGGACATAGACAAAGGAGAGGTCCAGCCTGGGGACATAGACACAGGAGAGGTCCAGCCTGGGAACATAGACACAGGAGAGCTCAATTCTGAGGATATAGACACATGAAAGCTCCAGCCTAGGGATATGGACACAGGAGAGCTCCTTTGTGAGCTGAGTAAGAAACTTTATAATACCACAAGATTCGATTTTTGTTTTGCCCTCCTCTGTTAGGGGGACAGGCAGTAGGCTACTCCTTGTTAGGCAGGAAGAATGGACTGTTAGTTAGAGACAAAGATCTGGTTTGTACGTTTTTTTCTTTGAACTGCCTGAAATTAACTCAAATTCAGTTGTGTCCTGTGGGCTGCAACCCCCCAGCTACCTAACCCTTAGCAATGGGAACTACTCTTCCAATGGGTGACACCTCAGAGATGTTAAGCACCTGTTAGTGTTTGGAACTTTTGGAGGGTATAAGCCTATCAGCAATAATCATATTGTGCATATGGAGGGGGGCTGCTGAGGAACCCATCACAGTCCTAGATCTCAGGGGTGGGGGAGAGTAGCGTCTTTATCTTATTGAAGTTTGTAAAAAATGTGCATTTAAGTGTTACCTGTGTTGTTGCTTCCCAGCGAGCGCGTCCATTGTTTTGTGTGTTCTCTGCATTTTGGCTGAATTGACCCGGCCCCTACATAAAAGAACAAGCACCAATCAAACAGCAGCAACATAACAAACCAGTTCTCTTAACTGACCCCACGGTCGTGCTGTAGATCAGGAAACTGTTCAAAGACACTGAAGGAAAGAATAAGAAACCTAAGGGAGTTTTAATTCAAACCAATAATCTAGGTCCAGTCTACTAGACCACCGTCATCTACTGTTCATCAAAGATTAATGTACATACAAAACATAGAAAGTACATAGAGAGAACATACAAATCCTGTGCCTTGGTTAGAATTACATGACAACTGCCAGCCAGCGATGCTTGGCAACATCAGCAGGACTTTGGGCTTTAGATTTGTGATCCAACAAGCCTAAAGGACTCACCATGATGTATGATCCCATGGAGATAGAGGAGTTTCGGTACAAGATGTTATTTTGGGTGAAAAAAGCAGGGTCGTCTGGAGACAGGGTGGTACCCGATACCTGCAACGGACAGATCGGAGACAAAGAATGAGACCACAATGTACAGAGAAAAGAGCCAATGAAATGAGACCTGAACAAAGGACTTACTGTGCGAAGAACATCCTTATGTTTAGGCCCTGAAGGACTCTTTTCTTTTACACCTAAGTGGCAGTCAGATAATGGCAGTCAGATAATGACAGGTTATTCCAATGTTAGCATGCAATCACAAAGAATGAATAGCACTGCTTAAAAGGACAAGCAAATATAAGGGAGCACAACCAACTCTTCATCCCCAATGGCCCAACAAACAGACTCTTCCATTCTTAATCTCAATATTAATTTTAATTATTTTAATGTCCCAAAAAAAACAGGGTTCACAGAAGTCAAGAAAGGACTCCTTGTCACGAAGAAACGCGTAGCGATGGGTCAGCCGTGAGGAAAGGACCAATGGATGGAGGTACAGTAGAATTTAGCATTGCGTGGGGTATCATGATGTAGGTTACCATAAAATTTGCTGTTGGGGGTTATGTAAGAAAAGGCACTACATAGCAGTAACCCATAGCAACCAATCATTTACTGGTCGCCTGTTTAAAAGCAAGCATCTTATTGGTTGCTATGGGTTACCGATCCTTGGAGAATTTAGTGACTTTTATTTAGGGATGCACCGGATCTACCATTTTGGATTCGGCCAAACCCCCGAATCCTTCGCAAAAGATTTGGCCGAATACGGAACCAAATCCTAATTTGGATGTGCAAATTAGGGGTGGGAAGGGGAAACATTTTTTCTTCCTTGTTTTGTGACAAAAAGTCAGGCGGTTTCCCTCCCCGCCCCTAATTTGCATATGAAATTAGGATTCGGTTCGGCCTGGTAGAAGGATTCAACTGAATCCTGCTGAAAAAGGCTGAATCCTGAACCTAATCCTGTATTGGAGCAACCTAAGACACTTGATGTTTTCAGCCTGATTTTGTTTATTCAGGCTCCACCCCAATCCTATTTAGCCTGTCATTCAAAGCACTGGCCGGTTTCTAAGGCTAATGGGACCCTTTAAATAACACGCTGGCTTACAATACAGAGCAGAGAGCTGTAGAATTAAAAATAACCAACGACAAATCATCTTGTGCCACATTATAAATCATTGTCTGTCGGGTTTATTCTGTTCAAGAGCCTTCAGTTCATAACAAGGTTACAGTTATTTCAATACATTGCTGAATCAGCCATAGAAGATGAAATAACTGGGATAGTAAAGCAGCATTCAGCCCAAATCCTTCTCCTTTTAACTTCTAAGATGGACTTCATGAGTATCTAGGAAATAGACTAAAGGCCCCATACACGGGCCGATAAAAGTTGCCGATAAAAGCCATCCAACGGGCCGATAAAAGCCACCCAGCGGGCTTCCCCGATCAATATTTGTCCGAAAGTCAAAAAATCCTGTGCGTCTATGCGGTCCAGCGATCCGATCTCTGTATTGGATCCATTTTGATCCGATCGTTGGGCCCTAGCGCCCATGATCGGATCAGCTCGATATCGCCCACTTCAATGTGCACATTTCGAGGAGAGATCCGCTCATTTGCCGATATCGCCAAACGAGCGGATCTCTACGTCTATGGCCACCTTAACCCTATTCCTTGGGAGACATTCTGGCTGGGCCTGAACCATTACTCCAATTCCCTTAGGGAAAGTGAACATTAGGAGAATAATATGACAAATAACATAATTTTTACTTTACCTTTCTTGTGCCGTACCCAACATACGAGCAACACAATCAGAGCAATGAGCAGCAGACCTCCAAACACCGAACCAATGACAATGCCAGCTATAGCCCCAGGACTGAGGGACCCACTAGAAGAGGCGGCAGCTAGAGTAGTGACGTGAGAAACTGGATTAGAATTGTTGTGCTGGCACATGTTGTACATCATAAAGATGGTTAAAAGGGAAGTAAAGTCGAAAATAGAATAAGGCTAGAAATGCTGTATTATGTATACTAAACATAAACATGAACTTACTGCACCACAAGCCTAATCAAACAAATGATTTATGCTTTCAAAGTTGGCCACAGGGAGTCACCATCTTGTAAATTTGTTAAACATCTTTGCAAGACTAAGACTGTGCACATGCTCAGTGTGATCTGGGCTGCTTAGGGGTCGTCATAAATGATCAAAACAGCACAAGTCAATATCTGTCAGAAGCCGATACAGCAAGACTGATTAATAATCAGAATATACAGACTGCACTGGGTCCTGTGTTGTCATGTAATCTAATGTGGATACAGTCAGGTTTCTTATAAAAACAGTACACATTTTTTAATTAAAGTATATTGGAGATAGGTTTCTTTTTCATTAAAGAAAATTAAAATGGGATTTTATTTTTTTGCCTTTACATCCCCTTCACCTTTAAATTAACTTTTAGTATGTTATAGAATGGCTAATTCCAAGCAAGTTTTCCAAGTTTACTTTTTTTTTTTTTTTAGTTTTTGGTCACTGACCCCATCTAACAATGCTCAGTAGAACTACAAATTTATTGTTATTGCTACTTTTTTATCACTCCTCTTTTTATTCAGGCCCTATTTTTATTCCAGTCTCTGATTCAAATCAGTGCATGGTTGCTTGGGTAATTTGGACCTTAGCAACAAGATGGCTCAAACTACAAACTGCAGAGCTGCTGAATAAAAAGTGAAATAACTCAAAACCCACAAATAATAAAACATGAAAACCAATTACAAATTGTCTCAGGATATCACTCTCTATATCATACTAAAAGTTAATTTAAAGGTGAACAACCCCTTTAAGTATGAGGGTATAAAGGTTCATAGTACAAAATCCCATATTAGGTGCCCTCAATGCACAATTTCTCCCAACAGAACCATTATATAGACACAAGATCCTGCAGTGAATTGGTAAATCCCCCACAATGGCACCAGACCTCTTAATGAGAATAACTCACGGAAAACAACGAGGCTGCGAATGCCCCAGTCACTGCTCACTGGGTTGCTTATGGTGCAGGTGTAGTTCCCATTCTGCGTCTTGTTGGGCTGATTGATCTGCAGAGTTTTATTTCCATCCAATAAGCTGAAGCCGTAGGAGGAATTGAGAGGCCCCCCGTCCCACCCCCAGGTCACGGCTCCTTGCCCCTTGGATGAGCTGCAGGTCAGACTGACAGATGCGGAGCCTTCCATCACCTCCACTGGGGACTGAGTCACAGTCACATTCTGCACTTTATCTACAGGAAAATCAACATCAGTGGGGGAAAAAAAATCTATTTTACAATATTAAATAACTATACAGTAACTGTATCTACTTTTTCCTTCCATGGCTCCATCCTCCTCTACCAGCTTTTGAGCCACACCCACATTCTGTATGACATCATCATCCTCATCTCTTTCATTGACTTGTACTTACATCCAGTGCCACTTACCCCACTGTTAGAACACTCAAACAGGTTAGGGTTTATAAAAGAGTAATGCATCAGTAAAGAGGCTTGCTGTAGGGGCTGTTCCTGCTGAATTGTGCTTAGTACAGAGGAATACCTATGCTACCATAGTTTTATGGGATCTCTCTGTACAGACTATGAGCAAACTTAGGGGGCTGTTCCTGCTGAACTGTGCTTAGTACAGGGGAATACCTATGCTGCCATAGTTTTATGGGCTCTCTCTGTACAGACTATGACCAAACTTAGGGACTGTTCCTGCTGAATTGTGCTTAGTACAGGGGAATACCTATGCTGTCATAGTTTTATGGGATCTCTCTGTACAGACTATGAGCAAACTTAGGGACTGTTCCTGCTGAAATGTGCTTAGTACAGGGGAATACCTATGCTACCATAGTTTTATGGGATCTCTCTGTACAGACTATGAGCAAACTTAGGGACTGTTCCTGCTGAAATGTGCTTAGTACAGGGGAATACCTATGCTACCATAGTTTTATGGGATCTCTCTGTACAGACTATGAGCAAACTTAGGGACTGTTCCTGCTGAAATGTGCTTAGTACAGGGGAATACCTATGCTGCCATAGTTTTATGGGATCTCTCTGTACAGACTATGAGCAAACTTAGGGGGCTGTTCCTGCTGAATTGTGCTTAGTACAGGGGAATACCTATGCTGCCATAGTTTTATGGGATCTCTCTGTACAGACTATGAGCAAACGTAGGGACTGTTCCTGCTGAATTGTGCTTAGTACAGAGGAATACCTATGCTGTCATAGTTTTATGGGATCTCTCTGTACAGACTGTGAGCAAACTTAGGGACTGTTCCTGCTGAATTGTGCTTAGTACAGGGAATACCTATGCTACCATAGTTTTATGGGATCTTTCTGTACAGACTATGAGCAAACTTAGGGGACTGTTCCTGCTGAATTGTGCTTAGTACAGGGAATACCTCTGCTGCCATAGTTTTATGTGATCTCTCTGTACAGACTATGAGCAAACGTAGGGGGCTGTTCCTGCTGAATTGTGCTTAGTACAGGGGAAGGGTATCACTCAAACAGCATCAGAACAAAGTACAGAGTGCAAAACGCCTTTGACAATGAGTTTTATAATGTAAGGCAATAATTAGTGATGGAGATAAGAAACACTGGTGGTGGCTAATTACCTGCTAGACAGACAGACAAAAGTGGTGACAGAGACGGTAGAATGAAATAAATGACAGTAAGTCCATGAGCCCCCCAGGAAACTCTAAATAAAGGCAGATGGTCCCCAACTCCTGGGGGGACTGCAGTACTTACCATAGAATTTGACTGTGAATGACTGAACCCCCTGTGACTCTCCAATTACAGACACAGCAACGTTGTACAGTCCCTGATCAGTGGAAGTGGTTTGGTTGATACGCAGGGAGCCATTATCATAGAAACTCATTCTAGTGGGATCCAGAACACTATTCCCAGTGGGAGTCCATGAGCCCAACACAGTGGAATTGATCAGCCACGTAACGGTGGGACTTTTAGTGGTGCTGTATGAGATGGGCAAGAGAATGTCAGCTCCTGTGACAAAGTTCCCAGTAGCATTGCTGCTCACGGTCAGCGCTTCTCCATTTCTGCCTATTCCAGTAACAGAGACGTGGGTTAGAAATGGGCCGTCACATAAATAAATAGATTAGATCCAGCTACTACAGCTTGTACATATTCATAAGAATAGAATTTATTTTAGTTATTTATGGTCAAAACTGTCAAATTTGACTAGGCAGTTCTTCTAGGCAGAATTTAAGAGCTTGAATTCGACTATTCGCCACCTAAAACCTGCCGAATTGCTGTTTAAGTCAATGGGAGACGTCCTGGGATCAATTTGAAGTTGTTTGCAGCCTTCCTGACTAGTGATGGACGAATGTCTACTGTTTTGCTTCCCGAAAAAATTGCGAATTTCCCGTGAACGTTTTCACGAAAAAAAAAACCGCGAAAATCGAGCATTTTCCCGAAAAAATTGTGATAACCAGACATTTTCACAAAGAATTGTGAAAATCAGAAATTGACGTGAAACGCGGAAATTCGCTGCGAATTCGTGCCAGCCGAATTTATTCACCCATCACTATTCCTGACATTTGAGTTTTTTTAGGCTAAAATCCTCAAATCAAGTTTTTTTAATTCGAATCAAATTTGATTTGAGTTTTTGGTTCACCAGAGTTTGAGAAATTCAATTTTTTTTAATTACATTTTTAAATAAATTTTGATCAGTCAAATTTCGAATTTATGAGTTTAGGGGAGTTGTTAAAAACTCACATGAATTCGAAATTCAACCTTTGATAAATTTGACTCCAAACATTGAGCAGCAGTTATTTCTAGCACCCCAAACTTATTATTAGCGAGAAATATCAGCCATGGGCATCCTTGTGCCCTATAATTTGAGAGGAATGGATGCTGGTACCACACATACTATACAATTATATGTAACGGGAAGTGACCCTACAAACAAATGATTAAATAAGAGACAGTGGGGTACTGATACCCCAAGCACATTATATACAGTAAGAGGCAGGGAGTTCTGGCACCTTAAAGGATAAGTAAATTAAAATTTAAAATAAGTGAATGTAAAATTAATGAGGGAGCTATTCTAAGCACTTTTGCCATTTCCATTCATTATTTATTTTTTTTGAATTCCAAGATATTAAAGGAAACATGTACTGTTAGTATGAATTAATTTTGGTACAAAAAAAATTAGAAACCCTTCTCAAATCTTCCCTAAGCAGAAGAACATCACTTTCACAACAACTTTCTTTCTCCTGACAACTTCCTTGACTACTTGGTGGTCAGACTGGTGGGAAAATGACCAGCAGGTGGCGCTGTTATAACAAAATTAGTTTATATTAACAGTACATGTATCCTTTAATATCGTTTTTTATTTTTATATTCTCTCCATTTCTACTCTGCAACCTCAATTTTTTCTCTCTTTGTTATGTTTGTTTGCTCTCTATTCTTCCTGTTCCTCCTTCTTCCACATGAAATTAATTCTGCCCCTTTGTCTTCTGGAAGCTGATCCTTTCTTTCCCCTCCTGCCTCAGCAGTTTTTCGCTCCACAGGGGGCCCTCTTTTGCAGACCACACCCCCAATGCTGGCCACTCCCATTTATACCCAGACACTCTTTGATCTGCCCCAAACTGGGAGAGGGCTTACTTTTCAATAAGCCCTACTCACTTTACAATAAGCCCTACCCACTTTACAATAAAAAAAATTGTAAGGACACATCCATGTTTTCAAGTTACATATAGGAAACACATTCTGTTCATGGATGCGTCAGTACAAGTATAATCAGTGGCCGTAACTAAATCCTTTCTAATTGTTGAACAGGCTGGAGAGATAGGAAATGGCTGGAGGATCATATACCGTAAATACTCGAGTATAAGCCGTCCCGAGTATAAGCCGAGGTACCCAATTTTACCTCCAAAAACTGGGAAAGCTTGTTGACTCGAGTATAAGCCGAGGATGAGAAATGCAGCAGCTTTTGGTAAGTTTCAATAAAAAAATTGAGGGTTTCTGCTCCCATTGGAGGTGCCGGCGTCTCGTTTTTGGATGCCGCGACCATTCTTGGACGCTGGCGAATATTCTTGGAGACTATTCTTGGACGCCGGCGACTATTCTTGGACGCCGGCGACTATTCTTAGGCGCCGGCGACTATTCTTAGGCGCCGGCGACTATTCTTAGACGCTGGAAACCGTTTTTGCGCTTGACCCGAGTATAAGCCGAGGTAGCGTTTTTCAGCATATTTTGGGGGCTGAAAAACTCGGCTTATACTCGAGTATATACGGTAATCACTTTGTTTCCTTATTTCCAACACTTCTCTTGTGGGAGCAGATTAATAGCCGCAGGGGAGAGAAATCAGAGAAAAAGGGGAATTAATGTCACTGTATAACAAACATCCGACAACTTTATTTGTTTTCATATAATGTCCATTTAAAGGGGCACAGTCGTTAGAAAAAGGTATTAGTGGCCGAAACCAAGATGCAATATTTAGAAAAGTCACTTTGTTATTGTAGGTTTAGTGCTGACAATGGGAAGAATACTATCAGATTATTTGTTTTCTCTCATAAAACAGCACTTCTGCCAACTGGAAGATCTCCGGTCCCAAGTATTCGGGATAATGGAACCCATTCCTAGAGCCAGACTATCTATAAGGAAGCCAAGAATCCACTGACTGATACTGGACTCAGCTGATTAAAGGAGTAGTCATACCAATTCCACCCCCCAGTTCAGGTATGTCCCAGCCGGGCTATGGGCAGTGTCTGACCACCAGGTGATAATTAAAGGGGAACTAACGCTAACATTTTAAATATCTGTCATCACGTTTAAAAAAGAAACTTTCTAAATATAATCAATTAAACATTCTTCTAACATTTCTGTTAATCCAGTTACTCTTCACTCTTTCCATCTCATCAGCATCACTTCATTCTCTCTCCATGAAGGAACTGGATGTCAGATTTTGATTGACAGATCTAATACATATTTTGGTGGGGGGACTTCCTTATTAGGGTTGGCGCCTTTTCACCCGTTGTATCCGGGCAGGGTCGCGGTCAGTGATGCGGCAGCAGGGTTGCCAGCTAAATTGGGCTACTAATTGAAAGCCCAGGCGGGTTTTGAAACTACAAACTAGCCAAGATATGGAGTTGGGCTACTTTTTGGGCCTTTGACTGGTTTTACTTTGGAAACCAGCCAACATTTTTTTTCTTGCCCTATTGTGTCAAGCCTGCTTCTACCAGTGCATGTTGGGTAATGTAGTTTTTGTTTAACAATTTGCCAACTGCCAAGTTGAATGTAAGACTACAATACCCACCATGCAATGGGACTAAGTTGTATAGAAGTTACCAGATTTTGGGCCCTGCACCCCAGTATCCCATCTTAAAGGGATACTGTCATGGGAAAAAAAAAATTTTCAAAATTAATCCGTTAATAGTGCTGCTCCAGCAGAATTCTGCACTGAAATCCATTTTTCAAAAGAGCAAACAGATTTTTTATATTCTATTTTGAAATCTGACATGGGGCTAGACATATTGTCAATTTCCCAGCTGCCCCAAGTCATGTGACTTGTGCTCTGATAAACTTCAATCACTCTTTACTGCTGTACTGCAAGTTGGAGTGATATCACCCCCTCCCTTTTCCCCCCAGCAGCCAAACAAAAGAACAATGGGAAGGTAACCAGATAACACCTCCCTAACACAAGATAACAGCTGCCTGGTAGATCTAAGAACAACACTCAATAGTAAAAACCCATGTCCCACTGAGACACATTCAGTTACATTGAGAAGGAAAAACAGCAGCCTGCCAGAAAGCATTTCTCTCCTAAAGTGCAGGCACTAGTCACATGACTGGGGGCAGCTGGGAAAATGACAAAATGTCTAGCCCCATGTCAGATTTTAAAATTGAACCCTGTTCATTGGGCGGGGCTATGACATGGCAATCGGCTATTGGCCAATCATAGGAAATCCTGCCCAGTTTTCCTAATTTGGAAAACCAGGCAGGCAGTTTCGACCTATGCAGTCCTTCAATAAAACAGGCTGTTTGGGTCAAAACCGAGCTGGTGGCAACCCTATTCCTTATCTAGCAGATGTATTACAGCTCATGCAAACAACTGATTCCAGCACAAACCAATCAACTGTCTTTGGCACAAATCAGAGACAGGATTTCTAGTGATTTTATTTTAATACATCTTATAGGCTGTATTAGACCTGTCAATCAATATCCAACTGCCGTCTGCATGAAGAGAGAGGAATAGTGAAGATAAACTTGATCATTTCAGAAACAAGTTAGAATGTTTTAATTGATTAGATTTAGGAAGTTTCTTATTTTAGTATGAAAAAGCGTATTAAAGGTATGGGACCCATTATCCAGAATGCTCGGGACCTGGGGTTTTCCGGATAACAGATCTTTCCATAATTTGGATCTTCATACCATAAGTCTACTAGAAAATAACTTAAACATTAAATAAACCCAATAGGCTGGTTTTGCTTCCAATAAGGATTAATTATATCTTAGTTGGGATCAAGTACAAGCTACTGTTTTATTATTACAGGAAAAAAAGGAAATTATTTTAAGGGTCAGGCCACACTGGGCGTTTTGGGGAGATTTGGTTGCCTGGTGACTAATCGCCTCGTTTTTGCGGCGACCAATCTCCCCAAATGCCTTCCCTCACTCTGCGCCGGCTAAAATGGAAAAACGCCGGCGCTAAGCACACTCGGTGATTCGTTTTCCAAAGTCGTCCGAAGTAGCCTCACGAGGAAACTTCGGGCGACCGGTAAACCGAAGCGTTACGTATGCTATGCTGCCGGCGATTCACATTCTTGCTGGCGGAAAGGCATTGAGGGGAGATTAGTCACAGAAAGAAGAGGAGATTTGTCACTGGGCGACTAATCTCCCCCAAATTTTACAGTGTACCACCAGCCTAAACATAATATTTATAAATATTACATTCCCACCAAATTACCCACAAAGCTGTGGAATCTGTGCATCTCTACCTGCCTGGGACTAAGGGTGCTCCACTTATAACTCCCAACTGCCAGCTCTTGTTCAGGGAAGGGGCGGAGTCACTTGACTTTCTATCATTCTGGTATTCAGTTGCAGGGCTATTGCTGTACAAGGACATTACTCTGAGTCTGGGATATCAATAGTCACCTGCACAAAAGAAGCTTTCAATCAGCACAGCAATGTCTGAGAAATCCAACTCCCTTCAAAAACAAATAAAAAAAAAACCCCACTATGACTGGCTACTATAAAAATACTTTTATGCCTACATAAACAAATGTAATAAAATGGTTAAATATTCATCTTTACTCTCATAGTGAAGCAGTCCCCTTTGTAAGCAGCAGTCCTGTCCTGCTTTATGGCAGCTGAGATTCTAGCTATCTGTATAACAGAACATTCTGTCCCAGTGGCTGCACAGGTCCTATCTGATCCCCATTGTAAGCAGCAGTCCTGTCCTGCTTTATGGCAGCTGAGATTCTAGCTATCTGTATAACAGAACATTCTGTCCCAGTGGCTGCACAGATCCTATCTGATCCCCATTGTAAGCAGCAGTCCTGTCCTGCTTTATGGCAGCTGAGATTCTAGCTATCTGTATAACAGAACATTCTGTCCCAGTGGCTGCACAGATCCTATCTGATCCCCATTGTAAGCAGCAGTCCTGTCCTGCTTTATGGCAGTTGAGATTCTAGTCACAGACATTGATTATTTTAATGCTATGCACAGAGAATTAAATTACTAGGCGTTGTAATCACAATGCTCTTTTTCCAAGGAAATATGTAATGTTTGCTGCCCTGAAAAACCTTATTATGGTTATTAACAGGACAGATTCGCCCTTCACTAAAGACAAGTCACATTTTATTTTCATATGTTATTATTTGTTATGCAGCTCTAGCAAGAGAATTCAGGCTGCGGTCTGATCACTAGGGTTGAACTAACCTAGGAACTATGTCATTATACAAGAGTAGGAAGTGCTTAGTAAAGGTTAATGAGAGCTCGGCCATACCCAGGTGCTATATATATACTAGGACTTTACATAGATGACAGTTGCAGGGTGTCTGCCACTTGTGTGCAGTTTCTGTTTACAGAAATAGCCTCAACACTTAGAGGCCCATTTATCAAAGGTCACATTTCAAATTTTAATTTTTTAAACTCCCATGAACTCAAAATTCCACCAATCAAAATTTATTATAAAAATCGAATTTTTTAAACTAGGGTGAATGGGATCGCCCAGAAAACTCTGAGTTTTTTTTTCCGGAGAATATCAGGAACACTGCAAACAACTCCAAAACCGATCCCTGGAAGTCTCCCATTGATGGCAGATTTTAGGTGGCTATTAGTAGAATTTGAGTTCTTAAAGGGCCAGAGCATGATAAATCTCGAAAATCGAATTAGACCATAAAAAATCTGGCTCTTAAAGTACAGCCGGACCTGTGAAACAAAGAATGAATTGCTTCCCTGCTCTATAAAATAGTGATAGAACTACGGCAGCTGCTCTCACATGTCACTTCCCAGTGATGTCACACGGCTCTGTATCGTGTTTTATCTACACTTCCAGAACGGCGTTGTAGTCTGCACCATCCATCCCATCAGTCCCTGCCCAAGTGGAGCTTACAATCTAACGTCTCTAACACAGTCACACTAGGGTCAGTTTATCAGGAGCCAATTAACCTGCCTGTGCTTTTTTGGAGTGTGGGAAGAAACTAAAGAATTGATATTTGAATCTTCCTATAAAAAAAAAGAGTAATGTCTAATGAAGCTTTAGAGATAAGTACTAATTGTAATGCTGCTTTTTTCTCTGGAAAGGTCATGTTTTCAATCGGATTGGCTGCTGATGGAATGGTATTTTACCATTTGAATTTAAATGGGCTTCGAATGGAACATCATTTAGCCTATGACTAAGGACTAGATGAATCCGAAACGCGTCAGGCAATGATGCGACTACCTGTCCTTTTATGTATTTTAATAGTAATTATTAATGTCAGATTTTTTTAACCTATTTATGGCGGTGTCGTCTATCTTGTGGTTCTGCTTGACAAAAAGAAATTAAAGAACTCACACAGACATGGGAGGAACATACAGACAGAGGCTGCCCTGGCTGGAATCGAACCTACAAAATTGTGCTAATCGGCTTAGGAACACCTTGCCTCTCCCAGCACTCTTTGCTTGAGGGCAACGTAACTACAGAGGAAGCAGACTCTGCAGTGGGAGAGAAAGGGTCCAGACCAGGGGTAGGCGAAAGAAGAGGTACGTGTTTGGTGCCCCCACTTTGTTGCGCCTTAGGCACGTGCCTCTTCTGCATATCCCTAGTTCTGGCCCTGCCAGGAGAACCTAATTAATGAGCAAATTCAGCATATATTTTGGCCCAGGAGGTATAGGGTTCCCCATAGCCCTAATTAATGAGCCATTTTCAGGGTTGGACTGGGCCGACGGGATACTGGGAAAAAACCCGGTGGGCCCCGGGCTCTGCAGTGGGGCCCAATAACATCTAAATACACCACTGCTTTAGGGTCAAGAATGATTCCAGCTATAATATATGGCAGCACTTTGGGGTGCGGGGGTGCAAAGTTTTGCTCCTCTGAGCGGCAGGGCAGGTGCATTGTGGGGAAAAAAAACACGGCACTTTATGTCCGTTTTAGCATGTGCCTCCTTTTCTGCAAAAAAATATACCGGCCTTCCTATATTGTTGCAGTTTTTCCCTATCAATAACATTGGCATCATTTTTACCGGTAAAATACCAGCCAGGTGCCAACCCTAACCGTGTGTCAGAAAAGAGTTGTCGCAGAAGAGAATAAAAATCACGTAGAAACCAATTAAAAATGACCAATTGCAAAGTTCCATATTTTGATACTATTTGGAGCAAGCAGCGCTCCCACGTTATGCTTCTCAGCAATGGGCAAAAGGGAAATGGAATACAACAGGCATTATACTTAAAGTTTCACTAAGTCTCGTTCATCCATATATAATTGCAAGGGTTAGAAAAGTAATGCAAGTACTGCAGTGGGAATCCATGTACTTACTTGCTTATAGGATGCAGGGATAAGTGACATACATGACAGTCACAGAGAGGACAGACCTTTCCCATTCACATGAGCTGCCTCCCTGTACTGACAGTTTGGATAGAGATTGGCAGACATTGCAGCAAACTCACCTGCCCACTAACTGTTTTCTCTCAAAATGAAAATAAGAAGGGTTAAATGTACTTACTGTAGGGCAACAGCAGGAGAAGCACCCAGGGCAGTGGCACCAGCCTCCTCATCTCCCAGAGAGAGACAGCACTAACACATCTCCCAGAGAGAGAGAGCACTAACACATCTCCCAGAGAGAGACAGCACTAACACATCTCCCAGAGAGAGAGAGCACTAACACATCTCCCAGAGAGAGACAGCACTAACACATCTCCCAGAGAGAGAGAGCACTAACACATCTCCCAGAGAGAGAGAGCACTAACACATCTCCCAGAGAGAGAGAGCACTAACACATCTCCCAGAGAGAGAGAGCACTAACACATCTCCCAGAGAGACAGCACTAACGCAGCAGCACCGACGCTCTCATAACTGTCTCCTCCTCACCTGGCCAGGTGCTGCCAAATGGAACAGGTGCATTTCCTGTGCTCACCTGGAAGAGGTAAGAGAGAGAGAGAGAGAGAGAGAGAGAGAGGCAGGAGGGGGTGGGGAGCGAGGGAGGGGGAGAGGGTTACATTTCTTTATACAAAGGCTCAGTCTCTATGAGACTTCAGCTGGGAGTCCAGATACTGTAATGAGCTACAGAACTTCATATAATTGTGTGAGACCCATATAGACATTTCTATACAGCATTGCATCATACATCTGTGATACATCACTTTTATATAGTGTGTATATATATATATATATATATATTTATATATACACACATAGGGGGTTATTTACTAAAATCTGAATTTATCTCATATTTTATTTTAAAAATACTACGACCAAACGTCCATGCCCGATTTTAGTTTATTTATTAATAAAAAATGGGGGAGGGGTGCACCCCCTCGGGGCCCTCCGGATGCTCACACACCGATGCAAAGGTGCACAGAAAACTGCGTCCGGAGTGGGGTGGGGCCTGGCTGCATGGCCTGCACAGGGCCCAATCCTCATTAGTTGTGTTTAGGATTGACACCCAGGCGGTATTTTAACTGGCCTAGCCGGTAAAACACCTGCCAAGGCCAAGGCCGGTATTACAAATTTACTGGCAATGTAGCTGCTGTGTAGCCATGGGGGGCAGCCATTCAAGCACAGGATACACAGTAGATAACAGATAAGTACTACTATAGTTTATATAAACAAGCTGCTGTGTAGCCATGGGGGCAGCCATTCAAGCACAGGATACACAGTAGATAACAGATAAGTACTACTATAGTTTATATAAACAAGCTGCTGTGTAGCCATGGGGGGCAGCCATTCAAGCACAGGATACACAGTAGATAACAGATAAGTACTACAATAGTTTATATAAACAAGCTGCTGTGTAGCCAAGGGGGCAGTCATTGAAAGCGGAAAAAGGAGAAAAGGCACAGGATACACAGCAGATTATGGATAAGCTCTACAATATACAAGGAGATTCTACAGAGCTGGAAATACTTACATTATGTGGCTTGGCTGAGCACTCTGGGGTCCATGATACTATCTGCAAGAAGTTCACTCTAGTGAGTTCACCGAGTGGGCCCCAGTTCTGCTGCGCCCCACTCACTTCCTTATACCCACAGCAACCCTTGACAATCTGCTTTCCATTACCGTTGCCTCTCGGTGATCATCCGCCTCCCTGCGACTGACCGTGCACCTACCTGCTGGGCCCCTCAGATTGTCTGCTGACCATGTTCCTCTCTGCTGGGCTTCTCAAGGCCCCACCAACAATAACTATTCATACTGAGATTAATGCGGTTAACGACTGCAGTGCATTCCATGGTGGAACACACGGCCATCTTTATTTTTCATGCTAGGCCCGCCTCCACTCATTCTTTTCCCATTCCTTCCTTGTGGCCTGGCCAACCTCCCTGCTCTCTCCTGCTGTACCCCAGAGCCCCACTTGGGACATTATCTCTTCTTTGGATAGCACAACCTTCTTTTATTTTGATGCAGGAGACATGGGAGGTTATTTATTAAAGGTTGAGTTGAGAGTAGTTTCACTAAAAACTAAAAAATTTTCAGGATAAAAAACCCTAAAACCTTTCAAGGTCACGTAGAAGTGAATGGCAGATGTTCCTTTAACCATTTGAAGAAGTTTGTAGCCTTCATGATTTTCATTTTTTTATGATGGTATGCGCTTGTACACTCGGGTTATTTGGGTTTTTTCCCCTCTTTCATTAAATCGAATTTTTAACATTTTTTTTCATAAATAAGAAAACATTCGAGCTATGAGTTTATTCGAGGTAGGAAAAAAAGCCTCACAAACTCGACCCAGGCATAGTCATGCCACGTGGAAACACTTAAAAAGAGAAAAACTTTCCTGCACACTACTTCAGCAAGAATCTGCAGTGATCCTACTAACATGTTTAGGGTTAATGTGTTTATTGGCCATTTTATGCAGTGATATTACAGGCATCTCTGGGGTTAATTCGTTTATAACCCATTTCTGCAGTGATCTTACATGTCTGGAGTAAATATGTTCTTTGTCCATTTTCTGCAGTGATCGTACTGGTATGTCTGGGGTTTATATGCTAGTTATCCATTTTCTGCAGTGATTGTACTGGTATATTTGGGGTTTATATGCTAGTTATCCATTTTCTGCAGCGATTGTACTGGTATATCTGGGGTTTATATGCTAGTTATCCATTTTCTGCAGTGATTGTACTGGTATATCTGGGGTTTATATGCTAGTTATCCATTTTCTGCAGTGATTGTACTGGTATATCTGGGGTTTATATGCTAGTTATCCATTTTCTGCAGTGATCGTACTGGTATATCTGGGGTTTATATGCTAGTTATCCATTTTCTGCAGTGATCGTACTGGTATGTCTGGGGTTTATATGCTAGTTATCCATTTTCTGCAGTGATTGTACTGGTATATCTGGGGTTTATATGCTAGTTATCCATTTTCTGCAGTGATTGTACTGGTATATCTGGGGTTTATATGCTAGTTATCCATTTTCTGCAGTGATTGTACTGGTATATCTGGGGTTTATATGCTAGTTATCCATTTTCTGCAGTGATTGTACTGGTATATCTGGGGTTTATATGCTAGTTATCCATTTTCTGCAGTGATTGTACTGGTATATCTGGGGTTTATATGCTAGTTATCCATTTTCTGCAGTGATTGTACTGGTATATCTGGGGTTTATATGCTAGTTATCCATTTTCTGCAGTGATCGTACTGGTATATCTGGGGTTTATATGCTAGTTATCCATTTTCTGCAGTGATTGTACTGGTATATCTGGGGTTTATATGCTAGTTATCCATTTTCTGCAGTGATCGTACTGGTATATCTGGGGTTTATATGCTAGTTATCCATTTTCTGCAGTGATCGTACTGGTAGGTCTGGGTTAATTATGGCTAAAGGGTGCGGCTTTGGACCTATAAGAGTTGTGGAAAGGGCAGTGTATTTTTGGGTCCTACATAGCAGGGGGTGGGTGGAGGTTGCAGCAGAGAGAGCATTTATGTGTTTGGTGGGTTCTTGGCTTGAGTTTTAGGCCCCAGGTACCCCAGTCTGACACTGGCAGGGGCTGCTGGGAATGACGGATAAGCTCTGTAAAGTGTCAGTTCTATACAGAAATAAAGGTTAATAATCATTGCCTTGTATTTTAATGTTTAAGGGAATGGCATTGCTACGTTACATAAAATGTATTGGCCTGTGACAATGACAAAGCTGTTATGTAAATTTGAATAGAGAGATAAGTGTCGGGCACGGCCTCTACCTTTTCTCCACTGAGTGGAAGGTGGCAGTTTCGGATATCAGGAACGTCTCACTTTTTATTGACAGAGACTCATAGAAATATTTCTGTCGGCTGAGAGGGAGGGATAAGCTGCACGTATACAGAAGCAGGTCACGTCATGGATCCAATATTAATGGACAACTGTAGGTTCCAGCCGAGAGCCAAACCAGGTAAAGGGTACTCGAAAACTTTGATCCTGTCCTGTGTCTTTAATTAAATCAGGAACATCCCACTATAAACCTTCAGCTATAAGTGTTGTTTCTCATAATGTGGATTCATATATACTGGCAGCACATGAGCCACTAATACTTATATCCCTTCCCCATTTGATTCTGATTACTTCGTTCTGCCGGGGTTTAGTTGCCCTTTAACCGCACACAAGCAATGCACTTTTCACAGAATAGTACACAGGTCGACACTTTTGTTTTAGTAAGAAATGTATGCTCTCTGCTTATACACAGGTTTTGTGACCATATAAAGGCACAAGGCTGCAGGCTGGGAACTCTGAGTATCACTCATGTATTATAAGGGATAATGTACCCCCTACTGTAAATGATAAGGATATTACAAGTCACCTCAGAGTTCCATGACCTTCATCCTTGTTTTATATATGGTCATGGAACTCCTCTGTGACTTATAATATCCTTATATTTTCTAATAGGGGGTATTTATTGACTATATTTACCTGGGGATTCTGTGGCCACATAGAGAAAGAGGTGTGACCAGTGTGATCTGATGGAAAATAGTGGCAGTGAAAATACTTGTATCTGATTGGTGGTTGGTAGGTCAGTGCCACAAGCAGTGGATTTGCAGTTTTCCACTAGGAGAGGTGATGTACTTTGAGTTGCTTTTGGCTTGAGTGAGCTCTGCGGCTAAGCCCAATCATTTATTGTAAATTTTATACAAATATTGACACACACTTGTATAAATATATATACACACAGACTGAATGTGCAGCAGGTGTGAGGGTCCCAGTGAGACAGAGGACACATGCGAGTGTCTCATTTCTCATTATACCTCCCCCCCCTCCCCCGGGTGTTGGATGATAAAGTGCTGCACTCAGGGAACAAGGACAGGAGGGATAAATGGAGTCATCACTAAAGCCATTTCTGCCTTTGAGCAAAGCCCTAGAGTTTCCTGCTGCCCTAATATTTGTGATCATTGCTTTAACCCATTGCCCCAGTAAAAGGCCTAGAATTTGATTCTGCTACACAGACCCATGTGTCAATAAAGATACTGATTAACCTCTGATTAACACGACTGCACTAGAACCCTGACTGCACTAGAACTCTGCACTAGAACCCTGACTGTGCAAGAACTCTGCACTAGAACCCTGACTGTGCTAGAACCCTGACTGCACTAGAACTCTGCACTAGAACACTGACTGCGCTAGAACCCTGACTGTGCAAGAACTCTACACTAGAACCCTGACTGCGCTAGATCCCTGACTGCACTAGAACCTTGAATGCACTTGAACCTTGACTGAACTAGAACTCTGATTGCGCTAGAACCCTGACTGCACTTGAACCTTAACTGCACTTGAACCTTGACTGCACTTGAACCTTGACTGAACTAGAACTCTGACTGCGCTAAACCCTTGACTGCACTAGAACCTTGACTGAGCTAGAACCTTGACTGCACTAGAACCTTGACTGAGCTAGAACCTTGGCTGCACTAGAACCTTGACTGCACTAGAACATTGACTGAGCTAGAACCCAGAATATGCTAGAATCCTGACTGCACTAGAACCCTGGCTGCACTAGAAACTTGACTGAACTAGAACTCTGACTGCACTAGAACCCTGACTGCACTAGAACTCTGACTGCACTTGAACCTTGACTGCACTAGAACACTGACTGCACTAGAACCCTGGCATTTATGAGCCATACACTCAGCTTTATCATAAAGTGTCACCCAGAACACAAAGGGTGGACCCCAGGAACATATTTAATACCTATTAGTGGGTTTTTCCGAGGAGTGGGCTGCACTCTCCCCTAACAAGCACGTGTGAGGTTAATAGCAGGGAAGAGCAGCAATAAAACTGTAGAGGACATAAATCTCACTGAATCATTAGCTGCCACTTTAACTGCACTTTCTTCTAATGTCTTGTGCCTTTTACATGGCTGAATTATTGAGATATTATATATCAGCCTCAATGTGTGCAAGTCATGGGATAAAGCTTTTATGTGATCCTTTGCCAAGACCAGCTGGGGGTTTTATTTGGAATAAGCTCTAGTGATGGCATCTTTATCTAAGCGCTAAAGTTTGGGGTCAGAGACAGATAATGTTTCTTATGTCCCCCCAATATTCAATTAATCACCCATCGGAGCCCATTCAGGATGTACAAAGGCAAAAAGTTTATTTATAGAAACAGGTTTAATTACAGTGATGGTTCCTCTTCCACTCGTCTCCATTGGGGAAAGGACAGAGGACTGGACAATCTGATTGGTGCGTGGGGAAGGCACTGGGGCAGCAGAAGTCACACCCCAGGAATCCACAGCAGCCGAGTAATTAACCTGCAAACAACACGGAGAGAAGGAGGTGAATAATGACGTTTGCACGAAACTGGGGTAAAATAAACAGCGACACAAACTGTTACTTTGTGTCACATCCACAAGTCGCAGACGGGAAGAATTTAATAGAACTGAGTCCCTCGCAATTCTGTATATTATGCAACATCCAGTTCTCTAGGTTTAAAGGAACAGTTCAGTGTGGAAATAAAAACTGGGTAAATAGATATTAAAAATGTTTCAAATATAGTTAGTAGCCAAAAATGTCATGTATAAAGGCTGGAGTGACTGGATGTGTAACATAATAGCCAGAACACTACTTCCTGCTTTTCAGCTCTCTAACTCTGAGTTAGTCAGCGACTATAAGGGGGGCCACATGGGACATAACTGTTCAGTGAGTTTGTGATTGATCCTCAGCATTCAGCTCAGATTCAAAAGCAACAGTTATGACCCATGTGGCCCCCCTCAAGTACTTCCTGGTAACCAATCAGTGGAAACCAAGAGAGCTGAAAAGCAGGAAGTAGTGTTCTGGCTATTATGTTACACATCCAGTCACTCCAGCCTTTATACATTACATTTTTGGATAACTAACTATATTAGAAACATTTATTTTGCAAAGCCTATTTACCCAGTTTTTATGTTTATACTGAACTGTTCGATTAAAGCTGTGCTTATTTGTATGGATACAAGTAATGTTTACACAGGAAGTGCCCCATCGTGATGCCACTTTCAGTTAAGAGTATTAAACAGGAACTAGTGCCTAATTACAGATATAACATGAAACAGTAAGTGTGCCTATAGTAGAGTCCTGCGCGGAACCAATTTGTTAAACCCGACCCGCACACTTACCAGCTTCCCGACCCAACCCGCAAGTACCTTATCCGCAACCCGATCCGTGACCCGCTGACCATCAAGAAACAGGAAGTGCTGTCATTGTTAACTGGAAGTGACATCATTAGAAGTAGGAGTGATCAGAAAAAAAGGAGTAAAACTCGCTATTGAGAAGACCCGCAAACCCAGAGTACCGCTGACTCACGTCTATACCCGCTCCCGAAACGTCTACCTGCAACCCGCAGGGTGCGGCAGGTTTTGGCGGGTACCAGACCCCCTGCAGGACTCTAGCCCATGGCAATGCCAGCTTTTGAATGCTACATGGATAATACATACCCATATTGATTAGAGGATATTAAGCCTCACATTTGGACTTTATTTAGAGGAGGAAGACACAAAGTTCTCAGGGGGTGCAAATAACATCCCCTTATGCAGCCAGAAGGAAGCATGCGAGTTCCTAATTGGCAGATCCTGTATGCATACCTACCTGTCACTAGCTGGATGGAAGTGTGTGTGTGAGTGTGTGAGGAGAGGTAGAAACTATCCAGTCTAAAGAACTTAGTTCAACCTTTCTTTAATGGGTGCACTGTTATTATTTGAGATGTAACACGCCCTGTAGTATGGAATGTATGGAATGCAGAATGGGACATGTGCAGTGGGAAACCACAATCAAAGATCTTATTGGTTGTTAATGTCCGCTGCCTGTGTACAGCCAATAGCAACTGAGGATTTAAACAATTCCCTCGCATATTATGCAATGACAGTCGCTGAGTGATTATATAGTTACATAGGGCACGGTGTCCCTACACCCTAAAATATGGCAATTGAAAGCTGGTATTTACAAGCACATAGCTACACGCCTCATCCATGCACAGAAACCACAGTAAATGTATTGCCCAACCCAGACCCTGCCCATAGGATAAAGTTTATTTATATCTCTCTGCACAGATGGCGCCGATTCCGGTTCTACCAGTTGAAACTGTAGCTATTTTCCAAGGGCACAACTAGAATAATGGATATGGCAGTTGCAGTCTGACTGTACTCCTGAAACAGCAGTAAAAATAGCCCTGCTGCTTTAATGATGCAAAACCAGCCTGTCTCACAAGTTTCTCTAAAAATAACAAATGTACACGGGCGCATGTTTGTACCTCTGTGGCGTGCACAGAACATGGCATTTTCACTGGCACTATTCTTACCACTGGCAGATAAATGCCTGCTCTTATACCGGAGAGGTTTCAGGTAAGGGAAAGTGCTTTGTCTGGGTGGCATCTATAGGGGTCTCACAGTGTAGGCCGAATTCTGCACTGAAATCCGTTTCTCAAAAGAGCAAACTGATTTTTTTTATATTTAATTTTAAGATCTGACATGGGGCTAGACATATTGTCAGTTTCCCAGCTGCCCCCAGTCATGCGACTTGTGCTCTGATAAACTTCAGTCACTCTTTACTGCTGTACTGCAAGTTGGAGTGATATCAACCCCTCCCTTTTCCCCCAGCAGCCTGAAGGTAAGGGCACACGGGCAGATTCAGGGAGATTAGACGCCCCGGCAACTTTGGAAAATGAAGCGATCCAAGTGTCATCCCGCTGGTGATTTAAATTCTAGCAGGCGGTTGGTAGGGGAAGGCAGATCAGGAAGATTGTCGCCCCAAAGAAGAGGCAATTAGTTGCCGGAAAAATAATCTCCCCGAATCTGCCTGTGTGCCCTTACCCTTACAGCAGAACAATGGGAAGGTAACCAGATAGCAGCTCCCTAACACACGATAACAGCTGCCTGGTAGATCTAAGAACAGCACTCAATAGTAAAATACAGGTCCCACTGAGACACATTCAGTTACATTGAGTAGGAGAAACAACAGCCTGCCAGAAAGCAGTTCCATCCTAAAGTGCTGGCTCTTTCTGAAATCACATGACCAGGCAAAATAACCTGAGATGCACCTACACACCAATATTACAACTAAATAAATACACTTGCTGGTTCAGGAATGACATTTTATATCGTAGAGTCAATTATTTGCAGTGTAAACAGTGTCATTGAGAAACAAAAACGACATCATAAAAATCATGACAGAATCCTTTTAAGAAGTAGATTTCTCATCGGAACCAATGGTACGAAGCTCACCGTCAGTCGCCCAATACTATGGACAGCAGTATCCAAGAACAAAGATGGCTGCCTTCAGAAGTGAGACTGGAACAGCTTTCACTAATGGTATCACACACTGGCACCTGCCATCTTTAGCTCCTTCACCTTCTCTTGTGCTTTTAATGATATCACAATTGTGTTTCCTGCTGGGACATGGTTTTCCAGTGTGGCCATTGGCTAGTGGGTGTATATAGTGGCAAGTATACAGGATTCTACACTGGGAATTCAGCGACGCACTAAAATCCCACTGAATGGCAGTCAGCTGCAAGTGGTTTTGTGCTTATGGGGTTAAAAAGCAACAAATGTTCTGTTTGTGTATTCTCCATGCTAACAGGAGGAAGAGGAGGAGGCTGGTGGGGTCACGCTAAACGGGGGAGAACAGATGTGACAAGGCTCCAGTGGATGTTATCACAGAATGTACAAAGGGAATCACTGCTCTATCTGCACTGCTGTCTGACAGGTGACAAACACGGGTGCCACTCGTTCCTTCGATCAGCCGCCACCGCTAAACACATACCAAACGCCGGGTCATTGGGTTCATATCTGAATAAGGGAGGGTCTGACGTGGGCAACACTCTGTGCTCTATATGTAGAGATATTTGCACCCCCTCCCCACAAGCACTTTTCCCTATCTAAGATGAAATCAGAGGAAAATAAATACAGTGACTATGTCCTTATACATTTTTTTAGAACTACACGTGGATATATATGTAGCTATTAGTTAGGATAGTCGCCCCTCTGAATGTCAGATCTGCCTCTGCTCAACAGTAAGGTGGGACATACATCTCATTGCAAGCCACAAATTGCTGATGCTTAGAATATGGTATTTAGCACACTGCCCAATAGGAATGCCCCTGCTTAGTATTATGCAGGGGAATTTACTCTGCTGAACATTAGGGCTGCCCCTGCTTAGTATTAAAGGTGTCGTTCAGATAAATCACCAGAAATAACAAATTTTTCCAATGACTTTCTATTTTCTTTGCATGACCGTTTTTCTAATATTGAAGTGTAAAGTATAATTTTTCACCCTCTGAAGCAGCTCTGGGAGGGGGGGGGCGCCGACCCTGTAAACTGTTCTAAATGGATACATTTAATTAATACATTTGTTATCTTTTGTCCCTGCTGAGCAGAATCCCTAAGTTTCATTACAGGAGGCTGTTAGAATTGATAATAGCTGAGAAATGTATCAACTAATGGAGCAAAATCGTAACAGTTTAGCGTCTGCACCTGAATTACTGAGTTGCGAGACTCAAACACCAGAGACAGGGGCATTCAACTTTAAACTTAGATTTTGGAAAAACAGTAAAAAATAAATAATGGAAAGTATTTGAAAAAAGCCTTTATTTCTGGGGAATTATCTGAAAACTGAATTGAAAAAAAAAAAAAAAAGTGTTTGGAAGGTGAACAATCCCTTTAAAAGGAGGGAATTTACTTTAATTTACTTTACTTTGATGCACATTAGGACTGCCCTGCTTAGTACTGAAGAGGGACATTTAATCTGGTGCACATTAGGACTGCCCCTGCTTAATATTGAGGGGAATTTACTATGGTGCACATTAGGACTGCCCCTTGCTTAGTACTGAAGAGGGACATTTACTCTGGTGCACATTAGGACTGTCCCTGCTTAGTATTGAGGAGGAGAGTTTACTCTGATGCACATCAGGACTGCCCCTGCTTAGAACTGAAGAGGGAAATTTACTCTGGTGCACTTTAGGACTGCCCCTGCTTAGTATTGAGATGGGGAATTTATTCGGATACACATTAGGACTGCCCATGCTTAGTATTGAGAAGGGAGATTTATTCTGATACACATTAGGATTGTCCCCTGCTTAGTACTGAAGAGAGACATTTACTCTGATGCACATTAGGACTGCCCCTGCTCAGTATTTAAGAGGGGAATTTACTCTGGTGTACATTAGGACTACCCCTGCTTAGTATTGCGGAGGGGAATTTGTTCTGATGCACATTAGGACTGTCCCCTGCTTAGTACTGAAGAGACATTTACTCTGATGCACATTAGGACTGCCCCTGCTCAGTATTTAAGAGGGGAATCTACTCTGGTGCACATTAGGACGACCCCTGCACAGTAATGAGGAGGGGAATTTAATCTGGTGCACATCCTTCCCTTCATTTATGAAATATATAATATTGCAGTTGAAGGAAAAGGCGATCTGGTTCCACTTAGGAACAAAAGGATCCGATGTGTCCGACTGAAAGGTAACTGTGCATGAGCCAAACAGGGCAATTATGGGAGAGTGCAGTCGATACAAATTGCATTACTCTGGCAGCCGTACGCTAGTTGCTCACGCAGCTAAAAGGTTTGCATCAAGCCGACACGCTGAGCATGCGGTAAACAAAACATCATTAAATACGTATTTATCAAATTAGTATTTATCAAATCAGGCTCCAAAATATTGATGGCATTTTGCAGTCACCCACCCTTAGCGAGAGCACTTCACGTTGCAAGATGACAACTTCAGTTACCTAGTTACATTAATTAATGGCCTAATTGGGAAGGCGAGGTAGCGATACACAGGAACAGGAGAGTTACAACCAGAGGATCAAATTGTTTCTCATCTCCGGCATCTGTTAAAGGTCTGCGGTAATCGCCCCGGCATCAGCAAACGGGCAGCCGGCACTTCTAGGGCCTTCTGTTACAGGTACAGCTCTAGTCTAATTGGCTGCATGATTAAAATGATATAAACACTAATTAATGTGGGCCTTTTTTTTTTTTTAATCCTGGATAACTGTAAGCGTAAAAAAAGCGCTGCTTAAATGGGCAGTAAAGTCGGGTTTAAAAAACCAGCACTGAATTTAACAAGCAAAATGGAAATGTTACTGGTATCCAGCTGTTTCTCTACTGCTCCAGTTAACTGCTTGTGGACTAACCCCATCCCATGTTTTAGGCAGGGCCAGACTGTTGGGGTTATTTAACTCAACTATTTTACACACAATGCAGGATTTTTCCCCAGAATTCCAGCGTCATCCCAGTAGCCCAGGGGGTTGTGCCTGATAAAGTTGCATTGATGCCAAGTGCAGTTGCAAAATTTCCAGTGTTCCCCATGAGCGGGATGTGTGCACCCTAATTTAAGGTGCACCAATTGAAGTATTTGAGGGAACTCTGGGGTGGCTGTATGGGTGGTAGCTCCAGGGTTCCCCAGAATCAGCAAGTGGAACTAATTTGGCAGTGCATGTTGACACTAATACCTTCAATTAAAGGAGAAGGAAAGGCTAAAATTAAATAAGCTTTATCAGAAAGGTCTATAAATACACCAGTAAACCCTCAAAGTAATGCTGCTCTGAGTTATCTGTCAAAAGAAACACAGCATTTCTTTCCTTCTATTGTTTACACATGGGCTTCTGAATCACCTCCAGGGCTTGGGCTTGAGCATGCTCAGTTTGCTCCTCTCTCCCCCCCCCCACTGTAATCGGAGTCCAGAGCTATGAGTGAGCAGTATTGTATCTTGACTTGATGATCCAGTGGAGGAACTGTGAAAAAGATCGGCAAAGGAAAAAATTCTGAGGCTTCACTTTTCCTTTAAATCTTGCAAATATTTGTTGTTTTTTTGAATTTTAACTTTTATAAGGGAGATTCAGGCAGGAAGTGATGTCACAGCAGCTAATATGCCGGCCGCTATCCTAAACAAACAGAGAGAGCTTCTAAAACGGTTTACTCGGGTATGGTAAAGTATTCTGCAGAATAAATATAGTCTTATAGCTTGCACTATTGTGGCTAATCTATTGGCAATAAACTGCTTTGGTAGCAGTTGCTGCTGTAAGATGCCATAGACAGTGACTAATTATTGGGCCGGTGGAGGCTCTTCGGGCCTCTGTAAACTTGCAATGCCAGGGGGCTTCTTTTTTTCTCCAGACCTGACTGGTACGTACCTCTAGAAGCAGAGTGTCGTGCCGCAGGCCTCATCATATTCGCCCGCCTTCCTTCAACTTGGATACTAGGTCCTCTACAGTTTCTACTTTGACGCCAGCTTGTCTTTGAGGGGGATCTTCCACGCTTAAAATGCGTATACGGCTTGTGATGTCGACTCCCAAATCTGCAGGTTTCACTGACTCGATTTTCTTCTTTTTGGCTTTCTGCAGAAGAAGAGGATTATAAACTCATCCAATGTATTTTCATATGGACAGGCCAAAAAGACAACAGAATAAATGCAGTAAGCCCACACAGATTCAGGCTCCATGCCGACAGTACTTTGGGTCAGAACTCAGCACCCCAGTAAAGTAAGGCAACAGTACTAACTCTCAAACCCAGTCATTCTGACATATTGCTCTGTCTTTTACCACCAGCAGCACTCACTGCCCCAATAGACTACCATACCCATGGCTCATGCCAATATAAAGCCCTTATTATCATCAATAGATCTGCACTATAGGAAAACCCCATATGGAAAGCCAGATTAACTTGACTCCAGATAAAGCCAACAGTCCAAAGCAAAAAACACATTTACTGCCTCTCTAGCAAGAAGCCAATCCTGCAAGCTCTTTCCTCCTGCACTTTGAAAATGGCAATACGTCCCCTGGGGGTTTCTGCTTCCAAAAACTGCTGCTGTGTCTTTCTGACTAATAGCGTTCGTGTTCAGCCTGGGATCTCGCTGGCTTCCCTTGTGGCTCGGCGCCGGAGAGACAAAAAGACAAATAACATTCCCAGGGGTTTCCGGGCTCCCTCTCCGCTCTGAAAACAATAGCGTTCCCCTGTGTGTGAGCACAAGCCTTGTATTCGCACCCCTTTCCCATGAGTCACTTAGCTCAGGAACGGAAAATCTATCATGTTCCAACTCTCACTCCCCAAATCTTATCTGGATTATTCTCAAACCCTGGTACCTCTCCTGCCCTGACAGCACCACCATGCCCTTGCCTTGCAACCTTTAACACCCTTAAATACAAAGCAACACCCTTGTATATAAGCACCCCCATTCCAGCACATCCACCATTTCCCACATAACATCTGGGAGGAATTTGGCACCCGGTCAAACAGCAAATCTGACCAACCTCCCTTCACCGTTGAACTGCATCGGCCTGTTTGTAACCCTGAATCTGTATAACAGAACATTCTGTCCCAGTGGCTGCACAGGTCCTATCTGATCCCCATTGTAAGCAGCAGTCCTGTCTTGCTTTATGGCAGCTGAGATTCTAGCTATCTGTATAACAGAGCATTCTGTCCCAGTGGCTGCACAGATCCTATCTGATCCCCATTGTAAGCAGCAGTCCTGTCCTGCTTTATGGCAGCTGAGATTCTAGCTATCTGTATAACAGAACATTCTGTCCCAGTGGCTGCACAGATCCTATCTGATCCCCATTGTAAGCAGCAGTCCTGTCCTGCTTTATGGCAGCTGAGATTCTAGCTATCTGTATAACAGAACATTCTGTCCCAGTGGCTGCACAGATCCTATCTGATCCCCATTGTAAGCAGCAGTCCTGTCCTGCTTTATGGCAGCTGAGATTCTAGCTATCTGTATAACAGAGCATTCTGTCCCAGTGGCTGCACAGATCCTATCTGATCCCCACTGTAAGCAGCAGTCCTGTCCTGCTTTATGGCAGCTGAGATTCTAGCTATCTGTATAACAGAACATTCTGTCCCAGTGGCTGCACAGATCCTATCTGATCCCCATTGTAAGCAGCAGTCCTGTCCTGCTTTATGGCAGCTGAGATTCTAGCTATCTGTATAACAGATCATTCTGTCCCAGTGGCTGCACAGATCCTATATCATCCCCATTGTAAGCAGCAGTCCTGTCCTGCTTTATGGCAGCTGAGATTCTAGCTATATGTATAACAGAGCATTCTGTCCCAGTGGCTGCACAGATCCTATCTGATCCCCATTGTAAGCAGGAGTCCTGCCCTGCTTTATGGCAGCTGAGATTTAATCATATCTGGAATCTCAGCCACAAAGCAGGATAGTTGGTGTTTATAAAAGAATCACAGAAGCCAAGAAACTATCAATAGGCCACTGGTAACATCCAACTGCTTCTCGGTTAGCAGAGCAAATAAGAAATATTACTAAAGGCAAAATAATCAACCCCACGGCAGCTTTAAAATGTTCTATTTCATGGAAACTGGACTCATTTAATAACATCACACTGCCCAGCACGAATTAAAAGTGCATAAAAACTGAAAGCAAAATATTGAACATTTAGGACGACGGTGTCCCTTTAAGTGCAAACCCAACCGTAATTCATTAGGGAAAAAAAAATCTTTACTCCCAAAAAAAAAAAAAAAAAAAGGAAAGTCCTGAGCATGTGAGTATTAAATGCTAATAAGGCTGATTAATGATTTAGGCATCTTGGCAGAAATGCACACAATCTGCTTAATGAAATTAATTCTACAATTAATAGAGATCAACTATTTATCGATAATCAAAGTGAGAGTGGTCACACGCTAACAGGAGTTTAGCCTTTCCTTTATGGAGAGAGTAAGCGGGAATAAATGACATTATAAGCACGAGCCCACGGCTACAACAGACGATGCCTTTTTACAATAACTTGTTACTTCTGTTCCCGACTCCTGAGCTAATGTATAGCATTACCTTTGTTTGTTTTGGCTGCAGTTTCATGAAAGAAAAAAAAAAATATCCAGTTTTTCCACCTTCTAAGCAAAGAACTGCACACGGTGGAAACCTATAAAGTTAATGGCGTGGCATGCTGTCACCTTATATATATCACGGTGACACAGACTGCTGCACTTTATAGCTCAGACGTGTTGGAGTATTTAGGCGAGCATTTCACCCGTGCCACTAAAGGGCATGCCCACCCAAAAACAGTTAGTAATGGCTTTTGAAAGCAGTTTGCCAGATGAAAGAAACAATGGGGCTCATTTATAACCACTGGGCAAATTTGCACCTTGGCAGTAACCCATGGAGACCAATCAGATGATTGCTTTCAGTGTTTAACCTGCAGCTGGCTGAAAAAAGGTAATCGCTGATTGGTTGTGTTTATAAATCAGCCTCAATGTATCAGAATCAGTCTCTTACACTTCCCTCCTCTCTAAAGATCAGGTCACAAAAGACTCGCACCCGAAAACCTAAAAAAAAAACCATGTTATTTACTGTCCCCCTTCATTCCTTACAGTGCAGGCTCAATGGCACACAAGGCAGCTTGCTTGCATTGACCCTGTGTGCCTTGGGATTCTTTCTGCTAGACTGTTTGAGAGGCGGCCGATCCTCTACCTTTGTGCACCAGGTATAGTTCTGCTAATTATCGGAGGGTGTGCGGGAGCCAAAGTTGAATTATGATGACACAAGCCCCCGGAGTGGTACTCTAGAAGCCAACTTTTTACATATGATATGGGCCTGCCCAGTAATTAATACCTTCTAGTCTCAAGTAATGGCCTCCTTAGCAACTACCCTTGACTTCCCACAGGTACTCTCCCCTAAAGTGTCTCCTTCTAGTACCAAGAAATTGCCTCCTTAGCAACTACCCTTGACTTCCCACAGGTACTCTCCCCTAAAGTGTCTCCTTCTAGTACCAAGAAATTGCCTCCTTAGCAACTACCCTTGACTTCCCACAGGTACTCCCCCCTAATGTGTTTCCTTCTAGTACCAAGAAATGGCCTCCTTAGCAACTACCCTTGACTTCCCACAGGTACTCTCCCCTACAGTAGGACTCCTTCTTGCCCCAAGTAATGGCCTCCTTAGCAACTACCCTGGACTTCACACATGAACTCTCCCCTACAGTAGGACTCCTTCTAGTCCCAAGTAATGGCCTCCTTAGCAACTACCCTTGCCTTACCACAGGTACTCTCCTCTACAGTGTGACATCAGGGAGTAGTGGATCACCTAGTGCCTACCACCCATACAAGGAGGATCAGAGTCCTGCTGTTCTCCTCCTGAATTAACCTAGTGGATTCTGTAAAATTAAGCTCACGTACGAAGCTAGAGGGAAAACCAATTGCAAATTGTTTCAGAATATCCCTCTCTACATCATAACTCAAAGAGAACAGCACCTTTAACAATCACCATCAAGGCAGCAATATTAGTTGCTAACAACGCATGTGCCTTCATCGATTCAGCTGTACCATGTAACACGCCCCTAAAGAATTATGGGTAAATGGCTGGGGCCTGTAACAAATACAGTAGAATCACAATTTTATGTATTCTCAAAACAGACTATGTTTTTTCATGGTCCCATTTAGGTAAGTGGTGTAATTTTTTTTAAGGATTATATGGTTTCCTGGAAGTTACGCCGTTTTGATGCCACATCCCTGTGGATTTTAAATTCATCTTTCTACTGCAGTTTAAATGAGATAGTAAAGGTATGTCAGTTGAGCCACATATTCAGCCTAAAGGTGAATATCTGAAAAGATTTATTGCTCTTTCATTTGCCGCCACTGATTCTGCTACATCATTTAAATCAAGATAGAGTATAAAAAAGATGGAGGCCTTTTAAAGGGGCACTATCCTTAGTTCACTCCCACTGATTAACTGCTATACACTAGTTACAATTGCTCTCACCCATCTACATACAGTATTTGTAATCTATCCGACAATTCATAAATATTAATTGACTCTACATTCTGCCACTAGGTGGAGCACACTGCGAAAATGACCATAAAAGAAAAACCTCTGCTAAAGTCCTCGGATAGCCTCATTGCTGCAAACGCTCCACTGAAATCAGCATCCTCTTAGCAAACGTATCCCACCTATCTAGATACAGTAAATGTAGATTTTGAAGAGCAATGGCACATGGGGCAGTTTGTTGCATGCAGAGAAATTGTGTTAGCCACTGCCCGGAATGTAAATCAATGCGGAATCTCACCCATACTGTGTAATGGGCACAAAACTGCCTTATGATTATACAATTTGATTTAATAAATCATCACATAAAGATCATGATATTACTTTCTGCCGAGTGATCCCCAACCAGTGGCTCGTGAGCAACATGTTGCTCACCAACTGCTTGAATGTTGCTCCCAGTGGCCAATCACAGCCCATATCTGGCACCCCAGTGAACTTTTTCCATGCTTGTGTTGCGCCGCAACTCTTTTTACATTGGAATGTGGCTCACAGGTTAAAAAAAGGTTGGCGAGCCCTGCTCTAGTGCATCACAGAACTTATACACAGCCATAAAATGAACCCTTGGTGGCAGCAAAGCCACATTACGGTGACAGACGTACCATGATATTAGGAAGAGTGGCATAACGTGGCTCGTTCAGACGTAAGTCAGCGGTGACTACTGCTGGGAGTTTTAGGCTGATGGTCTCAAGCCCTCCGTCTATTTCTCGCAGTACAGTTAACTTCTCTCCTTCCACTTTCACTTCTGAGGCAAAGGTCCCCTGCACAGGAAGCAAAAAGTGTTTTATTTTTACAGGGGGAAAATGGACTTTCTAAAAATTCACATTTCCTTTAATTGAAAGCAGAGCGCATATCCCACACTTGGTGGTGATATTCTTTTCACATTATTGTACAGCAAGCAGTTTGTCAGATTGTGGCTTGTGTACATATAAGGTAATGATGTTTTGCATGACAATGAGGGCAGCCAGGGAACCAAAAGTACCGCACCTTGGTGCAAATATGCAAAAGCCGCATTGGGAAAGGCTTTCTTAAGGGCAGAGACACATGCTCAGATTCGGGGAGACAAGTCACCTGGCAACAAAGCTCCTCTTCTTCGGCGACTAATCTCCCTGAATCTAACCGTGTCTACGCGCTTAAAGAAGAACTAAACCCTAACAATGAATATGGCTAAAAATGCCACGTTTTATTCACAGAACATATTGCACCAGCCTAAAGTTTCAGCTTGTCAATAGCAGCAATGATCCAGGACTTCAAACTTGTCACAGGGGGTCACCATCTTGGAAAGTGTCTGTGACACTCACATGCTCAGTGGGCTCTGATTGGCTGTTGAGAAGCTAAGCTTAGGGCTCGTCACTAATTATCCAGCAGAAAATGAGCTTCCCCTGTAATATAAGCTGATGCTACAGGTTTGCTGATTATTAAATTCTGATGTTAGTTGCACTGGTTTCTGTGCTGCCATATATTATTTATATTAATTACTAATCAGTCATAATACTGTGACATGTGCAGTGAATCAACAGAAAAGAAGATGGGGAGCTACTGGGGCATCTTTGGAGACACAGATCTTTACTGTGAAAGGACTGTGGTTGCCTTGGGCTGGTACAGAAGCACAAAACATAATGTACAACATTTGTAGCCTACTTTTTTAGTTTAAGTTTCCTTGTCCTTTAAAGTAAACCTTTAAAATAAGTGAATGTAAAATTGAGGAGAGTGCTTTTCTAAGCACTTTTGTAATTTACATTCATAATTTATTTTTTATTCTAAGATATTAAAGGATACATGTAGTATTAAAATGAATTAATTTTGTTACAACAGTGCCCCCTGCTGGTCATTTTCCCACCAGTCTGACCACCAAGTAGTCAGGAGAAAGAAAGAGGCTGCTCTGATGTTCTTCTGCTTAGAAAAGATGTGAGAAAGTTTTCTAATTTTTTTCATGGATGTGTAATTATGTTTTTTCGAACTTCTATAGAGAACTAGGGGGCACAGTGGGATAGCTTTATGGTTGGGGTTAGTGTCCCTTTAAATAACACTTACAGCAGCCATCTGAGGACTCTGTGATACCCCTACCTGTCACTGACATGGATAGAAAATGCCGGTCACAACTAGGGTTGCCACCTGGACAGTATATTACCGGCCTGGCCGGTAAAAATGATGGCTGATCCCAATGTTATTAATAGGGAAAAAAGATAAATATATAGGAAGGCCGGTATTTTCCAGAAAAGGTGGAAACCCATGTCACAACTAAAGAATAAAAATAAAGATACACAGATTTGCATTTTTAGGTGTAAAACAGCCCATTGCAAGCTGGGAGCATCCATTCATGTGAATGACAGGTGGCACAGGGAGGTAGTGGGCATTTTGCAGTCAGTACACATGACATGTTCCATACGTGTAAGTGAACAGTTAGACACCACAATGTGTTCTACTAGCAGGAATCAGTTCAGCGATCAGATAGCAGACGAGCAGGAAAGCATACGTTCTATTAAATATAAATAAAGCAAGTGCTATCAGCAGCATATGGCTTGGAAGGAACCATTCTCTCCCACACCCCTCGCATAGATTCTCAGTATCTTTAATTTACTTTGCAGATTTTTCTCCTCCTCTAAAAACAAAAATAAAAGGCCACATAAAAAACAAATGAGGCTCATCGGGCGAAAAGGAATCCACGTGTCTTGTCTCCTTCTCACGGTGACACCGCAGGGGTTAAATCTCATTACCCAAAGCCAATTGTCTCATTCAGCGTGGAAAAGCTTGACCAGTTACCTGAGGCCAGTCAAGCAGAGCTGCGGTCATCTGTCCCGTCTGATTACAGTCATCGTCGATGGCCTGGAATAGTAGAGAGAGAGTTTTAGCCGCTGGGCAAGTGTGTGGGTTACTGGGGACACGGCATGTTTTACACAGGAAAATAAAAACAAAAAAAAAAAAAACAGTTACAAGGTTTTAATCACATAAAGATGACTTTTGACAATTTAGGTACAGCATTAACCTGGGAACTGATCGGCCTTTTCTACAGGCACAAACACAACAGTGCCATCTAGCAGTTAGAAAGAGACCGTCACTCTCCTGGGAATATCCCGGCAGAGCCAGCAGCAGGGATTAGGTTATCATTAAAGGAAAAATTAATGACAATTATGTGTTTTAAAGGAATTACAATAAAAGGTTATGTTGGTTTATTTAACGTTTACATGATTTTATATATATTAGGGATGCACCGAATCCACTTTTTTGGATTCGGCCGAACCCCCGAACCCTTTGCGAAAGATTCGACCGAATACCGAACCGAATCCGCCACGTGATTTCCCTCTCCACCCCTAATTTACATATGCAAATTCGGATTCAGTTCGGCCAGGCAGAAGGATTCGGAAGAATCCGAATACTGCTGAAAAAATCCAGGATTCGGTCAAAACAAAACAAAACAAAAAAAAAAGGATCAGCACTCACAGGTCTTAGAAAAACAAATAATAATTTATTAAAGAACTATGGACTATGGCAGTCCATAGTTCTTTAATAAATTATTATTTGTTTTTCTAAGACCTGTGAGTGCTGATCCTTTTTTTGTTTTGTATAATCCATTTAATGATCGCGCACCCAGGCATATATATATGAAGTCTGTCTATCTATTATATATCTATTGTCTGTCTATCATTACAATACAACAACTTTGACCTTATACACACTAGTATTACCTGCAGACAGACAGGCTCTTGATTGGAACATTACACCGCACTGTTCATTACTGTACATTACATACAATATGGCGTCCATACACTTGTACCAATATAGAGGTGAGGATTCCAGAGTATGTGACTGTATATCATCTAATACAGACTTAGGCTGTAAATACAGGGCAGTGCACTCATTGAGTGTTGTAATAGTTAGCTTGTATGTCAGTTACTGGAGAATATGTCGGTAATATAGAAGAATAATGATAGTTCTCGGTCTGACGCAGACTGGATCCAACGGCCCACTGACCAAATGCAATTACTAGTGCAAAACACTGACATCAGATTCCCCCTTATGAGATTCATTCCAATCGCAAAGAAATAAAAAACAGCAGTGTGGGAAGCACTTTATGAGCCCAGTATCTATTAACCCTTCTTAAGCACACTCAGCAAGTGACGTGATGCATAGGAGTGGCCAGTGCCAATGTCCTTACACGTGAGTCAAATTCTTCTTGTTCTCGTTTCCCTGAAATGCAAAGTCTCTATATTTCTACTGAGACTGGCAGTCTGTGTTTTCTATGACATAAAGTGAATATCAGAGAATACTGTTCCTTTACTTTTTGTATGTACTTTTTTAGATAGATAAGATGATAGTGTCATAGATAGATGATAGAGATAGATAGAGACAGATACAGAGACAGACAGATACAGACAAATAGATAGATGATGGGCAGACCGATAGACAGAGATGATAGATAGACCGATAGATAGATGACAGATTGATAGACAGTTGTATGGATGATAGATAGATGATAGAGAGAGATGATAGATGGATAGATGATAGATAGATGATAGATGGATAGATGATAGATGGATAGATGATAGATGGATAGATGATAGATGGATAGATGATAGATGATAGATGGATAGATGATAGATGGATAGATGGATAGATGATAGATAGATAGATGATAGATAGATGATAGATAGATGATAGATAGATGATAGATAGATGATAGATAGATGATAGATGGATGATAGATGATAGATGGATAGATGATAGATGGATAGATGATAGATAGATAGATGATAGATAGATAGATGATAGATGGATAGATGGATAGATGATAGATAGATAGATGATAGATGATAGATGGATAGATAGATAGATGATAGATGGATAGATGATGGATAGATGATAGATGGATAGATGATAGATAGATAGATGATAGATGGATAGATGATAGATAGATAGATGATAGATAGATGATAGATAGATAGATGATAGATAGATAGATGGATAGATGATAGATAGATAGATAGATGGATAGATGATAGATGGATAGATGATAGATGATAGATGGATAGATGATAGATAGATAGATAGATGATAGATAGATGATAGATAGATGATAGATAGCTGGATAGATTCCTTTATTTTTGTATGTACTTTTTTTTTCATCACTACTATGCCCCACACCCAGTGGAACTTACCTGTTTCCCCAGCAGCACCAGATTCACATTCTCTTTTTTTGCCAGTGCTGCAAAGATCTTGGACACCTGGAATGGGCCGAGGCCTTCAGCATCCTTAGCAGGAACGTCCACGTGTATTCCTCGGTCGGCTCCCATTGCCAAAGCTGTTCGGATGGTCTCCTAAAATCAGACAAGAGGGTCGCATGTTAATCCAGACAGTGGCAAGATTATAGATTTATTGATGGAAAAGAAGGGGCCGTTGCCATACTAACTGTTAAAGAACAGGGTGTGTGTTAAAGTGCCACATACACACATTATAAAGATTTCCTGGCCAGCCCGATACCGTGGGTTGGTCTGTTTGGGAATCCAGGTGAGAGCGGGTTGAGTGTTTCTTGACCCGCACATCACTAACCCGCAGGGCTTGCATTGCCTCTGCTACATTACCCAGCAAAGATGCCAGTTACAAGACAAGGGAGTTCTAAACCCAAAAATGTTTTTGCAGAGTGAGTGAAAATGTAATTTTAAGCAACTATACATGAATAAACATCATACCCCCCAACATTTTTGAAATAGAAAGAGAGAAATAAAAATTGCCATTCCACATGGTGACATTTTTTGACCGTGCCCATTTTGTGGCCACGGCCCCTAATTATCATGGCCATTTTACAAAATTAGGCAGATTATGAAAGTTTGAACACGTGTTTTTTTTTTGAATGCGTTATTACAGTTTTGCTAATGAAGGTGAATTGCCCTTTAAACTGTGAGCCTAAGTTCTCCCAAGAGACCTTCTTATCTTAGATTGTTACAAAAGTATCTGGGCTCTCTGCCAAAAGCCAATTAAGTTAGAAACTTTGTATCTTTTTCTGGCTGTTCAGAGCAGGAGATCCAAGAAAAAAAGTAGGGACATTTCAGTAACAAACAGGACTACGGGTTAAGCGTTCAAAATCAGGACAGTCCCACAAAAAACGGGACAGTTGGGAGGCATGAAACATGTCAATGGCTTTATACTACAGATATCTACAGTTCTGGTTCCGACTACTGAAACAATGTTGGCAGCTAAAGCTGATTATTTCATGGAGGGGGGATTTGGGAAGAGGACCCCTTTAATATAGGGAGAGTGCTAAGAACAGAAGTCAATTATATTTGACTATGTAAAACAGTATCCCATGAAACTTCAATGGTTTTATACCACAGTTTTATAGACCATTTGCAGGTCGTGGCAGGTTTTTCCACTCTCCCTGCCCACGACTTTCCTGTTCTGGGTTTTTCTTCTGGCAGCATCTATTTAAAGGGGTGGTTCATCTTTAAATTAACTTTTAGTATATTATAGAAGGGCCAATTCTAAGCAACTTTAAAATTGGTTGTCATTTATTTTTTATATGGTTTTTAAATTATTTGCATTCTTCTTAAAACTCTTTCCAGCTTTCAGATGGAGGTCACTAACCCCACATAAAAAATCTGTTAAAGGGAAACTGTCATGTGAAAATATGTTTTTTCCCCCCCCCAAAACGCATCAGTTAATAGTGCTGCTCCAGCAGACTTCTGCAATGAAATCCATTTCTCAAAAGAGCAAACAGATTTTTTTATATTCAATTTTGAATTCTAACATGGGGATAGACATATTGTCAATTTCCCAGCTGCCCCTGGTCATGTGACTTGTGCCTGCAATTTAGGATGGAACTACTTTCTGGCAGGCTGTTATTTCTCCTACTCAATGTAACTGAATGTGTCTCAGTGGGACTTGGCTTTTACTATTGAGTGTTGTTCTTAGATCTACCTGGGAGCTGTTATCTTGTGTTAGGGAGCGGTTATCTGGTTACCTTCCCATTGTTCTGTTGTTAGGCTGCTGGGGGGGAAAGGGAGGGGGGTGATATCGCTCCAACTTTCAGTACAGCAGTAAAGAGTGACTGATGTTTATCAGAGCACAAGTCACATGACTGGGGCAGCTGGGAAATTGACAATATGTCTAACCCCAAGTTAAATTTCAAAATTGAATATAAAAAAATCTGTTTGCTAAAAAATGGATTCACAGTGCAGAATTCTGCTGGAGCAGCACTATTAACTGTTGCGTTTTGGAAAAAACACGTTTTCCCATGACCGTATCCCTTTAAAGATTCCTGTCCTCCCTATGTTAATCGTGTGAATTTCTACACTGGTGGCAAAACACGTTATTTTCCCTGGGATACGATCTTGTAAGCCTGGTAGGATCATGCCCACTGCTTATACAAGAACCAGGATGCTATTTTATGGTCATTATAAGACTGATGGTAAATATTACGGACATCACACAATAACAATTGTTTTCTAGTACAAAGTATCTCTATTCATAGCGCCCGAGGATAAAGCAATGTCACGCTCAAGGTCAGACAAATGGTTCTGTACTAGAATAGCTTGCTGCCTGTCTGGGTAATTATTAGAATACCTTTGCTTAACTCTACACTTGCCTACGTCGGGCAGCCAGCTATGAAGTGCCAGGGAAATAAGACACGGACATTGATCGGCATTGCTCAAAAATGACAATGCAGAAAGCGGAATGTTCTCACCCTGTCCTAGTGCATTGAGCAAACACGGGGAGACAGGCTGACATTTAAAATGAGAAGGGGAGGGGGGCAGTTTGGTAGATTCCATCTGAAAGGCTCTTGGAATTATAAATCACAAAGGATGAAATGAGATTCATGGTAAGGGACAAAACCAGTACGAGGGGGTACGGGCAACTGCACGTAGGGCTTTGGTGATACAGGTTTGGGATCAGTTATCAGGAAACCCATTATCCAGAAAGCTCCGAATTAAGGAAAACCTGCCTCCCATAGAATCCATTTTATATAAATAATCAAATTTTCAAAAATGATTTCCTATTTCTCTGTGATAACAAAACCGTACCTTTGTACTTGATCCAAACGAAGATATAATTAAAGGGGTTGTTCACCTTCCAACACCTTTTTTTTTTCAGTTCAGTTGGTTTCAAATAGTTGGCCAGAAATAAAGACTTTTTCCAGTTACTTTCTATGTGTGGCACACGCTAAGATTCGGGGAGATTTAGTCGCACGGCGACAAATGTGTGTTCTTCGGGCGACTAATCACCACAAAAAGCTAAAATCTAAATCGCCGGTGAGATGGCACTCAGATCGGTTCATTTTCTGAAGTCGCCGGCGATTTAGATTAAAGCTTGCATGGAAGTCATTGCAGGAAAATTAGTCACCCGAAGATTTGTCGCCGGGCGATTAATCATCCCAAATAGCATTGTGTGCCTGTACCCTCTGGCTCGACCCCCACTCCCAGAGCTACACAGGCAGATTCGGGGAGATTGGTCTCCCAGCGACAAATCTCCTCTTCTTCAGGGCGACTAATCTCCCGAACTGCCTCCCCTGCCTTCCGGACAGTTAAAATCTAAATCGCCGATCGGATGGCACTCGGCGAGGTTCATCGTGAGGCAACTTCGGAAAACTAATTGCTCCGAGTGCTATCCCATCTGCGATTTACAGACGGCAGGAAGGCAGTTTGGGGAGATTAGTCGCCATGAAGAGGAGATTTGTCGCTGGGCGACTAATCTCCCCGACTTTGCCTGTGTCCTGACCCTAAAGCAGCTCTGGGAGCTCGTCACCCTGTAAACTGATCTAAATTAATACATTTAGTTGAAACATTTCTTTTTTTTGTCCCCGCTGAGTAGATTCCCTGGGTTTCATTAAAGGTAGCTGTTAAAAGTGATACAATAGTTGCTAATACTCCAGAGATGCTGCTGAGAAATGTATTGCAAAAATGTTGCAAAATTGTAACAGTTCTGCAAATAAATTACTGAGCTGCCAGACTCAAACATCAGAGACACAAACCTTAAAGGGATACTGTCATGGGAAAAAAACATTTTTTCAAAATGAATCAGTTAATAGTGCTGCTCAAGGAGAATTCTGCACTGAAATCCATTTCTCAAAAGAGCAAACAGATTTTTTTATATTCAATTTTGAAATCTGACATGGGGCTAGACATTTTGTCACATTCCCAGCTGCCTCAAGTCATGTGACTTGTGCTCTGATAAACAAATCACTCTTTACTGCTGTACTGCAAGTTTGAGTGATACAACTCCCTCCCTTTTTCCCCTCAGCAGCCAAACAAAAGAACAATGGAAGGTAACCAGATAACAGCTCCCTAACACAAGATAACAGCTGCCTGGTAGATCTAAGAACAACACTCAATAGTAAAAATCCATGTCTCACTGAGACACATTCAGTTACATTGAGAAGGAAAAACTGCAGGCTGCCAGAAAGCATTTCTCTCCTAAAGTGCAGGCACAAGTCACATGACCAGGGGCAGCTATGAAATTGACAATATGTCAGATTTCAAAACTGAATATAAAAAAAATCTGTTAGCTCTTTTGAGTAATGGATTTCAGTGCAGAATTCAGCTGGAGTAGCACTATTAACTGATTCATTTTGAAAATAATTTTTTTTTTCCCGTGACAGTATTCCTTTAAACTTAGATTTTGGAAGAAACGGTAGATAATTAAAGGTCCTTCAAAAAAAAGTCTATTTCTGATAACCAAGTGAACTGGTAAAAGCGTTGGATGGTGAACAACACCTTTTGAACCCATGAGCAACATTCAGAAGTAAAAGGAGTTGGGGAGCAACACAAGCATGGAAAATGTTCCTGGGGTATCAAATAAGTGCTGTGATTGCCCATTTAGTAGCCCCTATGTGGATTGTCAACCTGCATCTGTTTGGTAGTGCATCTGGTTTTTATTAGGGATGCCCCGAATCCACCATTTTGGATTCGGCCGAACCCCCGAATCCTTTGCGAAAGATTCGGCCGAAAACAGAACTGAACCAGAATCCTAATTTGCATATTTACAAAGTCACACGATTCCCCTCCCGCCCCCAATTTGAACATTTGCATATGCAAATTAGTATTCGGATTCAGTCAGGCAGAAGGATTCGGCCGAATCCTGATGAAAAAGGCCGAATCCTGGATTCGACGCATCCCTAGTTTTTATACAACCCAAACTTGTCTCCAAGCCTGGAATTCAAAAATAATCACCTGCTTTGAGGCCACTGGGAGCAACATCCAAGGGGTTGGAGAGCAACATGTTGAGCTACTGGTTGGGGATCACTGCTTAAAGGTATGAAGATCCAAATTACAGAAAGATCCATTATCCGGGAAACCCCAGGTCCCGATCTTTCTGGATAACAGGTGCCATACCTGTAATTCCATGTGATTTGCTAGTGGAAGGTAGGGGTTCCAAGGAGAAATGAAAGCACAGTAATAGTGATGAAGTTTCCTTGCTGATGACGAGTGGGGGGTAACGTAATTAAAATCACAGCACGGAAGGTTCTCTGGGAAAATTATTGGAGCAGAAAAGTAGAAGTGACAGGGCTGTGAATTGGATGCAGGGGCAACAGGGACAGGGATTGGCGGATATGAGCAGGCAGGATGAATTGCTTTTGCTGGGGGTGGGGAAAGTGTGGGGCTGTTTCCATTCAGGGAGTGGGGGGGCAGATGGGGCATTTTGTTAAATGACAGTGGCCATAATTCCCCGTCTGCCTGTCACTGCCCCCGTTATTCAATGGAAAGTGCCCAGGATGATGTACAAGGAGGGATGACGGATAATCGTCGTTGCACAAATGCTCACTGGAGCGGTGGCTCATGGTGGCTTCACCTGTCACTGCTTGATGTGCAACTGCCACATTGTTTTCTGTTCAGTAACTTTAGCAGCAGCAACAGGGCTGTCCATAGATTATACGGCAATGTTCCCTTTGTCATTTTATCTGCTCTCCTAAGGGGCCCCTGTGAGGTGCAGGGCCCGGAGAAAAAAAAGGTAATTTCTTCCCTTGGCTGTCCACATGCATTTGTCAGTGTGATTGGGGGGGGGGGTCACAAACAATTTCTTTCATATTAAATGGATTTCAGTTGGTTTCCCAAGGAGTCCTTGGGTCATTTCATAAATCCTAATAAATCACCTTGAAATCAATGCTCGTGTTTTATGGTGTGAGCTATGACTGCTGCTCCTCGCTCTCAGGCATTTAACATTCACACTGAGGGATAATCCATACAGGAAAGAAATTTAGCTCCTAACTTACTGCTCTGTGAATAGCAATAGCATTTTGCAACATTTGGCCCCGGGAGGCCACCGTCCTGTATGTATACAGACGGATATACAGACTGATATACAGACGGATATACAGACGGATATACAGACGGATATACAGACGGATATACAGACGGATATACAGACGGATATACAGACGGATATACAGACGGGTATACAGACGGATATACAGACGGATATACAGACGGATATACAGACGGATATACAGACGGATATACAGACAAATAAGGCTTCTGTGTGGATATGCTTTGCCAATCACGTTCATTTGTGCTGTTCTGCAGGTTATTTCTTAAATTTAATTCAAATACCTGAAATGGATCTAAATGCATCAGGGACATGTGGAATTCAAGCCCACAGCTGCTGATGAACTTCATCTCCTCAGGGAATGCTGGTAGTGGTGGTTCATACACAGCTCAAGGGCTACTTGTCTGAATTCTCGAGTCAAAATAAAAATGGATGTGCAAGCCAAGCCTACGTGCAAGGGATGATATAACTGGGAATGAGTTGATCTCAGCTGGGGGATACTGGGAATTACTAGAATATAAACTACATGCTGTGTAACCCTATGTGGCCCAAACAGAACGAATGCCCAGCACTGCCCAAACTGTCCTTTGCAGTGGCTCATATAGCAAATATACCAGTTCTTAGGGCTGATTATACTATAGAGGGAAATGTACCCCCTACTGTAAATGATAAGGATATTAGAAGTCATTGAGGGGTTGTTCTGTGACCATATAAAGGCTCAAGGCTGCAGGCTGAGTTATACAGGGAACTCGGAGTAGCACTCATGTATTATAAGGGATAATGTACTCCCTACTGTAAATGATAATGATATTGGAAGTCACTGAGGGGCTGTTCTGTGACCATATAAAGGCACAAGGCTGCAGGCTGAGTTATACAAGGAACTCTGAGTATCACTCATGTATTATAAGGGATAATGTACCCCCTACTGTAAATGATAAGGATATTAGAAGTCACTGAGGGGTTGTTCTGTGACCATATAAAGGCACAAGGCTGCAGGCAGACTTATACAGGGAACTCGGAGTATCACTCATGTATTATAAGGGATAATGTACCCCTGTAAAATTTCACCCATAGGTCCTTCACACAGTGCCAGACATACAGTGTGAAGCCTCATTAAAAAACCTCTGTCACTTATATGTCTTGAATTTTTCCAGGAAGTTATATTGATTTTCCGGTCAGTTCCAAACATCATTACATGACACGGCCTCAATCTGAAGTTCCACCCAGGATATGGTCTCATGGATGGTCACATTAAAATCTTCAGATAAACTTGCCCGCGGCTCAGCTTCTCTTATTGCCAACAGACTCAGTTTCCCTATAATTGACTTATGACAAGTGAATGCAATTGATTCAGTACAACAGAACACACAGCTTCCCTTCCTGTATTACAATAACTCTCTACAAATAGCACATTACTTTGCTCAAAAGGTAATGACATTAATGCGTGTCTGTACACAATTCTTCTGTGATTACTGCAGTCTACTGGCACTGGGCTCCTGGATACGGTTTGAGCGCTAAGAGGACCAACACGCAAGCACCCAGATCCAAGGGGATCGCACACAAGTCCTGAGAGCTCAGGGGGCCACACACACACCACATGAGGGGCAACAGCTCACGGGACCCCACGAGAGGGGCAACAGCTCACGGGACCCCACGAGAGGGGCAACAGCTCACGGGACCCCACGAGAGGGGCAACAGCTCACGGGACCCCACGAGAGGGGCAACAGCTCACGGGACCCCACGAGAGGGGCAACAGCTCACGGGACCCCACGAGAGGGGCAACAGCTCACGGGACCCCACGAGAGGGGCAACGGCTCACGGGACCCCACGAGAGGGGCAACGGCTCACAGGACCCACGAGAGGTGCAACGGCTCACGGGACCCCACGAGAGGGGCAACAGCTCACGGGACCCCACCAGAGGGGCAACAGCTCACGGGACCCCACCAGAGGGGCAACAGCTCACGGGACCCCACCAGAGGGGCAACGGCTCACGGGACCCCACCAGAGGGGCAACGGCTCACGGGACCCCACCAGAGGGGCAACGGCTCACGGGACCCCACGAGAGGGGCAACGGCTCACGGGACCCCACGAGAGGGGCAACGGCTCACGGGACCCCCATGAGAGGGGCAACAACGACCCCACCAGAGGGGCAACAACGACCCCACCAGAGGGGCTACAGCTCACGGGACCCCACAAGAGGGGCAACAGCTCACAGGACCCCACTCAAGTAGCGAGAGCTAAGTATGCCATATATGAGAGCCAAGATTTAAGGCCCCCATACACGGGCCAATAAAAGCTTCTGAATGAACGAGTAGGCAGCTTATTGGCCTGTGTGTGGGGCCTACCGGTGGGTGATCTGGCAGGATAAGAAATCCAGTCGGATTCCTGCCCATATGGCCTCCATTCTGATCTGATCATTGGGCCCTAGGGACCACGATCGGATCAGCCGGATATCGCCCACCTCAATGTGGGCATATCAGGGAGCGATCTGCTCACCAAACTAGTGGATCTCCCTAAGTATGGCCACCTCTTACATGCAAATTGAGAGCGCTAGAGCCTAACCACACAGAGAGACCATACATAGGAGTGGTGAGAGATCAAAGGTCTGCACACAAATGGCATATTTATAGGACCTCAACTGACCAATAAAAACAGTCAGACAGAAGTGTTGATCACTAGGTGATCCATGACCAGATGAGATCCTCCTGCACTTATGGAGTTTTCTCCAGCCTATGCTTGCATGCAAAGTTATTTATACGAAAATAAGTTGGTGGAGGGCACTCCCAATATTCACAATAGAAAAAATACTTTTTTAAGGTATATGAGGTGCAAATAACCCCAGGTAAGGTCTAGTGAATGGTAAGGTCCCTTGTGGCTGCCTAATAGTAGTGTAGGAGTGAGGAAATTATGTGAAACCACAGCTCTAAAAGTGTAATGAATTCCCTATCCACCAGGGGCCTTTATCTTGTGGACAGGGAATTCATTACACTTTTAGAGCCGTGGTTCCACCAGGGACCTTACCCTTCACTAGTCCATGGAATCCCAATTTAACAAACTCTAAATTCGACCCTTGATAAATCTGCCACTAAGTAATTAATCCAACTGGAAAGAAAAAATGCAAATACAAGTACAAAACTTTTATTTTGTGAATCAGCTGTATATCCCCCAGCAGCCTGGCAAGCAATAACTGTACATATTTACTAGACACTAAGGGAGTAGAACAGGCACATAGCTAATTGCTTTAAGGTCTGAAACCTCCACACCTCACTCCCGATCGTGCCAGTATTTAAAAACACCCTGATTTTCTCTGCGGAACAGCAAAGAAGTTACTGAATCAATGAGCTTGCTAATCCCTTGTACCAAGCTTGCTGAAGTCAGGCTCCGCAGCCTGGAAAGCAGCCAGTTTGTTAAGAAATAAATCCTACTGGGAACCAGTTTTGCCTGGGGTCAAAGAAAAAGCCAGACCTAAAAGTACACACTGCCCAACGAGTGCTTTATCCACCAGCTGAGGGCCAATGAAGAGCCTGAGGCCACAGCCAAGCTGGGGAAGTGCAGCATTCCCAGATGAGGCTTTACTACTTGTATTTCAGACATTGCTTGCCTTAACAATTTCCAGCAATTAGCAAAATCCAACATCCTCTCCTGTTTCTATATCTAAACTGTGTAAAAGAGCTCCAGGATGTGGGGGCGTGGCTTGGAGCGGCATGTGAACAGACGTGTGTTAGCGCAGCTCCGGTGATCGGTCACACTATCCCTGATTATATCCTGATTGAACGGCAGAATCACGGCGTCAGAGGCAACCCCTATTGCAGGACTACCCCAGAGAACACTGATGGGGCAAAACCGAGCAGCAAAGAGAGCCTCGGAGGCTGCTTCGAAGCTTGAAAAATATGCGCGGGAGAACCTCTCTGACCAAAATGGCGCTGGTGAGCAGTCTCCCGGGCCGGATCCAAGGGAAGGCCTGAGCCACGCTGAGGGGCACCCGCAAGAACCAACCCTAGCTGACTTACTGGCTGAAATCAGAGCAGCAAAGGAATCCAGCAACAGCCTTATCTGCTCTAAGACGGAGGAAATCAAGGTTGACCTTTCTATTATTAAACTTGATCTGCAAAAGGTGCGGGAGCAGACGGCGGCCTTGGAGCAAAGGGTGAGCTCCGTGGAGGGCTTATGTCATCCCCTGCCTGATCGTATTCAGCACCTACAACAAGCGATGGTCGCATGCACCTCCAAGTCGGATGACTTGGAGAACAGGTTGCGGCGTAATAACCTTCGATTTATTGGCTTTCCTGAAAAGGCAGAAGGTAATTCCCCGGAGACCTTTCTAGAAGCCTGGCTTACAGAACAATTTAGGAGGAACAACTTCTCCACGATGTTTGCCATCGAGAGGGCCCACAGGATCCCCACCAGAGCCCCGATACCGGGGGCCCCACCGCGCCCTTTGATTGCGTGCCTCCTCAACGCCAGGGATCGTGACGGGGTGCTGACGATGGCAAGGAAGCGGGACGCCCTAAACTTTCAAGATGCACGGATTTCGGTCTTTGGTGACTTCTCTGCGGAGGTCCAGCGCCAAAGAGCTAAGTTTATGGATGGGAAGCGGAGACTACGTGACCTAAATCTGCAATATGCGATGCTATACCCCGCCAGGCTCCGAGTCATCGCGGAAGGCCAGACCCGTTTCTTCACCTCGCCCACTGAGCTGAGTGCCTGGCTGGATACCCAGCACCACCAAGCTTGAAACGCCCAGGCCTGGAAGGATCAGGTTCGAACTACATCCTCCTAGCGTTACCCGGCACTTGGATTGTGCCCTGTGAGTACTGTTCTGCAGTGGATGGGGGAGTTCTCCCTTCCACTTAAGTTGTTTTTGTTTTTCTTGTTGTCTCACAGGCATTCATTTTACTAAAATGCCCCACGTCCATCAGTGACTATCGGGCCTGTGCCATACCACCCTGAGCTCCGGGGGCACCAGCTGGCCCGGTACAACCTCACATTTATACGTTCTTGAATACCACAAGCTTGGACATTGAAGGGGACGGTAAGATATTTTTGGCCCTAGGTGTTGCCTCCGAAAACATATTTCGCAACACTGGAGCTGTTCGCCTTTAGCGTCCGTGACGGTGTGGCGCTGATTTTGGATTGAATTTATCTTTCACCAATTTTTGGGGGAAGTGTATTTGCCTGTTCACGGCCTAGACAGGCCTAGCGTGAGTTCACGCTCCTAAGCAGTTATGCAAGTTTGGGACAAATTCTGCCACAAGTTGGGGGTAGGGGCAGAAGGGGTGGGGAGGGTGGTTTGGAAACGGGGTATGTTGTGTAGCTTAGGCTATGTTCACTGCATAAGGTTCAGGTATGTCATCATGTTTGCACAATGTGTGTTATCTCTGGTATATACTATGGCAACTCGTACAAATGTCTTTGACGTGCATTAGTTGGAATGTGCGGGGTCTGAACGAGAGTATTAAGCGCAGGCTGGTTCTGGATTACCTTAGAAAGTCAGGCGCCAAGGTTATGTTTCTGCAAGAAACTCACCTGGTAGGTGTAAAGTCATTGGCCCTTAAGCGCCCCTGGGTTGGCTGGCTGTACCATGCACCTTATTCTACCCATTCCTCGGGGGTGGCGCTCCTAATCCACAAGTCGGTGCCTTTTCGATTTGAAACAATAAAAACGGACAAATTAGGCAGATTCTTGTTTGTGCATGGTTTTCTCCAAGCCCAGGAGGTCGTGTTTGCTTCTATATATATCCCTCCCCCATATTCTGATGAATGTGTGGTACAACTAATACAGTTTGTTGCTCAATTTCCGCATGCCGCGGTTGTGGCGATGGGGGATTATAATGCTGTCTTAGACCCCTCGTTGGACAGGCTAAGGAGGGATGGACAGCCCAGCACGTCGCCATCTCATAACTTATTAGCCATAACGGGGGGGGTGGGCTTAGAGGAGGCATGGAGGCATTATCACCCAGGGGTAAGGCACTATTCCTGTTTCTCCACCTCTCACCTGGCCCTGTCTCGGATTGACCATGCCTTTGTAAACCGTAGGGCTCTCCCCATGGTAAAAAGCATTAGATATCTCCCGAGAGGCATCTCAGATCATGCCCCCTTAGAATTAGTGCTTCGAATTGAATCCCAACAGAATACTCCCAGGTGGTCACTAAATCCGATCTGGTTAAATATCCTTCAGACCCATGATAGAGTTGAGGAAATAATTACAGACCTAACTGAGGCATTGGATGACCCCAAGGACCATCTTGTAGCCTGGGAGACTCTAAAAGACCACCTAAGAAAATTTTTCAACTCAGAAATAAATGCATATAAGGCCCAGTTCGCATTTAGGCAGCAACAGCTAGAATGGGAAGTATCTAGACTGGAACTTCAGGTAACCAGGGCTCCGGATACGCAAGGGTTCAGGGACTTGCAATTGGCACAGGATGCACTTGCTACATATCTTACAGAAAAAGCCAAGCACCAACATCTGTTCTCAAAACTTAACATCCTGGAGCATGGGGAAAGGGCAGGCAGACTTTTAGCACACCTATCTAGGGAACACTCAACCCCCCCTGCAATCACGCTCCTAAAAGCGCCACCGGTACGCCAACCTCGGATCCTTTGGTAATACAAAGTATTCTTAAGGATTTTTACTCTAGGCTATACACCTCCACCTTGACCCCAGCAGATTTCCCAGAAGTGGAATCTTTTCTTGGCACGCTCCGGCTGCCCTGTCTTGACCCCCAGTATAGCGAATATCTAGATTCCAAATTGACTTTAACTGAGGAACACGAAGCAATCGACTCTTTCCCTACCGGAAAAGCTGCGGGGGCTGACGGCCTCCCAGTTGAACTCTATAAATGCCACTCCAAAACACTAGCACCTTTTCTACTTAGGGTGTATGAAAAAGCTCTAGAGGAGAAAGCACTGTCCCCGTCTATGTATGAAGCCGCGGTAATTCTATTAGCTAAGCCGGGTAAAGATCCAACCCTACCGGAATCATATAGGCCAATCTCCCTCCTGACAGCTGACGCAAAAATACTAGCTAAAATCATAGCAAATAGGTTAAAAAAAGTAATTCACCTCTTAATACCGGATGATCAATTGGGGTTTATGCCAGGCAAGACAACGGCCATGAACATCCGCAGATTATTGGTTAACCTCACTATGGAGCACTCCAACAGTGGAGGTCGGGCAGTGGCGGCATTAGATGTCGCCAAGGCTTTTGACACTGTGGAGTGGGGGTATTTGTGGAACGTGCTGAGACTTCTGGGATTTGGGGAACACTTCATAAACCTTATACAACTGTTGTATGCCAAACCAATAACTGAATTGCGGGTGGGTGCTGCACTGACTACTCCTTTTGCACTGACTAGAGGCAACAGACAGGGCTGTCCGCTGTCCCCGCTCCTGTTTGCAATAGCTATTGAACCGTTTGCTGCGGCGGTCAGGCAAAACGCACGTATGACCGGTTGGGTCTCAGCGGCCGGTGAAGATAAGATTCAGCTATATGCGGATGACACCTTGGTGTATCTCGGGGACAGAGGACAGTCCTTAGCAGAGCTTATTAAATTGACTGAGAGCTTTGGGAGAGTCTCAGGGTTGAGAGTAAATCCCTCAAAATCCACATTATTCTTGGTGGACCCCCCATCTGCTGGTGAGGATTTCGCCAATTGCCCCCTACGTACTTAGGTGTGGAAGTTGCACTACCGATATCAAGTTACTGTGAACTAAATGTCACCCCTCTTTTAGCCTGGGTGGATGGGAAGCTGAATGCATGGGAGGCCCTTCCTATTCGATAGAAAAGGAGGTAATTGCAGAAAGTCCACGGCAGCAAGCTGAGTCTGCAAGTGTATCTTTATTGGGGTAGTGAACAACACACTACATGTTTCGGGCGAGGCCCTTTATCAAGTGTGCATGAACAGTGCAAAAGGGAACATTTAAACAAACAATGACCTTTCACCTTTTTTCAGCACAAGGATGTTCCTACACCAGTGGTTCAATTTGGACTTCACTGCCACACCTGGACACGTTGAACTCTAACTATATTGTTTCACCTGTTTCTTATGTGAATAACTAATTGATTAATAGGGTCTGCACCCACAATGCAACCCTTAAGGTGAAAGGTCATTGTTTGTTTAAATGTTCCCTTTTGCACTGTTCATGCACACTTGATAAAGGGCCTCGCCCGAAACATGTAGTGTGTTGTCCAGGTGTTGTTCACTACCCCAATAAAGATACACTTGCAGACTCAGCTTGCTGCCGTGGACTTTCTGCAATTACCTCCTTTTCTATCGCATTGATCTATTAGGGTATCACCACAGGATACCCTGCAGGAGTGCCACCAACACATCATACAACTTGCCAGAGTTCAGCCCTGCTACTTTTTGGAGGCCCTTCCTATTGGCCCAGTTGGCAGAATTCGCCTGATCAAAATGTTTATTCAACCCAAGCTAATGTATGCGCTGTGGCATGCCCCACTGCCTCTCCCCCTAAGTATCTTCACCAAATTAGACACGAAACTGAGAAAATTCATTTGGGGGAACGGCAGGAGTCGGCTTAGTATGAAAACACTGAAGAGGCCGGTTCAAGCGGGAGGGATGGCTCTGCCTGACTTTCAGACCCTATACCTTGCTTTGCAGATCTCACATCTGACAGCTCTCAAACCAAATGGCCCTTGCTCGGCCCTGAGTAAGGCATGGCATACTCTAATCCCCCCAGGGGTATCCCCCGTTCGAGCCCTTTTGGTGGCCCCCACAGGACCGAACAGCGCTAAGCTCAACCCGGTTCTGGGGACTGTCAAGTGGGTGTTTACCAGAATCAACCAAACTACGGGGTTTACTCAAATAGACCCATCTACTCCCCTCTGGCACAACTCTAAACTGGGTGGAGTGGCAGATCTCGTACCCCCCAAATACTGGATAGATACAGGGATTGGCACCTTATCTGATGTTTGGGGATGCAGGGGCCCTCTTACCTTTCTGGAACTAAGAAATAAGTGGAATGTCCCGTCCTCACACTGGCTGTTCTACATGCGACTTAGGGGTAAACTGATGGAGTGGCTTAAAGGCAGACCGACTGATCTCACTGCACATCCGCTCATTTCGTTGCTAGACACGAGCAAACCCCAGGGTACGATTTCCAAGGTGTATAAACTCATGGTGGACTGCAGTTCTAAGAGCACCCAGTTACGGTGCAGGGATCTCTGGGAGGGCGACCTCGGTGCTCTTACTGACACCCAGTGGGAAGCAGCCCTTAGTGCCCCCAGGAAGGTCTCATTTATTCCTAGGCACCAATTGCTGCAGTTATACTTGCTACACAGGGCCTACTTCACAAGAAGCAGATTAAGTAAGATCTACCCAAACACATCATCATCTCAGTGCCTTATTGGTGCCTAGGAATAAATGAGACCTTCCTGGGGACACTAAGGTCTGCTTCCCACTGGGTGTCAGTAAGAGCACCGAGGTCGCCCTCCCAGAGATCCCTGCACCGTAACTGGGTGCTCTTAGAACTGCAGTCCACCATGGCCCTCTTACCTTTCTGGAACTAAGAAATAAGTGGAATGTCCCGTCCTCACACTGGCTGTTCTACATGCGACTTAGGGGTAAACTGATGGAGTGGCTTAAAGGCAGACCGACTGATCTCACTGCACATCCGCTCATTTCGTTGCTAGACACGAACAAACCCCAGGGTATGATTTCCAAGGTGTATAAACTCATGGTGGACTGCAGTTCTAAGAGCACCCAGTTACGGTGCAGGGATCTCTGGGAGGGCGACCTCGGTGCTCTTACTGACACCCAGTGGGAAGCAGCCCTTAGTGCCCCCAGGAAGGTCTCATTTATTCCTAGGCACCAATTGTTGCAGTTATACTTGCTACACAGGGCCTACTTCACAAGAAGCAGATTAAGTAAGATCTACCCAAACACATCATTAGGTGTGCCCAAGCGGTTGGGGACTTAATGCATACTCTCTGGAGCTGCCCGGCTCTGCGTACCTATTGGGACAAGGCCCTGGAGATTCTAGGGGAACTGGCAAGGTGTGAAACTATGAATGATCCAATTATATGCCTACTAAATATACAGATAGGGATGGGGGTTGATTCCCACGTCAGAATTCCTTTCCAAAGCTCTATTCCAATTGCGAAGGTTGATCACCCTGAACTGGAAACAGGCGACACCCCCAGGGGTGGACCAATGGGTGGCGGCAATGACTAGCCTTGCAAACACAGAATATCTCTTAGCTAAGCGTAAGGGTCGCCAGGACCAGTTTCATAAAATTTGGGACCCCTGGCTTGAAAAATTCCCCCCTCGCCAATGTTGGTGGTCTGAAAATAGCTGAGGAAGTCTCCTCGTGGTACAGCTGAGATCTATAGAGGCAGGATGCAGGCTGTCGCAATTGCTTTTGAAATTCTTATGTTTGATTTTTATGTATCTCTTACTTGTGTACTAACAGTCTGACTCGATTGCATGTGAACGATATGGATATGCATACCATGATGGTGATCACAATGTTGTATAACTTTGACAATTTCAATAAACTTACCTGAACAAAAAAAAAAAAAAAGAGCTCCAGGATGTGATTTAATTGCCCTACGTTGATCAATTGCTGCACTGTATGAAGACTGGAGAGTAGAGCAGTAGTTGAAGCTCCTCCCTAGTGGAACCAGAAAAGCCAAAACAACCAATAATAATAGCCAAGGTTGTGATAGTCTTTCTGGAAGGACTGTTCCATGGATATGTCTAGGTCCAGTAGAGGGCATAACTTAGAAATGTAATAGGGAGACTTAAGTTGGCCCTACAATGACTACCCAAGGCCACTTATAACAAGTCAAATTACTGGCAAAACGATTTTAGAAAATGAAAAATAGTATCTCAAAGTCTGCACACGGTAAAAATGTGTCAAAAAACTATAAGCCTCCCCAAAGGCCATCTGATCAAAACGAAGTATTGGTGCTCACCCCTGTAAGCTGTAGTCCACTGAAGTTTAAAGAATATGGAGTGACCCAGAACCTGTGGAGGCCAGAAAAGTCAAAACAACCAATAATAATAGCCAAGGTTGTGATGGCCTTTCTGGCAACAAAAGGAAGGACTGTCCCATATATAACTTCTAGGTCCAGTAAAGGGTAGAACCAAGAAATTTAATAGGGAGACTTAAGTTGGTCCAACATTGACTACCCAAGGCCACCACAACAAGTCAAATTATGGCAGGAGTGTCAAAACGATAAGCCTCCCCATTGGATATCTGATCAAAGCTTAGTCAGAAACTAGTTTGGCAGGGTGAAAAATTCCACTGGGGGTGATATATTTTATGGGGCTATGAATGTGGCTTCCAGCCTAAGGTTAAATCTCTGGGTGACTCAATATTATAAATGAAGGATTGGTGCTCACCTCAACCAGAAGCCTCTCCAAGCTGTAGCCCACTGAAGTTCAAACAATATGGAGAGACCGAGAACCTGTGGTGGGCCAGAAAAACTCAATTTACTAGTTTAAAAGCTTATGTGAATTTTCTTGTGCAAGACTAATAAAAGGAGTAAGGCTTTGGTTGCCCCGCAAAAGATTCTGTGCCACTCCACTGACTTTATACTACAGTGGCCATTGGCTTCGGAGGCACAAATGTTGGTTCACACCTACACTTTCTTTGCATGTGCAGAATTCAATTATCAGCCTTAGGGCCAAACAATCAGGCCAACAATATCTGGCCCACCATGTGTCCTCTCAGCTTTGCAACTCAGACCTTTTAACCTAAATCCTCTCATTTGCTTGAGGTGAACCCAACAGCCTTAATATAAGCTACTCCCAGGGGCAGCAAAATAGGCAGCAAAAGTTGTGGTTGTAATACTTCTACCTGAAGCTACAAAGGCTGAAAAACCATGGGTCAGGCAGTCTGACTTTAAAGTGATAATGGGGCCTGCCCAGTCCATCCAGCCAGCTTCAGTGCTCACAGATGTGGTCCCTGTATGAAGCTACAAAGTTTGGAAAGTCCAACAATAAGCAAAAAATGTTTGCAAGATCAGCGGTTATTTAAACGTAAGGGAGACCTAATGTTTTTTCAAATTGACAAGCATCAAACGCAGACGCTTTGAAATCTTAATGCAAGAGAATAATCTGGCTTCATTTTTACAGTGTGCTGTTCCATTAAATATGTATGAAAATCCAGTAACATGTTTGAACTCTGCTGAAACACTGACCCATATTGTCTCCTATGAATGAGTTATTACCTGCTAGGAAATAAAGATACAGTTTCGGACTGAGCTAATTTTCTCTGGTACAACGGCTTCTCTTCGGGATTCAATGTTAATGCTCAGCCATGGGAACAGTCGTGGGCTGAAACCTGCCCCCGAGAATCAAAAGAATCAAAGGAAAATTTCCTATGCAAGTAGCGGTTTCAAGCGAGAATGCCAAACATATATCCGGTGCCCTCGTGTGTCTGTGCTGAAGGTTACTATGGGGTCTGTACATAATCAGACTGTGTGTCATTGTAGGAGAAATATGTATCCTACCTAACTTCCACATCTTGTCTGTATAGGCCCATATTTGAGGATACAGGACAAAGGTCTTGCACTAACCTCCTATATCTTTTTTGTGTGGGCTCATGTGTTTAAATTTGAGCATGAAGGACAAAGTTCTTGATCTAACTTGCCTATCGTCTACATCAGGGATCCCCCAACCTTTTTAATCCATGAGCAACATTCATAAGTAAAAGGAGTTGGGTAGCAACACCAGCATGGAAAATGTCCATGGGGTGCCATATAAAAGCTGTAATTAGCCATTCAGTAGTTGTCAAGCTACATTGAGTTTCTGTTTGGCAGTACACCTGGTTTTTAATACAACCAAAACTTGCCTCCAAGCCTGGAATTCAAAAATAAGCACCTGCTTAGAGGCCACTGGAAGCAACAAGGGGTTGGAGAGCAACATGTTGATCACGAGCTACTGGTTGGGGATCACTGGTCTACATGTTCTCATAGTTGGAGAATAGAGAGACAAAAACTCTAACTGGTTTGTCTTCTACATCTTGTCTGTATACGCCCATGTGTCACTGTAAGAGGATACAAATCAAAGATCTTGTCTTAATCTTCTTCAATAAGAGCATGAAGGACAAAGTCCTTGATCTAACCAATCTAAATGCTGGAGAATACAGAGATAAGGACTGGACTAACCAGTTTGTCTTCTACATCTTGTCTGTATACACCCATGTGTCACTGTAATAGGATACAATTCAAAGCCTTGTCCTAACCTTTTTAAATAAGAGCATGAAGGACAAAGTTCTTGATCTAACCAGTCTAAATGCTGTCATGGTTGGAGAATAGAGAGATAAGGACTGGACTAACCTGTAACCAGTTTGTCTTCTACATCTTGCCTGTTTTGGCCCATGGGTCACTGTAAGAGGATACAAGTCAAAGATCTTGTCTTAATCTTCTTCAATAAGAGCATGAAGGACAAAGTTCTTGATCTAACCAGTCTTCACGTTGTCATAGTTGGCGAATAGACAGATAAGGACTAGACTAACCTGACTTCTACATTTTGTCTGTATAGGCCCATGGGTCACTGTAAGAGGATAAAAAGCAAAGATCTTTCTCTAATCTTCTTCAATAAGAGCAAAGCTCTTGATCTAACCAGTCAAAATGTTCTCATAGTTGGAGGATAATGAGATAAATACTGGTCTAACTGGTCTGTCGTGTGCATCTTGTCTGTATAGGCCTATGTGTCACTGTAAGTGGATACATAACAGCCCTAATCTACATATCTTCCATTTCTTATCCTTGGAGGACCATGTGATACTGTAAAGATATAGGACTAAAGGTGGCCATAGACGTGTAGATCCAAACGAGTGGATCTCTCCCCGATATGCCCACATTGAAGTAGAGGCCAAACAGGCGGTCGGAGCGCGGGACCGAATCAACGAAAAGATGTAGATGCAACCCGACGGGATTTTCTAACCTCCCGGATCGCCATCTGGCCGACTTTCGGCCAGATATCGATCGGGAAAGCCCGTCGGGAGGCTCTTCACACCGGTCGAAAGCTGCCGATTTGGTCTGTCGGCACCTTTTCTTGGCCTGTGCATGGGTCCTTAAGGTCTTGCCCTAATCTTCCTATCTTCTGCATCTTGTCTGTACAGGCCCATGTGTCACTGTGGGGGGGGGGGGGGGAGGACAACTAAATTCTTATCTTAACCTACTGATTGTTTCTAGTTGTGTAGGCCCATGTTTCTAGTTGTGTAGGCCCATGTTTCTAGTTGTGTAGGCCCATGTTTCTAATTGTGTAGGCCCATGTTTCTAATTGTGTAGGCCCATGTTTCTAATTGTGTAGACCCATGTTTCTATTTGTGTAGGCCCATGTTTCTATTTGTGTAGGCCCATGTTTCATTTGTATACAAGACTAAGATCTTGCACTGTCCTATCTATCTTGTACATGCTTTACAGGCCCATTTGTCTCTTTGGAATTATTGCCAGAAACTGGCAAGAAAAAAATATCAAATTTATTTGGCCTTTGTGTATCACTGTGGAAGGACACAGGGCTCAGGACTGACACAAACTGGTCTACCTTCTATATGCTGGCTGCAGGCCCCATATATAACTGTAGGAAGACAGAGACCGGGATCAGTATAAACTTCCCTGTCTTATGTATGATGCCAAGATTTGATACAGATATCGCTACAGAGTTATTGGTATTGAGTTATCTGCATTACTGTTGCAGACACAATCTCCTGGAATAGTATCAGCTTAGAAACCTTCTTGGAAACCAATAACCAAGACTTTTCTTGAGGCAATGTCTAAGTTTCAGTTATTCCCCCTCAATATCCCCCTTATGCACCGGGTTAGTTCCAAAACCGACGAATTTGAGGACGACCCCCCTCCGACAACCTCCCCGACCCCCTCCCTTGGAAAAAAAATTGCTCTTTTTTGGTCCCCAGGCCAAAAAAGGTTGGGGACCCCTGCTATAAGCGGTGTAGGAAATATTCGAAGGAAAGATTAAACCTGATGCGATACATCTTACATTATCCAATAATATCACACTGTGGACTATGATGGGGCTATAGAGAGCACACACCCCTGCGAATGTCTAGACAGGGACTGTTCTGTGATGTGCATAGATTTTGTTACATGGATATTATCGGCTCGTATTGGGAGTCGTGTGATAAATATGCTGTATCTTTACGAGTAATGCATCTAGTGCCTGTGTGTTTCATTTCCAGCAGTGAGTGCTTTCAGCCCTGGGACTTGCTGGTCTGCGAGACCAAACCATCAATAATGCCAATTACTGCCCCATTTGTGCACCGGGGAGACTGTAATGTCTTCTCCCCTTAACTGGAAGTGACAGTCCTCCCCCCCTCCCTCTGCCCCTTGGTCTCTCCCGCTCCTTTAACTTGGGCGCCTGGGACAGAGTATTTCTCTGGCAAAGTGACAGCTGGGTTCATTTTCCAACCGTAGGTAGTGAAACAGGCCCCGGAGCATGTTTAAAAGAACATTACCGGGGAAGTACGATTAAATTAGCTTATGCTGCCGTTCCCTGCATGGCTGGAAGGCCAGGCTCACTTTTTTTTTTACATTTTTTTTTTTCAGGGCAATGTACTCTGAGGATAGGATTTGTATGTGAAATGAAAGCAGCTCAATTACAGTTATCAGCAGAAGGAATGTAAAACTGAGCCTCTCACCCCTCATGCTGTCACTGTTGGTCTCTGCAATGAGAGGGCAATTAAAGTTTCAATTAAAGAGTATATGGCACGGTCTTGCTGCCTGCTGTATGCCATCACCCTCTAATGCCGAGCCACAAAACCAACTGGCACAGAGAGCTAGGCATGGGACACAAAGGCAACACACATACATATTATCCAGAATGATCAGGGCCTGGGGTTTTCTGGATAACAGATCTTTACGTGATTTCATACTTTATACTAGAAATGCTGTATTTTGTTTACTAAACATAAACATGAACTTACTGCACCACAAGCCTAATCAAACAAATGATTTATGCTTTCAGTTGGCCACAGGGAGTCGCCATCTTGTAACTTTGTTAAACATCTTTGCAAGACCAAGACTGCGCACATGCTCAGTGTGGTCTGGGCTGCTTAGGGATCGTCATAAATCGTGTGTCATGTAATCTAATGTGGGCATTATAGTTTTTGTATTGTTTAATACAAACTTTCTCCAACTCTACATAACCCAGTGGCTGCAGCAAAATAATCCTCCAAATAGAATCCCAGTGTATTCGTTTAAATCTGGCTCCATGATCTTTGTCCCTGCAGCTGGAGTTGGAAACGGTAAAGGGGATTAAGGCAAAAATGTAATCAAATGCAAATCTCTACAGTCGACTGCTCTATAGGGAGGCAAACAAAGCTGCTTGAGTTCTGCATAGGTGGGAAGTTAAGGCTGTTCATAAGTATGATTGTTTCCCTACAGAGCAGTTAGGGACCGCCTGACAATTCCTATCCACAGCAGTAAATGAAGGATGAATTGCACTGCATGCAGTCAGGTTTCTTATGAAAACGTTACACATTTATTAATTAAATTATATTGGAGATAGGTTTTTTTGATAAAAGAAAGTAAAAATGGGATTTTATTTTTTTTGCCCTGGCCATGTGACTTGTGCCTGCACTTTAGGAGAGAAATGCTTTCTGGCAGGCTGCTGTTTTTCCTTCTCAATGTAACTGAATGTGTCTCAGTGGGACATGGGTTTTTACTATTGAGTGTTGTTCTTAGATCTACCAGGCAGCTGTTATCTGGTTACCTTCCCATTGTTCTTTTGTTTGGCTGCTGGGGGGAAAAGGGGAGGGGGTGATATCACTCCAACTTGCAGTACAGCAGTAAAGAGTGATTGAAGTTTATCAGAGCACAAGTCACATGACTTGGGGCAGCTGGGAAATTGACAATATGTCTAGCCCCATGTCAGATTTCAAAATTGAATATAAAAAAATCTGTTTGCTCTTTTGAGAAATGGATTTCACTGCAGAATTCTGCTGGAGCAGCACTATTAACCAATTCATTATGAAAAAAATGTTTTCCCCATGACAGTATCCCTTTAAAGTCTGTTAGAAAATCATGTAAACATGAAATAAACCGAATAGGCTGGTTTTGCTTCCAATAAGGATTAATTATATCTTAGTTGGGAACATTTTTTTATTATTATTATAATATTGGAAGCAAAACAAGCCTATTGGGTTTATTCAATGTTTATATGATTTTCTAGTAGACTTTGTGCATGAAGATCCAAATTAAAGAAAGATCCATTTTTCAGAGAAACCCAGGTCCCGAGCATTCTGGATAACAAGTCCCATACCTGTATATATATCGGAGGTAAAAGGACCCTGGTCACAGGCTGAAAGTTCTACTTCAACGTGAACAAAACAATTCCGCAGGACGACGATTGAGGGGACATGGCTAAAATAAATGCGATTTCTCGTTAACGTGCAATTTGGGATAGGAATCACAAATGCAACATTAAAATCCTGCCTCCAGCTTTGCATGCATAAATCTAAGAGTTACCTGAAGGGTTTGGACGTTAATAAACTCGGTCCTGGTGTATTACGAGCGCCAAAACCCATCTGTCACTGTCAGCCGTACCTTTAAGAGGCCCTGCCCCTTCATGTAGCCGGTAATAAGATTAATTTATCACACGCAAATGTTCGTGCTGCCCGCTGATAGGCAATTGTATGCTCAAACTAACAATTCCATTTCTATCAGCGCCAGCAGCAGTCACATTCGGAAGAATGGATCTCGAGGGCCCACGGTGGCCCCTGTATGTTGCAGAAGAGGGTGTGGAGCGGTCAATTGCTCCACTTCTGTAAAACGTATTCGTTTATTCTCACGGCCAGTTTTGGGCATGGGTCCCACAGAAAACAAGAGAGGGATCTCGTGGGGAGATAGTGGGAGCTCGGATTTTAGTAGTTTTCCTATTCCCCAGTTCGGGGGCCACAATAATCCTGCAAGTCCTCAATATTTTTCAAAGGGAACCTTGATTATCCAGGGCAACCCAGAACAGGAAAACTCCTCCAAGAGGGAAAGAGTGCCCCCTAGTGGCAGGTTTATCAAAAACAGCATCATTCGGCTCGTTTGGCTTTAAAGTTCATCTTTGAGTTAACTTTTAGTAGGTTATAGAATAGCCAATTCAAAGCAACTTTTCAATTGGTCTTCATTATTTCTTTTTTGTAGTTTTTAAATTAATTTGTCTTCTGCTTCTGACTTTTTCCAGCTTTCAAATTTAAATAAATTTATTGTTATTGCTACTTTTCATTCCTCATCTTTCTATTCAGGCCTCTCCTATTCATATTCCAGTCTCTTATTCAAATCAATGCATGGTTGCTAGGGTAATTTGTACCCTAGCAAACAGAATGCTGACATTGCAAACTGGGGAGCTGCTGAATAATTAGCTAAATAACTAAAAAAAAAAACACCAATATTTAAAAATTAAAACCAATTGCAAATTGTCTTAAAGTACCACTATCTAAATCATACTAAAAACAACCCCTTTAAAACAATACATTTAGAGTTAAACTATTCAAATACAGGTATGGGATGCATTATCAGGAAACCCATTATCCAAAAAACTCTGAATTACCTACCGAAAGCCCACCTCCCATAGACTACCATTTTATCCAAATAGTTAAACATTTTTAATTTCTTCTTTCTCTGTAATAAAGAAATAGGGACTTGTACTTGATCCCAACTAAGATATGATTAATCCTTATTGAAGCAAAACCAGCCTATTGGGTTTAATGTTTAACTGATTTTCTAGTAGACTTAAAGAGATACTGACACAAGAAAATATTTTTTTTTATATCTATAATAACATTGCCTGATCGGTATGACCTATAAGTAACTTTTAGGGGCAGATTTATCAAGGGTCGAATTTCGAGGGGTTAAAACCCTCGAAATTCGACCATCTAATTGAAATCCTGTGAATTCAATATCGAATTCGAAGGATTTAGCGCTAAAATAGCATTCGGTCGCTCAAATAAAATCCTCCGAATCGAAGGATTTTTAGCGATCGATCGAAGGATTTTTATTCAATGCCAAAAACTTTTAAAAAATGCACTGGAAGGTCCCCATAGGCCATATAGCAATTCGGTAGCTTTAATTTGGCGAAGTATTGAAATCGAAGGATTTTTAAAGAGACTGTACTTCGACTATCGGATGGTCGAATATTCGAACGATTTTTACTTCGAATCGAAGTCGAAGTAAATTCAAAGTCGTAGTATCCAAAGAATTACTTTGAAATTCTAACTTTTTGGACTTCGTAAATTCACTCGCGATTAGTAAATCTGCCCCTTAATGTAGATTAACATTTTAAAATATATTTTTTAGTGTCAGTATCACTTTAAGGTATGAAGATCCAAATTACAGAAAGATCCTTTATCCGGAAAACCCAAAGTCCTGAGCATTCTAGCTAACAGGCCCCATACCTGTATAAATATTTTTTAGGTTTTTATTTCATTTTTTACTGTGTACAGAGAATGTAGACTGAGCAGAAACCCTAAACTACAGACAGTCAGAGCCATTCAGCAGAATAGAAGCTCCACCCGCTGGTCATCACTTTGCACTGCAAGTAAATAGAATTGTATGTCAACTTCCCAGACCAAAAAAAAAGGTGCTTGTAAAATAATAACTGCTGCACAGCACAAACTTTATAGCATCGATATAGTTATTTTATAGTATTTAGCTGCCTTTCAAGCAACCACTATATAAACCACTGCAAGAAGAAAAAGCAGCACAAAACAAAATCCATCATTCATTGTATAGGAACTTTTATATCTAAATGTGGGGTTGTCACAAAATGTATTTTATAAGTTTATTGTTTAAGCCAGGATTGTACAGCTCTATCTGGCACCATCTCTCCCTACTATACCTGCTATCCCACAGTCACACTCCCTTCCCAGAGACTATTATCCCACTGTTACTATAGACACCATCTCTCCCTACTATACCTGCTATCCCACAGTCACACTCCCTTCCCAGAGACTATTATCCACTGTTACTATAGGCACCATCTCTCCCTACTATACCTGCTATCCCACAGTCACACTCCCTTCCCAGAGACTATTATCCACTGTTACTATAGGCACCATCTCTCCCTACTATACCTGCTATCCCACAGTCACACTCCCTTCCCAGAGACTATTATCCACTGTTACTATAGGCACCATCTCTCCCTACTATACCTGCTATCCCACAGTCACACTCCCTTCCCAGAGACTATTATCCACTGTTACTATAGGCACCATCTCTCCCTACTATACCTGCTATCCCACAGTCACACTCCCTTCCCAGAGACTATTATCCACTGTTACTATAGGCACCATCTCTCCTTACTATACCTGCTATCTCACAGTCACACTCCCTTCCCAGAGACTATTATCCACTGTTACTATAGGCACCATCTCTCCCTACTATACCTTCTATCCTACAGTCACACTCCCTTCCCAGAGACTATTATCCACTGTTACTATAGGCACCATCTCTCCCTACTATACCTGCTATCCCACAGTCACACTCCCTTCCCAGAGACTATTATCCCACTGTTACTATAGGCACCATCTCTCCCTACTATACCTGCTATCCCACAGTCACACTCCCTTCCCAGAGACTATTATCCACTGTTACTATAGGCACCATCTCTCCCTACTATACCTGCTATCCCACAGTCACACTCCCTTCCCAGAGACTATTATCCACTGTTACTATAGACACCATCTCTCCCTACTATACCTGCTATCCCATTAGTTCCTTTCTCAGAGACTATACTATACCTACTATCACACAGCCACAGAGATGTTAGATTTTGCAATATTTAGAAATGAACCTAAAGCAAAAAGCAGTGCTGTGTTATGTATGCTGAAGCTTTGGTATATCAGAACACTGCAGTCCTTAGATGACAAGGTCACATCTGGGAAAGGTTAAGCACCGTAATGAGACGTCCCCCCCACAGGTTCCCCCCACAATATCATGCCCTCTGCAGTGAAACTGATTGAGTCTGACAGCACCAGTGGAGGAAACCATTACGGCTGCCCATAAGGTGCTGTTACTGCATTGGCAGTCGCAGTGGGTGTTACAGGGTGTATGCGAGTCAATTACAACTCCAACTGTCACCTCGTAAACAAGAGAGAAGCGTGGCGCAAAGCTTGCAGACTCCCACTGATAGGAGAACACACAATGAATACAGTTACTTGGAGCACATCTGAAAGGCTGTCTGTCTGGCAACTCTCATGTAACTTTTAAAAGCAAAGTAACCTCCCTGCAAGTTTATTATTTTTTTTTAGACATGAACACTGCCATTGGGGGCTGGGAGTTGTTCCAGAAGTGACAGCATTATAGGATTCACTAGATAAGATCCTTTCTATTTCCCCACAATACATGACAGTTAGTGTTGGCAGTGAATGGACTGAACATCTTCCTACAGCTGTAAGAGCATTTGCTTTTTAGATGGGGTCAGTGACCCCCAATAAACCTTTTCACTGGCAACCGATTTGGGAATTTTATTCTTAGACCATTTTTGAACATTTTGTGCTTGTTTGCTTTAGGGGCCTTTCCCGGGAGTGTCTTTTAGTTTATCCAGAAAAACAATATATTGTTGTTTTCGGGACAAAATATTCTATATTGTGCTGTAATTCCACTTCTGTAAAAAAGCTTCGAAGTGTCTATTTTTCTTTAAAAAAAATGAGGTTTCCCATTATACAAGCACGTATACTGCATCATAAACGTGATTTATTTTACACACGAGAACACCGCAGATGCGGAAAGTTCCATGTCTCCTGAATGCGCCAATACCAAATTTATGTAGTTTAAAGGATAAGTAAACCTTTAAAATAAGTGAATGTAAAATGAATGAGGGCTATTCTAAGTAATTTTGCAATGTACATTCATTATTTCTTTTGTTTTTATTCTAAGATATTAAAAGATACATGTACTGTTAATATGAATGAATTTTGTAACAACAGCGCCACCTGCTGGTCATTTTCCCACCACCATGTGTAGTGATGGCTGAATTTATTTGCCAGGTGGGAATTTTACGCGAATTTCCTCCTTTCTCCGCAGGTAAATACATTTGCAAATTGACCGTGAAGATTTAGACGCCAGCGACATTTCCGACGTAGTCGACAATTAAACGCACCCCCATTGACTTTAATGCGCATCAAAATGTCGCCGGTGTTAGAATTAGGGATGCACCGAATTTGGTTCGGGATTAGGCCAAGATTCGGCCTTTTTCAGCAGGATGCTATGCAAATTAGGGGTGGGGAAGGAAACCGTGCAACTTTTTGTCCCAAAACAAGGAAGCAATTGTTTTCCCATTCCCACCCTAATTTGCATTAGGGATGCACCGAATCCACTATTTTGGATTCGCCCGAACCGCCGAATCCTTCGCTAAAGATTCAGCCGAATACCGAACCCTAATTTGCATATTCAAATTAGGGGTGGGAAGGGGTAAACATTTTTGACTTCCTTGTTTTGTGACAAAAAGTCACGTGATTTCCCTTCCTGACCCTAATTTGCATATGGAAATTCGGATTCGGTTCGGCCAAGTAGAAGGATTCGGCCGAATCCGAATCCTGCTGAAAAAGGCCGAATACTGAACCGAATCCTGGATTCGGTGCATCCATAATTTGCATTTGCAAATTAGGATTCGGTACGGTACTCAGGGTTCGGCCAAATCCAAAATAGTGGATTCGTTGCATCTCTAGTTGGAATTGTCGCTGGAACGGACGCCAGGGTTGGAATTTGCCCGGGAACGGACGCCAGGGTCAAAATTCACGTTTCGCCGAATTTTTTGTCATTTCGCTACAAATTTGCCCATCACTGCCGCTCTGCTCAGCAATTAGAAAGGTTAAGTGAGAAAAGAAGGAGGCAGAGACTCTTTGAACGTCAGGGAAGCACAATGTAGAGACGAAACAAAAGATGGCTTCTGCTTAATGCTGCCAAAATATTTCCTATCGATTGGTATCGGGCTGCGCGGCTGCGAAGACATAGCGAGCGGATGAAACGCACACAAATATGAAGGCGATACAAAGCAGGCCTTTTTATAAGCCAATTACTCTCAATGATAATGACATTTACCTACGAATTTAATTCAGGGCTGGACAATAAATTTGGATATCCAATCGGGCCCCGTAACAAACCCGGCCTGTAATCAGATCAGACTGCAGAAATTAAATATGCTGTTAGAATGAGGGGCATTTTTCTGCCCATTCAGAGTAATGATGCTAAATATATTGCCATTATTCAGCCAACCCAGAGCAGCACCGACTCCTGCTATTTAAATAGACTTCCTTCTGATACATTTCTCCGGCACGTACCGTATGAAAGAGAGAATTACGAGCTGGAAATAATATGATAAATAAGTCGCTTATTTATCCAAGGCGGAATACAAAAAAAAAAACGGCAATTTCAGTGATTGAGTGGAGGGAAACAAGTGCAGGTTTGCTTTATAATTTGTAAATTGCTTACACTTATCTGGAACTATAATTAGGCTAATTAGCGCTCTGGTGCCTGGTACCAGGTCTCTGTCCTTTGGGGAACCAGAGATGCGCTGAAAACAATGTTACACGGCAAAGCAAATGAGTTCAATAATAACAGGCCCCCTGTAATTTAATATGGATTACGCAGTGGCTTGTCAGCATAATAATTATTTTCATTAATTTCAGGCCATTAATCCTGCTCTGAACCCACCTCGAAATGGGTCGTGGGCAGTTAAGGAGTGACCCGCGGATTCCGTTAGCTCTAAAAGTGTAAAATCAACACAAAACGACCTCCTTTAATTTCATTACAGACTTCAGAGCGATTATGATATCGATACTGAGTCCGTAAAGCAAAGGAAGGAAAAAAAAAAAAAAGTGTTTTTTATTAAAGGGGTTATTCCCCTTTTAAGTATGATGTAGAGATTGATATTCTGAGACAATTTGCAATTGGTTTTTCATTATTTGTGTTTTTTTAAATTTAGCTTTTCATTCAGCAGTTCTCCAGTTTGCAATTTCAGCAATCTGGTTGCTATGGTTCAAATTCCCCTAGCAACCATGCACTCATTTGAATAAGAGACTGGAATATGAATAGGAGAGGCCTGAATAGAAAGAGGAGTAATAAAAAGTAACAATAATAAACTTGTAGACTTACAGAGCATTCGTTTTTTTTAGATGGGGTTTATTTAATGTTTAAATAGTGATAAGCGAATCTGTCCCATTTTGCTTCATCAAAAAATTCTCAAAAATGAAATAAAATTTGTGAAGCGGCAAAAAAATTGTGAAATGCATTGAAATCCACCAGAGTAATTTTTTTTCATTACGCGCTTAAATTTTAACCACGTACGATAAATTTTTCTCCCTCCAAATGCATTAACTTTTTTCTTGTGGCAACTTTTTTTTGTCCAAATGCATTAGGGTGGTGGCAGATGGGGAGATTAATCGTCCAGTGAAAAATCGCCTGGGAAAATTCGAAAATGATTCACGTGCCATCCCACCAGCAATTCGTATTATTGCTGACGAGAAGGCAATTCGGCGAAATTAGTCACCCGCAGTAGAGAAGATTTGTCGTTGGGCGACTGATCTCCCTGGGTGCCACTACCCTTAAAGTCAATGGGCGTTTTTTCTTGTGGCGACTTTTTTTGTCCAAATGTATTAGTCAATTTTGTTTTGGCGACTTTTTGCCGCAGTTTTGCAAAAAAAAAAAAATTGCAGATGGAGAAATGTGGAATTTCACAGCAAATCCATGGCTGGTGAAACAAATTCGCTAATCACAAACACGTCAGCAAGGAAGAGTTACTTTCGCATTTCCGGGTGGATAAAAGACTTGCACCAGACATTTCTGGGAACACTTCACATGAGCGTTACTGGAATCCTGTCATTATCAGCAGTGAGTGGGAGTCATACCTGGCATTGCTGTGGGCCGCAGCTTACAACGATGACTTCACTGACAATCTTCTTCTCCTTCAGCCTCACTGCTTCTTCCACAGCAATCTCACAGAAGGGATTCATAGAGTGCTTCACCCCATCTGTAACCACCCCCGTCTTATCGGGCTTCACCCTCACCTAGGAGAGAGAAAACAAGAGACATAAATATCACACTAACACATGGGAACAGATCTGCGGCTGCGGCATTCCCTATGTAAGCGCAGTGCCGCTGTATGTCCTGATGCCGGTGTCAGGCGCTAATCGGAAGTACTGTAAGGGCTGGATTCCACGAGAGTTTCTGGTCGAATTGACGCCTTAGACAAAAAGTAAGCGACAAGTCGAGTTAACCACTACATGGTCCGACTGTCGGATGAAGACACCGCTTTCTGCGTCCACATCCGACACGGTCGCATGTAATGTAGTTGTTACCTCCCACTTTTCATTCAGTCCAATTATATCTTCACGCGTGGGACTCCAACCGACTTGTCGCCGGGCGTCGATCCGACCGAAAACGCTTGTGGAGTCCAGCCTTAAATGTAAGCACATAAATTTAAAGGGATACGGTCATGGTTTTTATTGAGTAGTTTTTAGATCTGAATTACACTGTTTACACTACAAATCGTTCAGTATACCATATAAAATTTTATTCCTGCACCAACAAGTACATATTTTTTTAGTTGTAATATTGGTGTGCAGGTCCGGACTGAGAATCAAAATAGGCCCTGGCATTTCAGGTACACAGAGGCCCAAACAACCCCCACCAGCCCACTAAATACTGACTTTCTATGGCACCTTATAGCAGCCCCTCTGGCATTTGCCAGAACCCACAGATTGCCAGTCCAGGCCTGTTGGTGTGTAGGTGCATCTCAGGCCATTTTGCCTGGTCATGTGCTTGCAGAAAGAGCCAGCACTTCAGGATGGAACTGCATTCAGACAAGCTATTGTTTCTCCAACTTAATTTAACTGAAGGAGTCACAGTGGGACTCAGGATTTTTACTAGAGTGCTGTTCCTATATCGAACAGGGAGTGGTTATTTTGTGTCAGGGAGCTGTTATCTGGTTACTTTCTCAATGTTCTGCAGTTGGGCTGCTGGGGGGAAGGGGGGGTGAAATCACTCCAACCTGCAGCGCAGCAGTAAAGTTATTGAAGTTTATCAGAGCACAAACCACATGACTGAGGGAACCTGGGAAACCGACAGCATGTCTAGCCCCATGTCAGATTTCAAAATTAAATATAAAAATAACCTGAAACAGCTTTCAGTGCAGAATTCTGCTGTAGCAGCACTATTCAATGGTTTGAAAAACACATGGTTTCCAATGACAGAATCCCTTTAAGGCCATTTTTTCTGTGCACATAAGACTTCCTACACAGGGGCAGCCATTCAAGCACAGGATACACAGTAGATAACAGATAAGTACTACTATAGTTTATATAAACAAGCTGCTGTGTAGCCATGGGGGCAGCCATTCAAGCACAGGATACACAGTAGATAACAGATAAGTACTACTATAGTTTATATAAACAAGCTGCTGTGTAGCCATGGGGGCAGCCATTCAAGCACAGGATACACAGTAGTTAACAGATAAGTACTACTATAGTTTATATAAACAAGCTGCTGTATAGCCAAGAGGGCAGCCATTGAAGCTGGAAAAAGGAGAAAAGGCGAAGGCTACGTTGGCTGGAAGTCAGAGAGTTAAACATTAATTAGAATTGAAATCAGAGTGGCAGGAGTAAGGTCACATTGGTAGTAAGTTAATATGTCACTGTCCAACCCCCTTCCCTATCAGAGGTTAAACTTTACTCCAAGCTGAGCATGGAAGAGCATAACAAGGGCACACATAGGCTGTGAGCTTTAATCAATGCTCATATGCAGATGCCATTATTCCCAGGGTGCTTATCCCTACCCTGCAGCTGCTGCGCCACTTCACTATGGATCTGTATGGGGGAATAATTAGGGTCCCCTCACTATGTGGCTCTGTATGGGGGAATAATAAGGGTGCATGACACCAACATAGAAACTGAAATCTCATTCTTTAGACATTACTGGGTGTTAGAGCTCCCCTTAGTGGGCAAAACCTGAAATGCACCCATCCGATCCTTCCCAGGGCACAGACAAAAATGGTGTGGGTTTGGGTAATTCTGCTTTATGATAAATTTATGGCTTTTCGTGCAGCAGTTTATTATGAATAGATGAAAACAATGTCCTAACCCCAGGTTCTCATTTAAAAAGCCATTCATTCTTAATACAACGGTTGTCTGCCACGGCGCAGACATAGGAGATAATTCGATTAGAGTTCCAAAAAAAAAAAGGAAGGAAAAGTAAATCTTTGACAGTAGCATCGGTCATTCAGAAACAGCTCTCCAAATGTTGGGAATTGGGGTTCTACAGCTGGAGGGTCACAGGTTCCTTTTAGAAACATCTTTGTATTAAAGGGAAAGCTCAGAAAATAGACATAGGAGAACGAGGGGCTGGCAATACAAAGGTATAGGATCCGCTATCCGGATACCTGTTATCCGGAATGCTCCGAATTACGGAAAGGCCGTCTCCCATAGACTCCATTTCATTCAAATAATCCAGATTTTTTTTAAATGTATTCCTTTTTCTGTGTAATAATAAAACAGTAGCTTGTACTTGATTCCAACTAAGATATAATTAATCCTTATTGGAAGCAAAATCAGCCTATTGGGTTTATTTAATGTTTACATGATTTTCTAGTAGACTTGGTATGAAGTAGCAAATTACGGAAGAAGGAAATCATTTAAAAAAAATGTAGGTTATTAGATTATTAGGATAAGATGAAGTCTATGGGAGGAGCTTTCTGGATATCCCATACCTGTAATCACTTCTCAGAAAAACCTTACAAGCCATTAATTATTTTTAAAGGGATACTGTCATGGGAAAACATGTTTTTTTTACAACTCATCATCAGTTAATAGTGCTGCTCCAGAATTCTGCACTGAAATCCAATTCTCAAAAGAGCAAACAGATTTTTTTTTATATTCAATTTTGAAATCTGACATGGGGCTAGACATAGTGTCAGTTTCCCAGCTACCCTCAGTCATGTGACCTGTGCCTGCACTTTAGGATGGAACCGCTTTCTGGCAGGCTCTCTCTCCTACTCAATGTAACTGAATGTGTCTCAGTGGGACCTGGATTTTACTATTGAGAGCTGTTCTTAGATCTACCAGGCAGTTATCTTGTGTTATAGGCGCTGTTATCTGGTTACCTTCCCATTGTTCTGTTAGGCTGCTGGGAGGGAATGGGAGGTGGTGATATAACTCCAACTTGCAGTAAAGAGTGACTTAAATTTACCAGAGCACAAGTCACATGATTGGGGGCAGCTGGGAAACTGACAATATGTTGATCCCTATGACAGATTTCAAAACTGAATATAAAAAAAATCTGTTAGCTCTTTTGAAAAATGGATTTCAGTGCAGAATTCTGCTGGAGCAGCACTATTGACTGCTCCAGCACAGACCCACTTTTCCTTCCCTAGGAGCTGTTCTCTATCTTCCTAGAAAAATTCTAGAGACAAGATGGAAGGGGGGGGGGGCATGCAGGGCAGCCACTCCACACTTACTTGATTAAACGGGCCCCCCATCTTTCTGAGAGCTGCCGACTTCGGGAAGGCATGGAGGTTTAAGGGGCCCTGGCCACCAATTTTCTTATAATGTGGGGGGGGAGGTTCCTAGCCACCAATATTTTTTAATGGGGGGCCCTGGCCACAAATGTTTTTTATGGGGGGCCCTGACAACCAATATCTTAATTTTTTTATTAACATGTGGGAACCCTAGCCACCAATATTTTTTTGTTTTTTTTACTGTGTGGTGGGGGGCGGACCTGTGGGGTTGGGAGGGTGTTTGCCTGGTGCAGAATGACGGTACCGGTATGGGATCAGTTATCCAGAAACCCGTTATCCAGAAAGCTCCAAATTACGAGAAGGCCATCTCCAATAGACCTTCATTTTAGTCAAATAATTCTAATTTTTTTTTTTAAATGATTTCCTTTTTCTCTGTAACAATAAAACAGTGTACTTTATCTCAACTAAGATATAATGAAAGGGGTTGTTCGCCTTTAAAGAGGAACTCCGGCTTCCAAACCAAAATTTGATAAAGAGACACATAAACCCCTAATATACCCATCACAGTTACCTGTTTCTTCAAAACTTATGAATAAATGCCATTTTCTATGCTGAAATCCAGCTGCTTATCAGTTCTTCTGCATCATTTGAAATCCTGGCAGGGAAGGAGGGACTAAACACTAATGTTACAAATTGTATCAACTTCTCCACAGCTTACAGCATGCAGGAACTACATAACCCACAATGCATTGCACATGTTCTGTTCCTTATTGAAATCACAATTGCAGGGAATTGTGGGGTTTGGAGGAAGCTGACTGAGGACAGATGGCTGTTGATACAAAGTAACAGTAGTCAGACAGCTTAGCGAAGTAGTCAGACAGATCAGCAGTAGAGCAGGGGGCTAGGCTTAGGGAACTGTCAGAAACCATTAAAAATTATGAAAGGTCTGAATATTTTTTCATTGATGTATATTGCAAAGTTGTTTGAAATGATGGTTACTTTTCAAAAAGCTCAAGTTATGTTTTTGTGGAGTTCCCCTTTAAGTTAACGTTTAGTATGATGCAGAGAGTGATATTTTGAGACAATTTGCAATTGGTTGTCATTTTTTTATTATTTGTGGTTTTCTAGTTATTTAGCTTTTTATCCAGCAGCTCTCCAGTTTGCAATTTCAGCAATATGGTTGCTACAGTCCAAATTAACCTAGCAACCATGCATTGATTTGAATAAGAGACTGGAATATAAATAGGAGAGGCCTGAATAGAAAGATGAGTAATAAAAAGTAGCAATAACAATAAGATTTATCAAGGGTCAAATAGAAAATTAGAATTTTCTAGTATTTTTTTATTGCCAAAACTGTCAAATTCAGGTAGGGAATTAATTTTTAAAAAAATTCAAATTTGATATTCAAAATGTATCACATAGTCAAATTAGACTATTCGCAACCTTAAACCTGCCAAATTGCTGTTTAAGCTTAGGGAAGACATCCTGGGATCAAATTGGAGTTGTTTGCAGCCTTCCTGACATTCAAGTTTTTTTCAGAGAAATTGCAACTGGTCGAAAAAAGTTTTAGATAACTCCCATGAACTCGTAATTCGACCCTTAATAAATCTGCCCCTAAATGTGTAGCCTTATAGAGCATGTTTTTTAGATGGGGTCGATGAGCCCCATTTGAAAACGGATAAGAGTCAGAAGTAGATGGCACATAATTAAAAAATAGGGATGAACCAAATCCACCATTTTAGATTCGGCGGAACCCCCGAATGCTTTGTGAAAGATTCGGCTGAATACTAAACCGAATCCGAATTTTCATATGAAATTTAGGGGAGGGAAGGGGAAAACATTTTTTACTTCCTTGTTTTGTGACAAAAGTCACACGATTTCCCTCCCTGCCCCTAATTTGCATATGCAAATTAGGATTCGGATTCAGTTTGGCCAGAAGAATTTGGCTGAACCCTGCTGAAAAAGGCCGAATCCCAAACAGAATCCTGAATTCGGTTCATCCTTATTAAAAAAAACAAAGAAAAAATGAAGGCCAATTGAAAAGTTGCTTAGAATTAGCTATTCTATGGCATACTAAAAGTTAAATTAAAGGGGAAGCACCCCTTTAAACAAACCACTCTTATCTAAGCAGCAGCCTTTGAATTGCTCACTATCAGGGGCTTTTCAGTGGACTGTCAATTCATTTTATCAGATCCTTGGGCTACGGGAAGTGCTAAAGCCGGCTTCATATTCCTGTTTAATGTTGGAAATAACAAAAACCATAGGATATTTCTGAATTCTTATTTAGGAAAAAGCCCTCTTCATTCCGCTCTTAAAAAGGGGCGTATACTGTCCCTTTAAAGGGGACGGGTCATCCAGACATAAAAATCTGTATAATAAAAGTATTTTTCAAATTAAACATGCGATCCAAATTCTTTTTTTTTTTTTTTATTAAAGCATGCATAGCTGTTGTAAACTTGTTAAAAAAATCTCAGCTGTCAATCATATATTGCCTGCCCCTCCTCTATGCCTTAGGCATAGAGGCGGGGCAGGCAATTACTTTCACTTTCCATTCTGCACTTACTAGATATCACTGCTCTCCCCACATTCCCTCTCTCTTCACCATTTAATTGAGTAGTCAGGGCATGGGGATGGACATCAGGTCCCCCATTCTGGTCACAAACAAGATTTTGAGATGATACAAGACTTTTCTTAATAACAGTGTCATAAAATGGCTCCTGTCTGCTTGCTATAATTATGAATTCCCAGAGCAAAGGAAACAAGATTCAAATAATTTATATAGAGTAATTAAAGTTTATTTTGCTTGATTAACGTGATTAAATAGGATTCTGAATAATTTTTTCGGGTGACAGGTCCGCTTTAAGGGCATCAAGGAACAATGTGGCTTGGCTGATAACTCACACAGGAGTGAACAGTTTTCAACTCACTTCACTGTAAACAAAGTGACATTTTTTGGTCGCTCTATTTCCCAGTCCATATAATTATAATGCTTTTTCTCCATACCCCTATGATTATTCACCGTATAACTCCCATAGCCCCACATTTCTCTTTCATTTCCCTTTGTCTAACAGTCTGACGGGGCAATACTTTACCTCCACTTTTATGTTTATTTTTTCCCAACACCGAGATCTTTTTATGGGGCGCTATAAATGGAATATAAATGTCTCTGTAGAGGGAGGATTACGATCGAATTTGCGAGGGCCTAACGTCGAATGAAGCAGACATGGGGGTGCAAGCAGCGTCTGAATCATGGATGATAATAAATGCACAGGCTGTGGGCTCCAGGTAAGTACAACATGATAATGAAGAAGCACAGGCTGTAGGCTCCAGGCAAGTACAACATGATAATGAAGAAGCACAGGCTTTGGGCTCCAGGTAAGTACAACACGATAATGAAGAAGCACAGGCTCTAGGCTCCAGGTAAGTACAACATGATAATAAAGAAGCACAGGCTCTAGGCTCCAGTTAAGTACAACATGATAATAAAGAAGCACAGGCTCTGGGCTCCAGGTAAGTACAACATGATAATGAAGAAGCACAGGCTGTAGGCTCCAGGTAAGTACAACATGATAATGAAGAAGCACAGGCTGTAGGCTCCAGGTAATTACAACACGATAATGAAGAAGCACAGGCTTTGGGCTCCAGTTAAGTACAACATGATAATAAAGAAGCACAGGCTCTGGGCTCCAGTTAAGTACAACATGATAATAAAGAAGCACAGGCTCTGGGCTCCAGGTAAGTACAACATGATAATGAAGAAGCACAGGCTGTAGGCTCCAGGCAAGTACAACACGATAATGAAGAAGCACAGGCTTTGGGCTCCAGGTAAGTACAACACGAGAATAAAGAAGCACAGGCTCTAGGCTCCAGGTAAGTACAACACGATAATAAAGAAGCACTGGCTCTAGGCTACAGGTAAGTACAACACGATAATAAAGAAGCACTGGCTCTAGGCTACAGGTAAGTACAACTGTGTGAATAAAGGCACCTGTGCAGCAGCTTTGCGCCTGTTGGTATTCTTTCCCCAAACTCGTCTGTATTACTACAGGTAAGTACAACACGATAAAGAAGCACAGGCTCTAGGCTCCAGGTAAGTACAACACGATAATAAAGAAGCACAGGCTTTAGGCTCCAGAAACAGCGAGACCATCAGCGAGAGCTCAGAATAAAGAGATCACAAGGCTCTATCTACATTTATGTGGCTGATTGAGGGAACTGCATTGAACTTCTATTTCTGCATTGGTTTATGCTCTTGCAGGAATGATTTCCTCGCTGTGTGATACGTCTTCTGAAGAGATTTTACAACATCATTTTGCCCACAGTGAAGGTTTTATACAAAAAAATATAACCTACTATAAATATCCTTTACTTTCCCTTTATTTTTCATTATCCCCTATATACAGCCTGCCAACATGCTAGCAACTGCTTTATAGAGAGTGTTCTCATTCACATCAGTCCCTGCCCCACTGAAGCTCACCCATTGCTTTCAAACATGCTTGATGGTTAAAGGAGGACTAAACCTCAACAAAGCAGAAGGGTACAAACACTGCACGTCATGTATTGGGTATCGGTACCAGCCCGGTGCACCCGCATCCCTTTAGCAGCAAGATTTGAACCTCTGAAGACTCCCCAGTAGATCTACTGAGACACATGCTCTGAGCTGCTGTAAGTTGCTTAGGGTCTAACTCACAATAAACAGGTATGGGATCCGTTAACCAGAAAGCTCCGAATTACGAAATGGCCATCTCCCATAGACTCCATTTTATCCATATATTCCAAATCCAAATTCTTAAAAATGATTTCCCTTTTCTCTGTAATAATAAAACAGTAGCTTGATCTTGATCCCAACGAAGATACGCAAGTTCTTTGTTATATCTTATGTTGAAATCAATGGAAATTCTATATTTTAAATTAGGGATGCACTGAATCTAGGATTCGGTCTTTTTCAGCTGGATCGTTTAGCTCCCACTTTCCGTGCAGTCTTTAAAGTGTAGCGGCGCTTCCAGCGTGAACTCTCTGCGGATAGGGGCAGACTCGCTAGTGCGCCTTGGGTACTGCTGGCACAGAGCAAGAGTATGGCCTATGGTGGTGTCTCCTCGCTTCAGACAGGCTGTTTGTTACTCTCATTTCAAAAGCCTTGCTCACCGGTTCCTGATGAGCGCTGATGAGTCCTGCGCGGGAACATTTTTTGGAACCTGTACCCGATCCGTACCAGCAACCTGCAATCCGCAACCTGGACTCGCAACCCGCATTCTTACCTGCAAGTACCTTATCCGCAACCCAGACCCGCGACCCACTGACCATCAAGAATCAGGAAGTGCTGTCATTGTTAACCGGAAGTGACATCATCAGAAGCAGGCGTGATCAGGGATATAAGGAGTAAAACAGGAAGTGCTGTCATTGTAAACCGCCGACCCGCGTCAATACCCGCACCTGGAACTTCTACCCACAACCTACAGGGTACCGCAGGTTTTTTGCGGGTAATCCGCGGGTACCTGACCAGCTGCAGGACTCTACCGGTGAGCAAGGCTTTGGGAATGAGATTAACAAACAGCCTGCCTGAAGCGAGGAGTCACCGCCACAGGCCATGCTCTGTGCTAGCAGTACCCAAGACGCAGACTGCCCCCATCCGCAGAGAGTTCATGCTGCAGAGCGCCGCTGCACTTTAAAGATAGCACGGAAATTGGGAGCTAAAGGATCCAGCAGCAGAGAGCCAGGGAGGAGAAATCAAGCACCGCTTGATGAATTGTCGCCCTGTCGCCGTTTCTGAAGAGAAGCGGAAGGGGAGTTTTGAGAAGTTATTTCTTAATAAAGACTTTGCAATTAGTATAATTTGTCTTGGTGTTTTTTTTTTTTTTTGTTGTGTACGAACAAATTGTTTAGAAAATTGTACTGGTCCTTTAACCAGCTGGATTTCAGCATAGAAAATGGAATTTATTCATACTTTTTGATGAAACAGGTAACTGTGATGGAGATATTATGGGTTTCTGTGTTATGTGGGCCTCTTTATCACATTTTGGTTTGGAAGCCGGAGTTCCCCTTTTATAAAATCGAATTTTTATAACTCGGATGATTTAAAAATTGAAAAAATAAAAACTCGAATGTCAGGAAGGCTTTAAACAACTCCAAATTCATCCCTGTAACTCTCCCATTGAATTATACAGCAATTCAGCAGGGCCAGAGTATGATTAATCTCGAAAATCAAATTAAAATTATTTTAAAAAAATCTAATCGAGTTTGGATAATTCTCTAGTGGAATTTGATAATTTTTACCATTTAAAAATTCAAATTCTAAATTTCAATTCGACCCTTGATGAAACTGACCCTTACTGTACCAGACCAGAAGTTTGGCAGCGTAAAATTCTGAAACCATTTGCAGTTGGTTTTCATTTTTAATTATTTGTGGCTTTAAAGATATTTAGCTTTTTATTCAGCAGTTCTCGAGTTTGCAATTTCAGCAATCTGGTTGCTAGGTTCCAAATGACCCTAGCAACCATACATGAATTTGAATAAGAGACTGGAATATGAATAGGAGAGGCCTGCACAGAAATATGAGTGATAAAAATTAACAATTACAATAAACTTGTAGCCTTAAAGAGCATTTGTTTTTTTAGATGGGGTCAGTGATCCCCCATTTAAATTCTGGGAAGAGTCAGTAGAAAAAAATCAATTAAAAGACTATAAAAAGTAAAAAATAAGTTCACTTGAAAAGTTGCTTAGAATTAGTCAGTCTATAAGATACTTAACTTAAAGGTGAACCACCCCTTTAAATGGAACGTCAAACCAAAAAATATTTTTTTTTGCCTAATAAAAGAAAACATAATTCTAAGCAACATTGCAATATACATTGATTTATTACACATGTTATATGGCTATTAAAGGAATAGTTCAGTATGAAAATAAAAACTGGGTAAATAGACAGGCTGTGCAAAATAAAAAATGTTTCTAATATAGTTAGTTAGCCAAAAATGTAATATATAAAGGCTGGAGTGAACAGTTGTCTAATAAAACAGCCAGAATCCAACTTCCTGCTTTTCAGCTCTATAACTCTGAGCTAGTCAGCGACTTGAAGGGGGGCCACATGGTACATTTCTGTTCAGTGAGTTTGTAATTGACCCTCAGCATTCAGCTCAGATTCAAAAGCAACAGAAATGACCCATGTGGCCCCCCCTCAAGTCTCTGATTGGTTACTGTCTGGTAGCCAGGGCAACCAGTCAGTGTAAACCAAGAGAGCTGAAAAGCAGGAAGTAGTGATCTGACTGACATGTTATACATCAAATCACTCCAGCCTTTATACATTACATTTTTGGCTAACTAATTATATTAGAAACATGTTTTATTTTGCACAGGCTATTTACCCAGTTTTTATTTTTACACTGAACAATTCCTTTAAGTTATTTGTATATGTATTACTATTTAAACCAGTGTGTCTGTCTATTCTCTACACTGGTGGTTCAGACTGTTGCTACAATGCAAGACAAGGCAGCTTGTTACACACCGTCATACACAGCTTGTTATACAATGTCACACACAGCTTGTTATACACATACACAGCTTGTTACACAATGTCACACACAAACACACAGCGTGTTACACAATGTTTGTTACCTACCGTCACACACAGCTTGTTACACACCGTTTGTTATACACTGCACACACATTTGTTACATACCGTCACACAAAGCTTGTTACACACAGCTTGTTATTGAAAAAGAACATCTGTGTATGCAGATTCCCCCATAATTCCCTCTGACTTGGATGGATTCTGTTTCCAAGCTAGACTTGGTCACTAACACCCTGACCTTGAGGCAGAGTCACCTGCTTGGCTGTAAGAGAACTTCTTTGTTTGTCTCTTTTGTCAGGAGATTTCTCTCTGCTCTGCCACCAGTAACTCCTTTTACTCCTGTGTTTTCTCTCGTGTCTTATGTTCCCAAGTGTTTGGAGTTCTGATACTTTGTAGGTTCAGGATCCAGTGTGTGTGAGAAATAAACTTTGTATTTTACCTCAAGTGATCTTTGGATCCTAAAATCCCCTAACAGTTCATATTGTCACACACAGACAGACACACAAACACAACGTCGCACACAAAACTCCTTGATACAAACTGAAACACACACTGACCTTCTTACACACACACTGACTCACATACTGAGCTTGTTACACACACACAGCCAGTCGGTGTCACATAACACTGTATATAAAATCAGCTCATGAGGCGCCACAGACAGAATCTCCTTGTTATCCCATGTGACATTTCAGGGCCTAATGAAGCTACTCGGCGCCACACAACCTGCTGCTCAGTGACACACAAATCGCTACACAGTCTACAGCCTTTATCAGGGTGACCCGGTATCTCTCACCTTCACGGCATAGTCTATGACCCTCTTGACACCAACCAAAGCCCGCAGCGCCATGTTTCAGAAGGACTCGGACAGAGACGCACGAAAAAAGCCAATCGGAGTCCACCAACTCGACCGGCAGCCAATCAGTGCGCACCAAGGAAAAGCCAATCACATATCAAAACCCAAATAGAGGCCGGTGTGTGTTTTACTCAATTGGCTAATTCGCGTTCAGACTGGAACACGTGCTTCTAAACTCCTAGCCAATCCTGTATGTGGGCGTGCCTCAAGGATGCGGATATGCCATCGTCATTAGTGATAAATAACCTGGCAGACATTTTTACTGTGGGCACGGTTTCCTAAAACTTTCTAGTAAGGACAAACTGCACCAAAGTGACTTTGCTTCCCACAGTTAATTGTCCTCTTACGTTACTGATTGGCCCCAGGGGTCACTTGTATGAGGGTGTGGCTGAATAATAGAAAGAGGGACGGAAAGACATTCTGACCACGCCCATTTAATGGCCACACTCCTAAATACCATGTCTATTTTACAAAATTTGCCAGGTTATGTAAAGTTTGAACACATTTCTAGAGGTTTTAGCCTTTATGAGTTATAACAGTTTTGCTAATGAAGGTGAATGACCCTTTAAGCTGCATGTCTCAGTTCTCCCAAGAGAATTGTTTTTTTACAATTTGTAGTTTTTGAGTTTATTTAGCTTTTTATTCGGCAGCTCTTCACTTTGCAATTTCAGCAATCTGGTTGCTAGGGTCCAAATTACCCTAGCAACCATGCACTGATTTGAATAAGAGACTGGAATATGAATAGGAGAGGCCTGAATAGAAAAATGAGCAATAAAAAGTAGCAATAACAATACATTTGTAGGCTTACAGAGTGTTTGTTTTTTTGATGGGGTCAGTGACCCCCATTTGAAAGCTGGAAAGAGTCAGAAGAAGGACGTGACATCAGCAGAAGTGACATCACTCGCAGGCGCAGAACCTTTTCAGAAGCCACCGAAACCGAACTGCAAACTGGATATATAAAAATCGTCAGAAATCAGGGAAATGTTTCAGAGAGACGAGGGAGCAGGGGAAAGAGCGGAAAATCTGGTATCTCCCGAAAAAAATTGGGGGATAGTTGACAGCTCTGCGTCTTGATCACCAACTGTTGAACCAAAAGCTGCACTTGTTCAACAAAGTTTTATATAGTTTTATATATATATATATATATATATATATATATATATATATATATATATATATATATATATTCCATGCTGGCGGTAACTGTGAGAGGTTGGGAGCAGACACAGATCACAATGAGCTCAGCCTTCTGTTTATACTGTGCCTCAGAGACAAAGGTCGTCTGTAAGGAGTCAGCGTAAATCTCTCTTCCCTGATAAGTGCAGCACACGACTTCCACCAGGGAGCCCCAAATTTCCACTAACTAAAGGCCAGGCTAATGCCACATGTAAAGTAACTCCAGACTAAAGGTACAGCAATATCATGGGGCCCATCTGTTCCTCTCTGGGTGTCAGGGACAAGGATCTGCTCAGTTTAGTCTCTATACAATTGCCTGAAAACCTACATGTGCCTGCAATTCAATTTCCCTTTGTCTTTTGTCCATTTTTGAATTATTATTGTTATTATTATTATTAGTATTTTTACTATTATTAATTAGGGGTGCACCGAATCCACTATTTTGTATTCGGCTGAACCCCTGAATCCTTTGCGAAAGATTCAGCCGAATACTTGTTTTGTGACAAAAAGTCATGCGATTTCCCTCCCTGACCCTTATTTGCATATGCAAATTTGGATTTGGGTTCGGTTCGGCCGAATCCGAATCCTGCTGAAAAAGGAATCCTAGATTTGGTGCATCCCTATTATTAATAACACATACCTCCCAACGGTCTCGATTTTGACAGCTCAACCCGCAGTCCCGGATGGTTACTGAAATGTCCTGACTTTCTCTTTGATCTCCTGCACTGAACATCCAGAAAAAGATACAAAGTTTCTAAAACTCGACTGGCTTTTGGCAGAGAGCCCAGAATATGTGACAGCTGCACTTTGATACCTTTGTAACCATTTCAGATAAGCAAAGAAACAATTGTAACTATTTAAGATAAGCAAGTCTCTTGGGGAAACTGTGACTTGCAGCTTAAGGGCAATTCACCTTCATTAGCAAAACTGTAATAACACATAAAAAACACAGAAATGTGTTCAAACTTTCATAACCTGCCAAATTTGGTAAAATGAACATGGTAATTAGGGGGTGTGATCACAAAAATTGACTTTTTTTTTGACACGCTCTGCACGACAAATCTTTTTGTCCCCCTTTCTATTTCCAAAATGTCGGGAGGTATGTTAACACAGTATGGCACCAACATATTCAGCAAAACTACACAATAAATGTTACATATGTTTACTTGCAAGGTATTGATTACATATAATTGTGTGTCTGCATCCATTTTTACTATGCTTTAGGGAATATATTTATTGATATATGATACACAAGAGTCATGAATATCTTGTAAATTATACCCTTATAAATGGTGAGTTCTGATGTCATCAGTTATAAACGGTGAGTTCTGATGTCATTTCTGTCACATGACTCACTGAAACTTGTGTATTATAATAAATAAATACCCCCAGTTGTAAAATATGAGAATATGAGAAGTAACCTCGGAGTTCCATGACCTGTATAAAACCACTCATCCTTCAGCCTATATGGTCATGAAACTCCACGGTAACTTCTAATATCCTTATATTTTACAAGAGGGGGTACTTTATTCACTATATATTGATTGGTGTGCCCTTATGTGGATGATACACAATGCCTCCTTTTACACAACTAATACAATGCCTACAAGCAGGGCCGTCATCTGGGGGCCTGACCATCAACGGCTTTTTATAACTTGTGTGTGTGGGGAAGTTTATCGTTTTTAGCACTGATGTCTGTGTGGTCTTTTAACTGTGGTGTGGGCGGGATCTGGAGTGGACTTGGGGTGGGCGGCGGCCCTGCCTACAAGATAAGCAAGGAAAGGTACAATTTTTCATATCACATAATGTACCCTGGTGTACCACTTTTTTTGTTCCAGCGTCAGCTCGCACTAATCTGTCCTTGTAACAGCTTCCATCTTGATCCTGCGCCTGTTAAAGGAAAACTATACCCCCAAACAATGTAGGTCTCTATAAAAAGATATTGTATAAAACAGCTCATATGTAAAATCCTGCTTCATGTAAATAAACCATTTTCATAATAATATACTTTTCTAGTAGTATGTGCCAATGGGTAATCATAAATAGAAAATTGCCATTTTAAAAAATAAGGGCCGCCCCCTGGGATCTTGGGGTTCACTGTACTCACAACCATACCAACAAACCATACATGTTAGGTCACATGAGCCAATTAACAGACAGAGTTGTGTCTTTTGCTTCCTCACTTCTCCCTGTTACAGTTAGAGCTGCAGTATTTCTGGTCAGGTGATCTCTGAGGCAGCACACAGACCATTACGAAATGGTGGCTCAAGGCAAGAGATGTAAAAGGGCAATATTTACTTAAATATATATTCCAGTTTGGTAAGATTCTTTAATATGCCACTTAATATGATATGAACTATCTGTTGCTTAAGTGTTCATTTTGGGGGTATAGTTTTCCTTTAACTAAGGGACCATGCGGAGCACCTCTGTTGTATTTATAGGCGCATGCGCACTGGCATGTTGACGCCAGCGCACAAGGGCGCGAATTTCAAATGTACTTAAAGGGGTATTGTGTCGTTTTTAACTGCCCGTTATAGGATTTATCCCTGGTGCTGTTAGCTTTTGCTATTCTGTTATTGATCTTAATTCTGACTACCTGTTGTGACCCCTGCCTGTTCTTGATGATTCTGACCTCTGTATCCTGATCCATTGCCTGAATTCCGACTATCTCTTCTGATTAATCCATCTAATTGATCCGCCGGTTTTGACCCTTGCCTGCCTGACCACGCTTTGAACTCTGCCTGCCTAGACCCGGCCTGATTTGTTTATGATTCTGTCTAACGCCTTGCACCACGACCTTCTGCCCAAACAGTCGTGCCCCTCTGCCTATCCAGAACCTCTAGCCTTGCACCTCTCATTTATGTCCTGGTGGCATCCAAGTAGCTGAGGTCTCCTCCCGAGGCCAAAGGCGGTCACACTACAGGTGAAGCACGAGTCGAGGCCAGGGTGCTTGGCATTTATTCTGGTGTTGGGTGCCGACCGTGACAGTCCTTCAGGGATTGTGTCCTCCTAAAGGATAATAGGGGTGGGTTTTGAAATACCGCTATCCCAGGACATGCCACTTTTAAAATGTTTTTTCACTAGGAATTGTCAGAAACACTTGAATTTTTAGAAGTTTTTTTAGCACATTGTTGCCGTTCATACTTTTTTTATTCGGATCTTTGAATGAATTTCATGACATTCATAGTTTAAGAGAAAGAGAGATTAGCCGTGGTTTCAAAAACCTTAAAAATCCGACCTTGTGTCACAGAGATAAAGTGCTGCACAAGAGAATTGGCTGCCCCAGTGACACCATGTGGTGAGGAAGTATATTCTTCTTACAAAGTTGTTTTGCAATGGACAATCTGGTGATGTCAGACTTTGGTATGTGTGATGTCATATTTGGCACCAATTTGCGGGGGAAGTGTTGGGTATAAACACACTAAGTGCATTTATTTATCCTTGATCAAGACCCTAACGTGGGACGCACAGATGCATGTAATAAAATAAATCGGAATCACTATGAATTCGAGTTTGCATCTATTTAAAGATGTAAATGATTATTTGACCCTGTGCCGACAACTGTTTTGGAAAGTCTGGATTAGAGTGCAGCTGCTTATGACTACTAGTACCCTAATCTGGAAAACCCCAGGTCCCGAGCATTCTGGATAACAGGACCCAGCCATTACTGTATGAATAATGTGAGACAAATCTTCCCTCGTGTACAAATAACAATTATAACTACAGAAACAACAAAATTATTTTATTGAGAATTGCGTCGGCCAAAAAACAATGAAAGCTTCATACACTGATACAAATTATACTTTTGTGAGGGCTTATTAGCCCTTTAATTTGCCTTGTCGATATCAAGCAAACAAGGAATGGGATTTGCTGGGGATTCTGAGGTTCTGAGGCAGTTGTTCTGGTTCAGACGGCTTCGTACCCAGGCGTTGGTGAAGTTTGGTGAGCCACAAAGTTACACAGCCCTGCAGGGAAACAGATTGAGATGTAGGAAGACCAGGTGACTGGGCCACTGCTGAACAAGTCAAGGGTCAGTTTTCATTTTTTTTTTAAATTATTTAGCTTTTTATTTAGCAAGTCTCCAACTTGCAATTTCAGCAATCTGTTTGCTAGGGTCCAAATTCCCCTAGCAACCAGGCATTGACTCGAAAAAGAGACTGGAATATGAATAGGAGAGGCCTGAATAGAAAGATGAGTAATAAAAAGTAGCAATAAATGTGTAGCCTTACAGAGCATTTGATTTCTAGGTGGGGTCAGCGACCCTCCATTTGCAAGCTGGAAAGAGTCAGAAGAAGGCAGCACATAATTTAAAAAAAAAAAAAAACTAGCAAAAAATCAAAAATCAAGATGAATTGAAGGGTTCCTTGGAATTGGCCATTCTATAAGATACTGAAAGTTAACTTAAAGGTGAACCAACCCATTAATGCAAGTGGAATATTGCTAGAACATCCTGCTTGGATTTGAACTGGGAACTCATTGCTTGTTGAGCAGTTGCCTTGTCTCTCACCTATTCCTAGTCCTGGTTCTCTTTAACAATATCCTTAGGTTTTCAGGCTGCCTGTATCCTGACTTTGACTGAACACTGCCTGGACCGACCTTCTTTGCCTGCTTGACTTCTCTTCTGGATTTTGTCTGTGTACCATGTTACCGATTGGTTTTGACTTGGCCTGTCTGACTCTGATTCTTGTAAGTTTCTTCAGTCCAGTTCAGTATACAATCTGGTTCCCTTGCTTGCTCAGAACCTTTGCCACTTTAAAGTGATACTAACACTAAAAATTTCCTTTTGAAAATATTAATCTACATTAAAAGTTACCTATAGGTCATGTTGACCAGGGACTGGTCCGATTGCCATTTTGGAGTCAGGAAGGAATTTTCCCCCCTCTGAGACAAATTGGAGAGACTTCAGAAGGGTTTTTCGCCTTCCTCTGGATCAACTGGCAGTTAGGCAGGTTATACATAGACTTAAAAGACTGAACATGATAGACTTGTGTCTTTTTTCAACCTAACTTACTATGTTACTATGTTAATTTCTTACTATGCAGATGCAGTTGATAATACCGCAGGGTCATGGCAATTTGTTGCCAGTGACGGGAATAGTTATCCGTACGACAAGACAAACTCACCGGAAAGGATCAGCGTGAAAACCGCAAGCCAGCAGAGGTAGTAGGACCACTGGTAGTTAAAGGACCCATTAGTAACGGAACGTACAGTTTCTCCGGTGTATACAGACATTCCAACGAGAAGGAAGATAGCTGCAACGCAAAAGAGATTATTCCTAGCAGCCAAAGCGAGACATTTTTATTTCAAAACTACATGGAAAGGGGTATCGTTCTGTACATATTACAAACCAACTGAGGGGGCTTCTCCTTATTACCAGCACTCCTTGGGATAATATACTATACATCCGAAAACTAGACTAGTTTCTTGTAAAAGGAGTATAACACAACAGGAGGATTGTTGGTGCAAGGGAAGGGTGTGGCCGACAAGTGGAGAACGATTGAGTTTTAAGCACAGAATCCCATTACTAATTCCCACAAATGCAACACATAACCACAAGTGAGAGGAGAGTAGAACGGTACCTGCTAAGAACTTGAGCATGGCTGCTAGAAGGGACGCAGTGATCCTCCCCACAGATAAGTTATTGAGTGACAAGCCGGCGGACACCATGCCGAACAGGAGGAGAGCCGTGGAGAAGATCACAAGCCCACGAGTGGCACCAATAAACCCTATGGATGAACGGCAGCCATTTATTTTTAATTTATGCTGTCCACTGTCAGTATTTTATGTCTTTAGACACAGTTCTTAATTTTTCCAACTTGAAATATTAGCATATGACCTATTACTGTATAACTGCTATACCAGCCTCTGGGAAGGGACTGTGGTCCCACTACTATTATAGGCATCTCCCTACTATACCTGTTATCCCACAGCCACACTCCCTTCCCAGAGACTATTATCCCACTGTTACTATAGACACCATCTCTCCCTACTATACCTGCTATCCCACAGTCACACTCCCTTCCCAGAGACTATTATCCCACTGTTACTATAGACACCATCTCTCCCTACTATACCTGCTATCCCACAGTCACACTCCCTTCCCAGAGACTATTATACACTGTTACTATAGGCACCATCTCTCCCTACTATACCTGCTATCCCACAGCCACACTCCCTTCCCAGAGACTATAATCCCACTGTTACTATAGGCACCATCTCTCCCTACTATACCTGCTATCCCACAGTCACACTCCCTTCCCAGAGACTATTATCCCACTGTTACTATAGACACCATCTCTCCCTACTATACCTGCTATCCCACAGTCACACTCCCTTCCCAGAGACTATTATCCACTGTTACTATAGGCACCATCTCGCCCTACTATACCTGCTATCCCACAGTCACACTCCCTTCCCAGAGACTATTATCCACTGTTACTATAGACACCATCTCTCCCTACTATACCTGCTATCCCACAGTCACACTCCCTTCCCAGAGACTATTATCCACTGTTACTATAGGCACCATCTCTCCCTACTATACCTGTTATCCCACAGTCACACTCCCTTCCCAGAGACTATTATCCACTGTTACTATAGACACCATCTCTCCCTACTATACCTGCTATCCCACAGTCACACTCCCTTCCCAGAGACTATTATCCCACTGTTACTATAGGCACCATCTCTCCCTACTATACCTGCTATCCCACAGTCACACTCCCTTCCCAGAGACTATTATCCACTGTTACTATAGGCACCATCTCTCCCTACTATACCTGCTATCCCACAGTCACACTCCCTTCCCAGAGACTATTATCCCACTGTTACTATAGGCACCATCTCTCACTACTATACCTGCTATCCCACAGTCACACTACCTTCCCAGAGACTATTATCCCACTGTTACTATAGGCACCATCTCTCCCTACTATACCTGCTATCCCACAGTCACACTCCCTTCCCAGAGACTATTATCCACTGTTACTATAGGCACCATCTCTCCCTACTATACCTGCTATCCCACAGTCACACTCCCTTCCCAGAGACTATTATCCCACTGTTACTATAGGCACCATCTCTTCCTACTATACCTGCTATCCCACAGTCACACTCCCTTCCCAGAGACTATTATCCACTGTTACTATAGACACCATCTCTCCCTACTATACCTGCTATCCCACAGTCACACTCCCTTCCCAGAGACTATTATCCACTGTTACTATAGGCACCATCTTACTCTAACATTATCCTTTATACTTCATGTCAGTTTATAAGCAGTTGAACATTCTTCCTGCAACTGCAACTTTTCATCTCTAGGACACAGTCCCATAATTCCTATAATTCCAGTCTGAACACTTTAAGACACCTATTTTTTAAAGATGACTATACTCCTTAAGCTGGCCATAGACGCAACGATCCTCGATTCGTATGATTTCCGGACCGTGTGTGGAGAGTCCCGACATTTTTCGTCCGGTGGAGATCGGTCGTTTGGTCTATCGGACAAGTTAGAAAATATATGTCGGCTGCGGGTAATATCTCTGCTTGTATTGCCGGTCGTATGATTTTCAATGGGAGACTGTCACTAGCTTTGTCTAACTTTTGATCTGAATGGTTAGTGACAGGTCGGGAGATGGGAGAGTCCGATCGTACAATGATTCGTACAATCGGATCTTTGCGTCTATGTCCAGCTTTAGAGTAAAAAGCTTAGAAAGGTAAATGCTGGTTTCCTAAATGGATAAAATAAATTGGGAGGATTAGTAACACAGACTATGAAAAATACAGTACAGTAGAAATCTTACCACTGCCTGCAATTGTCTGACATACATTCTTCGTGCAAATCTGCCATAATCCTGAATGGAACAGATTTGTGCTAAAGTTGACCAACCAGTAATCTGTCAGCAGGCTGGTGAGAATGAAAATAAGGCTGACACAGGAGAGAATGATCCCAAATACTCTGCTGCACAACATCTTCTCTCTGCAGGTCCCTCTGTACAAACCCTGGCAAATAAATTGCACAAAAGATCTGTGTTACTGGTAGAGAACATGATGGTTGCGCTACGGTTACTGCCTGACATAGATAGAGGTGGCACCTTGTGGTTTAGCATTCAGCAGAACTAGCTGCGGTGTAAAGCCAAATCAACATACTATTTTAAGCACTTTATACTGTTTTAAGTGTTTTTAAAGTGGACCTGTCACCCAGACGCTAAAAGCTGTATAATAAAAGTCCTTTTCAAATTAAACATGAAATCCAATTTCTAAGTTTAATTAAAGCATTCATAGCTGTTGTAAGCTTATTTAAAAATCTCAGCTGTCAATCAAATATTGTCTGCCCCTCCTCTATGCCTTAGGCAATTACTTTCACTTTCCATTCAGCACTTCCTACATGTCACTGCTCTCCCCACATTCCCCCAGTTCTCTTCACCATTTAATTGTGTAACCAGGGCATGGGGATGGACATCAGGTCCCCCATTCTGGTGCACAAACAAGATTCTGAGATGATACAAGACTTGTCTTAATAACAGTGTCCACAAAGTGTCTCCTGCCTGCTTGTTATAATTATGAATTCCCAGACTGAAGGAAACAAGATTCAAATCATTTATACAGTGTAATTAAAGTTCATTTTGCTTGACTAATGTGATAAATAGGATTCTGAACAATTATTTTGGGTGATGGGTCCCCTTTAATCCCAAACCAGGATTCAAGTTCACTGCAGTCTCCAGATTTCTGAAACCTCTGTTATAACCATTAGTGATGTGTGGGCTAGCCCAAAGCCCTCAGAACTCACAGGTCGGGCGGGTTCGGGCCAACTTCCTCACAACATCTTCTCGCTGAAATTTAGCCTCGATTCGCCCCACCTGCGGCCTTCTTCTGCCCCACTTCCGCCTTTGTGTGTGACTTTTTATATAGTCACGCAGCCCCGAAACCACCCTCTTTTGTGACATCACAGTGGGGCTGGTCGGGCAAGGGTATATAAAAAGTTGCACACAGAGGCGGAAGTGGGACAGAAGAAGGGGAGTGTGCTGGGGTAGGGTCAGGTGGAGGAGCAGCAGGTTAAAGTTGGGTTAGGGTTGGGTGTGGGTAGAGGAGCCGCAGGTCAAGGTTGCGTTGGGTGCAGGAGGAGGAGCAGCAGGGTAAGGTTGGGTCAGGTTAGGGTTGGGTGGAGGAGCAGCACGTTAAGATCGGGTCAGGTTAGGGTTGGGTGCGGGTAGAGGAGCAGCAGGTAGTGATGTGCGAATAAATTTGAATTTCCGCATTTTGCCACCGCCGAATAAATTCTCGAAACTGCAGAGAAAATTTGCCCGGCGAAAAATCTGCTGCGTCAGAATAGTTATTCGCATAAAAATTTTTAGCACATCAAAATTATTCAGATGCCCATTGACTTTAATGCATTTGGACAAAATAGGCACGCGTTAAAATAGTTTTGTCGCAGGTGCCGAAATTGACGCATGTTAAAATACTTTTTCGCGTATTTTTCGAAGTTTCGCGAAATTCACAGGAAATTCGGCCATCACTAGCAGCAGGTTACGGTCGGGTGCGGGTGGAGGAGCACGGGTTAGGGTTGGGTTAAGTTGGGTGAGGGTTGAGGTTTTTTTTTTACCTGTTTTCTTGACTTGACTTCTTGACTACCTATATTTTGTTAAAAAATAAACTTCTATCGCAGTCAATGGAAGTAAAGGTGACCCTACACTGGCTGGCCCTTCATCACATGGTTCTGGCAACAAAGCAATGACCTCCAGATCTGTAAATCAGGAGTCAGAACCAATGGTGAAGAGGACCTAAACAGATACTCCTTTCAACGGCAATTTCATTTATAAATTTTTTTTTACAGCATTGGAATATTCTTGGTTTAGTATATAAGAATTTTTTTTATTTTTTTAGAATTAAGTCTTCTTTAATATTGGCAAGATTCATTAACTGGGCAAGTTGTGACCTTCTTCAATTTGCAGGTGATAAGTACAGGGCTCATTATTGATAACCAGCTTGAATGTTCCTTGAATGGTCCTTTCCTTCCGTTTTTAGGGGCAAATTCACTAAGCGCAGAAGCGCCGAACGCTAGCGTCAATTCGCTAGCATTGGGCATTTTCGTTACTTCGCAAATTCACTAACGAACGCTGGCGTAGATTCCCTAGTGTTACTTCGCACCCTTATGCCTGGCGAATTTTCGCTAGGGATGTAACTACGCAAATTCACTAACGCTCGCAGCGTACTGAACGCTACCTTTTACGCTAGACTTCCTTCTCCACCTCAGACCAGGCGAAGCGCAATAGAGTAGATAGGGATTGCTTCAAAAAAAGTCAAAAATTCTTCTAAGTCCCAAAAAACGCTGGCGTGTTTTCTACATGATGGGTGATAGGCTGAAAAAGATCGAAAATATTTTTGGGGCTCCCCTCCTTCCCCCCTACATTTCCTGACTCATGGCAACTTACCTAGACAGTGGGCACATGTGTAGGGCAAAATAAAATTTTTATTTGATGTTTTGAAGGTTTTCTTGGCATTTGTAGTGCTGATACGTATTCCTCCATTGAAATTTGAATTTGGCGCCGTATGCAAATTAACCTTCGCTAGCGTAACTTCGCTTCACTTAGCGAATCAACGCTAGCGCAACTTCGCAACCTTAGGCTACCCCTGTGCGCAACTTCGCAACCTTAGGCTACCCCTGTGCGCAACTTCGGATTTTAGTGAATTTGCGGAGCGCTGGCGAAACTACGCCTGGCGAAGTGCGGCGAAGCGCGGCGAAGTTGCGCCTGGCGCAACTACGAATCTTAGTGAATTTGCCCCTTAGTCTCCTCCTATAGTTCAGGGTACAGGCAGATTGTACCCACTTTGGGTGCACAAACTTTACTGGGATCTGAGCTCTGAGCTGGCATTCTGTGGGCACATGGGATCAATAAGTCTATTATATTTTGTATATATTTTTTGTGTTGTATATTAATTTTTCTAAATGTATCTTGCAGCATTTGGCAGAGGAAGGAGTGAGTAAATAAAGCTGCAGCTTCCGGGCTCTACAGATCAGGCAGCTTAAATAGTTGTGTATGAAACCACTTGCTACTGATATTGATGCGCAATGTTCTGACCACCAGTGACAGGAAACTGGCCCATTACTAAGAATTACTAAGAAACATCTCACACGGCTCCTTATTTTGGTTTATGAGTCAAGGTGGGTTGGGTGGGTTTCATAAATTGATGGAGGGGGAAAAAAAGCCTTCTGGGGTTCCTATATGACTGGCTCCTGTGGGAATATAGTAAAGCCTGGTATATTGACATGGAGCATTGGGCAGTATAGTATTACTCTCCTTATTAAATGATAAGCAGATTAGTATGAGGATTAGCACAGTCACAGTTTTTAATCCAATCCCCTTAGAGATCTTCACAATAGAAATAACGTTTTTTTAGTATAATTCATGCACTTTATTGATTGAAGGTCTAGGTGGTGAACAAATACATAATTATTATGACTGTATAGAATAAACATTATGTGAATTTTCTTGTGGATATATTTGAGCACAGTGTTAGGCAGAGGTTGGTGGAAAGAGCACATCTACACAGTATAAATATTATAATAAAATAGCACATGATATTTATATTGGCCAGGCTGTAAAATTTAATTGAATCTATGTTGATTGTCTATGCACAATGTTTATTCTTTGGTGTCTAGTGTTTACGGCAATATAATATAAGTTTATGCTCATATTCTTGTATATAATTGAGTGGTTGTATGGCTGAGGTAGGAAGGGAAAATTACTGCAACATTGTAATTTTGTCTCGCTGGGTATGAATTATTTTTGTATGCAGTAGAGATGACAATTAGTGATGGGCGAATTAATTCGCAGGCTGAGAATTTCGCCACCAGCAAACAAATTCACGAAACTTCAGCCAAAATTTGCGCGTTTTCGGACGCCTGTTGACTTTAATGCATTTGGACAAAATAGACGCACGTATAAAAATTACTCCTATGGAAATACAAGGATCCAAATTCCCCTAGCAACCAAGAACTGATTTAAATAAGACTGGAATATGAATAGGAGAGGCCTGAATAGAAAGATGAGTAATAAAAAGTAGCAATAACAATCCATCTGTAGCTTTGCAGAACATTTAGATGAGGTCAGTGACCCCCATTTGAGAACTGGAAACAGTCAGAAGAAGCAAATAATTCAAAAACTATAAAAGAATAATAATGAAGACCAACTGAAAAGTTGCTTAGAATTGGCCATGCACACATGCGTATCAGAGCATCAGCGGGACTGGGTTCAGGGAGGGAGTGCAGAGAGAGAGAGAATGCAGGTAGAAGGAGTGCAGGGAGAGGGGGTGCAGGGAGAGGGGGTGCAGGTAAAGGGAGTGCAGGGACAAGGAGTGCAGGTAGAAGAAGTGCAGGGAGAAGGAGTGCAGGGAGAGGGAGTACAGGGAGAAGGAGTGCAGGGAGAGGAGGTGCAGGGAGAGGGAGTGCAGGGAGAAGGAGTGCAGGGAGAGGAGGTGCAGGGAGAGGGAGTGCAGGGAGAAGAAGTGCAGGGAGAAGGAGTGCAGAGAGAGGGAGTGCAGGGACAGGGAGTGCAAGGAGAAGGAGTGCAGGGAGAGGGAGTGCAGGGAGAGGGAGTGCAGGGAGAAGGAGTGCAGGGAGAAGGAGTGCAGGGAGAGAGAGTGCAGGGAGAAGGAGTGCAGGGAGAGGGGGTGCAGGGAGAGGGGGTGCAGGTAAAGGGAGTGCAGGGAGAAGGAGTGCAGGTAGAAGAAGTGCAGGGAGAAGGAGTGCAGGTAGAAGAAGTGCAGGGAGAAGGAGTGCAGGGAGAGGGAGTACAGGGAGAAGGAGTGCAGGGAGAGGAGGTGCAGGGAGAGGGAGTGCAGGGAGAAGAAGTGCAGGGAGAAGGAGTGCAGAGAGAGGGAGTGCAGGGACAGGGAGTGCAAGGAGAAGGAGTGCAGGGAGAGGGAGTGCAGGGAGAGGGAGTGCAGGGAGAAGGAGTGCAGGGAGAAGGAGTGCAGGGAGAGAGAGTGCAGGGAGAAGGAGTGCAGGGAGAGGGGGTGCAGGGAGAGGGGGTGCAGGTAAAGGGAGTGCAGGGAGAAGGAGTGCAGGTAGAAGAAGTGCAGGGAGAAGGAGTGCAGGTAGAAGAAGTGCAGGGAGAAGGAGTGCAGGGAGAGGGAGTACAGGGAGAAGGAGTGCAGGGAGAGGAGGTGCAGGGAGAGGGAGTGCAGGGACAGGGAGTGCAAGGACAGGGAGAGGGGGTGCAGGGAGAGGGGGTGCAGGTAAAGGGAGTGCAGGGACAAGGAGTGCAGGTAGAAGAAGTGCAGGGAGAAGGAGTGCAGGGAGAGGGAGTACAGGGAGAAGGAGTGCAGGGAGAGGAGGTGCAGGGAGAGGGAGTGCAGGGAGAAGAAGTGCAGGGAGAAGGAGTGCAGAGAGAGGGAGTGCAGGGACAGGGAGTGCAAGGAGAAGGAGTGCAGGGAGAGGGAGTGCAGGGAGAGGGAGTGCAGGGACAGGGAGTGCAAGGAGAAGGAGTGCAGGGAGAGAGAGTGCAGGGAGAAGGAGTGCAGGGAAAGGGAGTGCAGGGAGGAGTGTATGGAAAAAGAGTGCAGGGAGAGGATCTGGGCTGGTAGGGCCCACTGGGTTTTTTTCCAGTGTCCCGCTGGCCCAGTCTGACCCTGACTTCTGCTGCATCTTTTCACCATTCAGAACCAAGGGTGCAAAAAATAGGAACATCCAGTCAGACAGGTAGAAACAACGGCATTTACATTTACGAAAAACTTTGCAACATTGGAAAATTATCCTTGGTTTTGTATAAAAAAAAGTTTCTTAAAATTCAGTTTTTTTTCATATTACCAGCAGTCCCACATGTACAGTACGGAGCAAAGCCATGAGATAGATAGAGTATATCAGCAGTACTAATCTGTCACTGTTAGAAAAAGCACTCACCTCCGGTCCCTTGAGCAGTCGACTTCTAAATCGATCACTCACTTGCACTGGACTGAAGGTTATTAGCAGTGTATAAAGGCAGGAGATGTGTGTGTGAGAAGTGTTATGAGTGGCTATAAGAGGATGTCACATTTAGGGTAACTGTCACACATACTGGTGTGATTCACAGGCATCACCAGCAAAGGAAGAAAGCCGCACTCACACTCTCTTATTGTCCTGCAAAAAGGAGTGTCAGCTTAAAGGGGCATTTCACCTTTAAATTAACTGTTAGGGGCCGGTTCACTCAGCTCGGGTGAAGGGTTCGAATGAAAAATACTTCGAATTTCGAAGTATTTTTTGGGTACTTCGACCATCGAATGGGCTACTTCGACCTTCGAATTCGACCTTCGACTTCGATTCGAACGATTTGAAGTAAAAATCGTTCGACTATTCGACTATTCGATAGTCGAAGTACTTGCCCTTTAAAAAAAACTTCGACCCCCTACTTCGGCAGATAAAACCTACCGAAGTCAATGTTAGCCTATGGGGAAGGTCCCCATAGGCTTGCTAAGCTTTTTTTGATCGAAGGATTTTCCTTCGATCGTTTGATTAAAATCCTTCGAATCGTTCGATTCGAAGGATTTAATCGTTCGATCGAACGAAAAATCCTTCGATCGTTCGATCGCAGGATTAGCGCTAAATCCTTCGACTTCGATATTCGAAGTCGAAGGATTTCAATTCGAGGGTCGAATTTCGAAGTATTTTTAACTTCGAAATTCGACCCTTCGTGAATCGGCCCCTTGGTATGATGTAGAGAGTGATATTCTGAGACAATTTGTAATTGGTTTTAATTTTTTATTATTTGTGGTTTTTGCGTTATTTAGCTTTTTATTCAGCAGCTCTCCAGTTTGTAAATTCAGCAGTCTGGTTGCTAGGACCCAATTTACCCTAGCAACCATGCATTGATTTGAATAAGGGACAGGAGTATGAATAAGAGAGGCCTGAATAGAAAGACAAGTAATAAAAAGTAATAATAATAAATGTGTAGCCTTACAGAACATTTGATTTTTAGATGGGGTCATTGACCCCCATTTGAAAGTTGGAAAGCGTTAGAAGAAGGCAGCAAATAATTTAAATACTATAAAAATATAATGAAGAACAACTGAAATGTTGATTATAATTGGCCATTCTATAACATACTAAAAGTTAACTTTAAGTTGAATTTCCTTTTACACAGACAGTACAGTATGGGGGTATAGATGGATGTAGAACATCCCTTCACTGTTTATTTGTATTTATTATACAATAATATATCCTTACTATATATATATGGTTAGGAGCTGCCATACAAATATTAGGGTATAGCTTATTCCCAGAAGGATGAGGGTAGCCAATCATAGCTCTGCTCTCACACAGGGAAATATATACTGCAGGACCGTAACAGGTAGTGGCGTAACTACATACAGTATCACTGGGCCCCACAACAAATTATTTTTCAGACCCCCAAAATATCTAGAGGTTGACCTGTTTACATAATATTTATTGAAATTACATATGAATTAGGGCCTCACAGGGCCCCTATACCTCCTGGGCCCCCCTGTAGCTGCAGGGTCTGCTTCTTCTATAGTTACGTCCCTGCTAGCAGGTCAGCTGTGCCACAGGCCACCCACCCACCAGATAAGGATTGGCTAGCATCCTATTTATATGACCAAACTAATACCACAATATAATGTAGGAATATGGACTTAGATTGCAAGCTCAATGGGAATATATACCTTCGGTGCTTGAAACGGGAAGTGAGCTTTTGCCATTCCTAATTCACACCATTAGGTGTCACCAAGACACACCTGCAGATCTAGAAGGCCTTTGCATAGTATTGAGACTTTTATGGTTACAACAATTAATACATAATTATAAAAACTAAGAATTGTAAGTGAATATAACTGTGACAGAAAGTGACAACATTGTCGACATGTTCACACCTCATACAAACTGCTGGAGGGGCACCAGCATTTTGTCACTGTATGTAGCACAGTATGAACTGTTCATCTTAGAGTGGTCTTAATAAGTTTCCCTGTCTCCTGCTGTATTCTGCCTGCTCTATGCTCCCTGTGTGTGCCATACTCTGCCTGTCCTACTCTGCCTGTGTGTGCAATACTCTGCCTGCCCTATGCTCCCTGTGTAAGCCATAATCTGCTTGCTCTATGCTCCCTGTGTGTGCCATACTTTGCCTGTCCTACTCTGCCTGTGTGTGCCATACTCTGTCCTACTCTGCCTGTGTATGCCATATTCTACTTGCCCTATGCTCCCTGTGTGTGCCATTCTCTGCATGCCCTATGCTCCCTGTGTGTGCCATACTCTGCCTGCCCTATGCTCCCTGTGTGTGTCATACTCTGCCTGCCCTAGGCTCTCTGTGTGTGCCATACTCTGCATGCCATATACTCCCTGTGTGTGCCATACTCTGCCTGTCCTACACTGCCGGTGTGTGCCATGCTCTGCCTGTCCTACTCTGCCTGTGTGTGCAATACTCTGCCTGCCCTATGCTCCCTGTGTTTGCCATACTTTGCCTGTCCTACTCTGCCTGTGTGTGCCATACTCTGTCTGTCCTTCTCTGCCTGTGTGTGCAATACTCTGCCTGTCCTATGCTCCCTGTGTTTGCCATACTTTGCCTGTCCTACTCTGCCTGTGTGCCATACTCTGTCTGTCCTTCTCTGCCTGTGTATGCCATACTCTGCTTGCCCTATGCTCCCTGTGTGTGCCATACTCTGCCTGGCCTATACTCCCTGTGTGTGCCATTCTCTGCCTGCCCTATGATCCCTGTGTGTGCCATACTCTGCCTGCCCTAGGCTCTCTGTGTGTGCCATACTCTGCATGCCATATACTCCCTGTGTGTGCCAGACTCTGCCTGCCCTATGCTCCCTGTGTGTGCCATACTTTGCCTGTCCTACACTGCCGGTGTGTACCATACTCTGTCTTTCCTACTCTGTCTGTGTATGCCATACTCTGATTGCCCTATGCTCCCTGTGTGTGTCATGCTCTGCCTGTCCTACTCTGCCTGTGTGTGCAATACTCTGCATGCCCTATGCTCCCTGTGTGTGCCATACTCTGCCTGCCCTATGCTCCCTGTGTGTGCCATACTCTGCCTGCCCTAGGCTCTGTGTGTGCCATATTCTGCATGCCATATACTCCCTGTGTGTGCCATACTCTGCCTGCCCTAGGCTCTGTGTGTGCCATACTCTGCCTGCCCTAGGCTCTGTGTGTGCCATACTCTGCATGCCATATACTACCTGTGTGTGCCATACTCTGCCTGCCCTATGCTCCCTGTGTGTGCCATACTTTGCCTGTCCTACACTGCCGGTGTGTGCCATACTCTGTCTGTCCTGCTCTGCCTGTGTGTGCCATACTCTGATTGCCCTATGCTCCCTGTGTGTGTCATGCTCTGCCTGTCCTACTCTGCCTGTGTGTGCAATACTCTGCCTGCCCTATGCTCCCTGTGTTTGCCATACTCTGCCTGTCCTACTCTGCCGGTGTGTGCCATACTCTGCCTGTCCTTCTCTGCCTGTGTATGCCATACTCTGCTTGCCCTATGCTCCCTGTGTGTGCCATACTCTGCCTGGCCTATACTCCCTGTGTGTGCCATTCTCTGCATGTCCTATGCTCCCTGTGTGTGCCATACTCTGCCTGCCCTATGCTCCCTGTGTGTGCCATACTTTGCCTGTCCGTTTCTGCATGTGTGTGCCATACTCTGTCTGTCCTACTCTGCCTGTGTATGCCATACTCTGCCTGCTCTATGCTCCCTGTGTGCCATACTCTGCCTGTCCTACTTTGCCTGTGTATGCCATACTCTGCTTGCCTTATGCTCCCTGTGTGTGCCATACTCTGCTTGCCTTATGCTCCAAGTGTGTGCCATACTCTACTTGCCATATGCTCTCTGTGTGTGCCATACTCTACTTGTCCTATGCTCCCCGTGTGTGCCATACTCTGTCTGCATTATGCTACCTGTGGGAGATGAGCCTGGTAGGGTTTGTAATAGGGGATTGTTAGCATTTGGAAATTGTTGTTAGGGGCCCCTAATGTGTTTCATTCTGGGCTGATGGGTGCTGTGTTATCCACAGGGGAGGAGGAGGCATATGGACTTAAGGGTATATTTTAATATGTGAAAAGTTTCCCATATGAGTGATGGGTGATATCCCTGCAGTGAGCACCAACCATTTGTTTTTTTGGTGTGCTACCACCATTAATATGGACATGGTTTTAAAAGTTGTTGTGGCAACATGGGTGTAGTTTACAGTGGGTGCATTTAAAAAACAGGGAATGGTAAACACTGTCTTCCATTTTCGGCCCTTCACCACGTAATCCAGAAAAATTCCAGCCCTCGGTACCACAGAAGTTGGACAGCACTGTGGTAAGGGATGAAATTTGAGCTGAAAAATAAGAAATAGATCTAAGGCAGCAGTCCTCAACCTTTTTTTTATCCTTGACATTCAAGCATAAAAAGAGTTGGCGAACAACAAAAGATTGAAAAAAAATGAAAAAGTGATGGATGTGATGAATGTAAAGATAGAAGAGGCCCTCAGACTAGGGTTGCCACCTTAAAATGATGCTTAGTAGTAGGGAAGAAAGGTAAAAATATACAAAGGCCAATACCCTTACCTAAGGCAGACACTTGGTGCACACCAACCAAGAGATGAACAGGTTGAAAGGTCCTGTTAGAAATGGTTACAATGATGGTGCACCTAGAGAGATAGAATGACATGAAAAAGCAGGACAACCAATAACAAGCATTTGGAGCTATTTTAAAAGGAGAGAATGGTCAGTTGTATCAAATGCTGCAGAAAGATCCAGGAGTTTGAGTTTAAAATAGAATCCCTGGTCCTCAGCAGCATGGAAATCATTGATAACCTTAGTTAGAGATGTTTCAGCAGAGTGACATATGTTGAAACCTGAAGGAGAGGGGTCAAGAAGATGGTTGATATGAGGTGGTTCAGCAAACGCTGGGAGACAATCTGTTCGAGGAGCTTGGTTGGGAAGGGTCAGACAGGCCCATAGTTATAAAGGGGAGGCTTCTTGGTGTGTATTTGTATTAGTGTGACATGAGGAGAGCAGAACTGACACCTCAGTGATGGGGAGGAAGGATTCTCTAGGAAGCTTCATGTTGATGGGTCGAAAGGAATAGAAAGAGACAGGGGTGATGCTTTGGTGTATCAGGTTAACTTTAGAATTAAAGTGGTTTGGGTGGGAGAACAGCAAGTGACTACACTACATTCTGGCATCCAGCAGTGAGTTGAACAGAAAAAAGAGTTACTGTGGGTTAGATTTCTGCATGTGAATATATTTAGGGAGCCTAAAAGCAGCGCTTAAGTAAGAGTGGAGACATTTGTAGTGAAGAAAGTCAGCAAGTGCATGGGATTTCCTCCGTAGTCATTCAGAAGAGCAAGTAAAGGAGTGAGGTAGGTGGGTGGTGTAGTTCAACCAGAGTCTAGGAATGGAGGCTAACTGATGGTGAGGAAGGAGAGGATCATGACGATTCATAGAGGAAATCAGAAGAGTTTTGTATTTGTAGACAAGATAGTCAGGGTCAGAGAAGGAAGTGTGAGAGGAGAACTTTGAGGTTGGGGTGCAGGCTGAGTCATACATTCACTCGTGTATTATAAGGGATAATGTACCCCCTACTGTAAATGATAAGGATATTAGAAGTCACTGAGGGGTCCTGTGACCATATAAAGGCACAAGGCTGCAGATCCAGTGCTTTAAAAAAGGTCACGGAACTTATCTTAGCCTCACATCTTAAAACTGGGGTACATTATTCTATTAATACATACATCTCCATGCTTCATGTGACACAAATGAGGGATTGTTCTGTGACCATATAAAGGCACAAGGCTGCAGGCTGAGTTATACAGGGAACTCTGAGTATCACTCATGTATTATAAGGGATAATGTACCCCCTACTGTAAATGATAAGGATATTAGAAGTCACTGAGGGGTTGTTCTGTGACCATATAAAGGCACAAGGCTGCAGGCTGAGTTATACAGGGAACTGTGAGTATCACTCATGTATAATAAGGGATAATGTACCCCCTACTGTAAATGATAAGGATATTAGAAGTCACTGAGGGGTTGTTCTGTGACCATATAAAGGCACAAGGCTGCAGATCCAGTGCTTTTAAAAAGGTCACGGAACTTATCATAGCCTCACATCTTAAAACTGGGGTACATTATTCTATAAATATATACATCTCCATGCTTCATGTGACACAAATTACATATCTAAGCGCCAGTTATATAGTGAATATTCTGTAATACTATAACCATTATAACTGATGACATCACTAAGCCACATGCATAAGGATATCATTTATAGGATAGTCATCTTTATAATACACAAGAACCATAAAAATCCTTCAAATTAAATCCTTAAAAAATAGGTTTAGTGATGTTATCAGACTATGAGCAAACTTAGGGGGTCAGACAACAAGTTATAGAAGGGCATTATTTTCTTTCACTGAAAATGTAAAAGTAGTTGTCATGTTGATAAATATTTGTCAAGTAGCAAACATTCAATATTTACTTTTATCATTGTGGCTCAAACCAAACAAGTCCCGGGGGTTTTCTCTGGCCCTTAGCAGAGATATTTTGGAAATGAGCCGTATGTGTTGCAAGCAGCAGGCAATGTCTGAATGTAATCAGGGCTGTTAATTGCTCTTTATCACAACATCATTTGTCAATACAAGGGGATTGCGTAATTATTTAGCAATGAGGATTCTCTGTCACACACTGATGAAACACCATCCCTCTCATAATGTGTGTACTTAAGGCTGGTGGCAGACATGGCTACTGGGCTATTAGTCCCTCTTCTTCGGGTGAATTTCCCCTAATGCATTCCCACTGGCTAGAATGTAAAACGCCAGCAGGATGGCACTCGGAATGCTTCATTTTCTAAAGTCGCCCGAAGTTGCCTCATGAGGAAACTTCTGGTGACTTCAGAAAGCCAAAGTGATACAAGTGTCATCCCACTGGCGATTTACATTCTAGCCAAAACACTGTCCCTCTAGGAATGTGAGTACTTAAGGGTGGTGGCGGCCGTGGCTACTGGGGGAGATTAGTCGGCCAGCAACAAATCGCCTCTTCTTCGGGCGACTTAACACCCCAAATGGCTTTCCGCCGGCTAGAATGTATATTGATGGCTTCGTTTTCCGAAGTCGCCTCATGAGGAAACTTCAGACGACTTCGGAAAGCCAAAGGGATCTGAGTGTCACCCCACCGGAGAGTTGTTGCTGATCTACAAGTTCCTGACACCCCAAAAGCTGAACTTTGGGGAATCTAAATCTAAACACACACTGATAGACATGTACACAAATCACAATCATAGACATCTCAGACAGGCGCTTGCCTTACACCTGGCATCATCTCCTTAGAGCAGTGGAATCAACATTTGGCCAGGGCCCCTTTAGCTCATAACATATGAAACAAGTCATTTATTAGCCATAGTTTCAAACCTCTAAAACAGTGTTACCCTCAAATTTAACTGACCTCCAAGATGGACTTCTGGAGAGCAAATAGGCATTCTTTCCAGACCTGTCTCTAACTGGCCTTCAGACTGGATCCACCCAACCAACATTACGAGTCTACATGGAGCATGTCAGCCCTAAAGTCTAGGAACCACCAACTTACTCTTCATAAAAGCATTCTATCCAGACCTGTCTCTAACTGGCCTTCAGATTGGATCCACGCAAGCAACACAATGAACCTATATGGAGGAGGCCAGCCCTAAAGTTTAGGAACCACCAACTTACTGCCAAATATGCATTCTATCCAGACCTGTCTCTAACAGGCCTTCAGATTCGATCCAGCCAACCACTACAATGAGCCTATAGGGGAGGTCAGCCCTAAAGTTTAGGAACCACCAACTTACTCCCAAATAGGAATTCTATCCAGACCTGTCTCTAACTGGCCTTCAGACTTGATCCAACCATCCAACACCATGAGCCTACATGTGGAGGCCAGCCCTAAAGTTTAAGAACCACCAAATTACTCCCAACCCACCAAATATTAGTAAAAGAACAAAAATAAGTTTGGGCACGTCTAACGGTTTCTTCTGTTTCCGATGAACATTCCCGAGGGGTAGTTTGTTGAGTGGACAATGCACTTAATCAGAATTAAGCATATGACTGTTACCCAGAATGCCTTTGGGAAGTATATCTATCTTAGCAACTTTGCAACATGTCCTCAGTTTTGAATTATTTCCTGCTATTCATCTTTTATTCTCACATGACCTCAGATACTTATTGTGAACTGTGAAACCTGCAACACATGGTGCTTAAATGTATCAAAGTGTATGTAAAACTATATCTTACTAATCTCTGGAACCTTAGTTTACACTTAACTTCCTTCTTCTTTGGTTTCCATATCCTGTAGCCGCTGCACAGTCTTACGTAGCCTTTTGCTATAATTACACAATGGCCTTGCAACTAGTACTGGGAAGGTTAAGAAAGAACTTGGCATTTGGCACCCGAGCTTCCCACTAATAAGGTAAGAGGCTTTCTTGGGCTTCGTCATTAGGTCCATTCAGATAGAGCTTAGTAGACATTAGTTTCAAGATATATTTACCCTCTTAATGCTGATGCTACTGAGAATTAAAATAAAATTGGGGAAGAATCTCAATGATCTGGGGTTGTAAACTAATAACACAGTCACGGTCCCAAGTCAGATCAGACTTTGTAGGGCAATGCCATTTATAAATAGTAGAACTATTCATCTCAGAACTCCCAGCACCCCCCTGACTGTGAGGTTGCAGACTGGGCTACAGTTATATAATGCTATTGTCTTTACTTACTGCGGCCATCTTGCCTTATCATTAATGTCTTGTCCTGCAGCCCCTGTTTAGCCCTATTAGATCTTGTGCTACTGTTGCTGTCTTCCATATTTTGTTCACCTAGACCTACTGGCACATATGTTCCCCATTTTTTATACTTGCCCTACTGTCCCTATATTGCCCTGCCATCTCCATTTTGCCCTATTTTATTATTATTATTATTATTATTATTAACATGTATTTTTAGAGCAACAACATATTGCGCAGCCCTACTGTCCCCATTGGCCCTACTGTCTTCATCTTGCCCAACTCTCCTCCTCATGCACTATTGTCACTTTCTTGCCTTATGGTTCCCATTTGTCCTACTGATAGAGTTTTGCTTTACTGTCCCCATTTTGGCCTATAGTCTGAATCTTGCTTTTTGTGCTGATATTTTCTCCATTTGCCCTGTTTATTTGATTTAGTCATACTGTTGACATCTTGTCCTATTGTTACCATTTTGTCCTACTGTTACCAACTTGCTTTACTGTCCCCATCTTGCCCTACTGTCTTCATTTTGTCCTACTTTTTCCATCATCTCCTACTGTCTCCATCATGTTTCATTGTGATCTAGTGTCCCAATTTTGTTTTACAGCCTACATCATCATGTCTCTTGCCCTAATAGCTTCATCTTGTCCAATGTCACCATCTTCCCCTATAATCTTCATCATGCCCCACTGTCTCCATCTTGTCTATAAAAGACAGGTCTGTGGCTGTATAACAGAGAGGGAAATGCTACTAGTATTAAATTATAATACAGGTATAAGATCCCTTATCTGGATATCCTGATATCCAGAAAGCTCAGAATTATGGAATGGCTGTCTCCCTTAGACAAAAATAGCAAATAGGCTGGCACCAATGGATTCCATTTTTTGTTGGATTCCATTTTTTGTTGGATGTTCTGGATTGGTGCCAGCCTATTTGCTATTTTTGTCGTGAATTACTCCCCTATGCTGAAGGTCTGGGGCATGAGCACCCGGGCCCAACTTGGAAAGCGTTAAGCTTATCCTAATGATTCGATAGATTCTTGCTGTTTCATGATAATTGTGTTTACCATCTCCCATAGACTCCATTTTATCCAAATAACCAAAATTTCTAAAAATTATTTCCTTTTTCTCTGTAATAATAAAACAGTAGCTTGTACTTGATCCCAACTAAAATATAATTAATCCTTATTGGAAGCAAAACCAGCCTATTGGGTTTATTTAATGTTTAAATTAATTTCTAGTAGACATAAGACATGAAGACCCAAATTACAGAAAGATCCGTTATTCGAAAAAACTCCAGGTCCCGAGCATTCTGGATAACAGGTCCCATACCTGTACTTGCATTTTTGTTGCACCTATATTGAATGTATTTCTGTGTCTGTGCAGGAAAGTGCTTGTCTAGTGGTGCTTGATCTTATCTCAACAAGGGAAATGTACCGCTTGCACAAGGGCATCATTCTATTACTTATTCTGGGAAGCAGTTTACTGGCTCTGATAGCCATGATCACTGATTACTGGGCCATAATCCCCTCCACATCTCAGCACATGGGCCTCTTCAGGATATGCAATGAGCACAAGACTTGCTACTCCCTCTTGGGCACAGGTAAGACTGATTAGATAGATAGATAGATAGATAGATAGATAGATAGATAGATAGATAGATAGATAGATAGATAGATAGATAGATAGATAGATAGATAGATAGATAGATAGATAATAGATAGATAGATAGATAATAGATAGATAGATAGATAGATAGATAGATAGATAGATAGATAGATAGATAATAGATAGATAGATAGATAGATAGATAGATAATAGATAGATAGATAATAGATAGATAGATAGATAGATAGATAGATAGATGATAGATAGATGATTGATAGATAGATAGATAATAGATAGAAAGATAGATAATAGATAGATAATAGATAGATAGATAGATAGATAGATAGATAGATAGATAGATAGATAGATAGATAGATAGATAGATAATGGATGGATAGATGATAGATGGTTGCAAGGATGGATGGCTGAATGATGGATGGATGGAGGGAGGGATAGAGATATAGATGATAGATGGATGGATGGATAGATAGATAACAGATAATATAGATAAGATAATCAGACAGATGATAGATAGATGATAGATGGATGTATAATGGATCAATAATGGATGGATTTTAAAAAGATAGATAGATGATAGATGGATGGATACATGATATATAGCTGATAGATAGATGATCAATGGATGGATGGATGATGGATAGATAGATAATAGACGATAGATTGATGATAGATGATAGATGTATGGATAGATGTATGGATAGATGTATGGATAGATGTATGGATAGATAGATAATCGATGGATGAATGGATGAATGGATGGATAACAGATACATAGATAGATGATAGATGGATGGATCATGTATGGATAGATAGATGATGGATAGTTAAATGATAGATGATGGATAGATGATAGAGAGATAGAGAGATAGATATATGGATATATGATAGATAGATAGATAGATAGATAGATAGATAGATAGATAGATAGATAGATAGATAGATAGATAGATAGATAGACAGATAGGTAGATATATGGATGGATGGAGAGATTGACAGATAGATAGATTATAGATGGATGGATAATCGATAGATGGATGGATGATGGATAGATAGATAGATAGTTGATAAATAAATAGATAATAGATAAACATATAATAGATGGATAGATGCTATATAGATAGATAGATAGATAGATAGATAGATAGATAGATAGATAGATAGATAGATAGATAGATAATTGATAGATAGATAGATAGATAGATAGATAGATAGATAGATAGATAGATAGATAGATAGAGAGATGTACAAATGACTAATGTTGTGTTATTCTTTTCCCATTACAGACAGCCCCAAGTATCTCCTCATTTCAGTGTTTGTTATTGGAATGCTGTTACTTCCCTGCGGAATCCTAGAAGTCTTTTATGCAAGTTCAGGAAGATTAGGCTGCCTTAAGTGTGTGGGGGTCATATCTTGCCTACAAGGTAAGACATAAGGCAGCAGTTGGGAGGGGGAAAGAATAGGATAGTATGGATATATGTATAGAGAACTGGTACATACAGGGGCGCTGCTGACATGAGGTGAGTTGAGAAACCTGACTCAGGCAGCAACAGCCCCCATGTAGCCAGGGAAGACAAAATGTGCTGCTGTACCTTTAAGAGCTGAGTTTCCAGTTATTAAATCAGAAATATGTCTCTTCTAGTGCTGAGAGTGTTATAGTGATGTGCCCCCCTCCCCCTAGACTCACTCCTCCATAAAATCCATAATAACTTGGGAGCGGGGCATCATGGGAACCGGCTCAGGCAGCAAAAGGGCAGAAAATCACCCTTGGGTGCAACATAATGAGACAGGGTGGGGGAGAATGAAATAGACTTGCAGAATGGGGCAATTTAAATAGAGGATAAATACTTTTGGGGTGGGGTGTATATGGAATGAGGCATGATGGGAGGGATAAATGCAGGGTGGGGGGATATGGGAGAGTTAAGGCAAAGTCAGTTCTAAGCTGATTCATCAGTATCAATGGAGTCTGCCCGACCAATATCTGCCCAAAAATCATCCAGTTATCTCATTGGCAGCTTAGAAAATGCCATTGGGTGGAACCCAGTTTGATAGGATGATCTGTCCCTTCCTTGCAGTGATACTGACATTCTCTGGACTCATCAGCGCCACCGTCCTCCTTTCCAGTTTTCTGAAAACGGAAACATTTTACTTCTCATGGTCTTTTGCGCTGGGCTGGCTCGCTGTGATTGTGGCTGCGGCTCAAGGTATGATATGATCATGTCTACCCTGTTCCTAAAACAGACTCTTGGGGAATAATGTATTATATTCACAGTAATGTTAGCTCCAGGTCTAGTAACCAATGGTAACCAATCAAAACTGCGTTCAAACGGAGATCTGCAAAATGCTAACTGTTGGTTGGTTGCTATTAGTTACTAGAACTGGAGCAAATCTTGCAAATCTTTGAAGTACTGCTGTTCAAAGAAAAATGACTGAATAACGTGGGCACAGATCCTATCTGATCCCCATTGGAAGCAGCAGTCCTGTCCTGCTTTATGGCAGATGGAAATGCCTCTTTATAAATCACAATCAATGAGTCGCTGCACCTTTTCCTTATCTGTCGCTTGCAAGTAAAGTAGAAGGAATGACAGTTAGTAAGGGCAAGGCCAGACGTGGCGTTTTTATGTTGCGTTTTTAAAAAAGAACAGCCAGGCGTAAATACGCATAAATTGCACTACCACTGAAACTAATGGAAAACACACTATGACAATTCACACAGGGCGCTTGCAAGCTGAAATCCGCCACAGGACGCCAGTAGTGGCGTTTTTTTTAGCAGCAACGACAATATGTCAAGAAACTACCAAATCGATAGACTCTATGGGATCTGCACGTTTGAAACCACACTTTGCGTAAATATGGCGTCCAAATTCTCAACGAGAACAATGGAGTAAATTTATCAAAGAGTGAAGTTAATAGTGAAGTTCCGCCACTAGAGTGAAATTCCACAACTCTCAATTCATTTCTATGGGATTTTGAAAGGCGTATTTATCAATGGGTCAAAGTGAAAGTTCACCCTTTGATAAATACGCCTATAAAAATCCCATAGAAATGAATGGAGAGTGGCGGAATTTCACTCTAGTGGCGGAACTTCACTATTAACTTCACTCTTTGATAAATATACCCCAATGAGAAGTGCATGTTGGGATAAGAAACCTACGTACTGAAAAACGCATGTTGACAGTCACGTGTGGCTTCAGTGGCGTTTCTTTTTTAAAAACGCAATGTAAAAACACCACGTCTGGCCTTGCACTTAGGGACACAAAGCCCATCACATTTACAGGCTGCTTTTTGCCGTTTTCTGTCTTTTTAGTGGCCCTGAGTTTTTATATCAACAAGATAGAGCCGCCTTCCCCTGCACCCACAGTCACAGGAATTATGGGAACCTTGCGTGAGATACAAGTGGCCGTCATCCCAGTCTCATAGAGGCCCCAGAGTGTGACCTCCCAGTTCAACTAAACCCCAAAGCATATGAGACTGTATACATTCAACTACATCATAAGCTGCCCTCAGAGAAGGTCCTGGAGATGCTCGTCCTTCAATCCTCCAGCAACTGCCAGTAGCAGTGGGCTCACCCTGCCACACTCCAGCAACTCCCAGCAACCGCAGGCTCATCCTGCCACCCTCCAGCAACTCCCAGCAACAATGCACTAATCCTCCCACCCTCCAGCAACTCCCAGCAACAATGCGCTCATTCTTCCATCATCCAGCAACTCCCAGCAACAATGCACTAATCCTGCCACCCGCCAGCAACTCCCAGCAACAATGCGCTCATTCTTCCATCCTCCAGCAACTCCCAGCAACAATGCACTAATCCTCCCACCCTCCAGCAACTCTCAGCAACAATGCGCTCATTCTTCCATCCTCCAGCAACTCCCAGCAACAATGCACTAATCCTCCCACCCTCCAGCAACTCCCAGCAACAATGCACTCATTCTTCCACCCTCCAGCAACTCCCAGCACAAATGCACTAATCCTCCCACCCTCCATAAACTCCCAGCAACAGTGGGCTCATCCTGCCACCCTCCAGCAACTCCCAGCAACAATGCGCTCATTCTTCCATCCTCCAGCAACTCCCAGCAACAATGCACTAATCCTCCCACCCTCCAGCAACTCCCAGCAACCACAGGCTCATCCTGCCACCCTCCAGCAACTCCCAGCAACAACGGACTCATCCTCCCACCCTCCAGCAACTCCCAGCAACAACGGACTCATCCTGCCACCCTCCAGCAACTCCCAGCAACTGGGGTCTCATCTTTCCATCCTCCAGCAACTCGCAGCATGAGACAAAGGCTGACTTGTGTCTGTCATACTGTGCATATGTATTTATTGTAGACATGCCTCGCTTTAAAGGCAAAGGTACGGAGAGAAGTAAGTCAGTATTTTGCCAACCTTAAATTTATTTATTGGGCTTTTGATTCAGATTCCTGTCCCAGCCTGGAATTTATCATTCTTTTCCATTGCTTAAGTCAGTCACCCTAGCAACCAAAAAGCACATTGCCTCCAAGGTCTAGATATTTACCATTGCCATTATTATTTGTATTATTGTCGTTAAACTTTCTTGTTAAAGTCTGGTGTCTGTCGTCTACTCTGTCATTCAACCGACTGCAAAATCATTGGAAATTGAAGCCCCTTGATCTTCATTAGGGTGTTTTAGTTCCCCTTTAATCCAAACGATTTGTGTGTTTAGGAGTGGCATGTCGTTGTCTTTAGCCCACTTAGTAGGGAATAAAAAGCTAAATAATTCAAAAACCACAAATAATAAAAAATGAAAACCAAATGCAAATTGTCTCAGAATATCTCTCTCTACATCATACTAAGAGTTGATTTAAAGGAGAACAACCCCTTTAATGTGGGATAAACAACCTGGAACAGAATGAATTACTGTATGAAGACTCAGCTGTGCCAATACTGGAGCCATTAAAGGGCCAATCATGGCACCCGGAGGGGCTCAGAGTAAAAGACACGAGAAAAACGACAAGTGTTCCCTGTGATCAGAGGAGGTAAGTGCTGCCGTCTGAGTTGGAAAATGCCATGAAACAGAAATGTCGGCCTATACTACTATTTACTACTTTGTACAGTTGTTACATTACAACTCCCACAATACCCTGTTAGGTTTTGTTGTTGGCGGGATGCAGGGAGTCGCTGGGAGTTGCAGTGCAGCAGTTGGATGGTAATGGGTGACACACAGAAACTTTATAACTTTATTACACAGAATCATCCCAGCAATACATGACACTCCAACTGGTTGTAAGGGTCTTAATCAAGGGTTTAGCCAGAGGTCCATACAATCCAGTGCTGAATGTAACATGGGATCCCCTTCTTATTATCCATCTTATCCTTCAGTAACCACCAGTTTCTTAATAACACCCCCCTATTCTACCAGCTCACCCCCCCCCCCCCCGTAAGTCCAGTTGCTTAATTAAAGGTCACTGGGCTCCCAGAAAAATATTATAATGCACCCCATGAAGAACATAATGTGTTTTATAAAAATATACTATTAGTGAGGATCTACATACTCCTGGGCTCCCTAGCAATAATGGGAGAGGTCTTCTTCCCTTACTATACTGATCACATTAGTATACTATAGGAGGCAATGACTGAAGAGTATTCCCCCATACTAAGCACAATTCAGAAGGAACAGTCCCTAAGTTTGCTCATAGTCTGTACAGAGAGATCTGATAAAACTATGACAACATAGGTATTCCCCTGTACTAAGCACAATTCAGCAGGAACAGCCCCCTAAGTTTGCTCATAGTCTGTACAGAGAGATCCCATAAAACTATGGCAGCAGAGGTATTCCCTGTACTAAGCACAATTCAGCAGGAACAGCCACTAAATTTGCTCATAGTCTGTACAGAGAGATCCCATAAAACTATGACAGCATAGGTATTCCCCTGTACTAAGCACAATAAAACTAGGGCAGCATAGGTATCCCCTGTACTAAGCACAATTCAGCAGGAACAGCCCCTAAGTTTGCTCATAGTCTGTACAGAGAGATCCCATAAAACTATGACAGCATAGGTATTCCCCTGTACTAAGCACAATTCAGCAGGAACAGTCCCTAAGTTTGCTCATAGTCTGTACAGAGAGATCCCATAAAACTATGACAGCATAGGTATTCCCCTGTACAAAGCACAATTCAGCAGGAACAGCCCCTAAATTTGCTCATAGTCTGTACAGAGAGATCCCATAAAACTATGGCAGCATAGATATTCCCCTGTACTAAGCACAATTCAGCAGGAACAGTCCCTAAGTTTGCTCATAGTCTGTACAGAGAGATCCCATAAAACTATGACAGCATAGGTATTCCCCTGTACTAAGCACAATTCAGCAGGAACAGCCCCTAAATTTGCTCATAGTCTGTACAGAGAGATCCCATGAAACAATAGCAGCATAGGTATTCCCTGTACTAAGCACAATTCAGCAGGAACAGCCCCTAAGTTTGCTCATAGTCTGTACAGAGAGGCCCATACAACTACCCCACCATACAAAAACACAACATATAAGACTTGTTTATAGTGGCAGTTACAGTAAATAGTCCCTCCCTATGGGTTGTTGCTCAATCATTTGCCGGGATACAGTCACAATCAGTACAGGGAAATAAAATATATGAAATCATAAATGCTGCAATTAACCCCCCCACCCCCCAAAAAAAAAAAGTTTCACATATATTCATATCTTGTTTTTTCCTTGCGGCTCTTGTGCAAATAGTGAACGCTTGCAAAGCTGAATGAACATTATTATTATTATGTTCAGAGACGTGTGAGTTGCACAAGGGCATTTCCTCCTCTACAGGGTCACACTATGGTAATAAACCTCTATTATTCCTCCATTATAACTGCCAGAGAGGAAGCAATAGAGGGAAGTTGTTGTAAGAATAGAATGTATGTGCAATGCTTAGTAAATAGGGCAGTTTAGAAAATAATGATCTACTTAAACTACTTACGGTAGTTAATTCTATATAGGGGATCTCCAATTAAGCTCCAAAAAGAGGTAGTTCACCTTTAAATTAGCTTTTAGTATGACACAGACAATTCAGGGTTTTTAAGTTTTTTTTTTCCAGAAGATATCTAGTTGTTGCTATGTTCCAACATGCCGTAGCAACCAAGCAGTGGAATAAATGAAAGACTAGAAGACGATTAGAAGAGGGTCTGAATAGCCAGATCAGTAACAAAAATAAATAATAAATCAGAAGCGACAAAGAGCAGTGGTTTTTGGCTGCCGGGGCCAGTGACCCCTGAATTGGAAAGAGGCAGAAGAGAAAAAGAAAATAAATAAAATATACAACAGAATAAAAACTGAAGATCAGTTGAAATGAAACCTGGAAATGTAGAATTAACCCAGACCTGTCAACCCTAGCAAATGTATTGGGAGTGACCTTTATTTATTCCCCAGGATGAGCAGAAGCTTAGGCCTAGTAGTAATCTTGTATACATCACATGACTGTACAACGTATTAGTACAACAATATGTCAAAGAGGAAAGTGTCATAACAAGGACAAGCCAACACATTTTGGGCCACAGATTTCATGTTTCAGGACCATATTCAGTGCTGTTGGGGCCCAGAGGAAATGGACTGGTATTAGGACAATCCAACCTATATCAGACATGTACAGATGTTAGTAGATGCTGTTTAACAGGAGGTCCAGTCAACAATGTAACTGAGGGTTGTGCCACACTCATATAGTGATGCCATCTACTGTTTTCATCTTGCCCTATATCTTTATCTTGCCCTACAGTCTGCATCTTTTCTGATCGTCTTCATCTTTCCCTAACTCCTCAGTCTTGTTCTACTGTCTCAATCTTGTCCTACTGTCTCCATCTTGCCCTACCTCCTTCATCTTGTCCTACTGTTTCTATCTTGCCCTGCTCTCTCCATCTTGTCCTACTGTCTCCATCTTGTTCTACTGTCACCATCTTGCCCTACCTCCTTCATCTTGTCCTACTGTCTTTATCTTGCTCTATGGTTTCCATCTTGTCCTACTGTCTCCTCTAGCTTGTTCTACTGTCTCCATCTTGCCCTACCTCCTCCATCTTATCATACTGTGTACATCTTGTTCTACTGTCTCAACCTTGCCCTACCTCCTCCTTCTTGCAATGCCTCCTCCATTTGTCATACTGTCTCCATCTTGTCCTACTGTCTCCATCCTGTCCTACTGTCTCCATCTTGCCAAACCACCTCCATCTTGTCCTTGCCCTATGTCTTTATCTTGCCCTACAGTCTACATCTTTTCCTATCATCTTCATCTTTCCCTACCTCCTCCATCTTGTTCAACTGTCTCCATCTTGCCCTACCTCCTCCATTGTGCCCTACTATCTCCATCTTGCCCTACTATCTCCATCTTCCGCTACCATCTCTATCTTTCCCTACAATCTCTATCTTGCTTTACTGTCTCCATCTTTTCATATCGTCTTCATTTTGCCCTACCATCTCAATACTGCCCTACTGTCTCCATATTCCCTACTATCTCAATTTTGGCCTACCATCTCCATTTTCCCTACAGTCTCCCTTCTGTCTCTGCCGTACCAATTCAATCTTTTTCTACATCTTGCTCCACTGTTTCCATATTTCCCTGCTGTCTCTTGTGTTGTCCTGCTATCTCCATCCTGCCCTACTGTCTCCATCCTGCCCTACTGTCTCCATCTTGTCCTACCCTAATTTAATTTCATTGAAACCCTTTCCTTTGCCTTTTTACGGGTTTTTTATTGCATTATTTTAATTAAAACTATAGTTTACCTTTAAGCTGACTTTTGACTTTAATGGAGTTATGTAATAAAAGGCACCAAATTTCCCCAGGGGCAGTAACCCATACCAACCCATCAGCAGGTAGCATTTACTAGTCACCTGCTTAAATGCAACAATCTTATTGGTTGTCATGGGTTACTGCTCCTGCTTTATATTATATATGGAGGTAATTAGTAAGTTATAGAACTTCCTATTCTTAGCAGCTTTTTATTTGGTCTTTATTTTTATTTACTCGCCTCTTTTCATCTTCAAAAGGGGGTCAGTGATCGAGGCAGTCAAAAAACGATTGCTCGGCGAGGCTAAAATGTTATTATTATTGCTACGTTTTATTTCTTATCTTTCTGTTCAGGCCTTTCCAGCCTCTCATTCCAACCTCTGCCTGGTTGCTAGGGTAAATTATACATAACAACAAGCTGTTGGAATTCCACATGGGAGAGCTGCTGAAACAGTAAAAGACCAGATGTAAAATTCTCTGCGTCATACTAAAACTTAATTTAAGGGTCAACAATGTCTTTAATCCTACAAAGAACTCAAAATCCTGCAGTGAAATAATCAGTCAGTGTCACATATGAAGTGTGGGTCCTTCAGTTCAATAAAACTCCCAGACAGCTTGCAGGGAGTCCCGGGAACTGCAGACGTACAAACGTATAGTTGATCACCTGAGTTTCCAATAAAAAGACATATTGATGCTGCTGCAACCACATCCTGTGACTACAGTTCCCCATATCGATTACATAACTAGTTCCTGCTGCAAAAGCCCCTCGTGTTGGGCAATTCAGCAAGAGATAATCTCAAACCAACCAACCGGCCGTCTGTCCTACACTCGACATCTCCCACAATCACTATGAACACCAACCAGCCAAGATAAGTCAACACTGTTAGTTGTTATGTACAATTTACCCTAGCAACCAGCCAAGGTAACTCAACTATTCTCTTGTAGGACTTTCCATAAATACGTCCACCATGGTAATGGCTAGACCTTCCCTTTGCCTTAAACATAGGAGGGATAAGTATATGCAACCTGGGTCTCTCCATCTGTTGGTGAACTACAACTCCCACAATTCCCTGTTTGCGTGCAGCTATTGTTATGGGGACTGTATCGGCTGTAGCATAGGCATTGCGACGCACTACTGTAATTGTTTGAACAATACTGAATATATTATTATCTATACGTGTCACAAATATCTTTATCTTTATTTGCCTTAAAGGGAAACAATTTCCTCCTTCCCTGTTATTGGTAAATAAGGCTCCAGTCATTTTAAAATACTTTAAAAAATGTTTTTTTTACATTTTTAAAATACTTACCTTTTCACCGGTTCACCTTTAAAGGGGTTTTAAATTAACTTTTAGAATGCTGTAGAGAGGGATATTGTGAAATCATTTGCAATTGTATTTCATTTTTTATTATTTGTGTTTTTTTTGAGTTATTTAGATTTTTATTCCAGTTTACAAGTTCAGCAATCGGGTTGCTAGGGTCCAAATTACCCTAGCAACCATGCATTGATATGAATAAGAGACTGGAATATGAATAGGAGAGGCCTGAATAGAAAGACGAGGAATAAAAAGTAACAATAACAATACATTTGTAGCCTTACAGAGCATTGGATTTTTATATGGGGTCAGTGACCCCCTCATTTGAAAGCATCCTTCCAACTGGTCTTCACTATTTTTTTTTCATTTATTATAATTTTTTTATTTATTTGCCTACTTCTTCTGATCCTTTTCAGCTTTCAAATAGGAGTCACTGACCCCATCTAAAAAACAAATGCTCTGTAAGGCTACAAATGTATTGTTATTGCTTTTTATTTCTCGTCTTTCTATACAGGACTCTCCTATTCATATTCCAGTCTCTTATTCATATCTATGCATGGTTGCTAGGGTAATTCAGACCCTAGCAACCAGATTGCTGAAATTGCAAACTGGAGAGCTGCTGAATAAAAAGCTAAATAACTCAAAAACCCAAATAATAACAAATGAAAACCAATTGCAAATTGTCTCAGAATATCACTCTTGTAATATTGGGGGAACTTTTGTACAAATTGTGTTTGGGTGTCACATGGGGTTGTGGGTGTTTTTCAAACGGCACTACATTTGGTTGTTATTAAAGGAACAGTACAAGAAGAAACTGGGTTATTAGATAGGCTGTGTAAAATAAACAAAAATGTTGTTCATATTATTCAGAAGAAGTCATATTCAAGGGGTGGTCTTCATTATTTATTTTTTTATAGTTTTTCAATTATTTGCTTTCTTCTTCTGACTCTTCCAAGTTTTCAAACAGGGGTCACTGACCCCATATAAAAACAAATGTTCTGTAAGGCTACAGATGGATTGTTATTGCTACATTTTATTACTCACCTTTCTATTCAGGTCTCTCCTATTCATATTCCAGTCTCTTATTCAAATCAACCACAAATAATTCAAAAAAACATAAAAACCAATTACAAATTGTCTCAGAATGTCCCTCTCTACATCATACAAACAGTTAACTCAAAGGTGAACAACCCCTTTTACTTTCTAGTTGAAATCAGAGTGTTTATTATTAGCTGCTGGTGTAAATGACATACCACAGAGTTGCACAGTCAGGAAGAGAAATGTTAGAACTAATGGATATTATCTAACAATGTCTCCATCTTGTCCTATTGGCTCCATCTCGCCCTACTGTCTCCATCTTAACCTACTGTTTTCATCTTGCCCGACTATCTCCATCCTGTCCTACTGTCTCCATCTTGTTCTTCAATCTCCGTCTTGTCCCCCACCTACATTTTGTCCTACTGTCACCTTGCTGTACTCTCTCCATCTTGTCCTACTGTCTATACTCTGCCCCACTGCCTTCATCTGGCCCTACTATTTCCTTCTTGCCCTACTCTCTCCATTTTGTCCTTTTCACCTCTACTTCCCTACCTGAAGTTGCCCAAGAGCAGGTACTAAGTTCCAGGCCCCCACTTAATAATTATATTTATGGTTCAATATACAGTATATATTGGAAGTGTGTGGTTGTTTTATTTATGAATAAAAGTTCACCCTACATTGTGTTTCTATAACATAGCCAATGACCAAACTCTTTTGTTGTTTGGCTGTCCAAGCATTATCGGGTTGCTGGGTGCATTGACCGCAGTAACTAGGCATTTTTTAAGTTAAAATAACTTTATCGTTATCTTGCTACTGTGACTTTGTATTTATTGCCTCTGTATTAATGAAATTCTTTATCTGAATCCTTCCCTCTTTATGTTTCCCTTCCTTGTCCCTGTGTCTCTCTTCTTGACCCTCGCCCATGTCCCTGATGTTAGTGTGGAGTCTTCCTATAGGCTGAGGTTGGCAGTGGCACTGTTGATAACTGCCAGCAATCTTTTCCTGCTCATCACCTTGGTATCAGATTATTGGATCAATGCTCGCAATGGGATACTCTATTTGGGCCTATGGAAAGGCTGCGATGCCAATGTGTGCTATTCCCAGACAGGACTGGGTAAGTAGAATATAATAGTATAGAATATAATAGTATAGAATATAATAGTATAGAATATAATAGTATAGAATATAATGGTATAGAATATAATAGTATAGAATATAATAGTATAGAATATAATGGTATAGAATATAATGGTATAGAATGTAATAGTATAGAATATAATAGTATAGAATATAATGGTATAGAATAAAATAGTATAGAATATAATGGTATAGAATGTAATAGTATAGAATAGAATAGTACAGAATAAAATAGAATAGTATAGAATGCCATAGACCCAGACATACCAAACAAAGATAAAATTGATTAATTTAATTCCATATCTGTCTTATTCCATAGGACAATTGGGGTCTCTTTTAGTATTTAGTGATTCTGTACATGTATTTGTGCCTCTGTCTCCAGACTGGTACCAACTCTCTCTCTCTTTCAGGGTACGTCAAAGCCGCCCTCATTATCTGCTTTATCCTCGCCATGGTCTTTAATGCATTCACCATGCTGCACTTCAAACACGACTTCTCCACCATTTCCGACTTCAAGAGAACTGTAGGATATGGGATGCTGGTTATAGGTAAATACTGAGCTCACTCAAATAACTGATTCCATTACAAACAAAATAACTGCCTTTTGCACAAATTCTGCATGTAGAGAGACATGATGTCTGGTGATTTTAATAGAGTGACCTCTAATACATCTTCTAGGCAAAAGGAGCCCCCTATAATATATATATTGTATATAACTGTCAATGAATATCTGACACCCAACTGCTTCATGAAGACAGAATGAAGAGAAACAGATGCTGAGAGAGGAATAGTGAAGATAAACTTGATAATAATTTTTAATTGATTGTATTTAGAAAGTTTCTTATTTCAGTTTGATGGTGGTTATATTAAATTTTGAATTTTTCATGATAGTTCCCCTTTAAGGATTCCAGTATCGTAAACAGAAGGACAAGGGGCCAGTTATATTCTGCAAGATATTTTAGTGCATATCAGGCATGTTGAACCTTGCAACCCTGCATCTGTAGTTGAATGGGATCTTGGATTTTTTAATTTTTCCTTCTCCTGTTCCTTCCTATATTCCCAGTGGTGCCTTTACCCTTAGTGTAACAGTCTGTAACAGGTCTGTGCACCTTCTGGAATGCAATAAATGTCTTCTGGAAATAAAATGTCTACTTCTAGATATGCCCAACTCCAGCTGCTTTAGATTATTCTAAGGGGAAGGAGACACCTGACAGTTTGGGAACCATTGTCTTAGGAGATACCTATCACTTCTTCACCCCACACATGACTTTGGGGCAGGGAGCCCTAAATATGTAAAGATTATTGTCAATTTAATCAAAAAATCTTTACAAAATGCACAAGCCCTACCTGTGCTTCAGTGTCATATGTGTAATAAAAATAATATATATCCCTTGGTTTTATTGGTATCCTTTATTTACCCTCCATAAAGTTGCTTTCACATGATTCCTATTGGTCGCAAGGTAGGACCATTTATTTTGAGGATAGCAAAGATGAGTCATGCTCATATATTATGGTTCTTTAATTATCTTTAAGATAGGGTTGACATATTACATATCACATAACATGTCCAATCAGTCTCTCCTTGATTTCCCTGGGTTGGATAGCGGTCGTTCTTGCATTAACAGCAGGTACGATTTTTACTACTTCCAGCATCCATTTTGTATTATTACTAATAAGCCATATACAAGTGATATATGGGTGGTATTAAAGGCATGAGGTGGCAATTATAAGTTCGGGCTAAAATGGCCGCAGCTAATCCAAGAGATAAGGTTATATTGTGCATCTCTACTGATGGGATAAAGAAACTGTTGGTCACAGGGAAATGAATGCTTGGGTGGCTTTAGAAAGGTGTCCTCCACTCTTATACTCTGTCCCTGCCTAGTTAGCAGCCTGTGAAAAAGGTTTTCCCCTAGCAAAACACGGGTGTAGTGGTACAGCAAGTTGTTGCAAGTTGGCAAAGCCACAGATACTAGCAACCAACTCCAATAGCCTTCCAATAACCATCTCCCAGAAATGGAAGCACTCAAAACATTGAGACAGAAGAATAAGCTGGAGAAAGAATAAGGTGAAGCCAATATGGTGACAGTAGAATAAGCTGGAGACAGTAGGACATGATGGAGACAGTAGAATAAGGTGGAGCCAATATGGTGACAGTAGAATAAGATGGAGACAGTAGGGCAATATGGTAACAGCACAATAAGGTAGACAAAGTAGGGCGAGATGGAGACAATAGGCCAATATGGACAAAAACACAAGGTGGAGACAGTAGAATAAGATGGATCCAATATGGTGACAGTAGAATAAGATGAAGACAGTACGGCAATATGGTGACAGTACAATAAGGTGGAGCCAATATGTTGACAGTAGGGCAATATGGTGACAGTAGAATAATGTGGAGCCAATATGGTGACAGTAGAATATGATGGAGACAGTACGGCAATATGGAGACAGTAGAATAAGGTGGAAACAATATGCTGACAGTAGAATAAGATGGAGACAGTAGGCCAAGAAGGAGACAGTAGAATAAGGCGGAGCCAATATGGTGACAGTAGAATAAGATGGAGACAGTAGGGCAAAATGGTGACAGAAGTATAAGGTGGAGAAAGTAAGGTAAGATGGAGACAGTAGGACAAGATGGAGACAGTAGAAAAAGGTACAGCCAATATGGTGACAGTAGAATAAGATGGAGGCAGTAGGGCAATATGGTAACAGCACAATAAGGTAGACACAGTAGGGCATGATGGAGACAGCAGGCCAATATGGACAAAAGCACAAGGTGGAGACAGTAGAATAAGGTGGATTCAATATAGTGACAGTAGAATAAGATGGAGACAGTAGGGCAATATGGAGACAGTAGAATAAGGTGGAGCCAATATGGTGACAGTAGAATAAGAGGGAGACAGTAGGGCAAGATGGAGACAGAAGAATGAGCTGGAGATAGTAGGACAAGATGGAGACAGTAGAAAAAGTTGGAGCCAATATGGTGACAGTAGAATAAGGTGGACACAGTAGGGCAAGATGGAGACAGTAGGCCAATATGGTGACACAAGGTGGAAACAGTAGGGCAAAATGTTATGGTGACAGTAGATGTAACATGGAGACATTAGGTCAAGACAGTTACAGTAACACTTTTGGTCCTTCAGTTTTTAGTTTAGGTACAACTTTCAGCACCCACCAACAGCCAAAATCTCTCATAGGGTGCTAGGGGGTGTAGTACTTCAGCTGAAGGGCCTTACATCAAAAAGTCAGAGTTTGGATTAAACTAAAGCAGTATCATCATCTTTAATTTGCAGCATTCCACATTACCCCCATAAATGAGTTTAGTAAATTTGCCCCAGTACTTTCTCTTTACCTTGTTTGGGTTGATGTTTAACATGTTTTTTTTTTCTCTCTGTTTTAGGAGGGGTGAGCTATTATCATGCCAGGATAGAACCAGAAACACCTGATACTACACCCACCTCTGCAACCAACCCAGTTGCTATAAACACCATAAAAGACCACCCCCCCAGCTCTATTATTGTATCTTAATCTCACCATGTGCCGCTATTTTATCCACCCACCCAAACTGCACTAGACCAAAAAATATGATTGGAGCAGACCTGCTCATAATAAAAATCATATAAAAATTAGTTTTTTTCCCATGTACATATTTTTGCCCCCCATAGGTAAATATTTCCAACCTGTCGATTATTTCTCTGTAGAATCCTGCATTATCCCCATGAATAATAAAAACCGTTCTGGGTGAGCTCTGGCTGTATTCATTAAATGTGTTAAAACAAAGCTGACTATGTGGACTAGATCTTATTCATCACATCTTCTCATATGGTACCATGATGGACCCATTGACACCAGAAATCATGTGATGATGGCGATTGGTTGACAGTTCCCATTTATATATGGGATGGTGTGTTTGGGTACAGTGTGTGTGTGTGTTTAATCCTTTATTAAATAAAAGTAATAAAATACACACTACCAGAAAGGAAACCAAGCATTCATGGCTTTACTTCACTACTGAAACCTTGATGAAAACATCAGATTTCTCTTTTATTATAAACACATTTGTGGGCAAATCAGAACTTGTAATACATGAGGTATTTGCAAGTACCTTGACATGGTTATGTTTACTCAGGGGCAACTGGTTAAAAAGGTGACACGGGCAGTTATTAGGGGTAATTGATGACCACAGGAGTGACCACTATAAGCCCAGAAGGAGATTTGATTAAATAACTACAATTTGGTGTTGTTTGTATAACCCACAATATGCCCAGCAAATGCAGAAGAATGGGAAAGTTGAATTGACATTGTGATCATTCCCTATAGCCTCTTTTTAATGCTCTACCGTCTTCAGACACATTGATGAGAGGACAATCACAAGTCAACTGCATTTAAGATCTTCTGTTCAGTATAGTCCTCTAATATCTGGATGCATACATATTTATCAATAGATGACTTCTTATAGTCTTAAAGGATCTTCAGCTGCTGTTGATACATCCTTCAAGATATCTAGCAGGAGCCAACCCTGATCTTTTCTTTGGTTGCCACTAGGGTTGAGTAGTTCCTACTGGTTGTTTCCACAATTAAAGGTATTTTATTTACTTGCCAGAAATCATATATATTGGGCAGTGTTCAGCAGTTAGGAATCTGGTCCTACCTTAAGTCATGCACTTGACACATGCTAAAGACCGAGGCAGGAGAAGACTATTATGGACAAGAGATTATGAATTCACTTTTTACTGTACTAAGCTTCCATCCAGCTCTTTCTAAAACATTTCCAGGACCCACTACCATCTATAGTCCTGGAATCTGTACATCTTAGACACAGGAGCTGAACTACATTGGATATCCTCTCAAAAATGTATCTCAAATCAGTTTGGCATAAAAAAAGAAGTTAGGATTTAACAGATGACCCTAGTACATAATGCATAGATGTATTGTGCAACCTGAGAAACATGAGGTTTGTGGATACAGAGAATAAGGTTTGGAGGTCTTTTCATTTTGGAGGTTCATTTCTCAATCAGGAATTGCTTTGTTAATCCTTAAAGGGGCTTCTTCACTATTAACGAGGTCCTGATCCTCGCCGACACTCATGCATTCTGTAAGCACACATGTAGAATATACCTGCAAATAAAAAGGTACTGAGTAACTAAACTGCAAATTGGGAAGGCACTGATCATTAAGAGGTAACACACACAATTAATGAGATGTAGTAGCAACTAGTGATGTGTGGGCCAACCCGAGGGCCATAGGACTCATGGGTCGGGCGTGTTCTGGGCGACTTCTGCACCAAGTTTGTGATACTTTCGTCTGGTTGCTCTCCTTTTTATATACGTGCACCGGTCAGCCCGCCCCCTTCTGTGACATCACAACGGGTTAGGATCCGATGCAGGTTCTCCAGGGTCGAGTTACGGTTGGGTGCAGGTTGAGTTTTTCTCGTCCCGCACATCACTAGTGGCAACAACAAAATTAATACCTGCAAAGAAGGTCATGAGCAAAGCCACCCAACCAAGGATGTAGGACCATGAGAATCGCCAGTCTCCAAAACGCTTGCCCAGCAAATTGACAGTTACTCCAGTGTAGACAGCCATGGCCAACAGTACAAAGAGTGCTGGGGAGAAAAAGCAAAGACAGTGGTAATGACAAAAAAAAACGTACCCAACCTCATGTGGGTGTTACGATTTAAGAGACTAAAGTTATTGGCACTGGATACATATTCTAGTAAGTACTCAAGTACAGCATTATGATACAGGCTGATAATGGGATACAGATGTCATGGCGCTATATAAATATATATATATATATATATATATATATATCCCCTGTTTATGCCCAGACTACTTACTGGAAATAAAGAACATGATGCCTGCAGTGAAGGATCTGTTAAACTTTTGGAAGGTAGAGAAGTGAGTGAAGGAGAGAATTCCAGCGATGATCCCACCAAAGCAACTCAAAGTGGAGAGAATCATGAAGGCACGGGTGGCATTCCAGTAAGCTGCCACAACAAAAATCAACATTTTATTAAAATGATACTCCGATACCTTATAATAGCATAAAATTATAGTAAAATAAATAGATATGGAACAAGAAGCAAAGACTACAATAGTTGCCATGGGCTATGGAACTGGCGCAGTTCAGCACTTATGTCAGTAACTCAATCCCTACGTGGTCCCAACTGGGGTAAATTTCTACAGATCTTATATTATTCTGTGAATCCTTATATCCATGGTTCAGTTATCCTTTATTGAGTAGTTCATTGAGTAACGTAGGACACAGGCCAACCACAAGCCCTTCACAGAGAAGAGTGCAGGTACCATTGAGTTGGAGATATTATATACACTGTAGGGAGTAGTCCATATGGAATAATGAAGGACTTGGCTAGTTCCACATATTGTTACTGAATAGTTGATTGGCCACTAGAGTATCTCCTGTGGACCCAAGCTTAAGAGAATTTCCATGAACCCATCCTTATTTCCACCGTGCGCCATTTAAAAAGCCTATACATAATCTATATTTAATTGCTGTTGTTTTCTCATATCCGGTTCTCTGGTGAGCCCTAGACAATGGTTTCCATGGAATAACATAAATCCCAGATACAGCGACAAATAATAGCCCACAAGGTTAACTCAATGCCCATGTCAGGAAACAACCAATGGGCAGGCACTACGGAGCGTTATAAAAAAGATATAAATAAAACTGGGATCAAAAGGACTGGTTTAAAGGAGAACTAAAGTTTAATTAAGTAGCTTGAAATGTTGTACATTATAATTTGTGCTTCTGTACAAGCCCAAGGCAACCACAGCCCTTTAGCAGTAAAGATCTGTGTCTCCAAAGATGCCCCAGTAGCTCCCCATCTTCTTTTCTGCTGATTCACTGCACATGCTCTGTGCTGCTGTCACTTACTGAGCTTAGGGACCCACTCACAATATACAGTACACATAGAATAGAAATGTCACAATATAAGGCTGATTAGTAATTAATACAGATAATTACTACATGGCAGCACAGAAACCAGTGCAATTAGCATCAGGATTTAATAATCAGCCCTGTAGCATCAGCTTATATTACAGGGGAAGCTCATTTTCTGCTGGATAATTAGTGACAAGCCCTAAGCTTAGCTTCTCAACAGCCAATCAGAGCCCACTGAGCATGTGAGTGTCACAGACACTTTCCAAGATGGTGACCCCCTGTGACAAGTTTGAAGTCCTGGATCATTGCTGCTATTGACAAGCTGAAACTTTAGGCTGGTGCAATAAGTTCTGTATATAAAAAATTAAATTTTTAGCCATATTTATTTTTAGGGTTTAGTCTTCCTTTAAGCTAACCATACACATAGTGAAAAAGATCTTTCTCAGGGTTGTTGTCCAACAATCCTGGAAATGCTGAACCTGTTGCTTAATAATTAACATAGAAGGTTGAGAAGAGACACTCACCGATGCTCTCAGTCTGCATATAACACTTGCCGGTTACGCAGTATCTCCACAAACCCTGATGGGCGAAGGCACCCGACAGTCGATACTGCATCCAGAAATCAGTGGCTGTAGAAACCACCAGCAAGATGTTGCCCACGCAGGCACAGAAGAGTCCTCCACCCATAAAACTGTACATCATGGCGTTCGTGTGGCTCCACCTATGGGAAATGGAGATAAGAATAGTAATGTCCCTTGAGTTTTGTGTATCACACACCACACATGACACATGTATACTGCATGCAACCCTATAGGAGATACTTTATTGGCAGCTCACAGAGCCCTGGGTTGCAACATCTCTCTATTAGTGATGGGCGAATTTATTCGGCAGGCGCAAATTTGCGAGTTTCGATGCCGGCTAATAAATTCATGAATTTGGAGCAAAAATTCGCTGTCATCGAAAAAATTTGACGGCAATTCTGACGCCGGAGTCTATTAACGGACACCCATAGACTTTATTGGGCGCTGGCGTCAACTTTGATGCCAGCGTCAATTCGCCGGCGTCAAAATAGGTTGCCGGAGTCAAAGTTTATGCCAGCGCCCAATAAAGTCTATGGGTGTCCGTTAATCAATGCCGGTGTCAGAATTGCCGTCAAATCGCCGTTTTGCAAATTTTTCGCCAGTTTCGCGAATTCCACAGGAAACTCTCGAAATTCGTGGTGAAGCGAAATGGGACAAATCCGCCCATCACTACTGTCTGTCTTTTCTTGTTGACTCTTGTAGGTCCCCAAAAAACGTACCTGTACGAAACACAACTTTATTACAGGTACGATATCATAAAAAAAAAAATATTGTGATCAGGGATGCAGCGAATCCAGGATTCGGTTCGGGATTCGGCCTTTTTAAGCAGGATTCGGCCAAATCCTTCTGCCCCGGCCGAACTGAATCTGAATTTGCATATGCAAATTAGAGGCGGGGAGGGAAATTGCGTAATTTTTTGTCACAAAACAAAGAAGACATATTTTCCCCTTACAATCCCTAATTTACATATGCAAATTAGGATTCGGCCGAATCTTTTGTCAAAGAATTCGGCCGAATCCAAAATAGAGGATTCGGTGCATCCCTCATTGGGATGGCCCCCCTTGCTTTTGGGAAATACGCTCTGCAAATATTTGCCCAATCCCAACATAAACAATGAAAGCATTAACCCATGCAAATAATATAATTGATTACACACCTATGTTTTTTTTTAAGGTTCATCTGTTGGGACTGTAGACCCCTTATTATAAACGAGGGAAACCACCCAAAAACTGAAGTCTAAGCAACTTTCTAATGAAGATCTGTTTAAGAAATGAAAATGGTTTTGAAGTTCTTTGCCGAGTATAATTGAGAGCAGTGTTTGTGTCTTTCTGTCGAGGCAGAAGTCAGTTCTCCTCCAGGGGAAGTCTTCTTTCAGGAGTCAGAACCAGCAGTGCAGATAATGCTTCTAATGTCAATGAACTTTACAAAAAAACTTCAAAACCATGGAACAATATTTAAGGGCTTTCAGGCGGAGGACCCCTTTAAGTTGAGTTGTCATGTCCCATGTCAGTAGCAAGAGGTACTTACCTAGGTGAGGTTCCTTTGCAAGAGATGAGCTACCAGAGATCTTTCTCTCAAGCCGACCAGAGCTGAAAAGACTCAGACTAGGCTGCGTTCCAAAAAAAAACCCCATGATGCCCAAACACTTTGCTTGTTTTTTTGTTGACGCAGGTAAAAACAGTTTACTCCCCCCCCCTTACCTGATTATAGAAGTTACTAGATCCCACCCCTCTCTCCCTGACTGGTATGGTCCATGATAAAGGCATGTGCTTAGCTGGCACTAGGGACCTGAATGGATGTGATGAGAATGACAGTTTTCTTTCTTCTCCAAACAATGCAGCCAGGGTTAACCCCTTTCTTGCTGACAAACACTTTTGCACATTGTTTGGTAGATGATTCGTCACTAGGAATGTGGGGGGGGGGAAGGTTTAGTGCTTTGCATATTGATATTATCCCCTTAATTACACTATTGTTGCATTTATTATGTTTATATGCAGGGAACTAGGTAAAACACTTCCTACCTTAAAGGGTTTGTTCACCTTTAAATTAACGTTTAGTATGATGTAGAGAGGGATATTCTGAGACAATTTGCAGTTGGTTTACATTTTCTATTATTTGTGGTTTTTGAGTTATTTAGCTTTTTATTCAGTAGCTCTCCATTGTGCAATGTCAGCAATCAGGTTGCTAGGGTCCATATTACCCTAGCAACCATGCATTGATTTGAATACTGCAATATGAATAGCAGAAGGCCTGAATAGAAATATCAGAAATAAAAAAGTAGTAATAACAATATATATTTGTAGTCTTGCAGAGCATTTGTTTATAGACCCCCCCCCCATTTAAAGGGGTTGTTCACATTTGAGTTAACTTTTAGTATGGTGTAGAGAGGGATATTCTAAGACAATTTGCAATTGGTTTATGTTTTTTATTGTTTTTGGTTTTTGAGTTATTCAATTTTTTATTCAGCAGATTTCCAGTTTGCAATTTCAGGTTGCTAGGGTCCAACTAACCCTAACAACCATGCATTGATTTGAATAAGATTTGAATAAGAGGCTGGAATATGTATAGGAGAGGCCTGAATAGAAAGATGAGTAATAAAAAGTAGCAACAACAATAAGGGGCAGATTCACTAACTTCGAGTGAAGAATTCGAATGAAAAAAACTTCGAATTTCGAAGTTTTTTTTGGGTACTTCGACCATCGAATTGGTTAAATTCGTTCGAATTCGATCGAAATCGAACGAAATCGAACGATTCGAAGTAAAAATCGTTCGACTATTTGACCATTCGATAGTCGAAGTACTTTCCCTTTAAAAAAAACTTCGACCCCCTACTTCGGCAGATAAAACCTACCGAAGTCAATGTTAGCCTATGGGGAAGGTCCCCATAGGCTTGCTAAGCTTTTTTTGATCGAAGGATATTCATTCGATCGTTTGATTAAAATCCTTCGAATCGTTCGATTCGAAGGATTTAATCGTTCGATCGAACGAAAAATCCTTCGATCGTTCGATCGAACGTTTAGCGCTAAATCCTTCGACTTCGATATTCGAAGTCGAAGGATTTCAATTCGAGGGTCGAATTTCGAAGTATCTTTAACTTCGAAATTCGACCCTTAGTGAATCTGCCCCTTAATGTGTAGCCTTACAGAGCATTTGTTTTTTAGATGGGGTCACTGGCCCCCATTTGAAAACTGGAAAGAGTCAGAAGAAAAGGCAAATCATTAAAACACTACAGAAAATAAATAATGAAGACCAATTGAAAAGTTGCTTATAATTAGCCATTCTATAACATACTTAGGGGGGTAGTTACTAAACTCTTAATGCAAAAATCACGAAAAATGTGTTTTTTTTTTTTATAAAACCTTACTTCGGAATTTATTAAACCCAGAGGATGGGAAAAGTCAGAATCAGAAAATCCGGCATCTCAGACCTGGCGAGGTTGCATATTAGTCAATGGGAGAAGTCACAATGATTTTTTGATGTGCGCTGGGTTTTTGGCAATACCCTGAAATTTTCGGGTAAAATTCAGTATTTTCGGGTGAAAATCAAAAAAAAAAAGGTGAAAATCGGATGAAAGATCCGTAAAAAATCGTGAAAATCAGATTTTTCACAATTTTTTCCGCAAATTTTGTCGGGATAGTGTATTAATTAGGGATGCACCGAATCCAGGATTCGGCTTTTTTCAGCAGGATTCGGCCGAATCCTTCTGTCCGGCTGAACCGAATCCAAATTTGCATATGCAAATTAGAGGCGGGGAGGGAAATTACGTGATTTTTTACCACAAAAAAAGGAAGTACATTCTTTCCACCCCTAATTTGCATATGCAAATTAGGGTTCGGATTCAGTTTAAGACCAAAAAATCCGTGCAGATTTGGTCGGAGTTTTTTCAGAAAATATTGAGATATATTCGGACTTTGATAAATAACCCCCTAAAAGTTGACTTAAAGGTGAACCACCCCTTTAAATCAGCCTCAGGTATTTCCAGGCAACAGTGCTGTAAATTTTAACAGACTCAAGAAAAGCTTTTCCCTGCAGGTTTTGTGCCATTTTGGCAACAGCTTTATGGATTAGCCCTCATTGTGTGCAAATATTTGTCTTTTGTTGGAAAATAATGTAATAAATAGTTGTACTGTGTAACATTGTCTGTTTGCTAAAAATTGCCATCGGTTTAATCAGCCAGATCTCTTTTTTAATGCATGGGATAATGTTTCCCCTGTCAAAATAAAATATTATTATATGGTCACAGAACCCCTCAGTGACTTCTAATATCCTTATCATTTACAGTAGGGGGTACAGTATCCCTTAAAATACATGAGTGATACTCAGAGTTCCCTGTATAACTCAGCCTGTAGCCTTGTGCCTTTATATGGTCACAGAACAACCCCTCAGTGACTTCTAATATCCTTATCATTTACAGTAGGGGGTACATTATCCCTTATAATACATGAGTGATACTCAGAGTTCCCTGTATAACTCAGCCTGCAGCCTTGTGCCTTTATATGGTCACAGAACCCCTCAGTGAATTCTAATATCCTTATCATTTACAGTAGGGGCACATTATCCCTTATAATACATGAGTGATACTCAGAGTTCCCTGTATAACTCTGCCGCCCTGTGCCTTTATGATGTCATGTAACGGGTGACATCATACAACATGGACTATAAGTGATTATTTAATATAAGCACAATTATATTTTCAGGTTATTTGTGGCTCTCGTTGGGCCTGTGGGTTACTGAAGACACAAAACAGTGAAACAAATCAACATTTTTATTAATTTTACCAAACATGCAAAAATAGAATAGAATCTCCATAAAAAATAGAATGTTACATAACTATTGTTTTGGTTTTTTTTTTAACTTTTAACATACGAAAACCTGTCTCTCAACCAGTACCATTGCTTTATTGGACCAAATTTGCACATATCTTATTACAGAGAATAAGCCCTGCAGATCACTGATATATTGGACTGCAAAGATTAAACATGGGTCTACGTTTACAAAATATTCCAACATAAACAGAACTGCTGATATTTTAATTTAAAGGCATGCGCCGCGGGGCTGAAAAGTGACATTTAAAGGGAAGCTAAAGCCTTCTTAAATAAAATAAATACTGATAATGAATAATGAATTACTTGTTGCTCAACAAAATCTGGGTGCTCTAAACATTTTTAATCGCTGCGTGCCTAGTTCCTGGTGTGTAACTCCTCCCCCTGTGAGATGATGAGCAGGAAGTGACTTTTACTACACAGATGTAGGCGGAGCCAGCGGGATGCCAGAAACAGGAGCAGCTGGGTGATAAGGCTGGTGTACTAGTTCCATGTAATAGAGTTTCACTGAAAATGATATTAACAGATATCTATCTGCATTTTAATACAAGGATATTATGTATGTGGCCCCTTTATCGTTAAGTTACAATAAATCAGTAAAGTCAGTGCTAATACCCCGACCCCCGCTTCCATCTTGCTCATGCTCACAAACCCCGCTGATTATTAAACATGGCGGCTTGTATCATTTCCAGGCTAAATGCTAGGAATGTTAAAATGTAAGCTTCTTTTTAAAGTAGCATCTCCTATATGTGGTTACCGGTATCCTATATCTGCTTTATAGCCAGCCCTTTAAAGGATAAGTAAACCTTTAAAATAAGTGAATGTAAAATTGATGAGGGGGCTTTTCTAAGCACTTTTGTAATTTACATTCATTTTTTATTTATTTTTTATTCCAAGATATTAAAGGATACATGTAGTATTAATATGAATTAATTTGTTACAACAGCACCACCTGCTGGTCATTTTCTGATCAGTCTGACCACCAAGTAGTCAAGGAAGTTGTCAGGAGAAAGAAAGAGGCTGCTCTGATGTTCTTCTGCTTAGGAAAATAATTAGAAACCTTTCTCACGTCTTTCCTAAGTAGAAGAACATCAGAGCAGCCTCTTTCTTTCTCCTGACAACTTCCTTGACTACTTGGTGGTCAGACTGGTGAGAAACTGAACAACAGGTGCTGCTGTTGTAACAAAATTCATTCATATTAACAGCACATGTATCCTTTAATATCTTGGAATAAAAAATAATGAATGAATGTAAATTATAAAAGTTCTTAGAATAGCACCCTCGTCAGTTTTACATTGACGTATTTTAAAGGTTTACTTATCCTTTAATAGTCAGAAAACATATACCAGCAAACTGGGTAAATCGCTGCATTTTTATTGAGTGAATGCAATGTTTAGGGGGGGACCTGCCCTCGGAATCATTGCATTCGGGAATAAGAAAGCAGGGGTTAAACTTTGCATATTTTACTTGAAACAACCTCAATGAGATCACTGCAAAAAGCATATTTCCCATGAACCTCCAGTTAACCATTTGTGGCATCTATGAACTCCAACACGATCTCTTTGTTATCCTCATCCGGCACAGAAACAACCAATGTGTAAATATCAGTTCCTGATGCCCCTGGGTTTGATCCAGGAGTCTCAAGGATGAACGGTTTCTCTTCCTCCGGATGAATACTGGTGGAAGACAGAGAATCAGATGGTAAATGATCTTGGCCAGTAGCAATTTCAACCTCTATCTGCTCGGATTTGGCATCAGCATCTTCTTCAGCCTTACTGGAACCTCTCATGATCTTCATGGTTGTCCCACCAGTCTCCTCCTCAATTTCCTTGGAGGAACTGGGTTCTTCTTCATTTGTCAAACTGGCCGACACTGACGTTACATTTTCTGATGACTCAGTTGCTTCAGGGGATTCATGTTTTATTTCCCACTCTTCTGTCACCGAATGCTCCATAACTGTGTCCACATTTGCAGAGTTCTGGTCTGACGACTCAGTAGACTTGGAAGGAGGCTTTTCCTCAGGATACTCTGTCTCCCAATCTTCATCTTTATCAGTTTGTTTTGTTTCTCCAAATAAACTAGACTGTTTTTCCTTGGTTGCTATGTCAGACCATGGGGAGGTGTCATTAACTCTGTTCTCCGTTCTTTGTTGCCAAGAAGCTCGGGTTTCTCCTCCTGTCTCTCTACTGTTCGACCAGCGTCCCCTTTTGAAATTTTGTCCTCTGCCTTGGAATCTTTCTGGGCTGTCTTGATCCCTTCTGTGAGTAAAGTCCTTTCTGTCTCCAAACCTTGATTCTCTGTCCTGGTTTCTTGAGCTATTCTGCCAGGAACGCATTCCAAAGTCATCTCTGCCCCTTCCACCTCCCCTGCCGAATTCTCGCTGTTGCCTTCCAGGCCAGCCATCTCCCTCCTGTTTATCTCCAAACCTTCCAAAACTTTTTTGTGGTGGGAACGTTTGCCTTTCTCCCTCTGGTGTGTCATTTGCAGAATCTGAAAACCTATCACTTGGCCTTTTGTTCCAGCTGTTGCCCTCAGACCTGTTTGCATTGATGTTGCTTTGTCCTGAGTAATTTGCAAGATTGAAGAACCTGTCACTAGACTTGCCAATGTTATGAACCTCAGGCTGCTGGTGGCTATTGTTGCTTTGTCCTGAAGAAGTTCCATTAGGATTCCATGTAATTCCACTTTGAGCAGAGCAGTTGACAAATGGGCTATTGTTTAGGCCGACTTTTCCACTACTTGAGGCCTGCATGAAACATGAAGGGTAAGGAGGATACAGTTGGTTACCCTCTTGGTTAAGACATGGCATATATCCAGGCTGGCAGCTGCCAGACAGATTTGAACAAGAAGTAAAGCAACGACTCTGGTTCATACAGGGACTATATCCTGTCTGATAAGGACAAGTAGATGGGAGACATGACCCACCATAGTAAGGATTCTGGGGAAGCATCCTGTAGGCCCCAATTATTGCATTGTTGAGTAGATATGACAAGGCATCCAAGCGGATTGGAACAGTCATTGCAGAAATGGAAGATCCAGTTCGCCCAAACACAGATGGGTGAACATCCACAGCCCCAGTGGAATGGGCGGATTGCACAAGTGAGTGAGAAGGCTTCTGGTGAGAAGAACTAGACGAGGAGGACCTGGTGGGTAGATTATGTGGCTTTTTTTCAGCAGGTTTGGAGGCCTCTGCTGGTGGATTTGTATTAGTGTCCATACTAGCAGTATCTCTGCTGAGGGCATCATGAGACGTAGATGCTCTGTCTCCTTCAGCTTGTCTGGAAAGGAAGAAAACTAAATTGTTGGCAAAAAAACCCATCCACAGTTAAAGGGCAAATCAACCACAAAACAACAATTTGGCTAATAAAAGACCATAATAAAATAAAGTAAATAAAAAATAACTTACAAACCATAGAAAATTTGCAATAAATGTAAAAATGTGCTACTGTGTCCCCTAATTAAGAGTACAGTACCCTGGGTTCAACACTAAAGAACCGCACTCACTGTTTATGTTACAATCAGGCAGGGCCAATCAGAGTTATCTTTTGCTCAAGGCAGAAATTTCAAACCTTTGATCTTTTCCCATAATGGGGTTAATCAGGCAGTGGCATGTTCCTTTTATATAAACAGACACACTGCAGAATGATTGGTCAGTCAGCAGGGGACGTAGTGACCAATTGCATTGCATTATGAAGTCAATGACAGTACAGTGTGATGCATTTTTCTGAAATGTTGGAATAGTGGGTCACCGCTATAACCAAAAAGATCCTCCTCTGCTATTAGCCAATCAAACAATACAAACTGTCTATTGCTCAACATATACAGGGTGTGTGGCTGGAGACCACCAGGACAGGCTCAACTGACAGTGAGGAGGTGGAAGATATAACTTGTCAAGGATGTCCAACCTAGATGACCATAGATGATAAGGAGGAGTGATATACTGGGGGCACAGGGAATTAAATGTGAGTGTAATATAGAGGGGACACAGGTCCTGCAGGAGAAATTTAGGACACAGGAGTGATATAGAGGGGACACAGGTCCTGCAGGAGAAATTTAGGACAAAAGGGAGTGATATAGAGGGGGACACAGGTCCTGCAGGAGAAATTTAGGACACAGGAGTGATATAGAGGGGACAAAGGTCCTGCAATAGAAATTTAGGACAAGCAGGAGTGATATAGAGGGGACACAGGTCCTCCAGGAGAAATGTAGGACAAGCAGGAGTGATATAGAGGGGACACAGGTCCTGCAGGAGAAATTTAGGACAAGCAGGAGTGATATAGAGGGGGCACAGGTCCTGCAGGAGAAAGTTAGGACACAGGAGTGATATAGAGGGGACACAGGTCCTGCAGGAGAAATTTAGGACACAGGAGTGATATAGAGGGGACACAGGTCCTGCAGGAGAAATTTAGGACAAAAAGGAGTGATATAGAGGGGACACAGGTCCTGCAGGAGAAATTTAGGACACAGGAGTGATACAGAGGGGGCACAGGTCCTGCAGGAGAAATTTAGGACACAGGAGTGATATAGAGGGGACAAAGGTACTGCAATAGAAATTTAGGACAAGCAGGAGTGATATAGAGGGGACACAGGTCCTCCGGGAGACATGTAGGACAAGCAGGAGTGATATAGAGGGGACACAGGTCCTGCAGGAGAAAGTTAGGACACAGGAGTGATATAGAGGGGACACAGGTCCTGCAGGAGAAATTTAGGACACAGGAGTGATATAGAGGGGACACAGGTCCTGCAGGAGAAATTTAGGACAAAAAGGAGTGATATAGAGGGGACACAGGTCCTGCAGGAGAAATTTAGGACAAGCAAGAGTGTTATAGAGGGGACACAGGTCCTACAGTAGAAATTTAGGACAAAAAGGAGTGATATAGAGGGGACACAGGTCCTGCAGGAGAAATTTAGGACAAGCAGGAGTTATATAGAGGGGACACAGGTCCTGCAGGAGAAATTTAGGACAAGCAGGAGTGATATAGAGGGGACACCGGTCCTGCAGGAGAAATTTAGGACAAGCAGGAGTGATATAGAGGGGACACAGGTCCTGCAGGAGAAATTTAGGACAAGCAGGAGTGATATAGAGGGGACACCGGTCCTGCAGGAGAAATTTAGGACAAGCAGGAGTGATATAGAGGGGACACAGGTCCTGCAGGAGAAATTTAGGACAAGCAGGAGTGATATAGCGAGGGCACAGGTCCTGCAGGAGAAAGTTAGGACACAGGAGTGATATAGAGAGGACACAGGTCCTGCAGGAGAAATTTAGGACAAAAAGGAGTGATATAGAGGGGACACAGGTCCTGCAGGAGAAATTTAGGACAAGCAGGAGTGATATAGAGGGGACACAGGTCCTGCAGGAGAAATTTAGGACAAGCAGGAGTGATATAGAGGGGACACAGGTCCTGCAGGAGAAATTTAGGACAAGCAGGAGTGATATAGCGAGGGCACAGGTCCTGCAGGAGAAAGTTAGGACACAGGAGTGATATAGAGAGGACACAGGTCCTGCAGGAGAAATTTAGGACAAAAAGGAGTGATATAGAGGGGACACAGGTCCTGCAGGAGAAATTTAGGACAAGCAAGAGTGTTATAGAGGGGACACAGGTCCTGCAGGAGAAATTTAGGACAAGCAGGAGTGATATAGAGGGGACACCGGTCCTGCAGGAGAAATTTAGGACAAGCAGGAGTGATATAGCGAGGGCACAGGTCCTGCAGGAGAAAGTTAGGACACAGGAGTGATATAGAGAGGACACAGGTCCTGCAGGAGAAATTTAGGACAAAAAGGAGTGATATAGAGGGGACACAGGTCCTGCAGGAGAAATTTAGGACAAGCAAGAGTGTTATAGAGGGGACACAGGTCCTGCAGGAGAAATTTAGGACAAGCAGGAGTGATATAGAGGGGACACCGGTCCTGCAGGAGAAATTTAGGACAAGCAGGAGTGATATAGCGAGGGCACAGGTCCTGCAGGAGAAAGTTAGGACACAGGAGTGATATAGAGAGGACACAGGTCCTGCAGGAGAAATTTAGGACAAGCAAGAGTGTTATAGAGGGGACACAGGTCCTGCAGGAGAAATTTAGGACAAAAAGGAGTGATATAGAGGGGACACAGGTCCTGCAGGAGAAATTTAGGACAAGCAGGAGTGATATAGAGGGGACACAGGTCCTGCAGGAGAAATTTAGGACAAGCAGGAGTGATATAGAGGGGACACAGGTCCTGCAGGAGAAATTTAGGACAAGCAGGAGTGATATAGAGGGGACACCGGTCCTGCAGGAGAAATTTAGGACAAGCAGGAGTGATATAGCGAGGGCACAGGTCCTGCAGGAGAAAGTTAGGACACAGGAGTGATATAGAGAGGACACAGGTCCTGCAGGAGAAATTTAGGACAAGCAAGAGTGTTATAGAGGGGACACAGGTCCTGCAGGAGAAATTTAGGACAAGCAGGAGTGATATAGAGGGGACACCGGTCCTGCAGGAGAAATTTAGGACAAGCAGGAGTGATATAGCGAGGGCACAGGTCCTGCAGGAGAAAGTTAGGACACAGGAGTGATATAGAGGGGACACAGGTCCTGCAGGAGAAATTTAGGACACAGGAGTGATATAGAGGGGACACAGGTCCTGCAGGAGAAATTTAGGACAAGCAGGAGTGATATAGAGGGGACACAGGTCCTGCAGGAGAAATTTAGGACAAGCAGGAGTGATATAGAGAGGGCACAGGTCCTGCAGGAGAAAGTTAGGACACAGGAGTGATATACAGGGGACACAGGTCCTGCAGGAGAAATTTAGGACAAAAAGGAGTGATATAGAGGGGGCACAGGTCCTCCAGGAGAAATTTAGGACAAGCAGGAGTGATATAGAGGGGACACAGGTCCTGCAGGAGAAATTTAGGACAAGCAGGAGTGATATAGAGGGGACACAGGTCCTGCAGGAGAAATTTAGGACAAGCAGGAGTGATATAGAGAGGGCACAGGTCCTGCAGGAGAAAGTTAGGACACAGGAGTGATATACAGGGGACACAGGTCCTGCAGGAGAAATTTAGGACAAAAAGGAGTGATATAGAGGGGGCACAGGTCCTCCAGGAGAAATTTAGGACAAGCAGGAGTGATATAGAGGGGACACAGGTCCTGCAGGAGAAATTTAGGACAAGCAGGAGTGATATAGAGGGGACACAGGTCCTGCAGGAGAAATTTAGGACAAGCAGGAGTGATATAGAGAGGGCACAGGTCCTGCAGGAGAAAGTTAGGACACAGGAGTGATATAGAGGGGACACAGGTCCTGCAGGAGAAATTTAGGACAAAAAGGAGTGATATAGAGGGGGCACAGGTCCTGCAGGAGAAATTTAGGACAAGCAGGAGTGATATAGAGGGGACACAGGTCCTGTAGGAGAAATTTAGGACAAGCAGGAGTGATATAGAGAGGGCACAGGTCCTGCAGGAGAAAGTTAGGACACAGGAGTGATATAGAGGGGACACAGGTCCTGCAGGAGAAATTTAGGACAAAAAGGAGTGATATAGAGGGGGCACAGGTCCTGCAGGAGAAATTTAGGACAAGCAGGAGTGATATAGAGGGACAGGACACACCGGCACAGCATGGGTAAGTTCAGCAGGTTAAACCTTGCTCATTTATTGCGGATGCAACGTTTCGGGGCGTGACCCCTTTCTCAAGCATCAGAGAAAGTTAGGACACAGGAGTGATATAGAGGGGACACAGGTCCTGCAGGAGAAATTTAGGACATGCAGGAGTGATATAGAGGGGACACAGGTCCTGCAGGAGAAATTTAGGACACAGGAGTGATATAGAGGGGACACAGGTCCTGCAGGAGAAATTTAGGACACAGGAGTGATATAGAGGGGACAAAGGTACTGCAATAGAAATTTAGGACAAGCAGGAGTGATATAGAGGGGACACAGGTCCTCCGGGAGACATGTAGGACAAGCAGGAGTGATATAGAGGGGACACAGGTCCTGCAGGAGAAAGTTAGGACACAGGAGTGATATAGAGGGGACACAGGTCCTGCAGGAGAAATTTAGGACACAGGAGTGATATAGAGGGGACACAGGTCCTGCAGGAGAAATTTAGGACAAAAAGGAGTGATATAGAGGGGACACAGGTCCTGCAGGAGAAATTTAGGACAAGCAAGAGTGTTATAGAGGGGACACAGGTCCTACAGTAGAAATTTAGGACAAAAAGGAGTGATATAGAGGGGACACAGGTCCTGCAGGAGAAATTTAGGACAAGCAGGAGTTATATAGAGGGGACACAGGTCCTGCAGGAGAAATTTAGGACAAGCAGGAGTGATATAGAGGGGACACCGGTCCTGCAGGAGAAATTTAGGACAAGCAGGAGTGATATAGAGGGGACACAGGTCCTGCAGGAGAAATTTAGGACAAGCAGGAGTGATATAGAGGGGACACCGGTCCTGCAGGAGAAATTTAGGACAAGCAGGAGTGATATAGAGGGGACACAGGTCCTGCAGGAGAAATTTAGGACAAGCAGGAGTGATATAGCGAGGGTACAGGTCCTGCAGGAGAAAGTTAGGACACAGGAGTGATATAGAGAGGACACAGGTCCTGCAGGAGAAATTTAGGACAAAAAGGAGTGATATAGAGGGGACACAGGTCCTGCAGGAGAAATTTAGGACAAGCAGGAGTGATATAGAGGGGACACAGGTCCTGCAGGAGAAATTTAGGACAAGCAGGAGTGATATAGAGGGGACACAGGTCCTGCAGGAGAAATTTAGGACAAGCAGGAGTGATATAGCGAGGGCACAGGTCCTGCAGGAGAAAGTTAGGACACAGGAGTGATATAGAGAGGACACAGGTCCTGCAGGAGAAATTTAGGACAAAAAGGAGTGATATAGAGGGGACACAGGTCCTGCAGGAGAAATTTAGGACAAGCAAGAGTGTTATAGAGGGGACACAGGTCCTGCAGGAGAAATTTAGGACAAGCAGGAGTGATATAGAGGGGACACCGGTCCTGCAGGAGAAATTTAGGACAAGCAGGAGTGATATAGCGAGGGCACAGGTCCTGCAGGAGAAAGTTAGGACACAGGAGTGATATAGAGAGGACACAGGTCCTGCAGGAGAAATTTAGGACAAAAAGGAGTGATATAGAGGGGACACAGGTCCTGCAGGAGAAATTTAGGACAAGCAAGAGTGTTATAGAGGGGACACAGGTCCTGCAGGAGAAATTTAGGACAAGCAGGAGTGATATAGAGGGGACACCGGTCCTGCAGGAGAAATTTAGGACAAGCAGGAGTGATATAGCGAGGGCACAGGTCCTGCAGGAGAAAGTTAGGACACAGGAGTGATATAGAGAGGACACAGGTCCTGCAGGAGAAATTTAGGACAAGCAAGAGTGTTATAGAGGGGACACAGGTCCTGCAGGAGAAATTTAGGACAAAAAGGAGTGATATAGAGGGGACACAGGTCCTGCAGGAGAAATTTAGGACAAGCAGGAGTGATATAGAGGGGACACAGGTCCTGCAGGAGAAATTTAGGACAAGCAGGAGTGATATAGAGGGGACACAGGTCCTGCAGGAGAAATTTAGGACAAGCAGGAGTGATATAGAGGGGACACCGGTCCTGCAGGAGAAATTTAGGACAAGCAGGAGTGATATAGCGAGGGCACAGGTCCTGCAGGAGAAAGTTAGGACACAGGAGTGATATAGAGAGGACACAGGTCCTGCAGGAGAAATTTAGGACAAGCAAGAGTGTTATAGAGGGGACACAGGTCCTGCAGGAGAAATTTAGGACAAGCAGGAGTGATATAGAGGGGACACAGGTCCTGCAGGAGAAATTTAGGACAAGCAGGAGTGATATAGAGGGGACACAGGTCCTGCAGGAGAAATTTAGGACAAGCAGGAGTGATATAGCGAGGGCACAGGTCCTGCAGGAGAAAGTTAGGACACAGGAGTGATATAGAGAGGACACAGGTCCTGCAGGAGAAATTTAGGACAAAAAGGAGTGATATAGAGGGGACACAGGTCCTGCAGGAGAAATTTAGGACAAGCAAGAGTGTTATAGAGGGGACACAGGTCCTGCAGGAGAAATTTAGGACAAGCAGGAGTGATATAGAGGGGACACCGGTCCTGCAGGAGAAATTTAGGACAAGCAGGAGTGATATAGCGAGGGCACAGGTCCTGCAGGAGAAAGTTAGGACACAGGAGTGATATAGAGAGGACACAGGTCCTGCAGGAGAAATTTAGGACAAAAAGGAGTGATATAGAGGGGACACAGGTCCTGCAGGAGAAATTTAGGACAAGCAAGAGTGTTATAGAGGGGACACAGGTCCTGCAGGAGAAATTTAGGACAAGCAGGAGTGATATAGAGGGGACACCGGTCCTGCAGGAGAAATTTAGGACAAGCAGGAGTGATATAGCGAGGGCACAGGTCCTGCAGGAGAAAGTTAGGACACAGGAGTGATATAGAGAGGACACAGGTCCTGCAGGAGAAATTTAGGACAAGCAAGAGTGTTATAGAGGGGACACAGGTCCTGCAGGAGAAATTTAGGACAAAAAGGAGTGATATAGAGGGGACACAGGTCCTGCAGGAGAAATTTAGGACAAGCAGGAGTGATATAGAGGGGACACAGGTCCTGCAGGAGAAATTTAGGACAAGCAGGAGTGATATAGAGGGGACACAGGTCCTGCAGGAGAAATTTAGGACAAGCAGGAGTGATATAGAGGGGACACCGGTCCTGCAGGAGAAATTTAGGACAAGCAGGAGTGATATAGCGAGGGCACAGGTCCTGCAGGAGAAAGTTAGGACACAGGAGTGATATAGAGAGGACACAGGTCCTGCAGGAGAAATTTAGGACAAGCAAGAGTGTTATAGAGGGGACACAGGTCCTGCAGGAGAAATTTAGGACAAGCAGGAGTGATATAGAGGGGACACCGGTCCTGCAGGAGAAATTTAGGACAAGCAGGAGTGATATAGCGAGGGCACAGGTCCTGCAGGAGAAAGTTAGGACACAGGAGTGATATAGAGGGGACACAGGTCCTGCAGGAGAAATTTAGGACACAGGAGTGATATAGAGGGGACACAGGTCCTGCAGGAGAAATTTAGGACAAGCAGGAGTGATATAGAGGGGACACAGGTCCTGCAGGAGAAATTTAGGACAAGCAGGAGTGATATAGAGAGGGCACAGGTCCTGCAGGAGAAAGTTAGGACACAGGAGTGATATACAGGGGACACAGGTCCTGCAGGAGAAATTTAGGACAAAAAGGAGTGATATAGAGGGGGCACAGGTCCTCCAGGAGAAATTTAGGACAAGCAGGAGTGATATAGAGGGGACACAGGTCCTGCAGGAGAAATTTAGGACAAGCAGGAGTGATATAGAGGGGACACAGGTCCTGCAGGAGAAATTTAGGACAAGCAGGAGTGATATAGAGAGGGCACAGGTCCTGCAGGAGAAAGTTAGGACACAGGAGTGATATACAGGGGACACAGGTCCTGCAGGAGAAATTTAGGACAAAAAGGAGTGATATAGAGGGGGCACAGGTCCTCCAGGAGAAATTTAGGACAAGCAGGAGTGATATAGAGGGGACACAGGTCCTGCAGGAGAAATTTAGGACAAGCAGGAGTGATATAGAGGGGACACAGGTCCTGCAGGAGAAATTTAGGACAAGCAGGAGTGATATAGAGAGGGCACAGGTCCTGCAGGAGAAAGTTAGGACACAGGAGTGATATAGAGGGGACACAGGTCCTGCAGGAGAAATTTAGGACAAAAAGGAGTGATATAGAGGGGGCACAGGTCCTGCAGGAGAAATTTAGGACAAGCAGGAGTGATATAGAGGGGACACAGGTCCTGTAGGAGAAATTTAGGACAAGCAGGAGTGATATAGAGAGGGCACAGGTCCTGCAGGAGAAAGTTAGGACACAGGAGTGATATAGAGGGGACACAGGTCCTGCAGGAGAAATTTAGGACAAAAAGGAGTGATATAGAGGGGGCACAGGTCCTGCAGGAGAAATTTAGGACAAGCAGGAGTGATATAGAGGGACAGGACACACCGGCACAGCATGGGTAAGTTCAGCAGGTTAAACCTTGCTCATTTATTGCGGATGCAACGTTTCGGGGCGTGACCCCTTTCTCAAGCATCAGAGAAAGTTAGGACACAGGAGTGATATAGAGGGGACACAGGTCCTGCAGGAGAAATTTAGGACATGCAGGAGTGATATAGAGGGGACACAGGTCCTGCAGGAGAAATTTAGGACACAGGAGTGATATAGAGGGGACACAGGTCCTGCAGGAGAAATTTAGGACACAGGAGTGATATAGAGGGGACAAAGGTACTGCAATAGAAATTTAGGACAAGCAGGAGTGATATAGAGGGGACACAGGTCCTCCGGGAGACATGTAGGACAAGCAGGAGTGATATAGAGGGGACACAGGTCCTGCAGGAGAAAGTTAGGACACAGGAGTGATATAGAGGGGACACAGGTCCTGCAGGAGAAATTTAGGACACAGGAGTGATATAGAGGGGACACAGGTCCTGCAGGAGAAATTTAGGACAAAAAGGAGTGATATAGAGGGGACACAGGTCCTGCAGGAGAAATTTAGGACAAGCAAGAGTGTTATAGAGGGGACACAGGTCCTACAGTAGAAATTTAGGACAAAAAGGAGTGATATAGAGGGGACACAGGTCCTGCAGGAGAAATTTAGGACAAGCAGGAGTTATATAGAGGGGACACAGGTCCTGCAGGAGAAATTTAGGACAAGCAGGAGTGATATAGAGGGGACACCGGTCCTGCAGGAGAAATTTAGGACAAGCAGGAGTGATATAGAGGGGACACAGGTCCTGCAGGAGAAATTTAGGACAAGCAGGAGTGATATAGAGGGGACACCGGTCCTGCAGGAGAAATTTAGGACAAGCAGGAGTGATATAGAGGGGACACAGGTCCTGCAGGAGAAATTTAGGACAAGCAGGAGTGATATAGCGAGGGTACAGGTCCTGCAGGAGAAAGTTAGGACACAGGAGTGATATAGAGAGGACACAGGTCCTGCAGGAGAAATTTAGGACAAAAAGGAGTGATATAGAGGGGACACAGGTCCTGCAGGAGAAATTTAGGACAAGCAGGAGTGATATAGAGGGGACACAGGTCCTGCAGGAGAAATTTAGGACAAGCAGGAGTGATATAGAGGGGACACAGGTCCTGCAGGAGAAATTTAGGACAAGCAGGAGTGATATAGCGAGGGCACAGGTCCTGCAGGAGAAAGTTAGGACACAGGAGTGATATAGAGAGGACACAGGTCCTGCAGGAGAAATTTAGGACAAAAAGGAGTGATATAGAGGGGACACAGGTCCTGCAGGAGAAATTTAGGACAAGCAAGAGTGTTATAGAGGGGACACAGGTCCTGCAGGAGAAATTTAGGACAAGCAGGAGTGATATAGAGGGGACACCGGTCCTGCAGGAGAAATTTAGGACAAGCAGGAGTGATATAGCGAGGGCACAGGTCCTGCAGGAGAAAGTTAGGACACAGGAGTGATATAGAGAGGACACAGGTCCTGCAGGAGAAATTTAGGACAAAAAGGAGTGATATAGAGGGGACACAGGTCCTGCAGGAGAAATTTAGGACAAGCAAGAGTGTTATAGAGGGGACACAGGTCCTGCAGGAGAAATTTAGGACAAGCAGGAGTGATATAGAGGGGACACCGGTCCTGCAGGAGAAATTTAGGACAAGCAGGAGTGATATAGCGAGGGCACAGGTCCTGCAGGAGAAAGTTAGGACACAGGAGTGATATAGAGAGGACACAGGTCCTGCAGGAGAAATTTAGGACAAGCAAGAGTGTTATAGAGGGGACACAGGTCCTGCAGGAGAAATTTAGGACAAAAAGGAGTGATATAGAGGGGACACAGGTCCTGCAGGAGAAATTTAGGACAAGCAGGAGTGATATAGAGGGGACACAGGTCCTGCAGGAGAAATTTAGGACAAGCAGGAGTGATATAGAGGGGACACAGGTCCTGCAGGAGAAATTTAGGACAAGCAGGAGTGATATAGAGGGGACACCGGTCCTGCAGGAGAAATTTAGGACAAGCAGGAGTGATATAGCGAGGGCACAGGTCCTGCAGGAGAAAGTTAGGACACAGGAGTGATATAGAGAGGACACAGGTCCTGCAGGAGAAATTTAGGACAAGCAAGAGTGTTATAGAGGGGACACAGGTCCTGCAGGAGAAATTTAGGACAAGCAGGAGTGATATAGAGGGGACACCGGTCCTGCAGGAGAAATTTAGGACAAGCAGGAGTGATATAGCGAGGGCACAGGTCCTGCAGGAGAAAGTTAGGACACAGGAGTGATATAGAGGGGACACAGGTCCTGCAGGAGAAATTTAGGACACAGGAGTGATATAGAGGGGACACAGGTCCTGCAGGAGAAATTTAGGACAAGCAGGAGTGATATAGAGGGGACACAGGTCCTGCAGGAGAAATTTAGGACAAGCAGGAGTGATATAGAGAGGGCACAGGTCCTGCAGGAGAAAGTTAGGACACAGGAGTGATATACAGGGGACACAGGTCCTGCAGGAGAAATTTAGGACAAAAAGGAGTGATATAGAGGGGGCACAGGTCCTCCAGGAGAAATTTAGGACAAGCAGGAGTGATATAGAGGGGACACAGGTCCTGCAGGAGAAATTTAGGACAAGCAGGAGTGATATAGAGGGGACACAGGTCCTGCAGGAGAAATTTAGGACAAGCAGGAGTGATATAGAGAGGGCACAGGTCCTGCAGGAGAAAGTTAGGACACAGGAGTGATATACAGGGGACACAGGTCCTGCAGGAGAAATTTAGGACAAAAAGGAGTGATATAGAGGGGGCACAGGTCCTCCAGGAGAAATTTAGGACAAGCAGGAGTGATATAGAGGGGACACAGGTCCTGCAGGAGAAATTTAGGACAAGCAGGAGTGATATAGAGGGGACACAGGTCCTGCAGGAGAAATTTAGGACAAGCAGGAGTGATATAGAGAGGGCACAGGTCCTGCAGGAGAAAGTTAGGACACAGGAGTGATATAGAGGGGACACAGGTCCTGCAGGAGAAATTTAGGACAAAAAGGAGTGATATAGAGGGGGCACAGGTCCTGCAGGAGAAATTTAGGACAAGCAGGAGTGATATAGAGGGGACACAGGTCCTGTAGGAGAAATTTAGGACAAGCAGGAGTGATATAGAGAGGGCACAGGTCCTGCAGGAGAAAGTTAAAACACAGGAGTGATATAGAGGGGACACAGGTCCTGCAGGAGAAATTTAGGACAAAAAGGAGTGATATAGAGGGGGCACAGGTCCTGCAGGAGAAATTTAGGACAAGCAGGAGTGATATAGAGGGACAGGACACACCGGCACAGCATGGGTAAGTTCAGCAGGTTAAACCTTGCTCATTTATTGCGGATGCAACGTTTCGGGGCGTGACCCCTTTCTCAAGCATCAGAGAAAGTTAGGACACAGGAGTGATATAGAGGGGACACAGGTCCTGCAGGAGAAATTTAGGACATGCAGGAGTGATATAGAGGGGACACAGGTCCTGCAGGAGAAATTTAGGACACAGGAGTGATATAGAGGGGACACAGGTCCTGCAGGAGAAATTTAGGACACAGGAGTGATATAGAGGGGACAAAGGTACTGCAATAGAAATTTAGGACAAGCAGGAGTGATATAGAGGGGACACAGGTCCTCCGGGAGACATGTAGGACAAGCAGGAGTGATATAGAGGGGACACAGGTCCTGCAGGAGAAAGTTAGGACACAGGAGTGATATAGAGGGGACACAGGTCCTGCAGGAGAAATTTAGGACACAGGAGTGATATAGAGGGGACACAGGTCCTGCAGGAGAAATTTAGGACAAAAAGGAGTGATATAGAGGGGACACAGGTCCTGCAGGAGAAATTTAGGACAAGCAAGAGTGTTATAGAGGGGACACAGGTCCTACAGTAGAAATTTAGGACAAAAAGGAGTGATATAGAGGGGACACAGGTCCTGCAGGAGAAATTTAGGACAAGCAGGAGTTATATAGAGGGGACACAGGTCCTGCAGGAGAAATTTAGGACAAGCAGGAGTGATATAGAGGGGACACCGGTCCTGCAGGAGAAATTTAGGACAAGCAGGAGTGATATAGAGGGGACACAGGTCCTGCAGGAGAAATTTAGGACAAGCAGGAGTGATATAGAGGGGACACCGGTCCTGCAGGAGAAATTTAGGACAAGCAGGAGTGATATAGAGGGGACACAGGTCCTGCAGGAGAAATTTAGGACAAGCAGGAGTGATATAGCGAGGGCACAGGTCCTGCAGGAGAAAGTTAGGACACAGGAGTGATATAGAGAGGACACAGGTCCTGCAGGAGAAATTTAGGACAAAAAGGAGTGATATAGAGGGGACACAGGTCCTGCAGGAGAAATTTAGGACAAGCAGGAGTGATATAGAGGGGACACAGGTCCTGCAGGAGAAATTTAGGACAAGCAGGAGTGATATAGAGGGGACACAGGTCCTGCAGGAGAAATTTAGGACAAGCAGGAGTGATATAGCGAGGGCACAGGTCCTGCAGGAGAAAGTTAGGACACAGGAGTGATATAGAGAGGACACAGGTCCTGCAGGAGAAATTTAGGACAAAAAGGAGTGATATAGAGGGGACACAGGTCCTGCAGGAGAAATTTAGGACAAGCAAGAGTGTTATAGAGGGGACACAGGTCCTGCAGGAGAAATTTAGGACAAGCAGGAGTGATATAGAGGGGACACCGGTCCTGCAGGAGAAATTTAGGACAAGCAGGAGTGATATAGCGAGGGCACAGGTCCTGCAGGAGAAAGTTAGGACACAGGAGTGATATAGAGAGGACACAGGTCCTGCAGGAGAAATTTAGGACAAAAAGGAGTGATATAGAGGGGACACAGGTCCTGCAGGAGAAATTTAGGACAAGCAAGAGTGTTATAGAGGGGACACAGGTCCTGCAGGAGAAATTTAGGACAAGCAGGAGTGATATAGAGGGGACACCGGTCCTGCAGGAGAAATTTAGGACAAGCAGGAGTGATATAGCGAGGGCACAGGTCCTGCAGGAGAAAGTTAGGACACAGGAGTGATATAGAGAGGACACAGGTCCTGCAGGAGAAATTTAGGACAAGCAAGAGTGTTATAGAGGGGACACAGGTCCTGCAGGAGAAATTTAGGACAAAAAGGAGTGATATAGAGGGGACACAGGTCCTGCAGGAGAAATTTAGGACAAGCAGGAGTGATATAGAGGGGACACAGGTCCTGCAGGAGAAATTTAGGACAAGCAGGAGTGATATAGAGGGGACACAGGTCCTGCAGGAGAAATTTAGGACAAGCAGGAGTGATATAGAGGGGACACCGGTCCTGCAGGAGAAATTTAGGACAAGCAGGAGTGATATAGCGAGGGCACAGGTCCTGCAGGAGAAAGTTAGGACACAGGAGTGATATAGAGAGGACACAGGTCCTGCAGGAGAAATTTAGGACAAGCAAGAGTGTTATAGAGGGGACACAGGTCCTGCAGGAGAAATTTAGGACAAGCAGGAGTGATATAGAGGGGACACCGGTCCTGCAGGAGAAATTTAGGACAAGCAGGAGTGATATAGCGAGGGCACAGGTCCTGCAGGAGAAAGTTAGGACACAGGAGTGATATAGAGGGGACACAGGTCCTGCAGGAGAAATTTAGGACACAGGAGTGATATAGAGGGGACACAGGTCCTGCAGGAGAAATTTAGGACAAGCAGGAGTGATATAGAGGGGACACAGGTCCTGCAGGAGAAATTTAGGACAAGCAGGAGTGATATAGAGAGGGCACAGGTCCTGCAGGAGAAAGTTAGGACACAGGAGTGATATACAGGGGACACAGGTCCTGCAGGAGAAATTTAGGACAAAAAGGAGTGATATAGAGGGGGCACAGGTCCTCCAGGAGAAATTTAGGACAAGCAGGAGTGATATAGAGGGGACACAGGTCCTGCAGGAGAAATTTAGGACAAGCAGGAGTGATATAGAGGGGACACAGGTCCTGCAGGAGAAATTTAGGACAAGCAGGAGTGATATAGAGAGGGCACAGGTCCTGCAGGAGAAAGTTAGGACACAGGAGTGATATACAGGGGACACAGGTCCTGCAGGAGAAATTTAGGACAAAAAGGAGTGATATAGAGGGGGCACAGGTCCTCCAGGAGAAATTTAGGACAAGCAGGAGTGATATAGAGGGGACACAGGTCCTGCAGGAGAAATTTAGGACAAGCAGGAGTGATATAGAGGGGACACAGGTCCTGCAGGAGAAATTTAGGACAAGCAGGAGTGATATAGAGAGGGCACAGGTCCTGCAGGAGAAAGTTAGGACACAGGAGTGATATAGAGGGGACACAGGTCCTGCAGGAGAAATTTAGGACAAAAAGGAGTGATATAGAGGGGGCACAGGTCCTGCAGGAGAAATTTAGGACAAGCAGGAGTGATATAGAGGGGACACAGGTCCTGTAGGAGAAATTTAGGACAAGCAGGAGTGATATAGAGAGGGCACAGGTCCTGCAGGAGAAAGTTAGGACACAGGAGTGATATAGAGGGGACACAGGTCCTGCAGGAGAAATTTAGGACAAAAAGGAGTGATATAGAGGGGGCACAGGTCCTGCAGGAGAAATTTAGGACAAGCAGGAGTGATATAGAGGGACAGGACACACCGGCACAGCATGGGTAAGTTCAGCAGGTTAAACCTTGCTCATTTATTGCGGATGCAACGTTTCGGGGCGTGACCCCTTTCTCAAGCATCAGAGAAAGTTAGGACACAGGAGTGATATAGAGGGGACACAGGTCCTGCAGGAGAAATTTAGGACATGCAGGAGTGATATAGAGGGGACACAGGTCCTGCAGGAGAAATTTAGGACACAGGAGTGATATAGAGGGGACACAGGTCCTGCAGGAGAAATTTAGGACACAGGAGTGATATAGAGGGGACACAGGTCCTGCAGGAGAAATTTAGGACACAGGAGTGATATAGAGGGGACACAGGTCCTGCAGGAGAAATTTAGGACACAGGAGTGATATAGAGGGGACACAGGTCCTGCAGGAGAAATTTAGGACACAGGAGTGATATAGAGGGGACACAGGTCCTGCAGGAGAAATTTAGGACACAGGAGTGATATAGAGGGGACACAGGTCCTGCAGGAGAAATTTAGGACACAGGAGTGATATAGAGGGGACACAGGTCCTGCAGGAGAAATTTAGGACACAGGAGTGATATAGAGGGGACACAAGTAACTCAGAACGGCTAGAAGAGAAGAACAAGACAGTAATGGGGATAAGAACAGACAATCTCTCAGTTTTACACCCTATACAGTAGCTCACTGTTTGCGTCTTAATTGTAGAAAACGGGCTCCTAACCTGCTCCGCGGGTTTCCAGTCGCGTTACTCTCCATGACTCTCCCTCACTATTCGCAATGAGATCCCGCTCTGATCCAACTACTCAGCAGCTCCTCACGTCACCTGCCACACCCAGTGAGTAAAATGCGCAGAAAGCTGAGCCTGACCACGCCCAGCCTGTAGAATGCGCGAAGAGCTGAGATTAGCCACACCCCGCCTACACTTACTGCACCGAGAGACAAGCCACGCCCAGCTGCGGAGCGTTTAGTAAGGAAGAGCCAATGGGCAGACTTCCTGGGAAATTCTTTCTCAGCCCAGGACTCGAGTGTGATATTGTGATATTCTGGGGCTGTTGGACAGATGTTTTATTGTTGCTTTGTCGATTTGTTTTGTACATTTGCTGCCTAAACTATAAAATACTGTTTGGGGGTCAGTGACCCATAGAAACCAGACAGCAGATTTTTATTGTTTTAATATTTTTTTATTTACTTCCACTGCCTGGTGGGAGTTGTTGGTATTGATCTAATTAATTGAATTTTCAGTGATTTAGTGGGTGTGGTTGTTATGATGACCCTACTGGTGATGGGCGAATTTCTCCAGTTTCGCTTCACGGGAAAATTGACAAATTTCCTGTGAAATTCTTGAAATGTCGAAAAATTTGCGGAACTCAATTTGACACCGGTGTTAAAGGGATACTGTCATGGGGAAAATTTTTTTTTTCAAAATGAATCAGTTAATAGTACTGCTCCAGCAGAATTCTGCACTGAAATCCACTTCTCAAAAGAGCAAACAGTTTTTTTTTATATTCAATTTTGAAATCTGACATGGGGCTAGACATATTGTCAATTTCCCAACTGCCCCCAGTCATGTGACTTGTGCTCTGTTCAACTTCAGTCACTCTTTACTGCTGTACTGCAAGTTAGAGTGATATCACCCCCCTCCCTTTTCCCCCAGCAGCCAAACAAAAGAATAATGGGAAGGAAACCAGATAGCAGCTCCCTAACACAAGATAACAGCTGCCTGGTAGATCTAAGAACAACACTCAATAGTAAAAACCCATGTCTCACTGAGACACATTGGCGCAAATTCACTAAGCGCCGAAGTGCAGAACGCTAGCGTTAATTCGCTAGCGTTTGGCATTTTTCCTTACTGCGCAAATTCACTAACGAACGCTGTTGTAGTTTCGCTAGTGTTACTTCGCACCCTTACGCCAGGCGAATTTTCGCTAGCGTTGTAACTATGCAAATTCACTAACTTGCGCAGTGTACTGAACGCTACCTTTTACGCTAGACTTCCTTCGCCACCTCAGACCTGGCGAAGCGCAATAAAGTAGATAGGGATTGTTTCAAAAAAAGTAAAAAATTTTTCTAAGTCCCAAAAAATGCTGGCGTGTTTTCTACATGATGGGTGATAGGCTGAAAAAGATCGAAAATATTTTTGGGCTCCCCTCCTTCCCCCCTACATTTCCTGTCTCATGGCAACTTACCTATACAGTGGGCACATGTGTAGGGCAAAATAAAATTTTTATTTGCTGATTTGAAGGTTTTCTAGGCATTTGTAGTGCTGATACGTATTCCTCCATTTGCGCCGTATGCAAATGAACCATCGCTAGCGAAACTTCGCTTCGCTTGGCGAATTAACGCTAGCGCAACTTTGCAAACTTACGCTACCCCTGTGCGCAACTTCGGATTTTAGTGAATTTGCTGAGCGCTGGCGAAAATACACCTGGCGAAGTGCGGCAAATTTGCGCCTGGCGCAACTTCGCATCTTAGTGAATTTGCCCGATTGAGTTACATTGAGAAGGAAAAACAGCAGCCTGCCAGAAAGCATTTCTCTCCTAAAGTGCAGGCACAAGTCACATGACTGGGGGCAGCTGGGAAATTGACAAAATGTCTAGCCCCATGTCAGATTTCAAAATTGAATATAAAAAAATCTGTTTGCTCTTTTGAGAAATGGATTTCAGTGCAGAATTCTGCTGGAGCAGCACTATTAACTGATGCGTTTTGAAAAAAACCTGTTTTCAGATGACAGGATCCCTTTAAAGTCAATGGGCATCTGAATAGTGTTGACGAACAACGGCTTTAACGCGAGCATCTTTTCTGACGCCCTTCCAATTTTTATTTTTGACACCAGCGAATTTTCGCGTGAATTTATTCGACGAAGGCGAAACATGGAAATTCACCCCAAATTTACGCCTTTGCGAATTTATTCGCCCATCGCTAGACCCTACATCTGTTTAATGAGTTTTCTTAGAAACTTAGATATCCATGTGAAGGGCTGTAACTGTTTCCTGGACACAGGGATAAAAAAAAAAAACTACTTGCAAATTAAGGTTTTACAAAAAAGTAAAGGAGGGAATATGAATGGTAATTACAGTTTTATTCTGGATGGCTTATTTGTAAGGAACGTTCTTTCCCAGCATGTTTACTACCAGTATGAGACGTATTCTCCAGAATGCTCGGAGCCTGGGGGTTTTCCAGATAAGGGATCTTTCTGTAATTTCAATCTTTTTAAAGGGTGGTGAAGGGGATTTTTATGATGTATTTTTTATTTCTAAATGACATTGTTTACACTGCAAATAATTCACTCTACAATATAAAATTTAATTACTGAACCAACAAGTGTATTTTTTAGTTGTAATATTGGTGTGTAGGTGCATCCCAGGTCATTTTGCCTGGTCATGTGCTTTCCGAAAGAGCCAGCACTTTAGGATGGAACTGCTTTCTGACAGGCTGTTGTTTCTCCTACTCAATATAACTGAATGTGTCTCAGTGGGACCTGGATTTTACTATTGAGTGTTGTTCCTAGATCTACCAGGCAGCTGTTATCGTGAGTTATAGGCGCTGTTATCTGGTTACCTTCCCATTGTTCTGATATTAGGCTGCTGGGGGGGGGGGAAAGGAGGGGGTGATATCACTCCAACTTGCAGTACAGCAGTAAAGAGTGAATGAAGTTTATCAGAGCACAAGTCACTTGACTGGGGGCAGCTGGGAAATTGACAATATGTCTAGCCTCATGTCAGATTTCAAAATTAAATATAAAAAAATCTGCTTGCTCTTTTGAGAAACAGATTTCATTGCAGAATTCTGCTGGAGCAGCACTATTAACTGATGTGTTTTGAAAAAAAAATTCCCATGACAGTATCCCTTTAACTTTTAGTATGTTATAGAACTTTTCAACTTTTACTTATTGTTTTTGAATTATTTGCCTTAGACCCCATCTAAAAACAAATGTTCTGTAAGGCTACAAATGTATTGTTATTTCTACATTTTATTACTCATCTTTCTATTCAGGCCTCTCCTATTCATATTCCAGTCTCTTTTTCAAATCATGGTATGGTTGCTAGGGTAATTTGGACCCTAGCAACCAGATTGATGAAATTGCAAACTCGAGAGCTGCTGAATAAAAGCTAAATAACTGAAAAACCACAAGTAATAAAAAATCAAATCCAATTGCAAATTGTCTCAGAATATTCATCTCTACATCATACTAAATGTTAATTTAAAGCTGAACAAGCCCTTTACGTCTATTAGAAAATTATGTAAACATAAAATAAACAAAATACAATTGTTTTGCCCAATAAGGATTAATTATATCTTAGTTGGGACCAAGTACAAGCTACTGTTTTATTATTACACAGAAAAAGGAAATAATTTTAAAAAATGTGGATTATTTTGATAAAATGGAGTCTATGGGAGAAAGCCTTCCCATAATTCAGAGCTTTCTGGATAAAGGGTTTCCAGATAACAGATCCTATACCTGTGCATGCATTGGAGCTACCTGACTTGGTTGTGTTGGACCCAATATAATCTGTGAAGGGGCAGAGCCAAAATAAGGACCGTACCTCACAACTGTCCTGTTTTTCGATGGACAGTCCCGATTTTGACAGCTCAACCTGCAGTCCCGGATTGTTATTGAAATGTCCCGACTTTCTCTTTGATCTCCTGCACTGAGCAGCCAGAAAAAGATACAACGTTTCTAACTTAATGGGCTTTTAGCAGAGAGCCCAGAATAAGTGGCAGATACACTTAGATACATGTGTTACAATTTAAGATAAGCAAAGAAGCAATTGTAACAATTTAAGATAAGCAGGTCTCTTGGGGAAACTGCGACTTGCAGCTTAAAAGCCAATTCACCTATATTAGCAAAACTGTAATTACACATAAAAACCACAGAAATGTGTTCAGACTTTCCTAACCTGCCAAATTTTGTAAAATGAACATGATAATTAGGGCTTGTGGCCAGAAAAATGGGCGTGGTCAAAAATCTTCGCCTCGCTACGCGTCCAGAATCTTTTTATCCCTCTTTCTATTTCCATTAAAATGTTGGGAGATATGAAATGACTGATAGAGGTATAATGTACAGTACACACAATAATACAAACCAGGCACTTGGCTTTGTCCAACTCAACATATTTCACTTTCAATATATAAGATCTTTAATGTATTTTTCCTGCGTGTAGCTTGGAAAAGGGTTACATTCTACTTTCTGATTGTTACTAAGAACATATTGTCATCAATTACCCCATTTCTTATAAAAACAAGACATATTTTTAATATACAAACATGAACAAAGTTCTTTAGATCATAGATCATAGATGTATCAGGTTGGAAGGATTTATTAATTTAGTTGTCTCTCTCTGTACGCTGGATTTCTATATTGCGTATATATTGCTTTCAAATTAAGCTCCTTAGTGTTCCAGGTATATTTTCTGTGTCGTCTTATATGTGATCACTAGTGATGGGCGAATTTGCGCGGGAAATTCGCGAAACGGCGATGGCGTCCATTTTTCTTTCACGCCGGTGAATTTTTGCTGCCAGTTAGCGAATTTATTCGCCGGTGGTGAATTGCGCAAATTCTGGCGAATAAAGTCGCCCATCACTGGTGATCACATCCCCATCAATTTAGCCAGGCTTTCCGCTTCATTAAAGGAGAAGGGAAGGCTAAAACTAAGTAAGTTTTATCAGAAAGGTCTATATAAATACACCAGTAAACCCTCAAAGTAATGCTGCTCTGAGTCCTCTGTCAAAAGAAACACCGCATTTCTTTCCTTCTATTGTGTACTCATGGGCTTCTGTATCAGACTTCCTGTTTTCAGCTTAAACCTCCAGGGCTAGGGCTTGAGCATGCTCAGTTTGCTCCTCTCTCCCTCTCCCCTCCCAGCTATAATCTGAGCCCAAAACTATGAGTGAGGAGAGAGAAACTCAGGCAGGAAGTGATGTCACACCAAGCTAATATGGCAGCTGCTTTCCTAAACAAACAGAGAGAGCTTCTAGAGCTGTTTATTCTGCAGAATAAATATAGTGTTATAGCTTGCACTATTGTGGCTAATCTATTGGCAATAAACTGCCTCTGTAGCTTTCCTTCTTCTTTAAAAGCCTCTACACTCCTTTGGCTCCACTTTGAGCTGCCAGTGGATAACGCTACAGCTGCCAGAAGCACAGATGTGTAATGATGTAATCACTGCAATGACATCATCACTCTTCATGAGTTTGTGAGGCTTGAGGAATATGCACAAGGGTTTTATTAAAGACTTTATGGGGGAACAGAGTTGTAATAATTGAGTGGGCAGGAAATTCATTTTATCTCCCCAATTAGAAGTGTCAATTCATTTTCAAAGTGTTTCAAAAAACGAATTTTGGGAAATTAAGAACTAACGACAATGATGTTGATTAAGAAATGTTTGCGCACATTAAAAAATTGGCTTTTGCCAAAAGCTGTTTCCGAGGATTTTCTTTGTTCAAACTTGGGATTTCGTCCATCATGGAGCCTGCTGGAATTGTGTTATGGAGGTTCTGTATACTGACTCCCCTCTAGCACCTGCAGTTAGTAGGAACCTATGTGTTGAGAGTAATTCCCAGAAGTAATGGGAGGACTCGGCACAACCCCGCAGGTAAGGTGTGTCTGATGTCCCTTGTGACTGCCCTTTAGATTTTATAAAGAAGGGGAGCAGACTAGATTTCTTGCTTTGAGGCTTGATGATATCTCCAATAGAAGTCTTAGTTGGGTTAGAGGACATCACCAGTGGAGGCCTAGATCAGTTGATCAGGGGGCATTAGAACATTAGGGCTAGGTGCACATCAACCCAAAGCTCCCCTATAGATTGGTAATGGGTTTCGACCCCAGTTTCAGAGCCACTAGAACTCCCTTGAAGTATCAGAGTTTGTATGTTTTTGTATGCTTTTTTTGGAATGGATGGACTTCTCTTAGCATACCACCCCAGAAGAAGACTCTAGGAGTTCAGTTATTTCCTTCTTCAGTAGAAGTGTCCTCTCTTTAATATTGTTCTCTTCCACCTCAGGTTCCTCTTTCTCAAGCTCCCACAGAACATTGCACAGGGCATTGGCATTTTTGGCTGACTCCAGCTGCTGCGGGTCCTTCTTCAGATCCTCCACCCAGTCCAAATACGCCTGGAGCAGCCCCATGTCCCCTGCAAAGCTCCGGAGGATCTTCAGGTCTTGCCTAAACTCTTGCAGCTCCACGAGAAGGTGTTTGCCACTCTCTGTCAGGTTGTTGCCAGCGATCCTGTGGGCAGAAGAAGTTAAGAGCTGTAAGTACACCCCCCGAGGAATGAGACCCTTTTCCCACAGGTTTCTGCAACTTTGTAAATGGTCTTTTTTAATTATTGTTTCTTTTGTTTTTATGTCTCTCTAAACTGTCATTTAGGGGTGAAATTCAAGTCATTATTTTAGTGTTGGAGCTCCATCATCAGTTCTTAAAGATGCTCCATTATTTGTTCTGCTGTTGCAACAGTACATGTACAGTAGGAGGAGCGCCTTCTTCACAGTACTACTTTTGATAGGCTATTCTTGACCCTGCCTGAATATTTGTACTTATCATTAATTAAAACAAAATTACTGATCTAAGGCCATGGCCCCCACATTGGTTTTTGGTGGACAGAGTAAGAGCAGAACTCACGTTAGAAGCCGCAGAGTGGAATTGTGTGTCAGGCAAGAAACAAAGTTGTCCAGGCCATTGTCTGTGATGCCGGTGATGTCTACATAAAGCTCCTCTAGGGTGTCGTTACTTCTGAGCGCATCCCACAGGTACCGCACACCCTCTGAGCCAATGCTATTGCCGCACATCCTGGAAACAAAACAGAAGAATAAGGTAAAAAGACTGTGGTAAGAGCCACATGAGAAGGTCATGGTGAGGCAATGGACTTTAATATGATGAAAATATAGTGGTGTAACAATAAAGGGAGCAGAGCTTATTGTGTTTTGTTATCAGTCCTTGAATTAGCATTGAGAGAATTGGACTGTTGAACAAAAGTGCCGGCTACACACCACCTTCTACTGGTTGAAGACAGAGTTGCAGCAGGCTTACTCGCCTAATTATTCCATCTCTCATTGGGGCAGCAGTAATAAGGGTTGTGTTGAAGCCATGGAGAAAAAACATGTACAGGGAACCCATGAGCAATAATGTCTGATTTATAACTCCCAGAACCCCTGATACACAAAATTATTATAAGGTAGGCATGCACCGAATCAACTATTTTGGATCAGGCCGAACCTCCGAATCCTTCGCTAAAGATTCGGCCGAATACCGAACCTAATCCGAACCCTTATTTGCATATGCAAATTAGTGGTGGGAAGGGGAAAACAGTCTTTACTTCCTTGTTTTCTGACAAAAAGTCATGCGAGTTCCCTCCCGCTCATAATTTGCATATGCAAATTAGGATTTGGATTTGGTTCGGCTGGGCAAAAGGATTCGTACGGCTGAAAAAGGCCGAACCCCGAACCGAATCCTGGATTTGGTGCATCCCTAATATAAAGTCTCCATTTTTCCCTACTGTTGACAAATTGTCCTTCAGACCTGTAGAGCCTTCAGGAGGCCACACAGAGTGACTTTAGAACTTACAGGAGGCTTCTCACGTCACAGTCAGACTGAAGCACCTTGGACACAATCATGGCGGCCTCCTTTGTCAGAGAGTTGTAACGAAGGCTGAGAAAATACAAAGGGAGAGTTATCATTCCTGGATCTTTCTCTTTAGCCTATGTATTAAAATTGATTGGTTGATACATTTTCTGTGGAGCGGACTGTGCTTCTATTATGTCTGATCAGTTGCCCTGGATCTCTAAACCTGGAGCAAACTGTGCATCTGTTTTATTAGATGGTAGCTATGGATTGCTAGCTAGTAGTTGTTGTGCTACTAGAAGCCGAGTGCTCTAAGTTACTATACTTGAATTGCTTTGTCCCATAAGGCATTACTTTCTAGTGTCCATACACAGAGGCGCAGTGTTACAGCCAATACTCACTAGAGGGTTTGGCAGCGATGTAATAGAGGCTGTAGAATCCGCAACCCTTGGATCCCAATATTGGCGTAGCCGATGTTTAAGATCTTGAGGCTGGTGTTGCAGTGCTGCAGAACGTAGCATAGAGTCGCGCAGTCAGCGGGGTTCAGTGTAACCTTGAAAAAATTGACTTCATCGATCTCAGAGGCCACATTTTGTACCACTCTTTCCTGCTGGAGCTCCCTCAGGCAGTGCAACAGATTGAGGAGCTTCTGATTTACTTCATATCTAATTTTCCCTTTAAACCAGATTGTCAGAGGATCCAGGATGTCACAGCTCAGGCACTCGACCAGCCCTTTCAGCTTCCCTTCTATTCTATAACAGAGAAGACCCATAAAGAACCTGGAGAACATCTGCAGCCTTTCCCATTGGTTGTCTGTCTGTATTTCCAGAGTGGTGGATAGAAGCTCACATTGCACTGGGTCTTCAGGAATGACTCCAAAGCACCAGAGATCAAGGCATTGCGTCAGCTCTTCTGCCATGGGAGTGAGAGACATGACACAGTAGAGGGCAGCAAGGTGCTCCTGAAGAGTTAAATGGAAGAACGCAAACACCTCCCGCTGCTGCCCAGATTCCGGCACAAAGATTCGTTGCAAGAAGCTGTCGGGTAGTTCTGTAGGGTGAAACCCATACTTTTGGATGTCCTCTGGGTAAAAGAGAATTTTGTTCTCTAACAGTGAATAGTATGCCAGTTTCCCCAGTTGATAAAGGACATCCTTCATAGCTGTGTAGATAGGAGGGCTGCAGAGTACAATAGGTTCAGAGTCAGTTTCATTGTCTCTGCTTGAGGACTGTCTCATGTGGTGATGCATGATGGTGCAGAGATAGCTACGGTAAACCTCAGTTATAGTCTGGGGTGGCTTTTCAGTGCAAGAGCCATTCTCACGACACTGGAAGAAGGAACTGAGGGCGGTGCATATGATGAAGCAATAGAGTGGAATGAAGGACATGCCTGATAAATTCTCATTTTGTATTATATACTGGAAGACATCCTCTGCTAGTTCTTTGTCTCTGAAGAACCTGAAGCAGTACTCTCTCACCTGCTCCTGCTCAAATCCTAGAATAACCACTCGACGGTCAAAAGCATCAAGTGGAACGGATGGCCGTGGCCTGCTGGTAACCATGACAGAAGCCCCTGGTAACAGATATCCCTTGATAAGGCTAAAAACAAGGTCTTTGATGGGTACAGCATCACTGATGCTCTTCACAGCCTTCCCTTCATTTATGGAGTACTGAAATTCATCCAGACCATCGAGAATAATCATGAGGTTTCGGGGATCTAGACATAGTTTTTCCACCACATCATCTAAGTGGACATGGTTGCGCTTGACAAGATCAATGAAGCTCACCGGGCCTCTTGCTAAGTTTAACTCCCGCAGTGCAAAATGTACAGCACAGGCGATATCTCTGTATACCACCCCTATAGCCCAGTCATGGATCAGCCTCTGCATTGCCAGACTCTTTCCAATTCCAGCAATCCCAGTGACAAGAACTCTACGTGGTGTTTTTGATTCAGAAGCCATCGGAGTTAGAAGGTCCCCTAAAGTGATCTTTTGGTGCTTGTTATGGGCATAGATGCGAGCACGGCGATTGGCAAGGATAAAGTACTCGTGTTGGTCAGGAAGTTCCACAGGGTCTTCATTGGTGATTAAAAGCTCAGTGTACTTGATCTCAATCAGCTCACAGCAGCTGCGGGAAGCATCCAGGTTCCCTTGGATCTTCTTCTTTTGGAATGTAATGGAATGCTTGTGATAGCGCAGACTCTCTAGAAAAGGAATAAGGAAGCTGCCATTACTTTTAGATCTTAAAATATCATTAGTGATATATTGCTCAGTTATAGGGTTTCCATTGAGCAGAGCTAGATGTGGTATAGGTTAGAAGAGTAGCAAACCCAAACAGAATAGTGGGCCGAGGAGCTAGAAAACATTCCATAAATGCAATCAGAAAACCTTAAAATGACAAAAGCATGAAGAGCATAGTGGGCAGATGTAAGAAGCCCTATGGCAACGACATCCTAAAATACCCTATCTACCAGGGGCTTGAAATACCCTACCTAACATGGGCCTGTATCTCCTTCAAGTACTCCAATTGCTTTTCCTGTGCTTGGCCTGTCCCTCTGCTGTGAAGTTCCTTGAATATGAACATGACGGTGCATATTTATAAAATAGAGCAGTGGTTGTTAAACAGTTCAAGTCCCACTTGAAGGTCCACCTTTTGGCCAAGCTTTGGTCAGGGCTCTTCATAGCTCATAAAATGAGTACAGATACAGGAAAATGGGCATATCAACCATTCAGTCATGGTTTCATAAATATCTAGGACAATAAATACATGTTCACCACAAATCTCACCCTAATGGATCTTCTTACTAGGCTTTCAGGTGTATCTAGGAGAGCAAAGGGCCAGTCTCCTCATATAACAACCTAACTAACCTAGAACTGACTCCCACTGCAACTGCTCCCAGCCTCCCTAATTGTCCGGCCCCACAGTCTGAGAATCACTGAGAAAGAGCTTCAACAATTTTGCCAGAGGGAAATGACATACAGTATCTCTCTCTTCAATAGGATATTTATGGGCATATTGTCAAGCAGAGCATGAGATTCCTTATGTGTCCCTAGGAGAGTAAAATTATGGTTTATGGTTTCACTTAAAAAAATTAATTGGAGTGAGACCTTAACAGAAAGACAAGTTATAAGCAACCAATGTTATGTCAGAAAAGAGCCAATGAAATAAAACAAAACACACACCAAATGATAAAGACCAACTTCTAAGATCACATGGATCTACAATCTGCCCATGGAAGGAATGTCATTTTTGTCTCTATGTTTGCTAGTTCTCACTTACCTTTCAGCTGGCAAAATATGATCAATGGATTCCTTTGTGTGTCTGTAGAGAGGAGAATAAACAACATGGGTCTCTTGCTCAGGTTCTGACATGCAGTACAATGGTCTCCTGCCCATGAGTGGTATATGTTGATTCATAGTATAAGCAGCAATACTAACACAGAGGCCATATGATTCCTGTGCAAGGAATGAGAGGTGGCCACCAGGGGGGGTTTCCTTTTGGACAGGTTCTGGGGCTTGTAAAGTCAGTGACATAATAATAAGGGGAGCCTGACATCATAGGGTCATCATGGAGAGGAACCAGGTTCATCACCTTCAGATGTACTGGTCATTTGTTCTGACAATGACTTACCCAGTTGCTCCAACTTGAACGTCTGTTTGCTACTCAGGCTTCTCTTAATCCTGCTCCATGTACTTTTTTTCTCAGGTTTTTCTTTTTCTGAAATGGGACATTAAGTAAAGGTCCCATCATCAAAGCAATTCGTTCATAGGCTTTATTTAGTTACATTGGCCAGATATCATAGGGTCATCATGGGGAGGAACCAGGTTCATCTCCTTCAGATTGTTCTGACAATGACTTTATTCAGCAAGTTATAAAATACTCTCCAGCAAGGACCACGGTGATTTGTTGATCTCACTAGCACCCCATTAAAATCTGATCATTTAATGATAGTTCAGTGCCATAGGGCAGGCAATAAGCACAGGGCTCCCAAACTTCTGAATGGGTAGAGACCTGCGGAAGTTCATCGTAGTTCAGGGTAGTGTTCAAAGTGCATACAACATGGTGGAGTACATACAGTCTTTACCCTTTGCATCCTGTTGGCCACTTAGCAAATTACCCCCTTAAGTCTAAAAGGGGTTTTGACATCACCATTTCAGCCTCCATGCATTATAGACAGTGGGGCTCATTTATAAACACTGGGCAAATTTGCACCTGGGCAGTAACCAATAGCAACAAATCAGTGATTAGCTTTTTTCAGCTAGCTGCAGGTTGAACATTGAAAGCAATCATCTAATTGGTTACCATGAGCTACTGCCCAGGTGTAAATATGCCCAGTGTTTATAAATATAAAAGCTTGGAGCAATATAGTAAATGTAAGCAAGTACTGTTATTTAAACTCCTAATATGCAAAAAATAGTATATCCTGTGTTGTTATTCATATACTGCATTGCTATCTATGTGCAGCCTTCAGGTTGGAGACCATCCATACAAAATGTCACCGACACCATCTTCCATTGCTAACAGTTGCTGGCACTAAAGGTGGTCACCTCTGTTATAAACCCACTATACATTTACAGTTCATGACCAGTTTCCCTTTCTGGCACTTCCAGGATAAGCCTAGTGAGACCTGCTTAGATGATCCTACCACCTTCTACAAACCGTTAATGAACCTCAATACTTTTCCCATTCCCTTTTCAATACCGATTGACCCAGAGGTTTGCGTGAAGTAGGCAAGGAAGGTGTTCCTCATCCAGTTTTGTAGTTCTGGGCAGTAATAATCCTTGACCTGCTGGAGAACATGGATGAACTTCCGGCACACCTCGTCATCCTTGGTCACCATCTCTAACATGGACATGACCTGGTTTATTTCTGGTCTGCATTCCAGAAGCTTGAAGTATCTTTCCTGGGAGAAATGCCCCTCTTCATACATGTGCCTGAGAATTACGACTGGATTCCTTGACAACCAGTTGGTTAAATCTGGTCGGATCAACAAGACTTCACCGAGACATTTTTCTTTCAAAGACATCTACAGAAAAGAACATAATTAGCCATTAGCATGAAAACTCTGTGTTATGGAGGACCATGTCAACTACATAGTAATATACATTCAAATGTGCTTTGGTTTTCCTATCAGTAGGGAGTCGGTCACACTGATGACATCAAAGTGATGGCAAATAACCAAAAAAAATGTTGACTAGTCTTAGGCTGGCCATTCCTGGGGCTGATATTGGCGGCCACGTCTGATGGACAAGATTCTGCTTTCAATATTAATTTTCGAAAACATTTCATTCATGCATTTTGGAAAGTTGTCAAGAATTTAATTCTTTGAGGTATAGGACCTCTTAACGAACCTTGATTTATCAAGGTGTGTATTTTGATGTTCTCCAGAAATTTTCTGTGTCATAGTTAATGGGACAATTTCAGAAAGAGAAGATATTCTTGAGTAAGAGAATTGCACCTATTCATTACACAGCTCTACAAATACATGGGGTTCTCGGTATCTGATACTGTATGAAGAAGTTTAATAGCTCTGTTACAGGACCAGCTCCATTTATGTCAGATACTGAAATTTAATTGCAGGAAAATCACCGGAGGAGACCATATCTGCCAATCTTTACTGCTTTTATCATGAAGAGCGTATTCTGCCACCATTATCTTCTCCTTTATCATGAGTGAATCAGTTGTTTTCCATGTTTCATCATCAGAGCGTTGACGCATGCAGCAAGTGTACAGTTCATATTTAATGCAGCATAATGTAATTGGGAAGAAGGTTATTTTCTGACCATTCTGACTGCCAAGTAGTCAAGGAAATTCAGGAGAAAGAGGCTGCTCTGATGTTCTTCTGCTTAGAAAAAAAAAATAGAAACTTTTCTCAATTCTTTCCTAAACAGAAGAGCATCAGAGCAGCCTCTTTCTTTCTCCTGACAACTTCCTTGACTACTTGGTGGACAGAACGGTTGGAAAATGACCAGCAGGTGGTGCTGTTCATTTATATTATACAGTACATGTATCCCTTAATATCTTGGAATAAAAACAAAATAAATAGTTAATGTAAATTAGAAAAGAAACATATCGAGTTGATGGCAGAGCAGTTAATGAGGTTAAAGGAGAAGCAAACCCAAAAGTTAAAAAACCCTACCCTACATAGACCCCCTCCCTCCTCCCCCCCAAATGTCACCCCATCTGAGATACTGAGCTATTAGTTCACTTTGAAGGCTCACTCACCACTCTGGTCTATGTAAAATGTGAACAGAATCAAATATAATTGGGGCATGTGAAATTTGAGAAGCAAACCCAAAAATTAATAAAAACCCTACTCCTCCTACCCTTTATAGAACCCCCTCCCTCCTCCCCCCCTGTCCTAAGTGTTACCCGGGCAAATGCCCCTAACTTTTTACTTACCCCTCAGTGTAGAATCAGGTATCGGAGTTCATGGGCGACATTTTCAGCCGATTCGGTAATCTTTGGCAAATTTCGTGAGTTTTGGCGCATGTGCAGTTGTTGTGAAATGGAAAATTGCTCCAACTGCGCATGCGCCGTTCCAACGGTCTCATTCTGAAAATTTCCGAAGAGAAGAAGATGGCGCCCATGAACTTCTCTGGACAGAATCTGCATGGAGGGGTAAGTAAAGACTTAGGCTGGGGGGGGTGGAAGAGGGAGGGGGTCTATGTAGGGTAGGGGGAGTTTCTTTTTAACTTTTGGGTTTGCTTCTCCTTTAAAGAAGTTAAAATTTCGCATGCCCCAATTCTATTTGATTCTGTTCACATTTAACATAGATCACAGGGCTGAGCCTTCAAAGTGAACTAATAGCTTCTCAGATGGGGTGACATTTGGGGGGCTATGATTGCAAGGCATGACTTCACACAGCAGGGCATGGAACCATATCCAGAACCAGGCAAAAGACAAGGAGAAAGGGCCGGTAATTGGGCACCTACCTTGGACGGCACGGTCACGGCTCTGAGCTTCTCGCATTCAAATCTATTTGATCTAAATCCATTTTGAGCATTTTGCACGAGTCCAAAGTACTGTTCAGATTATACCTGCACGTAGCAGGGGCCACACCCTAATATGAAGTCTATTGGGCTGTGTAGTACGTGACGCTGAGAGTGACAACAGAACATTAATTAACTAGTACTGCAATGTTTAACCTGCTGTTTCTCTACTTCTCACATTATTCGGGCACAGTGGGGCTCATTTATCAACACTGGGCAAATTTTCCCATTGGCAGTTATAACAACCAATCAGTGATTAGCAGCCAACTGCAAGTAAAACAATGAATGCAGCACTTTGATTGGTTGCCATGGGTTACTGCCCATGGACAGATTTGCCCAGTGTTGATAAATGACCCCCAGTGTTGCCATCTCAGGCCTTTCATTTTGGCAACATGCTGACAGATGTCCCAGGCTGCATGATTTCTTAGTAAGCAGTTCCAGTGGCATTATAGAATTGTTGTATCTGCGTCAATTACAAAGTGGCCGTGCAGCATGTAGGTTTCATAATTGGTTGGTGCCATAGGGATCAGGGGGGAGAGCCAGAGAAGGATGCTGGGAACTGGGAGAAGGCTGTAGGGTTGCCATCAATGAATTAGAACACAGCATATACATTTGCATTGTCCCTACTCTGGCTTTTTATTTGATCCCCATTGTAAGCAGCAGTCTTGCCTTGCTTTATGGCAGCTGAGATTCTAGCTATCTGTATAACAGAACATTCTGTCCCAGTGGCTGCACAGATCCTATCTGATCCCCATTGTAAGCAGCAGTCCTGTCCTGCTTTATGGCAGCTGAGATTCTAGCTATCTGTATAACAGAACATTCTGTCCCAGTGGCTGCACAGATCCTATCTGATCCCCATTGTAAGCAGCAGTCCTGTCCTGCTTTATGGCAGCTGAGATTCTAGCTATCTGTATAACAGAACATTCTGTCCCAGTGGCTGCACAGATCCTATCTGATCCCCATTGTAAGCAGCAGTCCTGTCCTGCTTTATGGCAGCTGAGATTCTAGCTATCTGTATAACAGAGCATTCTGTCCCAGTGAGATCCTGGCTAAAACCCCTTGTTCACATTACTGCAGGGGAGGTTCACCTTTAAGTTTCTTTTTAGTATGTCAAAAACTTGCCTATTCCTAACAGATTTGCATTTGGTTTTCATTATTTATTTTGTATAGTTTTTTAATTATATGTCTTCCTCTTCTGACTCTTTCAAATGGGGGTCACTGACCCCGGCAGCCAAAACCGATTGCTCCATGAAGTTACAATTGTATTGCTATTGTTACTTTTTATTACTCATCTTTCTATTCAGGCCTCTCCTGTTCATATCCCAGCCTCAGGGCCGGATTTACATAGCGGACGCCCCTAGGCCCACTGCCATTTGTCGTCCCTGTCCCCTCCCCTTTATTCGTGCAAATAAAGGGGAGGGGACATCTCCTGTGCATCCCCAGTGTTTTTGAACCAATGTGGGTGTGGTTGGGCAGCATGCTGCCCCCCTAAAATCCTGCCGCCCTAGGCCCGGGCCTAGGTGGCCTTCCCACAAATCCGGGCCTGCCCAGCCTCTTGTTCAAATTACTGCCTGGTTGCTAGGGTGAATAAGACCCTAACAACCAATTACTTGCTGAAATACCAAACTAGAGAGAGCTGCTGAACAAAAAGCTAAATAACCATACCATATAAAAAAATTAAGACCAATTGCAAGTTGTCTTAAACTATCAATGTTTACACCATACTAAAAGTTAGTTTAAAGGTGAACAACCCCTTAAAATTCCCCATGTCCACAAGTGTAACTGCTCTATTAAGCTGGCCATAGATGTTGAGATTTTTAAAAGATCAGATCCTCATCGTGAGACCACGATCTTCTCAGAACGATCGTACGATCGTACGAATTAACCATCAACTAAAAAGACCAATTTGGCAGGAAAACAAAGGGGAGCTGCCTGCTTGACCCTGCAAACATAGATAGATTGCACTGGCACCGACAAAGATTTTTTGACCTGGCCGATCAATTTCCCGACAGATGTCGGCCGAAAAATCGTAAGATGTACGATCGTTCGAATACCACTAACCGCACGATAATTTCGAAGGATTGGTCGGGCTTCCCTAAAATCGGTCGTTCGGCAAGAATAATCGTCGCGTCTATGGGGAGCTTTAGTTGGGAGGCAATGAGTGCACTAAACAGAATCTGACTCGGACATGATAATATCCCTTTAATTGCAAACAGAGGTTTTAACCCTAAAAGGAAAGGTTTGCTGCTTTAGTTTCATTGTGGGGCGGCTCATGCAAGCAGATAAGTGTGAGGCCTTATCAGGAGTTGTATATAGTTACAAGCTGTGTGCTGGTACCAAGGTGCCTTTTTATGACACATGTAACAAGAAGCATTAGCCAATCAGTGACAGCAATCCGTCTCCATAAACATTCACTGCTACACACACATAAGAACAGGCTCAATTATCTATCAGTGACAGCGGATCTAGTGTAGTTACTACATGTGAACCCATTTCTAATCTTGTAGCTTGTTCCAGGTCTAGTAACCCACGGCAACTAATTACCTGTTTGCTTTAAAGGAGAACTAAACCCTAAAAAATGAATATGGCTAAAATATATACTGAACTTATTGCGCGAGGCTAAAGTTTCAGATTGTCAATAGCAGCAATGATCCAGGACTTCAAACTTGTCACAGGGGGTCACCAACTTGGAAAGTGTCTGTGACACTCACATGCTCAGTGGGCTCTGATTGGCTGTTGAGAAGCTAAGCTTAGGGCTCGTCACTAATTATCCAGCAGAAAATGAGCTTCCCTATAATGTACAACATTTCTAGCTACTTCTTTAGTTAAGCTTTAGTTCTCCTTTAAGACAGTAGAGTTGTAGGTGCTGATTGGTTGCTATGGGTAACTAAACCCGGAGCAAGCTTTGTACCCCCTTTTCAGTTTTTGGTTCAGACCCCCCTTGGAGATCTAAAGTTTGGTCAGCACCAAATCAGCTCAGAGACCTGCATCCTCCCGTAACATTGTATTTATATTCATACCCTTCTGCCCCATTCCTGTTCACTAATTGCTTGTCCAAAGTCAGACTAATTTATTTGGGGCCCACTAGGGGCCGTCACCCCTCCGCTGTAATGGGCTGTTTCCTCAAGTGCCAACCATTTGTTTCTAGCCGGCAGAAAGATTGTCCTTGTCCCTTAGGCCATAGGAGTGTAAGGATTGTGTCAAATCTCTTTCAATTCTAATGGTGAGAGCCCCTCTTATCCCTGTTTGTTCCTTTCTTCTTAATCCCCCTTTGTAGTCCCTTTTCTGTATCTCCTTCCACTCCTTTTTTCTTCTTTTTCTTTATATTTTAAACATTTCCTCTGCCCCATCTTCCTCCTCTCCCACTCTTCACATTTCTTTATTAATAATAATACTTACTAACCCTTCACTTTACCTTTCGTCCATAACTCCTGCCCAATATATCTTGTCCCCCCACATCCACACTATTATTCCTCGGTGGAGCCTAATACTGCTCTTGCTAAGCTGCCCTGTCTAACTTACAACTCCAATGAGTGTACTATTGCACAAACTGCTATCCATTGCTCTAACTTGGTTCACAGGTTCATTGTCCCCCAAATTCTGGAATGACTGTGCTCTCCATAGGGCCAAAGTTTGATACTGGGATCTTACACTCCAGGCCCCTAGCACATCTGCTCCTGGAACTAGATAGAGACCAAAGAGATAGAGTCATATTCTCCATCCCATTATATAATCTAGGACAGGAGTAGCCATACTTTACTAAGATGAGGTCTACTTTTAGTGATGTTGTTCCATTATGATCCACATCCATCTATATTTAACTGACAACTATTCCTTATGTAACCCTAACATAATAAATATCTAAATGAAAACCATGAAACAGGAGGATGATTTAGACAAGCTGTTTGTTAACAGTATCTTGAGATCTACTGATCACCAGCTAAAGGTCTACTGGTAGAGCCCGATCTTCCTTTTGGGCACCCCTGATCTAGGGATAGGAAAGGGTCACAAGATCCCTCGGTCAGTTAGGGAAAGATCTCTCATACAGGGCATAGATAACAGAACTATGACTTCCTGAGAAGTAGAGAAGATGAAGCCTTTGGGCTCCCTACAGGTGCATGTAGAAAATGGTGACCAGCTCCCTTAGGAAAATGTTGGGGCTGAATTATATCTGGAGACATCTTTCCTGGCGTGGTTTGCCAACTTACCCATTTTTAAAAGAGATGTTGGGAAGCTGTGGGATATTCTCCAAACCCTATTATTCACTATTAGATACTGAAGCAGAAGGGAGAAACTGGCACATACAAGGACAGAGAGGAGGAAATCAGTAAAGAGGAGCAACTAGGGACATGGCTGTAGAAGTAGGTAGAGATGAGAGTAGGGATGCACCGAATCCAGGATTCGGTTCAGGATTCGGCCTTTTTCAGCAGGATTCGGATTCGGCCAAATCCTTCTGCCCGGCTGAACCGAATCCGAATCCTAATTTGCATATGCAAATTAGGGGCAGGGAGGGAAATTGCGTGACTTTTTGTCAGAAAACAAGGAAGTAAAAAATGTTTTCCCCTTCCCACCCCTAATTTGCATATGTAAATTAGGGTTTGGATTCGGTTCGGTATTCGGCTGAATCCTTCGTGAAGGATTCGGGGGTTCGGCCAAATCCAAAAAAGTGGATTCGGTGCATCCCTAGATGAGAGAGTGTCCACTATTGGGAAAGAAGTAGGTGAGAAGTTAGGGAAAATAATGAGGAAAAGGAATGGGAAAAAGGAAGTACAATGGTCAGGGTCAGTAGAATGGAAAGAAATGAACATGGCTAAAGGGAAAGAAGTGGTAGAATAACATTTAGAGTTAAGTTAAAGAACAAGGGCAGGAGAGCAGGAATGAGAAAGGGAAAGTAGGAGAGAAAGTTATCATGGCTGAAAGAAGAGCAACATGGAATGTCTAGAAACTTAGTTCCTTAAAGGGAATGCTAGCACCGTCCCCCCAAAATCTGTGTATATATGTGTGTATACATAAGGCAGATTTTGATCTCTTAGATAAGAAATTTTATTGTTACTGCTTGACCATTGGCACATACTAAATCAAACATGAAAGTATTAAAGAGTCAACTACAATGAAATAGTTCTTATACAGAAGAGTCAGTAGATATAGATCTTATACCATGATATAAAAAAGAATATAAATAAATGAGGAGAGAAGCAGCATTATAATAAATAAATACATGTAGTGATTGAGGGGCAAAAGGAATCATTTGTAAGGACTGCTAAGGACTGTTTTACTCCTTATAGTAACAGGCAAGTCTCAGTCAGAACCTGGATTATAGGGGAGTGGTATAATGACTCCAAAGAACCATCGATTCTGATCCTCGAAGACCATCAGGATCACAAGGCCTAGAGCAAGGGATTGTCTGTGGCTGCTCAGCCTTGAGGTTGGGTCTTGCTTTGTGTCCTTTGAGGATGTTCCTAAATCAAAACGAAGCATTTTCAGGTCCGACAACACATGCCGCAGCCCTTCTGTTTTTTGCAGCAATTGCAGCAGTACAAGCAGATGTGGATGCTGGGTTCCCTCTTGGTCCTCAGCAGAAATCCCTGCAAAGAGAAGACAGCGGATGTCAGAGAGAGATTCTGGTCGGGGAAACTGGGAAGGGGAAGATATTAATATAACACTGCATGTTCTAAGTCAACTTCTGGGTCCAAACTTTGCCCTGCCATTAAGTACAGACTGTGGGTAATGTTATCTTCTAACGCTACTATTCCTCCTACTATCAGACTTGGACTCAACCCACACTCAACCTGTCCCGCTGCGCCCCCTAGGTTTCTAACCAAAACCTTAATTACAGGTGGAAGAGAATTCACCAGTGATAATGCTGATTACCTTCCATATGGAGATAATTGTGTAATTTTGGCTTCAAGTATGCCGTAGACATATGGGATATTACACTGAATGGGGATAAAGGGGATTTACTCACCAAGGCATCAGATTCCCCCCGCTGAGACTCAGAGATCAGGTGTTCGGGAGCCTTTATTTCGTTCTGTTAAAGGGAATAAAATATGACAATGTTAATATACAGATCTTCAACTGATGTTTAAGCCCAGTATAAGAGGCTGCTGGGACTTGTAGGAGGTACATTGTTGAGTTAAACTTTGGCTGACATTCCTTATAGTTAATTGGAGTTAAGTGGAGCTGGGAAGTGCATAACTGTGGCTGTTTCTGCTTCTTAATCTTTTGATACCCCATCTCCTGGCCAAGAAGAGGCAACAGTAGAACCGTTTTTTACTTTGGACAGACTGGCTGTTCTCTGTAAAAATGTCTGTCTAAAATTCTGGCCCCAGGGTGCCATATGTACCAAGATGGACTGGTAATATGGTCAAAGTCAATTATCTTACTATAGCCAACATCCCACCATTGATCATCTCCCAACACCATCTAGCCTTACTATAAACTCTATCCCATGGTTAAAACCATTTAGCAGCTTAGGTAAATACAACATCCAATGTCAACTATCACCCAACTAGGAGTAAGTGTATCCCAGACTGGTTTGTGTGTAGTTCTTACCCCACCCAGGGATGCACTGTGGCCCCTGTTGCAGATCATGGAGAGAAGGAGCATCAGGCAGCAGAGTAGGAGAGACTTCATGTTCTTGGTTGTCCAGGTGAATGGCTAATTCTGTCTCCTCTGCCCTCAGACAGACGTATTTATGGACAGTGCCTGGCTCAGGGGTCACTCAATAGGTCACACTGCTGATAAACCCAAGCGCCAGGGTGTCCTCCCTCCTTATCTCCCCTCCTCCTTATCTGCTTTGTTTATTCCTTTCGTACAGGCAATCCGAGTTCCAGTTATCCACACGGAAAAATCCAGAGTTAGGAAATCTATAGATGTAACACCATACATAGATATACTAAAATATGTCCAGTTTCCTATAGAGAGATATTTCTCTGCCAGTGTATCAGGGGGTGCCAGTCAGTAATGGGCACCACATAGGACATTGCTGTGGTTCATGAGCTGTAGATGTAACTTTTACATACAAACCATCTGGAATTTGCTGGTGTTTAAATAGGGAGCATCACTAAAGAGACCCTGGAACTGCTGGAGGGCCCAAGAGGCATAGGGCCCCATAAGCATTTTACAGTTTACTGTGTACTGATGCTTTTCAGTCCATAGTCACTTTTGTGTTTGCAGGTAAGGGCAACAGGTGGTCAAGTCCACCTCCTTCCCAAGACACTAGAGGTGTGCAGATTAAATATTTTTTAACCCTTGCCAACCCTAAACTGTCCTAAACCATCCAATTGCTTGACCCGGCCACAACATGGTGATGATTTATATAAGCATGTCCAGCACTCCTACAGGCTCAGACTGGAATAGTGCGGCACTGACAGAAATCCATGATGGAGACATTGGGGTTTGTGACCAGGTAGGGGCAGGGCCGGCCTTAGGCCAATTGGACCAATTGGGCCCAATTGGGCCCCGCACCTCTGGGGGCCCCGCACCACAGGGCACATGATGCTGCCTGGCCTGCCCCCAACTTTGAGAGTCCAGCCCATCCCCAAATCCATAGGTCCAGCCCACCCTCAACTCTGATAAGCCAGCCTATCCCCCAACTCCATAGGTCTAGCCTGCCCCCAATTCTAATAGGCCCAGCTTTCCTCCAACCTTGATAGGCCCTGCCTGCCTCCAATCCAACCAAGCCTGCTCCCAAGCTGAATCGGCCCAGCCTGCCCCAAACGAATTGGCCCAGTCCACTCTCCTATTTCCTCCCTCTCTCTCTTACCCTGTGTTCCCCTATTATGTGCCCCTATTTCATCCCTCTCACTCTCTTACCTTGTCTGCCCCTTTCCTTTCTATTTTGTGCCTGTATGATCTTATTTTCCTAAATACTTGGTGTGTCAGTAGCCAGCAACACTTTGTCTAGGGGCCCCGCCAACATGGTCCCAATTGGGCCCCACATTTGATCAGCCCTGGGTAGGGGGACCTCCACGACTGGGTTGATGGACCCTTGAGGTCAAGATCCATCATGATAGGGTGACAGCCCTCCAGTGGGTCTCCAATACAGTCCAACAATGAACATCCATCTCTGATGTCACCAGTATATAAATAACAGTGGTGCTGAGTATCTGTTGGGAGTTGGGACAGGACAGCGAAGGACTGGAATGGTCAAGTGGCAGTCAATGACCCATTGCAGGGGGCAACCAGTTGACCTGAACTGGGGTAAAGCTATGGGTCTTGTGGGGTTTAGGACTACCTGTGCATCACTAGAAAATACAGCACATTAGGTGGTTAGTGATGAGCGGATCGCAAAACTGTAAAAAAAAAATTGTGAAATGGCAAAAAAATTCGATATATGCATTGAAGTCAATGGGAGTCAATTATTATTTTTTTATATGCAACAATTTTCCTTGCTCCAAATGCATTAAAGTCAATAAGCGTTTTTCTTATGGCGACTTTTTGTTCAAATGCATTAAAGTCAATGGGAGTTTTTCTTATGGCGACTTTTTTGACCAAATACATTAAAGTCAATTGACGTTTTTTCTTATGGTGACTTTTATCCAAATGCATTAACGTCAATGAGGGTTTTTCTTATGTCGACTTTTTTGTCCAAATGCATTGTCAATGGACGTTTTTTCTTATGGCCGTTTTTTCTCTGCAAATTTTTCTGCTGAATTTTGTCACAAATCCATGGCTTGCGAATAAATTTGCTCATCATTATAGGTGGTGGTTTTTATACCAAGGTGCTGCCCACCCACTGCCCACACTCCTTGGTATGGGCACTGGTGTCATTTAGTTTCTATGTTAGTAAATGAGCCCCAGAATGTTTTAATGATGAGGGAAAATAGGGGGCAAGGACTGAATGGAGACAGGAGGAAAGAAGTTTTTTTGGACAGGGTTCTAATGTTTTCAGGTTTATCTTTCAATTCATTCTGACGCATGTAAGTACCTCGTGCAAAAGAATCGTTTATACAATAAGCCTGGGAGCCTAATATTTTCAACACAACTGTGATTCCGATTTTTTAATTCAATGTAATAAAGCAGAAAGTTCTGATCTGGAGACTTTGATTCCCAATAAAATTACATCTCTACTTGTCCCCAAATATATGTGTTCAATGTCTTTAACTGAGGATATTGTTGGTGTGTTGGGGAGACAGTGTATAGTGACACAGTCATGGCTGATTAACATCACAACAACAAAGACCTTTCCTGTAATAATCTCCCTGATAAGGAGCCGAGTCCCTGCCTCCGACCTGTGTGTTGGGCTGAAGTCCAGAAATTCTCGGCTCCCAGGTGTCGGTCACTGTCAGACCCAGGGGCGCCAGCCGAGATGAGGACATCAAACTGACCAAACTGGGGAGGGACCGGGGAGGGGGGAATTCCTGCTCTTTGTGCATATGGGATAAAAAGTATAGAGAAATTTCCCCAAAATATTTGTTTGTGAATTGCTCTTCCTGGCAAAGATAAAAGGGAGGGAAGTCACACAGAGAATCTGATAAGAGATTAAATGAGACTTAGAACAAAAAATACAAAGTTTGAATCATGGAATATAAAATGACAAGCGATACAAATAAAATACATGTATTAAGTACAGATACACACAAACATGGATCCCTGTATTTGTGGTTTTGGGCAAATTCCCATTTATGGAGAAGGTATTGTGTGTGTGTAACGGACCCATTGACTTTTAATATCAGCCCAAAAAGCCAAATGTTGTGTTTGTGCCAGAAAAGAGCTTGTCCTTTGTACAAAGAAAGACTAGTGTGGTACAAAATGATTTACTTACATATTTAAAGTGATCAAAACTCTCTTTTAATGGGGTAGAAATATGTGGGCTGTACCATATATACAGTAGGGGGGACAATCAAGTAATATGGAGAGATTAGGGAAAAATAGAGACATAAGGGCCAGATGGGCAGGTAGTGACAGTAAGTAACTTGTAGGGGTTTTTCTTTTAACGTGTAGGGGTGACCTAGTTCCTGGCCACCAATGCTTTTTTTCTTAACGTGTGGGGGGAGGGGCTGACCACCAGTGATTTTTTTTTTTTTTTTCAAAATATTTTTATTAAACAAAAAATAAAAATAGCACCATAGAAGTGTACAGCATTTTCACATTTGGCATAATAGATCACAATGTATATCAGAGAACAGTACTGCGTAGGACACATATGAAAGTCATCTCCTGTTAACAAGCATTCATAAAGTGTTATCCCGTATCTGGAAATCTAATAGCACAATGTACATAATAATCTGGAAGTGATACAAAAATAAGGAACATAAAACTCAATACAGCTACACACACAAACGAGTTTCAGCACACCAGTAGCAACATCTCAAATACAGGACACCCTGGGCAGACTTAAAGGAACAGTAACATCAAAAAATAAAAGTGTTTTAAAGTAATGAAAATATAATGCAGTGTTGCCCTGCACTGGTAAAACTGATGTGTTTGCTTTAGAAACACTACTATAGTTTATATAAATAAGCTGCTGTGTAGCAATGGGGGCAGCCATTCAAAGGAGAAAAAGCTCAAGTTACACAGCAGATAGAAGATAAGCTCTGTCTGTCTAATGGTGTTATCTGTTATCCATTAGTTAACCTGTGCCATATAGCCGTTTTTCAATTTCCGCCATTGCTCCACAGCAGCTTGTTTATATGAACTACAGTAGTGTTTCTGAAGCAAACACATCAGTTTTACCAGTGCAGGGCAACACTACATTATATTTTCATTACTTTAAAACACTTAAATGTTTTGGTGTTATTGTTCCTTTAACAAAGTGGTTTGCATAACATCCTAGAACGATAAGGCAGGGTATATAAAGAAGGTAACATGAGTGGCTAAATATGTCAACTAGAAAGTATTTCCTGGGCAACATCCCAATTACCCCATATGCTATTAAAGCGGTCAATGGTGTCATTACGTAAAGCTGTTAAAAAGTCCATCCGTCGGACATAGCGGATCCGATTTAACAACTCTTGTTCTGAAAGTGGGGATGACCCTTTCCATTTACTGGCTATGCAGCACCTAGCCGCTGACAGAATAGAATTTGCCAGTCTCTGCATTGGAGTTGTGATGTTAGGTATTTTATCCCCTAAGACAAATATAATCGGATCTTTAGGTACAGGTGACAAAAGCACTTTTTCCAACCATTTACTCACAGAGTCCCAGAAGCCTAAAATCACTGGGCACGACCAGAATATATGTAAGATATTACCTTCCCCAGTATTGCATCTCCAACATGTGGGAGAAGAAGTTTGAGGAAACAGTTTGTTCAGTAGTGCTGGTGTATGATACCACCTCATTTGCAATTTGTATATATTTTCCTTGATAATAGTGCATATAGGACTTTTTGTTGCATTCTCCCACATTCTCTGCCATCTAGGCAAATCTATTTTACATTGCAGATCAGCCTCCCATTTTTTCATATAAGCATGTGGAAGTTCAACAGATAATACCACCGTGATGTTAGCCCCCTTTGAATATAACCTAGGCGGCATAGTGCTGACAACGGGTCAATGGGAGGTAGTATGCCCTTAGGAACATTAGTTAAAACAAAATGTCTCATTTGAAGATATCGAAATCTCGAAAGGTTACTTTCCCCCGTGTCCGTATTACAGTCCTGGTAGCTCTTTAATTTCCTAGTGAGTGGGTGAAACACTTTAGAAAGTTGAAATAAAGTAATGGTTAAGTTAGGAGACATAGCAGTGTGTTGCAAGTTTGCTGACAAATCTGGATTACCCCAAAGAGGTAACAGTGGAGGTGGTGTGGGTAAAAGTTTATGTTTAGCTATTGTTCGTTGCCATAAGGTTAGTGTATGAAACGTCGGCCTTAACAGAGTAGGGTAGCAAGGAGGCTTATGTGTAGTCCATAAGTAATAAGCCAGATGTGGGGTATGACAGTGGGATAGTTCCAAAGACGCCCACTTAGTGCGTGGAACATAATCAACCCAGTCCATTGCCTGTTTAAGTTGTGCAGCCTTATAATAATTTGACAAGTTAGGGATTGCCAGCCCTCCCTGTGTGTGATGGGCAAATAATGTGTGACGCGCTATACGATGTCTCTTACTCGCCCATACAAAGTTCATGATCGCCCTTTGTAGTTTGTCTATTGCTGATTTCGGTACCATTAGGGGCAGGGTGTCAAAAAAATACAAGAGTCGTGGAAGTAGATTCATTTTAGTTGCGGCTATTCTACCCATCCATGATAAGTTATCAGTATGCCACGTTTGGAGATCGCGTTTCAAAGCTGTCAAGAGGGGCACATAATTCTGTTTATATAAGGTATTGTAATCTGCTGTAAGCTTGATACCCAAGTATTTGACAGATTCTAAAGGCCAGCGGTATGGGAAGTTAATCTGCAAAAGTTTTAGATTTGAGCCAGTGATGTGAAGAGGGAGTGCCTCAGACTTATCATGGTTAACTATATACCCTGTTATGTGTCCATAGTTCTCCAATAGCCGGTGAAGGTTAGGTAAAGAAGTTTGCGGAGAGGTAAGCGTTAGCAAAATGTCATCGGCTTACAGTCCTATCTTATATGTCTGTGTACCAACTATGACTCCAAATATGTCAGGGGATTGACGTATGGCTGTTGCTAGCGGCTCAATACATAAGGCAAACAGAAGTGGGGATAAGGGACAGCCCTGTCGTGTACCATTACTTATCAGTAAAGGCTGTGACAAGACCCCTGGAAGTTTTACCTGTGCTGAAGGCGTTGAGTAAAGGGATTGCAAGGCTGAAATAAAGGGGCCGTGAAATCCCATATTGTGTAGCGTCCTAAACATAAAACTCCACCGCAAGCGATCAAACGCTTTTTCTGCGTCTAAACTAAGCAGAAGTGATGGTATCTTATGTTTGTTAATATAATCAGTTATCGATAACGCCCTACGGATATTATCACTCGCTTTCCTTCCCAATATGAAACCCACTTGGTCCAAATCTATTAATTTTGGGAGGATGATGTTCAACCGAGAGGCAAATAATTTGGTGAATATTTTCAGGTCAGAGTTAAGTAATGCAATAGGACGATAGTTGGCACAGAGGGTATGGTCTTTCTCCGGTTTCGGAATGAGGGTAATATATGAGTTGAGCACTGTATTAGGTATTGGTAGACCTGACATCCAATCATTAAACAATGGAACCATATGTGGTACTAATAATTCCTGGAATGTTTTATAGTAGCCATATGACAGTCCATCCGGACCAGGTGATTTATTTGTCGGCATACCTTTTAACACCTCTAGAAGTTCCTCGGCAGTAACCGGTTTCAGTGATTTTTTTTTTAACTTCTAGGAAAGCCATTAGCACCATTTTTTTAGCGATGCACAGAATCCACTTTTTCGGATTCTGCCAAACCCCTGAATCCTTTGCGAAAGATTTGGCCAAATACCGAACCAAATCCGAACCCTAATTTGCATATGGAAATCAATGAGGAGGTGGGAAAAAGAGAGCCACGCACAAAGAATTTTTTTTTTTTTTTACTTCCTTGTTTTGCGAAGAAAACTCATATGATTTTAAGGATTCGGTTCGGCCAGGCACAAGGATTCAGCCGAATCTGAATCCAGCTGAAAATGGCAGAATCCTGGCTGAAAACCGAACCAAATCCTGGATTCGGTGCATCCCTAGTTTTTTTTAACTTGTAAGAAGGAGGGGCCCTGGCCTCCAATGTTGTTTTTTTAACTTTTATTTGGGCCATTGACCACCAATGGTTCTTTTTAACTTGTAGGGGGGAACCTGGCCACTAGTGATGTGCAGGCCTGAGCCTCAGCAAACCCTTTGCGGGTCATGGACCTTACACTGTGGGCTTCCTGCTTCCTCTTTTATACTTGATCACCCCGCCCCTTTTGTGATGTCATTGGTCGGCAGGGCTATAAATAGAGGGGAGAATGTTGGTGCGGGGGGTTTGGGTCTGGTGGGGTGCAGGTCGAGTTTTTTTCAACCAGTACATCACTACCACCCACAATTGTGTTAGTGCTTTTGTCTATGTGGCTTTTTTACTGTGGTGTGAGTAGGGTAAGTAGGGTAAAAATGATGCTTGATGCCAATGTTATTTATAGGGGAAAAACCACAAAAATATTGGAAGGCCGGTATTTTTTTTCCAGAAAAGGTGGAAACCACAGGTGTGGGGGTGTGCAGGTCTGGGGCAGATCCTGTGATGGGAGTGCGCAGGGGTCTGGGGCGGGGGCCTGCAGTGGAGGTGGGCGGAATCCAGAAACTTTTATTGTACAGGACCCTGTGATTTCTGATGGTGGCCCTGAAGACAAGAGATGAGGCCACTGGGACAAGATGGGGAAAGTAGTGAAAGATGGAGACAGCACTTTAGTCCAAGATGGTCCTAGTGGAGCAACATATGGACAGTAAGGCAAGAGATGGAGTCACTAAGATAAGATCACAGTAGGGCAAGATAGAGAAATTAAGACAATATGATCCCAACTGATAGGGACAATAAAGTAAGAGGCGGGGCCACTAGGACAACATGATGACTAGGGCAAGATTGAACAAGTTGGGCAAGATGGAGAAATAAGGGGAAGATAGAGATAGCACGACAAGATGGACCTAGTGGGGGAATATATGGACAGTAAGGCAAGACAAGAGATGGGGTGACCACTAGAACAAAATGATAACAGTAGAGCAAGATGAAGCCAGTAGGGCCAGGGGATAAAATACACTAGATGGAGAAGATACAACATTGTCTGTCCTCTTGTCCTAATTGCCCTCCAAGATGGAGACAACAAGTTAAGATGCTTCCAGCCGGCCAAGAAAGGGACAATAAGGCAAGTGCAAGGTGTTGACTAGAAGGGAACAGGAGAAAAAGAGACAGTTACTCAGCACAAAACATTTTTAAATTATAGTGGGGATGAAATGTGAGTGTTTAGATATAATCCATATAGATGCTGCACAATAACTGCTACAGTTATTCATCTTTGGCATCGGGTGAGAATGGTTGTCAGGATTCAAATCAGGCAGTGCTGGAAAAAAATAGTAATTTTTATGCATTCATGTTTTCATAAAATTGGTCTCATTTATCCCAGTGCACTTTTCTTGGCGTGCAACTCTGGCACCCAACAACAGATGAGGACAGTCATTTGTCAGCGCTACATAAATAAAGCATGATAATAATTCTTCCTTATACCGGGGTTACCTGTGTAGTGTAACATTAGAACAATTATATATATAGTTTAATTAATATAGTTTAATTAATATAGTTTGTGTGATGTATTTAAGTTTATAACAGCACCACCTACTGGCCACAGCTAATAACATATTTATCAGACATGTCAGCCCTTTAAGTACTTGATACTCATGGGGTTATTTCTAGTCGGGCTTTTTGGGACAAAAACTCGAATTCTTCAAGGAAAAGAAAAACTATAATTTTTTGAGATGTATTATACTCCGATGCTGCAAAAAGCCTGTATCCGAAAATTCGGCATCTCAAACCTGTTGAGGTCCTGTATTAAGTCAATGAGACATGTCCCTATTCCAATTTAAAGATATTGTGGTCTGTGCTGGGTTTAGCCCGATAATCTGAAAACTTTTCGATTCAGGAGTAAAGTCCGAAAAAATCATACGATTCAGGTTTTCACTAGATTTTGCTGATTTTGCTAATAATAAATAAGGTAAAAATGTCTTTATTAAGTTCCTTGTTATACAGTTCTCTGTATAACTCACCTGCAGCCTTGTGCCTTTATATGGTCACAGAACCCCTCAGTGACTTCTAATATCCTTATCATTTACAGTAGGGGGTACATTATCACCTATAATACATGAGTGATACTCAGAGTTCCCTGTATAACTCAGCCTGCAGCCTTGTGTCTTTATATGGTCACAGAACCCCTCAGTGACTTCTAATATCCTTATCATTTACAGTAGGGGGTACATTATCCCGTATAATACATGAGTGATACTCAGAGTTCCCTGTATAACTCAGCCTGCAGCCTTGTGCCTTTATATGGTCACAGAACAACCCCTCAGTGACTTCTAATATCCTTATCATTTACAGTAGGGGGTACATTATCCCTTATAATACATGAGTGATACTCAGAGTTCCCTGTATAACTCAGCCTGCAGCCTTGTGCCTTTATATGGTCACAGAACAACCCCTCAGTGACTTCTAATATCCTTATCATTTACAGTAGGGGGTACATTATCCCTTATAATACATGAGTGATACTCAGAGTTCCCTGTATAACTCAGCCTGCAGCCTTGTGCCTTTATATGGTCACAGAACAACCCCTCTATGGCCTATGGCAATCCAGCTCTCGTTTATCCCACCTCTATCGTTGGTTGGCTGAATGCAGCAGTTTAATTGAGTACGGCTAAAGACTGTTCATTTTGAGACCCCAATTTTATATTTCTTATTATTCTCTTGATGCCCAGTGTTCATAACCCAGGTGCCTCCCACGTGATCCACTTTCTCACAGTCATGGGGCTCATTAATAAACACTGGGCAAAATTGCCCCTGGGCAGTAACCTCTAGCAACCAATCAGTGATTAGCTTTCCTTCAGCCAGCAGCAGGTTGAACGCTGAAAGTAATCATCTGATTGGTTGCTAGTGTTTATAAATGTCCGTGTGTACTGAAAAATGGGTGAGGTTTGGGGTGAGTTGGAAGTACAATTGCTTGGGTGGATGATCTCAAATCTCATATATGAGTCATGAATATGAGAAGGCGACATATTCTTCAGTAATAAATAAATGTCATTATGGCAAGAGCTGATATAATGGAGATTTCACATCTATTAGCAAATATATATTTTTTTATTTTCACCTCTTAATCACACACATATATAATATATCTAATCTAACACTTCAATAACTAAAATACACAGTCAATTTATAAAACCAAAACTGCTCTCTCTGCAAAAGCAAATAAAAAATAGGGATGCACCAAATTCACTATTTTGGATTTGGCCGAATTCCTGAATCCTTTGTGAAAGATTCGTCTTAATACCGAACTGAATCCTAATTTGCACATGCAAATTAGGGGCTGGGAAAGGAAAAAGTGGAAAAACGCTTTTTACTTCTTATTTTGGGATGAAAAGTCACGTGATTTCCCACCCTGCCCCTAATTTGCATATGCAATTTAGGATTTGGATTCGGTTTGGCCAGGCACAAGGGATCCTGCTGAAAAAGGCCCAAATCTTGGATTTGGTGCATCCCTAAATAAAAACATTAGACATGTAACACAAACCAAGTTATAAATACAAAGGAGCGGCCGAGGCCACTGGTATGACAGAGAGAGTGTGAAATATAATAAATAAATATATTCAGATGGTGGGAAACAGTAATGGGCAAGACTATATCTTGTTCTGGGAGACGATGTCCAACCCCAATGGAAGATCCAAAGCTTGGCCTCCTCTGATCATGAGTTTGGACCTTTTCTCCAGCCATACATTGTGCTCCTTGATTAGGTCCCTCCCCTCTGGATTAGTTTTTTTGATTAGGCCCCGCCCCTCTGGATTAGAAGGCGGAGTCTTTAGGTGAGACAGCATTTGCCGCAGCCCTTGAATTTGCAGCAGTTGCAGCAGTGGATGCAGATGGAGAGGTGGGAATGTCTCTTGCTCCTAATTAGAGGCTCCTGCAAGATAAAGATGGCAGTTATCAGAGAGAAGCCCTGGGATAGGAATGTGCAGTATTAGGCCAAGGATCCAAGTTGGGATCTCTATTTCTGATTGGCTAGAGTTATAACAGCTCATTAAAGGGCATGTAAAGGCAAACAAATTATATCCAATTTTTACTTTCTTTAATGAAAAAGAAACCTATCTCCAATATACTTTAATTAAAAAATGTGTAACGCTTTTATAAGAAACCTGACTGTATGCAGTGAAATTCTTCCTTCATTTACTGCTGTGGATAGGAATTGTCAGATGGTCCCTAACTGCTGAGCAGGGAAACAATCATACTTATGAACAGCAGGGGGAGACCCCGCCTTACTTCTAAGCCATGCAGAACTCAAGCAGCTTTGTTTATGATGATCCCTAAGCAGCCCAGACCACACTGAGCATGTGCACAGTCTTAGTCTTGCAAAGATGTTTAACAAAGTTACAAGATGGTGACCCCCTGTGGCCAACTTTGAAAGCATAAATTATTTGTTTGATTAGGCTTGTGGTGCAGTAAGTTCATGTTTATATTTAGTATACAAAATACAGCATTTCTAGCCTTATTCTATTTTAGACTTTACTTCCCCTTTAAGGAACCATAATGATTGATTCACATATTGAAACCAGACCAAAAACTGGGGAGGTTAATTATTATTAGGGATGCACCAAATACAATATATTGGATTCAGCCGAAGCTCAGAATCCTTCACGAAACATTCGTCCGAATACTGAACCAAATTCTAATTTGCATATGCAAATTAGGGGTGGGAAGGGGAAACATTTTTTACTTGCATGTTTTGTGACAAAAAGTCATGCGATTTCCCTCCACGCCCCTAATTTGAATATGTAAATGAGTATTCGGATTCGATTCAGCCGGGTGAATCCTGAACTGAATCCTGGATTTGGTGCATCCCTAATTATTATACAGCAGACCCTGTGGCCCAAGCCCAACTCCCCCAACCCATAATACTACTGTATGATTGTGATGATAGACCCCTTTAAATTAACTTCTAATATGATGTAGCGGGAGATATTCTGAGGCAATTTGCAATTGGTTTTCATTTTTTATTATTTGTGTTTTTTGAGTTATTTAGCTTTTTATTCAGCAGCTCTCCAGATTGCAATTTCAGTCATCTGTTGCTAGGGTCCAACTTACCCTAGCAACCATGCCTTGATATGAATAAGAGACTGGAATATGAATAGGAGAGGCCTGAATAGAAAGATGAGTAATAAAAAGTAGCAATAACAATAAATGTGTAGCCTTACAGAGCATTTGTTTTAAGATGGGGTCAGTGACCCTCTGTTTGGAAGCTGGAAAGAGTCGGAAGAAAACTATAGAAAATAAATAATGAAGAACAATTGAAAAGTTGCTTAGAGTTGGCCATTGTATAACATACTAAAAGCTAATTTAAAGGTGAACCTCAGTAAGATTCTGAGAGTTGCAGCATAACAAGACCAGAAGCAGAAGATTTCCATCCCTATAAAATGTAGTTTTAGATAACAGTAAGGAGTTGGCTGTGGATGTCAGGATTTTGGTATGTTTATCTAGTTAACCTCAGCACCCTGATGATACTGTAGGGTTGCCACCTCACCCCTTTAAAACCCTTTAAATCCACAGCCTCCATGGCTACTTAGTAATTCATTTAGATGCATGCTACAGACTGAACTGATTTATGTGCAGCCATGCAAATGAATTGCTAATTATCCATGGAGGCTATGGATTCCATATATGTTTGGTTTTAAAGGAGAAATAAACACTAAAAATGAATGTTGCTAAAAATGGCATATTTTATATAGTGAACTTATTGCACGAGGCTAAAGTTTCAGCTTGTCAATAGCAGCAATGATCCAGGACTTCAAACTTGTCACAGGGGGTCACCATCTTGGAAAGTGTCTGTGACACTCACATGCTCAGTGGGCTCTGATTGGCTGTTGAGAAGCTAAGCTTAGGGCTCGTCACTAATTATCCAGCAGAAAATGAGCTTCCCTGGCTGTAATATAAGCTGATGCTACAGGTTTGCTGATTATAAATTCTGATGCTAATTGCACTGGTTTCTGTGCTGCCATGTAGTAATTATCTGTATTAATTACTAATCAGCCTTATATTGTGACATTTCTATTCTATGTGCACTGTATATTGTGAGTGGGTCCCTAAGCTCAGTAAGTGACAGCAGCACAGAGCATGTGCAGTGAATCAGCAGAAAAGAAGATGGGGAGCTACTGGGGCATCTTTGGAGACAGATCTTTACTGCTAAAGAGCTGTGGTACAGAAGCACAAAACATAATATACAATATTTCTAGCTACTTCTTTAGTTAAGCTTTAGTTCTCCTTTAAACGAGTGAGGTGGCAACCCTATGATACTGGGGGCCAATGCCCCTCTGCTTGAAACTAAAGTCTGACCCAGCAGACATTCTACGAGAGTAAAAGGAGATTTACTCACCAGAACATTGGATTCCTCCATTGCTGTTTCAGAGATCTGGTTTTCCGACACCCTGACTTCATTCTGTTAAAGAAAACACACGTCTATAAATTTCTATAGAATGGGAGAGAGAATGTGAGTGAGTCAGGCTGTATTTGTTGCCCCGAAGTCTTTGTGGCCAGGACTTACCCCAGAGAGGGCGCTGTGGCCCCTGTAGCAGATCAGGGAGAGGAGGAGCAGCAGGCAGCAGATTGGGGTTGATTTCATGATCTTGAAGTGCCTATGACTCTGTTGAACTGGCGAATGCGACTCCAGAGCTGATTGTATCTCACCTGCCCTCAGACACACGTATTTATAGGCAGCTCCCGGGTCACTCAGTAGGTCACACTGCTGATAATCCCATGCGCCAGGCTGTCTTCCCTCCTTATTATCTGTTTGTTTATCACAGAGGCAATGTGAATTCCTGATATCTACTGAAAAATCATAAATCCAGGTTTGGGAAATTTGTAGAAGTGATTACACAGTGCCAGGAGTCTTATGAACTCTCACATTGCAGCATGGAAAGTTCTGAATTAGTGCAGTATCCCTTTATAATACAGGTATGGGACCTATTATTCAAAATGCTCGGGACCTTGGGTTTTTTGGATAACGGGTCTTTCTGCAATTTAGATCTTCATTACATTAAAACATGTAAACATTAAATAAACCCAATAGGCTGGTTTTGCTTCCAATAAGGATTAATTATATCTTAGTTGGGATCAAGTACAAGCGACTGTTTTATTATTACAGAGAAAAAGGAAATCACTTTTTTAAAATTAATTATTTGATTATAATGGAGTCTATGGGAGACGGCCTTTCCATATTTCAGAACTTTCTGGATAACGGATCACATTTCTGTAATTGCAATTAAGTTAACTTTTAGTATGACATAGAATGGCAAATTCTAAACAACTTTTCAGTTGGCCTTAATTTTTTTCCTTTTTACACTTGTTTGAATAATTTGCCTTCTTTTGGCTCTTTCTAGCTTTCAAATGGGGTCACTGACCCCATCTTAAAAAATAAATGTCCTGTAAGGCTACAAATGTATTGTTATTGCTACTTTTTATTACTTATATTTCTTTTCAAGCCTCTCCTATTCATATTCCAGTCTCTTATTCAAATCAATGCATGGTTGCTAGGGGAATTTGGACCCTATTCACCAGACTGCTGAAATTGCAAACTGGAGAGCTGCTGAATAAAAAGCTAAATAACTCAAAACCCAGAAATAAATAAAATTGAAAACCAATTACAAATTGTTTCAAAATATCACTCTCTACATCATACTAAAAGTTACTTTAAAGGTGAACAACCCATTTAACTTCCCATGTTTGGTTAGGGCCCCCCATTAGCTCATCCCAAAGTTACGGATATAGGAAAAATTTGCAGTATCTCCAGTTCATTCATAGTCCCAAGAATAACTAGGGTTTATCCCAAATATCATTGCTATTAACCTTTAAAGGGGAAGGAAACCTAGTCGGCGCAAACCCCCCACCCCCCCTCCCGTTTGTTGCCCACCCTCCCTCCTCCCCCCTGGCCTACCCGTCCCGCTGGGCAAATGCCCCTAACTTGTTACTTACCCTTCTGCGCAGGTCCAGTCCAGGGAGTTCACCGACGACATCTTCTTCCACGCGTGTCTTCTTCCTGCTTTGAACGGCGCATGCGCAGTAGGATAATTTCGCCGGTACGATCTACTGCGCATGCGCGTGACTTTTGGCGCATGCGCAGTAGATCCGTACCGACGAAATGATCCTACTGCGCATGCGCCAAAACGCCGTTCACAGCAGGAAGAAGATCGCGTGGAAGAAGATGTCGCCGACTAGGTTTCCTTCCCCTTTAAGGTGGGCACCTATATGTTTCTAGGAGAGCAAATAGGCATTCTCAAAATCTCACCTTAAGTGGCCTTGGTGGAGGTGGAGTTCTTCTTCCATTTCTTCAGGCCCATGTAGAGGGATCACCTTATAGTTTGGTAATTCACTCCAGTGAGATTGTCTGCTCACCAGACACACATCAGACAATATCCCATTGTCAGTCATTGTAGGAACCAGTTTAGTCATTGTAGGAACCAGTTCAGTCATTGTAGATTGTAGGACCCAGTTCATCAGTCATTGTAGGAACCAGTTTAGTCATTGTAGGAACCTGTTCAGTCATTGGAGGAAGCAGTTCAGTCATTGTAGGAAGCAGTTCAGTCATTGTAGGAATCAGTTCAGTCATTGTAGGAAACAGTTCAGTCATTGGAAGAACCAGTTCAGTCACTGGAGGAACCAGTTCAGTCATTGTAGGAACCAGTTCAGTCATTGTAGGAACCAGTTCCTCCAAATCAACCTTGATCTCCAAGCTTTATCCAGCTATAGTTGTATGATAGGCAGGGCTCCCATCAACGTTTAGTTGTAGTCCAATTCAATTAAATGGATTGGGGTTGTTTGTAAACATAAAATAAAATGAAATAACCCCCTCTCAGGACTAAAATTCTCTGTGTGCCCTTAAGCAGTCCCAGTTGTCCATCTCCGATGACCAGTGTGAAAACTCAAGGTTACAAACTGGTAAATGTGTCATTGGCCTATGCTTGTATATCTTGGAGGAAGAAGGCAGAAGGAGTAACAAAGCCCCCATTAATATTGCAGTACCATTGAGACCTTTAGGTACCACTGAGTTGTTGGATGACATTGAGTTTGACCTCATATAACCTCCATCTTACCACCCACCCCCCTAAGCAATAGCATCATGGTTGCTTCTCTCTGATAGGACACTGGAATTTTGTGGTGGCCCAGCAGCCTGATGACTTTATATCAACAAACAAACAAACATTGTACAGAATACTAGGACAGTCCATAAAGTGCTGATTAATGTCTGAATAACAAAGCCCCTTTCTGGAATAGGCTCCCTGTCGAGGTGCCGGGTTCCTCCCTCTGACCTGTGTGTTGGGCTGAAGTTCAGACCTTCCAGTCAGCCACTGGCAGACCCAGAGGCGCCAACTGAGACGAGGACATCAACTGACCTCTCTCCAAAGGGGAGGGAGAAATATTTCAGTCCTTGGTGACTTGTGTGACAACAAACAAAGTGCTGACCGAGACTCCTAAACATAATGTGTATATGGCAATTTATTCCACAAAGGTGATAAAATGTTAAAAAAACAACACTTTGTATATCTCATTAGCATCTGCCTAATACTGACCACTGGACTCAATCTCCAAACAACCAGAGAGCTGGTCAATTTGGGCAAGTGTTTATAGAAATATGTACTCCTCAGTCTTTTCAGATGAACAGGAGGCCCCGGAAGATGAATTTTCTGAAGTCCACATTACGGGAAGGCCCTATACACAGGCTGTTGAGATAATCGCCTGAAAATACTTTTTTACTATGTCCAGTCAGAAGTTCTAATCATTCTAAATAATATATAACAAGTACCAGCACGCCCACTTTCTGTGGATAGTCTCTCATTTTTGGTGGGCCATGTTCTAATAGTTGCTCTCTCTGTTTATTGCTGATTGATGCTACCAGAGGTACCCTCAGACATCCAATGTCTAGAGATTCTAATTAGTTTATCCAGAACACCATAGATTTGCCACCATAACTCAACACCACCGTCTGATATCCCACAACCCGACTAACCATGATTGCGAATGCTCAGTCATTTGGAATTGTAGTCTACACAATTATCTGAAAAACCAAAGCATCAGGGCACAAAATCACAACAGGTAAAAAGATGTTGGATGACTGGGTTGGTATTGTGGCTAGAGCCTATGGCTACTTTCCTAAGGCAAGTTATGGAGGGAGAATACCAGGAAGTACTTCAAGAAAAAGTTATGGTATCTGTGTCTTGAAGGCGATAGTCCTCTTGGCAGAGCAGAAAATAAATCCCAGGGCCTCAACCAGAGAAAGGATCTTTGTGGGTATGTGTCAAAGTGCATGTCATATCTCTTCAATACGATGATGATTATAGTATAGGTATCGGACCTAGTATCCAGAATGCTCGGGACCTGGTGTTTTACATTTAACGTATCTTTCCATAATTTGTATCTTAAATCTACTAGAAAATCATGTAAACATTAAATAAACCCAATAGGCTGGTTTTGCTTCCAATAAGGATTAATTATATCTTAGTTGGGATCAAGTACAAATTACTGTTTTATTATTACAGAGAACAAGGAAATCGAATTTAAAAATTTGGATTATATGATTATAATGGAGTCTTTTGCAAACGGCCTTTCTGTAATTTGGAGCTCTCCGGATAATGGGTTTCTGGATAACGGATTCCTTACCTGTACGGATTTAGTACTAGATAGTTGTTGTACTAGTTTCCTATCTATGATCTAAGCCAGTGGTCTCCAACCAGTGGATCATGAGCAACATGTAACTCACCAACCCCTTGGATGTTGCTCCCAGTGGCCTCAAAGCAGGAGCTTATTTTTGAATTCCAGGCTTGAGGGACAATTTTGGTTGCATAAAAACCAGATGTTCTGTAAAACAGTCTCTTGTAGGCTACCAGTCCATGTGAGACTACTAATAGTCAATCACTGTCCATAATTGGCACCCCCATGAACTTTTTGCATGCTAATGTTGCTCTCCAACTTTTATTTACCTTTGAATATGGCTCACGGGAAAAAAAAAGGTTGGGGACACCTGATTTAAGCAATGTTTGATGTGTATCTGAGGGTATTTATCAAATGGATGTTCTCTACATATTGGAAGATCATAATAGCTATTAACCAATATGGCTGCTGCCAACAGAAAAAGTTGTGTGTGCCTTTAAGCCTAATGGGGAACAGGTTTGTACTGTTACAGGTTTAAAGGGAAAAATATACCTTGTTTTTTGACGCAAGCTTTTTGGGTTGCCCAGGTTAAGGGGTGTAACTACAGAGGAGGCAGACCCTGTGGCTGCAGGGGGCCCAGGAGGTACTGGGGCCCCATGAGGCCCACATTGATGAACAATTTCAACATATATTGATTAAACAGTTCAACCTCTGGTTGGGGGCCCTCAAATTAATTTGCAGTGGGGCCTAGTAACATCTTTTTATGACACTGCCAGATTGAAAGGAAGCCATGATAGTCTGTCTGTGTGGTTGGGACCAGTCCCCCAACTCCCTTAGGCTCACAGTGTAATGCAACCCCTTTCTTGACTTTTTCCAGTGATGGATTCTGGGACTTAAAGGAGATTTCAACCCCTTTGGCGCTAAAATTCCTCCCTCCTCCCCGTGATGTACCTCCCCGCAGGCAAATGCCCCTAAAGGTGGCCATACACGGAGAGATCCGCTCGTTTGGCAATGTCGCCAAACGAGCGGATCTCTCCCTGATATGCCCACCTTGAGGGCCCAACGATCGGATCCTAACGATGGCTAACGGGTGGTCGGATCACAGGACCGGATCAATGAACTGATGCGCCCGCGATCCGATGGGATTTTTAGTCCCGTGCGATCCACATCTGCCCGATTTATTGGCCCGTGTATGGCCACCTTTACTTGTTACTGACCCCTGCGTGCAGTTCCTCTCCTGTTGAGTTCACGGCAGCCATTTCCCCCGTGCGCCGGCATTTGGTGGCGCATGCGCAGTAGAGGGATTTATTGGTAAGGATCTACTGCGGATGCGCCCGAAAGTCACAAAGTTTCTGAAAAAACGAAATCGGAAACTTTGTGGCTTTCGGGCGCATGCGCAGTAGATCCTTAGCGGTAAATCCCTCTACTGCGCATACGCCACCAAATTCCGGCGAATACAGGAAGAAGAACGCACAGCTGAACATGGCTGTCATGAACTCAACAGGAGAGGAACTGCATGGATGGGTCAGCAACCAGTTTTAGGGGCATTTGCCAGGGGGGAGGTAGGTAGGGGGGAGGAGGGAAACACAGGGGAGATGGGAGGGATTTTAGCACTGAAGGGGTTGAATTCTCCTTTCTATGCTGTTCAAAGAATCTACGCACCACCCACTATGGCAAGCAGAGAGACTTCATGTCCCAGAATCCTTCACCCCACAATGGAACAAGGTGAGGGAGAGATTGGATGATTCCAGTATAGAGCAAGGTATAATGGTTGGATGGCTTTAGCCAGCGCTACTTAAATTTTCCATAGAAACAATGGGTTTGTGGCGAGAGTTCTGTTGGCAGTAAAACCCGGCACAAGACTTCTGTACATGAGAATCAATAAATCAGCACATACTACAGCAACCGGTAATGAATGGACTGCACGTCAGAGAGCAGTGTTGCCAGAAGAGGGCTTGTGTATTCCACGGCTCTTGTAATTTCCCATCGATTTCAACATGTTGTGACAGAGAAAGGTAAAGTTCAAACACAACAAACAGCAGTGGCGCCGCTAGTAGCCGGGGCGTCAGGGAGACTGGCCAGGGCCTGGGACACTGGACAAGGACCTTAAGGCTTTTTAACCTTCACTCCTGATAAAGGTTATGTATAAAAAACACACAAATATGTGTACGGAAAGTAGAACTACGTATTGCCATAGCAAACACTGTATTACATTGTCCAAATGTCTCTATCCTTCTATCTGCCAACCAATCATCTATCTATCTATCATTATCCATCTATCTATCATTATCCATCTATCATTATCTATCTATCATTATCTATCTATCATTATCTATCTATCATTATCCATCTATCATTATCTATCTATCATTATCTATCTATCTATTAGAGATGCACCGAATCCACTTTTTTGGATTCGGCCGAACCCCCCGAATCCTTCACGAAATTAGGGGTGCGAAGGGGAAAACATTTTTTACTTCCTTGTTTTCTGACAAAAAGTCACGCAATTTCCCTCCCTGTCCCTAATTTGCATATGCAAATTAGAATTCGGATCGGCCGGGCAGAAGGATCTACATCCATCTATCTATCTACATCTATCTATTATCTATCTACATCTATCTATCTCCATCCATCCATCTATCATCTATCTATCTATATCCATCTATCTATCCATCCATCCATCTATCCACATCCATCTATCTACATCCATCTATCTACATCCATCCATCTATCTACATCCATCTACATCCATCTACCTACATCTACCTACATCCATCTATCTACATCTACCTATCTATCTATCTACATCCTTCTCTCCATCCATCCATCCATCCATCCGGCAGTCTGGCTGTTTTGGTCTGACTATATGGCAGATGCCAGGAGAGCACGACCAGCCTACACTACTACAATAAATGGAGATGATAATATTTAGTGGAGGAGGAATGATGTCCAGGGGCTGATTTCTATGGTTTTGGGCCAGGTCCTGGTTCAGCTGAAAGCAAAGTTTAAGGTCACAGAGCATAGTGACATTATTGACTATTCTGCTCTTCCCACTTTGTGGTAACAATTTAATTTCAGCACTATAATGCCCCCCCCATGTACATAGTCAGGTCTATACAGAATAGGTTTGCTGAGATTAGGGTGGAAGAACCTGACTGCACAAAGCCCTTACCCCCCCCCCCAACCAAATGGAACCCCCAGTGTGAACCAGGCCCAATCCCCAACCTCATTGATATTTCTTGACTGAACGGAAGCAACTGCCACCAACAATGTTCCAGCATCTAGTGGAAGGGCACGAGGAGGACAAGCTTTAGAAGAATACCCTTGGTTTGAGAATGAGACTATAATATTGTTTGTTCAACAAATCACATGCCTGGTGGGAGAACCAATCAAAAGGGCCACAAAGCTTGTATGGGTATAGGAACCATACAGTCAGATTTACTGCTCCCCACTCTCCTTGGGGCTGTCTTTTTCCTTCAGTTTCTTCCTGGAATATTTCTATGATCAATCACACTGCAACCAGAGCTCCCCCAAGTACCCACCAACACCCACACACTGTCATACCAAAACAAAAGGTAATGCTGCTCTGAGTCCTCTGTCAAAAGAAACACAGTATTTCTTTCCTTCTATTGTGTACTCATGGGCTTCTGTATCAGACTTCCTGTTTTCAGCTTAAACCTCCAGGGCTAGGGCTTGAGCATGCTCAGTTTGTTCCTCTCTCCCTCCCTTTCCTGCTGTAATCTGAGGCTAGCGCTATGAGACTCAGGCAGGAAATGATGTCACAGCAAGCTAATATGGCAGCTGCTGTCCTAAATAAATAGAGAGAGCTTCTAGAGCGGTTTACTTAGGTATGGTAAAACATTCTTCAGAATAAATATAGTGTTATAGCTTGCACTATTGTGGCTAATCGATTGCCAATAAACTGCTTTGGTAGCTTTCCTTCTCCTGTAAAGGGTCTATAACACTACATATATACATTTGTATATTAAAGTGCCATCCCTAGTGGAAGGTGTAGAAGTCAGCGTTTTTTAGAGGCAACCTATTGGGTCCATTTCCCCTTTAATAATTCATATTATACTGCAAAACCCATGTCCGATGAATCAATATCATGCAAATCAAAACAAGCGAGACGGACGTGTTTAAATAAAAGTGTTTTATCACCTTTAAACGTGTTATTTACATTGTTACACGTCATCCAGTGAACAAAAGACCCCCCCCCGCCAAAAAAAAAGTATTTTCTCCATGGCAGTTGTGTTTAATGAAGGTATAGGAGGTTGCTAAAAGTCGGCGGTGTTGTCCTTACGAGCCATAAAGGCAATAACAAAAACGTTTTGGCATGATGGCATTCCAACATCATCACAACAGAACTTCATCTCATCCACAGTCTTATAAACCATAGAAAACATTCTACATAAAAATACTGCTACCTGCTCAGGGGTGGAAGAAGTCGGATAAGGAGACGCGAGTGATAAATACTACCTACTTAGTGGCATGTGGTTGTCTGATATTCCACCATTCGGCCTCTAGTCTGAGGTTATATAGTAACTGGGGGCTTGTAACCCACAGCAACACCCTGCCCTTTCTATTATAGTCAATCAGGTAAAGCTAACCAATCCCAGTAAGATCTGCTCACACCAACAAGCAAATCACAGCCCAATTTGATCTTTTTTGAATTTCAAAACTTCCCCAATAGATACTTGGTTGGGCAGTCAAGTGGTTGGGACCCACACATGGGCCAACCGGGTCTGAAAGGCTAGTTTTATTGGCCAATGTTTGAACATCCTAATAAATATATACAACCTCCTACTAAAAGCCTGACCAAACTGAATTACAGGTAGATTTAGAAAAGGCTAAAAAGGGATTATTTTGGACATTAGGCCCGCCATTTTTTTTTTTTTTTTTTATAAATAGGCTCAAAGTCATGAGCTAAAATGCTCAATGGTAGAATTTATAGATTACAATGAAAAAAAACAATCCTAAGGGCCAGACGATGACATCAGAGTAGCAGAATTGTCTTATAAAAGCTCTGTTTGACATCACATTTTTGTGCGGAAATTGCTTCCCATATGGCAGATTAAGGCCATCAACGTACCCCCCTGTGTAATAAAAAGGCACAAAGTTTGCCCAAGTGCAACAACCCAGCAACCAGTAGGATATTTGCTTTTAACCAGTAAGGTTCAGGGCACATCGGCAGATTTGGGGAGAAACTGCCTCCCCCCCGGCTAAAATGTATATCGCCAGCGGGATCGATTAGTTTTCCAAAGTCGCCCGAAGTTTCCTCGTGAGGAAAATGAATCGCTCCAAGTGCCATCCTGTGGGCGATTTACATCCTAGCCCGTGGTGAGACAGTTTGTGGAGATTAGTCGCCCCGAGGAATCTCCCGAATCTGCCTGTTTGCCCTGACCCTAAATGCTCCTTGGTGATTGGCTGATGTAGGTAGTAAGACTTGTAGAAAACGTTGCACCTTTTGTTCCATAACCCAGTTTATCTGCATTCAGATTTACAGAGACATCCTACCATGATTAAGATCTATCTATAGGGAGCAAATGACGACAGTCACAAAAAGAAAACACAGAAAAACGTTGTTTGATATCAACGTGTCCATTAGGTAGCCTTGGCTCGTCACTAGAGAATAACAAAACTACTTCAAAATCTCCTAAACTACAATATAAAAATTATTCAGGAGGTAGGTCCAACCCACAGTTCTACAGCTCCTGGACGTTGCACTACAGTTGGATACGGATCCTATAATCCAGGGGTCCACAACCTTTTTTTACCCGTGATGTAAAAAGAGTTGGGGAGCAACAAAAGCATAAAACCGGTTCACAGGTGATACCAAATAAGGGCCGTGACTGGCTACTGGTAGTCTCAATGTGGACAGGCAGCCTACAGGAGACTCTGTTTGGCAGTACAGCTGGTTTTTATACATCCAAAATTTGTCTAGAATTGAAAAATAAGCACCTGCTTTGAGGCCACTGGGAGCAACATCCAAGGGGTTGGAGAGCAACATGGTGCTCATGAGCCACTGGTTTGGGATCACGGCTATAATCCTATAGAATTATTTGTTCCATTAAAGGAGAAGGAATAGCATTTTACAATTTCCGGCTATTTCGCTCTACTGCGCATGTGTCTGCCCTGGGAAATTTGAAAACCAAATTAGCCAGAAGAGGATCTCTCGGTGGAGCTCACTAGAAAAACCCCACGGAGAGATCCTCTTCCTGCTTCTTTGGTTTTCAGATTTTCTGCTGATAGAAACACCGTCCCGGGGGGGGTCAGGTAAGTAAAAGTGGGGGGTGCGTAACTTTTGGCACCCCAATAGTAAAATGCTATTCCTTCTCCTTTAATGATAGCAGGTAACACTGTTGGATGTCAAAGCTGTTACTGCCTCTCCCTTATGGCTTCTTATAATAAACCTTAAGGAAATAACCATAACAAATGACTAAATCAAAGTGACAATACTTTATATACACTTATGAAGAGCACCGAAAACTGAACAACGTTCTGAAGTGCACCCTTGAGGCCATCAGCAGCCATGTTTCCCTGCCACTGTATGTGCATTTATGGGCCACAAACTGCCGTCATGAGTGATGACAAGTGGTTTCAACTTATCCAAATAGCAGGTGGCATTGAGAGGGATCTATCTGAAATACACTGGCCGAGAAGCTTTACATGTGCCGTTGCCCTAAAGACAAGCATGGCCGCCTCTAAAAAATAATCTCTTTGCGCAGAGTGAATTAGAAGGCATCAAGCATACATTTTTTTTTTGGTGTTTCAGATCCTTTAAAGGGCAACTCAAGCCCTGGTGTAAAGTGAAGCCTTAAGGGAATAGAAAATATAGCCAACTTTATGCAGCACATAATGGGCGCTGGAGTGGTTACATCCGTGCAAGTTATTGGGTCTCAGGCAGAACAGGGTACTACACGGTTTATGGTCAGTATTATAGTCAGTACTGGTTAATAGTAAAAAGGACTGCTGTGATTTCAGACATAATCCTTTAAAAGATAAGTTTAAAATAATAGAATGTAAAATGAATGAGGGAGCTATTCTAAGAACTTTTGCAATGTAAATTATTTTTTCATTTCAGGATATTAAGGGATACATGTACTGTTAATATGAATGAATTTTGTTCCAACAGCGCCACCTGCTGGTCAGTTTCCCACCAGTCTGACCACCAAGTAGTCAAGGAAGTTGTCAGGAGAAAGAAAGAGGCTGCTCTGATGTTCTTCTGCTTTGGAAAGATTTGAGAAAGGTTTCTGATTATTTTCCCAAGCAGAAGAACATCAGAGCAGCCTCTTTCTTTCTCCTGACAACTTCCTTGACTACTTGCTGGTCAGACTGGTGGGAAACTGACCAGCAGGTGGCGCTGTTGGAACAAAATTCATTCATATTAACAGTCCATGTATCCTTCAAAATCTTGAAATGGAAAAAAAAAAAAATGAATGTATGATGCAAAAGTGCTTAGAATAGCCCCCTCATCAATTTTACACTCTTATTTTAAAGGTTTACTTAATTACTTTTCCTTTGATAATGGTTGCCCCATGGACACCCAGAGAATTAGCAACCCTTTATGTTGCTACGCCATGTCCATTTAGGCTTCATGGGAAGGGTTATGACACAGCTATAGGTTGTACGTCATAAGAAAATTGTGGCAGCATGGATAAGTGCCAAATACAATAAAAAAAAAATACATTAACCTCTTATTATTTAAACATACAAAGGTAAAACAAATGGAGGTATAATTGGCCTTTAAATGAGAACTACACCCTTAAAGTGAATAGGGCTAAAAATGCAATGCTTTATATACCAGCCTAAAGTTTCAGCTTGTCAATAGCAGCAATGATCCAGGACTTCAAACTTGTCACAGGGGGTCACCATCTTGGAAAGTGTCTGTGACACTCACATGCTCAGTGGGCTCTGATTGGCTGTTGAGAAGCTAAGCTTAGGGTTCGTCACTAATTATCCAGCAGAAAATGAGCTTCCCCTGTAATATAAGCTGATGCTACAGGTTTGCTGATTATTAAATTCTGATGCTAATTGCACTGGTTTCTGTGCTGCCATGTAGTAATGATCTGTATTAATTACTAATCAGCCTTATATTGTGACATTTCTATTCTATGTGTACTGTATATTGTGAGTGGCTCCCTAAGCTCAGTAAGTGACAGCAGCACAGAGCATGTGCAGTGAATCAGCAGAAAAGAAGATGGGGAGCTACTGGGGCATCTTTGGAGACACAGATCTTTACTGCTAAAGGGCTGTGGTTGCCTTGGGCTGGTACAGAAGCACAAAACATAATGTACAACATTTCTAGTCTACTTCTTTGTTAAAGGACAAGGAACGTTTAACTAGTCTCTCAACTGTGCTAAACTTGTCCAGAACACATGATCAAACAAAAGGGCATGGATACAGGACAGGCTGGGTTAAAAAATGTCAACACCAAAAATGAAAACTATCATTTTCACTAAACATACTATTTATTCTAGCCTGAATATGTAAAAAAGCTTTGCTTTAAATAAAAAAGAAAATCACATAGTTCAACACGGGCCCAATATTGTTTCCGAAATGCCTCCTGCCTATCTGTAATAAAGGGAAGTTGGAGTACTTTAAATCAGTTGTGGAGTTCTTAGGGTCAGGGCAGGCGCTCAGATTCGGGGAGATTAGTCGCCGGAATGTAAATCGCCGGCGGGATGGCACTTGGAGAGATTGGTTTTCCGAAGTCGCCCAAATTAGGAAACTTCGGGCAACCGGGAAAACGAATTGCTCCGAGTGCCATCCAGCTGGTGATTTGCATTCTAGTTGGTGGGAGGCAGTTTGGGGGGGATTAGTTGACCCAAAGACAAGGAGATTTGTCGCTGGGCGACCCTAAAACAACCCTGTGAAATGGACTCCTCCTCATCTGTAAAACGGAGACACAGACAACAATTACAGTGATTGTTTTACCTTTTTAAAAAACAATATAAGCAGAACACATTTTTAAACATTCTATCTTCTTTCTAATCCAAGCCCTCATCCACTTGTCCACGTATATGTGAAGTGGGCCCAGTGAAAATACAGCTCCCTTTTATATACAAATATTGTGCATTCTAAACATGGGGACAATTATTTCAGAAGTGCAGAACCGGTGACCATTCCAGGCGAATGTCATCACAACAATTTTATTTTGCTGGGCCTATGAGGACCCTTCAAGGATGCTCGGCAACACTGCTGCGCACCTATTTTAAATGGAGAGTATCACCAATAAATAAACATGGCCCTTGTGTTTCAGAGACCAGTTAGCACTTGCCAACAGCCAATCAGGGGGATTTTAGCCTGCCCATCTCCTTAAAGGGGTGGTTCACCTTTAAAGGAGACCTGTCACCCTAAAAAATAATTCCAAATCCTGTTTTATGTTGTAAGTCAAGCAACATAAACTTAATTTACACTAAAACAAAAATATGTAAATCTTGTTTCTTTTAGACTTGGAATTCACAATCACATGAAACAGGCAGCAGCCATTTTGTGGACACTATTATTAAGGCAAGCTTTGGATTACGCCAAAATCTTGTTTATGCACCAAAATGGGGGACCTGATGCCCATGCACTGGTTATAAAATTAAATGTTGGAGATGGAGGGGAAATGTGAGGAATGCAGTGACATTAGAAATAGCAGAATGGAAAGTAGGGATACCCCCGAATACTTCTCGAAAGATTCAGCCGAATACTGACCCGGATCCTAATTTGCATATGCAAATTTGTGGTGGGAAGGGGAAAACGTTTTCTACTTCCTTGTTACAAAGTTAGCCAATTTCTCTTCCCGCCCCTAATTTGCATATGCAAATTAGGATTCGGTTCAGATGGACAGAAGGATTAGGCCGAATCCTGGCTGAATCCCGAACCGAATCTTGGATTCGGTGCATCCCTAATGGAAAGTGAAAGTAACTGCCTGCCCCGCCTCTATGCCTAAGGCATAGAGGAGGGGCAGGCAATATATGATTGACAGCTGAGAGTTTTAAATGAGTTATAACCAGTATAGTTGTTTAATAAAAAAAAAATTATTTGGGTTTCATGATTCATTTTAAAAGGACATTTATTATACAGATTTTCAGGTGTGGGTGAGGGGTCCCCTTTAAGTTAAAATTTAATGTTATAGAATGGCAACTTTTCAGTTAGTTTTCATTGATTATTTTTCATAGTTTAATTATTTGCCTTATTTTTCTAACTATTTTCAGCTTTCACATGGGGACATTGACTCCATCTAAAAACAAATGCTCTGTAAGGCTACAAATGTATTGTTATTGCCACTTTTTATTACTCATCTTTCTATTCAGGCCTCTCTTATTCATATTCCAGTCTCTTATTCAAATCAATGCATGGTTGCTAGGGTAATGTGGACCCTAGCAACCACATTGCTGAGATTGCAAAGCACAAGGTAAATAACTCAAAAAACACAAATAATAAAAAATGAAAACCAATTGCAAATGGTCTCAGAATCTCACTCTCTACAGCATACTAAAAGTTAATTTAAAGGTGAACAACCCCATTGAATTTGCCAGTTCTTAGAGTGGGTCACATTCTTTGACTCATTACAGCAGTAGCTCCCAAACTGTAGAGCAATATTTTGGGTAAACACTTATTTAATGGCTGATGCAGTAATGGTTTCATCTATTCTTGCCTTGTTATTGGCTAAATATTGGGCCATATTAGGGAGCTTAAACCAAAAAAGTCTGGTGATCACTGCATTCCAACCACTCAATACTGTCATCTTACCATGTACTTAGTTTAAACCACTACCCTGCCCAACGGACTCCCCCGGGTTAATATTGCATCCCTATACAAGCAGTACTTGACTGATCAGCTCATGTGGTCTTGAAACGTCTCCATACTTGGGCCACAAGAGCTGCATAAAATCTCAAAAATTAAAGGAACAGTAACATCAAAAAATGAAAGTGTTTTAAAGTAATAAAAATATAATGCAGTGTTGCCCTGCACTGGTAAAACTGCTGCTTGCTTCAGAAACACTACTATAGTTTATATAAATAAGCTGCTGTGTAGCAATGGGGGCAGCCATTCAAAAGAGAAACGACTCAGGTTACACAGTAGATAAGCTCTGTAGAACATAATGGTGTTATCCGTTATCCACTATTTAACCTGTGCCATAGTCTTTTTTCAATTTCTGCCATTGCTCCACAGCAGCTTGTTTATATAAACTATAGTAGTACTTATCTGTTATCTACTGTGTATCCTGTGCTTGAATGGCTGCCCCATGGCTACACAGCAGCTTGTTTATATAAACTATAGTAGTACTTATCTGTTATCTACTGTGTATCCTGTGCTTGAATGGCTGCCCCCATGGCTACACAGCAGCTTGTTTATATGAACTATAGTTGTACTTATCTGTTATCTACTGTGTATCCTGTGCTTGAATGGCTGCCCCCATGGCTACACAGCAGCTTGTTTATATGAACTATAGTAGTGTTTCTGAATCAAACACATCCGTTTTACCAGTGCAGGGCAACACTACATGATATTTTCGTTACTTTAAAACGGTTACTATTCCCTTAAAGGAGAACTAAACCCTAAAGTTAAAAAAACCCTACCCTACATAGACCCCCCTCCCTCCTCCACCCCAGCAAATGCCCCTAATGTATTACTTACCCCTCGGTGCAGATTCAGGCATCGGAGTTCATGGCCGCCATCTTTAGCTGCTTCGGTAACCTTTGGAATGAGACCAGCACATCGGCAATTTTCATGAGTTTCAGCACATGCGCTACAGAAAATTACTCCAACAGCGCATGCATCGACATGCTGGTCTCATCCCGAAGAAAAGAAGATGGCGCCCGTGAACTCAGATGCCCAAATCTGCACCGAGGGGTAAGTAAAACGTTAGGGGCATTTGCCGGGGTAACACTTAGGCTGGTGGGAGGAGGGTCGGGTTTTTTTAACGTTAGGGTTGAATTCTCCTTTAACAAAGGAAAACATCCTTCTACAGCCTATATACAAAAATCATGACATCGCCTTCAGACTTTACAAGGAAATGCAAACTGTTTAATTGTAAAGGTGTTAATCCAAGCTTATTTTTGGTAGCACTTTCCCTTTAAAATCAGAATAAAGTACAGGGATGCATAGATGCAAGTATTTGGACGCATTTCAGCAGGCCCTGCTTAGTATATCGCTGCTGCGGACGGCTCCGAAGCACTTGCAAAAATGGCTGTACAAAGAGGATAGTGAATATAGCTTTTGGCATCTATACGCGAGTACATTGTCAACTGGAGATTTACAGCATGATCCTTTCAAAGGCTGCAAAATCGCCCCAAGTTTTTGTGGGAAAAAAAAAAACAAAAAAACGGCTTAACTCAGAGCATAAGAGGAAATAATACTAGAATCTGCTCATCCACACACTCGGGTTTAAAAATAGCTTTAAAAAAGCAAAGCAGAAAAAAAAAGGTCGTGTTACCTATATTCAATTGCTAAAAGTCTAAGGTATGTTCATATTTATATATATATTTATAATAATAAAAAAAAAAAAAAAAAAAATGGAAAGTAATTCTTCATTAACCCTCTGCTCCTAAGCACAGACCTTGAACCTACTGCATTGCAATAGTGTGCAGGTCCCAATCTGCAGTGGAATGGGGGGGTGAAAAGAATCTCTCCCAACGCGCGTTAATGGCTATTGTTGAAACCCCACCCTTGTAGCCAAAAATCCACAAAGTCCTTTAGGACGATCAGGGAAACTTTTTTGACACCATAAAGTTAAAGGAGAAAAAAAATGCAGGGAGAGGTGTGCTGTGAATGAAGGGTGGTGGCAAATGAGATGTCACTGAAGAAAAGGGTGCCGATAGTTCTGCTTCGTGGCTTTTTTTTCCATCTACTCTTATTGATGAGCGAGTGAAGAATGTTACTGCCTGGGAGATTCTTCCACCACCTCGATGCCGTGCTGCTGTAGCTGTCCCCTCAAAAGTGCATTCTCGTTCTTCTGATCTTCGAGCTGCAAATAGAGGAGAAAGTACCACAAGATGAATATCAAATCCCTTAAAGAAGGAAAGCTACTGAAGCAGTTTATTGCCAATAGAATAGCCACAATAGTGCAAGCTATAAGACTATATTTATTCTGTAGAATGCTTTATCATACCTGAGTAAACAACTCTAGAAGCTCGGTTTGTTTAGGATAGCAGCTGCCATATTAGCTTGGTGTGATATCACTTCCTGCCGAGTCTCTCCCTCCTCACTCATAGCTCTGGGCTCATTACAGCAGAGAAGGGAGGAGGGAGGAGCAAACTGAGCATGCTCAAGCCCTAGAGGTTTAAGCTGAAAACAGGAAGTCTGATACAGAAGCCCATGAGTACACAATAGAAGGAAAGAAATGTGTGGTTTCTTTTGACACAGGACTCAGAGCAGCATTACTTTGAGGGTTTATTGGTGTATTTATATAGAACTTTCTGATAAAGCTTACTTAGTTTTAGCCTTTGCTTCTCCTTTAAACATGGGACGAGCAACCCAACTGAGGCAGGCCTGCAATTAAATCACCAACTGACCTGTTGTCGCAGCAGCTCGTTGTCCATCTGCAGTCTCTCCACTTCTTTGTAGGTCTCCTGCATGCGTTGGTTTGTCTGCCGGAGCTCACGGATGTAGTCACAAGCTTTAGACAGTATACCACCTTTACTCTGTTAAAAATAAAAAAAAAATAAAAGGATTTTTGACAAATAAGCCACGTATGAGCGTGTGAGCAAGATGGTGGTGTTGCCGATTGGCCACAGAGGAAGTAAACAGCATCAGCCACCCAGTCATCGGGTGGTATGGAGACATTTTTTTCCTTTGTATGTGTAACAAGGGGAGGGCAGAATTTTTTTTTTTTTTTTTTTTAAATAAAAAAAATAAAAAAAGAAATTGCACTCACGGCTCCGGTTTTGGCGCTTTCTGTGTTGCAGTCTGGAATGATTTTTGACAGTTGAACGATCCAGTTGTTAATCTTATCTCGCCGTCTCCTCTCCACTAGAAAAAGTAAAAAAAAATAAATAAGTGTGGCAAAAGCAAAGATTAAAAGGCTAAAGTAAAATTCCCTTAAAAGCTTGGCCCAAAACAACTTGATAATTAAAATGCCGCAAGAAACAGAAATTGGTTAAGAAATAGAATTATCCTGTTAAAAGACTAAAAAGCTATGATATAACCAGGCCATAATGTGTTTAAAGGAGAACTAAACAGTAAAAATGAATAGGGCTAAAAATGTTTTATATACTGACCAGCTTAGTTTCAGCTTGTCAATAGCAGCAATGATCCAGGACTTCAAACTTGTCACAGGGGGTCACCATCTTGGAAAGTGTCTGTGACACTCACATGCTCAGTGGGCTCTGATTGGCTGTTGAGAAGCTAAGCTTAGGGCTTGTCACTAATTATACAGCAGAAAATGAGCTTCCCCTGTAATATAAGCTGATGCTACAGGTTTGCTGATTATTAAATTCTGATGCTAATTGCACTGGTTTCTGTGCTGCCATGTAGTAATTATCTGTATTAATTATCAGCCTTATATTGTGACAGTTCTATTCTATGTGTACTGTATATTGTGAGTGGGTCCCTAAGCTCAGTAAGTGACAGCAGCACAGAGCATGTGCAGTGAATCAGCAGAAAAGAAGATGGGGAACTACTGGGGCATCTTTGGAGACACAGATCTTTACTAAAGGGATGCGGTTGCCTTGGGCTGGTACAGAAGCACAAAACATAATGTACAACATTTCTAGCTACTTCTTTAGTTTAACTTTCCTTGTCCTTTAAAGGGAGACTTGGGGGCACATTAGAAGGCATTTTAACTAGTGATGCATCAAATCCAGGATTCAGTTTAGGGGTTCTGCCTTTTTCAGAAGGATTCGGATTTGGCCACATCCAAGTGCCTGGCCGAACCAAATCAAAACCCAAAAAATCATCAACTTTTCATCAAACAAGGAAGTCAAAGTTGTTTTAAAGGGATTCTGATGATTTTTATGGTGCAGTTTTTTTTCCTAAATTTCTCTATTTACACTGCAAATAATTCAATTTACCATATAAAATGTAATTCCTGAACGAATAAGTACATTTTTAGTTGTAATATTGGGGTGTAGGTGCATCTCATGTCATTTTGCCTGGTCATGTTCTTTCAGAAAGAGCCAGCACTTTAGGATGGAACTGCTTTCTGGCAGCCTGTTGCTTCTCCTACTCAATGTAACTGAACTTGTCTCAGTGGGACCTGGATTTTACTATTGAGTGTTGTTCTTAGATCTACCAGGCAGCTGTTATCTTGTGTTAGGGAGCTGCTATCTGGTTACCTTCCCATTGTTCTTTTGTTAGGCTGCTGGGGGGGAAAAGGAAGGGGAGTGATATTAGTCCAACTTGCAGTACACTAGTGAAGTTTATCAGATGACTGGGGGCACCTGGCAAAATGACAATATGTCTAGCCCCATGTCAGATTTCATCATTAAATATAAAAAAAATAGTTTTCTCTTTTGAAAAATGGATGTCAATGCAAAAGTCTGCTGGAGCAGCACTATTAACGGAGGCATTTGGAGAAAAATATGCTGTCCCATGACAGTATCCCTTTAACGGTGCACTGCGTGAGCAGTTCTTTCACTCTAGTTTCTCTAATTTAAATATGGAAATTAGGGTACAGATTTAGTATTCGGCTGAATCTTTCACAAAGGATTTGGCCAAATGCTAAAAAAGTGCATTGGTTGCATCCCTAACTTTAAGCCCATAGTTGGCATGAATTCCTCCATCATTAGCTCCCAATCCCATTTACCTTCATTGTGCTGAGCTCTTCGTCTCTCGTCGCGAGGCGTTCTGTTCCCATCCATCTTACTGGTGGCAAAAAGAAATAAAAACAGTGACCAAACATACTGAACCCCACATCATAGGCTTCCATCTCTTCCCTTTAGATTGGTAACCTATAATTTAAATTGACCAAAAAAAAAAAAAAAAAAAAAAAAAAACACCCTTTAAAAATGAACACTATGGGGGGAATTCACAAAAGTGGAGAGAGCCCATTTTTGGAGCAAAAGTGATGGTAAACTGGTGTAAAATTCTCTCTCCATATTCACAAACAGAAATCCGCCAAAATTCCGACTCAACCGCCACAAACTTGTCTTTCCAACGATATAAAAATGGCATAAAAAAGACATTTTAAACGATATCTTCTCCCGACATTTTAAAAACGGAGTAAATCTCTGTATAACTATTTCCTGTTTTTTTGTATTTAGACCCTCGTATCTTGTAACAGAAGTGGAATTTCACAAACGTGTAGGCAGATTTAGAAAGCCCAGGTTATCCCGAACAATTTTCCTAGGTAACCCCCCCCCCCCAGGAAATGCCAATTTGATGACTGACTGGTTTAGTAAGAGTTAAAGCCAAATTAAGAACATTTAGAAATTGTCAGTTTATAGGAGAATTCAAACCGTAATAAAAAAAAAAAAAACCCTACCCTGGGTAGACCCTCACTGCCTAATCCCCCCCCCACCCCAGGCAAATGTCCCAATTTTTTTTACTCACCCTTTGTGCAGATTCTGGCCACGGGAGTTCACGGACGCCATCTTCTTTCTTCTGACTTTTTCGGAAGTTTCGGCGCATGCGCCGTTGGAGTAAATTTCCAGTCCCGTACCACTGGGTATGCGCCGAAAGTCGTGAAAATTTCAAAAAGTTTTTCAGAAATTCTCGTGACTTTCAGGGCATGCGCAGTTGTTCGAGACAGGAAATTTACTCCACCGAAAATGCCGTCAATACACAAAGATTACCGGAGAAGAAGATGGCTGCCGTGAACTCCGAGGCCAGAATCTACATGGAGGGGTGAATAAAAAATTAGGGACATTTGCCCCCCCGGGGGGGGGGGGGGGGTCTTTTTTTAAACTATAATATAAATAATGCAACTGTCTCACCAGCAACTCCGATTCATTCTCTCCATTTTCATGATGGTTTTATGAACGGATATGCTACTGCCATCTATGGGTGAACTTTATGGAGCTACACATTAGATGTGCTGCACAATCCCAATTATTTGGAGGAAGCACAAATGTATAACACAGTCACAGACTCTTGCCCAGCAGTGGACAAAAGTTAAATTTTCGCTGCCATTTGAAACACTTCTTATAGAGTTTAGTGAAGGCTTATACTATTATTAATATCATGGCATCTGTATGTTTAGAAAGTTAAAGGAACAGCTTGAACTGCAGCTGAAATTAAGGTTTTGAGTTATGGTTTAAATTTTGTTCCTGATCATAACATGCAGACTTTTGATGTGATTTTGGAAATGAACAATTTTGTTCGTAAATTAACTTTAATGAGACATTTTAATACCCGTTGCCCCTCCTTTGATGACGAAGTTATGGGGAATCTAGATAGCCCCCCCTACTGTGGGTAATGAGTTGTCTGTATACCAGGATGAACTTACTACTGCTCAAAACGTGGTGCAAACACATGACCCATTAAAGGAAAACTATACCCCCCAAACAATGTAGGTCTCTATTAAAAGATACTGAGTAAAACAGCTCATGTGTAAAACCCTGCTTCATGTAAATGAACCATTATCATAATGATATACTTTTTTAGAAGTATGTGCCATTGGGTAATCATAAATAGAAAATTGCCATTTTAAAAAATAAGGGCCGCCCCCTGAGATCGTAAGATTCACTGTGCAACATACAAACCACATGTAAGGTCACATGAGCCAATTAACAGACAGAGTTCTGCCTTTTGCTTCCTCACTTCTTCCTGTTACAGTTAGTGTTGTAGTATTTCTGGTCAGGTGATCTCTGAGGCAGCACAGATAGAGTCACGAAATGGTGGCTCAAGGCAAGACATGTAAAAGGGCAATATTTATGTAAATATATATTCCAGTTTGGTAAGATTCTTTAATATGTCATTCAATTTGATATAAACTATCTGTTGCTCAAGTATTCATTTTGGGGGTATAGTTTTCCTTTAACATTTGAGGAGTTTTGTACAATCAATACCATGGAGGATTTATATTTAGAGTTTAATGACATAACAGATTTAGGTGATTCCGTTGTACATACCAGTTTCGCCAATGAATCTAGTTTTTACAAATTAGGGGTGTATATATGGACACGTTTCAGAAACTAGTTATTGGAAATTTATCTAAAATTAAGGGTAGGCCTAAATCTAATCTTCGTAAACGAAAAACTAAGGCTATTTCCAATCAGAAGTTTAATAAAGAAATCGTCAAAAAGTGCAGACAAGGGAGGCTCAGTGGTTGTCTTGGATGCCGATTACTAAACGAAAGCCTTAAAAGGGATACTGTCAAGGGAAAAACTTTTTTTTTTTCAAAATGAATCAGTTAATAGAGCTGCTCCAGCAGAATTCTGCACTGAAATCCAATTCTCAAAAGAGCAAACTGATTTTTTTATATTCAATTTTGAAATCTGACATGGGGCTAGACATATTGTCAAATTTCCCAGCAGCCCCAAGTATAGAGAGTATAAAATCACCAATAACTGTCCTCGGATTATAACTACCTTTTCACGGGACAGTGTAAGTAAAGTGGTGCAAAAATATTGGAAGATTTTGGGTCAGGATCCCAAATTGAAAAACATTCTGCCATCACAACCCAATTTTGCCTTTAAGAGGGGACCCAATTTGGGATCGATTTTATCCCAGAGTCTCTTCATGGAGTCTGATATATCCAAACCAACTCATTGTCTGGATATCATGGGTTGCTACAGATGTGGTGGCACCCGTTGTGGCGCTACATGAGACCATCTAAAGACTTTAAAGGCAATAACAACTCCAGGCGTTATAAGATTAATTTTTATGCCAATTGCGGCACGAGTAATTTGGTCTACCTAATTACTTGTAACTGCGGGTTACAGTACGTTGGAAAAATGATCAGATCTTTTAGAAAACGCTTGTCAGAACATTTGAACTGTGTATCACGTAATGACTCGAGTTCCGCCATTGCGAAACACCTAATGGAATGTCATGGCAACAAATTATGTTTACATGCCCAAATTATAAACAGGATAGTAATGGATACACGGAAGGGAAACATTGAATTGCCTTTACTTAGGAAGGAAGCCTTCTGGATATACAAACTTAATACAGTCACACCCAATGGTCTCAACAGAGACTGGGAACTGAACTGCTTTATAGACCGTTAGTTTGCTCCTTTATGGTTATGATTATAGATCAACTATTTGTCATGTTCTTGGCCAGATATATATTTGCGGGTTAGGTTTGATGCTTTTTGCCACCATAATGATCATATTTCACTTTTTAGACAAGTTGTGAGATTATATAATTCAGTGATCCCCAACCAGTAGCTCGTGAGTAACATGTTGCTCTCCAACCCCTTGGATGTTGCTCTCTGTGTCCTCAAAGCAGTGGCTTATTTTTTAATTCCAGGCTTGGAAGCAAGTTTTAATTGCATAAAAACTAAGTACAGTGCCAAGTAGGGCCTCTTGTAGGCTGCCAGTTTACATAGGGGCTACTAACAGCCAATCACAGCCCTTATTTGGCACCGCAAGGGACTTTTTCATGCTTTTGTTGCTCCCCAACTCTTTTTACATTTGAATGTGGCTCACGGGTAAAAAAGGTTGGGGACCCCCCGATATAATTTAATCCTTTACCTCTGGTATATTACCTTAGGACTTGTATCGTGTCATGCTGCTTCAATATAAGGATCTTTAATTTAATTTATTATATATGAATTTTGGACTGTGTATAACTACATTACATTATTTATATCTATATATGTTGTGTATTTATCATTTTCATTTGGTCCAGATTTAATTAATTTAGCCTTAGACATTATGTCTATTATATTATATTTGACCTTTACGTTTTCCTTATCTTTCCGGAGTGCTTGTGCTTTTTCACCTTGATGGTGTTTGGTATTTATTTGGAAGACCAACAGGTGGCACCCATGCTTCTGATGAAGTGAGCTAGTCGTCACGAAACACATCGAGCAAACACATTCCCCTTATTTATCAATTAAGTCATACAAGTTTCAATAAATCTTGGTTTTCACGTCAGCATTTTTCGGTGGAGTCTGTGTTGGGACACAAATCATTTGCTAGATTGTATGCTTGCCGCAGCCAGAGAGGAGTCCCTGGATCAGCGGTTGGCAGATTTATTGTCTCTCTCTCTCCTTGACTGTAACGTTACCCTCTCTTTCGCTTCGGAAGGTGAACAACCCCTTTAAAGCAATACACTACTTAATTAGCATTAGAGTTTGGGAATTAGTACAGCACTGAAGAGAAGGATGTTGTTACACATGCAGTAAGGCATAAGAACAGTTAGCCCTTGCTCATATACATACGGTGAATAAGGATGAGTTCGTGGAGCAATCGTCCTCTGTGTTCCAGCAGGAAGTACATCTTGGGGGGTCATCATGACGTAAAACTGCCCTATGGATGGAAAACAAAACTTTAGCAAAATTATCAGGAGCTCTTCTGTTGAGGGTTTATGCAGTTTATACAATTATTTTCATGTACGCATTTAGAAAGAAAAAACATTTCACAGTGCAAAGTTAGGTCAGACTTCTTGAAAGGCATTCGAGTGATATTCGATTTCCATGCAGCTCCAAAAAGAGAGCACAATGCATTCTGAAGTCCACGCATACATGGTTCTTCTAACACAAGTGTGGAACAGGTTTGTAAAGCAAAGGTCCACTGTTAGAATTGCGGTAATTCCATTAGTAACACAGTAACCTTGTATCGGCACAGAAAACAAGGTAGAAAGCAGCGTATTCCCTGTAACTGATAACAAGAGTGAAGAGGACAAACCGATCAGCTGTTATCTGGGAAAAATTACTTGTTAGTATCGATGCACTGAATCCAGGATTCCGTTCGGGATTCGGCCTTTTTCAGCAGGATTCGGGTGAATCCTTCTGCCTAGCCGAACCAAATTTGCATATGCAAATTAGGGTCGGAAAGGAAAATCGCGTGACTTTGTCACAAAACAAGTAAAAAATGTTTCCCCGTTCCCATCCCATGTATGCAAATTAGGATTGGGATTCGGTTCAGTATCAGAATCCAAAATAGTAGATTCGGTGCATCCCTACTTGTTAGGGCAAAAATCTTTCAGGCAACATAAGCCTCTCGGACCTAACTAGTCGGTGAAAGGTTGGCCTTATACGAGTATCAAAAATGGTTTCTTTTCAAGAGACTCACTACGTACAGTATTAACCCCGGATTATACATTTTCCCTCATTTTATGGTTATTTTTCTGCGGTTCCGCCATTTGTACGTGCATTTGTATGGGGTCTATTCCGGGGATTTACTTCTTGGTTTCCCGGATTTACAATGGTAAATGAGCCCTGCCCCTTGTCAAACGCTATATTTTATTCGCAAAATACCTGTTATTTTTAGCGTCCATACTTCCTTGTAAAGTTTCTAATGCATGCAGCCGCATGTGTGTCCTGGCACGCTCATGGGAGGTGCTGTAGGAGCAGAAGGAACTGGGACACAAGAACACTACTAGAAACGGGACATGGCTGCTCGATTGAGGAAGATGAGTGACAGAAAGCTCCAAGAAACCGTTTGACAAAACAGGCGGGCAGGCTACAGTTGCAGAAAGAGACCCCGGGGGCACAATATTGCTGTAGATACAGAAACGGCTAGTGTTCAGGAGAAAGAGGGGTTGGGGGGAAAGAGTTAAAGGAATACTGTCATGGGAAAACATGTGTTTTTCAAAACACATCAGTTAATAGTGCAGCAGAATTCTGCACTGAAATCCAATTCTTAAAAGAGCAAACAGTTTTTTTTTATATTCAATTTTGAAATCTGACATGGGGCTAGACATATTGTCAGTTTCTGAGCTGCCCCCAGTCATGTGACGTGTGCCTGCACTTTAGGATGGAACTACTTTCTGGCAGGCTGTTATTTCTCCTACTTAATGTAACTGAATTAGTCTCAGGGGGACTTGGCTTTTACTATTGAGTGTTGTTCTTAGTTCTAGCAGGGAGCTGTTGTCTTGTGTTAAGGTGGCCATACACTATAAGATCCGCTCGTTTGGCAAGGTCACCAAACAAGCAGATCTTAACCTGATTACAATGCAACGAATTGGCTCAGACGGGTCGAAGGACCGCATCAAGTAGCCCATGCGGTCCTGGATCGTACAAAAAAAAAAATCAAACTTGAACGATCGATACCTGGCTAAATTTTGGCCTGATATCGATCAGGAGGACCAGTCCGGACTGATATTGGCAGCTTTAATCTGCCCGTGTATGGCCACATTTAGGGAGCTGCTATCTGTTTACTTTCCCATGGTTCGGTTCTGTTAGGCTGCTGGGGGGGAGGGAAATGAAGGGGGTGATATCACTCCAACTTGCAGTACAGCAGTAAAGAGTGACTGAAGTTTATCAGAGCACAAGTCACATGACTGGGGAAGCTTGGAAATTGACAATATTTCTAGCCCCATGTCAGATTTCAAAACTGAATATAAAAAAATCTGTTTGCTCCTTTGAAACTAATTTCAGTGCAGAATTCTGCTGGAGCAGCACTATTAACTGATGCGTTTAAAAAAAAAAAAAAACAAGTTTTACCATGACAGTATCCCTTTAAAAGCCGTCTGGAGAGGCAGGCTGAAGGGACCGCGGGAAGACAAATGAAGTGGCTGCTGTGTAAGAGAAGGCAGGGGGGGGTGAAAGAACCAGACTGGGAAGGCAGAGAAAGGGACCAGCGCACAAGACTGGAAAAGGAAGGAATAGGAGAAAGTCACAAAGAAGGTCAAATAGCTTTAGTTTGTTGCTGAAGCATGTTAAATAACTAAGCTACAAACCCGTTTTAAAATAAAAAGGCTCCTACATATTTCTGTATCCTTAACATGTTTCCCTTATTTTCCGTTTTCCCGGATTTTAAGTAAATTCGGGGTACTACTGTATATGAAGAGGCCCGGGTGCTCTGCCCCTGAGCCTCCAGCACGAGGGAGCAGATATCACCATATTGCATAGTAGCCTATGATTAGGGGGCATGTTTACTAACATTGGAGATAAATATCTGGAGAGATTTTTGGAGATGTTGCCCATGGCAACCAATCAGCAATTAGATTTAAACAGCCACAGCCAAGTTAGAAAACAAAAGCAAAGATCTGATTGGTTGCTATGGGCAACATCTCCAGAAATCTCTCCAGATATTTATCTCCAATGTTAGTAAACATGCCCCTTAGTGTTGTGAGAACACGAAACACGTGAGGCTGTAATCCATACTTGCAATATATACTTTTTTTTTTTTTTTACTACTACTGCCTGGAGGATTGCTCTTTGAGTGCCTACCCTACAAACAATATGGTGATGTCCTTATACAAGAGATTGTCTACAAACTATTCCTGTAGCTTCTAACAATTAGGGATGCACCGAATCCAGGATTCTGTTCGGGATTCAGCCTTTTCAACAGTATTCGGACTCGGCTGAATCCTTCTACCCAGCCGAACTGAATCCTAATTTGCATATGCAAATTAGGGGTGGGGAGGGCATTTGCGTGAATTTTTGTCAGAAAACAAGGAAGTAAAAAATGTTTTCCCCTTCCCACCACTAATTTGCATATGCAAATTAGGGTTCGGATTCGGTTTGGCCGAATCTTTCGCTAAGGATTCGGAGGTTCGGCCGAATCCAAAAAAGTGGATTCGGTGCATCCCTACTAACAATGTGTGCGGATCTGTTTATGCAAAGTTGAAATTCACCTCCTGCTTGTGCCAGAGCAGGGTCCGACGTCTGCACAGACACAGCTGTAGTGTCCCCCACTGTGGAAGCTGGAAAATAAGCATAGCGCGCCTCCCCACCAACTGCATCTGAGGTAGGGCTTCCGCCATTGCTGAATTGGTTCTGGATCACTGCCTGCAACAGACAAAAGAATAAATGGATATATAAGAGTTGAAGGCTAAATGTTAAAACTGTAGGGCATTTTTGTGGGGAACCATTGCAAAAATGAAAATTTAATATAAGCTTCCTCTCTCAGAATCTGTTTCTCTTCATGCAGCAGTCGGGTGTCAGATAATCATTGACAGTTAGATGCAATATATCTTATAGGAGGGCTCCCTTTCCTAGCAGATGAATTAGAGCTCACTCAAATAACTGATTCCAGTACAAACAAAAAATAACAAAATAACGGCCTTTTGCACAAATTCTGAGAGACATGACGTCTGGTGATTTTAATAGCGTGAGCTTTAAAGGAGACATAGCATACATGAAAAAAACCCTAATTTTGTAGGCAATTCTAAGTAATATATAATGTTCCTTTTACATGGTGCTAAAATTAATATCTTTAAAAAATTGCCCCCCTTTATTGCAGCTCCCTAAAGATGTGCTCTGGTTCATGCCTGTGTTTAAAATGAGGGGTGGGCGTGTCCTAACGGTCCCTGCCAGAAGCACAGTAGGAGGGGGACAGCCAATTACAGACCTGCAGTCACACAAGCACAGACAGGCTTAAGTTCCCTATCAGGTCCTGCTAGCTGCTGATTGGTTCCTGTCCTACAGTGTAGTGAGATGAGAGCCACCGGTTTCCCTGCACAGCCTGGGAATTTAGGGAGCAGGAAGTGGAAGAGAAGGGAGGGATTATTGGGGTTTTTGGTACATTCTTATTTTTTATACAAAATGTCTCCTTTAATACATCTTCTAGGCAAAATGACCGCCCTATAAAATATATTGGATCTAACTGTCAATGAATATCTGACACCCAACTCCTGCATGAAGACAGAATGAAGAGAAACAGATGCCGAGAGAGGAACAGTAAAAATAAACTTGATTATTTCAGAAATGGTACAGAATTTTTAATCAATTGTATTTAGAAAGTTTCTTATTTCAGTATGATGAAGCTTATATTAAATTTTCATTTTTGCAATAGTTACCCTTTAATTTACAGTTTGTATTAAAGGTGATAGCACACATTATTTATAATAAGGCATGTACAGTTGTACTGCCTGAAGCCTCCTATGGCTGCACAAGGTACATGAGCACCAAATGCAGGGCAGGACTAGAAACAGAATGATGATAGTACAAGTGCAATAGACCTAATCAAAATGTCAACGGCATTACAGAATACAGATATGTGAAAGAGTTGCCATATAAAGCAGAGCCGCAGTTCTAACTTTTAGATGTTTCAGGCAGGAAAAAAAAAAACTGGCTTAATCACGATACGAAGTAAAGTCAAAGCATGTGACTACCAGTTGGCATCGGACGCTTGACTGATGGAACATGTGACCCGTTTTGGAATGTAAACACACTACAGCTAGAACTGCTACAGAGCTATATATTTTATTCATCAAAGGAACAGTAACACCAACAAAAATGAAAGTGTTCCATAGTAATTAAAATATAATATACTGTGTGTTTGCTTCAGAAAGCCTATTAGTTCATATAAACAAGCTGCTGTGTAGCCATTCAAAAGTCCAGGTTACATAGCAAATAAGAGACACAATGTAGAATGCAGTTGTATTCTATTACAGAGCTTATCGTTTATCTGTTAAGTAGCCTGTGCCTTTTCTCCTTTTTTAGATTTAATGGCTGCCCCCATGGCTATACAGCAGCTTGTTTATATAAACTATAGTACAGGTATAGGATCCCTTATCCGGAAACCCGATATCCAGAAAGCTCCGAATTACGGTTTCCCATAGACTCCATTTTATCCAAATAATAATTTTTAAAAATGATTTCCTTTTCTTTGTAATAATAAAACAATAGCTTGTACTTGATCCCAACTAAGATATAATGAATCCTTATTGGAAGCAAAACCAGCCTATTGGGTTTATTTAATGTTTAAATGAATTTCTAGTAGACTTAAGGCATGAAGACCCAAATTACGGAAAGATCCGTTTTCCAGAAAACTCCAGGTCCCAAGCATTCTGGATACCAGGTCCCATACCTGCAGTACTTATCTGTTATCTACTGTGTATCCTGTGCTTGAATGGCTGCCCCCATGGCTACACAGCAGCTTGTTTATATAAACTATAGTAGTACTTATCTGTTATCTACTGTGTATCCTGTGCTTGAATGGCTGCCCCCATGGCTACACAGCAGCTTGTTTATATAAACTATAGTAGTACTTATCAGTTATCTACTGTGTATCCTGTGCTTGAATGGCTGCCCCCATGGTTACACAGCAGCTTGTTTATATAAACTATAGTAGTACTTATCTGTTATCTACTGTGTATCCTGTGCTTGAATGGCTGCCCCCATGGCTACACAGCAGCTTGTTTATATAAACTATAGTAGTACTTATCTGTTATCTACTGTGTATCCTGTGCTTGAATGGCTGCCCCCATGGTTACACAGCAGCTTGTTTATATAAACTATAGCAGTCTTTCTAAAGTAAACACAACTTTAACCAATGCAGGGCAACAGAACATTATATACAGTACATTTACTTTAAAATGCTTTTATTTTTGGTGTTACTGTTCGTTTAAGTGGAAAATAAAATAAATTAAAGAGGTTCACCTTCCAAACACTGTTTTCAAATCAGTAGTTTCCATTATTTAATTTTTTACTGTTTTTCCCAAAATATAAGTGTTAAGTTTAATGTCTCTGTCTCTGGTGTTTGAGTCTGGCAGCTCAGTAATTCAGGTTCAGCTGCCTGTAATGAAACCCAGGGATTCTACTCAGCAGAGACAAAAATAAGTAATGTATCCATTTAGAACAGTTTACAGGGTCGGCGACCCCATCTCCCGGGGCTGCTTCAGAAGGTGAAAAAAGACTCTTGACGCTTCAATATTAGAATAACTGAAATAGAAATCATTGGAAAATGTCATTATTTCTGGTGATCCCCCTCCCTTCTGCCCCTCAGGCTACCTGCCCAACCCCCTGGCAAATGCCCCTAATTTTTTTTTACTCACCCCTCTGTGCAGATTCTGGCCTCGGAGTTCACAGCAGCTGTCGTCTTCTTCGGTAATCTTCATGTATTAATGCTATTTTTCAGCGCATGTGCAGTAGGAGAAATTTTCCGGTTCCAAACAACTGCACATGTGCTGAAAGTCACGAAAATTTCAGAAAATTTTTCGGTAATTTTCGGCAGACGCGTTGTGGTTCAGGACCGGAAAAATACTCCAACTGCTGAAAATGCAGTCAATAGACGAAGTCTGCTGAAACTTCCGAAAAAGACAGAGGAAAGAAGATGGCGCCCGTGAACTCCCGTTGCCAGAATCTGCACGGAGGGGCGAGTAAAAAACATGGGGCATTTGCCCTGGGGGGAGAAGGGAGAGGGGTCTACCCAGGGTAGGGGAGGGTTTTTTTTTTTTTTTAATTACGGGTTGAATTCTCCTTTAATCTGCCTGCAGCCAACAATTGCAAAAATATCACTTCTTACCTGTGCTACGGCTTGCTGAGTGCCGCCAAAGGCTGCTGTTGACACAACACTGACTGCCCCTGATGCATCCCCCTGGCCATCCAGCTGACCATCTGTCACCTGGACAACTCTGTATGTCACCTATAGAACAGAAAATGTAAAATCCTCATTTCAGGCTGTCCTTTTTTAACATACAAAACTTTACACAATGTTCAGCTTAAGATGAATATGCAGTCCTGCATCAAATCTAGTACGGTCATTGCAGCATACATATTAAAGGAATACTGTCATGGGAAAACATTTTTTTTTCCCAAAACACATCAGATAATAGTGCTGCTCCAGCAGAATTCTGCCCTGAAATCCGTTTCTGAAAAGAGCAAACAGATTTTTTATATTTAATTTTGAAATCTAGACATATTGTCAGTTTCCCAGCTGCCCCCAGTCACATGACTTGTGCTCTGATAAACTTTAATCACTCTTTACTGCAAGTTGGAGTGATATCACCCCACCAGCAGCCTATATTTAATGATGAAATCTAGACACATTGTCAGTTTCCCACGTGCCCCCCCAGTCATGTGGCTTGTGCTCAGTACTGCAAGTTAAAGCAGCCAAACAGAACAATGGGAAGGTAACCAGATAGCAGCTCCCTAACACAAGGGAACAGCTGCCTGGTAGAAGAGCAGCACTCAATAGTAAAATCAAGGTCCCAGAGACACATTCAGTGGGCAAAACAACAGCCTGCACAACAGGCTGCCAGAAGGAAGTTCCATCCTAAAGTGCTGGCTCTTTCTGAAAGCACATGACCAGGCAAAATGACCTGAGATGCACCTACACACCAATATTACAACTAAAAATATACACTTGCTGGTTCTGGAATTACATTTTATATGGTAGAGTGAATTATTTGCAGTGTAAACAGTGTCGTTTAGAAATAAAAACGACACTATAAAAATCATGACAGAATCCCTTTAAGGGTCAGGGCAAATCTCCTTTTCTTCCAGATGACTAACCTCCCCGAACTGGCTCCCCTGCCTTCCCACCGGCTAAAATGTAAATCGCCGGCGGGATGGCTCTCTGATCGATTCGTATCTTAACCGGTGGGAAGGCAGTTCTGGGAGATAAGTGTGCCCTGACCCTTAGAGGCAGTCGTATAAGTAGCCCCGCGTTAATTTTGTTACCTGTCCTCCATTGTTTTCTGTGCGAAACTGATACTGGATATTGTGGTCTGAGAAGGCAGCTTGTTGGACAGTGGCAATGGCCACGGCAGTATGTTCCTCGGCACTCGTATCATCTCCTGTGTTGGGAAAAGCAAACAGAAGAAAGTTAAAATCATGTTGCTTTTGCAGTTTGTACATCCTCAATAGCATAATGCTTAAAGATGTGGCTTCCATCATGACAGCAACACTCACCTTCATGCAACTCTACAACTTCTTCCGTCTCCTGTCCTTTGTCGTGACTAGAAAAAAAAAAGACAACCTTAGAGAGCAAAGTCGTTACCAGTGCTTTGTATTTTTAATTTGGGTATAATGGCATCACCCTTTTTAGAATCTTTATAGTCTATGCCCAAGCTTAAGACGCCCAACACTCTGGCTACCACTACTCCCATTACGATTATATTTTATTTGAAACGGAGGGGCTTGAGTACAGCGACTGTATGAGGTAAAGGTGCACTACGGGCGACTTCTGTTGATGCTCAGATTAAAGGGGTGGTTTACCTTTATGTTAATATATATTATGTTATAGAATGGACAGTTCCAAGCAACTTTTCAATCTGTCTTCATTTTTTATTTTTGATACTTTTTGAATTATTCACCTTCTTCTGACACTTTTCAGCTTTCAAATGGGGGTCACTGACCCCATCTAAAAAACAAATTCTCTGTAAGGCTACATATGTATTGTTCTTGCAACTTTGTATTTCATATCTTTCTATTGAGGCCTCTCCTATTCATATTCCAGTATCTTAATTAAATCAATGCACGGTTGCTAGGGGAATTTTTCAGGATTCATTGAGATCTGGCATTGTGCCGAGAGACTGGCGAATTGCTAATGTGGTGCCTCTATTCAAAAAAGGATCCCGTTCTCAGCCTCAAAACTATAGGCCAGTTAGTCTGACGTCAGTATTAGGAAAGCTTTTCGAAGGGTTAATAAAGGATAAGATACTGGACTTTATAGCAAATCATAATACTATGAGTTTGTGCCAGCATGGTTTTATGCGTAATAGATCTTGCCAGACTAACTTAATTTCTTTTTACGAGAATGTAAGTAGAGACCTCGATTCTGGGATGGCAGTGGATGTGATTTACTTAGACTTTGCTAAAGCATTTCATACAGTGCCACACAAAAGGTTACTGGTTAAATTAAGGAATGTTGGCCTGGAACATAGTATTTGTACCTGGATAGAGAACTGGCTAAAAGATAGACTACAAAGAGTGGTGGTAAATGGAACATTTTCTAATTGGACCAGTGTTGTTAGTGGAGTACCGCAGGGCTCTGTACTAGGTCCCTTGCTTTTCAACTTGTTTATTAATGACCTGGAGGTGGCCATTGAAAGTACTGTTTCTATTTTTGCAGATGATACTAAATTGTGCAGAACTATAGGTTCCATGCAGGATGCTGCCACTTTGCAAAGTGATCTGTCTAAACTGGAAAACTGGGCAGCAAACTGGAAAATGAGGTTCAACGTTGATAAATGCAAGTTATGCACTTTGGCAAAAATAATATAAATGCAAGTTATACACTAAATGGCAGTGTGTTGGGAGTTTCCTTAAATGAAAAGGATCTAGGGGTCTTTGTAGATAACACGTTGTCTAATTCTGGGCAGTGTCATTCTGTGGCTACTAAAGCAAATAAAGTTCTGTCTTGCATAAAAAAGGGCATTAACTCAAGGGATGAAAACATAATTATGCCTCTTTATAGGTCCTTGGTGAGGCCTCATCTGGAGTATGCAGTTCAGTTTTGGACTCCAGTCCTTAAGAGGGATATAAATGAGCTGGAGAGAGTGCAGAGACTAAGTGCAACTAAATTGGTTAGAGGGACGGAAGACTTAAATTATGAGGGTAGACTGTCAAGGTTGGGGTTGTTTTCTCTGGAAAAAAGGCGCTTGCGAGGGGACATGATTACACTTTACAAGTACATTAGAGGACATTATAGACAAATGGCAGGGGACCTTTTTACCCATAAAGTGGATCACGTACCAGAGGCCACCCCTTTAGACTAGAAGAAAAGAACTTTCATTTGAAGCAACGTAGAGGGTTCTTCACAGTCAGGACAGTGAGGTTGTGGAATGCACTGCCGGGTGATGTTGTGATGGCTGATTCAGTTAATGCCTTTAAGAATGGCTTGGATGATTTTTTGGACAGACATAATATCAAAGGCTATTGTGATACTAAGCTCTATAGTTAGTATAGGTATGGGTATAAAGAATTTTAATTAAAAGTAGGGAGGGGTGTGTGTATGGATGATAGGTTTTCATTTGGAGGGGTTGAACTTGATGGACTTTGTCTTTTTTCAACCCAATTTAACTATGTAACTATGTAACTAAATGGCTGAAATAGCAAACTGGAGAGCAGCTGAATACATTTCAAAATAACTAAAAAAACACAAATAATGAAAACAACTTACAGATTGTCTCAGAATATCACTCTACAGCATATTCAAAGTTAATTTAAAGATGTACAACCCCCTTAAGAAGAATTGTAAACAAAAGCATCCAATGATATGAAAAGCTTTTCTATGTAGCGGAGTCAGTAAACAAACCCTAGCCAAAGGGATAAAAGGTCAGATAAGTTTGCATGCCATATTTCCCTTATTAGCTCTGCACATCTGTATGTTGCATTATAAAGTTTCCGATCCGGTACCCCAGTATAATTAGATATTTTAACAATTAAAGCAGATTAACATCCCATAGAGACTCTTATTTCGCTGTCAAGCGGAGATTTCTGGGTCATTTGATTCATTTAGCATCCACGGAGTTGTGTGATCATTAACCATTCCCCCCGACGCCGCGGGCACTTCGTTGCTTGTTGTGATGCGTTGGCTTCAGATCAGGGAAACCAGTGAGCTGTTTCATCAGACTAGTTATTCTGTGTGTTTTTCAGAACATGACTGCTTTATTTTATTATTATTGCTAAAGCTGGTACATACAGAATTTGTAACCACAGATGTACCCTGGCCAGACAGAGGGCCAGGTGAGATGCCCTCTGTCTGAGTGGTTGGTACAAGGTCTAGTAAGAGGACCAGGTGAGATGCCCTCTGGTCAGAGTGGGTGGTACCCGTCTAGTAAGAGGGACAGATGAGATGCCCTCTGTCTGAGTGGTTGGTACAAGGTCTAGTAAGAGGGCCAGATGAGATGCCCTCTGGTCAGAGTGGGTGGTACCCTGTCTAGTAAGAGGGACAGATGAGATGCCCTCTGTCTGAGTGGTTGGTACAAGGTCTAGTAAGAGGACCAGGTGAGATGCCCTCCGTCTGAGTGGGTGGTACCCTGTCTAGTAAGAGGGACAGATGAGATGCCCTCTGTCTGAGTGGTTGGTACAAGGTCTAGTAAGAGGGCCAGGTGAGATACCCTCTGGTCTGAGTGGGTGGTACCACGTCTAGTAAGAGGGACAGATGAGATGCCCTCTGTCCAAGTGGGTGGTACCCTGTTTAGTAAGAGGGCCAGGTGAGATGCCCTCTGTCAGAGTGGTTGGTACAAGGTCTAGTAAGAGGACCAGGTGAGATACCCTCTGGTCTGAGTGGGTGGTACCCAGTCTAGTAAGAGGGACAGATGAGATGCCCTCTGTCTGAGTGGTTGGTACAAGGTCTAGTAAGAGGACCAGGTGAGATGCCCTCTGGTCTGAGTGGGTGGTACCCCGTCTAGTAAGAGGGCCAGGTGAGATGCCCGGTTTATGAACGGGTGGTACCCTGCCCAGACAAAGGCCCAGGTAAGAACATCTGTCCGAATGAGTGGTACCCTGCCCAGTAAGAGGGCCAGATGAGATGCCATCTGTCCAAATGGGTGACGTTTGATGTACCATGCCCAGACAGAGGGCAAGGTAGGTAGGCTACACCATAGGCTGTATCCCTCACCACAGATTTATCGGCCCCATCCTGCTAGTGCCACAGATTTCAGGAGGGCCCTCTCACCACTAGTGCACATACACCCCAGGATAAATGTGAGTGACGCATTCAGAATGAACAACCATACCTGCACCCATCCCAGTTCAAGGGCAAAGTAAACCAGGAGGTGCCCAATGAACAGCCAATCACAGGCACAGCCTGACTAGCAGGGAAGAGTGAATTCTCTATGTTCTAATAAGTTACTAATCACAGGCAGAGCTAGGAAAAAAAAATCACAAACATCTCTGCCTGTGGGGTTATTTTGTTTCCTTCCAAGCAGATGTTCAAAGTTATGAGATGTAGGAATAAAATTACAGGGGAATCCAGTAAAAGAATGAATAAACGATCAGGGATTGTGTATAGATCATTATGGCATCTTTATAATGCTGGGCAATGGTACACGGGGGGGGGGGGGGGTGAGCAGGTTCAGTTTTACACATGCGATTTCTACGGCCCAGGATCCTCACAACGGGAGAAACAGCAGCTTAATATAAGTGTCTCACACGCAGGAGTAAAAGCATTGATCTGACAATAAGGAACAGCTTGTCCTGGAAAAAACTGGGATCAGAAATAAATGCGACCGTGAACACGCACATAATAAAGGGGAAACTATTTTTCAACTATATACAAGCATGTCATATATTATGATGTGGCCTACGGCAGTCAAGAGGACATTACTGCAAGGTAAAGGAATAGTCTAATAGCAGGAAAGGGGTGATCAAGCAACATCCATGAACCTCCATTTAAATTTTTTTTCTGGGTACCAGAAAAAATGGCATAAAATCTGGGAAAATGTAAAATCAGTGAAATGTATTAAATGTGACATATAGGTGGGACCACACACACGAAAAAAAATTATGTCATAAAATGAGGGAAAAACTTAAAGGAAAACTATACCCCCCCCCCCCCAAACAATGTAGGTCTCTATAAATATAGCAAAAATCAGCTCATATGTAAAACCCAATTCCTTACATAGAATTGGAAAACACCCTAGATATTGACGCCAATGATTGACTTTACAGTTTGATGCCCAATATGCAAAGATAAAGCAAAGCAGATGGCATGTGCGGACCCCAAATCAAAACAGCGCATACGACTTTTCTCTGCTTCGCCTTCTGTGAACAAAGACCTGTGACTGCGCATTGTCTGCCACAAGACCCTCCTAACAGCACAAAGACCCCCCAGAGCCATATATTTTTGGAAAGCACACATTCTGACGAATCAAAAATAGGTAATTATGTCCGTCTACGCCAAACTACCATACTGCAAAGCTAAGCTAAAGGCAGAAGTTTTTATGATATTTCTCAAAATCGCCTAAAAACATTGCAATTGCCCTCATTTATCTCACCCAATTTCTTACATACAATTGTAAAACACCCTAAATAATGACACCAAGGGTCTACTGAACAGTTTGATGCCCAATATGCAAAGATAAACCAAAGCAGCTGGCATGTGCAGACCCCAAATAAAAACAGTGCATATGAATTTTCTTGGCTGCCAATTCACCTTTTGTGAATATAGACCCAGATTATGTGCTACAATACCCTCCTAACAGCACAAAGACACACAAAACCATATATTTTTGGAAAGTACACATTCGGACGAATCCAAAATTGCTAAAAATGTGTTTGTACTCCAAATGATCAAAGAGCAAATGGCGCTAAAAAAAATGTAAGGAACAACAATGAAATACAATTAGGCAAATCAATAAAAAAAACTGATCCAACAGCATGGTTAGTGGTCAGAATGTTTGATCCAATAGTCACACTGGAAAAGCAACAGTTTTTAGGGGAATAACAAGAAGGAAACTGATAAAATGAAGAACTAGAAAATAAATAAATAAATAAATAAATAAAACTGTAAGTGTGGGTTTGTGTATACAGGTGTGTACAGCTCTAAAGTGTATAAGTGTGTGTATATCTGTATGTGACTCTGTAAATAAAAAGACCGAAAATTAAAAAAAAGTACTACTATAGTTCATATAAACAAGCTGCTGTGTAGCCATGGGGGCAGCCATTCAAGCACAGGATACACAGTAGATAACAGATAAGTACTACTATAGTTTATATAAACAAGCCGCTGTGTAGCCATGGGGGCAGCCATTCAAGCACAGGATACACAGTAGATAACAGATAAGTACTACTATAGTTTATATAAACAAGCTGCTGTGTAGCCATGGGGGCAGCCATTCAAGCACAGGATACACAGTAGATAACAGATAAGTACTACTATAGTTTATATAAACAAGCCGCTGTGTAGCCATGGGGCAGCCATTCAAGCACAGGATACACAGTAGATAACAGATAAGTACTACTATAGTTTATATAAACAAGCTGCTGTGTAGCCATGGGGGCAGCCATTCAAGCACAGAATACACAGTAGATAACAGATAAGTACTACTACAGTTTATATAAACAAACTGCTGGAACTGAATTACTGAAACTGTTAAAAAAAGGCTTTGGTTCCTCACATTTTTATGCAATCTTTTTGTTCAACCCACTGAAGTAAAGCTGAAAGTCTGCAGTTCAACTGAGTTGTTTCATTTAAAATTCATTGTGGTAATGTACAGAACCAAAATGAGAAAAAAAGTTGTCTCTGTCCAAAGATTTATGGGCCTAACTGTACATACAACTCAAACTTACAGACAGAGGCTATTACATTAATGTACTGTGGTTTGCTTGGCCTTTATAAGCATTTAGCTTTAATAAACCCCCATATCCCCTTTGCTGTGTGTGGTCTACTGCAGAGCACAGAAAGGTAAAAATAAATACTATGTTAAGACAAACATCTGTCTTGTTGCATTTAATAATATATATGTTTCAACTTAAATACCAATTCAAATGAAGAACAAACCTACAGACCCGATCTCGTTCGTAACCCGGGTACTGCTTGTATAACAAAATAGAACTATTTTTCAGCTATTATAAAGCACCAATGGAAATTATGTCCTTACCTTAATTAACACCCTCCTCTCCCCTTATAAACAAGGTAATTAGTACTTATGGAGAGAAGGTTCTCTGTATAAACAACATGTGCCCCTTCCCTAAGATTCAGCCTTTGTAATTAATATCAGCTCACTGCACAACAGGCTTATGTGCAGACTGGTAATTTGTTAGATCAGCTTCTCCTCTGTAAAGTGACTCGGCAGAAGAGGAAATGGGAAAGTAAATTGGATTTCTGTTCCTTGTTTCTTAGTAATAACAAAAACCATAGCTCGTTCTTTATAAAAAGGATAGGCAAAAAGTATATTCGGCACAAGTCCTATGCACTGAGCTCATGTAGAAAAATCTGGTTTACTGCCTCTTTAAAATGGTGATGCACATTAACGTTATATGTAAATGTAACTGCCTTTGACAGCAGGATCTGTCTGGTTGTTTATATTCTCTGCACTACTGGTTCTGACTCCTGAAACAGTGCAGCAAGCCAGCTGACTAAATGGGTTGTTAACTTTAGAGTGTGATATTCTGAGACAATTTGCAATCAGTCTTCATATTTTATATTTTATTATAGTTATTTGGCTTTTTATTGAGCATTTCTACATTTAAGGCAATCTGGTTGCTATGGTCCAAATAACCCCAGCAACCATGCATTGATTTGAACAAGAGACTGGAATATGAATAGGAGAGGCCTGAATAGAAAGAGGAGTAATAAAAAGTAGCAATAACAATACATTTATAGCCTTACAGAGCTTCTGTCTTTTAGATGGGGTCAGTGACCCCCCATTTGAAAACTGGAAAGCGTCAGAAGGGAAATAATTAAAAAACTATAAAGTAAATAAATAATTTAGACAATGAAAAGTTGCTTAGAATTAGACATTCTATAACATATTAAAGTTAACTTAAAGGTGAACCACCCCTTTAACGGTTAGTATGATGTAGAAAGTGATATACTGAGACAATTTGCAATTGGTTTTCATTTTTTATTATTTGTAGTTTTTGAGTTATTTGGCTAATTATTCAGCAGCTCTCCAGTTTGCAATTTCAGCACTCTGGTTGCTAGGGTCCAAATGACCCTAGCAACCATACAGTGATTTGAATAAGAGACTGGAATATGAATAGGAGAGGCTTGAATAGAAATACGAGTAATAAAAAGCATCAATAACAATACATTTGTAGCCTTACTGTGCATTTGTTTTTTTTAGATGGGGTCAGTGACCCCCATTTGAAAACTGGAAAGCGTCAGAAGAATGCAAATAATTCAAAAACAACAAAAAATAAATAATGAAGACCAAATAAAAAGTTGCTTAGAATTAGACATTCTAGAACATGCTAAAAGTTAACTTAAGGGAAAACCACCCCATTAACTATTAGTATGACGTAGAGAGTGATAGTCAGACAATTTCCAATTGGTTTTCATTTTTTATTATTTGTGGTTTTTGAGTTATTTGGCTTTTTATTCAGCAGCTCTCCAGTTTGCAATTTCAGCCACCTGGTTGCTAGGATCCAAATTACCCTAGCAACCCTGGACTGCTTTGAATAAGAGACCGGAATATGAATAGGAGAGGCCTGAATTAGACATTCTAGATGTCAACTGTGAACCACCCCTTTTAACTATTAATATGATGTAGAAAATGATATTCTGAGACAATTTCCTATTAGGGTTGCCACCTGGCTGGTATTTTACTGGCCTGGCCAGTAAAAATGATGGTTGATCCCAATGTTAATAGGGAAAAGATATAAATATATAGGAAGGCCGGTATTTTTTTCCAGAAAAGGTGGCAACCCTATTTCAATTTGGTTTTCATTTTTTTTTATTATTATTTGTGGTTTTTGAGTTATTTGGCTAATTATTCAGCAGCTCTCCAGTTTGCTGTTTCAGCACTCTGGTTGCTAGGGTCCAAATGACCCTAGCAACGATGCATTGATTTGAACAAGAGACTGGAATATGAATAGGAAAGAGAAGTAATAAAAAGTAATAATAAAAATACATTTGTAGCCTTACAAAATGATTTGTTTTTTAGATGGGGGTCAGTGACCCCCATTTGGAAAGTGTCAGAAGACGGGAAATAATTCAAAAAAACTATAAAAAAAATAAATAAGGAAGACCAATTAAAAAGTTGCTTGCAACTGACAATTCTTTAACAGACTACCTACCATACCTTTAACTATTAGTATGAAAAAAAAAGTAGCAATAACAATACATTTGTAGCCTTACCGAGCATTTGTTTTTTTTTTAGATGGGGTCAGTGACCCCCATTTGAAAAATGCAAAGTGTCAGAAGATGGGAAACAATTCAAAAACTATAAAAAAATAATGAAGACCCATTAAAAAGTCGCTTAGAACGGACCATTCTATAACAGACTACCTACCCACCATACCTTGAACTATTAATTCAATATTAATTATTTTATTATATTTATTATTAATAATATTATATAATATATATTATATATAATAATATATAATATATATATATATAATAATATGACCTTAGTATGATAGAAAAGCATTAATAACAATAAATGTGAAGCCTTAAAGAGCATTTGTTTATTAGATGGGGGTCAGTGATCCCCGTTTGAAAGCTGTAAAGAGTCAGAAGAATAAACAAACGTTGCTGATCTATCAGCTTTATACTGTGGAAATGGTCAGTGAATATATATTGGGATATTCATGAAATAATAATAATAGAAGTGGGTGAGGAGGAGGGGCAGGGACAAAGCTTTCCCTATGAAGAATAACATTTCTATAGGAATCAGTCTGATCCCAATGATCACTAGTCACAGCCAATGCCTATGTGAGTGTAGGCCGCACAGCCTGGGCCTAGATTAGCTCACCTGGCGGAGTCGAGGCCCTGATCCAGCATGTCCATGTGTCGAGAGTCGGGGTTGGGAGGCAGCGGGCGGAATCTTTAGCCCGAGTCCCCCCAGACTCAGGCGTTACAGGCCCAGGGCCCGGGGCGGCCCGGAAAGGGGGAGGCGTGAGAGCCGGCGGTGCTTCTCCTGATCACGGGGACAAACAGACGGGTCATGTGAGGAGCTTTCCCTTCCCTGCCTCTCCTGTACCGCCGCCGGGACACGTGAGGAGGGAGGCGTGGAGATGAGACACGCTGTGTCTGTGCCTAATGCGTTACGCACGGGAGAGAGCTAGAGCGTTCCGGAACCGACAGTCACCGAACGGCAATAACGTCGGGAACGCGCTTCACACGGAAACTGCGCCGAGAAAGAGAAGCGGGCGGGCCCGACACGCAGTGCATTCATACAGGAGCGCGGGCGGGCTTAAACAACTGCACTCACACAAGAGCGCGGGCGGGCCCGACAAACTACAGGTTGACAGACGCGGGCGGGCCTGCTGAGAAGCCGCAAGCGACGGCAAAGAGAAACAAACGTGGATTCATGGACCGGTTGTGTGAAACTAGGGCATCCCCAAAGCTTCCGTGTGGCGGCAACCATAAAAAAAATATTATTATAGGGCGGGCCTGAGAAACAAAAATCTTTATGACGCGCTTGAGACAGAGAAACATAACATTTATATAGCGGGCGGGAAAAAGGCAGAGTTAATTTATACTGGGAAACAGAGGAACCCTATTGGGTTAAGTGAACCAATTTATTTTGCCCACACTGTTTCCTGATTCTAGCAGCTGTTGCCCAATCAGGCTGCACTGTCCTATAAAGCTGCGCCCCCTTCTGGGGATTGTCGTCCCTGTTATGGTGCGCGTGCATGAGCGCTGTGGAGCCCAACCCCGCCCTTACTAACAGACAAAGCGGGAGCTCGGGAGAGACTGGCCACGCCCGCTGTCTGAGGGGGCGGAGTAAAGAGCTGTCAGGGACGTGTTTGGTGGCGGGCGGGGGAATTGTGGGTAGCTTGGAGACTACCAGGGTGTAGAAACAATAATACGTGAAACCTGACAGATATAGGCCAAATAAACATTCTATACCGGTGTATTCCCGCCTTTACTCCCACCAACAGTGTCCCTGATCATAATTATGAAATATTGGCAGCAATGAACTGTAGTCTATTTGTGTGCCACCCTCAACAAAGCGCCTCTGATCCAAATGTTGCCACTAACTGGCCCTAGTGTGTACAGCTTTTACTTTCTGAGGTAAATTTCACTATAAATGACTATAAAACTTGCTTCATTTGAGTGTTATACCCTGGCACATCCTCTGCTTGCTGTGTAGGCAGCCATTTAAAAGGGGTATAATGCAAAATCTACTCCACGTCCAGTAACCCGTAGCAACCAGCCTTTATATTGCCTTCTGCACTGCCAACTTAAAGGCGATGTAAAGGCAAAATGAAAAATAAATCTATCTCCAATATACTTTAAAGGGATACTGAATCAGTTAATAGTGCTGCTCCAGCAGAATTCTGCACTGAAATCCATTTCTCAAAAGAGCAAACAGATTTTTTTATATTCAATTTTGAAATCTGACATGGGGCTAGACATTTTGTCAATTTCCCAGCTGCCCCAAGTCATGTGACTTGTGCTCTGCTAAACTTCAATCACTCTTTACTGCTGTACTATAAGTTAAAGTGATATCACCCCCTCCATTTTCCCCCCAGCAGCCAAACAAAAGAACAGTAGGAAGGTAACCAGATAACATCTCCCTAACACACAATAACAGCTGCCTGGTAGATCTAAGAACAACACTCAATAGTAAAAACCCATGTCCCACTGAGACACATTCAGTTACATTGAGAAGGAAAAACAGCAGCCTGCCAGAAAGCATTTCTCTCCTAAAGTGCAGGCACAAGTCACATGACTTGGGGCAGCTGGGGAATTGTCAAAATGTCTAGCCCCTTGTCAGATTTCAAAATTGAATATAAAAAAATCTGTTTGCTCTTTTGAGAAATGGATTTCAGTGCAGAATTTTGCTGAAGTAGCACTATTAACTGATGCGTTTTGAAAAAAACATTGTTTTTCGATGACAGATCCCTTTGATTAAAAAAATGTCTACCATTCTTTTTAGAAACCTGACTGCAGTGAAATTCCCCCTACGTTTTACTTGCTCTGACAGCTGCGGATAGAAAACTTCAGACAGTCCCTAACTGCTCTGCAGGGAAACGATCATACTTTCTAACGGCAGAGGGAGCCCCCCACCTGGGGTTGCCACCTTTTCTGGAAAAAAATACCGGCCTTCCTATATATTTATCTTTTTTTCCCTATTAACATTGGGATCAACCATCATTTTTACCAGCTAGGCCGGTAAAATATGGGCCAGTTGGCAACCCTACCCCCAACTTACTTCCCAGAACTCCAGCTTTGTTTGTTTCCATGTAAAGCATCCGACGACTGTGTAGAGATTTGTATCCACAGACGCGGTGCAGTCTGCATATTCTGATTGTTAACCAGTCTTGCTGCATCAGCTTCTATGGCAGATATTATTTGACTTTGCTGTTTTGATCATTTATGATGATCCCTAAGCTTAGCCTCCCAACAGCAACCCAGACCACACTGAGCATGTGCATGGTCTTGGTCTTGCAAAGATGTTAAACAAAGTTACAAGATGACAGCCCTCTGCGGCCAACTTTCAAAACAAAAATAATTTTTTTCATTAGGCTTGTGGGGCAGTAAGTTCATGTTTATGTTCAGTATACAACATACAGCATTTCTAGCATTATTCCGTTTTAGAATTTAGTTCCCCTTTAAGTCAAATCAAATCCATTTTAATGTCATCTCTACTGCATACAAAAAGACATACACAGCGAGACAAAATTACAATTTACAGTTATTTTCCCTTCCTACCCTAACCATACAACCACTCAATACATATACACCCACCAGGGTAATCATAATACATAATCATATTGCAGTTAGCACGATACAAAATAAAAATAACACAGTGCAAAGAAAAACAACAAATATAGCCAATATAAGTGTAATGTGGAATCCTTAAGAGTGAAATATTACTGACCAGGCATTATTTCAATCTCAGCTACTATGTAACTTGCTCTGATTGCTCCTCCACTCAGTGGCAAGAACAGGCAGTCTTGTGTATTCCATGCACTCACACTGATATAGTATCTCCCAATAATCTTTGGCGGCAAATTAAGCAAAATGGATCCATGGAAACCAGAAAGCTGATTAACCCTGAGGCTGGTTTATTTATTATTAACCTTACTAACAGACTCTCTTTCATAAGATCGAAACGCGCAAGATCGTAAGATCGTATGCAGGGCTGGTAAATATACGCTGTCTGTTTATTATTCTATCTTTTACGTAAAAACATACAATCTTTATATTACGTTCTCATTAGTGATGTGCTGGCCGACCCGATACCCGTGGATCAGGTGGGTTCGGGCCAACCTCGAACTCCTCTTCGCGGTTGGCCAGAGCTCTTCTCCTGCTCTCCCCGCCCGCCAACTTGCACTGCCGGCTTCTGACTTCCGGCTTCTTTTTGTATAGACGCTGTGCCTGCTCGCCCCAACCCTTTTGTGACATCATTGGTGGGGCGGGTCGGCATGTTGGCATATGAAAGGAAGCTGGTAGGCTGTTGGAGGGAGGGAGGGCAGGCAGCTTCGTGCGGGTCGGGAAAAACCCAACCTGCACATTACTGGTTCGCATAGTCTAGGGACTGTTTCATCATCAGCAAATAGAGATGGCGCGAACTGTTCGCCGGCGAACTTGTTCGCGCGAACATCGGGTGTTCGCGCTCGCCGGAAGTTCGCGAACGTCGCGCGACGTTCGCCATTTTGGGTTCGCCATTGTTGGCGCTTTTTTTTGCCCTCTCACCCCAGACCAGCAGGTACATGGCAGCCAATCAGGAAGCTCTCCCCTGGACCACTCCCCTTCCCTATAAAAACCGAAGCCCTGCAGCGTTTTTTCACTCTGCCTGTGTGTGCTGAAGAGATAGTGTAGGGAGAGAGCTGCTGCCTGTTAGTGATTTCAGGGACAGTTGAAAGTTTGCTGGCTAGTAATCGTTTTGATACTGCTCTGTTATTGGAGGGACAGAAGTCTGCAGGGGTTTGAGGGACATTTAAGCTTAGGTAGCTTTGCTGGCTAGTAATCTACCTTCTACTGCAGTGCTCTGTATGTAGCTGCAGTGGGCAGCTGTCCTGCTTCTGATCTCATCTGCTGACTGCTGCAATAACAGTAGTCCTTGTAAGGACTGCTTTTATTTATTTTTTTGTTCCAATACAGAGCAGTATCAAGCAGATTACTAGCCAGCAAACTTACTATCATCTGTCCCTGAAATCACTAACAGCTCTCCCCCTACACTATCTCTTCCAAGCACACACAGGCAGATTTTTCAGATACATTTTTGCCCTTGATCCCCCTCTGGCATGCCACTGTCCAGGTCGTTGCACCCTTTAAACAACTTTAAAATCATTTTTCTGGCCAGAAATGTCTTTTTTAGATGTTAAAGTTCGCCTTCCCATTGAAGTCTATGGGGTTCGCGAACCGTTCGCGAACCGCTCGCATTTTTGCGCAAGTTCGCGAATATGTTCGCGAACTTTTTTTCCGACGTTCACTACATCCCTATCAGCAAAATAAACCGCCGGTTTATTTTACATAGGAAACCTAGGCGCATAAGGAAAACACAAAATTGTTCTAGATTGGGATCCCCAACCTTTTTTTTTTTTTTTTTTACCCGTGAGCCATATTCAAATGTAAACAGAGTTGGGGAGCAACGCAAGCATGAAACATGTTCTTGGGGGTACCAAATTGGGCTGTGATTGGCTATTTGTTAGCCGCTATGTGAATTGGCAGCCTATAGGAGGCTGTGTTTGTTGTTCAGCATCTGACAGAAATCTTTTAACCTGTCCGATCGACCAAACTCCGCAGGACATAAAATGTCGGGACTCTCCACACACTATGCGAAAATCGTACAAATCTGATCTTTGCGTCTATGGCCAGCTTAAAGTGGACCTGTCATCCAGACACAAAAATCTGTATAATAAAAGTCCTTTTCAAATTAAACATGAAATCCAATTTCTATTTTTTATTAAAGCATTCATAGCTTTTGTAAACTCATTTAAAACTCTCAGCTGTCAAATATTGTCTGCCCCTCCTCTATGCCAGTGGCATAGAGGTGGGGCAAACAATTACTTTCACTTTCCATTCAGCACTTCCTAGATGTCACTGCTCTCCCCACATTCCCCCGTTCTCTTTACTGTTCAATTGTGTGACCAGGGCATGGGATGGACATCAGGTCACCGTCCCCCATTCTGGTGCAGAAACAAGATTCTGAGATGATGCAAGAATTGCCTTAATAAAACTGTGCACAAAATGGCTGCTTCCTGCTTGTTATAATTATGAATTCCCAGACTGAAGGAAACAAGATTCACATAATTTATATAGTGTAATTAAAGTTCATTTTGCTTGCTTGACTAATGTGATAAAATAGGATTTGGAAAAACTATGGCAGTATAGGTATTCCCCTGTACTAAGCACAGTAATTTATAGTCTGGACAGAGAGAAAGCACTAGCATTTATACCAGTAAGTATTATACATACAGTAAGTATTGCCCTGTATTAAAGTGGTGGTTCGCCTTTAAGTTAACTTTTAATATGTTATATAATGGCCAATTCTAATCAACTTTTCAGTTGACCTTCATTATTTATTTTGTATTTGCTTTTTGAATTATTTGCCTTCTTCTTCTGACTCTTTCCAGCTTTCAAATGGGAGTCATTGACCCCATCTAAAAAAACAAATGTTCTGTAAGGCTACACGTTATGGTTATTAGTACTGTTTATTACTAATCTTTCTGTTTAGACCCTCTCCTATTCATATTCAAGTCTCTTATTCAAATCAATGCATGAATGCTAGGGTAATTTGGACCCTAGCAACCAGATTGTTAAAATTGCAAACTGGCGAGCTGCTGAATAAAAAGCTAAATAACTCAAAAACCAAAAAGAATAAAAAATGAAAACCAATTGCAAATTGTTTTAGAATATCACTCTCTACATCATACTTAAAGGGGTTGTTCACCTTTGAGTTAACTTTAAAGGAAAACGATACCCCCCAAACAACGTAGGTCTCTATAAAAAGATATTGCATAAAACAGCTCATATGTAGAATCCTGCTTCATGTAAATAAACCATTTTCATAATAATATACTTTTCTAGTAGTATGTGCCATTGGGTAATCATAAATAGAAAATTGCCATTTTAAAAAATAAGGGCCGCCCCCTGGGATTGTAGGATTCACTGTACTCACAAACAAACCAACAAACCATACATGTTAGGTCACATGAGCCAATTAACAGACAGAGTTCTGTCTTTTGCTTCCACACTTCTTCCTGTTACAGTTAGAGTTGAAGTATTTCTGGTCAGGTGATCTCTGAGGCAGCACACAGACCATCAGAAAATGGTGGTTCAAGGCAAGAGATGTAAAAGGACAATATTTACTTAAATATATATTCCAGTTTGGTAAGATTCTTTAATATGCCACTTAATATGATAAACTATCTGTTGCTTAAGTGTTTATTTTGGGGGTATAGTTTTCCTTTAAGTGCAGTACAGAAGGTAGCTTCCCCATTTTGTTCATAACCAGTACAGAGAATGACCCTAAAACAATATATGCATAGTTAGCCTATAGTTAGCCTATATATATAGGAACATGCTCCTTGTAAGAGGCCTTTTAAGTTAAAGTAAAGTTGTTTTCTCTGGTCACAGAGTCCCTCCACCTGCCTGAGATCAAGCAGTTTGTTGCTGCCCCTTTACCTTAGCTTCTATTGGCTACCCATGAGACACCATACAGCGGGTTTACGATTTAAAGAAGATAAAAAGGAGTTTGGTTAGGGGGGCCTTGCCAATAGGAGAGGATTAAAATGTCAGATAATTGTTGTGGAATATAATCATTGTGGTTAATTGTGCCATATACTCTGCAGTAGAGAAGGAGCTTGTGACAAAAATAAATGTGACCTAGAAAAGTGATTTCCTGCCTCACCTGCTGCAGATGTTCTAATGTTGTGCAAGGTCAGCAACCGCTGATTTTTTTCTGAACCAATGAAAAATTGATTCATGTTAATAAAATTGCAAATGAGCAGGCCTCAGGAAGTAAGTGCCGATAAGTGGGTCATTTTGATAGAGCCTGCCAATAAAAGGCTTCTGATATACACATAAGGACAATCATGTCCAGTTTATACAGAACAACTAGATAGGTCAAAAATCCACCATGAAAAGGTTAGATATTGGTTGCATTGTGTTCGAAGTTTAGAAACTCACTCTGTTGGGCTTGTGAAACTAAGGAATCCCAGTTGACTAGTAGAGAAGGGTGTCGTCAAATGTTGCTAAAATTTGCTGGCTGGAGATATCATGGTAGTTAGGTTCAAGATGGAAGAAGAGAATCCATGGACTGAAGAACAGAATGCAGAAATAAAGAAGAGGTCACAGCTGGCAGAAGAAAGGTTGACTTAGTATCTAGAGTATTCTGATATACACATAAGGACAATCATGTCCAGTTTATGCAGAACAAGTAGATACGTCAAAAACTGACGTGAAAAGGTAAGATATATGTATACATTTTTATATTGAAGCAGCCACCCTTCTGCAGTTCTGTTATTCACCTCCAGATTTCCTACTATTTTGCAGGTGCCTGCCCATTCGTTGCATTAGGTTCGAAGTTTTGAAACCCAAACTTTTGGGCTGGTGAAACTAAGGAATCCCAGTTGACTAGTCAACCTGAAAAAAGAGAAGGGAGTCGTCAAATGTCGCTAAAGTTTGCTGGCTGGAGAGATTATGGTAGTTAGGTTCATGAAGGAATAAAATAATCCATGAACGGAAGAACAAAATGCAGAGAAAAAGAAGAAGCCATAACAGGCAGAAGAAATGTGGACTTAATATCTAGAGTAGAATCAGAACTAAAAACAGCAGAATGGTCTACCCAAGAACTCCAAATCCATGAGATTCATGAGCAGGCTCACTGGTTGATCTCTTTGCAAAATCTTAATGAGGGTCGATGGAATAGGATAAGGAGAAAAGAAATTGCTAGAAACTGGAAGAAGCCACATGGGATGGAGGAGAGAGTGTGGAGATGAAAAGGGACTGAGTGAGTAAAACCATGGTTAGGTAAGGGTGATAAAGTATGATGGCTAAGCTGTATGAGAAGATAGTCAAGCAAGAAAATCTTATGATCAACAAATAGAAACTCAGTGCCTGTTAGTGTAAACATTCTTTGGTCTAGAAGACTAGTAGACAAATTATTTAAAGGAGAAGAAAACTCCAAATAAGAGTCTTGGCAACCTGTTAGGGTACATACATACTTACCAAGAGACCCAAATTTCCTGGATTTCCCCAGCATTGCCACAGCAATGCATACATTTCTTTCACTTGAGTGACAGCAGATCAGGCCAATGAGCACTTTGGAAGTCAGAATAAGGCTTCTGCATGTGCTTCTCAGCTAAAACAGATATGCAAATTGAAGACAATTAGCTGTTGGATGACATTGCCAGATCCGATTGCCACAACAGTCAAAAAAAGAGTGAAGCTCTAGGCTTTTTATGATAAAACTACGAGGTTTGGGTAAGGTTTATGGTGGACTACCATCTGCTGTGTTTTAGTTGTTGGACTTATCAGCTTGTAACATTGTTACATCTATGAAGCATCCTATTTTTTAGGTAATTCAAGATTTAGGCTCTGAAGACAGTATCAAAAACTGTATAAACACTCAAGGCTTAGTCGATCACTTTATATTGCACATGCCCTTTACAATTAACCAACATTCTAGTCAATCTTCTCTGATGGTATAACTGAATTAGTTAAGACAGACTATATTGTAGTTATGAAGACTATGCAAATCAATTTAATCCTTATGTATAGGGTCACATTTATCAAAAATCTCATGGTCATGTCTCAAGTAATCCCTGTTGAGTACCTATACTAATCCCAAACTTCCTTGATTCGAACTGTAGCTGAGAAATAGCTCAAGGCCTTAATCAAAAAATTATACTCAAGGTCTTAAAATATATTATACTCTAAATATATTTTTTCGAATCCCAGCATTCTTTGCATTCTCCAGCCCTTTCATTATAGAAAAAAAGTGAATATTCAAGTTGTGGGAAACAAAAACATAAATATCCAAATCACCCAATTCCCACTGAGTGCCAGCCTGGTGTAGCAGGTAAGCCACTAGAATCACTTGGGAACAACTTGGTACATCCCAGTTATTTTACCTTTCTTTCTCCTTTCAGCTTCTTTCCCTGATTTAGGTAATATATAAAAAATTAAATCATTCTTTATTTTCTAATTAGACTAGTATGAAAGTTGCTCAGTGAAACTGTAATAACTAGAGTGGCAAACAAATTCAGAGGTAGACGCTTGTGTGGCACCTTCAGCTGGGATAATGTATCATGTGATTAACTCCACGCGCCAATATATCCTCTGCATCTGTGTTCCTTGATACATAGCATGGCAGATCTGCGGTCTTTCCAAATTTCAATCATTTTTACATGCAGAAACCCATGGTATTGACCCAAAAATTGTGCGTAATACTGGAAATCTGTTCTCACAAACTATGAGCATCGCCCCACAAAAGATACTGAAATTATAGATAGAACTTCTGGTTTCCTATTAAAGCAACAGGAAGGTAAATATGTCATTTTAGCACAAACAACCACTGACCCACAGAGTCAGCAATTTGCTGCCCTTCTTTCGCAGCCTATATATGATGCTTACATGTCCCATTACCCACACGTATCTCTCAAGCTCTATTTCAACATCACGCAATAGCTTCAGTAGCTGCTTGATGATCATGATGATACAAAACTAATGTAAAAAGACAGGGAGGTAAAATGATTCCCAATATTTCTACATACTGTACCAGAACAATTTTAGGATACTGAAACTTTCCTCTGTACTGTGTCAAAACAGGATAAAATCAGGAAAACACAGCTGGACTGCATGGGACCAGACAAATGTAAATTAGGCTTCTACTGTAAGTGGGAGTTGCACAATGCAAATAAGACAATGGTCATATTGGAAACGCATGGTTAAATTGGAGCAACACCATTAAAAGAGAGTAGCCAGAGTAACCATATAAAGAGAATTACCATATAATTATCCTTCCAAGTGGATAATAATAATAATACCATAACATAACATTTGGTCATCCTTGTTTTCCTTCTTTTTAAGAGTCACCAATATATAAGCAAAACGTTGTCATTTGCCCAAAATCTTATAATAACTGGTCACAGGCAGGAAAATTCCTTTTTGTCCAACCAATGAAAATATATTAGGTACTTGAGCCATATTTTGGAGTAGTTGCTGGAATTTTTTTTTACAGTTAAAGCCCTTGTTTGATGTCCAACCCTTGGCGAGGGCTTCTCAAACCTGTTTATTAGTCATTTGCCCTTAGAATATCTAGGGCAGTAAATATAATTTCATGCCAAATCTATTCCTTTCTGCCCTTCAAGTGAGGCTTTAAAGAGTGAAGGTGGCCATAGAGGTTTAGGTTTTTTAAAAGATCTTTTCGTTAACGTAGGACCTGAAAAGATCGTTTAAGTGTACAATTTGTCCATCAACAAAAACTACAATTTCAAACTATATTGTCTACTGTGGGTAATTGCCTGCTTGGCCCTGCAAACAATTGGACCAATGAAAATCTTATAACCTGACCAATGGATTTTCTGACTGATGTCGGATAAAAATGATTAGATGCACAACCATTTGGTGCCCCACTAAACTCACGATAATTTGATGGATAAATTAACTTTTAGTATAATGTAGAGAGAGATATTCTGAGACAAATTGCAATTGGTTTTCAATTTATTTTCATTTGTGTATTTGGACTTATTTAGCTTTTTGTTCAGAAGCTCTCCATTTTGCAATTTTAGCAATCTGGTCGCTAGAGTCCAAATTACCCTAGCAACCATGCATTGATTTGTATAGGAAACTGGAATATGAATAGCAGAGGGCCCGAATAGAAAGATGAGTAATAAAAACTAACAACAAAAATAAATGTGTAGCCTTACAGAGCATTTTTTTTATAGATGGGATCAGTGACCCCTATTTGAAAGCAGGAAAGAATCAGAAGAAAATGGCAAATCTTTTAAAAACTATAAAAAAATTAATTGAGACCAATTGAAAGGTTGCTTAGAAATGGCCACTCTATAACTATATCAATAGATGACTGAAAGGTGAACCACCCCTTTAACATCTATGGCTGCCTTAAGCATTCTCCCCAGTTATTATATCAGTATAAGATGCAATTTTCATTTTTTATGACAGCCATACTTTGTCACCAGTGTGACAGATAAAGTTCAAGCCTCAGTGTGACAATGTGGGCAGGAAGGGGATATTACAGTTGTGTTTTAATTACATGGGCAGAAGTTTTTCCACTGCCCATAGAAACCATTCAGCTTTTGCTGCTCTAGCACAGTTGGAATAAAGAAAACAAAGTGTTATTTAGTTGCTATGTGTTACTGGGTGGGTGGAACCCTCTGCCCATGTTGCTGCACAACTCTCATAGTAATTACATAAAATAAGCTGTTATATATAAGAGAAACCACAGGTAGAGACAAATCGCTGACTGTAGACAGAGCCCTAATAGCTCCACCTTCGTTAGGGCTTAAAGAATTACAGAGTCCCCTCTATCTCCAATACTGACAATCATGGTGTGGACTTGCAGTCTCAGCCTACTTCTGCTGGGGGGATTTCTGTCCAAAGGTAAGTGATCAGCTGCCCACACAACTAATGAGGTTATTTTTATTTTTGCTGAAGTTTAAAATGTGAGATTTAGGAGGAAAGCTTATTTGTCACTCTTCCTGTAGAGTTTTGTGTTTGTTTTTCTCTCACCTTTTTTGGAGATATCCGTTCTTAAATATTTATTCTCCAGTTTCTTGGGCAATTCATTCATCTAGTGTCAAATTAAATAAAAAAACTTGGTTGGATCAGTTGGTTGGATTAGTCTACTCTACTGGAGAATTCCTTGCAAACTCTAAATAACACTGTAGGCTGCATGAATTAGAAAGGAATCCTGGAAATAACAACTTGTTTGTGTCTTGTTATTGTTGGTGTAAAGTGCAGCGATTCCCACTATCCCACTGAGAGACACCGCTGCTTAAACTTAATTCTCCAGAGCACATACTTATCGGAACCTGCATTGGTGCATTTCATGCAAGTTATAGTGCAGAATACTTAATGATGCTGCATTGTGAGCAAAAATATGCAGATTTACATTTCAAATTTATTTTGAAAACCGAATTCAAATTTATTTGCAATACATTGCAAATTTAGGTTCTTTGCATGAATCTCTGATTTGGTAAATGAGCCCTAGTATCCCTCGATCATTCATGTTTAATCAGATATGGTTCACGGTTTAATGTCCATGTATTTATGTGGCAGTGTTTTATGTTAGAGAACTCTTGGGGGCAGATGTATCAAGGGTCGAATATCGAAGGTTAATTAACCCTCGATATTCGACTAGGAATTGAAATCCTTCGACTTCGAATATCGAAGTCGAAGGATTTAGCGCAGAAAATTCGATCGAACGAGCAAAGGATTATTCATTCGATCGAACGATTAAATCCTTCGAATCGAACGATTCGAAGGATTTTAATCCAACGATCGAAGGAATATCCTTCGATCAAAAAAACTTAGGCAAGCCTATAGGGACCTTCCCCATAGGCTAACATTGACTTCAGTAGCTTTTATCTGCCGAACTAGGGGGTCGAAGTTTTTTTTAAAGAGACAGTACTTCGACTATCGAATGGTCGAATAGTCGAACGATTTTTAGTTCGAATCCTTCGATTCGTAGTCGAAGGTCGAAGTAGCCCATTCGATGGTCGAAGTAGCCCAAAAAACACTTCGAAATTCAAAGTTTTTTTACTTCGAATCCTTCACTCGAATTTAGTGAATCGACCCCTTGGCATACAGTTTTTTAGTGGTAGATTTGCAACACACATATTACTTTGAACTTTAACCAAAAAGCTGTATGTTGGTCTCATCTGACCACAAAACATTTAACTGCATTTCAGTTGGGCAAAATTCAGATGTTTTCAAATGTTCTTATTGAGAAAGGGCTTGTACCACCCTCCCATACAGCCAGTGTTATTTAGAGCTCTTAATGTGGGTGACCCATGCGGATTAATATCCCTCTTATTTCCCTTTTATCTAATGTATACGATCAGTATGAAACAGAAGATCACTAAGGGGGTTATTTATTAAACTCCGAAATGCAAAAATCGTGAAAAATTCTTGATTTTTTTTTATAAAATCTGACTTTTGAAAAACCCCAAGGATGGATAACTCTGAATCTGAAAATCCGGCATCTCAGACCTGTCGAGGTTGCATATAAGTCAATGGGAGAAGTCCCAATGATTTTTTGATGTGCGCTGGGTTTCTGTCAATACCCCGTAGATTTCAGAGTTTTCGGGTTAAAATCGGATGAAAAAGTCCAAAAGAATCAGTGAAAATCAGTTTTTTTCCCACAAAGCAAATTTTCGGGAAAATGTAATAATAAATAAGCGCAAAAAAAAGAGCGGATTTGATCGGAGTTTGTAGCAGAAAATATTGAGATAAATTCAGACTTTGATAAAGTATATGACAAATCTAGTTTGTTTGTTTTTTAGTGGGCAGAATGCCACCTTTTGGGTAATGTAATAAAAGAAGATAAAGAGAAAACATCTGCACAATGTAAATTATTTTGCAGCAATAAAAAAACCTTTATGTTCCCTGTTTAATAAATGTTGAAGAGTATTCCAAGCATTTATCATTTTTTTCCTACTATTTACTAACATTCAATTTCCTTTTCTATTTATCAAAGTCAGAATTTATCTAAATTTTTTCTGCTACAAACTCCGATCAAATCCGCTCAGGTTTTTTACGCTTATTTATTATTACATTTTCCCAAAAATTTGCCGTGTGGGAAAAAATCTGATTTTCACGAATTTTTCTGACCTTTTCATCCGCATTTCACCAGAAAACTTTGGGGTATTACCCGAAACCCAGCGCACATCAAAAAATCATTGGGACTTCTCCCATTAACTTATATGCAACCAGTGCCGGATTTTCAGATTCAGAGTTATCCATCCTCAGGGTTTAATAAATTCTGAAAAATTTGTGATTTATTAAAAGTCAGATTTTATAAAAAAAAAAATCACGAGTTTTTCATGATTTTTGCATTCTGAGTTTAATAAATAACCCCCTAAAACTCAAACAGGCCCATTTGTCAAAGTCTGAGTTTATCTCAATAATTTCTGAAAATTACTCCGACCAAATCCGAACGTTTTTACCCTTATTTATCAATACACTTTCCCAAAAATTATCTGTGTGGGAAAAAACATGAAAACCCGTGAAAAAAACAATCATATGAATTGTTTGAATTTTCCACCCCGAAAACTCAATCTTTTTTTGATTTTTGCCTGAAAACCACAAAATCTTCGGATTATTGCACGAAACCCAGTGCAGATCAAGATATCTTTGGGACTTCTTCCATTGACTTATATGCAACCTCGGCAGGTCTGAGATGCAGATTCAGACTTTTTCCATCATCGGGGGTATAATAAATCCCAAAACATTTGTGTTCTTTTTTTCCACTTAAAATTCAGATTTTATAGTAAAAAAACACAAATTCTTCAGGTTCTTGGCATTCGGGGTACAATAAATAACCCCCTAAATATTTGAGATTTATTAAGTATAAAAACTACAAAAAACTCTAATACAAAACAGCTCCCTGTAAAAGCAATCGAGGTCCCATAGAAGTTATTGGGAGCTGCACTGATCCTATTGAACATTTTTTATGCCATTCAGACTTTTAGATGTTTTTGGATTATTTTTCTCTTGTAATTGTCCAAAAAACTCAAATATTTGAGGTTTTAGAGATATTTTTTTCAATCGTTCAGCACTTTTTCCATTAACACTTTTTATATTCGGATCTTTGAATAACTTTCATGGCATTTGTGGGTTTAGAGAAATTGAGTTTAATAGTGGTTTCAAAAAGCTCTTATACTATTAGTACAGGTATGGGATCCATTATCTGGAAACCCAGTATCCAGAAAGCTTTGAATTATGGAAAAGCCGTCTCCCATAGACTCCAGTTTACCCAAATAATTAAAATTGATTTCCGTTTTCTCTGAAATAATAAAACAGTAGCTTGTACTTGATCCCAACTAAGATATAATTAATCTGTATTGGAAGCAAAACCAGCCTATTGGGTTTTTTAATGTGTAAATGATTCTCTAGTAGACTTAAGATATGAAGATCCAAAATACGGAAAACCCCAGGTCTTGAATATTCTGGGTAACAGGACCCATAGCTGTAGTTTTAGATCAGAGCTCTTTCCATTTGGGAAATGGTAGAACTTTTCTATTGGTCTTAGATAGTAGATGGCTTTAGGAAATACCGGTACCTTTTTTTTTCAATAGTTGTTTATTCACACTTTTGCTTTTTTGTAGCATTTATGGAGCCTCATGCACCAGGACGAAAAAGTGAGTCCTCCCTAACATATAATTTATGTATCCTAAAATAATCCTGTTAGTAGGTATTGCTCTTTCTGTTACAACAACTAGGGGCAGATTTAACTAGGGGCAGATTTATCAAGGGGATAAATTTCGAGTTCATAGGAGTTGTTTTAAATTCATTAAAGCAAAAAATATAATTTTTTGTACTTGGGTGAACAGGATCGAATTCAAAACAAAAAAAATAGATTTTCAGAAAGGCAGCAAACAACTCCAAATTGATCCCAGAACGTCCCCATATCAACTAAAACAGCAATTCAGCAGGTTTAAGATGGTGAATAGTCGAATTTGAATTCTTAAAGGGTCAGTGTATGATAAATTTCGAAAATCTCATTTGAATTGAAAAAAAAAAAAACTTGACTTGAATTTTCACAATTCCCTAGTCTAATTGAACAGTTTTGGCCATAAAAAAACTTGAACTCGAAATTTGACCAACTGCAATTTATTAAAAAAAATATAATTTTTTGTACTCGGGTGAACAGGATCAACCTTTTCAGAAAGGCAGCAAACAACTCCAAATTGATCCCAGAATGTCCCCTATAAGCTAAAACAGCAATTTGGCAGGTTTAAGATGAATAGTCGAATTTGAATTCTTAAAGGGTCAGTGTATGATAAATTTCAAAAATCTAATTTAAATTAAAAAAAAAACTTGACTTGAATTTTCACAATTCCCTAGTAGAATTGAACAGTTTTGGCCATAAAAAAACTTGAAAATTTTAATTTGAAATTCAAAAATTCTAATTTTTACTTCGACCCTTGATAAATCTGCCCCCTAATGTTCTAGGAGACTGAAATTCTACAGCTTACATCTTATTGCTAAGAGTAATAAATATATCACTTGTTTCATTTGCAGCTGATGGATAGGTAACCTGCCACCTTCAGTAAACCACTGATAGCTAAGTTTGCCCATGGATGAAGTTTATGGAGAGAAATAAATTAGCTCTTTTGAAGTAAGCTGGTGTCAGTCGTAGCTCATTAGAAAATTTGAAAAAAAACATACAAGTTCAACCTTTTAACTCTATTTTAACCTGCCTAACTGCTAGTTGATCCAGAGGAAGTCAAAAAATCCCATTTAAAGCCTCTCCAATTTGCCTTAGAGGGGAAACAATTCCTTCCTGACTCTCCACCAAGTTCCGCATCTCCAACTGTCTTGCATCTTGCTGTGAATTCAAAAACACTTTGGTTGAGGTTCCAAATTATCAATACAGCACCGTATCTATTTTCCTTTTCCAGCTGATGCAGATTTACATGTCTTACAATCACCCCCATCTCTTGTGCTGACTAAGGGGGACCAAGCTATTCTAAACTGTTCCTTCCCAGCTGGAGACCCTAATGGAAAAGGTGCAGTCTCCTGGAACAGGGTCAGTTTGGAAGAAGACAGAAGCTCTGGCCGAGCTATATCTCTTGGAGGACACTTTTCCCTGGCTTATCCTAGGACTTCGCTGGGCAAAGGGGATGGTTCCTTAATCATCAGTAATATAAGCTGGGAAGATGCTGGTATCTATGTCTGCAAGGTCTGGTTATGGGGAAAGGAAGAGAAAGAAGGTAATGGAACCCGGCTCGTTGTTTATGGTAAGGATGGTAACATTGGTTCCACAATTGAACCCTTGATAGAAAGCTTAGCAGATCTAGCCTTTATTTTTTTTTTTTATAAACTCTTTATTTAAGCATTTGTAAAAAAGGGGGGGGGGAGTAGGGATACAGAAAGAAAGGGGTGGGGGGGAGGATGCAAATACGAGATAGTACAATAAATGGTCTTCATTTTGAAATTACATAGTCACAAAAGTATTAGATTAAGTTCAGATGTGAGAGAGCATATATTGAGATAGAGCATACATTATGAAAGGAGAGATTCAATGGTTTCTTTTCCCTAGATAAGGACAGGCTGATCTATCTGTACACTTCCAACTCTTAAATATGAGTGATTATAAAGCAATTAAATTACTAAATGGGTCTTTCCTAAAGTTTAACCAACTTCAGATAGCTGATCCAGGGGGACCAAGTCTGCCAGTATTTAGTGTTTTTATTATGAATGATCGCTGTGATCTCTTCTAATTTCCTGGTTTCTTCCATCAATTGAATCCATTCCTGCCTAGAGGGTGGTTTCGTATCCTTCCATTTTTTGGGGATCAAGGCTTTCGCTGTCTGTATCATATGTAACAGCAGTTTATTAGTAATTATGGAGTTTAACTCTTGGTCATAATGAAGTATGAGTTTTGACAGAAAATTTGTGGCAACTTTTGCCCCTGTGACTTTCTCCATTATATCAATTACCTCGTGCCAGTAACTGTGCAATACACTACAATGGTACCAAATATGGCTGAATGTCCCTTCCTGTTGTTTACATCTCCAACATTGGCTGTGGGCTTCCGGAAACATTCGCTTCAATCTAACCGGGGTATAATACCATCTGGTTATGAGTTTGTAGACAAACTCTTGTGTTTTGGATGCGGTATATGATTTGTAGGTAGAAAGGTAAATTTGTCTCCATTGATCTTGATGGAGATTTAATTTTAGTTCCTTTTCCCATTTTATTTGGTGCGATGGAGTCTCTGCTAGGGTGCTTTGCAGTAGCTTTTGATATATGGTTGCCATAGGTTTTTTAAGATTGGTATTGTTGATTATCACATTTTCCCACCAGGTGTAGCGAGTTCTTAGGTTATGCAGTTGACAAGCATCAAGGTAGTGATGGATTTGAGTGTAATTCCATGAATCCCTTGGATGTATACCCCATCTCTTTTGTATTTTTTCCAGCGAAATAACTTTATTGTGTTTAACAAAATCGTTCATTAACGTTGGTTTGTTCTGGTAGCTGCTCCATCTGTCAAACATTTTCTCTTCTAGGCTCGGGGGAAAATCATTGTTGAACATAAGTGGTTGAAGTGGGAAAGGTGTATATGCCAGGTCATATTTCTCATAGTTTTTTTGCCAAACTTTGAGGGTGGCTGCTATTGTTGGATGATGTAGAATATGGCGTGGAGGTTGAAGTTTGTGGGTCCATATATGATTTATCAGTGGAATTTTTGTGTCAGCTTGTTCAACCTCTAACCAAAGCTTCTCTTTGTCACGCAGGTTCCATTGTAGAATGCGTGAGAGGTGGATCGCTTTATAGTAAAGGAAAATGTCTGGGACAGAAAGACCTCCCTCCAATCTGGGGCGAGTGAGTAGAGAGTAGGCTATTCTTGGGTTTTTATTTGCCCAGATAAAATTAGAAAATATTGTTTTCAGTTTTTTGAAGAATACTGTAGGTATGTCAATTGGTAGGCATTGAAGTGTGTATAATAATTTGGGAAGTACTATCATTTTAATTGCCTGTATTCTTCCTGGCCACGAAATACATATATGTCTCCAATTATCTAACAATTTAGGGATGCTCGTTAAGAAAGGTTCAATATTATCCCTATAAAGTTTGGTTAGATCATTTGAGATAAGAATTCCCAGGTACTTTATCGGTTTGACTGCCCAATGAAAAGGGAAGCTGCTGGACAATTGTTGCACCATCTGTTTTGGAAGATTTATGTTTAATGCTTCGGATTTACTGAAATTTATTTTGAAATTAGAGAGAGATCCAAAAGTGTTGAAGATGTTCATTAAGTTGGGTAGTGAAGTAGTAGGTTTCGTAATGAATAGCAGTAGGTCATCTGCAAATGCAGCCGCTTTATGTTCAGTTTTGTTGATTACTACACCTGTTACGTCTTGGTTAGCTCTAATTGTGTTTAATAAAGTTTCCATAATCATTATGAATAGGATAGGGGAAAGGGGGCAGCCTTGTCTAGTCCCATTGTGGATGCGTATACTATGGGATAGTATGCCATTAGTTCTCACCCTAGCTGTCGGTGAGTCATACAATGCCATGATTTTTGCAATGAGATTATCTGGGAGACCAAAGCCTGCTAATGTAGATTTGAGAAAGTCCCAGGAGACCCTATCAAAGGCCTTCTCTGCATCTGTCGTCAATATGAGAGATGGAATAAGTTTTGTTTTAGCGTACAGATCTAGCCTTTATCATTGCACCAGTAGAAAGCATGGAATATGTTGACTCTCACTCATGTTTCCAGAAAACCTTAATAGAAGAGGTGTTGGACAGATTTTCAAGAGAGCGAAAGAACGGAAAACATAGCCTAAACAACCAATAGAGCTTGGCCAGTAAAAGAATTTGAACTACAACAATTTATGAAGCGTCAACATATTCAGTAGCACTGTACCTAAGGGTTCATAACAACCGATATACGGATCTTGATAAGAGGGATGCAATAAATCCACTCTAGAATAGGTATTCCCCTAAACTGAACACAGTTCAGCAGGAACTGCCCTGTAAGTTTGTTTATAGAGATAGGAAATATTTCTAGAAAATAGAAATACCATGTAGAGCTGCAAACAACAACTTCTTTGTTTGTTTACCAATTAACTGTATTCCTCTCTTGCAGATGTGTTAAATGTTGTATACACTGTCAGTGTACCTCTTTACTGTTTTTGTAGGACATCCAAACCAGCCAGAGATTTACCTCCAGGTCCGAGGACAGAAAGAAGGAACCATAGTTTTGGCATGTAGGACATTTGGTTTTTACCCAGCTCCGGTTAACTTCAGCTGGCATAGTTCAGATCTATCGATAACAGCTCTTGGACCAGCAGAGCTTTGGAAATCGGAATCTGGAGACTTTCAGTCCATCCATTATGTGGCCATACCCTGTAGCTCCACATGGAAGACCTTCACTTGCTCTGTTAGACATGTTTCCTTGGTGGAGCCGCTGAGCAGTAACTACACATACGGTGAGCTTGATTGGAATTTTCTTCTGTAACAGATTAAGAGCTGAATCTTTTGTCTTTTTTACTTGGAAAATAGTTCAAAACCCTATACCCAATTGCCGAGGATGCTGTAAAAGGACAGAAGGTGTAGCCCATCGAGTCTACTCATGTATTGTATGCTGGTTGCTAAATATAACAGCAAGAGAATTATAATTGTCTGCTTTACTATGTGCGGTCTTAAAGGGTTACAATATTAATTATGCTTAGAATACTATGTACTTTGTGCATCTGTCTGTGGGAGGTGAAAGGTTTTATAGTAAAAAAGTGGTACAGTCTAGAAACTAGATTAGGTAGATTATTGTTGAGAGTATGTGTATAAACTGCCATAAAGCAAAGATAACCAGGAATGTGTTAATGTGTTAACGCTGGCGCATCCTTAGACGCTGGCGCATATTCTGGCCCATATTCTGACGCACATCCTGTGACATCACCTAGCGCGTTTTGGCGCGAAAATCCACCTATTTAAGGTCGCCAGAAGGTTCTCTCAGTGCCCGAGTATAGGTTCTTCTATCTAGAGTTCCTGGGTGTTTTCATATGATTGATTCTTGATTCTCGACCTTTGCCTGAAACCTCGACCTTGATTCTTCGCTGCCTGGACTGACCTTTGCCTGAAACCTCAACCACGAAACCTTGCTGCCTGGACCGACCTTTGCCTGAACTGACGATTCTCCTGCCTAATCCATTGTACCGCAAACTGTGTTTGCCTATTGGCTTCCTCCTTGGTCCGCACTCCAAATTGTGCCTACGGACCCTGACAGAATGTATAATTCATGGACTTTCATGGAACAGCTAGGGGGTTAGAGTTTTTGATACCTCAAATTAACTAGAATGAACTCACAACTCGATTCTGCAAGTTGCGAAACCCAATTGATTGACCCAAACTCTAATTGATTGAGTTTTTTGGCAGGAAAAAACTCTAATCGCTTAAATTGATCGAGTTTAGAGGCAAAACCCTACGAAAAAAGCTCAAAATCATGAAGACTATTAACATCTTCAAATGGTTCAAGGGACCTCTGGCATTGACGCTTACATGACCTCAACAGGTTTTAGAGGAGTATTTTGGGATTTGAGCTATTTCCAGGGTATAATAAATCTTCAAAAAATTAGGTTTTTAAAAAAAAACTAGAAAAAAAATTTGTTTTTTTTGTTAACCTGAAATGTGAAAAAAAATCAACTTGAAAACTCGAATTTCCATGGAAAACAATAACCCCCTTAATCTCAGAAAATGAAAACCATTCTTATTGAATTAAATAACCTTTCACATAAGCAGAATTGGGAGTTCATCACTTTTGAGTAGGGATTCACCGAATCCACTATTTTGGATTTGGCCGAACCCCCTCGAAATATTCGGCCAAATAACGAACCGTAGGGGTGGGAAGGGGAGAACGTTTTTTACTTCCTTGTTTTGTGACAAAAAGTCACGCGATTTCCCTCCCTGCCCCTAATTTGCATATGCAAATTCGGATTCGGTTCTGCCGGGCAGAAGGATTCATTCGAATCCTGCTGAAAAAAAGGCTGAATCCTGGCCGAATCCCGAACCGAATCCTACTTTTGAGAAATGTGTATTTCTGTGTTTTAAATTTACCCAGCAACTCTGGGAATAAGATTTGTTAATAATTATATGCAGCCATTTAATGAAATCTTCATTATTTTATCAGCAGATCCTGGGGAACACGGGCTGTCAGGGAACCAGCTTATGGAATATCTCAATATCATTAAAATTTGCCTTGTTTTGGGCCTGCTAATGAGCATCACACTAACAGGTAGGGTAGCAAGAATTTTATTTTATCCTTCCATGAATTCCCCATATAAAGTATTCATAATTCAGATTTGTGCGCACATATTAAGCTGTGTGCTTGCATTTATTGTTAGGAGCTGCCATGTTGGTTATCTATACTGAAGCATTTGCTATAGCTATAAATAGAGAAAAACTAGGATTTGGACACCCCAACTCCCATCTATGATATTTCTATGCACCAATATTTTATTAAAGGGAATGCATTTTGCATTATAATCAGTGGGAATTGTGTTGCCTATGGAATACTATTGAATCCCCAAGTACTACCCTCCGTATAAACCAAAGCAATTAACCCTGTTCTCTGTGCTTAATGTTCTTTATTTTTTAGTGAATACATAATAGCATACGGTTACTTTTGTTTTTTTGGTAATAATGAATCTTTTTTCATATTTCTAGTTGGCAAGAGGTGTAAAAAAAGAAAATAGATGGAAATTTAGGTAAGGCTTTGATCATAACAATGTAAAGTGTCCCCAACCCACCAAAACACTCCCATTTAGAGGAGGTCCTGCCTTCCATCTGGGCCATTGACAAGACTGCTGCCTATCACCCCCTAATGGTGGCCCTATACATTGGAATTAAAAATATAAAAATGGGAGAAGGGATCCTTTATTAGGGGCAATTATATTTGTATATGGGTAATTAAATATATTAACTGGATGGAAAGTTATTTGCTATTGAAAGCTGTTTACATTATCTGCACTCTTGACTTTGACTCCTGAAACCATGTTGCAAGCCCCAGCTGATTAACAGACCTGGCAGAGATATGACTCCCTTTACTCTGTTTTAGGAATTAAATGAATGTATTGTGAAAAGCCGTGTAAAGTATAACTAAATAGTAGGATAGAAAAGTTGTACATTATGTTTTGTGCTTCTGTACCAGCCCAAGGCAACCACAGCCCTTTAGCAGTAAAGATCTGTGTCTCCAAAGATGCCCCAGTAGCTCCCCATCTTCTTTTCTGCTGATTCACTGCACATGCTCTGTGCTGCTGTCACTTACTGAGCTTAGGGAGCCACTCACAATATACAGTACACATAGAATAGAAATGTCACAATATAAGGCTGATTAGTAATTAATACAGATATTTACTACATGGCAGCACAGAAACCAGTACAATTAGGATCAGAATTTAATAATCAGCCCTGTAGCATCAGCTTATATTACAGGGGAAGCTCATTTTCTGCTGGATAATTAGTGACGAGCCCTAAGCTTAGCTTCTCAACAGCCAATCAGAGCCCACTGAGCATGTGAGTGTCACAGACACTTTCCAAGATGGTGACCCCCTGTGACAAGTTTGAAGTCCTGGATCATTGCTGCTATTGACAAGCTGAAACTTCAGGCTGGTGCAATAAGTTCAGTAAATAAAATATGGCATTTTTAGCCATATTCACTTTTAGGGTTTAGTTCTCCTTTAAAGCCACATTGACCACATGGAATCAGATGAATTCCTACTAAGTTTCTTAGGAAGAGTAGCACTCAGGCAGATATTAGTTGCCAGACTACATGAGTTTAATATATGAAACAACATAAAGTCATGAGAATATTATTACATTATACATTATTATTTCCAGATTGCACCTAAAATGAGCCATGAGTTGTGCCTTTTCTACTCTACCGACCCAGCAGGACTTCCTGGATTTATTACACGGAACTAGATACTTGAACATTAAGGAACTACTTTGCCCACTTAAAATTAAAGGCAACATTCGTTATGGAGCTGACATTCACATCGGTATTGGGAGCCTTATTTCTCTGACATGTTTTCTTTATTCAAATGTTTAGAAGTTGCCATTCTTGTTGGTTGTCTACAGCAGAATTCCAATTTTACTTTTGTGTCAAAACAGCTTAAATTTTAGGAAAACATAAAATCTATGAAAGAAACAATACAGTTTGTTTGCATGGGACCAGGAAAAAACAACAACAATTCCAGAATGGAATGGAATGAAAAATGAAGTTTTTACTGTAATTTGGTGATGAATCGTTTCATAATGAAAACTGGGTTAACAACAAGGTTAAAGGGATACTGTCATGGGAAAAAAGTTTTTTTTTTTTTCAAAAAACATCAGTTAGTAGCGCTGTTCCAGCAGATTTCCACTGAAATCCGTTTCTCAAAAGAGCAAACAGATTTTTTATATTTAATTTTGAAATCTGACATGGGGCTAGACATATTGTCAGTTTCCCATCTGCCCCAGTCATGTGACTTTTGCTCTGATAAACTTCAGTCACTCTTTACTGCTGTACTGCAAGATGGAGTGATATCACCCCTCTCCCCTTCCCCCCCAGCAACCTAACAACAGAACAATGGGAAGGTAACCAGAAAGCAGCTCCCTAACACATGATAACAGCTGCCTGGTAGATCTAAGAACAGCACTCAATCGTAAAATCCAGGTCCCCCTGCAACACATTCAGTTACATTGAGTAGGAGAAACAACAACCTGCCAGAAAGCAGTTCTATCCTAACATGCTGGCTCTTTCTGAAATCACATGACCAGGCAAAATGACCTGAGTTGCACCTACACACCAATATTACAACTAAAAAAATACACTTGTTGGTTCAGGAATTAGATTTTATATTGTATATTGTAGAGTGAATTATTTGCAGTATAAACATTGTAATTTAGAATTAAAAACAACATCATAAAAATTCATGATAGAATCCCTTTAAAAGAGAGTAGCCAAGACTTGTTTGAATTCTACTTTATAAATATACATGATCTACTAGAGATGTGGCACCATAGCACCATATTACTGCTCATAACAACACACATGATCCAGGTACAATCTATTCAACCTTTATGGTGGTGAGGGCCATGCACCGTGCTATAGGAGAGTAACTGTGGTGGTGCATATTGCTGCAATATCCCATTAATGCAGTACTATTAAAACTTACTAGGTTGGGTTGAGGTCTAACATTTGCTCACCCCTTTTCTTCTTCTTTACAGGAGTCACCAAAGTATTGGCAACAAATTACTATTCCCTCAGATAATACACTAATACAGGATATTGCAGCTCTAGAAGCTCTCTCTGTTTGTTTAGGATAGCAGCTGCCATATTAGCTTTGTGTGACATCACTTCCTACCTTAATCTCTCTCTGCTCACTCATAGCTCTGGGCTCAGATTACAGCAAGTCCAAACAATGTAATGTGGATTCACACACCTTCCTTAAAAATGGATATAGATAAGCCTGGTGCACATGGGTGGAGGCTCTGCAACCTCCCAATGCAATTCTGTGGAAAAAACCTCACGGCACTCAGGTCTGCGTTTCAATCTTTAATTGAAGCGGAGTGCAATGCAATGTTTCGGGGATAACCCCTTTTGTCAAGCATGCTCTCCTCATCCTCCCCTCTGCCACTCTCCCCTCCCTCCCCTCAGCCAGTCACCCCTCCCTCCCCTCTGTCGCTCTCCCCTCCGCCCTTCTCCCCATCCTCCCCTCTGCCGCTCTCCCCTCCCTCCCCTCTTTTGCTCTCCCCTCCCACCCATCCGCCACTCTCCCCTCTGTTTCCCTCTGCCACTCTCCCCTCCCTCCCCTCTGTTGCTCTCCCCACCCTCCCCTCCGCTGCTCTGCCCTCTACCTCCTCTGTCGCTCTCCCCTACTAGTGTTGATCTTTCTTTTAGAATGACTAATGTGCTAGGTAGGGTTGCCACCTTTTCTGCAAAAAAATACAGTCCAGGTGGCAACTCTAGTGCGAGGAGACTGAAATACTTCGGGGCCCATTTACTTAGCTCGAGTGAAGGAATAGAATAAAAAAAAACTTTGAATGTTTTTTTTGGCTACTTCGACCATCGAATTGGCTACTTCAACCATCGAATTGGCTACTTCAACCTTCAACTTCGAATCGAACGATTCAAACTAAAAATCGTTCGAATATTCGACCATTCGATAGTCGAAGCACTGTCTCTTTAGAAAAAACTTTGACCCCCTACTTCGCCACCTAAAATCTAACGAGGTGCAATGTAAGCCTATGGGGAAGGTCCTCAGCCTTTCCATAATTCGGAGCTTTCCAGATAATGGATCCCATACCTATATATATTTCCATTATTGTAACTACAAAATATTATCTCTTTAATTACGGCAGCACCTCCAGCCCCTCTGGGAATTCCTAACAGACGGGTAGCTTTCCTGCTCCGTGCCCTGCTCAGACCTTCCACTACAATTCCATTACTTTTACTTTGATATTAACCCTACATAAAACACAATACAAGCTCTCCCCAACCTCTGAGACCAGCCATCATGCAAGTCAGGGGAACTGCCCAAGTTATAACCTAGCCTACAGGAGACTAAATGGAAATAATGAATTCAAAAGACATTGTAAACTTCTTTTTTTTTTTTATTTGTTTTTACAAGTCAGTTTTCCTCCTTTTCCGAGTCTTCTGTAGATACTAGAAGATCTTTTCTTTGATGAAATTGGGAGCATAATGGGAGAGGGAAACGAGCCTTTGCCATAAGGTTTTCCAATTTTTGGTTGAACTTTGAAGTTTCTTTATCTCAGCCCTCGTTTCAGCCATCGCTTTGTTCAGCTGATTCATATTCTCCTGAAGGTTCTGAGAAATCAATATAGATTCCCGCTGTTTGAGCTGTATGACCATGATTTTTTCGGTTAGCTTGGCAGCCATGTTTCTGGTTATTTTCAGAAGCTGCTCGTTTTCTTTTCTCTGCTTCACCAGCTCCCTCAGCTTGTATTCTTTCTCCCAGAGCCGTGATCTAGTCAGTTGCTCTATAAATTCATCTATGGACAAATCTGACGGTTTTGCGTTTTTTTCCAATACATCTGCGTCCGTGAAAGAAGGGAATCCACTAAAAACGCTCCAGTTCCAGCCACTAACACATCCGATCAAAACACAAATGACAAATAATAATATGATCAGAGGTTTTGGAAGTCCAATGAAACGTCTGGCGTGGGAAGAATTCTGTTTCTTTGTCTGGATCATCTGCGGGAGATGCAATATCTTAAAATCATTCTGGACTGTAGAACTATTCCTTAGTTTTTCAGTATAAGCCTGTATATGGGCACTTCTTCTTGGTTTCTGTTCTATAGTTGACATGTTTTTTGATTGATAAGATAAAAAAAAAGTTTTGATAAAGATTGATAAAAGGGTTTTGAACTACTCTCTACAAGTGTCCAAAGCCCAATGATCTCTGTACAGCTGTTTACACCTTAAGTAACCTTGCACAAGTGACATCATCAAAACACAATGACATCACCAGCAATTCTTTTAGAGGTCAATGACCTTTTGTAATTGCCTTGGGTTTTACAGCAAGGTCATTATAGGTCACTTCCCTGCATTATGACATCATCACAGTTAACTCTTGTATGGCTTGAAAATTAACCGACAGTATCTTCCCCAATATATAAATCAATACATCAATATCACTTTATCAAATTGTAATTATAGTGTTATTGGAATGTTACTGACCCTCATTACATATGAAAAAGCCATTAATAACATACAAAAGAAACATTGTAACAAACGATACTGCGTTACTGGCACTAATAGCCCTTTACCAACATAAGCAACCTCTTTTAGGGGGTTATTTATTAAACTCTGAATTTATCTGGTCGGGCTTTTTAAAATTTAAAAAAAAAAAAAAACCCTCAAGTTTTTCAATATTTTTTAAAGCCAGATTCTGCAAAAGCCCAAATCCAAAAATCCAACATCTCAGACCTGCTGAGGTTTTGTATAAGTCAATGGCATTGGATTTTATTATGGTCTGCGCTGGGTTTAGCCCAAAAATCCGATCATTTCGGCCAAAAACCTGAAAAAAATTATACGAATTGGGAAAAAGCCCAAAAAAATCATACACTAAGGGGCAGATTTATCAAAAGGTCAAGGTGAATTTTCAAATGAAAAAAAAATAGAATTTCAAGCTAATTTTTGTGTACTTCGACTAGGGAATAGTCCAAATTCAATTCGAATTTGAAAATAAATTGAATTGGAAATTTCGAAATTTACCATGTACTATCTCTTTAAAAATTCAACTTCGACCATTCACCATCTAAAACCTGCCGAATTGCTGTTTTAGCCTATGGGGGACCTCCTAGAACTGGTGGACTTTTGGAAAAATACTTAATAATTAATAATTCTTATGATTTGAATTTGATCGAAAACAGACCTATTCGGACTAAAACAGACCTATTCGGACTAAAACTGACCTATTCGGCCAAAAATAACCTTTGATTTAATTTTGGTTGGTCTTTTTTAATTGGAATTTCGAAGTTTTTCAAATTCGAAATTTGACCCTTGATAAATCTGCCCCTAAGATTTTTTTTTACAGTTTTTTCCGGTTTTTCCCTGAACCGATTAATTTGTGCTTTTTAAATAATAAATAAGGTCAAATCGGGTATGGAAGTTTGGTTGTGCTTTTTTAAATTAAAATAATGAGATAAATTCAGATTTAGTAAATAACCTGCCCATGTTGTACCTACTAGATTATTTAAATAGGAATAACTCTAGGGAAGCTAAACTATACTGTATCCTATTGGAACTTCCATCTGCCTGTCAGTTTAACTGTAGTGTATTAGTTATTACCTTTGGGGAGGGATATTCTGAGACAATTTGAATTGGTTTTCATTTTTTATTATTTGTGGTTTTTGAGTTATTATTGCAGTTTCAGCAATCTGGTTGCTTGGGTCCAAATTCCCCTAGCAACCATGCATTTATTAGAATAAGAGACTGGAATATGAATAGGAGAGGGCTGGAAAGAGTCTGAGGAAAGCAAATAATTAAAAAAAAACTATAATAAATAAAAAATGAAGGCCAATTGAAAAGTTGTTTAGAATTAACTATTCTATAGCCTACTAAAAATGGACTTAAAAGTGAACCACCCATTTAAGGTTTTTGTTGCTTTTATATCCAATTTGCAGCTTTCTGTTCACCAGCTTGTATAACAGTTATGGGATCTTGTATCCAGAATGCTCTGCTTCTTTGCTTCTTTATTGGAAGTAAAACCAGCCTATTGGGTTTATTTAATGTTTACAGGATTTTCTAGTAGACTTCAGGTATGAAGATCCAAATTACGGAAAGATCCATTATCTGGAAAACCCCAGATCCACAAAAATATGAAGTATTCACTCCGCAGGGGTGGGGATATAAATCAGTTGCTGTAACAGAAAGAAGCTTTTTGGACGTGTGTGACCCCAAGGGGAATAACTAATACACTTCAGTTAAACTGACAAATGAAAGTTCCACAAGGATACAGTATGGTTTAGCTTTCTTAGCATTAACCCAATTTTAATAATTAAATAGGTTACAATATTAAGGGGTTATTAATTAAAGTCTGAATGCCAAAAACTCAAAAAAAAAAATTTTAAAATATAAAATCTGATTTTTTTGTGAATTTTTTTTTCGGGATTTATTATACCCTGAGGATAGAAAAAGTCAGAATCTGAATATCCGGCATCTCAGACCTCTATATATAGTAAGTCAATGGGATAAGTCCAGAAGATTTCCTGATCTGCGCTGGGTTTTGTCCAAAAATCCAAGGCTTTTGTGTTTTTCAGGCAAAAATCCGATAAAATCTGAGTTTTCGGACAGAAAATTTGTGCGATTCGAATTTTTCATGATTTTTTTTTAGTTTTTTCCTGCACAGGAAATTTTCTGGAAAATTTATTGATAAATAAGGGTAAATAACCCATGCAGATTTGGTCGGAGTATGTTTTAGGGGGTTTAGGGGATCTCACTGTACAGGCTATGAACAAACTTAGGGGGCTGTTCCTGCTGAATTGTACTTAGTGCAGGGGAATATCTATGCTGCCATAGTTTTATGGGATCTCTCTGTACAGACTATGAGCAAACTTAGGGACTGTTCCTGCTGAATTGTGCTTAGTACAGGGGAATACCTATGCTGCCATAGTTTAATGGTAAATCTCTGTACAGACTATAAGCAAACTTAGGGACTGTTCCTGCTGAATTGTGCTTAGTACAGGGAATACCTATACTGCCATAATTTTATGGGAACTCTCTGTACAGACTATGAGCAAACTTAGGGGCTGTTCCTGCTGAATTGTGCTTAGTATGGGGGAATACTCTTCAGTGATTGCCTCCTATAGTATACTGTATGGAGCAGGCTATTTCAGATAGTTCAGACATTGACAATATGAAAGTAACTACATCTTAATTTCTGTTTCTCCATGGGGGTGTTTAAAGGTAAAATACAGTGATATATATATATATATATATATATATATATATATATATATATATATATATATATATATATATATATATATACATATATATCGCATAGGGGTTCTCCTAAATCAAAATTCTCAAAGCCTCTTATAAGAGATACCATAACACTATGGCAGCATAGGTATTCCCCTGTACTAAGCACAATTCAGCAGGAACAGTCCCTAAGTTTGCTCATAGTCTGTACAGAGAGATCCCATAAAACTATGACACATAGGTATTCCCCTGTACTAAGCACAATTCAGCAGGAACAGTCCCTAAGTTTGCTCATAGTCTGTACAGAGAGATCCCATAAATATATACCAGTATGGGTATTCCTGTTTCCTGCGAATAAAAATCCATATAATGTAATACATGAGTGCCACCAGTAGGTGGTAGGAAATCCACTTTATATATCATTTTCAACAGTACACATCTTTTTAGTGTTTCTTTTTGATCCATGACCCAAAAGTGCCAAAAGTATTCATAATTGAAAATGGTATTTAGGTTTAATATTGATCTCTGAGACTGGAATATTGTTGCCCAGCACTAAGCACAATTCAGTAGGAACAGTCCCTAAGTTTGCTCATAGTCTATACAGAGAGATCCCATAAAACTATGACAGCATAGGTATTCCCCTGTAGTAAGCACAATTCAGCAGGAACAGCCCCCTAAATTTGCTCATAGTCTGTACAGAGAGATCCCATAAAACTATGGCAGTTTAAGTATTCCCTGTACTAAGCACAATTCAGCAGGATGATATAATTGCAATTTAACTCACATCATGCTTGCTTTTATTTACAATTTGAGCATCAATTAGCTTTACAAATGTGAAGACAACTGATAAGGGATAAGGCAGGTAAGTGAAGTGGCAGTTTCAGTGAATATTATTATAATCACAGGGAACAATAGTACATAATCATTGATACCCTGGTTACTGGGGGCTAAAAATGCAGCTACTTAAGCCTGTTCTTGGCGCTGTATTGTTATATTGCCTTAATGAATGCACAGTAAACAGCCCTGAGTGTATCCATTATATGAACACACACCTATAATAATAATAATCAACTTTTCTGACATTGACCCCATCTAAAAACAAATGCTCTGTAAGGCTACAAATATATTGTTATTGCTACTTTAAAATACTCATCACACAGGGCCTCTACTATTCATATTCCAGTCTTGTATTGCAGTCAAAGCATTGTTGCTAGGGTAACTTGTACCCTAGCAACCAGATAACCTACAAATAATAAAAAATTAAAACCAATTGCAAATTGTCTCAGAATCTCACTCTCTACATCATACTAAAAGTCAATTTAAAGGCGAACAACCCCTTTAATGCAACCCACTGTGGAATCCCTGACATTATCACCATGCTGAAGGTGGCAGTAGCTCAGGGTTCACCAGGGAGAATACAATGTGCAAGGAGTGTATTTGGATGCAAGTAGCTTTAAAGGAGAAGGAAAGCTCCAAGACAGTTTATTGGCAACAGATTAGCCACAATAGTGCAAACTACAATGTTATGCTGCAGAATGCTTTACCATACCTGAGTAAACAGCACTAGACACAGTCTCTGTTTGTTTAGGATAGAAGCTGCCATATAATCTTGGTGTGACATCACTTCCTGCCTGAGTCTCTCCCTGCTCAGATTACAGCAGGGGTGGGAGGAGCAAACTGAGCATGCTCAAGCCCAAGCCCTGGAGGTTTATGCTGAAACAGGAAGTCTGATACAGAAGCCCATGAGTACACAGTAAAAGTAAAGAAATGTGGTGTTTCTTTTGACAGAGGACTCAGAGCAGCATTACTTTGAGGGTTTACTGGTGTATTTATATAGACCTTTCAGATAAAGCTTACTTAATTCTAGCCTTTCCTTCTCCTTTAATAAATAGTATCAATAAGTATCAATATTTATGTCTGTGTTAGTGTGACCATACCTCCCAACATTTTGGAAACAGAAAAAAGTTTATGACCACCAATTTTGTGGCCACACCCCCTAATTACCATATTAATTTTACATAATTTGACAGGTTAGGAAAGTTTGAACACATTTCTGTGGTATTTATGTGTTATTACAGTTTTGCTAATGAAGATGAATTGCCCTTGAGTCACAGTTTCCCCAAGAGACCTGCTTATCTTAAATTGTTACAATTGTTTCTTTGCTTATTTTAAATTGTTACAATTGTTTCTTTGCTAATCTTAAATTGTTACAATTGTTTCTTTGCTTATCTTAAATTGTTACAAAAGTATCTAAATGCTTCTGCCACATATTCTAGACTCTGTCATAAACGATTAAATTAGAAAATTTGTATCTTTTTCTGGCTGAAAGTCGGGACATTTCAATAACAACTGACCTGGACCCGAACCCACAACCCACATATTTACCCACTTTGATCCGCAACCCGCCGACCTCCATCAAACAGGAAGTGACGTCATCAAAAGTGGGCGGGGGACAGAAACAACTTTTGTAAAACTTTAAAAGGAGTAAAATATAGACAATATTACATAAGATAAGAAATTTAGATGAGACCCGCAACGCGACCCGCTACCCACAGACCCACATCTGTACCTGCACCTGAAAATCCTCCCCTCATTCTTTTTTTGCGGGTAAGTGAGGACTGTCCCACGAAAAATGGGACAGCTGGGTGGTATGTTCTGTTGGATCAAGGGAAGCTCATGGGCACATATTGGCAAGTGAGATTAAAGTGCAAATCAAGAGCTGACCCATTTCTGATTCTCTGTGACTGTAGTTCCCAGAACCTAAAATGAATCACGGGGGTTACGGTTTTTGTCACAGACCCGACAGGATTTCCTGAATCTGTTGGACAAACCGTTATTCACAACAATACACTTTATTTTGCCAAATTCAGGCTCTTCAGGCTGTAGGAAACGTGTCAGGTCAAGTCTGACAATCCACTTTCCCAGAACAATTCATTCGATGACGTTTTGTTTCACTCCGACAGTCCTACAAAACACAAGAATCATTTTCTTTATAGAATTATCATTCACTTTCTGAGCCTTGTACTGTTGTACACCATCAGTCACATTTATTAAAGGGATACTGCGATACTGGAAAACATGTTTTTTTTTCAAAACATATCAGTTAATAGTGCTGATCCAGCAGAATTCTGCACTGAAATCCAATTCTCAAAAGAGCAAACAGATTTTTTTATATTCAATTTTGAAATCTGACATGGGGCTAGACATATTGTCAGTTTCCCAGCTGCCTGGGGCTCCCTGTGGCCAATGAATGCCATGGGTTCAAGTGCTCCCTGCATGGGCCATTAGGGGATCAATTGTAGGCCCTTTAACTCTCCAGCACATGACACAGTCTGTTAGGGCAGAGACACACACAAATATTCACGACCATTCCCCCTAAAAAGCCTTCCCGCTGGCTAGAATCTAAATCCCCGGCGGGATGGCACTCGGGGCTCTTCATTTTCCAAAGTCGCCCAAAGTTTCCTCGTGAGGCAAATTCGTGTGACTTTGGAAAACGAAGCAATCCAAATGCCATCCCGCTGGCGATTTAGAGATTAGGGGGAGATTAGTCGCACGAAGAAGAGGCGATTTGTTGCCAAGTAACTAAATCTCCCCGAATCTTCGCATGTGCGTGTGCCCTTATAGTGACACTTCTTTGGAATGTTGGGGATTTTCCAGTGAGAGAAAGCAGAATTCTACAGCTCTGAATCTTTAATAATTCAGCAAGTGACTTGTAAGTTCAGGCAGCTACAGAGTCGGATCTCACTGGGACCAGCTGTGTTTTGCCATTAAACTATATCACATTAGTCTGGAACTCAATGAAATGTTCTGATCTAATTGTCAGCCTGTGCCAATATGTCCTAACAGAAAAACAAAACTCAACAGGGTTACAGTTACCCCAATGTTTCTATATATCTGTAACCTTGTTATGAGCTAAGGGGGCCCAGTCTGAAGGTCAGTTAGGGGAAGATTTGGGGTGAGTGCTTATATGTGCCCTGGGTACCCCTGGAACTATAGCAGGGTGACTGTTACCCCAATGTTTCTATATGCCTGTAACCTTGTTATGAGCTAAGGGGGCCCAGCCTGAAGGTCAGTTAGGGGAAGATTTGGGGTGAGTGCTTATATGTGCCCTGGGTACCCCTGGAACTATATAGCAGGGTGACTGTTACCCCAATGTTTCTATATATATGTAACCTTGTTATGAGCTAAGGAATCCCAGCCTGAAGGCCAGTTAGGGGGAGATTTGGGGTGAGTGCTTATTTGTGCCCTGGGTACCCCTGGAACTATAGCAGGGTGACTGTTACCCCAATGTTTCTATATGCCTGTAACTTTGTTATGAGCTAAGGGGGCCCAGCCTGAAGGTCAGTTAGGGGGAGATTTGGGGTGAGTGCTTATTTGTACCCTGGGTACCCCTGGAACTATAGCAGGGTGACTGTTACCCCAATGTTTCTATATATCTGTAACCTCATTATGAGCTAAGGGGGCCCAGCCTGAAGGCCAGTTAGGGGGAGATTTGGGGTGAGTGTTTATTTGTACCCTGGATACCCCTGGAAATATAGCAGGGTGACTGTTACCCCAATGTTTCTATATATCTGTAACCTTGTTATGAGCTAATGGAAGCTGACCAAATGCAAACAGATGGTGAGGGACTGAATCCAAGTCTACAATTGACAGTTATAAGCTGTGTAACATCTTCCATCTTGTGTGTATTGAATAATATGCTAACACTGATAATTGTTTCTTCACCATTTTTCTTTATATTTATTAGAAGTTAAATATTTTTGTTTTCCGGCTTCTTTTGCAGTTGAAACACATCGAGTCTCCCTGAGAATCAAGAAGTTAATCACATAACTAAGGACACATCGAAAAGGAAAAATATATACATATATATATTAAATTATCTTTGCTTTTAGACACAGCAGCAAAACACACCATGTAGTCAACAGCTGTGCACAGAACTGATACAAAGGGCGACTGCTGACGATTCCCGCAACTTGGTTAAAACAAAAATATCCGCTGCTACAGAGGTATATGCACATTGGTGTTGTAAATCCTTGTTTTATTTACTTTCCATTGCTTGATATTTCTTATACTGACCTAATAAACAAGGCAGATCCATCAAACATGTTCTGGTCATTGCAATTAATGTCTGTATCTTCCATTAACTGACTTTTATATACAGAGATGTGGGTGTTTGTACTACAGGTATGGGACCTGTTATCCAGAATGCTCAGGACCTGGGGTTTTCCGGATAATGGATGTTTCCATAATTTAGATCTTCATACCTTAAGTCTACTAGAAAATCATGTAAACATTAAATAAACCCAATAAACTGGTTTTGTTTCCAAGAAGAATTAATAATATCTTAGTTGGGTTCAAGTCCAAACTACTGTTTTATTATTACAGAGAAAAAGGAAATCATTTTTAAATATATGGATTATTTGGATAAAATTGAGTCTATGGGAGACGGCCTTTCCGTAATTTGGAGCTTTCCAGATAAAGGATCCCATGCCTGTACTGTTATTTACTCCCTGAGATGTTTAGTACCCGAGATGATATACACTATACAGTATACTTGTATTTATGCCTTAAATGTATATGGAATATCAGTTTTTTTAAAATGTTCTTATAATTTCCATGTTCAAACTCTTCCATTGACCATGTGCTGAAAGTCTAAGGGGGTTATTTATTAAAGTCTGAAAAAAGTCAGAATCCGAAAATCCGGCATCTCAGACTTGCCGAGGTTGTATATAAGTCAATGGTAGAAGTCCAGAAGATATCCTGATCTGCTTTGGGTTTTGTGCAAAAATCCGAAGATTTCGTGTTTTCAGGCAGGAAATCAAAAACATTTCTACGATCCAAGATTTTTTAACAATTTTTTCCTCCACAGGAAATTTTCTGGAAAATATATTGATAAATAAGGGGAAATAACCCCTGAGGATTCGTCTGAGTTTATTTCAGAAATAAATGTGATATTTTTGGATTTTGATAAATAACCCCCTAAAAGTCCTGGGATCATACAGTACCACTGCAGGAGCCATTGTCACACATCGGTATATTATTGGAATGTACCATTGTATCCTTTTGATACACGCACTGGGCCCAAGTAATTGCCTCCCCTTTAGATGTTTTTGCGACAATAGTAACATCAAAAACATAAGTCTTGGTCATAACTTTGAAATATTAAAACTTTGAACTATGAATTTGGCTATCAGAAATGTCAGGTGGGCTAGTTTTCATGTGGGGTTTGCCGATAATTTTGTGAAGTGTTGAATGAGTTTTACAGAGGCCCAGCTTAACTAAGCAGCTCCTGCAGGAATGCTGTACGGCAGTGGAAGAGAAGTAAAATATGATGGGATCCAGGCAAGCGTTGAGGGTACTGAGGAGCAGGGCCTCATCTCTCCAGGCTACGTTCTTCCTCTGCACAAACCCAACCAAGTGAGAAGCATTGTAAGGAGCGAAGCATATAGCGAAGACACTCAAAGTTGTAATGACCAGTCCAATGGCCCTTTGCTTCTTCTCTCTGTGGATATGGGGAGAAGATACCAGAATCCTGATAAAGCTGCAGTAGCAGAAGCAGGTTATGAGGAATGGAAAGCAGAAAAGCACTATTCCTAACTCAAGGCGGAAAGGCCCAAGGACTTCCATCTGTTTCTCAGTGAAGTTGTCGTAACAGACAATCCTCATACTGGTATTGGCATCATGGTTGTATTCCGTAACGTAGACAATGCTACAGTGAGCAAAGGAACAGACCCACAAGAAGCCACTTATAGCTGCGGCATAGCTGGGTTTGCGATACAGTTTGTATTTTAGAGGGTAGGCCACTCCCAGGAACCTCTCAACACTGACAGCAGTCAGGAACAAGGTGGAGGAGTAAATGGTGCTGAAGTAGAACAAGCCACTGAGAGGGCATAGGAACGATGGCATTTTCCACTGGCCTTGATAGATTTCAGCTACCTTGAAAGGGAGGAACGTTAGGAACGATAGATCTGAAATAGTCAAGTTGAAGAGGAGGATGGCATTGGGCGTGGCCTTGTTGCGCAGCTTTCGGATCAAGGCATGGAGCGCCAGTAGGTTTGTTGGGAATCCAGTGAGGATGGTGATAAAATAAATGGCCAGGTGCATATTCTTCTGAGCTGGTGATGGAGACATGGTGAATTCATCTCCTCTAAAATGAAAGACAAAGTCAACATTAGACAAATTCTGAATGATATAAACAGTAAAAGCAGTGTTTATGGAAAGACCTGGTATATTCTAACTTTCATATCAAAGTATCTGGTATTAACAACAAGAAAATTTACTCAATAACAACCGAAAAGGGCCATAATCCAGCACTTTCCAGCATATCAATTAAAAGGATTTTTAATTCGTAAAATGCACTTGAAACACTAATACAAAACATGTATTTCCCTAAAATTCTACCCATCCAGTGATAATATCATCATAAAACTTGGGATGCACCGAATTCACTTTTTTGGATTCGGCCGAACTCCCGAGTCCATCACGAAGGATTCGGCCGAATACCGAACCGAAGCCGAACCCTAATTTGCATATGCAATTAGGGGTGGAAAGGGGAAAACATTTTTTACTTCCTTGTTTTCTGACAAAAAGTCACGCAATTTCCCTTCCCACTCCTAAGTTGCATATGCAAATTAGGATTCGGTTCGGCCGGACAGAAGGGTTCGGCCGAATCCTGCTGAAAAAGGCCGAATCCTGGCCGAATCCCGAACCGAATCCTGGATTCGGTGCATCCCTACATAAAACATCTTAGGAAGGAGCTCCCACCAACCACCATGTTGTTATGTCCGGCACACAATATTATCATATGTCAGAAGGAATCATTTGTTCTTTCTGTATTTATAGTCTTTTTCAGCTTTTTTTTTGTTTACAGTTTTGTTCAAGTTATGTTTTGTATAAAATTTGTGGATACTTTGAAGTTGAACTTTTTTGAAAAAATGTCCCAGTGACCCATAGTACCCTTAGTCTGCTGTTCCCTAACTCAGTGTCTCCCTGATTGGCCACATATATTTATACTTTTCCTGGTCACTGAACCCTTTGCTTTCATTCAGTTTAATCGAAGGGACTCACTGCATTCTTACCTCTGGGCGTCTGTAGAACTTTGGTAACATTGTTACGCCCAATATCATTTTTACTTTCTTTAATGAAAAAGAAACCCATCTTCAATACACTTTATTAATGTGTACTGTTTTATAAGAAACCTGACTGTATGCAGTGAAATTCTCCCTTCATTTACTGCTGTGGATAGGAATTGTGAGACGGTCCCTAACTGCTGAGCAGGGAACCAATCATACTTATGAACAGCAGGGGGAGCCCCCGCCTTACTTCCCAGCCATGCAGAACTCAAGCAGCTTTGTTTGTTTCCCTGTAGAGCAGTCGGCGACTGTGTAGAGATTTTTATTGGATTTTATTTTTGCCTTTACATCCCCTTTACTGTTTCCAACTCCAGCTGCATGGACAAAGATCGTGGAGCAAGATTTCAACAGATAAACACCGATTCTATTTGGTGATTATTTTGCTGCAGCCACTGGTTCTGCAGAGTTGGAGAAAGTTTGTATTAAACAATACAAAAACTATAAATCCACATTAGATTACATGACAACACAGGACCCAGTGCAGTCTGTATATTCTGATTATTAATCAGTCTTGTTGTATCGGCTTCTGGCAGATATTATTTGACCTATGCTGTTTTGATCATTTATGATGATCCCTAAGCAGCCCAGACCACACTGAGCATGTGCACAGTCTTGGGGGCAAATTCACTAAGATGCGAAGTTGCGCCAGGCGCAACTTCGCCGCACTACGCCAGGTGTAGTTTTGCCAGCACTCCGCAAATTCACTAAAATCCGAAGTTGCGCACAGGGGTAGCGTAAGGTTGCGAAGTTGCGCAAGCGTTGATTCGCTATATAAAGCGAAGTAACGCTAGCGAAGGCTAAATTGCATACGGCGCAAAATTCAAATTTCAATGGAGGAACACGTATCAGCACTACAAATGCCTAGAAAACCTTCAAATCAGCAAATAAAAATTTTATTTTGCCCACTGTCTAGGTAAGTTGCCATGAGTCAGGAAATGTAGGGGGGGAGGAAGGGGAGCCCCAAAAAATTTTTCGGTCTTTTTCAGCCTATCATCCATCATGTAGAAAACACGCCGGCGTTTTTTGGGACTTAGAAAAAAAATTGACTTTTTTGGAAAAAATCCCTATCTACTCTATTGCGCTTCGCCAGGTCTGAGGTGGAGAAGGAAGTCTAGCGTAAAAGGTAGCGTTCAGTACACTGCGCAAGTTAGTGAATTTGCGTAGTTACATCTCTAGCGAAAATTCGCCTGGCGTAAGTGTGCGAAGTGACACTAGCGAAACTACGCCAGCGTTCGTTAGTGAATTTGCGCAGTAACGAAAATGCCAAACGCTAGCGAATTAGCGCTAGCGTTCGGCGCTTCAGCGCTTAGTGAATTTGCGCCTTGGTCTTACAAAGATGTTTAACAAAGTTACAAGATGGTGACCCCCTGTGGCCAACTTTTAAAGCATAAATCATTTGTTTGATTAGGCTTGTGGTCCGGTAAGTTCATGTTTATGTTTAGTATACAAAATACAACATTTCTAGCCTTATTCTATTTTAGACTTTACTTACCCTTTTACTTACCCTTTAATAAGGGGGGTATTTTAATACTTGTGGATTCTGGGGCCTATCTTGGACTTCAGATATACTGTTCTATCAAGAATTTATTTTATAGCAAGAGAGGGCCTCACTCTTACTCTTACAATGTGATACATGAAAATATATCTGTGAATCTGTGGTATTTTAAGTATTTTATTCCACCAAACATTTGCACATAAACAACACACACAAGGCAACAGAAAATGTGCCTAACATACTGATAGACACTAAGGGGCAGATTTATCAAGTGTCAAATTTCGAAGTAACGGGAGTTTTTTTGAACTCCCATAACTTCGAAATTCGAAGAAAAAATGTCCAACCGAAATATATTTTTTAAAAAAATCGAAGTTTTTTCTGTGGGTGAATAGGCTGTATTCAAATCGTTCAAATCAAAGTAAGATCATATTCGATCTACTTCGATTCTAAGTTTTTCGGAAAAAAAAATTAGAATCAGCAGTTCTAGATGGCCAATGGTCGAAGTCGAAGTTATGGGGGCCGATTCACTAAGGGTCGAATATCGAGGGTTAATTAACCCTTGATATTCGACTAGGAATTAAAATCCTTCGACTTCGAATATCTTCGATCGAACGATTAAATCCTTCGAATCGTTCGATTCGAAGGATTTAAATCCAACGATCGAAGGAATATCCTTCGATCAAAAAAAGTTAGCCAAGCCTATGGGGACCTTCCCCATAGGCTAACATTGACTTCGGTAGCTTTTAGATGGCAAGTAGTTGGTCGAAGTTTTTTTTAAAGAGACAGTACTTTGACTATCGAATGGTCGAATAGTCAAATGATTTTCAGTTCGAATCCTTCGATTCGAAGTTGTAGTCGAAGGTCGAAGTAGCCCATTCGATGTTCGAAGTAGCCCAAAAAAAACTTCGAAATTCGAAGTTTTCTAACTTCGAATCCTTCACTCGAAGTTAGTGAATCGTCCCCTTAAAGTCTATTGTCCTATTCGATAGACGACGTAGCAAAAATTAGCAAATATCACATTTTTAATTTGGCCCTTGATAAATCTGCCCCCTAGGGGCCTATTTATTAAACCTCCAATTGTTCTGGTTAGTGATGAGCGAATCTGTGCCGAAATTTGCGAAATGGCAAAAAATTTGTAAAACGCATTGAAGTCAATGTCCATCAAAATTATATTAACGTGCGCCAATTTTGACTTGAGCAATAATTTTTATACGCACGATTCAAATGCATTAAAGTCAATGGGCATCCGAATAATTTTTGACACGGCGGATTTTTCGCCAGCGAATTGTCGATGCAGGAAATTGACCGCAAATTAGTGTCTGGCGAATTTATTCGCCCATCACTACTTCTGGTTGAGTTTTCAGAAGAATTGTTGATAAATGAGTTAAATTCATGGATGGGAGTTAGATCGGAGTTTTAGTTAAACTCGAGTTTTAGCAAATACCTCCCCTAATTATTGCACAGTGATGAAGATAGGAATACACAAGGAACATGCTTCTTATTGTTCTTTATTGGTAATATCCTTCAGAGTCAGTATAGAGCAGTACTTCACTTGGTAACATGCAAAGTTATGAGGATCTTTGAGAAAAGAGAACAGATAACTGGGGGTGGAAGGGCAGAGCTAAATTAAAATGTTCACTAATGACTATTTTGATCAGGTCAAATAATGAATGGTTGTTGGAGATCTGAGAAGACATTATCAGGTCACTTACCTAGGTTCAGTTGAGTCCTAGGTAATTCATTTCTAATCATTTTATATCTCTATCTCTACCAACATCATATACAGTATTCTGCAAAATTATAACTCTGGCGTTTTTTCACATTTTGAAACGGATTGTCTTTAAAAGTTGTAACTGTTAAGAATTTTTTATTTTAACAGTTTTTCCAACCAATTGAGTGTCATGAGGGTTATGCCACATTTGTTTTAGGGTGGGCTCATGTCTAGGACATTAGAGGATCTCTATTGTCTTTATTTTGCTTCCTTGGACATTTTTAATAATAAGTGGCCACTTCAAGCATTTGCAGCAACATCTCTAATAAAGACGGATATATGACCTACCGTATGTATATCACCCTATTTAGATTGACGTAAGCATTTTAACGAAGTTTCACTAGGCAGAAAATTTGCTTAGAAATGTCTGCGCTGACGAAGTTTCTTCATCGTTCATCTGCCGAGATCAAACCTCACATTTTGATAAATAATTGTATGGCAAAGCCTTTCCAGGCAAAAATTCCCCTTTAGTAAATTTGCCCTTAGACTTTGCACCTTTGCCTTACCTTAGGTTCCCAAACTTTTTTTTTTTACCCATGAACCACATTCAAATGCAAAAAGAGTTGGGAAACAACACAAGCATGACTAAAGTCAATAGACATGCTAAATTAGGGCTTTAATTGGCTATTTGGGAGCCCCTATGAGGACTTTCAGACTTCCAGGAGGCTTTACTTGGCAGTATACCTGGGTTTATACAATTAAAACTTCCTTTTTTATATATATCCCCCAAGCCAAGAATTAAAAAATAAACACCTGCTTTGAGGCCACTGGGAGCAACATCCAAGTGGTTGGTGAGCGACATGTTGCTCAGGAGCCACTGGTTGGGGATCACTTCCATAGGACATGTAGGTAGAAATTTATGCTGGAATTTTTTCTTACCTTCTGTTAGAATGTTACAGGAAAAACGGAGGAACCACCAGTAAAACCAAAAAGCATCTTCCATGTGTTCAGTAACCAACACCCACTTGTTCTGTCGTAAAGGCAAATAGGTTTTGGCCCCCCATGACCAATTCCTAAGTCTATTGACTTGTGTACAAAACGATGCCCTCTCCAATCTCTCCAAACCAATTACAGGAGCTCAGTTAAAATCAAACTGCTGGTGCATCTGAAATAAATGACCTTTCCATGCCTTTGTCTGGAATTCACAGGAATCAGAAGTTAGAAGTGCAAGTGGTCCGAGCCCCGCTGTGTTTATCCTGGCTACAGTAAAGCCTCTTCATTAGGAGTAAACATCACTGAATAAATGGCAGCTTATCTGTAAGTGCATCATTAACATATTTATGTCTTGGTGTCCTTCATTCAATGTTTTGCCATAGATCCTAACTCTACCATATTTCACCTTCCCCTGGGTGGGACATGGGATCTCTGTCTACAAGGGACTTTGATTTTGCTTGTAATTAGCCTGAGAGTCTATAGAAACGGAAATGCGCCATATGTATAAGTACAAAAGGATGTGAGCAGAACGTCTCTGTCCCTTGTGCCAATATCTCAGCACTTATTTAGAATCCTCCACTACTCTGCCTTTTCATCAAAGGAAATTATTGCTATTCTTGAAATATCCCCTTTATTTGATTAATATGCAGCCTGATAAGAAAAACCCAGTCAAGATATGTGCCAAAAAAAATGGCAAAATGAGCTTTTTAGCTAAATACAGGAATAGGAGCCAGAATTGTTACACTGCAGAGTAAATACATTTTAGCCACATATTTATTCCTGCCTGGAGAAATGAACAGCAATCAGGAATATTCATATGAACACAATTAGGGGTTCTGTGACCATATAAAGGCACAAAGCTGCAGGTTGAGTTATACAGCGAACTCTGAGTATCACTCATGTATTATAAGGGATAATGTACCCCTACTGTAAATGATAAGGATATTAGAAGTCACTGAGGGGTTCTGTGACCATATAAAGGCACAAGGCTGCAGGCTGAGTTATACAGGGAACTCTGAATATCACTCATGTATTATAAGGGATAATGTACCCCCTACTGTAAATGATAAGGATATTAGAAGTCACTGAGGGGTTCTGTGACCATATAAAGGCACAAGGCTGCAGGCTGAGTTATGCAGGGAACTCTGAGTATCACTCATGTATTATAAGGGATAATGTACCCCCTACTGTAAATGATAAGGATATTAGAAGTCACTGAGGGGTTGTTCTGTGACCATATAAAGGCACAAGGCTGCAGGCTGAGTTATACAGGGAACTCTGAGTATCACTCATGTATTATAAGGGATAATGTACCCCCTACTGTAAATGATAAGGATATGAGAAGTCACTGAGGGGTTCTGTGACCATATAAGGGCACAAGACCATAGGTGTTACAATGCCTTTATTTTTTATGGATTAGAAATATTATTTGCTATATATACCCTGTTACATATTTTTCTCCCAGTAAGCCTGCTAAAAAAAACACTTGCATTGACATGACTATCTTCAAATGCAGAACATTGTTATCGTTCTATAAGAAGAGGGATCAAGGCATTGCTTTATTGAAGTCACATTAAATGTATTTATTTATTATTATATATTTTGGTATTATCCATGTGTTTTGGCAGACACAAAATGAGAATTTCACCCCCCCCGTGCACCTGTATTAAACCTTTTCGAGAACACCTGGGCTCTGTAGATACACAAAGTAATTCATTACAATAGATTCAGAAGAGCACTGCCAAGCAAAGTTTCATTAGTCACAAGGGTGATTCATTGATTTGGCGACTTTTTGTATTATTTGTGCTGTATTCTCTCATATGGAGACATTTTGTTCTTCCTTGTATATAAGGTTGATTCTACTTTACCATAAGAGCCGGAGCTACACATATTGTACATTCAGTGCTGTACTTTTTGCTTACAATTTGATAAAGGACACAAAGCTCACAAATATTTTATAAATAATGGCAGCAATATCACTGGAGACAACAGAGTTTGCAAAGGGACTGTGGCTGTGGGATAGCAGGTATAGTAGGGAGAGATGGTGCCTATAGTAACAGTGGATAATAGTCTCTGGGAAGGGAGTGTGACTGTGGGATAGCAGGTATAGTAGGGAGAGATGGTGCCTATAGTAACAGTGGGATAATAGTCTCTGGGAAGTGAGTGTGACTGTGGGATAGCAGGTATAGTAGGGAGAGATGGTGCCTATAGTAACAGTGGGATAATAGTCTCTGGGTAGGGAGTGTGACTGTGGGATAGCAGGTATAGTAGGGAGAGATGGTGTCTATAGTAACAGTGGATAATAGTCTCTAGGAAGGGAGTGTGACTGTGGGATAGCAGGTATAGTAGGGAGAGATGGTGTCTATAGTAACAGTGGATAATAGTCTCTGGGAAGGGAGTGTGACTGTGGGATAGCAGGTATAGTAGGGAGAGATGGTGCCTATAGTAACAGTGGGATAATAGTCTCTGGGAAGGGAGTGTGACTGTGGGATAGCAGGTATAGTAGGGAGAGATGGTGCCTATAGTAACAGTGGGATAATAGTCTCTGGGAAGGGAGTGTGACTGTGGGATAGCAGGTATAGTAGGGAGAGATGGTGCCTATAGTAACAGTGGGATAATAGTCTCTGGGAAGGGAGTGTGACTGTGGGATAGCAGGTATAGTAGGGAGAGATGGTGCCTATAGTAACAGTGGATAATAGTCTCTGGGAAGGGAGTGTGACTGTGGGATAGCAGGTATAGTAGGGAGAGATGGTGTCTATAGTAACAGTGGTATAATAGTCTCTGGGAAGGGAGTGTGACTGTGGGATAGCAGGTATAGTAGAGAGAGATGGTGTCTATAGTAACAGTTATATTAGGGATAGATTGTGTGTGTTGAAGCAGAAATGTAGGCCAAAGTGACAACTCTAGAGTAAAACAGTACAGTAAAGTATTGTATATCAGTGCTCTATTGCTTATGGCTTAAGTGCACATGCCCATACCCATCAGCAGCTACAAATATTTTTTTTCTTTCCCTGTAAAGTGACTGTTTATTAGTTTACATTAAGCACAAAAAAAGGATGAATGTGTGTCCAATTGTTTGTAATTTGTACCATTGCCTTCAGCTTTGCTGTATATTATGTGCCTAAGCCAAGGGATCTCTGTATATAACACGTGCCATTGATCACCATTAGTGCCCTGCACCATCATGCAAATTACTTTGCACCAATTTAATATCATGTAAAACTCACACTGACACTCATGTACTGTGCTCAGGGGCGCTCCACCAATGGGGCGAGTTGAGGCCTCAGGTGGTAGCGCCCCCTGGGCAAAAATACCGCTCCTGGTAACTTTAAGAGACGAATTTCCGTTTTTTAAACCGGAAATTCGTCTTTTCTAGTGCAGAGAGCATTTTCGCTCTCTGTGCTATCGATGCGCCCTCGTACCCCAGTCGGCGATTTCAAGGTAAGCATGACGGGCAGGGGGGGCGGCATTTTGAACGCTGCCTCAGGCGGCTTAACAGGCTAGAGCTCTCCTGACTGTGCTTATGATTACAGAGGAATACACAATTTGTTCCTCTGATTTACAGCATTCAATTCTTAGGGCAGAGACACACGCTCAGATTCGGGGAGATTAGTCACCCAGCAACAAATCTCTTCTTTGGGGCGACTAATCTTCGGAGCGCTTTGTTTTCCGAAGTCGCCCGAAGTTTCCTCGTGAGGCAACTTCGGGGCAGTGAGGGGCAGTTCATTCCTCTTCAGGAAGTTCTCTGGGTACTTCAATTTCCTCCCACACACCTAAACTATGCAGGCAGTTTATAGGGGACCTGTCACCCTAAAAAATAATTCTTAATCCTGCTTTACGATGTGAGTCAATCAAAATAAACTTTAATCACACTATTTAAATTATTTAAATCTTGTTTCTTTTAGTCTTGGAATTAACAATCATGTGCAACAGGCAGCAGCCATTTTGTGGACATTGTTATTAAGGCAAGCTTTAAATCATGCCAAAATCTTTTATATGTACCAAAATGGGGCACCTGCTGCTCATGCCCATGTACTGGCTACAAAATTAAATGTTGGAGATGGAGGGGGGCTGTAAGGAGAGCAGTGACATCTAGGAATTGCAAAGTGAAAGTAATTGCCTGCCCCACCTCTAAGGCATAGGGGAGGGGCAGGCAATATATGATTGACAGCTGAGATTTTTTAAATGAGTTTATAACCCGTATAGTTACTCAAGAATTTGGGTTTCATGATTCATTTTAAAAGGACTTTTGTTATACAGATATTTTAAGGTGTGGGTGACAAGTTCCCTTTAGTGATGTGCGGGTCAACCCAAAACCCATAGGACCCGCAGGTTGATCGGTTTTTGGTCCGGCAAGCGTTGAGTGATCCCTTCTGCTCTCCCTGCCAGCGACCTCACACTGCTGGCTTCAGGCTTCCAGCTCCTGAATTTATAAACTTGGGCCTTTTGTGACATCACTGGGGAGGTGGGACTGGGCGGGCCTGGCAGGGTTTGGGTTGGGAGAGGGTTGGGTAAGAGTTGGGTGCATGTTGCGTGAAACTCGGACCACACATCACTAGTCCTCTTTATTTAGCGATTGATAAAACAGTGAAACTAGTGAGCATAAATGTGATATGAAATGTGACTTTAGATTGTAAGCTCCACTGGGTCAGGCTGAATATTTCCACTTTGCATTTAGGCTGAAAGCCAATAGTTACCTACATCCTTTGGGGAGAGATGAACCAATAAATAAGTTACAGTGAGGAGATTTTAACCCAACAATATAAGAAGCCATTTGGCACCACTAGTGATGGCCGAATTTGTCCCGTTTCACTTCGCCGAATAATTTGCGAAATGGTAAAAATCCATGAAACGAATTGAAGTCAATGGGCGTCAAAATAATTTTGACGCGCAACAACGCAAGCGACAATTTTTATACGCGCGGCTATTTCGTCCAAATTTTGACACACAACTATTTTTTTTGGCGCAGTGGATTTTTCAGTGCACTTTCGAGAAAACATTTGCGGGCGGCGGAACCATGCCTGGCAAATTTATTCACCTATCACTAGGCACCACCTATAATTTTCAGAGCCAGAATAAATCTGAGCCATAGGAATAAGTAAACGTTACATACAAAACCCTATTTAAAAGTAAATTCTGGGCTGACATACTTTATCTCCTGAACATTTCCTACATGTATTTAGAAGTGTTCATACATGGTAAGGGGTGCAATTGTATATACACAATTATTTCGACATATATCAGTATATCGGGCATGCTCTGGGCTGATTACAAGGCTAATTAGCAATTAATTCAGATTCATGTTACAATTATGTAGCATTAGCTTTTATGACAAACCTAATTTTGTGTTGGATGATTCCAAATGACAATGAGATGTTTAGCTTCTCGACTGAGCATGTGCAGTGCCACTGACACACACAAGACAGCCTAACAAGATAAAAGATGTCGGATTTCAGAGGGCAATTTTCAATGGCTGGATCATTACTGTTATAGGGCTACTGAACCTCTGGGCTGGTACAGTAAGTTCAGTATATAAAATACAGCATTTCTAGATGGATTTATATTTAGGCTGTTGTCCTCTTTTAAGTGGCCTAATTTGACCTTGGATGAGTCGCCCATAGAAAACATTTTGTTTAATGCAAGTACAATTCTGGCACCGAGTTCTGTAGATTGGGAATGGAATGGTTTCCTTCCCCTCGGTGTGGCCGTGTTAGTGCCTTTCCCAGCGGGACAATTCCTGACGCTGTGTTTACGGATGAGGCAGATGATCGCCAGGCACCTTACCCATAAACATTTGGGGGATTTATTGAGACAGGCAGGATTATACAGTTGTTACTGAGCTCATTACTTCTGCCCTCTGAGAATACACACCAGTTTCTACTCTTAACATATGTTCTAAGCAAATCATTTGTTACACTTGTTTGTGTTTATACAGTGCAGCCCTTCCGATCCTGAGGTTCTCTAATTTCAACCGACAACTACATTATTTAGCTGGGGCCAATGTTCAGATGCTCCCTGCTGATTGGTTGTTGCTGGTACATAGGACCTGCTTTAGTTTTTGTCCAATCCAGCAACCCATAGCGACCAATGTGCCCATAGCTTTTACTAGAGCCGTCAGAATAATCATTAATAATCAAGAATATCTGATTGGTTGCATTGAACATCTCCCTTTCCCTTAAACATTTAGTAAGGTTATTTATCAAAGTCGGAATGCCAAAAACTCATAAATTCGAGTTATTTAGATTATAAAAATTCTTAAAATCCCATAGGAATGACTAGAATATGAGTGAGTTTTTGATAAATCTGCCAGATCTTTTATTAGAATCTCAAAAATGGTTGATCATCTTGTATTTTATAACTGATAACTTAAAATCCATGTCCTTGGAGGACTTTATAGACCAATTGATTAGACCAGGGCTCTGGGTGGAGGAATAAAAGGTGAGGGAACTGATGAAGCAGAAGAAAGAGAATGAGCAGATTTTGAAGATAACAAGGAACATGGCTGCCAAACTGACAGATAATATCATGGACGTGCAGCTGAACCAACAAGAATCCATGCTGAATACCAGGCCCAGACTGGCAATCTGTGGGTTCTGGCAAATGCCAGAGAGGCTGCGATAAAGTGCCATAGAAAGTCAGTATTTAGTGGGCTGGTGGGGGCTGTTTGGGCTTCTATGTGGGCTGATTGGGCCTCTGTGAACCTGAAATGCCAGGGCCTTTTAATTCTCAGTCCGAACCTGCTGAATACTCAGAATATACAGTAGAATATGCATCAGTTTGTAGCGTGACCACCCCGGGCATATGTAGGGCCTTCAACATCTTCACATGAATGCTTGAACTAGGGTTGCCACCTTTTCCCCAAAAGAAATCCAGGGGGAGACGGGGCTGGGATGCAGCAGGGCGGGCTGTGACATGACAGGGGCGGGACTGTGATGTTGGGGGCGGGGCTTTGACATGGCTATTGGCCAATCACCATGTCAATCTCAGGAAATCCTGCCCGGTTTTCCTAATTTGGAAGTTCCATCCTAAAGTGCCATGCAAAATGACCTGAGAGACACCTACACACCAATATTACAACTTTTAAAAATACACTTGTTGGATTAGGAATGACATTTTATATTATAGAGTGAATTATTTGCAGTGTAAACAGTGTAATTTAGAAATAAAAACTACATCATAAAAATCATGACAGAATCCCTTTAAAGGATAAGTAAACCTTATATTTTCCCACCAGTCTGACCACAAAGTAGTCAAGGAAGTTGTCAGGAGTAAGAAAGAGGCTGCTCTGATGTTCTTCTGCTTAGGAATAAAATTAGAAACCTTTCTCAAATCTTTCTGCCTCTTTCTTTCTCCTGACAACTTCTTTGACTACTTGGTGGTCGGACTGGTGGGAAATTGACCAGCAGGTGGCGCTGTTGTAACAAAATTCATTCATATTAACAGTACATGTATCCCTTAATATCGTGGAATAAAAACAAAATAAATAATGAATATAAATTACAAAAGTGCTTAGAATAGCCCCCTAATCAATTTTACATTCACTTATTTGAAAGGTTTACTTATCCTTTAAGGGGAAGGCTGATTTACCTCTTCCATTGCCATTAATAATCAAGCTTTCCTATAGGAGTAAAGGTGCCAAGCAGGCAGGAGTGTTACCCAACCTGGACTGGAATCTCAATAGGCTACACCCCAAGAGCCGTAACTGAAATGACAACAGTTATGGAAACTGGTTTGTCATTTGTTTGCTTTAACTTCCCCTTTAATTTGGTACACTTTTAAAACAGGAGCAAAAAGTACACTGCTGACATGTAAGTATATTGGTATGATCCAGGTGATAATTACTAAAGGGGCTTTGGAGTATTTGCCACCCATTAAGTGGGGGTACGATGGCAACAAAACCGAATCACCCCCTAGGTCAGTTTTACAGCAGTGAAATTCTGTGAGTTTGCTTTACTGAATAAGCTTTGATAACCCTGTAATTATCTATATTTCATGGTTTTGCACAATCTCGGGAGAAATAAACAAACGCCTATTTAAATAATTTCAGCGTCTCCCATGCACATTACATAGACGGAATCACTATAACCCCGGCATGGATGAGTCTGAGAAAGGAGAGGATTCGGATACAGGTTATCTGCAAATGACAAGGAGATCTGCCAAAGCAAAGCATTCCCAGCCAATCCCACACAGCCCCGGCCAAAAATCAGACTTTTTTTCAATCTTCTTTGTTTAACTTAATTTCTGTTTCGCTTCTCCGTATGTAAAATAATTGCTAAAGGGAAAGCAAGCCAAGCAAATCTAAGAGTTACATGTAATCCTTTCTTCTATATAAAGGGTATATACATAGAGTTGGGAATGAACCATTCCACTAATATAAAGACTGTGTGCTCATGGGCAATAATGAGAAGGAATGAACCATTCCACTGATATAAGGACTATGTCATCATGGGCAATAAAGAGAAGGAATGAACCATTCCACTGATATAAGGACTATGTCCTCATGGGCAATAATGAGAAGGAATGAACCATTCCACTGATATAATGACTATGTCCTCATGGGCAATAATGAGAAGGAATGAACCATTCCACTGATATAAGGACTATGTCCTCATGGGCAATAATGAGAAGGAATGAACCATTCCACTGATATAATGACTATGTCCTCATGGGCAATAATGAGAAGGAATGAACCATTCCACTGATATAAGGACTATGTCCTCATGGGCAATAATGAGAAGGAATGAACCATTCCACTGATATAAGGACTATGTCCTCATGGGCAATAATGAGAAGGAATGAACCATTCCACTGATATAAGGACTATGTCCTCATGGGCAATAATGAGAAGGAATGAACCATTCCACTGATATAAGGACTATGTCCTCATGGGCAATAATGAGAAGGAATGAACCATTCCACTGATATAATGACTATGTCCTCATGGGCAATAATGAGAAGGAATGAACCATTCCACTGATATAAGGACTATGTCCTCATGGGCAATAATGAGAAGGAATGAACCATTCCACTGATATAAGGACTATGTCCTCATGGGCAATAATGAGAAGGAATGAACCATTCCACTGATATAAGGACTATGTCCTCATGGGCCATAAGGAGAAGGAATGAACCATTCCACTGATATAAGGACTATGTCCTCATGCGCAATAAAGAGAAGAAATTAACCATTACACTGATATAAGGACTATGTTATGATGGGCAATAAGGATAAGGAATGAACCATTCCACTGATATAAGGACTATATCATGATGGACAACAAGGAAAAGGAATGAACCATTCCACTAATATAAAGACTGTCCTCATGGACAATAATGAGAAGGAATGAACCATTCCACTTACAGTATATAAGGACTATGTCCTCATGGGCAATAAGGAGAAGAAATTAACCATTCCACTGATATAAGGACTATGTTATGATGGGCAATAAGGAGAATAAATGAACCATTCCACTGATATAAGGACTATGTCCTGATGGACAATAATGAAACCCATTATCCAGAAAACTCAGAATTACAAAATGCCCATCTCCCATAGACATCCGTTTTATCCAAATAATCCAAATTTGGAAAATGATTCCCCTTTTCTCTTGTCACAGCAGAATCATACACTATCATAAATATATACAATAATAAGATTATTTGTGATTGTTCAAGGAAAAGAAGGGGAAGATATAAATATAACGCATATTGTACATGAAATGAGACACTTTGTTCTTGGCTGACACCATAATTTGATAAAATGGTTATATTATGGAGACCTGAGTGCAGTAACTGCCTTGAACCCACCTACAGTACATGCTGTTTATTAATATCACTCAATATGTGCCTATTTAATGTCACTCTCTATTGTTTTCTACACTATAAGCAGGAGTGTTATGGAAAGGTTACATACAATAATACAGTAATGGCCTTGTTTTCCTGCCATAACTAACAATATCTGCTAATGCTATATATATATATATATCATCTATGGCATTGCTTTCCTCCTTCTGTCATACCACATTAATGGTGGTAGCACACCGAAAAACCAAATGGTTGGTGCTCACTGCAGGGACATCACTCATCACTCATATGAAATATGTAAGTCATATTAAAGCATAAAAAAATGGGTGTTGTTGGTGCACTCCTAAGGCTAAATTATAGTATGCTACAATGGAAGTGCTACCGACTTGGCCAATTAATCAATGCACATTCCCTGGTCCCCTGTCTAAGTAATTCAATAAATATGCAAGTGCGTGTTTTGCATATGTATCGGAGTTCACGGCAGCCATATTCTGGGTCTTCGGTAATCTGAAAACGAGACCGGCGAATCGGCTCATGCGCAGTTGGATTAATTTCCTGGTTCGCCACAACTGCGCATGCACCGAAATAGACGGAAATTGCCGAATCGCCGGAAGAAGACACGAAGACCCGGAAGATGGCTGCCATGAACTGCGATCCGTGAATCTGCACCGAGGGGTAAGTAAAAATTTAGGGGCATTTCCCCTGGGGTAGCAGCTAGGCTGGGGGGGGGGGGTTCTAGGTAGGTTAGGGGGGTAGGGTTTTTTTCAGTTAAGGGTTGAATTCCCCTTTAAAAGAGAACTAAAGATTAACTTAAAAAAGTAGGGCAAAAATGTTGTACATTATGTTTGGAACTTTCTGGAGAATGGCTTTTCAGATAATGGATCCCATACCTATATCTAGCCAAGGGTTGCTGTGATGTTTTATGAACTCAATAACAACACCAATATAATAGGTACATTAGCATACATATGGTCCCACCTCTCACTTGTATCATATCTACCTGCAGCTACAAACCGGCTGTAAGACCCATTACCTTGTATCCGCTTCCCTCGCTCTGTAAAGAGGCCGAGATCTTGTAATTATCCCCACATAGGTGTTATTATGTACAGTATATTCATCCATCATGAGAGCGGCTTTTATGATGTTATTAGAGAATTCACAGATCAGACGCATAAACTACACGTCCCTATTATACAATGATTCTATCACTTAACCTTTTTGCCCTTCCAAGGAAATGCTACAGTTAAGGCCACTGTCTAGACAGATTATTGAGGACATTGCTCTTTCTCTCCCAAAGAACATCGCCGCGTGTAATCTATCCCATGAGCCATAAAAGTTTGTTTAGGAATGGCCGGTTCCTATTGCAGAAAATTACTCTCCGGTTTCAAGAGAGCCATAAAGTAACCGAGTACAAAATGTTCTGCACTTAGCGAGGGCGCAGATGGTTCTAGCAGTGTCTTCCTCTTCGCTGGCATCGCCTGGCTCACCCTCATTCTTGAAATTTTATATTTTTTTATTATTTTTTATTCTTTATTCTTTATTTTTAAGCTCTTGTCCGACTCTGTGATTGTCCTTAGCAACCAGATAGGGTTGTGATGTCACAATGGGTGTTAAAGAGGACAAAGCATGAAATATAAAAAAACCAAAATAACAGGACAGAGCTAGGCTTGCAATAAATCTGAATCACCACATAAACAATGGTGTATGGTTCTGTTCTTTAAACAAAAACAAAAAAACATAGATCAAAATAAAGAAGAAATAATTATTCACTCACCAACGCATTGTGTGTCATCCACCCAATATGTATGTTGTGTCTTAATACTGCTTTGTACACATTAAACATACCCATAGTATAGGGAAAGAATATCTACACTGTGCACTTCTGCTAGCAAACATTACACTGGCTGTGCCTAACCTATTCGCTTCTTTTCTATTGGTCCAAGTCCTGCATAATGTGCCTTTTTCTAATTGGACATGGTTCCCCGTGATCTATATGTAATAGTATATATGTAATATATTTCTATTGGTCCATGACTTTGTATTGAACTAGGGATGCACCGAATCCACTTTTTTGGATTCGGCCGAACCCCCGAATCCTTCACGAAGGATTCGGCCGAATACCGAACCGAATCCGAACCCTAATTTGCATATGCAATTAGGGGTGGGAAGGGGAAAACATATTTTACTTCCTTGTTTTCTGACAAAAAGTCACGCAATTTCCCTGCCCACCCCTAATTTGCATATGCAAATTAGGATTCGGATTCGGTTCGGCCGGACATAAGGATTCGGCCGAATCCGAATCCTGCTTTAAAAGGCCGAATCCTGGCTGAATCCCGAACCGAATCCTGGATTCGGTGCATCCCTATATTGAACCTTTCTCTGATTGGATAAGGCTCTGTGTGATGCAATGTATGTAAACCTTATTGGTCGACACTAGGGATTGGCGAATTTTTGTCGCCTTGTTTTCGCCGCAGAAACGACGCGCATAGACTTGTATGGCGTTTGGCGAAACTAAACAGGTCAAATTCGCCCAAGCCTAGTCGACACTCCTTTAAAAGGATTGTACCGAGGGGAGACCAACAGCCTATGAGTAAGTGCCCATTTAGGCACGAAACGCGTTAGTCTAATGTATATCCTAATAAAGTCTTTTTAACTTTATAAATACTTGGCTTCACTAGTAGTGGGTCTCTTCCTATTGGAATTTTTTGTAATAAATCTGGTTGCCAGGGTTACTTGGGAGGTATCTAAAAAAATATATGTGCACGGGGGGGGGGGGCTCATTATTTTATTTATTTTGTCAGAACGACCGGAGAGTGGAGGGCATGGGGTTTATGTAAATTGTTCCCTGGATTTATGGGAACTGCGTAATGATTTATGGTTGTTTAAATAAACTTGATACAGGAGCAAAGAAGATAATTACGGTTTCCTCTCCCTGGGGATTAATGTAAATTCCCTTCATCGCGACGGCAAAACTACAACACACTGTATAGAGACTCTAGTCTGCTCTACCCATGTATCATAGTGTATGTTTGATGGGCCGTAAAGGGATCGCACAAACGGAGAGATTTTATAGATAATTTGCCTCTCCTAAATGTGACCCTCTAGTATGAGATCCAGTAGTTCCAGGGTCCAGGATTCCCAAACCATAATAAGAGATCCACGGAATACAACAGCCAGTTGGGACAGAGGGTGGGGTTCAGTTCACAAGCAGGAAACAGGGGAATAAGTGTATTATATCAGTTGCACTCTGTATTAGGCAATTAAAGCAAATAGACTCACAGTTAAGCATTGTTTCATGTGCCAAAATAATTCCTTTTCTTATAATATGATGACGTATCAGATTCCTCGCCTTATGCGGATAGCCCTGTGGATTAATTATACAGGTAGGAGACCTGTTATCCAGAATGCTCAGGACCTGGGTTTTTCCCGGAATAACTTCTCTACGTAATTTGGATCTTCATACTTTAAATCTACTACATAAACAAAAATAAACAAAAATAAACCAAAGAGGCTGGTTTTGCTTCCAATAAGGATTAATTATATCTTAGTTTGGATCAAGTACAAGCGACTGTTTTATTATTACAGAGAAGCAGGAAATCACTTTTACAAATTTGGATTATTTCATTACAATGGAGTCTATGGGAGACGGCCATTCCGTAATTTGGAGCTTTTTAGATAATGGGTTTCCAGATAACGGATCCCATACCTGTGCATCGAGAGCCAAATTAGCACTGGTGCATTAAAGGGTTACTTTAGAGGGTAAACTCTTTCATTCCAACTGATGTCAAATTGTTTGGAGAGCACTTTTTCTAGTTACTTTTTTTTTTAGTTTTCAAGATATTAGCAGTTTTTACATTGGAAATGTTAAAAAAATGTGTTATGCTTAATTGAACATATCAGAACTTTATCAGACATCTCGTTTCTGCAGGGAAGGGGCAAAGGGAAAAAAGGGCACAAACCACCATGATTTTTGCACTTTAGTCCCTGTTATTAGAGGAATTGCTACAGGTGTCTGCGCTACACAGTGGAGCAACAAGACCTATGTTTGCCCAGTGAATACAAATTCCAATTAAAAATTCTATAGCAGTCAATGAGGGGAGGGTGGTTGCATTTTCAACATTCAAGCTTTTTTTTTATCTTTTGTTTTTTTAAACAGTGTTAAGATTAATAACAAAAAAAAAAAAAAAAAATTCTAATTTTTGTGGAAAATACAACACGATCCTTAATAAATCTGCCCCTTAAAGGAGAACTAAACCTTAAAATTAATATGGTTAAAAATACCAGCCTAAAGTTTGAGCTTGTCAATAGCAGCAATGATCCAGGACTTCAAACTTGTCACAGGGGGTCACCATCTTGGAAAGTGTCTGTGACACTCACATGCTCAGTGGGCTCTGATTGGCTGTTGAGAAGCTAAGCTTAGGGCTCGTCACTAATTATCCAGCAGAAAATGAGCTTCCCTGGCTGTAATATAAGCTGATGTTACAGGTTTGCTGATTATTAAATTTTGATGCTAATTGCACTGGTTTCTGTGCTGCCATGTAGTAATTATGTGTATTAATTACTAATCAGCCTTATATTGTGACATTTCTATTCTATGTGTACTGTATATTGTGAGTGGGTCCCTAAGCTCAGTAAGTGACAGCAGCACAGAGCATGTGCAGTGAATCAGCAGAAAAGAAGATGGGGAGCTACTGGGGCATCTTTGGAGACACAGATCTTTACTGCTAAAGGGCTGTGGTTGCCTTGGGCTGGTACAGAAGCACAAAACATCATGTACAACATTTCTAGCTACTTCTTTAGTTACACTTTAGTTCTGCTTTTATGATCACTTCTTGGAATATTGGAATTGGCTGGAATGATTGGAGCCTACAACACACGGGGGGGGGGGGTGTTTTAACATCTTGGATTTATGGGAACCTTGTAATGTTTTATGTTTGTTTAAATGATCTTGAAAGAAGGTAACTATGGGTTCCTGCCCTCGGAATTTAGACTAAATTCTCTGCAATAAACAGACTTTATGCCTGATGAGTTTCATTTGTTCCCCACCAATCACAGGCAAGAATGATTAATGGAGGGAGGTTTAAAAACAAAATGCACCGATCAGTTATGGCTTTAGAAATCAGTCCTAGTTTGTTAGCCTTACTGCAAAACATTTATACTCCGGTACCTGAGTTGCTGCATTGTAAAGTCAAGCAAGCTTTCTAGCATTTTATAACCTGGCCACCAGAGGTCAGTGTTTCTCATTAGATGGGAGAAGACTCCAATACTCATCACATATCTTTCTAACCAGGGGATAAATCTATTGCTTCCTCTTAATTTGCCTTAATTGCAAGCAAGAACTAGAACTAATAATACAGGCATGGGACCTGTTATCCAGAACGCTTGGAACCTGGGGTTTTCCAGATAACGGATCTTTCTGTAATTTGGATTTTCATAGCTAGAAAATCATTGAAACATTAAATAAATCCAATAGGCTGGTTTTGTTTCCAATAAGGATTAATTATATCTTAGTTGGGATCAAGTACAAGCGACTGGTTTATTATTACAGAGAAAAGGGAAATCATCTTAAAAATTTGGATTAATTGGAGTCTATGGGAGATGGCTTTTTCATAATTCTAAGCTTTCTGGATAACGGGTTTCCGTATAACGGATCCCATAACCGTGTATTTTCTTCCTTGATTAAAAATAAAAATGCCACCTAGGGATGGGCGAATTTGACCCGTTTCGTTTCGCAAAAAATTCGCCACCAGCAAAATGTCACCGACGCCCATTAAAGTGTATGGGCATCAAAAAAAAATTGTTGCGCACATCTTTTTTTTTGACGCAGAACGCCATACATGTCTATGGGCGTCATTTTGGCAGCGAAACAAGGTGAAAAAATTCGCCCATCCCTAATGCCACTCATTCCTTTCTTGAAAGCATCTACTTTAACCGCGGTGCGGAATATAGAAACTGAGACAAAGATACTGATTTCCGTAGCAAATCCATAACTGTAAAACCCATGAATGTGATCATTACTGTCTATTGGAAAGTTTCTTAGAATTAGATTTTTTTCATTAGGCAAAAAAGTGCAAAGTTCCCCTTTGATAGCACTCGTTAGCAGTGGAAGTAATATCTAATTCTTTATATTCAATATTTTACGATTCTGCTTTCTCCTCTCCGCCTGGGGCCTCTTATTAACCTATTTGTACTATATTTAACCCCCTGTTCAACTGGTTAAAGGGTAACTAGTGCTGTGGAAGGGCGCGGGATTGAAAAAGTCCAGTTATACCTGTAAATGTCAGCACTGTGGTATTTACCCACATTAGGTTTTATTGTTTTATTGGGATTTAGATTGTATAAGTCATGCCAATGAGTTTGCTCTCTGCATTATCCCAAAATAGTGTCATTAACTTAATTGGCTTTGTGTTGCCAGAGCAGAACAGGCAGTAAAATGGGGCTAGAGAAAGTATAGACATAGACGTAAAGGAATATGTGTATAGCTTTAAGTGAAGCAGACCCACTAATTAACATAGAACTGCACTTCCAGCCCATAAATCTCTGCCAGTTGGAAATAATTTACAGGAGGGATTTAATTCCTCGTTAACTACTTTTTCCTTCTGGAGATCAGTATTGTCCTCCTAATGCAACTTCTGCTCTGTTTTATATCAGAATTAAACCCTAAAGAAGAAATGCTGTGTTTTCTAAACTGATCTTACTGTACCAGCCCAGAGGTTCAGCAGCCCTTTAACTGCAATGATCACGGCTTTCAAAGATGTCCTCAGGAGCTCGCCATCTTGGATCTTGTTAGGCATCTGTTGAGTGTCAGTGGCACTGCACATGCTCAGTGTGCTTTGGGATGCTTTGAATAATGATTTTTATATTATTTGAATATAGAGAACAGGTATGGGATCTGTTATCCAAAACGCTCTGGGGTTTTCCAGATAACGGATCTTTCCATAATTGAGATCTTCATACTTTAAAGGGATGGTTCACCTTCAGATTAACTTTTAATATGTTATAGAATTAGCAATTCTAAAAAACTTTTCAATTGGTCTTCATTGTTTATTTTTTAATTATTTGCCTTCTTTTGACTCTCTCCAGCTTTCAAATGGGGTCAGTGACCCCATCTAAAAACAAATTTAATGTATTGTTATTGCGACTTTTTATTACTTATCTTTCTTTTCAGGCCTCTCCTATTCACATTCCAGTCTCTTATTCAAATCAATTCATGGTTGCTGGGGTAATTTGGACCCTAGCAACCAGATGGCTGAAATTGCAAACTGCAGAGCTGCTAAATAAACTCAAAAACAACAGATAATAAAAAGTGAAACCCAATTACAAATTGTCTCTACATCGTACTAAAAGTGCATTTAAAGGTGAACAACCACTTTAAGTCTACTAGAAAATCATGCAAACATGAAATCAACCCAATAGGCTGATTTTGCTTCCAATAAGGATTCATTATATCTTAGTTGGGATCAAGTACAAGCTACTGTTTTATTATTACAGAGAAAAAGGAAATCATTTTTAAAAATTTGGATTTTTTTAAAAAAAAAAAGGAAACAGTGGGAGATTGCCTTTCCGTAATTTGGAACATTCTGGATAACTGGTTTGCAGATAATGGACACTTAGGTCAGGCATGTGCCGGGAATCAGCAAAAAAAAAGACGGGGAGCTACTGGGGCATCTTTAGAGGCACATATGTTCCAAAGGGGCTGGACTGGTACAGAAACCCAGTACAGGCAGAAATTAAAGTGCTGCTTTGCACCCACAATTATTTTTATTAACATGTATTTATATAGCGCCAACATATTGCGTAGCACACAATACTATGTATTTATTTTCTCCTTATATGAATGAACTAATCATAAAACTTAAATCAGAGGCCTAGACTTACCAGCCAGAGTAAAACACCCACATTATCACTGTAAGTGCAAACACTTCCCATACAAACAACCAGGCAGTATCTTTTTTTTATAAGCAATTTAGCACCTTTATTGTACACAAAGCTGCCAGTGTTTTCATTCCGCAGAGTACAACCCTCAGGCACAAGGATGTGTTGTTAAATTCATTCTACCAGCGACAGCTTCCATTGGAAAAGAAGATTGAATGTTATGTTTTTGTTGGATTGAGCACATATATCTTTTTATTTCCTATACAGAAATGACCTGTCCTGCTTTATGGCAGCTGAGATTCTAGCTATCTGTATAACAGAACATTCTGTCCAAGTGGCTGCACAGATCCTATCTGATCCCCATTGTAAGCAACAGTCCTGTCCTGCTTTATGGCAGCTGAGATTCTAGCTATCTGTATAACAGAACATTCTGTCCCAGTGGCTGCACAGATCCTATATGATCCCCATTGTAAGCAGCAGTCCTGTCCTGCTTTATGGCAGCTGAGATTCTAGCTATCTGTGTAACAGAGTATTCTGTCCCAGTGGCTGCACAGATCCTATCTGATCCCCATTGTAAGCAGCAGTCCTGTCCTGCTTTATGGCAGCTGAGATTCTAGCTATCTGTATAACAGAGTATTCTGTCCCAGTGGCTGCACAGATCCTATATGATCCCCATTGTAAGCAGCAGTCCTGTCCTGCTTTATGGCAGCTGAGATTCTAGCTATCTGTGTAACAGAGTATTCTGTCCCAGTGGCTGCACAGATCCTATCTGATCCCCATTGTAAGCAGCAGTCCTGTCCTGCTTTATGGCAGCTGAGATTCTAGCTATCTGTATAACAGAGTATTCTGTCCCAGTGGCTGCACAGATCCTATATGATCCCCATTGTAAGCAGCAGTCCTGCCCTGCTTTATGGCAGCTGAGATTCTAGCTATCTGTATAACAGAGTATTCTGTCCCAGTGGCTGCACAGATCCTATCTGATCCCCATTGTAAGCAGCAGTCCTGTCCTGCTTTATGGCAGCTGAGATTCTAGCTATCTGTATAACAGAACATTCTGTCCCAGTGGCTGCACAGATCCTATCTGATCCCTATTGTAAGCAGCAGTCCTGTCCTGCTTTATGGCAGCTGAGATTCTAGCTATCTGTATAACAGAGTATTCTGTCCCAGTGGCTGCACAGATCCTATCTGATCCCCATTGTAAGCAGCAGTCCTGTCCTGCTTTATGGCAGCTGAGATTCTAGATATCTGTATAACAGAGCATTCTGTCCCAGTGGCTGCACAGATCCTATCTGATAGTTTAGTAACATGGTAGGAACAGCATTGCTGCCAGGGTAACTATGAGCAGGGTGCTTCCTCCAAAGCATATTATATTTACCTGACGTTTGTATGTATTACCTCTGGGAGTTCCAGATCCTTTCTTATCTCAAAAGCCTAATAACAGGTTTAGTGTCTACTAACAAACAAAATATGTATAAACAATTAAAAAATACCTTTATTATAGAAATGTACTTACTATCTTTTAACAGAGGAGCAAGGTTCCCTTGAGCTGAATTCCGCTGCTGTAGACTCTCTCAGGTGAGATTCTGAAGGCCATCGACTCTGGCGACGTTGTGAGTCTTTTGCAGCAATGCCATTTTCCACAGATGTCAAGCAGAGAAATTCTCTTCTTTTTAGTGTTCTCTGCATGCACCCCCTAGTGGCAGAATTCAGAATTGTTCTATTATTTATAGCGGTCCTTTAAAGCCGTGGTTCACTTTTAAGTTAACTTTTATAAAATGGCTAATTCTGAGCAACTTTTCAACTGGCCTTCATTTTTTTTTATAGTTTTTTAATTATTTGCCTTCTTCTGACTCTTTCCATCTAAAATACAAATATTCTGTAAGGCTACAAATGTATTGTTATTGCTGATACCTGTTTCGTTATCTTTACTCCCAAGGAGTTATAGTGGGTGGCTCATCTTTAAGTCAACTTTTTGTATGTTATAGAATGGCTAGTTCTAAGTAACCTTTCAATTGGTCTTCATTTTTCTTTTTTTATAGTTTTTTTTAATAATTTACCTTTTTTCCAGCTTCCAAATGACCCCATCTTAAAACAATTGCTCTGTAAGGCTACAAATGTATTGTTACTGCTACTTTGTATTACTCATCACTTTATTCAGGCCTCTCCTATTCATATTCCAGTCTCTAAGTCAAATAAATGCCTGGTTTCTAGGGTAAGTTGGACCTTAGCAACCAGATTGCTGAAATTGCAAACTGAATTAAAAGATGCTGAATAAGAAGCTACACAATTAAAAAATCCCATACTAAAAAATGAATTCTCTACATGATACTAAATGTTAATGTAAAGGTGAACAACCTCTTTAAACATTTTCTGTACAGCCCTTGTGTAATAGGTTAGTGAAAGCCGACTGGTGTTAATTCAAAGCAGATTTGGGGTGTCACAGGATCCTGGCTGCGTTTATTAATGTTCGCGTGTAACATACTTTTTACATTCTTACATAAAATCTATTTTTCAGGATAAATCTGGACACGTGAGCTGACATTTCTTGCAGTGAAAGGTTCAAGCAGATGTGGTTTATCAAGGCCTGAGACACACAGACATTACCAAATACACAGGAAACCAGATATATTTCTTACAGTAATTGAGGTTGTTTAATACGCTGGTGAAAAGCTGGTATAGTTAACTCTAAGGGGCCGATTCACTAACTTCGAGTGAAGTATTCGAAGGTAAAAAACTTCGAATTTCGAAGTTTTTTTTGGGCTACTTCGACCATCGAATGGGCTACTTCGACCTTCGACTACGACTTCGAATCGAGCTAATCGAAGTAAAAATCGTTCGACCATTCAATAGCCGAAGTACTGTCTCTTTAAAAAAAACTTCGACCCCCTAGTTCGCCATCTAAAAGCTACCGAAGTTAATGTTAGCCTATGGGGAAGGTCCCCATAGGCTTGCCTAACTTTTTTCGATCGAAGGATATTCCTTCGATCGTTGGATTAAAATCCTTTGATCGTTCGATCGAACTATCTGCGCTAAATCCTTCGACTTCGATATTCGAAGTCGAAAGGATTTTCAATTCCTAGTCGAATATCGAGGGTTAATTAACCCTCGATATTCGACCCTTAGTGAATCTGCCCCTTATTGTATGTTATGGGCATTTGTGTTAGTGCTGATTGAGTTAATAATGACAATATCCAGCACAGGCAGAGGTTGTTGTTGGGTGACGGCAGTTCATGATCACGTGCAGTCCTTGTTGTGCATAGACACCTCCATATTTTAATTGCTTTTTTTTCCCTTTATATTTGGGGTGTCTGTGTTTCCTGCCACCTGTTGTCTAACAATGCGCCACTTTTAGGATAATAATGGCATTTTACTAGGTGAGAGTAACAAGCCGATAAGAGGAAAAAAACATCACATGATTCACATTAAGAGTTTTATTGGTTGCTGTTGGAGAGCAGGATAAAGGGTGATAGCTCAGTTTGCTGGCCTACAGCCACTAATACAATAACACAAGGGGTTTGTCAGCCTCTGTCCATTAAAAAAAAACAATGTAAAGGGTTATAGCCAACTATAGTCTGTGACTTAGGCTCATAGCACCAGTGACACATATAAACTGGATTCATTTGACTGGCCCTGTACCATAATATGGTCCTCAGTGACTTCTAATATCCTTATCATTTACAGTAGGGGGTACATTATCCCTTATAATACATGTGGGAAACCCTGCGTTCCCTGTATAACTCAGCCTACAGCCTTGTGCCTTTATATGGTCACAGAACAACCCCTCAGTGACTTCTAATATCCTTATCATTTACAGCAGGGGGTACATTATCCCTTATAATACATGTGGGAAACTCGGTGTTCCCTGTATAACTCAGCCTGCAGCCTTGTGCCTTTATATGGTCACAGAACAACCCCTCAGTGACTTCTAATATCCTTATCATTTACAGTAGGGGGTACATTATCCCTTATAATACATGAGTGATACTCAGAGTTCCCTGTATAACTCAGCCTGCAGCCTTGTGCCTTTATATGGTCACAGAACAACCCCTCAGTGACTTCTAATATCCTTATCATTTACAGTAGGGGGTACATTATCCCTTATAATACATGAGTGATACTCAGAGTTCCCTGTATAACTCAGCCTGCAGCCTTGTGTCTTTATATGGTCACAGAACAACCCCTCAGTGACTTCTAATATCCTAATCATTTACAGCAGGGGGTACATTATCCCTTATAATACATGAGTGATACTCAGTGTTCCCTGTATAACTCAGCCTGCAGCCTTGTGCCTTTATATGGTCACAGAACAACCCCTCGGTGACTTCTAATATCCTTATCATTTACAGTAGGGGGTACATTATCCCTTATAATACATGAGTGATACTCAGAGTTCCCTGTATAACTCAGCCTGCAGCCTTGTGCCTTTATATGGTCACAGAACAACCCCTCAGTGACTTCTAATATCCTTATTGGATATATACTTTATGATTTATATAAAGAGGTACAGGAGAACACAGCTCATCTTTCCCCAGGTAAAGTCTTGTTCAGCACAACAAAGAACGGTTACAGATGGTAAAGTACTTTCTAATTCCCCTTGTCATTGTGGCATAACACTAATTTCTAAACACTAAACTCTAATTTAAATTGTTCATAATTGTTTATAGGCTTTTGTAAATGACTCAATTACCTGGATTTTAGCAAGAGGTCTAACAAGGTTAAGTGCTATTGATTCTGGGGGAGGTTTGCTCTACAGTTTATTGTCAAAAAAGGAGGATTTCTTTACTGGAAATGATTTGCCTTCTAAAGGGCAAATAACACCAGAAACCTAAAGGGACTGTTCACCTTTGAGTTAACATTTAGTATGATGTAGAGAGTGATATTCTGTGACAATTTACAATTAGTCTTCATTTTTTATAATTTGTGTTTTTTGAGTTATTTAGATTTTTATTCAGCAGCTCTCCAGTTTCCTGGTTGGTAGGGTCCAAATTACCATAGAAACCATTCACTGATTTGACTGAGAGACTAGAGTATGAAAAGGAAGGGCTTTGAATAGAAAGATAAGTAATAAAAAGTAGCAATAATTTGTTGTCTTAAAGAGCATTTGTTTTTAGCTGGGGTCAGTGACACCCATTTTAAAGCTGGAAAGAGTCCAAAGAAAAGGGCAAATAACTGAAAAACTATAAAAAAACAAAGGCCGATTGAAAAGTTGCTTAGAATGAGCTATTCTATAACATAGTAAAAGTTAACTTAAAGGTGAACCACCCCTTTAAACTTAACTCACTATGTCCTTTGGAAAGCTCTTTTGGACCTTGAGACTTTCTGTCTGCCCTGAAGCAATAAGTACAGTAATGTAGAAGAACTAACTAGAGAGGTACATTTCCTGAAGAAAATGTGAGTGGTGCTTGCCGTGGCAAAACTCAGGCCCCCCATATATGTTGGGTGTCTTGCCCAGTCGCCCCTGGTGCCTAGAGAGTACACAAAGTCGGTACACAAAGTCGGTAGAATCCGGATTAAACCGGTGAAATTTAAAGCCAACCAAATTTTACCATTGAAATCAATCCAAACAAACTGGCTATTTTTGGCTCCGCCCACTTTTAAAAATTTGCAACCCAGTCACCAAATGGACCAAGTTTGAGCACTCTTACATTAACAGTGTAAGAATGACAGGAATTTAAATATTCCCATTGAATAGCGTTTGGTAAAATCTGATTGGCTGTCTTAAGCTCCGCCCATTTTTCTGAATTTTAACCCCAGTTACCTAGTCATGGTCAGTGCCAAGTTTGGGGCCTCTGGTTTTAAAACGGTGAGAACGGCGGTATGCCAAAATTTTATATTGAAGTCAATAGGTGAAAACTGATTGGCAGTTTTTGGCTCCACCCACTTGTCCTAAATTTTGACCACGGTCACCCAGTGAGTAATTGAGCCAAGTTTGGTACACCTAGCATTTAAACTGTGATAATAGCAGCGGTTTATCATTTTTCATTAAGGTCAATGGCTGAAATCTGATTGGTTGTTGTTGCCCCGCCCCTTTTTTTCCTAATTGTGAACCACAGTCACTCAGTGACTAACATACCAAAGTTTGGGAATGCTGTCATTTAATGTGTAAAAATGGCAGCATTTCTATTTTTTTCTATTGAAAATCAATGAATGAAATTTGATTGGTTGTTGGTGGCTCCGCCCACTTTTTCTAAACTTGAAGTGGAAACCCCCAGCGACCACATTTGTGATATTCAAGGTCCCTGACATCAATACTGAGAGAATGGCAGCCTTCTTAATTTTTCCCATTAAAACCAATCAAAGAAATCTGATTGGTTGGTTTTGGCTCCACCCACTTTTCTTAATTTTAATCCCAGTCCCCCAGTGACCAACTGTGCCAACTTTGAGGACCCTGCCATTAACGTCTAAGAGTGGCAGCAGTTAAAAAAATTCCTATTTAATTGAATGGCTGAAATTTGATTGGCTGTTGTAGACTCCACCCACTTTTTGTAAATTTTAGCCGCAGTCACCCAGTGACCCACGGTGCAAGTTTGGGAGCTCTGGCTTTATTACTGTGAGAATTACAGCTGTTTACATTTTCTCATTGAAGTCAATAGGGAAAATCTGATTGGTTGTTTGCGGCTCCGCTCACTTTTTTGGGTCCCCAAAATAGGACAGAAAAGTCACAACACCCCATTCCCGAATAAGCTGAACGGTTTGACACCTTATTCATGGGTCTGCGACAAACGAATTATTCGATAAATTCCCCATTATAAGTCAATGGGGCAAATTTGGGGACCTCTCCTGCCCCGGGGGTAAAACTTATACCCTCGTGTGGGGTATCATCTGACACAGGTCGCAAACCTCTTCAAATGTGGTAAATTTAACGTTTCTACAAGATTCTCTCTCTGCGCTAGAATCCGTCAAAAGTTGGCCTCAATGTTAATCTATGGGACTTTTTGGGGTGGTTAATTGCCCCCGCAAGGGGCAATTAACCACCCACCCCTTAGAAAAGTCATACCACCCCATTCCCAATTAAGCCGCACGATTTGACACCTCATTCATGGGTCTAGGACAAACGGTGCGGGACTAGTTACGCGCCAAACTTTCATACGGAAGAAGAATAAAAATAAGTTTGCAAGATAACAGTAGTGATGCTTTGCTTCGCAAGCACCACTAATGAGGAGACGCAGTAGAGAGACATCGTTGATATGAACTATTTTAGCTTCTTCAAGTATTTCCATTCAATTTCTATGAACTGATTCATAATTTGTGTGTGTTGGTGGCGGAAGCAGGTGTTGTTTTGCTTAAAGGGAATCAATTCAGAGGTAATGGAGGCTGTTCATCATTTAGTGACACCGAACAAACAAACAATATTAATCATTGAATTATTTACTGGAAGTAGGAACTACATCTTATCTCGGCAACTAACAGCAGGGCTGGATACAAGAAAGCACCAGTAGCCTTTTCATGGACTAATACCAGTAACCAAGGATGATATTTGGAATGACCACATCTCCTTCAGCTTGCATGCTATACTGTCTGCCTGGTGGTTTATTCCTTGTCAGTTTTATCTCCCTCCTAACTGATTTATTTCAGACAACAAGACTATGGCTAACCTTGGAAAAACCTATTGATTTGTTAAAAAGAGCCCTAGGGCATGTAAAATATTCTTTCCTGTTTCATGCCAATAACTCAACATAAGAGTTCATTCTAGGGCGTGAGGATACAGAGTGAAAATACAATATTAAAGGACTATCATCATCATCATCATTTATTTATACAGCGCTGTCAAGATACACAGTGCTTTATAATATGATGCTTCATCAGAAGAGGATATGTTTGTTTCCAGATATTGGATGCATTTAAAGCATGTGTAAAATAGTAATTACTATTGGATTTATCTTTAGTGGCACACAGTGCTCCATCAGAAGTATCATTCACACCCTGTTTATTTTTTAATCTATAAACTGTCAGAGCAAATAGGTGTCCTAGACACAAATATGAGAAAGATAAGTGGTTGCCAGTGCAACCTGAATACTGGAATCACATACAGTTCTAGTTCCTCTTGAGTTAGGATTTAAGTTTGGTTTTGAAGATCATAAAGAATATTTCTGGACAGAGAGAATGAAAGGAGTAAGAAGACAGTTGGGGTTGGTGGAAAGGAAACTGTTGATGTCTGCTACAGAACAAATGGGAGCACAAGACTACAAGATAGTAAAGAACATTTATGAACAGAGAATAGAATGAGAAGACAGTTGAGTTTGGTGGAAAGGAAAAATGTTGATGTTTGTTGGATATAGAACAAATGGGAGCACAAGACTAGAAGATCATGAAGAACATTTATGGACAGCATGATTGAGAGAATGAAACGAATGAGAAGACAATTTAGTTTGGTGCAAATGAAAAATGTTGATGTTTTTTGGATACAGAACAAATGGGAGCATAAGACTAGAAGATAGTAAAAGACATTCATGGACAGCATGATAGAGGGAATAGAAGGAGTGAGAAGACAGTTGGGTTAGGTGGAAAGGAAAAAAGTTGGATGTTTGTTGCATACAGAACAAATGGCAACAGAAGATTAGACGATCATAAAGAGCATTTATGGACAGCATGATTCAGAGAATGAAAGGAGAGAGAAGACAGTTGGGTTTGGTGGAAAGAAAACATGTTGAAGATGTTGTAGAAGATCATGAAGAACATTTCTGGACAGCATGATTGAGATAATGAAAGGAATGAGAAGACAGTTGGGTTTGGTGGAAAGGAAAATTATGTTTTTTGGATAGATAGTAAAGAACATTCATGGACAGCATGATAGAGAGAATAGAACGAGTGAGAAGACAGTTGGGTTTGGTGGAAAGGAAAAATATTGATGTTTATTACCAAATGGAGGCTCAGCAGAACAAAAGCCTTGGAAAATCAAGAGAAGGCATTTGCATATCATCCATATCTATAAATTCTGGAAAGCCAAGGAGAAAATAAGAAGAATGAGGAGTATACTTGGATGTATCACTAAATCTAAATCATGCTAAAACATAAGCCATGTAATCATCATAATCCATCATCCAATAGCTAAGAATAAAGAGGAATGACTTATAGAGTTGAGTATGAATGCTCCTAAGGAGTATTCTTCTACCAGGGATGTAAACACTGCAAAATACAAGTTGTATTTAGATTCACTATTTCAGGGACTCCAAAAGGAGCCTACAATTGCCGATGTGTTACAAATATATTTTACCTTAGAACCCAGTAATTTATTTGCTGTGCAATGTTTTTTAGAGGTCCATGTATCAACACGCTCATTTTTTCAGAGGTTTTTGAAACCACGAATAAACTCATTTTATTTTCAACAACAAATGACACATAATTTATTAATAGATCTGAATATAAAAAGTATGAAAAAAAATGCTTAAAGATCTGATAAAAATACTAGTTTTTCAGATAATTACTAGAAAATAAAAATCTGAAAACGTGTAAAAGTCTGAATGGCTAAAAAAAATATCCAATAGAATCTGCACAGCTCCCATTGACTTCTATAGGACAATGACTGCTTTTATTTGACAACGTTTTGTATTAGAGTTTTTCATGGTTTTTACACTTAATAAAGCTTGAATTTTTAGTTTTAGAGAAATTAATTTGTGAGAAAAAAACTGAAATTAGAATGTTAGTAAATAGGCCCCTTAATTTATAAATAAAATCTGTCCACTCTTAGGTAAAGGCAGAATTATTTCTTCCAGTTCATACCTTTAAACCATAGTTTATCGTGTCTTTTAAATAGTAAGACTCAGGTTTCCATAATTAGAACATTTAGAACTGAAATGTATTCTTAAATTCCAGCTAAGCTTACTGCAGATCCTCATAGAAGAAATGAATCATGGGCAAAGCCTGCCTGTGTTTATGAAGAATATAAAAAGTACAATGGAAAAAGTGCTGAAATACATACCTCTAAAACGTCTAAAAATTAGTTTTTCGGACAATTACGGAAAAAACCTCTGAATGGTTAAAGCGGGCACAGCTCCCATGGGACCTTGATTGCTTTTAGTTGGAAAAGTTTTCTATTGGAGGTTTTGGTGGTTTCTACGATTAATAACTCAATAAATCTCGAATTTTTATAGTTTTAAAGAAACTTTAAAAAACTTGAATTTTTAGAGAAAAAAAGAGTTGTGAAAAAAAAGTAAATCCGAATGTTAGTAAATAGGTCCCTTAGGGGCAAATTTATCAAGGGTCGAAATTTGATTTCAAAAAGACCAACCAAAATTAGATCAAAGTTTTTTTTTGGCCGATTATGTAATATTTTCGATCGAATAGGTCCGTTTTCGATCGAATTAGACCATTCGAAGTTTTTCCCAAAAAAAAATTTTTTTCAAAGTCCACCAATTTACTCCAAATAGGTTCTAGGAGGTCCCCCATAGGCTAAAACAGCAATGCAGCAGGATTTACATGGCGAATGGCCGAATTCCAATTTTTAAAGAGACAATACATGATAAATTTAGAAATTAGAATTTGCCCAAGTACATAAAAAGTAGCTCAAAATTCCAATTTTGTTTGGAATTTTCACTTCGACCATTGATAAATCTGCCCCTTAGTGTCTTATAAAAAGGGGACGCAATTTTGGGTATCTAATTTCCAATCAACATGGCTCTTCTTAAATTGGACAATATTGTCATGCATTAAGTGACTTTCATACATGTTACTAGAGATGGGCGAATCCGTTTTCCCTTCGACAAAAAAACGTGTTAATTTTCTGCGAAATTTGCGAAACGGCGAAAAATGATAAAAATTGGAATTTTGATACCTGTGTCAATTATAACGCCTGCATCAATTCTGACACTCACTTTTGACAACGGTGTTAAAGTCAAAGGGTGTCGGAGCAATGTTGACACGCAACGGTTTTGGTGCGAGTTCCTTTACCGACACGTGTCCAAAATTTTTTGACGCCCGTGAATTTTTGCAGCAGTTTCGGAAACGTATTTGCCAGCGGCGATATGCGGAAATTCGCCGCAAAGTCAAATGTTACAGTAAATAGGGTTGTCTATTGTTAATTAAGGCCTGTCTGGCTGGGACCTTCATTGGATAAATAAAAGCTATTTGATATTATCAATTCCCTTTATATACTACACAGGTATCTTAAAATATGATGAGGAAGCTGCATTGGCAAAGCATTATTTTTAATACACTGTAGCCATAGGGTTCTCTATATAATCTGGCAGATATTGGAAAAGACAAGCGTTCCTGCAGGGCAAGACTTGAAAACAAAATTATACCAAGGTGAATGGTATTGGATATGGTTTCTGCAGACACACTAGCCCTGGGGTCAGAACAAGAAGTTTCGTTTATCTTATTATCTATAGATGAATAGGATTTGTTTTATTTTTTTCTCTGCAGATATAATTGTTATGAGCAGGAACAGGTAGAACCTAAACATGGATCCGCAAAGGGTAAGTCATTGCTCGTTGCCTGCCGCTTGACATTGATCTATTCTAATGTGCAGCCTAACTTGATTACACGATTGGAGCATTTGCGCTGAGTGTCCATTAATCTGATTAAAGGACATACACAAGGACGTTTACGGTTTGGATTGGAGGAATATAGGATGGTATTAGTAAGACTTTCATTATGTTATGGACTTTCTAATTGTCCCATGGACAGGGGAATTACATAAATTGCTTATTTATTTTTTGGGTTGCACTCAATATCTTAAGCTTTTAAGGCTGTGGCTATATAAATAAAACATGCTACGTCCATGTGTATATAGATGCAATGTCCTTTGATCTACTTGTAGAGACCAATCATGTCTATTGGCTCACCATAGGGATGATAGATAGTGATGAGCGAATTCTTTTCCACAGCCATGGATTTGCGGTGCAATTTCCGAATTTCTCCATGTGCAAATTTTACGTGAAACTGTGGTGAAAATTCATCGTGGAAAACTTGCAGGTAAAAAACACCCATAAGAAAAAACACCCATTGACTTTAGTTCATTAGGACAAAAAAAGGTTGCCATGAGAAAAAAACCTCATTGATCTTAATGCATGTGGACAAAAAAGTCACCATAAGAAAAAATGCCCATTGACTTTAATTCATTTGGAGAAAAAAGTCGCCATAACAAAAACGCCCATTGACTTTAATGCATTTGGAAAATAATTCGCCATAAGAAAAAATGCCCATTGATTTTAATGCATTTGAAAAAAAAGTCACCATAAGAAAAAAGGGCATTGACTTTAATGCATTTGGACAAAAAAGTCGCCATAAGAAAAAAAATGGCTAATTGACTTTAATGCATTAGGACAAAAAAAAGTTGCCATAAGAAAAAAACCCCATTGACTTTAATGCATTTAGAGAAAAAAAGTCAGCATAAGAAAAAATGCCTATTGACTAATGCATTAGGACAAAAAAGTCAGCACAAGAAAAAACGCCCATTGGCTTAAATGCATTTGGAGCGAGAAGAATTGTTGGGTGTGTAAAAATTTGTTGGGTGTGTAAAAACGCCCATTGACTTCAATGTGTTTTGCCAAATTTCGCTGTTTCGCAAGATCTTCAGAAGTTTCACAATTTTTTTGGCAAAGCGAAACGGGACAGAGTCGCTCATCACTAATGATAGGCCTAACTTCAGGCCATGGTGTAGCTTTAGAGGAAGAAGACCCCGCAGTTGCAAGGGAGCCCAGACTGTGGGATTTGCTTCCTCTATAGCTAATAAGAAAACCTCCTCCTCCCCAGACACAAGTCGGGGCAGGACGTGGGCGGAGATGGGGCAGGGCGTGAGTGGGAAGTGGGTGGGAGGGTGGTGGATAGGAGTGCCCTGAGCCCCTCTGAAGATTTTTTTGCAGGTGGGCCCAGCGCACTCTACTTATGCCACGGGCTCCAGGGTCTGGCTCGAAATTGCGCCCTATGATGCACATCTTTGTGAAGGATTTTTCCACTTTGCACCTTGGCATTCACCTAACCCCTTCAATAAGTAATAAAATATATATTTCATAAGCATCAAATGAATGATATATCCAATTATACATGCACATAATGCACATTGCCATCCATACCATGTTCTCATTAGAGGACAACAGAATGTGTGGAGGAGTGAAGAAGATAAATGTGTACTAATAAATCATTGCAGCACTGCATGTCGCATGCCATCTTTCACTTTATTGCTCTGTTAGTCTAGATTAATGATAAATGGATACATAACAAACAGTGATGGATTCTCATGTGTGCTATCAAAACCCAGGTGTATATTAAGCAAACAGTCTCACGTAGCCACTCAGCTTCCCATAACCCTTTGTAGATGTTCATTAGTTTGTGCTTTTATTCTAAATAAAAAAAACACTGGCTCTATTGTTACATCATATATTTTCTTAACAGGCACCCATTTCTATTAAAAACATAGAATACACAAACAATCCCATGGGATAAAGAACTAGGACTTGGTTCCCATGGAAATTCAAGCCAAATTCTGCTTAAGGCTATTGACCTCCTGCTCTCCTCAGTTCAGTCTCTGATTAGAACCGCCACACTCTTCTAGACTTTCATTTTGGTTCCTCTCTGGCTTCTTTCTGCAGAAATCTAACTCTGCTTGTGAGTGGCTGTAATAATACATTCATTAGAGGTCACTATATTGACTTGAAAGGTTCCTTTGGTGAGTAACGTATAAGGAATTCAGGAGCCTTATTGTTAAATATAAGTAGTTTAGCGGCACCTAGAAATAATCCAACCCTTTCCATGTAATGGATGAATTCATTGACAAACAACATGATTGTGGACCAGGTTATATCAAATTGATGTCATACACAACTGCCTATGGAGCTCGCAGGGAGACAGTGGGCCTCATCCAGCCCATGGGACTCCAGTTGGACTACACGGACGTAAGCAAATCCTCATACAGAGAGAATGTGGATGATGTATCCTTGAGTAGAACATACATGTCACAGACTGGAGCAGACAGGACAGGGTGGGAGCAGAATACTATCAACTGGAAAAGGACACACAAATACAAAGCAGGACAGGGGTTTAATTAAATTGGAAATGAAAATGTTTACATAAGGAGGACTGGACAAGATGCTGGACCTAATTGTCCAAAGAGGCAGCCGGGGTTCTCTATAGGAGATTACTGAATTAGAGAGGGTCCAGAGAAGGGCAACTAAGCTGGTAAAAGGTATGGAAAGTCTCAGCTATGAGGAACGACTGGTCAAATTGGGATTCTTCAAACTGGAGAAAAGGCACTTAAAGGGCAACTAAAGTCTAAAAGAATAATGTTAGAAATGCTGTATTTTGTATACTAAATATAAGCATGAACTTACTGCACCATCAGCCTAATAAGACAAATGATTTATGCTTTCAAAGTTGGCGCAGGGGGCTGTCATCTTGTAACTTTGTTAGACATTTCTGCAATATCAAGACTCGCACATGCTCAGTGTGGTCTGGGCTTCAGTTGGGAGGTTAAGCTTAGAGATCGTCATAAATTATCACAACAGCACAAGTCAAATAATATCTGCCATAGAAGCCAATACAGCAAGACTGATTAATAATCAGAATATAAAGACTGCACTGAGTCTCTGGATACATATCTCTACAGGGAATCCAACAATGCTGCTTCCCCTGCCATTTGAAAGTATGATCGTTTACCTGCTCTGACTATTCCTATCCAAAGCAGTAAAAGAAGGGGGAATTTCACTACATACAGTCAAGTTTATTATAAAAACAGTAGACATTTTTTAATTAAAGTATATTGGAGATAGATTTCTTTTTCATTAAAGAAAGTAAAATTGGGATTTTATATTTTTGCCTTTACATCCCCTTTAAGCTAAGAGAGGGGTGGGGGAAAAGAGGACCAGTGGGAATCGGTTTAGCAAGTGAGGGAATACAGGGATATGGGAGATAGCTCATAGTACAAGTTGATCCAGGGACTGGTCCCATTGCCATTTTGGAGTCAGGAAGGATTTTTTCCCCCTCTGAGGCAAATTGGAGAGGCTTCAGATGGGGTTTTTGCCTTCCTCTGGATCAACTGGCAGTTAGGCAGGTTATATATAGACTTAAAAGGTTGAACTTGATAAACATGTGTCTTTTTTTAACCAAGCTTACTATGTTATGCCCATCAGGGAAGGCAGGAGATACACCCAGATTCATCAGGAATCACTCTGCTGCCATTGGTTAGAGAAAGGCAGCCAGAAGCCATGAAGTCCCTAATTCAAATCCCAGCAGAATAGACAATTTAAATGTTCTGATAACACTTTTTCATTCAGGGCTTATTCTGGACCATGGTCTCCCTGAGGCCAATCGTTATTTTTAATATACTGTAGCCACACACACCCTGCACTAGAGGAGCCTAATTTCTGGTTTAATAACCAGAATTTCAACTCTTAAAATTACCAGAAGTGACTTAAAAAAAAGTTCCTTGGGGGACAAATAAGGGCTCCCTAGTAAATTGCAGGGAGCTGCCATCTGTGACCTTACCTCATGGTAGCAGCACCCCTGTTGTCCTTGGTGGGTGTTTGGTTTAATGGGCTCAGTTCACCATCAGGGGAATGTTTCTTATGATCCCATGAAATTTTTAATTCTCCTCTCTATGTAGCTTAAAAAACTCTCTGTGCACAACTGACTAACCCTTTAGTCTTCATATAAGTCTCGGGGAGCCTATAGGGAAGAGATCCCCAACCAATGGCCATTCGAGTTGTGAGTTCATTCAAGTTCATTTGCATTCAATCGAGGTATCAAAAACCCTAACACTCGCCCTTTGATAAATTACCTCCTTACAGTCCACATAGAGGCTATCAAATGGCCAATCACAGCACTTATTTGGCACCACCCAGGGTCATTTTTCATGTTTGTGTTGCTCCCCAAATAAAACAAAAAAAGTTGGGAAGCCCTGCTATAGGTCCATCATTCCAGTATGAAGAACATATTGCAAGCCAATTTAGAGCGCTTACATTTGCTTGTATGAAGGAAAAACCATCATCAACCTTCCCAGATGGATTCCCCATCTATTATAGTGCTGGGGCACTAATGAGTGGAATGGCCTCATATATCGAATGACTTGCTGTGAGTGACATTACTATGGAAACTGAGTTACATCATGTTAATTTAAGCCTAGATTTCCCCAACAGGATCACACTGCACATTATGTAGATATTGCATAACCCATCGACTATAATACTCTGTCTATAGGAAGTTGCTTATCTCGGAACTGGTACTTGCGGATACTAGCTGTCACCCAGGATTATTAATAGCAAGTTGAGCCCGGGATGGGCAACAGCAAGACAATAGGAATGGGAAGGCAGTGAATATCCCCTTACATGTCCCTAATTAAACTCAACTCTGCTAAGCCACCCTAAACCCTACACACTGGGCCTATAAACTGAAGCTGAGACTGTATTTGGCAGTTGCAGGTGCTGCTTCCTTTATAGTGACACCCCTGCTGTTTGCCTAACTGCCACATCAGTAGCTGGCATCAGCACTAGGAAATAAGATGAATCATTATTGTCTCGTTTTGATAACAGGCTGTATGACAATTAATGTGGCCGACTGAGACGTCAGTAATTGGATTAAGCAGATAGAACACGGCATATTTCATCAGTTTGGGGCTGGAGGCAACACTTTGGCTTGACCCTGTATCCAGGTACATATCTTGCAGCCTCTAAATTTTCCTTATAATCTTTGTGGGTAATCTCCCCTAAGGGCAGAGACACGTGGAGATTTGGAGAGATTTAGATGCCCAGCGACAAATCGCCTCTTTTTCGGGTGACTAATCTCTCCAAATTGCCTTCCTGCCGGCTAGACTCTAAATCATCTGCGGGATGGCACTCAGATTAGGGATGCACCGAATCCACTATATTGGATTTGGACGAACCCCCGAATCCTTAGCTAAAGATTCGGCTGAATACCGACTTCGGAAAACGAATCAAACTGAGTTAGGGATGCACCAAATCCAGGATTCGGTTCGGGATTCGGCCAGGATTCGGCCTTTTTCAGCAGGAATCGGATTCGGCCAAATCCTTCTGCCCAGCCGAACTGAATCCACATCCTAATTTGCATATGCAAATTAGGGTTGGGAAGAGGTAAACAGTTTTTACTTCCTTGTTTTCTGACAAAAAGTCATGCGATTTTCCTCCCCGCCCCTAATTTGCATATGAAAATTAGGATTTGGATTCAGTTCGGCTGGGCAGAAGAATTTGGCCGAATCCAATTCCTGCTGAAAAAGGCAGAATCCTGGCCAAATCCCGAACCGAATCTTGGATTTGGTGCATCCCTAACTCAGATTGATTTGTTTTCCGAAGTCGCCCGATGTTTCCTCGTGTGGCAACTTCGGCCAACTTCGGAAAACGGATCGTTCTGAAGGCAGTTCTGGGAGATTAGTCGCCTGAATAAAAGGTGATTTGTCTCCCAGAATCTCTACGTGTGTCTCTGCCCTACTGATCCGAAAATAAATCTGAGATATAAGGGCTCATGAAAAGTTTTAGGATATTAAGTATTATTAAATATTTTTAGGTTTAGAAATGCAAAGTGAATGAGCTTTTCTAATATCGGTATAGTGCGGAGAGACAGAGTGAATAAGTAAACAAGCTGAGATAAGTCATACAGAAGATACAATAATCCCAAGGCAAGCAGGACAGAGATAAATAGCTGAGATAGGAAGTAACGGGTGCATAGGCCATAGAAAGGCTAATTGTAATAGACTGTACTGCCTGTTGGAGATTCCACTTTTAATATGGTGCAGGTGGTCCTATTTAAAGTAAACTGGCAGTTGGTCTTTATTGTTTATTCTGTATGGTCCTTAATGTATTAGCTGCAATTAAAAGAAATGGTTGTCAGGGTCGTTGACCCTATTAATTTAAAAACGCTTCTTTAAAAATGTTTTTTTTTTAAGTTTACAAATTTTTCAGGCCCTCTAATCTGAACACCTTCCATTTGGATTTTAAAAACAGCTTCCTTGGGGAAATGAACCCTCCAGCATCCAGATTGTTTATATTCCAAGCCTAAACAAGTCATTAATAATACAAAATAGAGACCAATGGCAATTCGTCTTTGATTTCCGCTGTATATACACCATAGCATAAAAGTTAATTTTAAGGTGCGCAATCTTTTCAAAACTCTTTTAGAATGATCGTTTTATGGGCTGGAAAAGTTGCCATCGCTGATAGGTACCTACACTCCCCAGGGAGTTGGCCAGCATGGTTGGCCATGTTTGATTCAGTTTTTGGCTCTGGAAAAAGCTGGAGATCACGGTCCAGGAGGCAGAAACTGGATCCAATGTGGCCAAAGATGGCAGCCTGTTGCCCTGCTCTTCATATTTGGCACTTGTACGGGGTCCCAGGGAACATTCAGAGAAGGTAACAATGTGTTTTGGGCAGGGGGCCTTTGTGGGGGGTTGGAGGGTTCATGCTCCTTTATAGTCTAGAGCAGGACATAGTCCAATAGCTGAAGGAACAACTGGCTTAATAATAATAATAATAATAATAATTACCATGAGACTCTTTTGACAAGTATAATACATTCAACATACTCCTATTTATGGTATGAGGGGTTAATATCTCAGAAAAGAAGAAGGTCAGGAGCACTGAGATAATATGACAAATGAAAGATGAAATTGAGCAATGATGAGAATGTGTAGAACCTTACAGATGTTTGTATAACGTATCACATTTCTGAGGCTTAGCACGGGAAACTGGGGTTTAGTATTGCACTATGCTAGACTTTCCCAGTCTAATTGCACAAGACGTATAATATGTTGGAAGAGCAATTACTCATCTTTGCTCAATGCATTAAAGGGACACTAAATCCTGCTGCACTGCTCAACCACGCTTTACTCAGTTGTTGCTGGACTACAAATCCCAGAAAAATGTAACATATAATGAATGTTGAGGCCTGCTGGGAGCTGTAGTCCAGCAACATCAGGGTTGTATTATTTCCCCAGCTCTCCAGGGCCCACAACAGTATTATAATACAAAATAATCTTCCAACTAGAATCCCAAATGATCTGTGTAAATCTAGCTCCCTGTTCTTTATACCTGTAACCAGGGTTAGAAGTAGGGTTTCCACCTTTTCTAGGAAAAAAATACCAGCCTTCCTAAATATTTATCTTTTTTCCCTATTAATAACATTGGGATCAACCATCATTCTTACCGGCCAGGCCAGTAAAATACCGGCCAGGTGGCAACACTAGTTGGAATAGGGTTACCAGCTTTGTTCCGGTTAAACTCTGGACTGGGGGCAGGACAGTGATGTTGTGGGGGCAGGACCGTGATGTCGCAGAGGTGGGTGGGTTGTCAGGGGGCGAGGCTATGATGTGGTGATCAGCGATTGGCCGATTGCCGCGTCCATCACAGGGAATCCTGCCCGATCTTCCTAATTTGGAAAACCAGGCAGGCAGTTTTGACACGGGTGGCCCTTCAAAAAAACGTGCTGTCCGGGTCAAAACCAGGCAGGTGGCAACCTTAGGTTAGAAGCTTTAAGCCCAGTTTCCCAGCACTGAACAAGTCTGTCTTTTATCCCCATTCCAGTGTAATATAATCAAGAATAAAAATAATAAATAATAATAAAAATAATAATAAAATATTATCTCTATACGTAAGATAAAAGTAGGATTTCCACAATGACATAAATGGGGTGGCCCAATGATGTGGTGGCCCATGATTGCCCTAATTGCTCATGAAGACGGGGACGGGTCTGCCTAGTTTTTAGACATATAAAAATGGGGCAGGCATTTTCAAACCGGACATCGGGTGTAAAAGACTGACTGTCTGGTTTAAAACTGGACAGATGGCCACCCTAGATAAGAGCAAGATGGCTGACATAGTGCTGGGAATCAACATTCTCACTGGTCGATTCTTTTGCATCTGTAATTAACAAAAAAAAAAAAAAAAAAAAACCCTTCCCAATATATAGGTGGAACCTCTTTTATTCTAATCGGAACGGGTGCCCTCTTGTCAGCTGGAAGGACCTGCTGATAAATAAAACATTAATAGAAAATAGCAAATTGGAAACTACAGACATGGTAATCAGTGGTGTAACTATTGTGGCCGGGACTTCCACCGCAAAAAAATCTTCGAAGGAGGCTCGGTGCACAGGGACCCCTCCCCGAACACCACCCTCTAACCTCCTCCCTCCTGCCCACTCTACACCCGCTTCTTGCCTCCCACCAGTGACTCCATGTCGTAGACGTCCTCCCCTTTAAGCTTGCAGGTAGGAAAGCAGTTGGGAGGGGGAAATCATTTCCAGATGAAGAGGAAGCAGACCCCATGGTCCACGCCCCCTGTTCCCCGGGCCCCGCCTCTATTTCCTCTATAGTTGCCCCACTCATGGTAATGCCTTATTTAGGAACTTTCTGTATAATGAGTTGTCATCTTTAGATGCCTTCTTCTGTATCAACTGGCAGTTGGGCAGAGTGAAAAGGTTGAACTTGATGGACGTGTGTCTTTTTTCAACCAAACTTGCTATGTTACTATGTATTTAAACAGACAATTGAACATGGATTGGTTAGCATAGATCAAGCAATCACTTTCTTTTAATCTTTCAACCCTTATCTGGAAAAGCCCTGGTCTCATGCAATCTGTATAAAAGATCCCTGTAATATTTCTACACCAGGGCACCCACCGAGTACTTTCCCCTAATAAACTAAAGTGCACCGCCCTCCGTTCTAATTTCCTCCGTTTATTTTTCACATCCACGGACCTTTTTGAAAGCTAATCTGCTATTTTCCAGGATGTCCGCTGTTATCTGGATAATGAAACACACGTTATTGACTTACGGTCGCAAACGATGATTGCTTTGTTTGCCGTCCCCCTGCACGCGGCAGGAGGAACCCTATGCCCAGTCTTATCGCCTGTGATTCCAGATCTGCAAACAGTGACACTTTAATGGCATTGGCCTGTGTACAACTCTAGGAGCCCTTCATTCACTATTATAGTAGAAGAGAGGTGAACTTCACAGACACATGACGGCCAATGAACTGTGAAATACTCTGTAAATATGAAACATCTGCAAGTCATGGGCCTCTAAGAACAGACACTGATACGGTTGGGGAGGGGCAGAGGGGCCTTTGCTGGGGAGGGTGGGGGGCTTAGTTCTCCGTATCAAAATTTAAGGATAAGGAAATGTAGAATCAATGGGGGATGTTAAGTTCTTAGGCAATGCTAGTGATTCTAGTCCCTTCAGCTCCCCATTGATTCTGCTTTCCTTGCCCTTTAATGTAATGTTAACTCTGATACATGAATTTCCCATAGAGTTTCCTTGGATATTAGCAGCTTTCTCATTAAAAGCTGCTGCACTTGCCATCAAGGGGTTAACAGACAATCTAGGTGATGTCTCCAATATACACCAGAGCCACCGGTACATTGAGTCCATGTCACATTACTGACAAGTCACTAGGGATGCACTGAATCCACTATTGGATTCGGCTGAACCCCTGAAACCCCTGATACCGCAAAAGATTCGGCTGAATACCAAACCAAATCCTAATTTGCATATGCAAATTAGGCGTGGGAAGAGGAAAACATTTTTTGCTTCCTTGTTTTGTGACAAAAAGTCATACGATTTTCCCTCGCAGCATTTGCAAAATAGGATTCGGATTTGGCCAGGCCGAATGCTGCTGAAAAAGGCCGAATCCCGAACCGAATCCTGGATTCAGTGCACCTCTACAAGTCACAGTCCTGAGCTGGATGGGAAGAAGGACTTAAAGGAGAAATAAAGCCTATCTAAAGAAGTTGCTAGAAATGTTGTACATTATGTTTTGTGCTTCTGTACCAGCCCAAGGCCCTTTAGCAGTAAAGATCTGTGTCTCCAAAGATGCCCCAGTAGCTCCCCATCTTCTTTTCTGCTGATTCACTGCACATGCTCTGTGCTGCTGTCACTTACTGAGCTTAGGGACCCACTCACAATATACAGTACACATAGAATAGAAATGTCACAGTATAAGGCTGATTAGTAATTAATACAGATAATTACTACATGGCAGCACAGAAACCAGTGCAATTAGCATCAGAATTTAATAATCAGCAAACCTGTAGCATCAGCTTATATTACAGGGGAAGCTCATTTTCTGCTGGATAATTAGTGACGAGCCCTAAGCTTAGCTTCTCAACAGCCAATCAGAGCCCACTGAGCATGTGAGTGTCACAGACACTTTCCAAGATGGTGACCCCCTGTGACAAGTTTGAAGTCCTGGATCATTGCTGCTATTGACAAGCTGAAAAGAAGTTCAGTTTATAAAATATGCACTTTTTAGCCATATTCATTTTTAGGGTTTACTTCTCCTTTAACTCCTGCTCTCAGCACAGCTATAAAACCGACAGAAGACAGTGGAGCCTATTAGAGACAACAAAGTTATAGTCAGTAAGCCCCCTAGTAGCTCTGAATGAGTGTTGACCTACGAAAGCATGACTAGCAGGCCAAAATCTCAGAAAATTAATTTTAATATGAATTTAACTTGCAAAAGTGCTCGGAACAGCAGGTTTCTATTCAACTTATGTTTCTCCCCTTTAAACAACAGATTGTTTTTTAATACACAATGGGGACTAATGCAAAGCACACACATGATGGGGCTGGGTATGACATTATACACTGAGTATTATGTTCTCTTTTATATGGCCTTTTACTTTTCTAATGTCTCCCGGCAATTAGTCCATTCCCAGAATAATGGGATGTTCAATGGTACTGCAGGTCACATGCTGTAATACAGGCCCAGCCCTGTCCCTTTAAATACCCATCTTTTGATTTAGGAGGAAGGGGCTCATCCAAAACTTCTGAGCTTTCCCCAAACAAAATGCCTTTAGAATGACAGCCAATCACAGATGGAGCTCCTCAGGAATAGTGATGGGCGAATTTATTCTCCAGGCGCGAATTCACAGCAAATTTGCGAATTTCGCTCCCGGCAAATAAATGTGAGAATTTTGCCGCAAAAATTTGCGTCGGAAAAACCTTTAATGCCGCCAACGGTTCCGATGCCAGCGTCACAGTTTTATTGACGTCGGTGACGGTTTCCGACACCGGCACCAATTTTGGTGCCGGGGTCGATTAACAGACGCCCATTGACTTTACTGGGCGACAGCGTCAACTTTGACACTTTGCTGGTGTCAAAATCCGCGTTTCGTGAATTTTCCGTCAGTTTTGCGAATTTTGCCAAATTCGTGGCGACGCAAAACAGGACAAATTCAACCATCACTACTCAGGAATGTATTTTTTTGCTTTTAAATCTTTCTTCAATTGGGTGAGCATGCACAGTTGAGGGAAAAACGGAATTTTAACAAAAAAAAGACAATATTTTCACTCTCCTACCCATGCATCAGCCCCCAGGATTTTGAGGAAAGAAGAAGCAGGGAGAGAATTCCTCCGTGGAGCTCGTTGGGAAAAAACATCAAGAAACCTAAGTGATTGTGAATTTCCTTCCGCTTTAAAGGAGAACTAAACCTCAATAAAAAAACCCCTTTCTACTACCCTAGATAGTCCTCCCTCTCTGAGCATAGTTCATTACCCAGTTGCTACAAACTGGAAGACTGCTCCAACTGTGCATGCGCCAATACAGCGTTCTCTTACAGACAAAGACCGAAGATCCGGAAGATAGTGCCCATGAGCCCGCTTATTCTGCACAGATACGTGAGCAATGTATTTGGGACACTTTCAGGGGGAAGCAGGAGGGGGACTATCTAGGGTAGTTGGTAGTGGCTTTTCTTATTGGGGAAGTTCAGTTGCCCTTTAAATGTATTTTGATTGCTCTGTTTTCCATGGGTAGATCCCACTGATAAGAAGTGTCCCAATGCACCAGAAGAAATATTTTCATATATCCTTTTAAAACAATGCTTATTGATGTCATCAGTGCTTAGTGTTGTCATCAGTGCTTAGTGATGTCATCAGTGCTTAGTGATGTCACCAGTGTCATATAATTAATTCTCGTTCCTCAACAATGGAAGGATGAGGGGTACATTTCCACTGCTCAAAGGATCAGCTGATTGCTCATAATACTTGCTGGTACAACCTATGACACCCAGACTTTCTGTGACCTCTCCACCCCCAGAAACAATCCCACCAACTCTATTCAAAAATGGAGAAAATGCCTTCTGTTCACATAGGTAACCAAGAAGAAATAAAGCTCAACAAGTATTCAGCTAGAAATGCTACAGCTTATGTTTTGGGGTTCAGTACTAGCCCAAGGCCACCTCAACCCTTTAAAAGGGAATATGACCCCAGTAGCTCTCCATCTTCTTATCTACTGGCTCTGGGCTACTCTTACTTAGCTGAGCTTAGAGGCCTACACAATACAGTATATACCAAGTAAATTCAAGATCAAGTGAGGAAATGAGGCTGATTGAAAGGACTTGCTTTTATTTAAGACAGTCCCCATGGGGGTTGAGCCAGTGCGGGCCTATTTTGCATTTAGGAGGGGCCACTGTTTTCTTTCCCTGCTGAGTGTTACCTTGCAGTTCCCTTTAGTGACCAGGAGGTGGCAGGTTTCCCTAGTCTTTATAAGGGGAACTCACCATTGGTTCTTAGTGCTCCACCTAAGAGGTGAAGTGGGTGGGCTGGGGATCCAGAGGTGGAACTAGGGGGGTCAAGTTTTTTTTTTACCTTGAATGAACGCTAATGACCTTGAAACTGAACTGAATGGCAAAAACCTGAATATGTGAGTTCGAGTCCCGCAACCCAAAAACTCGTATTGATCGAGTTTTCAGCCGAAACCCTCCGAAAAAACCTGAACATCATGCAGGCTGTTAACCTCCTCAAATGGTTCAAGGGACCTCATTGCCATTGACTTCTACATGACCTTGACGGGGTTTTAGGTGGTGTATTTTCGGATTCCAGTTATTTCCAGGGTCGGGGTATAATAAATCTCGAATATTCAAGTTTTTTTTTAAAAAAAAAACTCATAACATAGTAACATAGTTAGTAAGGTTCAAAAAAGACACAAGTCCATCAAGTTCAACCTTTTAAGTCTATTTATAACCTGCCTAACTGCCAGATAATCCAGAGGAAGGCGTAAAAACCCCATTTGAAGCCTCTCCAATTTGTCTCAGAGGGGAAAAAATTCCTTCCTGACTCCAAAATAGTGGATGAACTTGTACTATGAGCTGTCTCCCATAACCCTGTATTCCCTCACTTGCTAAACGCCATCCAACCCCTTCTTAAAACTATCACTCACATTTTAACCTCAAAATGTCAGTTTTGACCCCCAAAACGTGAATGTTCTAATATTCGATGAAAAAAAACAGCTAGAATGTTAATAAATCTGCCCCTAGGTCTCGATTTCTGGATTCAACTGGGGTACTAGACTTGGAATAAGGCAACGGCAGTCAGACCCCGTTCCAGTATTCCCCAAGGATATAAGGCAGACAGGGTCAGGGTCAGTTCTAGTGATGGGCGAATTTGCGCCGTTTCGCCGAAAAATTTGCGAATTTCGTGCGAAATTCGCGAAACGGCAAAAAATTCACAAAACTGCGTTGGCGTCTCGTTTGTGACGCCGGCGCTCGAATTTTTTCCGCGAATGTTCGCGGGCGTTTTGCGAATTTATTCGCTGACGGCGAATCGCGCAAATTCGCCACGAATTCGCGCCTGGCGAATAAATTCGCCCATCACTACTCAGTTCTCCAACTTCTGAGAATAAGTGGGCATAGTGCTCCTCATCCAATATACTGTACCCTTCCTCCACTATTAAAGTGACGGTTGTCCGATCCTGAGTGCAAGAGTTGCAAGAGTCTGCTCTGCTGGGAGTTCCTGGGAGTTGGCCCTCACCTGGCTGGGTTGAGAGCAGGTAAAGATGGAAAATACAGTGTCCCCCGTCTGAAGATAACAGAATACGCACTGCATGTATTTCTGGTGTAAATATCAGATTTACATTGTACGGCACCATAATTATCAGTACATTTTACAGGAGAATTAATAATGATAATAATCAGCTTTATACCAGCAGCTCCTTAAGCTTAACTTCTTCTTAGCAGCAACTGAGCATGTGCAATGCCACGGACACACAAAATAGGGCCGCCATCAGGAGGGGACAAGGGTACAAGTGTCCCGGGCCTGGGCCCGGCAGTGCTGCACTTTTGAAAGAGCTGGTCCCCCCTTGAGAGCGCCGAAGCTTTCGGACCATTTTTGAAGACCTGAATAGCCGAAATGCGGAAGTGCCAAAAAGCCGAACAGCTGAAGTCCTGAAGCCACGAAAATCACGAAAGGAGGCGAAGTTGAAGTCCTGAAGCCACAAGTTTAATTCTACTGAAAGCCAATTTGTGTTTTTTTTTTTTAATCCCCTGGCCACCAATGTATTATTTTAATTAGGGATGCACCGAATCCACTATTTTGGATTCGGCCGAACCCCCGAATCCTTCACAAAAGATTCGGCCGAATACCGAACCGAATCCGAACCCTAATTTGAATATGTAAATTAGGAGTGGGAAGGGGAAAACATTTTTTACTTCCTTGTTTTGTGACAAAATGTCACGCAATTTCCCTCCCCGCCCCTAATTTGCATATGCAAATTCGGATTCGGTTCGGCCAGGCAGAAGGATTCGGCCGAATCCGAATCCTGCTGAAAAAGGCCGAATCCTGGCCGAATCCCGAACCGAATCCTGGATTCGGTGCGTCCCTAATTTTAATATTCTATAGGCCCCTGCCACCAATGTTTTTTTAAAAATATTTTTTTTTAAAAGAATTTTTAAAAAAATAATTTTTTTTAAAAATAATTTTTTGGGGCCCCAATTTTTTTAACTTGTAAGGGGGGCCCTGGCACCAATTTTTAAAAAAAAAAAAAAAAAATATTCTTTGGGGCCCCAATTCTTTTATACTCGTAAGGGGGGCCCTGGCACCAATGCTTTTTGAAAAAACTTTTATGGGGGCCCTGGCACTATTGTTTTTTTTTAACTTATAAAGGGGTCCTGACCATCAATAGCTTTTTATAACTTGTGTGTGTGTGGGGGGTGTTACTTTTTTAGCGCTGATATCTGTGTGGTCTTTTAACTGTGATGTGAAGTGGCCGGGATCTGGGGTGGTAAAGGTTAAAGCGGTTGTTCAGCTTTAAATAAAATTTTAGTAAGATGTAGAGAGCGATATTCGGAGACAATTTGCAATTGGTTTTCCTTTTTTATTATTTGTAGTTTTGTCATGTAGAAAAACCAGGTTTACTGCCTCTTTAAAAGGGGGTGTGGATTCAAATTATCTGTAAATGTAACTGTCATCGATAGCAAGATCTGTCTGGTTATTAATATTCTCTGCACTACTGGTTCTGACTCCTGAAACAATGCAGCAAGCCAGCTGATTAAAGGGGTTGTTCACCATTGAGTTAACTGTTAGTATAATGTAGAGAGGGATATTCTGAGACAATTTGCATTTGGTTTTAATGTTTTATTATTTGTGTTTTTTGAGTTATTTAGCTTTTTATTCAGCAGCTCTCCAGTTTGCAATTTAAGCAGTCTGATTGCTGGGGTCCTTATTCCCCTAGCAACTATACATTGATCTGAACAAGAGACTGGAATATGAATAGGAGAGGCCTGAATAGAAAGACGACGTAGGGATGGGCGAATTTTTTCGCCTAGTTTCGCCGAAAAAATGACGCCCATAGACTTGTATGGCGTTGTGCGTCAAAATAAAAAGACGCGCGTCAAAAAAATTTTGCCGCGCGACAAACTTTTTTGACGCCCATAGACTTTAATGGGCGTCAGCGTCATTTCGCCAGCGGCGAATTTTTGGCGAAACGAAACGGGTCAAATTCGCCCATCAGTTATAAAAAGTAACAATAACAGAAAATGTGTAGCCTTATAGAGCATTTATTTTTTAGATGGGGTCAGTGACCCCCATTTGAAAGATGGACAGACGAAAGGTGAAAAAAAAGGCAAATAATGAAAAAACTATAAAAAATAAATATTCAAGACCAATTGAGAAGTTGTCATTCTATAACATACTCAAAGTTAACTCAAATCACCCCTTTAAAGCACAAGTATTTGGGGGTTGCAGGAGAAACATTTTGTGTAGTGATGGGCGAATAAATTCGGCAGGCGCGAATTCCGCATTTCGTCACAGGTGAACTCATTAACACACATAAAAATTGCCCATTGACTTCAATATGTTTTGTAAATTTTTTCGCAGCGTTACGAGTTTTGCGGGAAATTTGCAAGTTTTACAGCGAAGCGAAACGGGAAAGTAAGTAGGGAAAGTGAAGTTGAGTTAACAGAGGGAGCAGCCATTCCCACACAAGTTTAAGGTTTCCGCAAATGTGACCCCTGGAGTCATTAGGACTGTACCACTTTTCCTAATAATGGACAAATGAGTGAGTTAACTTATTTTTAATTTAACTCCTTGTTTATTGCACCTCTGCTGCTGAGCTGTCACATCTCACCCAGGAATCATTGCTCCAATTAGTTGTGCTCTAGTGCGACACTAGGCTGTCCATATGTACTCACGGAAACAGTCATTAGTGGGCAAAACCTGGCTGACAGTGAACATTATATGAACATCTGCTGAAATGGCTAGAAATGGCTGCTCCTGGAAATGTTAGGGCTTCCTAATAAATGCAATGACGAGCTCATTTTCCTATTATTTTTATTATACAGGTATGGGACCTGTTATCCAGAATGCTTGGGATCTGGGGTTTTGGATCCTCATACCTTAAGTCTATTAGAAAATCATATAAACGTTAAATAAACCCAATAGGCTGGTTTTGCTTCCAATAAGGATTAATTATATCTTAGTTGGGATCAAGTACAAGCTACTGTTTTATTATCAGGGTAAGGGCACAAGGGCAGATTCGGGGAGATTTAGTCTCCCAGCGACAAAAAATCGCCAGCGGGATGGCACTCATGGTGCTTTGTTTTCCGAAGTCGCCCAAAGTTGCCACGGGCGACTTCGGAAATGAAGCGACGTGAGTGCCATCCCGCTGGCGATTTTTAATTATAGCCGTCGGGAAGGTAGGGGAAGGCAGTTCGGGGAAAATTGTAGTTTTATTTTGGGGCTTTCTGGATAACAGGTTTCCAAATAACAATTTGCTATTGGTTTTCAGTTTTTATTATTTGTGGTTTTTGAGTTTTATCCAGCAGCATTCCAGTTTGCAATTTCAGCAATCTGGTTGCTAGGGTCCAAATTACCCTAGAAACCATGCATTGATTGGAATATGAATAGGAGAGGCCTGAATAGAAAGGCGAGTTATAAAAAGCAGCAATAACAATACATTTGTAGCCTTACAGAGCATTTGTTGTTAGATGGGGTCAGTGATCCCCATTTGAAAGCTGGAAAGAGTCAGAAGAAGAAGGCAAATCAAAAAAACGATAAAAAATTAATAAAGAAGACCAATTGAAAAGTAGAGATTCGGGATTCGGCCAGGATTCAGCCTTTTTCATCAGGATTCAGATTTGGCTGAATCATTCTGCCCAGCCCAACCGAATTTGCATATGCAAATTAGGGGCAGGGAGGGAAATCACGTCCGAATCCAAAATAGTGGATTCAGTGCATCCCTATTGAAAGGTTTTCTTCGATTTGGCTGTACTATAACATACTAAAAGTTAACTTAAAGGGGAACCACCCCTTTAAATCTGCAGATATCATGTGATAAGTAAGTGGCCCAAGCTCTGTTTCAATAGCCAAACTGCAGCAATCAAAATGCAACAACCGCTATCACTTGCTCACCGTTATAGTGAATACTAAGTCAGAAGCACAATCTCTGGGGATATTTACTGTAGCCCACCCTACTCTTTCTCTGAACCCCCCCCCCCATGTGCAAAATCCATAATTGTCATAATAAGCCCCATACACCCACCTGACCACACGGCCAACCTTCCCAACTCCACTTCCATTCATCCTACTCTCCACCCTTTACACGGTCTGGGACCCCCTTTTTTTCTGCCTGCCCCCTTGATAGTGGCCCCAGCAACTTATGATCACCCTCTATTCAGACTCCCCAAAGAGTGAAGCAGTTTTGCAAATTGATACTCCAAAATCTTAGTTTCGCCTGGCACGAATTTGCGGCGAATTTCCATGTTTCGCCGCCAGCAAATAAATTTGCGAATCTCCCGTGAAAATTCACCGGCTCAATTTCCGATTTTCTAGATTTTGCATGAAAATGTCAGGTTTTCACAATTTTTTCGTGAAAATGCCAGAATTTCACAATTTTCATGAAAATTTCAGATTTCACGATTTATCTGTGAAAATGTCCAAATTTCCTGAACTTTTCAATTTCACGATTTTTCGGCGAATCGAAACGGGAGAAATTCACCAAACACTAGACCAGAGTAACTTCATGGGATTTGTCAGCAATGCAAGCAATATCAATATTTTTTCACATCGTCAATTTATAACTTCATTAAAGAGGATACAACTCAAAAATCAAACGTTATTGGTAGAAAATAGAATTCTAAGCAACTTTTAAATGTACACTCATTAACAATACCAATCGTTTTCGGAAGTTTGTCCCTGTCTATTCTCGGCCTTGACCTTCGCAACAATGCAGCAGAAGCCATCTGATTATCAGACTGTGAGAAAGCCTGCTAGTCTGACCTCTGCTACATGTTTCAGTAGGCAGAACCGACAGTTCAGACAGACGCTGCATCCAATAGCAATTACATTCGTAAATAGTTTTCAGATCACTGGAATTTATGTTGGCAATTATAAAATTTTCATTTATTATTAAACAATTTATTTTGGGTTGTATGCCCCCTTTAAATTCAATATTGAACTGGAGGGGACACGAGGCAGCAGCGCATAGAATATATTGTACTCACCCTTTCCAATCACCAAGTTATTCTGCAACTTCCTTACTTTATCTTTCTATCCAGATGTCTGATAACTGGCTCCTGTGCTTATCTCTGCTGCTGCTACTGGGTATCAATTGCACGGCATCTTCTCTGTGTCACTAATTTACTGCTCCCCAGCAGAGGTGTCTGTTCCAGCTCAGTGTCTGTCTGTCTGAGTGATCAGAGTCATAAAGCTCTGGCAGTTCTTGCACAATGGGAGAGGCAGAGCACTCGCTTCATCGTTTAACCCCTTCACCGGCAGCCGCCTACTCACTTGCATCCAGCAGGGAAAAGCCAGTGAGCACAGCTGTGGGATTCGATATAATAAAGGATAATATTATAGTATAGCATAATATGCAGCTCATTTAAAGGGGAGACTGTATATAGTGTTACAGGGATGAATGTGCCACTGATGCAGCTAAAAGCAATTTATTCAATGAAATCTGCAGATTTATCAGATGCCGACTAATAACTGCTACTAACTCATCATCATCATTTGTTATATAACGGATACACTAATAACCTGGGCTTTCCCTTATAACACACTGCAGGCTGATGAGTTTATTGCAGAAATGATAACAAACTTGCTGACGGCAGTGGATTAAGACCTATTCACCCACTCACAGGCGCCCCAAACCTTAGGGCAGGCG